>JARFIW010001179.1:1290000-3706484 GCA_036346225.1 Platerodrilus igneus | reverse complement strand
TAGTAAAGAAATTCATACTTCCTTTTACCAATATTACCAATATACGCCAAAACTGCCTACTTTTGGGTATACATTTGTCGTTGTAAATTTTACTAATTGGTACCGTGATAATAAACTTTTATTACCTTGTATCTAAGTGCACTGAAGTACATTCATGTTAGCACGTAAAATAACCAACTATTTTGAGTCACTAAAATATACTAGCACACTTTAAATTATTTAATCAAACTAAAATGCACTGTTTAATATCAAGTCGCGGATGCACGAGCTTTTAACGCATCGAATCGTCGAAAGCCTAAGAGTCTAAGAGAGAAAACACATATTCCCGCCTGTATATATAGCGAATAGCCGACACGTCGCTTTGTTCCCTAAAACGGGTAATTCCAACGAATTCCTCATTCTACGTTCCCAGTCTGTAGCCTGCACGTCGATTTTATGAATTTAGTCCTCACCCCATTGAGATCTCAGAAAATTTCAACACGGCCCGCAAAGTTGTCCGAGAAAAACTAATTACTTTTATACAGAAATTGTTGTTCTACCTCTGATATATGCATCCTATTTTTAACCAATCGCAACCCCTTGACGTTGCTTAAATCCCGCCCTTTACAATATGTGTCTTTGCTTGACGCATTTTCTCTTTCCTTTTCTAACCTGTTCGTATTGGTGCAAATTTAGATTCTTTATTATCGATTATATTTTAGTCCACGCGGACTGTTATCTGGGTTTAATAAACCCGTATCGCACATTCTCGTGAATACTAAGTCCCGGTTTCTCCAAGATTCTTTGAAACATTAATTATTTGCCAAATTTACGCAGAATGAGCTTTTTAAAAATACGCAGGTGTTCTGTATTTCCTGCTAAAGCATCTGATCGTTTCCAATATCCTTAGAATCAACATGTTTATCCAAACAAATTAACTTGAAATTGCCTTTTAAAACACGCAGGGTGTTCAAACGTAACATTTTAAATAACCTTCCTACGATTTGACTATTATTGGGTTTTCACAAGCTTCTATAGGTATTATGTTATTACCGGTTTAATTAACTCAATTAAATTGATTTCTATCCTTTCATTTTTAGCGAATACAACTTAAATATTAATTATTATATGTACACTTTGTTTTACTACCGGTTACTTAAAATAGGGTTAATTAATATAAACTTTGCACGTAATTTCCATTTGTTTAGGAATAATTAAATTATCCACTGCGCTTTTCAATACTGCTTCTTTTGATGTAAAGCGTCTTATAGATAATTTAAATTTCTTATTTTTACTGAAACGACCGAGTTTATTTATGCTTCAAGGTTTTAATAAAGCGTATTATTTAATGAAATTCCTTATACACGGTGATTAAAATTATTTGATCTGATTATTTAATTTTCTACCCTGGTCTAAATATGAGTATTTTCCCCCTATTTGAATACAAATAATCCCACTTATTTGAATGCAAATATCAAATATTTAGACTGCCAAAAATCTTTACAAAATTTTGCCTATCTCTCTCTATCCTTATCTATCTAACTTACCTACTTTGTCTCCAATCCAAAAAAATATTTACACCTATCCTATATCCCTATCCTATTCCTAACTCTCACCTACTTCTATAAACTGAAATTATCCCTAACTTCATCCTACTCATCCATCTAATCCTATATACATCCTATATACCTATCCTATTCCTAACTTTTAACTACTCTTCACTATACTTTACTTCCCCCTACCTAATCCTATATGCCTATCCTACTCTTACTCTATTCCTAACTCTCCACTAATCTTATATAAAATATCTATACTTAACCTATCTTATTTTCTTCCTACATTTACTCTTTATCCTCATCCTAAACCTATTCCTAATTATCTCCCATATGTGTCCTATATCTAGCTTTATTTTCTATAACCACTTACTTCTACTCTTTATATACACCTATGCTATCCCTATCCTATTTAAATCTAACTCTCTTCTTGACCCTCCAAGTCTTCCTTCTTACCATCCTAATACTCTTCATCCCTATCTCTCCCCCTTCTATATCTATACTTAACATCTCTATTATCTCACATACAATAAACTTATCATCCCTCTTATCCTGACTCTTAAATATTACTTCTTCTTCAGTCCCTACACTTGTCTGTTTCTCATTTATTCTTGTTTCCCTTTCTGCCGACAAACCAGACGATACTACTTTACAATTATCGATTTTTCCCTCTATGGAAAACCCTACGTACCTTCTAGAATTTTTGTGTAATGGAATCCGCCAGAATGAATTCCTTAAATCTACTTTATTAAAAACAAACTTGCCACTTAACCTCGTCAAAAGTGTGTCCATGGATGGTGGACAATGGAATTGCGGTTTGGTCCGTTGGTTAATTTTTCGTGCATCTAAACATAAACGAATGCTATCATCCTTTTTCTTAACTACCACCAACGGATTTATGAAATGAGTGTTTGATACCTCTATTATGCCATCTTCCAACATTTTATTTAATTCTGCCTTTACCTGCTCCCGATATGCTGCTGGAATTGGATAAACCTTTGCGTTGAACGGTTCTGAATTATCCACTTCCAATCTGTGCTCATAGCCTAACGCTGTGCTTGCTTCTACCCCCACTAATTCTGCATGTTTTCGTAATAAAGCTTGAACCTCTACTCTCCTATCCTCTGAACATCTTATCGTGTTGATCTGTTTACCTTCATCATCCTCTACCTCTACTACATTAATACTAAACCCCGTGTCATCCTCTGTGACTTCATAACTGCCTTTCCATGGCACTACCCTATCCTTAATTCTTATTACCTTCCTTTCCATATCTATCAAAACCCCTAACTTCATCATACAGTCAACACCTAAAATGCTCTGAAACTTCAGTCCAGGTACAATTACAAACTCCTGTTCACAGCTTAAACCTCCTATATCTATCCTAAGCACCACAACACTATTTACTACAGCAAACTTCTTTTTATTTGGAGCTATTAAATGGCTACGCTTTATAGGCATAATTCTATCACAAACCTTATCCCTAATTTTGCTGACGAATTCCTCCGATATTAAACTCGCCTCTGCCCCTGTATCAAGTAATACTTCTACATTATTCTCAAAAATTTCTAAATTAATAATTGGCAAACATAATTTTTCCTCAGTTTCTGGCTCTACTTCCTCCTCAATTTTGAAAAATTCACGTGGATGTTCGTATACATTTACACAGAAATCTAGTGGTCTGTCACGTTCTAAAAATCCTGTCTCGTCCTGTTTTCAGTGCTTGGTCCTGGTTGTCCTTCTACAACCTGTGCGTACGTCCTCCTCGTGTTAATATCCGTGTCCCTGTCTCTATTCGGCGTGCTGGTCACAGTCCTGTTTACTTCCGGTAAACTGTTCTGTCGCGTGTAACTAGGTCTTGGCGTCGGTCCCCTAGTCGCACTATTGCTCCTGTATTCCTGTCCTCGTCGTTCCCAATTCGGTCGAAAATTTCTGTTGTAGTCAGGCCGTCTCGGATAATTCGGTGTCCTGTTGTCAAACCTAACTGTGTTAACGTTTCGTTCTCGTATCTCTCTTGTCCGTCCTACACATACATCGTCATATCTCTGCAAATACTCTAAAAATGTCTCCCGTTCTGTGATGTTTTGTAAGGCCACGTGTTGTCTAATTTCCTGTTCAAAATGTCGTGATAGGTACTTGATAATCTGTCTGTCCGTCAATGGTGGATTCAGTTGTTTGGCCACACTGTACTTGCGGATGGCATATTGCTCCCTAGAACCTGCAAACTCTCCCTTAAATTTTCCTGTAATCAAGTCGTCCCTAATCTGATCCTGTTTGTGATCACTCCAGTAATGTTGTAAAAATTTGTCTTCAAAGTCCTGATACGTGTCTATGTCCTGTCCTACTAAATTGTACCATGCTTCCGCGTTGTCCTTTAATAAAGCCTTTATCGTATTTAGTTTAGTCTGTTCGTCAAATAAATTTCCCACTAGATTTCTTACACTATTAATAAAAATTTGTGGATTTACTCTGTTATCGCCATAAAACTTCATGTGTTGGTCCAATGATACGCTACCTGTATAAAATCTAGGACCATCCCCCGTTAAATTTGACATGTTGTATTTAATACTACTAACTTCGCGTTCTACCCTGCCTAACTGATCCCTACATGAGTCCGTTACTTCAGTCATTTTACGTTTATTTCTTCTTCACAGAAAATGCGTACTTCGGACCTTAAATGTCCCATTTCCTGTCGAAGACCTGTAATATCACGCTCATTTTTTCAACCCTATTTTCTACTTCCCCAGTTTCACGGTAAGACTATCTTTAAATTCTGTAAATTCTTTAGTATTTTGTTCAATTTTCCCGCTTATCTGCTCTAATTTTTGGTTGGACCTCCCTCGCTCTATTAGATTCTTCCTAGCTCTATTAGCTTCATCGCTTAGCAGTTCTAATTTTCTATTGATTCTTCCCTAGCTAATCGCATTTCCTCTAACATTCTCATCATTAACTCGTTTCCTTGATCCCTGATTCCGTCCTCGACTGATCTCTACTGCCTCCAGCTTCTTCCATTTTCGAAATTTTCTCACACAATGCACTATCGTCACTTCCAATTTCCACTCCTTGACTCCTTAACCACTCCTTTCTCTGCATACGTTCTACTCACTCACACACTCTAAAATACTCTTAAATTTATACACACACGAAACTCTCTCTCAGATCGCCAGTTTCCTGGAATAAAATAACAAAATTTTTATTTGGAACTCGAGCCTCACTTTTGGGTCGCCAAGAATGCTGTGTAACCTCTCATATCTCTAGGTACTGGCCCTTTCAAAAAAAAACATTCGAGCCCCACAGTTTGGGCGTCAAGAATGCTGTGAAACCTTTAAATCACCTGGTCCGTTGATTCCTTCTGTTAATCGCCTCGGCTGCTCTTCTAGATAACTTCCATTCTCAATCATAAAAATTAAACAACACATTCCTACCACAAACATCAACGTTAACTCTATTTACATCAATATTCAGAATACATTAAATTTTCAAATTAAATTTGAACATAAAATTCAGTTTTAAAAGAATTTCCGGATTAATTTTATTATCATTTTACTGTGCATCCAAAATTAAAGTCCTTGTTGGATGCCTACTAATTAATATAACAATATAAGCAGACCGGAGTCTGAGTATAAAGGAGCATCTACCACCCCTTTACGTTAATTAACCAGGTTTGTCTAATTGAGCTCAAAGACCTACCCAAAGTTTCATCCTATTCCCGAACATCAAAACAAAATACCCCTTTTACTTAAACAAGCAAATTTCATCTTAAAATTAAATTTTTATGGTTAGAAAAATTCCACTAATGTCCATTTAAAGTAAATCAATTATAAAGTCATTCAATACACACAAAAATGTCAAACAAAATAGTACAATTTACCTGAAGGTTATTGTCCTCGTAGCTTCAGTGTAATCGTCCCTTTGTAAATCACACCATTCCAACCGGATTCTATTTACAGCTTCATGTTGTCAACGCTTTAAAAATGTTCTCCATCACCATTAATTTAAAGTTGTTTCTAGGCTTTTCCGGAACTCATCTGTGTATATCTGCCTCTGGTTCAGTGGATGCAGACACATTTACGAACCATTTAGTCATTAACACCCCGCAAAATAGTAAAGAAATTCATACTTCCTTTACCAATATTACCAATATACGCCAAAACTGCCTACTTTTGGGTATACATTTGTCGTTGTAAATTTTACTAATTGGTACCGTGATAATAAACTTTTATTACCTTGTATCTAAGTGCACTGAAGTACATTCATGTTAGCACGTAAAATAACCAACTATTTTGAGTCACTAAAATATACTAGCACACTTTAAATTATTTAATCAAACTAAAATGCACTGTTTAATATCAAGTCGCGGATGCACGAGCTTTTAACGCATCGAATCGTCGAAAGCCTAAGAGTCTAAGAGAGAGAAACACATATTCCCGCCTGTATATATAGCGAATAGCCGACACGTCGCTTTGTTCCCTAAAACGGGTAATTCCAACGAATTCCTCATTCTACGTTCCCAGTCTGTAGCCTGCACGTCGATTTTATGAATTTAGTCCTCACCCCATTGAGATCTCAGAAAATTTCAACACGGCCCGCAAAGTTGTCCGAGAAAAACTAATTACTTTTATACAGAAATTGTTGTTCTACCTCTGATATATGCATCCTATTTTTAACCAATCGCAACCCCTTGACGTTGCTTAAATCCCGCCCTTTACAATATGTGTCTTTGCTTGACGCATTTTCTCTTTCCTTTTCTAACCTGTTCGTATTGGTGCAAATTTAGATTCTTTATTATCGATTATATTTTAGTCCACGCGGACTGTTATCTGGGTTTAATAAACCCGTATCGCACATTCTCGTGAATACTAAGTCCCGGTTTCTCCAAGATTCTTTGAAACATTAATTATTTGCCAAATTTACGCAGAATGAGCTTTTTAAAAATACGCAGGTGTTCTGTATTTCCTGCTAAAGCATCTGATCGTTTCCAATATCCTTAGAATCAACATGTTTATCCAAACAAATTAACTTGAAATTGCCTTTTAAAAACACGCAGGGTGTTCAAACGTAACATTTTAAATAACCTTCCTACGATTTGACTATTATTGGGTTTTCACAAGCTTCTATAGGTATTATGTTATTACCGGTTTAATTAACTCCAATTAAATTGATTTCTATCCTTTCATTTTTAGCGAATACACCTTAAATATTAATTATTATATGTACACTTTGTTTTACTACCGGTTACTTAAAATAGGGTTAATTAATATAAACTTTGCACGTAATTTCCATTTGTTTAGGAATAATTAAATTATCCACTGCGCTTTTCAATACTGCTTCTTTTGATGTAAAGCGTCTTATAGATAATTTAAATTTCTTATTTTTACTGAAACGACCGAGTTTATTTATGCTTCAAGGTTTTAATAAAGCGTATTATTTAATGAAATTCCTTATACACGGTGATTAAAATTATTTGATCTGATTATTTAATTTTCTACCCTGGTCTAAATATGAGTAATATATATATATATATATATATATATATATATATATATATATATCATATCATCATTATCATCATTAGGTCTTCAGTCTTGGAACTGGTTAGACGCGTACTATCATTGTTTCCTATTCTGAACTAACCTACAGGTTTCCCTGAAATTTGCACGGTCTGCATGTATCACTATCTGATCTAGGTCTACGTCTACCTTTTTTTTCCTATCTCTACTTGTAATATATTCCATACTATTCCCCAAAAATGCATTAGATCGTATTCTGCCCTTCTATTTCTCCTATTTTTTTTACAGATATCCTTGTTCCCCAACTATTTCTATAACCTATTTGCTATTAACTATGTTTGTCCATCCTCATGCATATGAAGCACAGCATTTTAAAAGGCTGATACCGTTTTTCTGTCTGCTTTTCAGACTGCCCGTATTTCATAGGCATACTGTGCCGTGCTCCACACATATGCTTTCAACAATTTACTTCTTGTTCTGTTTTTTCCGTTTCAAAAATGGTTGGACACGTACCTGCACTTATTTATATTCTGAGCTAGCCTACACAGTTCCCTGAAATTCTCACACAGCATGTATACAGCTCGGTTCCCTTTCTATTGTTTTCTAATTTTATGCCCTATTTCACCGAGATTCAGTGAAGGGAGTTAAGCAGCCTGTGGCTGCCAAGATCCCCCAACACTTAGACATTTGCCGAAGTAATAGTTTTCCAGTAAATCCTTTCACACAATTAACATTATTCGAGAATATCGCCCAACCAATACTTGTAGTTCCTTATAATAATCATCATGTTTAAGTACAGTTACTTTCTTTGTCATTAGTTTATCCATCTTGGGACTGGTTGGATGCGTACCTCCATTGATTTCTATCCTGAACTAGCCTACATATTTCCTGAAACTCCTACAGCCTACATCTTTCACTATCTGTGTGCAGCAGTCTAACCTAGGTCTACCTCTTCGTCTCTTTTTCTTGTCCCTGCTTCTAATATATTCCGCACTATTCCCTCATGCCGTAGTATGTGGCCTATCATCCTATCTCTTCTATTTTTTACTGTTATCCACATATTTCTTTTTTCCCCTACCGATTTTAGTACCTCTTCGTTCTTAACTTTGTTTGTCCATGATATCTTCATCATTCGTCTGTAGCACCATATTTCTTGTTCGCTTCTCCTAATGTCCAGGCTTCACAGCCGTACAGTGCTGTGCTCCACACATATGTTTTAAGCAATCTTTTCCTTGGTTCTATATTTATTGTCTTTGAACACAGTAGTTGCTTTTTCTTTTTAAATGTAGCACGACCCTGGACTAATCTTTGTTTTATATCTTTTGTGCTTTTGTCTTGCGTTATTTGGCTTCTTAGGTAGCAGGAATCCTTAACCTCTTGTATGTTCGTGTTACATATTTGTATTCTTCTTTTTGATTTATTTTCTCCTCCGTTGCATACTAGTACTTTACTTTTAGTTTTGTTAATTTTCATACCGTATCTCTCTGTTAGAACCATTTACATTTCATTAAGAGCAGCTTCTAACTCTTCCTTGCTAGTTGCTAATACCGCTATATCATCTGCAAATCTAAGCATATCAATTTTTTGTCCCTGCATAGTAATTCCAAATGTCTTCTTGCATTTGACAGTATTCATTGCCTCTTCAATGTACTCATATATATTGTAGTGGTTTTAAAAGGTTAAATTTAACCATAAACAAAGCAATTTGAAACACCCTGTATAGAGGAAACAACCAGAAATTTCGTGCGAAATTTATTTCATTAGTTCAGTTTAATGTAACAAGTATTAACAAAAATTTACAATTAATGAATAAAATTTAGTTAGGTTTGCAAAGAAAATAAATTGTAGAAGCCAATTCAATTAATTTATTAATTTAATTGAGTTTAATTAAACGGTTATTTACGTATAATATGCATAAAAGCATGAAAAATCAATAAATCCAAGGCGAATAGCTTTCGTGGTAACAAACAAATATATCGGCTGGGTTGAAATACCATGAAAAGAAGCTCCTAGAAATGTTGTGTTAAAACGTCGATTAATTAAACACCTGCATGTTTTCTAAATGTCAAGTTCCTCTTAATTTGTATAGATAACAAGCAAGTTTCAAAGAATATTGGTAAACAACAGTCGCTAAAGCACGTAAATTGGTCCACATGGAGTTGTAGAACGCGGACAGTAATATCGATTCTCTACCACTCAAACAAGGTTAGAATGAAACATATGATATGCATAAGCAAGGGATAGCGTTAATATAGGCGGGATTTTTAAGACGTCAATGCATATACTATTGGTCGATATCGTTAGTTGTACAACAGACAAGCACGAGAATATTTGAAGTCGGGTTTATTGGAAAATATCGTAACGACGCGCTAAATTTCGGGGATTTCGAAAACGGTTGAAACAAAATTTTAAGAACGTGTTATTTTAAATTAGATTTTCACGGTAAGAGTGGCCAGGAGAGATTACAGTCGAAGCATATAAATACTCGATGAATTAGCACGGCTCGCTCTCTTTTAACTTCGTCTCTTTTAACTTCGTTCTAATAGTATTTACATCGCTTCAAATACGAGTTTGTAAGTATAAATAATTTTAAATTAAATAATACAGTGTTGGCCTCATAATTTGATGCGCGAATAAGTGTCGAGTCTAAATTGTAATTTGAGGTGCAACATTGATCTTAAACAAGCTCGTGAAGTGACGTGAAGTAAAGAAACATATATGAAATTGAATTTAAGTAAAGTACGCGATTATGAAAGAAGAATAATTAATTTGGATTTGGAAATGGGATGCACCGTGAAGGCAGCGCATGCAGCACAACATAAATAATGTTCTTCTACAAATAGCGAGAGGCGGCCAGCAGAGCAGAGCGAATCTACATTACCGCATCGTCAATGGAGCAGAGATCTTCGAGAAATTCCAGGTAACGCTTTAAAATTGTTGTTATAAACTATGAAACTATGAATATTGTGTGACGTGTGAAAGTGAATTTTGAAGGTATTGTGCATTATTTTGCGTATTGAAAATAATACGTATGACTAACTGTATTAGGGCATTTAAATAGAAATCTAAAGGTATATAAAGCTTGTTAACGTTCCATCAGGAATTTAAAATTTTTATTGTGACGAGTACACGGGTTTTTTTGTTTGCAGTCAGCGTATGCAAGGTAAAAAGCATGCATTATTCATAATTAACTGGGTTATCATGAGCTCACCATACTCCAGAGTTTACGTAAATTTAAAATAAATTATAAAGAAAGAATGAAAAATAAGATATTATTCAGGGTCCATTTACTCCGGGTACATTCTACGTGTTTGATAATTTAATTTAAAATACAGGACATTACAAAATTAGGATTTATAGAGGTGTAACTTGATCACTGAAATGTGGATAATAATGGATTTTTATTTGTAAATAGTGAAAAATAAATATTGTATGATTGTTGAATTTTGTGGTTTTATTGAGAGTGTGCGTGAACGATGCAGAGCATAATAGTGCATCTAGGTATCCAAGAGGAGGTCCAACTGAGCTAGCCTGGGAACTGAAGAAGTATTAAGGTGAAGAAGAGAGAGGAATCTAGGTAAGAAGTTTTTTTGAATTTTTTATTTTTGGTGAAATTTTCGATTTTTGTAAAATTAATATAAATTAATTTTCGAATCTACTGAGATTCTTATAAGGTGCCACGACAATATATATATATATATATATATATATATATAAAAGACTTTACAGGAACGCTGTGCTGGGGGCGATGGTCTCATACGCCGCAAGCGAGTGGGGGCACCGATTCGGCATACTCAAACTCAGACAGAAAATAAACGCGACACAAAGAGCTTAGACTCACGGGACCGTATAGAACCACCCCGCATAACGCAGTATGCGTCGCGGTTGGGGTGATTCTTCTAGACTTACGCATCAAACAACGCGCAGAAGTATATTTCCTCACACATGATAACAAAAGGTTACAACAACTCCTCAACAGGGAGAACCCACTCACAACCAAGACAGAAATTAAAAACGGCATACTAGCTGAAAGGCAAAGGGGATGGAATCAGAGCACAACCTGTAGAAGGATTTATGCACTGATCCGAAATATCAAAGATAGACTAAAAACGAAACACCTCAAACCAATACAAGAACTAATACATTACCTGACCGGTCACGGACCATACCCAAGATACTGAGAATGAGACTAAAACACAGTCACACATGTACATGTAGAGAGACCGGGTCACTCGAACACCTATTGTTCAATTGCCCAGACTTACATCATGAACTCTACACACACAGGCTAACACAAGACAAAAAACTGCAGGAAATGGGACAGAGGACTTCTTTCCATATCTATACGCAATCGCACAAAAACCCACGAGAACACTACATAAAAGATACCTCGATGGGCAACAATAATTAAACCAGAACATAGACACAAAAGACAACGCTTAAAACATAATCTTTTGGAATTCCAAGAGTATCCGCTCCTGATGGCCAAAGACATATCACCCCTAATATTTGGAATGCATGCACCACATATTAGAATCCCAACCTTTCTAACCATAAGGACTAACAGTCGATTTAAGATAGGTTAAGAGTACATTAGGTAGTAGAATAAGTCGTTCATTACTAACACTAACACTAATTTAAAAAATAGCAATAAGTAGCAATAAGGGGCAATGTAAGGAAATATTTAAATCTCTTACCCTCTTGTAACTGGAAACGGGTCGTATCCACATAACACATAAACACACATACACACATTGCCTCTTTCAAATCCTGGGTATCCGGCTGCCGACGGCCCTGGCGAAAGGACGCAACGAAAGTAGTGGTGTCTCTCTGGATGTACTGGGATTTCCGGCTACCGATGGTCCCGCTGCAGAGGTAGGGGCTGTGCTGCTTCTGCACGCGCACGCCCACACCTACCCATACGCACGCACGCACGTACTCACGCACGCACACACGTTCATACGCACGCACGCACACACCCACACGCACGCGCGTACACGCACGCATGCACGCACATTCGAAAATTACAACAGGGGAGAAGACGGGCCTGCTTAAATATTAGGTAGTAGGCTACCAAAATGTTAGATTAAGAAAATAAAAAATAAAATATATATATTCTAGTATTTTAGCGTTATTGAAATCTATTCTGTGTTCTTTTGTAAAAGCAGGCTTATGTAGGGCGCTGCTTTGTGTTGTATTCTAATGTCATTCTTCTGTAGAGATGTTTAACCTATGTATGACACATTATGTCTCAAAAACCAAAACAAGTTCTTTGGCATAAGAGTGACAATACAAAAATAAACCGTAAGCATGCGCCCTACCTACGCATGCTTTTACAAAAGACCATTATAGATTTTGATGAGATTAAAATATTAGAAGCTGAAAATATAACAAGACCCATTTTTAAAGATATTTCAATTCCCATTTAACATAAATAAAAAACAGATATATGCATACTAAGTTCAATATGCATTTACTTGCTAAATATGTGATAAAAAAATCTTATTTTTTAAATTCGGTATAGTGGGCGCCAATGGTGGTTAAATCAACTGATAGCCCTACGATCTAAAAATTGTTTCAAACGCTCAGCGAACCATTCTTCCCCAATTTGAAACATCCAACTTAATAACAGGATTCCTATAAAATTAGCCCTTGTTAATTAAAATCTATTGATCAGTCTCAAGCGCCCAATTATAGCATTACCTTATTTACGAAATGTCAGGTTTATCGTAAATCGTTTTACAGCCTCTAATGAAGTTATTACCGTGTTTGAACTTTTAATTCAAAAACTTTACATGCTCGTAAGAGTAATCTCGTTTGAAAGTAATTTAATTAAGAACATTTACAACTTTTAAATGGCAACATATATACGTACTCGGTGTGCGCGGTACTCACGCATCTTTTATCGCCATCGTGGTTTTTAATTACCAGCATTACAAAACAATGGTAATCAGAATATACACATATACTGATTTTTTTGCTGAATACGGAAAGCTTGAATTTTAATTTAAAAGCCCACGCTGGAAGCTTCATCGCCCCTATATTAATTTCAAAACTGGCTCCTCTAATTTTTTTCCTCTGTTATGCGTGAATATGTTATCCGTTTTCACATATACTTTTCATCCAGAGAGCTTTCCACGATACTTGAAATGAAAAAGCTCCCCTTACGCATAATCGATTTAGACTTATCGTTAAAAAAACAATACAAACGGAATTATGGGAGGCTTGCAAGCGACGCGTATATGTAAAACACGCCACAAAGTAGACGATGTAGTAAATCCACCCAGTGTTACGTACTTTTTAAAATTCATCAGCATCAGCACACACCGGCAACGGACACGTTTTAGTCCGGAAACTACCAATTTTTTATTCCGTTCACATCGTGTACATGCAGCCGTGTCACCCTTAATTTTCAGCCATTGATTTTTGATGTCACTTGCCGTACTGGAAATTGAGAGCTTGATGAAGTTGTGGGGATAATAATTAATGACAGCTAATATTTCCGATAGGTATGTTTAGGTCAATATTTAAATTAAGAGTTGTTAGCCGGCGCTTGTGTATTTTTAAAATTGGTATATTTTCCAATAATTGCACGTTCAGGAATTTTATTGGATCTCTTATTTACAAATAGCTGTTTTTACGCTAACTGTTTTTAGTTAAATACCTGAATTGGTAAGCTCAACCGCACCATTTTAAAAATTCAATACTAGCGGAAAAGGATTGTGGAGTAATGTTTGAGAGCTTCCTGCATAGAAATTCCGTGTGGCACAAATAAGGATGTTTTGTATTTTAGGTATAATATAGTATATTAAACATAAATGATGCTTTAAAATGTTGTACTTTTATAGTTTAGAAAGAAATGGGCGATTTTATATTTCGTAGCATCCTAGAAAGGAAGTTTCGCCTAATAAGCATTTTTACATGGACACGCCAACTTGTCAGTTTTGAAATGTTGCAGCAGTGTGCTGCATGACATTGAAATCCACCTTCATAGCGCACTCCAATTCGACGCTTCAGAATATATTATGCGCAATTTAGTTATTAATTACACAGTGCATTCAAAAATTATAGAAAGTGGTTATGGGGTGCTTGTAAACAATGCTATGGTTTATATTTCGGATCTAGCTAGCGGGAAGGGCGTGCATACTTCACGTTGTACTTCGTTTAATCGTGGGCAGAAACCGAAACCCTAGCTGATAAAGGTCAAAAACGGTATTTCTAAGCCTCTTACTATTGATGAGAGGAAATCCGATTTATAAAGTTGGTCCAGGATAAAATGGCTGTTAAGCAGCTGCAGACAAAACACAGCTCGGAGTTAGCTGAGTGTAACATGCGGCAGAACAGAGTGGGCTATGAGTTAAAGAATAGTTAAAAAAGCAAAACAAAACCGGAAGAGGGCGACACTGCACTCTGTTGGACGCGTACCCAAAGAAAACTATACGTTTAAGAATAACAGCAACAGGAAGGTGTGTGAAGCACCGGAGGAAACTACACTACACTAAAACCAAAACATAAATACTAATTATTATTTATATGAAGCACGATAAACTTAATTGCTTATAGTGGTTCGATCTACATCAACCTGTAAGAAAGAGCTACAAGAGAAGATAAAAGTTACGAACCCAAGAAGGTTTCGATCTAATAAATCACAACACACCAACAATTTATACGACAAAATCGTTACTTTACTAACAGTGCTATTTGAATGTAATTTTTACTTTATTTAAATTACCTTTAGTTTCTATTTAAAAACGGAACTAGCATCACTTCAAAAAGTTATTATTTTCATAGCTATTTGAGATAATATTAATGTGAATTTAAGAAAGACTAGAATAAACCCTTCGAAGTCCGACGGCTATTTTAGCATAATTGCAACAATCTCTAGGAAACACAATACAGTTATCGAGTGCAATAGAGTGGCCAGCGCATGTCTCTGATCTGGTTACTATGGACTTTTTTCTTTGTGATCATTTAAAGGCTATTGTATTCAAAACTCCAGTAGATTCGTTGGATGCTTTAGGAGAAAGGATTACTCGCCAGTGTCAACGTTTAACCCCCGATATTTTTTAACAAATTCAAACAGAATTTGAAAATAAACTTTACCGTTGCCTAAATGTGAATGGAGAGCATTTTGAACAATTAATTTAACTAATTTTGAGTTGTCTGATTTTTTTGTTTTAATAGTGTTTTTTATAAAAATGTTAATTTAGTGTGAATGAACTTTTACTTTATTCAACTTTGACGTAAAATATTTTAAATACTTTTTAATGTACCCCACTATATCAAAAAAGAGAGGCTCGATATAGATCTGATAATTTTCGAACAATAAGTTTGACAGCACACGTGTCACAAATATTAACTAGAATTGTACAAAGACGAATGGAAAAACGAGCTGAAGAAATACTAGGCGAAGATCAATTTCGGTTTAGGCGAAACAGGGGAACACGGGAGGCTATTTTAGCTCTGAGGGTGATAATGGAGAAAACAACAGAAAAGGAGGAAAGCGTGTATATAGGGTTTTTGGATCTGGAAAAAGCATTCGGCAATGTAAAATAGAAAAAAATGTTCGAAATACTCAAAAAGATTGGAATGAGTTTTAGGGATAGACAGATAGTTCATAGCTTATACAAAGACCAAACATCGGTAATAGAATTAGAGTAGGAATGTAGAGAAGTAAATATTAGGAAAGGGATAAGGCAGGGATGTGCCTTATCCTCATTAATTTTTAACTTGTACATTGAAGAGGCAACGAATACTGTCAAATGGTAGAAGACATTTGAAATTATTATGCAGGGGCAAAAGATTGATATGCTTAGATTTGCAGATGATATAGCGGTATTAGCATCTTGCAAAGAAGAGTTAGAAGCTGCTCGTAATGAAATGCAAACAGTTATAACAGAGAGATACGGTATGAAAATTAACAAAAATATAACTAAAGTTATAGTATGCAAAGAAGGGGAAAATAAATCAAAAATGAGAATCAAATAGGTAGCGACAACTTACAAGAGGTTAAGGATTCCTGCTACCTAGGAAGCCATATAACGCAAGAGAAAAGCACAAAAGATATAAAACAAAGATTAGTACAGGGTCGTGCTACATTTAACAAGAAAAACTTACTACTGTGATCAAAGACAATAAATATAGAAACAAGGAAAAGATTCCTAAAAACATATGTGTGGGGCACAGCAATGTATGGATGTGAAGCCTGGACAGTAGGAGAAACAGACAAAGGAAAAGGTAGTAGCCTTCGAAATGTGGCGCTACAGACGTATGATGAAGATAAAATGGACAGACGAAGTTAAGAACAAAGAGCTACTAGAAATGGTAGGGGAAGAAAGAAATATGTGGAAAACAGTAAAAAATAGAAGAAATAGGATGATAGGCCACATACTAAGACATGAGAGAATTGTGTAGAATATATTAGAAGCAGAGATAGGAAAAACGAGAGGTAGAGATAGCCCTAGATTAGACTATTGCACACAGATAGTGAAAGATATAGGATGTGGGAATTTCAGGGAAATGTGTAGCCTAGCGCAGAATAGAAATCACTGAGGTACGCATCCAACCAGTTCCAAGATGGAAAAACTAATGATGAAAAAGTAACTGTACTTAAACATGATGATTATTATAAACAACTACAGGTATTGGTCTTGCATTATTCTTAACTAATGTTAATTGTGCGAAAGCATTTACCGGAATACTATTAATTCGGCAAATATCTAAGTGTTGGGAGATCCTTGGCAGCCACATGCTGCTTAACCTCCTTCACATACCACTGAATCTCGGTGAATTATGGCATATAATTAGAAAACAATAGAAGGGGAATCGAGCTGTATATGGGTTGTTCTAGTAACTGTGTAGGTTAGCTCAGAACATAAATAACTGGAGGTACGCGTCCAACCAGTTTCAAGACGGAAAAACTAATGACGAAAAAATAAGTGCACTTAAATCTGATGATTATTATAAACAACTACAGGATTGGTTGTGAAATATTTTCAATTAATGCCGATTGTGCGAAGGGATATATTGGAAAAACGATTAATTCGACAAATACTCAAGTAATGGGGGAACTTGGCAGCCGCAGACTACTTAACCCCTCCCTCACACACCTTACATGTGATTTTCCAATGCTCCACCCGAAGGTACTACATTGGCCAGGAAGCGAATTTTTTTTACCTGGAAAATTTGGAATTTTGCCGAACCCTTGCTGTTCCAAGCAAGGTAGGGATCTTTAACGTACGTGACAACAGTCACACACGGAACCTCCATTTAACCTCTCATCCGAACGAGGGTGTATTTTTGTGAAAAATGCTCGCCTAACATTTTTCAAGCGGACCGTGTCGGGATTCGAAGCCGGGACCTTGGGCGTAGTAGTTACACACATACCACTACGCCACGGAGCCGTCTCCCCTTCACATACATTACATGTGCTTTTCCAATGCTCCATCCGAAGGTACTACATTGGCCAGGAAGCGAGTTTTTTTACTTGGAAAATTTGTAATTTTGCCGAACCTTTGCTGTTACAAGCAAGGTAGGGATCTTTAACGTGCGTGACAACACTCACACACGGGACCTCCATTTAACCTCTCATCCGAACGAGGGTGTATTTTGTAAGGAATGCTCGCCTAACATTTTAAAAGCGGAACGTGTCGGGATTCGAACCCGGGACCATGGGCGTAGTAGTCACACACATACCAACTACGCCAAGAACAGCAACTATGTTCAAAGACAACCAACATAGAAACAAGAAGAAAATTGTTCAAAGCATATGTATGGAGCACAGCACAGTACGTCTATGAAATAGGGTCAGTAGGAAAAACAGAAAGAAGGATATAGAAGCTTTCTGGAATGTTGTGCTTTAGATGTACGAGGATGATAGAAAGAACAGACAAAGTTATTAACCAATAGGTTATAGAAATAGTAAAGGAATAAAGATATCTGTGGAAAACAAAAAAAAAAGGAGGAGAAATAGTAGGGCAGGATACGTTCTAAGGCATTTTTGGGGAATAGTACGAAATATATTACAAGCAGATATAGGAAAAGAGAGATAGAGGTAGACTGAGATCTGACTTTCGGACGTTGATAATGAGCAAATTTCAGGGAAATGTGTAGGTTAGTTCAGACTAGGAAATAATGAGGGTTTGCGTCTAACCAGTTCCAGGACTGAAGACCTGATGATGATGATGATTAATGTACCCCATTACTTTTTTTGCTTGAGCAAATATAAAAATGAGCTCCATCATTATCCGTTAAAAATACAGGGTGTATCTAATTGAAATTTTAAAGCAATGACGGTGGGAGGGGTGCACTATATTAGCAAGTACGATTAACTGACCTATTTTCCCGTATGAACTATTTAGCAAAAATGAATTTCAAATTATCAAGGTTGCCAACTCAAGAAGAAAACGCATCCGAAATTTTAGTGAGAACACTGTGTATGCTATTCAGCATAAAAATCAATGTTAGTCATTTATCGTAAACAGTAATAAAAATATTCCAATTAACATTTTCAGCCACAACACTAGATAGCTTACTTCTAAGTAGGAACTATTGTTTTACTCCATTTTGTTACACCAGCTTGGTTTAGATTATAAACATTCTGAATTTGGTTTAATTTGTTTCTGATTGGATTTTTTTCATATTGCAAAAACATTGTTCTTACAAAAAGGTTTTTGAACCCAACAATGTTGCTGCATTATACAATTTGACATTTTCGTATTTTTTCAGCTTTAAGTGAGGGGTTGCCTTTTGAACAAAATACGTATCTCATGTTTTATAATGTTCATTTTGCATAATGCTTTGCCTGGTATGATTAGGAATAATATTTTTTTTTATGAGACATCCTTTTGTCAGTACATCTTTATTGCATTATTACTTGCAGTTTACCACCTCCAACAGACAATTACACAAGTAGCCTATAGAGATAACCCAATTTTTAAGCATCACTCATTGACTTTTCTAACAAGTTCTACTAATTAAATCATTTTACTTACTTTAACTTATTGGTACAATAAAGCAAATATATAACAAAAACCAAAAACTAGGTTAGAGGACTCAGGAAGCAAAGTCAACGTCTACCAAATGTTCCTGTTACTATAGACAAAGTTACCCTTGCGGGTGTGGAGGGTCATAAGTATGACAAATTACCATTCAGAAGGTTACTGTACCAAAAATACAGTAATGGTAT
Source organism: Platerodrilus igneus (assembly GCA_036346225.1). Lineage (NCBI taxonomy): Eukaryota > Metazoa > Arthropoda > Insecta > Coleoptera > Lycidae > Platerodrilus > Platerodrilus igneus. The sequence continues at coordinate 3,687,255 of JARFIW010001179.1, read as the reverse complement.
TGTCCAATTTTATGATACTACAGGAATTTATCGATTCTATATTCAACATAAAATCATATTATGCCATGTATGCATTTATTCAGGTTCTTTATATTTGTAAATTAATTCACGCCTCATAGGTCTGCAATCTCTCATGCTACTATAGGTGGTAGCAATATTATTATTGTTATGGATGAATTTGTAGCTCTAAATCGTTTACTACAAGTAACTGGTGTTATAACCACTATAGCATCGCAGTTAACAGAGCATCATTAAGTTGACTATTTTGTCTTATGTAACAACTTCCGCACTCGTCTATAACAGTGTGGGTCTTTTGGACATCTTTCAAGTCGAATCCGCTCAACTTATTGTTTTTAGTAGTTACATTGATTATATATTACTAGTTAGGTGCCTTGTTGCCTGTCGCAGCTGCATCTTTAACTTCGAAAAAATTCTAGGTGCATCGCATTGTTACATACTAAATTCCTCAAAAAGTAAATAGTATGTTTACTCTACCTTATAGGCGGCAGAGCCTCGATAGATTACGAGGGGTTCCTGTTTGACGTTTAAGCCCAGGGTAAAAAGGATGTTAAATGGCTTTGAGAGAAAAAGGTCTCTCTAAAGAGATCTTCCAGCCAGCTAAGCTTCTTCAACTTAGGGCAGAGCTATGAGCTAGGGGTCGTAGGATGATATACGATCAAAGAAATTTTATTGGACGCCACCTTATCTTAATGAATGTTATAATAAGAAACTATCCGAAGATCAGATACGAAAATCTTCGAAAATAAAAACTTAAGACGAGCAACATATAAAAAAAATACTTACTTTTGACTCTGCAATCTGGGATGGGAACGACGATCTCGTACTATCTGAAAATTTAAACACATCTAAACATTTTCAAACCAGGGCTACATTAGAGCCTAGTCACTTTATCACCAAAAAAATAGATTATAAATAGATCAACTAGTCAAAATTATGCTTCAAAAAAAAACTTTTAAATTCAACACTAATAATATCTTTCTTCAATACCAAAATTTTATATTTGTGATTGTTTGCTTCTATAGGACAATTACTGCTGACTTCAAAGAAAGAAAGCTTTATAACAACTTATTATTCTTTCTATTAATTTAAAAAATATATATATACATTGTTTGTATAAAGTTATCTGTACGGAGACCTTCAAAATAGTTTCTTTATTACAATTTAACATTAATCTCTGAATATTCATGGGACATTTTTAGTTGAATAAATTACATTAATTCTTTATAAGAAATATATGATTTTCATTTTTATGTTACAATTAAATCATGATACTTGAATAGGATCCTGTTCAGTTTACAAGAATCAATTTAAATGTTCAAAAATTATTTCTGTAGATTATAGAGCTATATTTTTAACAGATATATTTAATGGAATCAAAGGTCAAAAAATACTTATTGTCGGTATTAAGCTGTACCTCAGGTGTACTGTCAAAATATATTGTACACCATAATTTGGCAAACAATTCTTATCGTATCACATGTTTAGTTATGCAAACATTTTAATATAACCTCGTAACTTCAAAATTATGTTATAGAAATACCTTGAAAATAATAGGAACATTTATGCATTATTCAAATATTAAATTTTGAACTAAATATTAAGTGTGTCAATTTAAATGACCATAAAACTTTCACGAAGATTTCGAGTATCACTTTAAATAAACATTTATGAAATCTTCAAAAATTATTTGTACATTGCAAATGATTGTTCCTTGAAATGAATACAGTTATAAAATGGAGGATGACTCACCGCTGAAGATCTGCTTGGCGGCCGAATTTTTTTTATACATCTACGTACTTACAAATGTGGTTGAGCGCAGCTGACGCAGGTGTCCGAGCTTGACCTCAATCATAACCAATCATATGTGGAAATTTCCACTCTATTGCCTAGCAACAATTGAAACGGCATCTAAAGCTCAACCAATTTCCATAAGGTTAACAGTTGTTTAATATAATTCATAATTCTTATTACTTTAATACTTAAAACGTTGTAACTGTAAAACAAACTTATAACTTCATACTTGATAACTTGCAACATTCCAAACCCCGAAACTATACAACTTTAAGGCTTTATAACTATAAGACTTTATAACTTTAATACTTTAAAACTTCAAAACTTCAAAACTTCAAGACTTCAAGACTTTAAAACCTCAAGACTTTAAAACTTGAAACTTAAAACTTGCGTACTGTAATACTTGGTACTGTAATACTTGGTACTTGATATTTGATACTTCCGTACTTGCGCTGAAGAGAAACGGGAAAAATGATTTTAAATGTAAGTTTGAGAATTATTTACCTACCGTAGAAATGTACTTATGACTATCTTAGGTCGATGCTGCAACTAAAAATGAAGCCATGGTATCCGTTGACACTACCTTACTTCTTTCTGGGACGGCATGTTTTATCAAAACACTTGCAGGCCCACGCTAACACTTGTATTCGGATTACATGCTGATATCAAAATGAAGCTTGACCACGAGGCTACGTGACTTATCCGGGCGCGCGCAGAAAAGGGGGATATTGTATCAAGATACATACAAATAGAAGAGTTCTAGAATTTTATTTTGGCTATTTAAATATAGATGGGGCCCTATGTATGAATTCGTAATATATTGTTTCTATTGCAATTTAATATTTATTGAATAGGTGTATGGAACAAAAGCGTATTTTTAAAAAGCAGAAAATCGTATTTGTTACAGCATTATTTGCAAAGATTTACATTTGCACCCCACAAATCGAATCTAATTCTGCAGAACAATGAAATATCGTATTAAGAGCTTCAATAACATGGTTTTCCGTTTAATCCAATTTCACATTAACAGCCACGTGAATAAACAAAATTGTAGATCGGGCTGCCAAAGGCCACTGGAACTGTGTCGGAAATCATTGCACTCGCTTAAGGCTGTCGTTTGGGTTGCCATATAAGTCAAGAAGTTATCGGTCCATACCTTTTTGAGGATAGCCGTGGTCGCATTAATTTTGAGCGGTATTGCCATACAATCCGGACTTTTGATTCCAGAAATGCAAAACCTGTTGGCTACAACTGCAACACACTTTTCCATCAATGTGGAACCACTTCCATGGCACAAATAACTTGTTTGCCACTCCTCACGATTTATTGCGTGAAAGAGTAATTAAACTCCGAGCAGACATAAACTGGTCACCGGGGAGTTCCGATGTAAGGCTTCCTTATTTTTCAACTCATTACCACCAAACTTGAATGTTTTAAAGCAAGGAATAAGAGTGGAAATCATCACTATTCCAAGAGGGTTTCTCTATCGAGTAATCGAAAATTTAAGTTCCATGCTAGATGAGTATGAGCGAGTAGATGGTTCGCATTTACAAATGGTTCTTTGGCATTAATAAAAATTCAATGCTTGATCTATAATTTAACAGTGATTAAATAGAGGTTGTGCTGTTTTATTTTACATTATCGAAAATAGAAAACATTCTGAGACGCTCTTTAAAATGATTTTTATACTCAAGTCTATAACAATGTGGACCTTTCGAATTTTTTTGGAGCATCTACTCGATTTATTGTTTTTAGTTAGTCACATTACGTATGGCGCTCTAGTTAGTTGCCTTGCCACCTACCGCTACTCTTAAGCATGTATCATATCTTACATGTACTCAACCTTTTACTAATGCAACTATTTCTGCGATAGAAATATTCAAAATCGCACTTATGAGCAGCACACATTATTGCGTTACCGGTTTGGGCGTCAATTATAACGTTAACCCTTGGCGTAATTTATTACGCTCCAAATGTGGTCGCAAATTATTGCCGTCAAACGGTTACAGATTTTATAACAATTTTTTTACTAGGTAAATAAATTCCTTTCCGAAACATCTTAGAAGTATTAACGACATCATCATCATCATTAGGTCTTCAGTCCTGGAATCGGTTAGACACGTACCCTCATTGTTTCCTATTCTGAACTAACCTACAGATTTTCTTGAAATTTGCACAGTCTGCATCTATCACTATCTGATCTTGGTCTACATCTACCTCCTTTTTCCTAGCTCTGCTTGTAATATACCCCATACTATTCCCCAAAATGTTTTAGAACGTATTCTGCCCTTCTATTTCTCCTATTTTTCTCCACAGATATCCTTGTTCCCCTACTATTTCTATAACATATTTGTCTGTCCATGCTATCATCCTCATACATCTGAAACACAGAATTCCAAAGGCTGCTACCGTTTTTCTGTCTGCTTTTCCTACTGCCCGTATTTCATAGGCATACTATGCTGTGCTCCACACATATGCTTTTAATAATGTATTAACGCCATAGAAGAAAAAATGAAAAAATTCGCCAAGAATATTTATTTGCAAATTTTGATAGACTTTCGAATTTTTAATAAGTCTTTGGTTCCATTTGGAGAACAACGTGCGATTTGTTATTTTCTAGTTTGGTTCGATTACAAAGCTAATTTCAACATTTTGTACCCACAATCATGTAGAAAACAATTCAGCTGTTTCGAAACCTGGTTTGTAAAGTCGTAACTAGCAATTTAATCTTTCAGAAATCCGCGTATACATCTTATTGTTCACGAAATATCTCAAGGTTTTCAACTCGTTTATACACACGGCGCATGGGCATTAAACATTTGTTCTGATAAGATTTCTCCCGGTTGAACTGTCTTTACAAGTAATTTTCTGAATCCGCTCACTTCCGCATCATCTTCGAGTCATGCAGGTTGATGATGAGATTTTATAGTGAAGAATTTAAGTGCTTCAATCTACTTTTATTACAGCGCAAAAACCCAGTACGGGCAATAATAAAACCCTGTAGGGCTAACAAAAATATGTATAGCTGAGAAAATGCTGTAGAACCAAGAAACACCCACTTGCCCAAATGTACCCTCTAGCCAACCAACATAGTTAATCATCCTTGAGCTCATCCATCATGTACTACGACATCAGTCTGAGACCATCTTCTTTGTCACTATAAGCAACCAGTTGGAATATGTGCCTAACCAATCTAAGGGCAACAGCCAGCGGCCAGTGGTTAAGTGTGAGTGATTTTTGAACGATACCAAAAATTTTTTTTTTATTATACAATCTCCTTTCTCACAACGGCTAAGTTTCAAGTCTCGAAAATCTCCATCATTTTAGTGTGTAGGATACGGCACCCAACTGAGTCGAAATTATAATTTTTTGCTGATTAGATAATATTTTTACTTAGAATATATATTTTCTTGAAAGTAATATTTGTCTAAATTTGGTATGTTTCAAATTTTCACTAATAACTATTTTAAGATTACTTGAATTACAGTTTTTGATTGAATTTGTACGTGATTATCAGATCTGATACTCGTATAGATTCCAAAAAAATGAAATTTTGTTTAACTTATAATTTTTGATATGGACTAACACATATGAAATTATTTATTTCTTTTTATAATCATGATTTGATAAAAATTATTTGTAATATAATAGATACCTTCTGATTTTAATGTGTTCAATTTTTTAAATAGGGTAAATTAAAAATTTCAAAATGATCAACTTCGATAGGGTTTCTACTGTCTACTGTCTATGCTGTAAAAAGCGGCTCCGTGGTGTAGTTGTTATGCGTGTGACTATTATATCCAAGGTACCGGGTTCGAATCCAACACGGTCTGATTGAAAAATGTTAGGCGAGCGTTTTTTTACAAAAATACGCCCTCGTTCGGAAAAGGGGTAAAATGTAGGTCCAGTGTGTGTGTGTGTGTGTGTGTGTGTGTGTGTGTGTGTGTGTGTTGTCAAGCACTTTAAAGATCCCTATATTACTTGGAACAGCAAGGGTTTGACAAAATTCAACATTTTCAGGTAAATAAATTTGCTTCCTGGCCAAAATAGTACCTTCGGATGGAGCATTGGAATATTAAATGTAGTGTCTATGCTGTAGGTTCCATACTGCAAATTATCCAATTTAAATTTTGAACTATTTAGAATTTTAGATAAACATTTGGTTGTTTGTGCGATTTTTGAAGTTCTGGAATACTGGAATAGCATTAACTTGCATATAGATTACAGATTAAAATCAAAAACTATTCTAAATAAATCTTAATACTTGGCTGTCATTTCTTGTTGTAGTTAGCATAATGTTAAGAAGGTAACGTTACACCTTGTGACAAATCGACAAGAGAATTCTCATCATTGTAACGTTTTTGTTGCTTGGGTAATTAAAATGTGTACAGAATCTGATTATTTTTGTTAGCCAATTCCCTAGTCCTTCCTTCTGTTACGTTTTGTGGAAAACATGAAAACAGTTTCTGTTTTTCATGTTGACGTACAGATTTATCGACAACACTTTATATGCTACGCAAGTAAATTTGCTTATTCCCTACATGCTGGAAAAATTTATTTATTAGTCAGAATAGACACTGCACTGGAAACATCAATATCTGAATTGCATTATGTTCATTTTTGCATCGAATAGGTGAGCAATTTATGCTAAATTACGAATTAAAAACCCGTTGAAACAGTATCGGTATCGATTTTCTTCATGCGAATGGCCTGCTGATCCAATCTCCCTGTTATTTTAGTCAAGTAACGTGGAAAGTAATTGACTATGGATGGATACAATGTCAGGCAATCTTATATTGTGAAGATCTCACGCAGACATCTTGAAACCTTCATAATGGTGGCGCATGCAATACAAATTGCTCTTTGAATAATATTTTACAGTGATGCCATTCGCCACACGTTACACTTCATTGTCATAACGAATTTTTAAGAAACATTTAGTTTTAGATGTTTTGCCTCACTAGAGTTTAAATTTCTCCATTCCATTAATCACGAGAGCCCTTTAAAGGAGATTATATATTAAATTGAACTATTTAACCAAATTTAAGTTATTTCCCTTTAAAAATACCCCTAACACCACAGTATGTGCTATTTACATTATAATAATAATTTAAATATTAAACAAACTAGGTGATTTGCAAAAATTTTCTTAAATTAAAATTCATACATATATACATTACTAATCCCGTTGTCGGGGTCAATTGGTAAGAGCGTCCAAGTACAACCTGGAAGATTATAGCTACAAATGCTGACCCTGGCCCTCATATATTTCTTTTATCAATTTACCAGCTTAATGTGAAATAATCATTTGGACTTCGCGCAAAAGTATAAGTTATAGTTTTATTTTATTTTATTAACTTTTTCCAGGACTTTATATTTTCCATCTTTCAATTACTAGCTCGATTTTAAATGATCATTTAGATTTTGTATAAGAGTCTAAGTTATTACTTCATCTTATTATAATCAACTAGCCTTGTGCAATTACCAATATATGTATTTAGTTAGCCGACAACCGTTAATTTGAACGTCGCTTTTTGTGTATATCTGACTTAAGTCAAAAACCCTCTCAGATATGATTGACGAAAATGCCAAAGGTAATTGGAAGTTAGGTTGATGTATGGTTGCGTACATGATTTAGACTTTTATTTTTATCCGATTGTAATCACCCGTCTGAGTGACGCAATTGGTTAGCTCATCTGTGGTCAAAGTCAAAGATGCAGGTTCGAATCCTGTCGGGACATTATATATTTTATTTTTTAATTACTAGCTCTATTTTAAATAATCATTTAGGCTGCATAAAAGTCTTAAGTTATTAATTCATCTTATTAATTAATGTTATAGTTCTATAACCAACTTGCCTTGTGCAACTATTATATATATATATATATATATATATATATATATATATATACTCATATTTAGACCAGGGTAGAAAATTAAATAATCACATCAAATAATTTTAATCACCGTGTATAAGGAATTTTATTAAATAATACGCTTTATTAAAACCATGAAGCATAAATAAATTCGGTCGTTTCAGTAAAAATAAGAAATTTAAATCATGTACAAGACGCTTTATATCAAAAGAAACAGTATTAAAAAAGCTCTGCGTGTAATTTAATTATTCCTAAACAAATGGAAATTACGTGCAAAATGTATATTAATTAACCCTATTTTAAGTAACCGGTATTAAACAGAGTGTACACATAATAATTAATATTTAACTTGTATTCGCTAAAATGAAAGGATAGAAGTCAATTTTAATTGGAGTTAATTAAACCATTATTAATAATAAGCATAAAAGTCTGTGAAAATCCAAGATTATAATACCAGAAAATAAAGCTCTGAGAATTAATATTATTTAGAACACCTGCGTAGTTTAAATATCACGTACGGCGAAAATTGTGTAGATAACAAATGGTTTCAAAGAATCTTGGGAAACCGAGGCTTAATATTCACGAGAAGGTGCGATACGGGGTTATTAAACCCAGATAACAGTCCATGTGGACTGAAATAATCGATCGTAAGGAATATCAATTTGCACCACTAAGAACAGGTTAGATAGAGACAGATAATATGCGCGAGACCGAGACACATATAGTAAAGGCGTGATTTAAGCAACGTCACGAGGGTCACAATTGGTTGAAAATAGGATGCAAATATCAGAGGTAGAAACAACAATTTCTGTACAAAATTAATTAGTTTTTCTCGGACATGTTTGCGTGCCGTGTGAATTTCTGAGATTTAAATGGGGCGAGTGAAAAATTCGTAAAAACCGACGCGAGAGCGACGGACTGGGAACATAGAATGAGAAATTCTTTAGAATTACCTGTTTTGGGGAACAGACCGACAGACAGGCTTTTTGCTATATATACCGAGGTGAATATAAACAAGGCCTCTTAGACTTTTGACTATTCGATGCGTTAAAAGCTCTTACATCCGCGACTTGATTGAAGATGTTAAACAGTGCATTTTAGTTTGATAAAATAATTTAAAGTTTGCTCGTATATTTTAGTGATTCAAAATAGTTTGTTATTTACGTGCTAACATGAATGTACTTCAGTGCACTTAGATACAAGGTAATAAAATTTAGTATCACTGTACCAATTAGCAAAATTTACAACGACAAATGTATACACAAAAGTAGGCAGTTTTGGCGTATATTGGTGAAAGACGCATGAATTTCTTTGCTATTTTTCGGGGGTGTTAATAATTAAATGGTTCAAATACGTGTCTGGATCCACAAAACCAGGGTCAGATATACACAGATGAGTTCCGGAAAAGCCCAGAAACAACTTTAAATAAATGGTGATGGAGAAAATTTGAAAAGCGTTGAGAATTAGAAGCCGTAAATATAATCCTGTTGGAATGGTGTGATTAACAAAAGGGACGATGTACATTGAAGCTACGAGTGCAAGTAACCTTCAGGTAAATTATACTATTTTGTTTGACATTTTTGTGTGTGTTGAATTACTTTATAATTGATTTACTTTAAATGGACATTAGTGAAATTGTACTAACCATAAAATTTTAATGTTAAGATGAAATTTGCTTGTTTAAGTAGAAAGGGGTATTTAGTATTGATGTTCTGGATTATGATGAAATTTTAGGTATGTCTTTGAGCTCAATTAGACGAACCTGGTTAATTAACGTAAAGGGGTGGTAGATGCTCCCTTTATACTCAGACTCCGGTCTGCTTATATTGTTATATTAATTAGTAGGCATCCAACAAGGACTTTAATTCTGGATGCACATTAAAATGATAATGAATTTAATTTTGAAATTTTCCGATATTAAAATTTATGCTGAATATTAATTTTGAAATTTTAATGTATTGTGAATATTGATGTAAATAGAGTTAACGTTGATGTTTGTGGTAGGAATGTGTTTGTTTTTTTTATGTATGAGGATGAAAGTTATCTAGAGGAGCAGCCGAGGGGATTAACAGAAGACAATCAACAGACCAGGTAATATGAGGTTTCACAGCAATATATATATATATATATATTGCTGTAATTATAGGGTTAATTTAGGTGTAGATTAAGTCATAGGGGTCGTAGAATAAACAAAAGAAACTCCCAAGTAACAAAAGCACATAATTACAGATACTAGAAGAGTAAATAGGTCATTATACATATTGTTGGTTGAGAGCACACTGTATATAACAGTACAAGCGATTAAACGCATATCCAAGAGTAGCTACGAGCAAATATAAGATTTAAAAATGTAATGAAATGCATAAAAATTAAATCAACGGAAAACCTATATGAATTGGCTAGATAAATATTCAACAAGTGTGTTAAATATATCATCGTATACGCAATATGAATTATGTATTAATTTGAAAAGCGTACGTGATAGGAAAGTATTACATTTGTTCAAAAATCCAATTTAACTAGGAAATAAACAAACACCAAATTTATTTCTTTTTAGATTAGAATAAGCAAATAACAATGATACGTGATTTAATGAACGAAAATTCCTGGGATTCCTAAAGTAAATATAATGTTATATAAACGAATACGTGAGAACTTGAGCGTTCTTCCAAGTAATTAAACTACACAATTGGTAAAGTTTCCGAAATACACAAGAGATAAGACAATTGGTGTCTCCCAACACGTGGAATCAACAAATAGCAAACAAAGGGACAAGGCCTATAAATACGATAACAATTGAGCGACGAGTGAGTATACATTTGAAACTGGGCAGTCACTATACTCAAAAGTGCTAAATTATTCACGCAACCAGTTAAATAAAAGTAAAGTCAAAATCATTTTTATAAGAGTGTAAAAATTGTGTAAGCAAGCCGTTCTATTACAGACGTAAGTAAACCAGATTTAGGAAAATTATACAATTTCTAAAATAAATAAAACGGTTTTTGGATACGAGTCTGCATACGATTTTGGATACGAGTTTTGGACACGACTCTGGATACGAGTCTGGATACGAGTCAGGACACGACTCTGGAGATTACTGCCTGTTAAATTAATTTGGTAATCACTGACATGGTAAATATTCTATTACTGTTTTGTTAATTACGGAGATAAAAAAACTTTTTATTGGATTAAACTGATCGATAACGATTTGGATAGTATTTGGTTGGATGTCGACTTTCAAATTCGACTCAGAACATTCAGACTGGACACGAAAACTCTTGGGGATGCAGAGAAGCTACTCCGGGTTAGATATTTTGATATTATTTATTTCTGTAAACTGTTTAATTCAAATAATGTAAGAGCCACCAAAACCGGGGTTTCTTTGATAAATTTATGGAAGGTAATAGGCATCTTGAAACGTTTCAAAAGGTCTCTAAATACAACAATAGGCTCGTTTTGCTGGCTTCAATTTCTCAAAATCTGGCAGATGTAAATATTCTGAAAAAGGGGAAGATATTTAAAAAGGTTGTAAATATTTAATCATTGTAGAATTGCTTTATTTAAATGAATCAGCTAGTTGAGGCAAAGAGATCTATAAATTAACATTTTTACAAATGCTTGATTAATAAAAAGAAAATAACACGACATTTTATGTACGCCCAAAACGGTGGGGCTAAATATTAATATAATAACAAGGGGCTAACAGAAATATCATAGCATTTTATGGTCTGCCCAAGTCGTGGGTCCTAATATAGGAGTATATCACAGCATTTCATGGTGCCCATCGTAGGGGCTGGTGAAGAATCACAGCATTTTATGTACGCCCAAGCCGTGGGGCGAAAGTATCACAGCATTTTATGACGCTCATCGTAGGGGCTGGTGAAGTATCACAGCAATGTATATATATATATATATATATATATATATATATATATTGCTGTGGAACTCTTTTAAATTTTCGTGACCGCACCTTTTATCTAAACAAGCAACAGTTTGTGCAATATCACTTTTATAACACGCGGTACGCTACTACAGCTTTCATCATTTTTAAACAGGATGTTTAATGCAACTTTACTAAACACACACTAATTGTTGTAGATCTAAACCCGTATTCAGATCTAAATGGAAAGAAAGAGAGCTTTAATATCTTCGTTCGTTTATTTATATCATTCCAAACCCCCCCAGTGGAACCCGTTTCGCGTGAAAAGCTTGTTTTCGAAACGGCTTCTTAAAATTTTGAACGTAACCGACTATAATTTCTGAAAAATTTTTCGCGTCCATCGTGCTGTTTACATAGAATTTTGTTTCCTATCTTAACGTACGCGCACTTCTCGAAAACTGCTGGCCATCGACCAATGATAGAATTTCCCCCCGTCCAGCTGCGCCACCTCTCAGCTATTCATCTCCGTTCCACGCATATCTGCTGTCTCCTTTAGAACCCCTCTTAGGTTACAGAAAATCGATATCGTAGTCGTCCTTCACAAATACCCGTGTATATCTTACGTGACTTTTATCCAACGCTATATTTATATGTTTCTTTGTCTGTTTTATATTATCGATCGTTTATTCCACTCCGTTCTTAAGACATTTGTTATTGTAGCAGCTTATAAACTGACCGTTGCAAACAATTTCTATGGAATTTTAACAAGCAGGTGTACCGACCGTTTATAAAATAACAATTCTTGGTTTCTTTCCTTCCGAGTATTTGTATAACGAACGTTGGCTTTTAAAATGAACACATAGAAAATATGTTAAAAGGGAAAGGTTCATTAAACATTCAACGAATCATTCAATATAATACATAATTATTGTTGCTGGCTTTAATTACTTAAAAGGGAGTTATACTTTAGTAAAGAGCAAATTGAATATTTATTTTTACTTTGATTCAAAGGCTCTAAATAGCAAATGACATTACGAAGGTTGTAGAGTTGTAAATTGTGCATATTTCTTAGTTTATTATACAAATTTTGGTGAATTTCGTTTATCTTATTCAGGTATGAAACTCAAAGAGGGAAGGGTGTAAACATTCTTTGTTATCATATCGTCGTTCACTCTGTGCAGGGTATAACTGAGCTAGCCGATGCATAAATTTAATTGTGTGAATTTTAAAATTATTTTAGATTATTTGGAGGCACAGAGAGGTGACCGTCAGCAAGGCTACTTAGCGTTACATACACCAGGCGAGCGGCGATATCGTAGCAATATATATATATATATATATATATATATATATATAAAGAGAAAAGTCGGTTTAATGAGTCTTAAATTAAACAAAGTAAAAAGGAATTATTGGCAAGTGACTCAAATTCAGCCACGAGGGCATCCTGTCGACGCGTTTCGTATATATATATATATATATATATATATATATATATATATATATGTAAAACTATATGATCGAAAGTAGACGTTCATTGAGCAATTAAATTATGTCGAATCAATGAAATTGTGCAACCATGTAAATCGTGTATTTCCTCTGGTATTCCCAAGCTTGGAGTCCTTACTAGTGCGGTCACATAAGCACAAAGTTACTTTATACGTTTCGAAGTACTTTGCGGAGGCCTTCAGTTGCAATAAGTTGACGGATAACCCTTTATAGGAAGGACTGAAACTTTGGATAGCCGAAGTCGCCCACACAAGACCACATCAGTTTTCCTGGCATGCGATGTTTCCTACCCAACGGCAATATTCGACGAACTGGTACTTTTGAAGGAAAGTCAAATATCTAGGACTCTCGATTTGAAATTTATTTGTTGAGCCCGCATTGAGTCTGAGGCAAAAAAGACAATGGGGCTCATGACTCAATTTTATCACTTCGCCAATCGGCAGTAAAATCAACATTTCGAGCAGATGTTTGCATATGCAGCAATGGCGTAGGGCAACAGCAAAAATGGACATACGGACGTATCAGATAAATCTAAAATGAATAACTGACGAGAATTTTTGGAGCTTCGTGGTATGCATGGAACCCTTTAGCTTTATGCGCAAGCGAACCTGCCATAAGTCAAAGATCGTAGGGGATATTACAGATCCCTGGAAAATCCTGTACGTCACCTCGCTACTGGCGTGGTCCTTCATGAGAATGTTTTGCGATATTAGAATAGCCATCCCAGAACGATCATTCAGCAATAATTTTTTCCTTAACAGCGAAATGAAAATACTTCGCATAGATACGCAAGTCAGGGAAGTTCCACAAATTGCCTCCTGGTTAAGAATCTTAAGTCCGACATCAAATTAGATACTTACTGACCGTATTCTTTTTATACCGCGGAATAGATGTTTACTACAAGCAAGCATGTCTGTAACGGAGGATTCCATTGATCAAATTCATATCGTGTAAATTGATGTTTACGTATTTAGCAATTTGAATAATTATCTATTTAATAATTTGATAATAATTGCCTGGTTTTCCCATTTACTTTTTTCACATACTGCTGTCGGTATGGATTATATTTTAAAAATTCGTTTGAATTACTGTTAATATTGCTGTCAATTATTGGTGTAGCTATCGTAAGCGGAAATAATATACTTCGTAACTTAAGCAAGCTAGTTCGCATCATCTTGACATGTATTTATTGACTCGACAATTAAAATGTGTGCAAAATCCCATTATTTTTATTAGTTCAATTCCCCAGTTCTCCTTTTGTGTAACATTTTGTGGACAACTTGAAAACGCTTTTCGTCCTACATGTTGATTAACCGTACGAATTTATCTGCTACACCTAATACGCAATATCAGTAAAGCTGCTGTTTTCTAAATGATGGAAAATTTCTTTGGAAATTATTCATAATTGTATAAACTAAGGACTGACAATGGAAACATCGATATTTGTTACGTTCAACTACACAATATCAAATTTTTGCACGGAATAGGCAAGCAATTTAAGCTGAATAACTAAGCAAAAAACCCGTCGAAACAGTATCAGTATCGATTTTCTTGATGCGAATGGCCTGCTGAACCAATCTCGCTGTTATTTTAGCCCAAGTAACGTGGAAAGTAGTTGACTATGGATGGATACAGTGTCGGGCGATCTTATTCTGTAAAACTCTCACTCAGAATCTTGCAACCTTCATAAAGGTGGCGCGTGTAACACAAATTGCTTTTCAAATAATCCTTTTTATAGTGACACTATTGTCCGCGCATTACATTATATCGGTATCATATTTTTATGAAATATTTAGTTCTAGATGTTTCAGTCTTGTTAGTTCCTGTCATTCTCGTCGAGGATTTTATAGACGAATTTAACCAAATTCAGCTGCCATTGGCATGTTCAAAAATGCTTCTAACAATAACAGTCAACGCAATTTATAGTGTAGTAGGTACCTACGTATTTTTCACATTTCGTGCTAGTATGGTCATCTGTATTTTAGTATATTGGCGTGAAGTTAGCAGACACATTTCAGCACAAAAATAGCGGAAATACCCGAAAGGTCAGTCGCGTAGGTAAAACTAATATAAAGAGACTTACTTATTTGCTTACTATTTTATGCTGAATATGCTTTGGCAAAACAGATTTATACCGGTAGATTATTCTTGCACCTATATATAGCATGTAAACAAAATAATTGGCCCAGTTTTCAAAAATTTTAAAATACCCTAAATGCAAATAACACAAAATTGAAAAAACTTGTAGAAGGAATTACATTGCCAACACCAAAACTAGCCAATTACATCTGCATTAACTTTATCTACGACCGACAGAGAGGAAAATCACTGACCAACCGTCTAAGGGTTCAAAATGGCGCTAAATTTTAAATACTAGACTACTTAATATTTTACTGAAAAGTTGAAAAACTGATATAAGGAAATAGAGTGCCAGGATAAAACCAAACTGATTACATGTGCATTAACTATATTTACGACCGACAAAAAGGAAAATTACTGACCAGCCGTCTAAGGGGACAAAATGGCGCTGAAGTATAAATTCTAGACTACTTAATATTTTACTGAAAAGTTGAAAACTGGTAGAAGGAAATAGAGTGCCAGGATAAAACCAAGCCGATTACATCTGCATTAACTATATTTACGACCGACAAAAAAAATCACTGACCAGCCGTCTAAGGGGACAAAATGGCGCCAAATTATAAATACTGGATAACTTAATATTTTACTGAAAAGTTGAAAAACTGATAGAAGGAAATAGAGTGCCAGGATAAAATCAAACTGATTACATGTGCATTAACTATATCTACTAACGACAAAAAGGAAAATCACTGACCAGCCGTCTAATGGCTCAAAATGGCGCCAAATTATAAATACTAAATAACTTAATATTTTACTGAAAAGTTGGAAAACTGGTAGAAGGAAATAGAGTGCCAGGATAAAACCAAACTGATTACAGGTGCAATAACTATATCTACGACAGACAAAAAAGAGAATCACTGACCAGCCGTCTTTGGGGTCGAATTGGCGCCAAATGACTAATACTTGTTTATTTAATATTTTACTGACAAGTTGAAAAACTTATAGAACAAATAGAAGCCAGGACTTAACCAAATTTATTACAGTTTCGTCATACCTTGCATGTGCATATTTTGTATGGTGTCCTGCTTTAAAGTTTAAGACAATTTAACCGTTTTTCAAAGTTTGTTTCCATTGACCACGTATAAGTGGGTCAGATTTAGTACGAGCATTACCTCTGTTTACATTACTGAATGAATCTGTAAAGCATCCGCCATCCCTGGTAACACACTGTATATACGCTGTAACGTATTTTTTTTCTAGTTACATTTAGTTCAATAAAATAAAAATAAAACAGCTACAATTTAAAATATTTAATTTGTGAATTACCGTCCAATAGAAATTAATGTATAAAATTCATAATAACACATAGATTCTTTTACGTTTATGCTCTAAAGTTCGTTACTAAGCTCTGTCAAGTTGTCAATTTGTAACAACCCGATTTTCAATCGCTTTGTTGAGCATAAATTTTATAATTATTTTTTATATAATGTTACGCTACTGCGTACCAATTCTTATAGTATTAATAGTTGACACAATTTAATTATCACTTGTATATTTCACGAATCGTGGTTGAATTATATGTACGTTTTACAAAGCCTGCATAGATCGTGGTGGAATAACCTCATACAAGCGAATTCTTCTATATTTTAAAAAGCTTTCGTTTTACATCTACGGTACCTGGGATCGCATAATATTTACAATACAATGTATTGAGAGGGTTAGTTTTTGGTATTTAAACATATGGTGCGGCCGCAGGGCCGGACGGATTCATTGGGGGGTTTGCAGGAATGTGGGCAGATGTAAAGAAGCGGCAAGGATTCCAGGCTTTTTTTTGATGTGTGTCTTTGGGTGAAGACGTGTTTGAGTGTTGCTTAGAACACGTAAGTACTTATTTTGTTTGAAAGGACATTTATTTTTAATAATGCAAGTAACCCTTTGCTATAAATTTCCTTCTGATACTACATCGATTTATGTAGACCATTATTGAATTGTAATGAGTTAACCTGAGTATTAATTCTGGGTACCGGTGTACATACATTATCGGGCCTGTCAAATAATTGTTACTTCTTTATGAACAACGTTTCCCGCGAAGTTATTTTGTTGTTTTGTGTTATGAATAATTACAAATGGTTGGTTACAAAGACTTTTCATTGTTGTTTTCTTTGTAAAGTAAGAAATGGTTTAACACAAGATGTACAGGATTAATATATTTTTATAAATAACGTTTCGCTTTTATACTATACTTACAAATACTTTTTTTGTAATATATTGCATCTGTGCACAATATTAATTTTATTTGTATAATTTTTAAAATAGATTGTTGTACTTTTTTGTATTAAACGCTGATGCAGATATTTGATAAGGTGTGGTATGGCGTCTATTTGGAATTTTTAGTTCTGTTTTATCAATTAGCATAGTTGCTTGTAAAACAAGTAATCTGTAAACAATTAAAAATAGGATATGCAATCTTATTAGTGCTTTTGTTAAATTAATTAAAGGTATTAAGTTAATGATAGTTAGGCTAAGGTTAGGTATATGTGACGACGTGCACGTCCCAAGATAACAATTAGGTTAGATAGAGTTACGTTATTTTATGTCGGAATAGTGGGCACTGTAGGCCTTATTACATTTCGAGTTCCAGACTGTTTAGTTATTTGTTTTTACATGCTTTTCCTGACAGTCGATGGTATAATAAAATGTTATTGCTTTTTCTAAACTACGAGTTTATTTCATGATTACTTTTATTAGGTATCAGTGCCTTTCCGCTGATTGGCGCCCATGTTTATTATGAATTGCTAATATATGTATTGATGATTTTTATCCATATCGCATCTTTGGTAAGTACAAGCAAGGTTTTAGTTAAGAGTTTGAACCACGACCTACGCCGCTGAGTTTAGTCTGCCTGGCCTTAATTAACCGTCTTGACTGGTCTTTACAGACCCTCGATGGACGGTTGATTAGGTAATTATTACAAATTGGCACTTCATTATCAGCGTTCGAAAGGGCAGGCTGCTTTGCAGGATAAGTGAAGTCGAGATGGCCGTGTGTAAGCACGTGGCTTCTAACAAAGTTAAAAAAAAGTAAAGAATTGATAAATTCTTGGTGTCTGGAGGTCGAGCCTAACAGCGGTTGCGTGAGCATGATTTTCGATAAGCTTTGCGCCGAGCAGATTAGTTGATCCCTACAGGCCTAAGAAGATGGAAGCCCCCTTGGACATCATTTAGACATGCAATATCTTAAGGACATATCTTAAATAATATCTCCGATAGTAACTTAAAACAATTTCTTAAGGCAATATTTTAAAGCAAGAATATATGGTTTCGTCCTATTTAATATAACATGCAGTAGCGTAGAAAGTGATTTCGCAGTGTTCCGTATATTTCAACCTTACCGATGAATAACATCAAACAAGGATATTATGGTTGGTTTTGTAATTTAGTCGTTGTATTCCAAACAAATTTGATGCATATGGAAATTTCCGACAGCTGAGGTCAAGGTCCAGTATTTTTAGTTCAGAGCAGTTTTGTTGCACGTGAGTGTTCTTTAGGATTTAATAACTTTGAAAATACAGTAAATTACTATAAATTATCTAACATTAAATATTTGAGTAACGTAAAAAGAAAATAGTTTTTGAGGAATCAGCGGATTAAATAATATGTCGATTGCTTGTCAGAATGTTTGCACATGTACGCAAATAGTATATTTAATAAAGTTGTGAATGACATCCTATGTCAGATATAAAAAAACAGTTTTCCTATCTAGATGCCATATGCTGTCTTAATTTAATTTAAAATATGTTTAAAGATTTTAAGGTCATGAACTTGCACTTTCATCGACATATGAAATTTGCGTACTTATTGTTGAATACAAATAAATTAGAATAATTACATTCTACAATGTCGGCACTTTGATAATTAAATTTTATTGTGAAGATCAAGGAAGTACTTCGCTGATTGAAAGAAATTTATGTATTATGAATAACTTAGAAATTCTACGTCAATCTAATTAAATTTTATAGAAAAGATCCATTCAGAGATCTTCTTAATTTTGAATGCAAAACTTCACTAGTCTATTTCTGTTCTAGAAAATTATTATGAGAAAATTTTATAAAGATACAAACTTAAATATTGCAGTTATATAGATATATTCAGAAATTTATCCAAATAGAATCTATTTTGTTTTTGAAAGACGTTTTATTATTTAACATTCAAAAAAAAATTGCAAGTCATCCCGGATTAGAAATTGTGTGTAATGAAAACAAATTCCCTCCGTATATATTTTAGAAGCCTAAATTCTATTATTTTATTTTTTGGCAAATATTTTTAAGGACACAAATGGTCTCCATGTTGTACTCTTGTTTGTTCACAGGTAAAGTCGAGACATCTGTATAACATCTGGTGTTTGAGGTCTTGGTAAGTGTGTCCTAAAGAGTGAAATTCAGGTTTTATGGCTATGTTAGTGGTGTTAAGATAAGGTTTCCGCATTCCCCTTATACAAGCACAGTTAAATTTTGTTGGTTATTGTATTGAAAAATACGGTGGCGCTCATTAAATATATTTTTGGTCTTTTAACAACCCATGACCCAAGCTCATGATCTACCCAGAGCTAACACTCGACTAGCCGTTTATGTCTTAAGAGTTTTTCTTTATCTCAAGCCATTCTCCATCCAACATTACCTTGGGCTTACATTAATAAGAAGAAATTCTCGACCTTGTGATATCAGGTTAAGGGTTAGGAAGTTTGGAGGTGTAATTTTTTTTAGCTGATAGTCACGAGGATAAAGTTAATAATGTATATTAAAGATAGAATCCCAAATAATAATATATATTACAACGCATATAGAATTACAAAATAGCCAATATCTCATTGTACTGCTTGTAGTGGAAAGAACTAACATTGTTTTTTCTACTTTTAAAAATGTTCGAGTAAGTTCACATGCTGTTGACACTAATTGGAACGTAGGATTTTTCTTGTTGATAAAATCCTGTTTGCAAAATAAAGTCGTGAAGCACTGTGTGTTTTCCATCCACCATTGTAAGAACACGTAACATTCGAAACAGATGGACACAATTGCAATTATCGTAAGAAAAATTACAAAAGTAGAACTATGTTGTAAATTACGTAAAAATTGATAGTGAAAGGGAGCTGATTTTAGAACTAGTTGCAATAGTGTAACTTTATCTTTTCATAGAAGTAAACGTGTGCCATTTCTTAAAACAAATACCAAATGGTTACACGTCTTTGTCTATTGTATTACGATTATTTTAGACACTGTTTTAATATTTTTATAAGTTCCAAATTGTTGAGATATGTGCGTAATGCAATCGTTGTGTATCAGTTAACTCGACAGAGGTCACACAATCCATTTAGTGTTTTTTCTGAAATGGGGATATCTTTTTTTATTTCATCATATGACAACAAACACTTATTGTGCGCAAATCTCAGGCATGTACTGCATCTGAAGTCTGTTGTATCTTGTAGAACATCAACTGAACAGTAAATGCATTTTCCTTTTTGTCGGTCGTAGATACAGTTAATGCACATATAATCAGTTTGGTTTTATCCTGGCACTCTATTTCCTTCTACCAGTTTTTCAACTTTATAGTAAAATATTAAGTAATCTAGTATTTATAATTTGGCGCCATTTTGAACCCTTAGACGTCTGGTCAGTAATTTTCCTTTTTGTGGGTTGTAGATATAGTTAATGCACATGTAATCAGTTTGGTTTTATCCTGGCACTCTATTTCCTTCTACCAGTTTTTCAACTTTTCAGTAAAATATTAAGTAATTTAGTATTTATAATTTGGCGCCAATTTGAGACGGCTGGTCAGTGATTTTCCTTTTTGTCGGTCGTAGATATAGTTAATGCAGATGTAATTGGCTTGTTTTGGTCTTGGCAGTGTATTTCCTTCTATAAGTTTTTTCAATTTTGTGTTATTGGCATTTAGGGTATTTTAAAATTTTTGAAAACCGCGCCAATTATTTTGTTTACATGCTATATATAGGTGCAAGAATAATCTACCGGTATAAATCTATTTTGCCAAAGCATATTCAGCATAAAATGGTAAGCAAATGAGTAAGTCTCCTTGTATTAGTTTTACCTACGCCACTGAACTTTCGGGTATTTCCGCTATTTTGTCTGCTGAAATGTGTCTGCTAACTTCACGCTGATTTTTAGTATGACATTTGGGAAACTGATGTCGCCTTAAGATACGTTTAGCATTGCAAATAACTTTCTCTATATTGTTTTAGTGTGGAGTTGTTTGATATTAACTCTCGATGAGTTTCTTTTTAATAGTATTACGTTCATTTCTTTACTTGTAAATTTTCCTGCCTCGTTGATGTAAAGATCATTTTAGTTTCTATTTATTTAAATATAATGGGTTCGCTACCCATTCATTATTTTAAGTTTGCTAGTTCTTCATTTAATTTACAAATCCATATGTATGCTTTCTGGTTCCTTATCTAGACATGTTTCTGATAGTCAAGAATTTCCTTAGTTTGCTATTAAATAAATTAAAAGCGCTTTTTGGACTTTTGTTTTTCTTTTCTGTTCTGTGCATCGGCATTTGTGTAAACAATCTTATAAAGACATTTGTTGAGCACCTGATTTTTGTATTGCGAATGTGAGGTTGTATTCATTTATAATGAGCATTATTTCGAACGGGCAGTTATGGAAATTCTTGTGTAATAAAAACTTCCTTTACTTTTGTGCGTGACTTGTAAGTGACTACTATTTTTCTTGCTCTGCTAATGGAAAAGTTTAATGTCTTTAACCCGGCTCCCGGTTTCCGGTTTCTGAATTTCGTATTTTGTATCAGTAACCCATACTTAAGTCCGAATCGTGGATATTAGATGTCGTATAATACTGGAGGCTCCGTGACTTAGTTGGTATGAGTGTGATTACTAAGCCCAAGATACCAGGTTCGAATCCCAACCCGGTCGGCTTGAAAAATGTTAGGCGAGAATTTTTTACGAAAATACGCCCTTATTCGGATGAGAGGTAAAATATAGTTCTCGTGTGAAAGTGTTGTCACGCACATTAAAGATCCCTACCTTGCTTGGAACAGCAAGGGTTTGGCAAAATTCACAATTCTCAGGTTAAAAAAACTCTCTTCGTGTCCAAAGTAGTACTTTTGGGCGGAGCATTGCAAAAATCAAATTGTTACCCTCAGTTTAACATCCTGTAGTAGTAAAGGTAGAATCTTAGGTGAGCATTTTACAAAGATACGCTCTAATCCGGATGAAAGGTAAAAAATAGGGCCCGTGTGTGTGTGTGTGTGTGTGTGTGTGTGTGTGTGTGTGTGTGACGCGTTAAAGATCCCTACGTTGCTTGGAACAGCAAGGATTCGGTAAAATTCGAAATTCTCATATTAAAAAAACTTTCTTCTTGAGCAACGTAGAACTTTTGGGTGGAGCATTGGAAAAATCAAATTGATACGCACAGTCTTCGTATCTAGATTGTTTTCTCGATACTTAATTTAAATTTCATATCTCGTATTGTTTCCAAGGTTATTTTACATACTTAGTAGCGGTTTGTCTCCCTTTCAATTTTAAATAATCATTGTCTAACATCCTGTAGTATTAAAGCTAAAATGTTAGGCGAGCATTTTTTTACAAAGATACGCTCTTTTTGTGTGTGTGTGCGTGTATGTGGGTGTGGGTGTGGGTTTATGGGTGTGTGGGTGTGTGGGTGTGGGTGTGCGTGTGGGTGCGTGCGTGCGTGTGCGCTCGAGTGCGTGCGTGTGCGTGTGTGCGCGTGTGCGCGTGTGCGCGCGTGTGTACGTGTATGTACATGTGTGTGCGTGTGTACGTTTGTGTGTGTGTTTCAGGATAATTAAATTTGGTGAATGTGAATAATTTATTCAGGGGCTAATTTTTGAATTGACATAGAACTGTACATATTATCAATCATTATACTGTGTAATGTTGGATTGCTTCATTTAAATTATTTCAACAGATAGAAAGAAAAGGGGTTAAACAGTCTTTATTGTTGTGAAGTAGGGCATTCTGATAGATTGAGCTAGCCGTGGAAAAACAAATTCAAGAAATCATAGGATTTTAAAAGGGGTTGATATTCACACCAATAAAAATAGCAACACCAATCGTAAAGAGAATATCACGGCTATATATATATATATATATATATATATATATATATATATATATATATATATATATATGATTGGTATTTCTTGATCTTCTTTTATATAATAATACTTGAATTTTGTTTTTTGGGAAAAAGGTCTGAATAAATAAAAATTTTTTTTTTTTACATTATACAGTGTGTACAGTATAAAATGCAGTACATGGGGATCTTAGAAACTGTAGGAGATACGATCTTGGTTAAATGGGACAAAAGTTGCATATTCATGAGGGTATCTTAGATCGGTTTTCAAATTTCAAAAATTTTTCATAGGTTACTAGATAGAGGCAAAAACACAAAATTGACGATTTCTTTATTTGCTCGTAGTTAGTCTACTAATTGAAATAGAATGTTCAAATTTGGTACATCATGCTAATTTCCCATTGCACTTCACATTTTCAACTTAGATTTTGTCTAGGGCATCTAGATTTTGCGTGACGATGTTCAACTTTTTATTTTTAAATAGCCGCCATATTGGATTTTTACATTTTTGAAATGCTGACACAAAACCCTTTCCAAAGAGGTATAACATGGCTATGTTTGATTGAATCAAAACACTAAAAATCACATAATTATGTTTTGGTCGTAGTAGGCTTTAATTTCCATTATGACAAAGAGAAACAATTGCTCAATATCTGAGAAACGTCAAAGTTTGTCCTTTATTTTATGTTTCAAGTAGTGCAATTTAAAAAAACAGTTAATTAATTTACATAGAAATTTAAGCAAAGCATTTGCGCTTGAAATGGATCGCTTTACTAACCGTGCTAAATATCAAATGTTAGAATGTTTTATTCTTTCTGGAAGGAATGATGTTAAAGCTGCTGAATTGTATTTAAATAAATACCCAGAAAAACATCAACCAAACGGATGTATGTTTCGGAGATTACAAAATAATTTAATAAATTATGGTAGTTTTGGCTTGTCTAAGAGAAATAGGCAAATTAAAAAAGATAATGAAAACAACGTTTTACAAACAGTTGTCGAAAATCCTCGTACTTCTCTTAGACAAATTCAGAATATAACAGGTGCTGCTCATTCTACGGCAAGAGCTATTTTAAAACGTTTCAAGTACCATCCATATCATGAACGACCATGTCAGGGATTGCGTACTGAAGATCAAATTCGAAGAATGGAATTTTGTGCTTGGTACATCAGAAAGTGCAACGAAAATTCAAATTTTGCATATACAATTTTGTGGTCTGACGAAAGTCGATTTACGAATTGAGGTATGTTCAACCGCAAAAATACAATTTTTGGTCAGATGAAATCCACATTTGAACCGCTAAGTTAGACATCAAGTTAAATGGGGATTCAACGTCTGGATTGGTATTATTGAAAGGTACATTATAGGTACGTTTTTTTATGATGCAAATTTAAACTCTGCGAGATACTTAGATTTATTGCAGGGAAATGTGGCAGATAGACTAATGGAGCTTCCACTCGCTACTTTGCAAAATATGATTTTTCAAAATGATGGCGCTCCACCCCACAATGCTCTGATTATTAGTTATTTTATTAATTCTGAGTATAATGAAAACTGGATTGGAAATCGGGGACCAATTAAGTGGTCGGCGAGATCACCGGATTTAACTCCTCTAGATTTCTTTATATGGGGCCATTTAAAAAGTCGTGTGTACTCAAAAACGTATGATAATGTAGGCTAATTACAACAAGCAGTCCAAGAGGCCGTAAATAAAATAACTCCAACTATGATAAGACGATCTTGTAAAGACGTTTATAAAAGATGTCGGTTGTGTGTTCAACAAAATGGGGGGTTATTTGAACATTTAAAATAAATAATGAATTCATGTGGCTGACTATTGTTATATTTTTTTTCTTGATTGTTAATTTGCAATTGTCTGAATATGAATGACAACTAAAAACAGCTTAAATAATATTTTGTATTGAATAGATGCTAGTTTGTATTTATTCTTTGTTAATGCATAGTTATGTAAGTTCTGATTAATACAGATTTATTTTCAATTTTCTACGTTTTTTACTGTTTTTATTACCACTGAAAATTGAGTTTAAAATTTTTAGAGCAATTGTTTCTCTTTGTCATAATGGAAATTAAAGCTACTACGACCAAAACATAATTACGTGATTTTTAGTATTTTGATTCAATCAAACATAGCCATGTTATACCTCTTTGGAAAGGGTTTATTGTCAGCATTTCAGAAATGTAAAAATCCAATATGGCGGCTATTTAAAAATAAAAAGTTGAACATCGTCACGCAAAATGTAGATGCCCTAGACAAAATCTAAGTTGAAAATGTGAAGCGCGATGGGGAATTACCATGATGTACCAAATTTGAACATTCTATTTCAATTAGTAGACTAACTACGAGCAAATAAAGAAATCGTCAATTTTGTGTTTTTTGCCTCTATCTAGTAACTTATGAAAAATTTTTGAAATTTGGAAACCGATCTGAGATACCCTCATGATTATGCAACTTTTGTCCCATTTAACCAAGATCGTATCTCCTACAGTTTCCAAGATCCCCATATACTGCATTTTATACTGTACACACTGTATGTGTGTTAATCAGATGTTTCGACCGTCGCTAGATGGTCTTTATCAATGATGTTTTTTCCCTATAATACGATGTTATAATACTGATGTTGGATGTTTAATAATATACCCCATCTCTAGGAATTCTCAAAGGTGAATACATATATAGATATATATTTAAATAAATAAACACATTGTTATATATTTATACATAAAGTTAAATTTACCCAATAACACAGGTATACATAATTGTAGAAAGTATTACGATTTTAACCTATTTTAAAAACGTGTCTTTATCCAGTGACAAGAAATAGAAACTCCGATAAATCAAGCATTAGTCTCCAATCAAACTCTGTACTAAACATTTTAATATACATGTTTACTAAGTAATTTGAATTTTAAATTTTTACTAAGAGTTTAGCAACTCGCATCAAGGTGTACATAATTTATACATAACAACAATATTTTAATTCGTGACGTAAATGTTTTGTACAATTTTATATTAAATAAATTAAATTGTCGTAGCCGTACCACATCATTCAGTGAATACCTCAATTTATACTACGTTATAAATATATAAAACTCCGTTTATGGGTAAGCATATTTTAGATATTTGTTAAGATATGATGTACATGTATTGTATTATAGGGACAAAAACATCATTGATAAAGACTATCTAACGACGGTTGAAACGTCTGATTAACACACATATAATGGAAAAAAATTTTTTTTTGTTTATTTAGACCTTTTTCCCAAGAAACAAAATTTTAAGTATTAAATATATATATATATATATATATATATATATATATATATATATATTATAACATTTGACATTTATCAAAGGTTCTACAAAGGTAGTTCGTTAGTGCTACTGATAAAACCATA
This sequence comes from Platerodrilus igneus, assembly GCA_036346225.1. Lineage (NCBI taxonomy): Eukaryota > Metazoa > Arthropoda > Insecta > Coleoptera > Lycidae > Platerodrilus > Platerodrilus igneus. Next base: position 3,660,556 of record JARFIW010001179.1, on the reverse strand, counting down.
AATTTTCCATTTTATCAAGCTATACTAAAAGTTAAAAACACTACGGTTAACAAAGATTGATGAATAGTTACTTGTTGAAGGCATATATAGGATATTATGTACTAGTAATACAGCGTTTGAGGTTTATAAAAAGCATTTTCATTTGTTTGCATATACGAAGGGTATCTAATGCATCTTCGATTGAATGTGTATAGGTTTTGTCTTCAATTTAGCATTTGTAATTTGTGCAGGATACTGTAGGCACCTATAAGTTTGAGTTACCTAAAATGAAAGATGTTTAATACATTTAAATTATAAACCAATATAAAATTTTTGAAATGTCAAATAAAATGTAAAAATAAACAAAGCTGTTCTAAAATAGTAATTAGGTAGATTTAAGTTGAATTTGTTGAATGCATCCCTTATGTTATATTAGTTAGTAGGCTAGAAATAAGTTTTTTTTTGTTGTTGTTATAGGTGATAATTGTTTAAAATTAATTAATGATGAAATTTTGAAAGAGTTTACACACAGATAAAATTTTGGTACCTTGATAAATTTGTTTTGGCTTAAGAGCTGTACTGAGAATTTTGATAAAATTAAATATACATGTTAAAGTGCATGCATTTCATTTCAATCTAGTAAAAGGAAAGTGAAAGTTAAACGACGAAAATTAATTAATTAAAGAAAGAAGAATTAAAATATACCAACATCGGGGCATCCTTTGTTGTGGTTAAAGAGTGCAGCTGGAATAGCGAAATTTGCAGATCAGTTAATTGGTGACGTATAAGGTGTTCGTAGTTGTAGAGCAATTAAAACAATTAGTGGTTGAAGTAGTTTCCATAAGAGAACCTAAAACTAGAGGAAAAACATTATTGTATTTTATACTAAAACATATATTTATTAGGTACTCACTGAAAGCGCTCGAGGCAACTTTGTGTATCCTGTACACCCAGACACATTCAACGGAGTTACAGATATAAAAGTTAATGTTATCTACTCTTCATATTTAAGTAATTTGGAATAAATTAAATTTCAAACGTTAACTAGAATAAATAATTGCAGAACAGATTTATCAATCTTTGTTTAATCGGTATACGTAAGCACAACTTAGAGGTTAAGTTGAGTGTGATCGCATACGCTTTAGGCGCCTGTGTTTCAATACCTGTAATGGGACAAAGAACCTACTTCTCCTTACAGAGTTAAAATACTAGATTCAGTTTCCCTGAGAGAGAGTTTCAAAAAGCCGTGGCATAATTGAATTGAAAGAGTATAAATTTAATCATTTACAGACTAACACCATATTACAGGTTGCACCTATTATTTTTACTCGTACATTAAAGCAGCATTTCACATAAAATATCAACATACATAACATAATATTGGCGACCAACAAACGTGGGGCAAGTTAAAGAGTAATAGGTTGCAGTAGGACAAAAAGCAGGTGGGGCTCGATAAGCAGTGTTGTAAGCGTGGTGTTTTGAGAGAGAGAATTAGCGTAATTGCAGGTTTGGAGCATTGGTATTTTGGTGGGGCAAGTAAAAGGTCATTGTAAAAAGGCAACATTATTTAGAACATGTCGGACGAGGAAAGGATCACCAGGTCAGGAAAGGTTTATGGTGTCGAGACGGTTATGAGAGGGCAACGGGTGATGGAGACTGTAGCGGCAGGAGATGCAGGGGATGAAGGGAGAGAATATGTGGAGCCGGAGGTGGTTGTAATTCAGCCGGACGTGGAAAGACAGGTTGAAGGTGTCAGAGAGACAGCGAACGAGGGGAACTTGCTAGGTATTATGCAGTTTTTAAGAGAGATTCGGAACGAGGTTAAAAATTCACAAGCGGAAGGTAGGAAAAATTTTGAAAAAATAGAGACAAACTTTGAAAATTCACAAGCGGAAGGTAAGAAAAATTTTGAGAGAATGGAGACAAGATTTGCGAAAATGGAAGAGAAAAATGAGAATTCACGAGTGGAAGTGAGGGAAAGATTTGAAATGATTGAGATGAAATTCGGAGGGATAAATGCGCTGATACAGAGTAGTTTGGGTTTACTTCGAGATGAAGTAAGGACGGACGTAGAAGACAGGGTAAAGGTCGTCGAAGAAAATTTCGTAACAGGTTTGTCGGAGCTAAGGGGTGAATTGGTAGGAGTCGATCTAAAACAAACCGAGAATCTTCAAAATTCTAAAAGGGAAGTTATTGACATTATTCAGGATAAAATTAGAGATTCAGGGGAATTAAGGGCTGATGTAATTGGATTTAAAGACAGGGTAGATGAAAAATTAGGGGTACTGGAAGGTAGTGTTAGGGTAATTAGGTAACAAGTAACAGGATTAGAAGGGGGACGTTTAGTGACTATGGACCAGGGCTATTTCAAAAATGGACGAGAAATCTTACCGAAATTTGAGGGAAGACGTTATGAACAGCCGATGTTATACTTAGATAAGTTGGACGAGATAATGGAAGGTGAACCAGAGAGGGTGCGCATACAAATGATAGGGGCAAGTTTAAAGGGAAACGCTGAAAAATGGCACAGCATTATCAGGAAAAGTTACAACACATACGAGCAATTTAAGACTCTTTTCAAAGAACAATATTGGGGTAACGCGAAACAGACTGAAATTCGGACAAAATTGATAACAGGACAGTATTTGACTAGTATGGGGTCGCGAGAAAGAAATACAGATAGAAACCATAATTGGCAGGGACATGAACGGCATGGGTATGGGCCTCCATAGAAGAAATTCAGGCCGGAACATTTTGAAAATGACAGACGCGAGTTGTAGGACACATGATAAAGGAAATAAAGTAAAACAATTAAAAACGACGAATTTGTAGATAAGTTAGTTAATTTAGAGTTAGATATAGGGTTAAGTTTAGTGGATTTGGGTACGACTAGTAGCTTAAGTTTTGTACATTCGTTATTAGAAGACAGGGGTGAAAGAAAAAGTAGTTTACCGTTTGTTAATTTAAAGTTAGGAAATTTTTTATATGTAGCATTAATTGATAGTGGGTTTGAGCTGTCGCTGGTAAAGAAAGAAATAGTAATCAAGCACGCTGAGATATTAAAAGGGAGGATTTGCAAGATAAAACGGATAAGTTTGTGGTCTGCGATGAAAAAGAAGATATCAGTAATCGACGAAATGATTTGTGTACCAATTTCAATAGGGGAAATAAAGCTAGGAGAAGCTGAGTTTTTAGTGGCAACGGGATTATATTTAGATTTTATAATAGGGATAGATGTTATAGAAAGATTTGGGATGAAAATAGATGGCAAGGATAGAAGTATACAGATTTTAAATATTAGGAAGAATTGGGTGGTGCCTAAGGTGAGTTCGAATAAAGGGATGGATACTAATAGTGATGTTTATGGTACAGCGATGATTAGGGAAAGTAATTTAGAAGGACAGGATGAGATAATGTTAGGTAATTTATTTGAGAAGGTATTTGACGAAGGACAGATTGGGATTATAGACGAGGGAATAAAGGGTAGATTATATGAGATATTTAATGAGCATGTAGGGTTATTTAATGGGGAACCAAGGGTAGCGACTAAGTATGTACACAAGTTGGAAGTAACAGAAGAAAATGGGTTTTACACGAAGGTATATCCGATTCCGTATAGTATGAGGGAGAGAGTTAAGATAAAAATCAAAGATATGTTGAAGAATGGAATAATAGAGCCAGCAAGGACTTCTTTTATTAATCCGATCGTTGTTGTACCTAAACCTAGTGATAAGTTAGATATAAGAATTTGTTTAGATGCCAGAAAATTAAATTTAATTACGAAAGCACAATATGAACAGCCACAATCGATGGATAATTTATTATACAAAATTAGTGGGAGAAAGGTTTTCAGCAAATTAGATCTGAAAAACTCATTTTGGTTAATTCCTTTGCATGAAGATAGCCGAAAGTATACTGGTTTTAGCATCGAGGGAGAAATATTTCAATATAGAGTAGTTCCATTTGGTCTTGCTTCAAGTTCAGCTGCATTGGTCAGAGCCATGCAGAAGTTATTAAATGAGTTCGAGGAATTTTGCACGCACTATGTCGATGATATACTGATATTCTCCAGGAGTAACGAGGAACACCTGGAACATGTAACAAAAATCATACGTAGGATAGATGAAGGAGGGTTACAGTTGAATGTAAAGAAATGTGATTTTTTCAAACGTGAAGTTGGTTATTTGGGATTTGTGATTTGTGACGAGGGCATTACGATTTGTAAAAAAGGGTTGGACGAACTTAAAAATTTAGAACAACCAAGAAATTTAAGGGGCTTATGAGGGTTTTAGGAGTTCTCAACTACTATAAACGTTTTATACCACATTATTCAGAATTGTGCCTACCATTGGTGGAATTACTTAGAAAGAATGAGAAATGGAGGTGGACGGAGCAGCGAGAGAATGCATTTCAGGATTTAAAAAGGGGGTTTTATCAGGAATTATCGTTAAAATATCCAAATTTTGTAGATAGGTTTATTTTACGAACAGATGCATCCAATCGTGCGATAGGCGCAGAATTAGTTCAGATACAAAAGGGGGTAGAAGTGCCAATATGCTTCATTTCAAGAGTACTAAAGGAATGTGAGACAAGGTATTCAACTGCCGAGAAGGAGATGTTAGCTATTGTGTACGCAGTGAAAAATTAAGGTTTTATTTGCTAGGAATAAGTTTCTGATAGAGTCAGATAATTCAGCGGTGACGTTTTGAAGAAGAAAGAATTTTTAAATAATCGTTTATATAGGTGGGCGTTAACACTACAAGAATATGACTTTGACATTAGGCACAAGCCAGGGAAGGAGAACGTGACTGCAGACTTTCTTAGTAGAAAGGACGACACAACTGGGGGTGAAAAAAAGGGATTTTTAGTAGCGTTACAGACATTTAGAGACGAGGGTAGATGGACAAACCAGGAATTTATCAACATGCAACAGCACGATGACATTATGACCATTCGGACGAAATTAAACGAGCAAAATGGGGTGGAATATAAAGGTTATAATCTGAGGAATAACTTTTTGGTAAAACGCATTGGGGACGAAGACTTACTAGTATTATCGAAAGAGACAGCACTAAAAATGATCGTAGAAATTCACAGGACATACGGACACATTGGAATACGAAAGACCTTTTCGCTGTTTAGGGAGACTTTTTATACGAACAACGACATTTCTTTGATAAAGGACAGCATAAATAGTTGTAGGACATGCTTACTAAGCAAAGACAAGAACATGACGTTACAAAACACACACATGGTAATTAACACCGAAAGACCTTTGGACATCGTAGCAGTCGACTATGTAAGCAATTTAATACCAGGACATAACGGATACCGACATATTTTGGTGATGGTGGACATTTTTTCGAAGTACGTAAAATTATACCCGGGCAGAAACTGCAACACAAGACACGTTTTGACGAGCATAAGAAAGTACACTGAACAGACAGGGGTGATGAAAAAGATATTGATGGACAACGCCACTTATTTTAATAATAAAAGGGTGATTGATAAATTAAGGGGGGAAGGTATAAAGGTTGGGTTTTGTAGTATACGACATCCACAAACAAATCCATGTGAACGCTACATAAGGGAAGTCATCAAGTACTTAAGGATATCGGTTGAGGGACAGCATAATAGTTGGGTTCGAAATTTACCAAGGATCGAAAATTATTTGAATTTTGTACCGAGTTCAGTGACGAAAGTTTGTCCAGTGACGTTAATGAAAGGGGTGGTACCAGCCAGGCCATGGCGAGATCAGAACGAGGTGGAGGACATTGACAGTTTATTAGAACAGGCAAGAGCTAGGGCAGAGACTAGACAACGTAGGGAGGTCGAGAAACGATGCAATCGAATAAAGAAACAGACAAAATTTCAGATTGGGGATTTAGTAATCGTTAAGAGGTTGAGAGTTTCGAATTGGGGTAGAAACATTTGTGCAAAATTATTATTTCCGTATGAAGGACCTTATCAAATAAGGAAAATTTTCGCTAATGGCAATACGTTTGAGCTTGAGAATGAAAGGGGTGAATGTCGGGGACGATTTCACTTGGAACATTTATATCCATTCATACAATAAATACACATACACATTTTATATCACAAAGTGTTAGTAAATTACAGACATTAGTAATCAAGTCTACACATTTCTACAAAAGTTAAATTTAGAGTTAGTATTCATATTAAAATTTGATGTGGTTGAACTACAGTTAGTAATTTTAAAACGTAAGGTTAGCAGTGGTTTAATAAAATAAAAATAAGCTTATTACAATCGTTGACACTGTTTAGAGGAGTATTAAATATATATATATATATATATATATATATATATATATATATATATATTATAACATTTGACATTTATCAAAGGTTCTACAAAGGTAGTTCGTTAGTGCTACTGATAAAACCATAAATTTTCCATTTTATCAAGCTATACTAAAAGTTAAAAACACTACGGTTAACAAAGATTGATGAATAGTTACTTGTTGAAGGCATATATAGGATATTATGTACTAGTAATACAGCGTTTGAGGTTTATAAAAAGCATTTTCATTTGTTTGCATATACGAAGGGTATCTAATGCATCTTCGATTGAATGTGTATAGGTTTTGTCTTCAATTTAGCATTTGTAATTTGTGCAGGATACTGTAGGCACTTATAAGTTTGAGTTACCTAAAATGAAAGATGTTTAATACATTTAAATTATAAAGCAATATAAAATTTTTGAAATGTCAAATAAAATGTAAAAATAAACAAAGCTGTTCTAAAATAGTAATTAGGTAGATTTAAGTTGAATTTGTTGAATGCATCCCTTATGTTATATTACTTAGTAGGCTAGAAATAAGTTTTTTTTTGTTGTTGTTATAGGTGATAATTGTTTAAAATTAATTAATGATGAAATTTTGAAAGAGTTTACACACAGATAAAATTTTGGTACCTTGATAAATTTGTTTTGGCTTAAGAGCTGTACTGAGAATTTTGATAAAATTAAATATACATGTTAAAGTGCATGCATTTCATTTCAATCTAGTAAAAGGAAAGTGAAAGTTAAACGACGAAAATTAATTAATTAAAGAAAGAAGAATTAAAATATACCAACATCGGGGCATCCTTTGTTGTGGTTAAAGAGTGCAGCTGGAATAGCGAAATTTGCAGATCAGTTAATTGGTGACGTATAAGGTGTTCGTAGTTGTAGAGCAATTAAAACAATTAGTGGTTGAAGTAGTTTCCATAAGAGAACCTAAAACTAGAGGAAAACATTATTGTATTTTATACTAAAACATATATTTATTAGGTACTCACTGAAAGCGCTCGAGGCAACTTTGTGTATCCTGTACACCCAGACACATTCAACGGAGTTACAGGTATAAAAGTTAATGTTATCTACTCTTCATATTTAAGTAATTTGGAATAAATTAAATTTCAAACGTTAACTAGAATAAATAATTGCAGAACAGATTTATCAATCTTTGTTTAATCGGTATACGTAAGCACAACTTAGAGGTTAAGTTGAGTGTGATCGCATACGCTTTAGGCGCCTGTGTTTCAATACCTGTAAGGGGACAAAGAACCTACTTCTCCTTACAGAGTTAAAATACTAGTTTCAGTTTCTCTGAGAGAGAGTTTCAAAAAGCCGTGGCATAATTGAATTGAAAGAGTATAAATTTAATCATTTACAGACTAACACCATATTACAGGTTGCACCTATTATTTTTACTCGTACATTAAAGCAGCATTTCACATAAAATATCAACATACATAACATAATATATATATATATATATATATATATATATATATATAATGCCGAAGTTTTTCGGTACTATTGAAATAATAACTTACACTTTATGCAGAGGCCAAATAATCATTTCAAATTAGCCAGTAATTGAAATGATCATTTGGTAGTTTACTCATTAATTACACTTGAATACTCTACTTAGGGTTATATTCACGTTTAAAAACTAATTCAACACTTCACTTTATCTATGGGTTCCTAGATGAATTGGAATGGTTTATTTTAATACGTTTAATGTCCTCTTATGACTTTAAATCCCACTCACAGTGGGAACACCTATACCGAAATTACAGAATTTGTATTTATTGGTCCCTTTTAGTGACTGAACTGTTAGGTTAAAAATGATGTAAACAAAGCTCTCTCTCTCTTAATTCAGAATCAAACTATATTCGCTATTACTATTTTGATTACAAATATAATACCTAGGATCCTCTGGTCTGTTGAAGCTCCTTCCACACTTGTAGTAATGCATCTGGTTACGGAAATATCAGGTAATCTATTAGAAAGAAATGTTGACTTTAGTTCTAGTATACAACCCTTGTAGCACACCAAGTTAATGGCTTTTGTGAAATATAATAAATAATTTTGATACAAAGATATACTTCAACGTTATTCGATATGTTCAGCACTGGTTCCCGATTAAATGATTTTTTGCATTGGAACATTTTGCTAAAAAGGGATCAAATTCATCTAGCAATTTTAAAAACTTTCGGGAGGCGAAATCTTCTTTTGACTTTCTTACATAAAGTGTAAGGTTCAGTATTTAGTATTCTGCTAGGAGCGCAGTAGACAACATTTTTGCTGTTAGTACGGATAACAGTTTCGCTATGTACCATGTTTTTAAAAGATATAGACTTGTTGAAAAATTTTGATTTATCTGGATAAACTCTGAAATTCGCATTTATATTTTGTTGCCACCCTTTATGTAAAAGAATATCTACGGATTTTTCGTCCAAGTTTTTCCAAGTTGCCAGATTATCACTAATTTCAGGAACATTATTTTTAAAACTTTGCTCCAAACAAATTTGATTTACAGTTGATAAGCGCATTTTAACGCAGGTATAGCTGTCGGTAGTCACAGAATTAGGATTTTAAATACACTAAGTTTGTAAAAGTTGACATGTACTGTATCACAAAAAGATAGGAATTTAATTTTGGAACTTTTAAAAAAATTGTTTATCATGTTCGACTCTTTGCTTCGACCTTCTGAAATATTCTGTACCGCTTAACTTATGGCATTAGGATTGCGATACTATTTGTCGGACTATACACCTCATTGATATCCTTTTACACGTCCTTATTTAAATTTCATGCAGAACCGGCTTTTCGCCACATATTATTTAAATATTTGATATTATTGGCAACGTTGTCTGGTTAACACGTACTAAACATTTATATGAAACTGGTGAAGTTGATTAATTAACACACAAATAGCATAAGCATGTTCACATATTTCAGGATAAATTGAAATCGCATTGAATAAGTGTCAGCTTCTGTATGTGAGAGATAATATCCAGGAGGAAATAATGTATTTCGCATATGTATTCAAGTAGGCTTCAACTATTATGACGTGTGTATGTAATATTTGCAAATGCATACAAAATCGTATTGTTGTTTGGTTCAATTTTGTGTTGGTTATTTTTATGGGGAAAACACGAAAACACTTTCGGTCCTACATGTTTACGAATTGAAAACATTACTTGTAACACCATTACAACACAACGAGATATGAATCTATAATTTTCAAATCTGTTTTCTTTTGATTCTAGAAAATCTACATAGTATAAATATAAACATCATGTAAAACACAGTTCGACAACAATACATTCAAGTTTGCTGAATTCAATACCGTGTAACTTTTGTACGTTTAAACGAGCGCGTCAAATAAGTTGAATAATAAACAAAAATTTATATCGAAACGGTGCCCGTATTGATTTTCTTGACAAAAATGACTTTTTAAAACTAACTCTATTGTTGTTTTAAGCAAATGAACAACTAAGTGCCCCATAGATAGAAACATCGACAGCTATGCCTTTTTCTTCGAACATCTGCACCTAAAAGGATAATTAAACACAAAACAATATTAAATTGCTGGTTTAAAGATAAACATATACGCCCGCTCCTCGCAAACTAACTTTAAATACTAATTATATGCAGTAACATTCAAATTGAAGAGTGTTTTGTAAACAAAGGAACTACGCCATTATACCCCTGAAATATTGGCGCTTAATTTAGGATAACAAAACTAAGTGCCATTTAATCGCTGTAACTAATAACAATCTGTAATGGCACAGAAAACAACTAATTAATCATATTTTCACAGCGGAATACACATACATATAATAAGTACTTACATTCCTATTATTTTGATGCAGACCAAGGTCGTTCTGAATAGATGGTACTGAAACACAAAGGCACAAATATATTTATAATAGTACGCTTAAGTACAAATACGCAAATTATTGGACAAATCTTAGGGCCCGATATATTCCTATTAACTTTTATAGAATAGGCAATCTACATACCTTCAAGGAGTAAAACTAAACACATAAAATAAGAAAATCTAGGAGTAGTATTTCGCCACCTAGAAGGCAGCAATTATGTTTGAAATGCCGATATCATATGGTGCAAAGAATTGCTTAACACCAGTTCCTTCTTTTGCTGTTAACACAATACGATTTCAGTGCATGTTTTGGAATCCCATGTGATGAAAGTGTGTGTGACTTGTGTAGTCTTTTAATGACTGAACAAAAGTATTCACACACTGCTTATACACCTCATTACGTTTAACCCCCAGACATTTTTTATTACGTCCCAAATGAGGTTGAAAAGTATTGCCATCAATGCGTTACACATTTACTTACAAAGAAAGCAATTAGAAAATAAGCAAAAGGCTTGCCTTAAGTAATAGTGTAGTTAAGGTATATCTTCACCAACGTCTAAATAAGGAGCAGGGTTTTATGGGGTCCGTTTCTTATGATTTGTTCAGAGTTTTGCAGAACGTAGACTTTTAGGGGACACGATTCAATATTAAGATAAATGGAGAGGTACGAGGGAATCAAGGTACTATTTCTGCAATAAACATACACTTGCGTTTAATACGTCTTTTTCATGAACTCGTCGGTGTCCCCAGTACCATAAAGCGTTTTTCATAGGTTAGAAGATAACCCCACATTTTTCAAGATCTGTGAAAATGTGAGTTCGGAATACATCGATAAATTATGGGTTCTTCATCTCAGTTCGCATGAACTCAGAAACCACAAACTGTACACGTAGTAACCTGATCAAATTAATGATGGGAAAAAGCTTTTCCTTTTTGGATTACTTTAGCTAAATATTATCTAATTATTGCAAAATGAGCTTATTATGCATTAAATTAAATATAATTTATATACAGTGTGCTCGCTATTGAGCTTTTTTAAAATATTCGATTTACTCCTATTTATTGGTATAATTATTTGGTTTTCACAACGTTAATTATATTTACAGTTGTCTTACGATCCGATCCCTATGACTTAATCTACCCTTAAACTACCCTCTTATCATAGCAATATATATATATATATATATATATATATATATACATATATATATATATATATATTACTCTAATTTAGACCAGGGTAGAAAATTAATTAACGACATCAAATAATTTTAATTACCGTGTATAAGGACGCTTTGGGTACTAATACGCTTCATTTAAAGGCATATTGGATAAATTCGTCATTTACTTCTAAACATAGGGTTTATATTGTTTAGATAATGTTAAACACCGTGTATATTAAGGCAGTGGAAAATAGAACGCTTAATTAAAGGCCTACTCTGTAGATTTAAATCATTCAATTAGAATGTAGGGTTTGTATATAATCATAATCAACGTGTAGAAGGAAGTAATGTAGAATTTCATTAGATAATACGCATTATTAAAACCATGGAGCATAAAAATTTATTCGTTTCGTTAAAAATAAGGGGTTTAAATTATTCACTGGACGCTTTCTATAAAAAGAAGCCGAGTTAAAATGTTCAACTTGTATTTAATTTAATCTTTCCAAGTACTAAAGCTATCGAGAAATTATAAAGACGTGGGGAAATCACGTAAAAGCCTTCAGCGTATTAGAACTCCGAACACCTGCAAAAATACCGATGTATATGAAAGTCGATAAGCTCCAAGCCATATGAGTGCAAGTAAGAAAGCAAGTTTGTGGTATAAAGACAAGCGAGAGGGAATGCATTGGTAGTTAAATGAGGGGAAATATGTAAAACAAGAGCACAGGTTGTAGATAGAACGAACACACTAGATTGGTGATTAAGGTTGAAATAAGATGCAAACATGAGAGGTGGAAGCATAACAATTTCTATGTAAAATTAATTAGTTGTTCGCGGACGTGTTGCGAGGCGTGTGAAATTTCTTAGATTTCAACTCGGACGAGTGCAAATTTCAGAAGAATCACTGTGCCGAGCCATCGGAAGGGAAAATAGAATGCGAATTTCTGAAAATCGTCCGTCGCGGGACAAATTCGACTCACAAGCGAGCCATTATATAAACCCGTGCTGATAGGAGTTTAGCTCTCTTTATTTTTTGATTTTATTCGATACTTCAAGCAGAATAGATGGTGATTACGTGCTACGATAAAAGTTATTATGCATTAGTGCACTTAGAGAAGATAGATAAAGGTAATAAAGTCTAGTTATATTTGCGGGTATTACTGTACCAATTATCCAAATTATCCAATAGAAGTATGCAGTTTTGGTATAGCGTGAAAGTATTATGAATTTCATTGCTATTTTTCGGGAGTGTTAGTAATCAAGAGTTATTTGTAAAGTGATTGGATCCACAAAACAAGATTTAGATATACATAGATGAGTTTCTGAGAAGCCCTGAAACCTTTTAGACGAATGGTGGTGTAGAAAAATTTTAAAGGTGGCCAGAAATCCGAGGACGTAAACATAACCCAGCTGGAACGGTGGGATTAGCAAGGACGATGTACATTGGAGCCACGAGTGCATTAACCTTCAGGTAACTTATGCATTGTTGTTCGATCTTAGATGTCTTGGTGTGTGTTGAATACGTTTATAATTTGTTTGATAAAGATGGACAGTAGTAAACTTGTATAAACAACAAATTTTGAATTTTAAGGTAAAATTTTCTTGTATAAGTAGAAAGGAGTATTTATCAAGTTTATGTTTTGGATTATGATGAAAATTTGGGTCTGTCTTTGAGCTCAATTAGACTAACCTGTTAAATTAACGTAAAGGGGTGGGAGATGCTCCCTTTTATTCAGACTCAGGTCTGCAAATATTGTGTACTTAATTAGTATGCATCCTACAAGGACTCTAATTCTGGATGCAAATTAAAATGATGACAAATTTGAACTTCAAATTTTATGATGCTGAAATTCATGCTGAAATTTAATGTTGAAATTTTAATGTATTGTGAATATTAATGTAAATAGAGTTAACGTTGATGTTTGTGGTAGGAGTGTGTTTGTTTTTTTATGAATGAGGATGAAAGTTTTAACTAGGTGAGCAGCCGAGGCGGAAGGAAAGAGTCAAGAGGCGATTATCAGAAGAGATTCAACGGACAAGAGAATCACAGCAATTCCTGGCACAGAACATGGGCAATTCTAAAACAGAGCGAGAATCACAGCAATATATATACGAGGGTGGTTTGATAAGTTCGCGAAACGAAGGAGAAAATGAAAAATTTGTTTTTAAAATTTAGTTTATTTTTCAACATAATTTCCGTCAAGTTGAATACACTTCATCCAGCGATGTTCCAAACCCATTATGCCATCACAAAAGTGCGATTCTTCAAGGCCTCCAAAATAGTCGTCGACGGCTGCTTTTACTTCTTCGTCCGTGGAAAATCGTTTTCCCCCAAGGAAAACTTATGGTCGTGGAAATAGGTGAAATTCAGAAAGAGCCAAATCAGGCGAATAAGGTGGATGTTGCAACAGATCGTACTTCAAATCATTAAATTTTTGCATTGCTACTGCACTTGTGTGTGAACGTGCATTATCCTGATGGAAAATGATGTTCTTCTTACGCAATGCAGGTCTTTTTCACGAATATTTTTATACAGTTGGCCTAGAAGTTTAACGTAATATTCACCGTTTATTGTTAGTAGGACACTCTTAGCATCCCAAAAAACTGATGCCATAACTTTTCCAGCAGACTTCGCGAACATTGCTTTCTTTGGTGGCGGAGAACCCCTATGTCTCCATTGTTTAGATTGTTGCTTGGTTTCAGGGGTATAATAGTGAACCCAAGTTTCATCTGTCGTAAAAAATCGTCGGACGAAATCGGTTTTATTGGAGTTAAGGCGGTCTAAACTCTGTTGGCAAATTCTCTTTTTCTGAAGGTTTTGATCAATTGTCAATATCCGCAGCACCCATTTTGCCGAAAGCTTTTTCATACCTAATTTCGCAGTTACGATATGAAATTCTGTTTTATCTGAGATACCTCCATCTTTAGCAATTTCGGAGACCTTTAATCGACGATCCTGCGTTACCATATCATTAACTTTTTGGACAATTTCAGGCGTGGTGGCAGTTTTTGGTCGTCCGCTGCGTGGGTCATCTTCTAGGCTCTCACAACTACGTTTAAATTCCGTCACCCACTTGTGCACAGTTGTAAATGATGGAGCGGAGTCTCCAAATGCATCCTGCATATCTTTATGCATTTCTGTTTCTTTCCAACCCTTTTTTACAAAATATTTGATAACAGCGCACGTTTCAGTTTATCCATTTTGAAAAACTCACAAAACTAACTTTACTTCATATAGCACCAAATTAATACTACTTGACAGAATAATGTCAAATTTAACATCTGCGCACTAGATAGTTGGATTCATCAATTGCATATATTTTATACGAACTGATGCTACCATCTGTGCTCCATTTCGCGAACTTTTGAAACCACCTTTGTATATATATATATATATATATATATATATCTGTGATAAGGGGTTGTTTAAGGGTGTATTGTATAGCAAGGGTCATGCAGTAACCATAAATTACGATAGGAAGCAGAAAACTGCATTTATTTAGTAGAAATTTTAATAATTTTTATATTATGTAAATAGTAAGCATTTAACACCCTGTATATAGAGCATAATTAGTTTTAAGCGACGCAAATAAACACATCTTACAATAAGAGGACGCATATTTAGCATAGAAATAGGTAATTCATACATTAGGTAAATAACAAGGATTTAACACTCGGTATATAGAGCTTTCATAATTTTAAGTAATGCAAATAACGATATTTTCAGTAAAAGCACGCGTACTTAGAGGTAAGGATAATACATGTAATTAAACACGCATTCAAAAGAGTTCTAATTAGTTATAATATAATACGCAGATGAGATAAAACTTAAAGAAGTCTTGTGTAACTGCGTAGAAACAATCAACATTTTTGATAAGAAAATGCAGTTTAAAGATGCGTAAATAAATAAAAATAGACGAAAGTAAAATTCAAATTACATCATGTATTTTTGTATAATATGGAAAACGCCATATCTAAACAAACAACGGATGGTCTAGATAGCGTACAATAAGGTGTCAAATAAACACATTACATGGGAAACGAATATATTACATCAGAAAACCACTTCAAGTGTAGGATGTACAAAGACCTTATTGGTTAAGATAAGCGACGGATTTGGTGAAAACCCAACCCACATCCAAGTGGGATCAGCCTATATTAACAGCGACAATGATAAGATAGCTCAGTTTTAACTCAAGAAGGCCAATCTGCAATACTCTGAACCTAAAAGTCACGCGTAATTAATAATATAATAGTGAAAAGAGATAGTGACAAGTAAGTGGTCCAAATATGAAAGTTTATTTTGCCGATTAACGGCTCCAAATGAGTGTATAATCCCAATTCCAAATGGGTGTATAATCCCTCTTCCAAATGTGTGTATAATAAATCCGAGTGGATAAATATAATAATTTCAAATGGGGGTATAATCCCAATTCCAAATGTGTGTATAATCCTGATCCGAGTGGATAGATAGAATAATTTCGAGTAGATAGATATAATAACTCCAAATGGGTGTATAATCCCAACTCCAAATGTCTGTATAATCCTGATTCGAGTGGATAGATATAATAATTCCAAATGGGTGATTCGAATGTGATGTTAATAATTCAAATGTGTTGATGATAATAATTCCGAATTGGTTCATAATAAATCCTAATGGATGGTATAATAATTTAAATGCATGGAAAATTCTAATTGATGGTATAATATTTCAAATGTATGGATAATTTGAATAAGGGGATATTTTTTGGATTAATGAAATACTTCAAATCAGCGTCGACGATTTTGGAATAATTTTGAGTTGCGAGAAAATAAAGAAGCAATTTATGGAAACCAAGGGGTTCAATTAAGCAGAACAGAACAGGTCGGATCTAATTAGTTTTAAGACACTTTTTTTTATTTAAATTTGGATATTGAATTTACTTAATTTATAAAAGTGTAACAAAGTCAGCAACAAACTTTGCATACGTTAAAAGTACGTAATATTAGGAAGATATCTGGAACGTTCGAGGTTTCTTTGATAAAAAGGGTAGTTTTTGGTGACTTTAGATTAATTGCAAAGCATATAGATTTTGAGATAAATAAGACTTATGATATTGATTGATTGAAGGGCGTATTTTAATAATTTCAAAACTTGTACATAATATTTCTTTTCATTATATGGAATTCATTGACTTCATTTTATAATTCAAACAAAGAGGTAATCAGAAAGGGGTGAAGAAGAAAAGATAAAATTGATCATCGTAACGTTGTGCACTCTGTGTAGTATAATAAAAGTTAGCCGTGGCATAAATAAGTAAAATTAGTGAGATTTAAATTTAAGTAGGAAAACACAGAGAGGTGGAGTTAAGTAAGAAAACGTCCATAAGACACCGAGTACGGCGTTATCATATCAATATATATATATATATATATATATATATATATATATATATATATATATATATATATTACTCATATTTAGACCAGGGTAGAAAATTAAATAATCACATCAAATAATTTTAATCACCGTGTATAATGAATATTATTAGATAATACGCGTTATTAAAACCGTGAAGCATAAAAATTTATTAGTTTCAGTAAAAATAAGAGATTTAAATCATGGACAAGACGCTTTATATCAAAAGAAACAGTATTAACAAGCTCTACGTAAGAAACAAATGGAAATTACGTGCAAAATGTATATTAATTAACCCTATTTTAAGTACCCGGCATTAAACAAAGTGTACACATAATAATTAATATTTAATTTGTATTCGCTAAAAATGAAAGGATAGAAGTCAATTTTAATTGGAGTTAATTAAACCATTATTAATAATAAGCATAAAAGTCTGTGAAAATCCAAGATTAAAATACCACGGAATAAGGCTCTGAGAATTAATAGTATGTTTGAACACCTGCGTAGTTTAAAAAGCTCATTCGGCGTAAATTGTGTAGATAACAAATGGTTTCAAAGAATCTTGGAGAAACCGTGGCTTAATATTCACGAGAAGGTGCGATACGGGGTTATTTAACCCAGATAGTCCACATGGACTGAAATAATCGATAATGGGGAATATCAATTTGCACTAACAAGAACAGGGTAGATAGAGACAGATAATATGCACAAGACCGAGGCACATATAGTAAAAGGCGTGATTTAAGCAACGTCACGAGGGTCACAATTGGTTGAAAAGAGGATGCAAATATCAGAGGTAGAAACAACTATTTCTGTATAAAATTTAATTAGGTATTCTCGGACATGTTTGCGTGCCGTGTGGAAATTTTCTGAGATTTAACTGGGGCGAGCTTACAAAATTCGTAAAAACCGACACGCGGGCTACGGAATGGGAACAGAGCATGCGAAATTCTAGAAACTGGCCGTTTTGAGGACTCGACCGACAGACAGGCAAACTTCTATATATACCCAGGTGAATATAAACAAGCTCTCTTACATCCGCGACTTGATTCAAGATGTTAAACAGTGCATTTTAGTTTGATAAAATAATTTAAAGTTTGCTCGTATATTTTGGTGATTCAAAATAGTTTGTTCTTTACGTGCTAACATGAATATACTTTAGTGCACTTAGATACAAGGTAATAAAGTTTAGTATCACTGTACCAATTGGTAAAATTTACTATGACAAATAAATACACAAAAGTAGGCAGTTTTGGCGTATCTTGGTGAAAGAAGTATGAATTTCTTTGTTATTTTCGGGGTATTAATACTTAAATGGTGCATAAACGTGTCTGGATCCACGAAACAAGGGTCAGATATACACAGAGGAGTTCCGGAAAAGCCCTGAAACAACTTTAAATAAATGGTGTTGGAGAAAAAATTTTAAAGCGTTGAGAATCAGAAGCCGTAAATATAACCCAGTTGGAATGGTGTGATTAACAAAAGGGACGATGTACATTGAAGCTACGAGTGCAAGTAACCTTCAGGTAAATTATACTATTTTGTTTGAACTTTGAGATGTTGGTGTGTGTTGAATAACTTTCTAATTTGTTTATTTAAAATGGACAGTAGTGAAATTGTACTAACAATAATATTTTAATTTTAAGGTGAAATTTGCTTGTTTAAGTAGAAAGGGTATTTAGTATTGATGTTCTGGATTATGATAAAAATATGGGTATGTCTTTGAGCTCAATTAGACGAACCTGGTTAATTAACGTAAAGGGTGGTAGATGCTCCTTTGTACTCTGCATATATTGTTATAGTAATTAGTAGGCATCCTACAAGGACTTTAATTCTGGATGCACATTAAAATGAAAATAAATTTAATTTTGAAAGTTTCCGATATTAAAATTTATGCTGCATATTAATTTTGAAATTTTAATGTATAGTGAATATTGATGTAAATAGAGTTGACGTTGATGTTTGTGGTAGGAATGTGTTTGTTTTTTTTATGTATGAGGATGAAAGCTATCTAGAGGAGCAGCCGAGGCGATTAACAGAAGAAAGTCAACGGACCAGGTAATTTAATAACTTTGTAGGTTTCACAGCATTCTTTGGCATCCAATTCGTAGGGGTGGATTCGAAAAGCGGAGTACCCGGAGTTTGGTGGTTTCACAGCAATATATATATATATATATATATATATATATATATATAAATATTTTAGGTAGTTTTTTTACACAAGGTAAGTTGATAAATACTAACGTATAGCAATTAATAAGACGAAATAATAACTTAGACTTTTTATGCAAAGCCCAAATGGTCATTTCAAATCGAGCTAGTAATTGAAAGAAGGAAAATATAAGGTCTTGAACAGGACTTGAACCTACATCTCAGTTTTGCCAGAACTGCGCGTTTACCAATTATGCCATCGAGACCGATGACTATAATTGGGAAATTGGAAAGGATATCTCTAAACGCGCTTCCATAACCTTCTTTCATTTCTGTCCCCGTTCGGTGAAATTGCTTCGATGTTGGCAGTACTAAAATTTGGCTTCTGATTCGTTGCAACCTTTATAAGTTATTTATAAATATGCCCCCTGTATAAAATCATTTTTTCGACAACCATCACTTCATCGACTTGTGTTTAAAGCATGTCGGGAAATTCAAATATACTCTCATATAACAGGCCATACAGGAAAATTTCAGAAGATTTTTTATAAATTGTTCTCAACGGTCTGTAGCATGGTAAACATTAACAATATAGTAAGTATTGTGGCGCCGCTTGGTCTTCACGTGCCCGGAATAATTTCATTAGAACGTAAACGACGGGTTTGTGCACAAGGATGATTGACAGATTCTGCGGTGCGAGATCTCTTGATTGACAAGTACTAGACTTTACATTTAAAAGATAACGATAAGAATTCTCGAGAACGTTATTCTGGAACGTTCACGAAATACTAGTATAATTTAGTAGGTATACATAGTCGTTGAGAGGTTTCAAAGTTTAGTTGTGTTTGAAGTGAGTTTCTGTTTGAAACTATGATTACAATATGTTCTAGTTTAAAGCTTGGATAGTTGCGATATGAATAAGGTGACCAGATTTTTAGATGGGCAAAGCGGAACAACTCTTAAGGAGGGGGGAGGGGATAAAAAAAATTTTTTTATACAGAATAAAAATAATATCGTAATATTTTTTTATTTTTAACATAAGTACAATTTATAAATATAAAAAAATGTATAATATTTTATTCCTTGACATTTTTTATTTGAGTGAATTTGTTTCAGTAGATTGTTGTCATTTTTTAAAATATTGTAAAAATCTTCACAAGAATTTGTCAAATTATATGTGACACATAAAATGGCTTTCAAAGTTTCAACACTTAATTTTGATTTTTCTGATGTCCACACTTAATTCTAAAAGTCGGGACTTTTGAAAAACGTCGCGGGACGCGGGACAAATTGTGAAAAATCGGGACTGTTCCGCCAAAAGCGGGACGTCTGGTCACCTTAGATATGAAACAAGTAGTGGTAGATATGTGACATAAATTACTGTTGTTTGCAAATGACTCTGTTGATATAAATTACTGTAGTGATCATATAAATTAATATAAATTAGTAAATAGTGCTTGGATAGTTAATTGTAGTGCTTCGATAAAAAGTATTACGAATATAGTATCGTAGCGATTAGTTGAAAGTAAATAATTGTGAGAGCTTCTAGAATTCCATTGAAACTACAAGTTGTTGTAAAAGCATGAACATTTAGTTTGAAAATAAAGAACTATTGTTTGTGCAAACAGAGTTTTCGTTACAGTATATTAAAATAAAGTGTTACGTCTTTCTGCATTAAAGTACCACAGTACTGTAATTTCTACATTCCGCGCGCATCAAAACTATCAATAGATATTACATTGACATTTCAACTTTCGTTTTGTACAAAACATATGTGCATAATCGGTTAACAGCAGATATTTAGGTTTGCTATTAATATTGATAATTATGACAGATGATGTTATTGAGACATTTTAGTTGTATAATAATATCTCAATAGCATGCTATTTGAAAAAATTCGTTTCCGGTATAGAAGGGTCAATTGTATCACATATGTTCATTAAAAGCGTAGAGTAATTTTATAATTATTATTAATTGAGCCACGCGTATGCAAATAAATAAAAATTAACAGGTAATTTTATAGCTCATTACACTTACATGTTCAATAAATTTTTATAGGCAAATAGCTATGGAACTTCTTACGATGCCGTATATTTGCCACCTTCTAGCGAGCCAATAAGCGACTCAAATTGCACCTCGCCACACTAATAATTTAGCAGTTGGAAAGGAAGCTTCTGCTTTGGTTGTGGATTAATCCTGTCTTTATAGTAAGATGTAAGATAAAATCTTAAGAAAGTAAGCGCAGAAATCTCACATATTTCATACATTTTTAGCTCCAAATCACATTTATGTTGTTTGTAATTAGGGATGGCCACGGGCCCGGACTTTGGCCGGGCCCGGCCCGAAGCTCGACCCGAATATCAAGCCGGGCTTCGGGCCGGCCCGGCAAAATTTTTTTCGGGCCCAAGCCGGGCCAAGCACGTGTCGTACCCGGGCCGGGCCGGGCCAGACTCCTCAAGCTTTTCGGGCTTTTCGGGCTATTTTGGGCCGGCCCAAAGTTTATGTAACGAAATATAAAATTTATTGATTTAGTAAAAGATTCCATTTAATTATTTCTTTAGTTGCCTTTTAAGCAAAATTATAATTAACGCTCCTCCTAATATATCGCCCAGGTACAGTTACACACATATTGATTAGGTGTGTCATAATGGAAATAAATCGAATACGAAAATGTTTTGATTTACACCAATTTGTGAATTTCGATTTATTTTCGATAAATAATATTCACTTCGTTCCACTTTTTCTAGAAATTTGAAATATAAATTGTCCGTGTTATATTCATATTGTGTTGTACTACATTATTTTAGTATGTATATCACATTAAATTTAGTGAAATATGTAACTAGGGCTTGCCCTGTATATTTCAATTTTAATAAATAATAAATAATAAATATTTAATTAATTTGAACGAGTATTGCAAAGTATGTTAATTGAGCTGGTTTATTTTATTATACTTATTAATTAACTTAATATTGTGGCCCCGCACTGAAGATTATGAATAAATCGAAACCACTCTGTATATGTAAAAATATTTAAAACTGCACGATTACAAAAAATCAGCTTAATTATATCCTTTGTTTAGAATATGGGAAACAATATTCAGTCAAATATTGAATACTTTCCTTTAAATATGTTACTATATACTAGTAGTAGTACATGAGTTCTAAAATGCATTTTGTTACTTAAGGTTGAAGTTTGACGCAAACCACCTTGAATGTATGGGATGTTAAGGTGATATAGATTTGGTAATTATAGGGAAGGACCAATTGCTTTTTGTAGCAATATTGATGGCAGTGGAGCGGTTATGTAATAACTAAAACAACTACAACAAACTACTTAATGAAGGGTATAAATACCTTACAGCCTGTGCCGCTGTGGGCAATAAAAAAGTCACACACAAAAGGTTCGCGGACAACCAAGAACACGCACGTTGGGTGTCGGTGTCGCTTCCAAAAGCTCTCGTGCAACTGTCTTCTGCAACGGTTCGAGTACGACTGTCACTTCACGCCCTCGCACTGGCGGCAAAAAATGTTTCACTAAAACTGTAGGGTACCCGCACTACTGGTGTTTATTGTCAACCACTACCAAATTGTTCAATGATGACGTAACATACCGCCCACCAAATTCATAGAATTTTGAAAAGGAGGGAAGTAGGTTGGGTGAAGGAAATCACATGGGATTTGACCATGCTAGGAAAACAGGTAACGAAAGATAGGGTAGTGCACTACAGCGAGCGATATTACCAACTATGCAAAATAAAAATATATATGTAAATAAGCAAATATTTAAAATAATATACTACCATACATCTAAGAAATGTGTATATACACCTAAACATAAAACAAAATTAAAATACCGGTAGCGGCGCTAGTGTGACCAAAGGTCGTTTTAATGTGCCATGTGCAGTTTTGATCTCAGCGACACGTATAATACCGTCCGCACCGGGAAAGGTATTAATAATACGACCAAACTTCCATTGAAGTGGAGAAAGCTGGTCGTCCTTGATGAGGACAATAGTGTCCTTTTCAACTTGTCGGACACCTACCTTAGAATGCCATTTAACTTTCTGATTCAGAGTATGTAAGTACTCATGGCTCCAGCGAGCCCAAAAATCTTGATGGAGTTTTGCAGAAGTTTCCACCTGCTCTTTAATGATAAAACGTTGGTTGAATGGTTCTCATCTGGTGGTGCAGAAAGAGGCTCCATAGTTAGAGAATGACCTGGTGTTAGGCAACGCAAGTCATTTGGATCCGAACTCAAAGCGCAGAGTGGCCTTGAATTTAGAACAGATTCAATTTGAGTAAGAACTTGTAAAGTTCCTCAAAGGTAAGTTTTGTTCGCCGATTACGCGAGCTATGTGCGTCTTTACCGACTAAACACCGCTTTCCCACAAGCCACCGAAGTGAGGGGCGCTAGGTGGATTAAAAGACCACTTTATCTTTTCTGAGGTTACTGCACTATGCAGATAACTCATAAGCTGACGATAGGCACCTACAAAATTAGTACCGCAATCGCTAAATATTTGAGAACAGCGTCCTCGACGTGCTATAAATCGTCGCAAAGCGGCAAGAAACGCGTCTGCCGACAAATCCGAAACAAGTTCAATATGTGCTGCCTTAGTGGCAAAACAAACAAAAATGCAAATATAGGCCTTAAGAGTTTTAGAGCCTCGTAGGCGGCTAGCCTTTATAAAAAGAGGGCCAGCAAAATCAACACCAACAATACTGAACGGTTTGATTTGGGTAATACGTGCTGCCGGTAGGTCTCCCATAGGAGGAATTACCAGGACCGGTTTGGTACGAAAACATCTATGACATGATGATAAATAATTTCGGATTGAATTTTTAATAGAAAGGATCCAGAAATTCTGTTGGATAAGATACGCTGTGGTATTAACACCGGGATGGCAATACCTTTCATGAGTTGACCGAATGATAAGTTCGGTTAATCGGTGCCGCTGAGGCAATAACGCAGAAAACTTTTCGAAATAGGAAAGCGAAGAATGTGTCAAGCGCCCACCTACTCTAAGATATTTTGTGGATCAACAAATGGAGAAAGTTTTCGCAAGCTTTTAGGTAATTTACGGTTTGCCTTGATCGAAGCTATTTCCTTTGAAAATGTAACATTTTGTACATGCCGAACGATAATCATGAGAGCATTGTGTAATTCAATGTCTGTTAAGGGACCCGTATGACGTTGAGCCATGGTTTAGAAAATCTATAAATGTAAGCCACGATGCCTTGGATTTTATATAACGATGAAAAGCGACTTAGTAAAATGTCAATGACGTTTGGATCTGTTTGAGCGACAAATGTTAGGATCTTCTTTCCGTAGTTACCTCAGCAATTGAGGTTGACAATGTTGGTTGAGGCGGCCACGAGTCACTTGGGTAGTGAAGCCATTCAGGCCCCGCCCACCATAGCGAACATGAAATAACGCGCTTGGCATTAATCCCCGAGATGCAGGATCAGCCGGATTATGCGAAGATTTAATATAAAACCATCGACTAGGTGCAATGATTTCTTGAATGTGGCTAACACGGTTTGCCACAAAAGTTTTCCAACGAAAGGTGGAGAACGTATCCAAGTGAGAGCGACCGTAGAATCACTCCACGCTGAAACATCGGAAATTTCAATCAAGCTTTGATAAGACCGAATGGTAAAGAAAGTAAATCGGTTAACAAAACGGCGGCACATAATTCCAAACGTGGAATTGAAATGCGCTTAATTTGAGCTACTTTTGTTTTAGCGGTTACAAATTGTACAGTTATTTCTCCAGTAGTTTGATTTATGAACGGGAAATATACTACCGCTGCATACCCTACCTCGCTAGCATCGCAAAACCCATGCAAATGACAAGTAAAAGGATCCGAAGGGGGTAAACAACGTGGTAACATTAATGACGATAATAACGGCAACTCTTCTTGATACTGCTGCCAGTGAGACGAAATGTCTGTTGGTGGGATGTCATCCCAATTTAAACCTAACATCCACAGATGCTGGATTATGCGTTTCGCAAAAAGTGTTAGTGGGACTAAAAATCCTAATGGATCATATATTCTGGCAACTTGCGAAAGTATGTTGCGCTTTGTACATATTGGGTTTAATGGTTTAACCCGAAATGAGAAAATATCTTCTGTAGGTGACCATTGAAGACCTAATATTTTTATTGATTATAAAAATATCTTCTGTAGGTGACCATTGAAGACCTAATATTTTTATTGATTCGTCAGAATCGAAATCGAGAGAAGTATATTGGCAAAAATCTGACGGAATGCCTTCCAAAATAGAAGCTGAATTAGAACTCCATTTTCGAAGTTCAAAACCAGCCAAATGCAAAAGTCGAATAAGTTGATCTTTGATTTCTCGGGTCGATTGTATAGAATCTCCACCGGCGACGAAATCGTCAATATATAGATTTGACCGTATAGCCTCAGCGGCTAATGGAAACCTTTTGCCTTCGTCAATGGCTAATTGCTGAAGAGTTTTTAATGCTAGATAAGGCGATGACTTAATACCATAGGTCACTGTATTAAGCTGATAAGTCTGAATGGGTTCTTCTGCGGAGAACCGCCACAATTAATTGAAACCTTCGATGTTCTTCGGTAACCAAAATTTGCCGATACATTTGGCGAACATCACAAGTAAAAACGAAACGATGAGAGCGAAATTTAAGTAAGATTGACGAAATGTCATTTTGGAGACTAGGTCCAGCCAATTGAGTGTCATTAAGTGACACGTTGGTTTTAGCCTTTGCAGAGGCGTCAAAAACCACATGAATTTTAGAAATATGACCTTCCTCTTTAAACACAGGGTGATGGGGTAAAAAATAATTATCGTTCCCAACGGGCGGAGAATCGAGTAATGCCATATGACCCGCATCAAGATAGTCCTGCATGAAATTGTTGTATTGGGCGCGTAGCTCCGGTTGAGCATGCAATTTGTGCTCCAACGAAAATAGTCTTTTTTTAGCTATCTCAAAGCAATTATCAAAAACGGGCAAAGTGTCGTTGAACGGTAACGCAACAATAAAACGACCGCTAGGGTCACGAGAAAACGTGTTTTTAAAAATCAAATCTGCCTTTTCTTCTTCTGGAGAAGTATAAGACTTGGATGGCAAGTTCTTCTATCTCCCAAAACCGCCTTAGGGTCTGGTCGATAGGATCTTCTACAGAAGTAAAAATGCTTGGACAGTATCAGACTGCAAGCTTTTGTGGGACCAATAATAGTCCAACCAAAAATTGTATTTATGGCGGCAGGCTGAAGAAATTTGCCATGTATAACACCGCCATTGATGATGAACGGATAAACATCTGCTCCAAGGAGCATGTCAATAGTTCCTGGAGAGTTCCAGGTCGGGTCTGCAAAGTGCAGACCGCATAAGTGTTCCCAATTATTAGGAACTTCAACGCTAGGTAATTTGCCAGATATTGACGAAAGCACAAAAGTTGTGACTTCTAGAGATTTTCAGAGTCTAAAATAGAGCGAATGGTGCAGCTGACGGCACCCTATTGACTGCTGAAGTTGTCTGCCCAAGTCCATAAATCGGAACTTGAGAACGTATGCGGGAAGCCAAAGTTTGCTCACGCAATCGTCTCGAATAAAGCTAGCTTGGGAGCCAGGGTCTAAGAGTACCCTGATCGGTTTGTATCTACCAGAACGATCTTGAACTTCCACAACAGCAGTGGAGAGTAAGACAGTAACCCCAAGATTTGAATTCGTCTGTGAAGACAAAACATTTGCCGGAATAGGAGGCTGACTGCGTCCTATTGGCAGTTTTATGCATTGTGTAGCGGTCGGTTTCAGCTGAACGGCTAGAAGCAGGTTGCGGTTCAAAATGTAGCAAGGTATGATGCGGCTTGGCGCAAGTTCGACAGGAATTATAAGATTTGCATTGCATGGACGCATGGTCTGTTCGTAAGCAATTTAAACAAAGGCGTAAGCGTTTGACAATGTCGAAACGTTCCGTCGGAGTTTTCTTTAGAAACGATTGACATCTGTAAATTAAGTGATTGCCCTTGCAAGAAGGACAATGGTGCGAAAATGAATTCTTTGAGTCACTGGAGCTACTTGGTGTATCCAGTGAAACTACGTTAGAAGAAACTTTTGGTTTAAATTGAAACGCTGAGGATTTCTTAGGCACTGATGTGTGAGATGTATGGACAGTCGTCGAATAACAAACAGGTGCGGTTGAAGAAAAGGTTTCCAACGCTGCACATTGTTGAGTTAAAAAATATCTCAAATCATCGAAATTGGGTATTTGCTTCGGATCCGATTGGAGTTCGAAGCGTTTTCTAGTGAACGGATCGAGTTTTTCTAAAAGAAAATCGACTAGAATAAAGTTCCAATGTTCAGTGGGAAACTTTAAGTTAGTTAGAACAGCAAGGTTCTCTGAAAAACAATCAATAAGTGCCCTAAGTTTCTTAGGGTTTTCTGATTTTAAAGGTGGAAAGTCTTTCATAGCTTTCCAATGCAAAGTTGGATTGCTAAATCGCTCACGCAAGGCATTATATGAGATAATAAAATTATCCCCCGAAATGGGTACCGATTTAATAATTTTCAAAGACTCCCCGCTACAGCAATTGATAAGGTGATTTAATTTCTCGATATTGGACAGCGACGCATTATTATAAACCAGACTGTCAAATAAATCGATAAAAGATGAAAATTAAGTTACCTCATTATTAAAATGTGGGAGCTTTAAAGGTAACAATTTTGATCCCGTGCTGCTTGGAGCATTTTCCGTAATTTGTGCCCGCATTTATTGCATCGTTTCAAGATGCAGCAGTATGCAATAATAAGCGGAATCTACTTCCTTCCGTAAACCGTTGTAATTCAATAATTCTACCTCGTCACAGGACGCTAAGACATCAATTGAAACCCTATTAAAATTGGAGTAAATGTCATTCACTCCCCTTGTTTGAATATGGAACAACGTTTTTAAACTTGAATCACTTTGTATAGCGTCGCCAAGTTCCAACATCTCCATAATGCGTATTTTAAGTAATTCGAGCTCTGCTACACGTGTTTTCTTCGGAGCCATAGTGACTGTTATTCTGAAAGACCTACAATAAAATGCTGTATAACGGTAACCGCTCAGATGTGCGCTGAGAAATATTAAAATATTATGGGTTGTTGTTCAAGGCACGAAAAATGTAAAATAGCGCATAAATCGATAAATCACGTTTATGACTATTAGCCTGCAATGGGTCTTAAGCAACACGTCGAAAACCTAACGGTTTGTCAAACAAAGCGTAAAGATAAGATTTACAGTTTAAAACCGGGCGGCTTTACCATCAAAAGATCACAGGAACGTTTAAACATGTGGCTTAACATATTTGCAAGAAAGATGCAGCTTTACAACTTTATTACCTTTTGCAGATGTATTCAATATTTTAGGTTTACAAACCGAGCAGGTTTGTGTGTAATACAAAACGTGCAATGGCTTTTAAATACAAATTAGCAAGTTTTATATTAAGGATTTGTTTGTAATTAAACGCTTGCTGGTTTAATTACGGCAAAATCGCTTATTTTAATTTAACGAAAGTATGTAGCTAATATTGTACATATTTTAACCTGCTAAATATGGGGTTTGAACACAAATTTAAAGCTAAAATAATTGATTCAAAACCACGCTCGCTGATGTGCAAAATAATATTTAATTTAGGACTTGCGTATAAAACCATAAGACTAGTGAAATTCGGATCGTATTAAGGACCAATGAATGTATGGGATGAAGGTGATATAGATTTGGTAATTATA
This sequence comes from Platerodrilus igneus, assembly GCA_036346225.1. NCBI lineage: Eukaryota > Metazoa > Arthropoda > Insecta > Coleoptera > Lycidae > Platerodrilus > Platerodrilus igneus. The sequence goes on along the minus strand of JARFIW010001179.1, from coordinate 3,631,929 downwards.
GGGAAGGACCAATTGCTTTTTGTAGCAATACCGATGGCAGTGGAGCGGTTATGTAATAACTAAAACAACTACAACAAACTACTTAATGAAGGGTATAAATACCTTACAGCCTGTGCCGCTGTGGGCAATAAAAAAGTCATACACAAAAGGTTCGCGGACAACTAAGAACACGCACGTTAGGTGTCGGTGTCGCTTCCAAAAACTCTCGTGCAACTGTCTTCTGCAACGGTTCGAGTACGACTGTCACTTCACGCCCTCGCACTGGCGGCAAAAAATGTTTCACTAAAACTGTAGGGTACCCGCACTACTGGTGTTTATTGTCAACCACTACCAAATTGTTCAATGATGACGTAACACACCTTCTATTTTGGATTGCCTGTGCAAGTGTGCATCATGTCCAAATACCTTTGGGATTCTTCGAGGTTAAAATGATACTATAAACTATAATTTACTAAAGTTGATATATTCAACTTTTGTAGAAAAGCATAATAATAGTAAAGAAGTATTTTTATACATTACAATTTAATTAACGGCTGCTGTGCTTGCGGCCACGTCCCCAATGCTCCACCCGAAGGTACTACATTGGAAGTATTTTTATACAACTGAAAATACATATATTAACAAATGATACTTTCCATTTGGATGTTGCAAAATCTATACATCACTTAAGGTTTTAGATACATTCCGGCCCGAATCGGCCCAGCTCTGCCCGAAGCCCGGCCCGAAATTCAAGCCGGGCCTCAAGCCGGGCCGATGCGTTTTGATTCGGGCCGGGCCACCGGGCCGGGCCGGAGCAAATTATTTCGGGCCAGGCCGGGCCGCATCTAAAAACCCGGCCCGGCGCGGCCCGAATCCATCCCTATTTGTAATCAAGAACTTCTACAACAAAATTACTTGATTTTCCCTTTGGCGACTTTCCACCAGGAAAAAATAGCTCCTTTGCCCTTCAATTGCTTTATTAGGTTTTTTATTAAGCAGAATTTATTCTTTTGTAAAAATTTAAAACTGCCAGACTATCACCGTATTTCAGTAGTAGCTTTTTTAGTTATCATTATCGATCATCAGAATTATAGCTGCATCAATCTAAAAAAAAGTAGATAGTATGAATAATAGGGGCAGTAGGAGAAGCAGACAGAAAAACGGTAGAAGCCTCTTGGAAAGTTATGCTTCAGATGTATGAGGATGATAGCATGGACAGACAAAATTAATAAGTTAATAATCAGTGAAAAAAATAGGAGATACAGAAGGGCAGGATACGTTCTAAGGCATCTTTGGGGACTAGTGCGGGACATATTACAAGCAGAAATAGGAAAAAGGAGGTAGAGGTAGACCTAGATCAGACTATTGCACACAGATAGTGAAAGATGCAGACTATGGAAATTTCAAGGAAATGTGTAGCTTAGCACAGAATAGGAAACAATGAGGGTACGTACGCATCTAACCAGTTCCAGAACTGAAGACCTAATGATGATTATGAATAATTTGTATAATAAAACAAAACCCACTATAGCGGAATACAAGCAAGTGCTCGAATTTATTTGTTCCTTATTCTTGCACCCTGCTTAGAGTACATATAAAATTAGATACCTCTTTCTTTCGAAAATATTTAATTGTTTCAATAAGCATCCCTCTATTTCGAAAATACTTATCACGTTCATTACTGTTTCTTCGCTCTCCTAAAAATTTAATTTTGTGGATTGGAATAAAAAATACAATTCCAGAATATCTTAGTATAGCCTTAATTTGTGAATAAGGGCAAATACTACTTTTCAGAATATATTTTAAAGTTAAATTGTACAATGTGTAACATTTTGTAGGTGTTTATTGTTAAGAGGGTGCATCAAGAAATAAATCGTGTAAAGTGGATTGGGTTGCAGAAACGTTGCAGTATGTGCACGTACCGTTGTAATAAATTATAACAGGACGCCAAGCTGCAAGATTTTGTATAAATAAATCTAAATAAATGTTTTGATAGTTCATAGGCATTCGAAGTTGTGGGTTTAGTAAACGCTTTTTTTTTAAACGTATTATCTAATAGTCCCTTATTTTTACTTAATTGCACTAAATCGCCCGACATTTATTTTACAGAAAGTTTTTGATAAGTTTACAAAACACTACACACATTGCAAAGCAGCACATACATTATGCACTTGTATAAACTTAACTAATCCCATCAATGATGAACATAATTCACTTTGCTATTATAAAATATATCAACTAAAGGTGTCGCAATTGAACGAAGGCGTTTTCACAGATATAACTCAAAAACTAATAATCAGAATATTAAAATAATTTTTTGTCCGTTTGCGTTCGTTTACTTATTTGTGTAAAATTACAATTGACTAATAAATAAAAATTCCATACTTACCCCCACGACAGCAATTATGAGTGGTAGATTTAAGCAATGAACTAGCTGACTAGTATAGTGTATTTAGAACTTGACGTAAACTTTAAACTCATCTTCTTCGGATTCTTTACCTGGAATAGCCAATCCTCAAGATAATTCTTAACCAGATAAATAGTTTATCCACGGCATTATGCTTTTTGAATGTATAATATAACTCTTATAAACTTCAAGGAAATTATTTAAAACTAATATATTGTTATCAAAAAAGCGTAACAATACACACATTTAAGCTTTAATGTTTTTTTACTAAATACTATATAGAGTAAATAAATTCCTTACAAATCCAAAAATTAATAATTTGGATTAAACTACTTAAATTCAATCTCAGGTTCAAAATATTGTAGAAAATGTTGCAACCAATAGAGAAGTGGCTTGCCACATTTTTCTTGCAGCTTCTGCAAATTCAAATCTCCATATAAACACTCACTACTACCAGTTCAAATTCTATCATAACATTTCTTTCAACGATTGTATTAAGTCCAAACCATTCTTAAATTAACCCACGGAGGGATCTAGCATTAAGACACGCCCCCCGTCTTCGTCTCTATTATATCACTGCATTTTCGATGTGTTCAGGTGAGCGAGTTTCACAAGGCTGTCTTACTGACTTAATCTCAATTGGATTTATTTTCTAATTCCTTTTTACTTCGTATTGTGTATGGGGTTTTTCTTATTACTGCGAATATAGTTATTACGTTTATGACAAATAAAACGTATGTAGTATATATTATAAGATAATTTATGTAGGTGTTTCGGTAAATTTTTTGATTTAAAACCCTATAATTACACACGCTGTAGTATAATGTTTAAAACACTACGCCATTTTTAGGTAACTTTGGACGTACCTATTTTCATGACTTAGCGTCTGAATGCCACGTATAGAGTACTTTTTCATCAATTCCACGCCTCTAGTTTATTATTCTGACACGATCGCTTCATCTGTGCAATTCTATGTTGTGTATTCTGCTTTGCCAATTCCTAGTTAATACCAAGTGCATGGTTTCCCTTTAATGGTAATTACAATTATGTCTGTTAAAATTGTATTGTATTACATGGAATATTTTTCAAAACTGTAAAAGCTTATGTTTGGGATCCATCTATTATCAAATTTAGGGTTATTTCGTAAATCTAAAGCTTACTGAAAAACGACATCTTTCACTATGCACTTCTATGGTTATAGGTGGTTTGTTTACATTCCTGTAGGTTTAAAATAATTTGCAACCCGTTTTGCAGGTTTTCTTTGTATTTGCGGAAATAAAACGAGTGTATTTCTAGCTTTTAGTTTAATTTGAAGAAAAATACCGATTTAATTGCAATTCTTGATTTTTAAACATTTTATATAAGAAATTACCACTCTACAAGGTGCTTCCATAACAAATTAGTCCATTCAAGATTGAGTATTATGTGTATCTCATCTAATTTATGTTAAACGTAACGCATCGTATTACATACCTCTTACAAATGCAGATTATTTTCCAAATATCTACTATCCTATCATTCATGACGTTAGTCTAGTGGCTATTCTACCTCAAAAATTCAATTCGTTAAGTCCAAAAAATTAAAAAAAGGTAGAACACTAAAGGCATACAGTTAAAAAATAGAAAGATCAAAAGTAAAATCACTTCAGCCGTAAACTATACAACATTGCGAGTGCCGCTGAATGCGAAAGGTTGTAAAGCGTTCTTCTCTATTCCATAGAGGAATAGAACACCCATGAGGGCCAAGCTCTTCAACCCTGGTGCTGCAGTGCTAGAAAAATACCACCTGAAAAACGAAGCCCGCTTCATCTCCCAGTCAAATATTTCCTAACCCTCGGGGAATAATTTTCGATTGGACAATTTGGCCAGGAAGTGCATTCAGAAATTGACCCCAGTAATTCCCCTCTCTCCCCTTGCTATCGCCACTCGTTATTATCTCGCCCCTAAAAAAGAAGAAATCCACCTCCCCCTCCCCTTTAATTAACCACTTAGGAGGATATTATATTAAGACCCCCACAGTACTGTTATATTAAAAAAAATTATAAGATCACATATATATATATATATATATATATATATATATATATAGTATTTAAACTTTAAGTAAGTTTATTACTATTTATCCTTGTGACTATCAGCTATATACCAAAACTCTCTATTTTCTATACTTTAATCTGATATCACTAGGTCGAGAATTTCTTCTTTCTATTCCAAGCCCAAGGTAATGTCGGATGGAAAACGGCTTTAGACAAAGAAAACTCTTAAGGGTTAAACGGCTAGTAGAGTGTTAGCTCTGGGTAGATCATGAGCATGGGTCACGGGTGAATAATTGACCAAAAATACCTTTAATAAGCGCCACCGTATTTTTAATACAAGTGCCAACAAAATTTAACTGTGTTTGTATAAGGGAATGCGGAAACCTTATCTTAACACCACTATCATAGCCATAAAACTTGAATTTCACTCTTTCGGACACACTTACCAAAACCTCAACCACCAGTTGTCAAACAGATGTCTCAGCTTTACCTGTGAACAAACAAAACACAACATGGACACCATTTGTGTCCTCAAAAGCATATGCCAAAAATAGAATAAGTGAATTTAAACATCTGTAAAATACTAAAGGATTCATTTTCATTACTCTCTTTTTACTTAAGGAGGATTAGCTCTAGTTTTCTTTTCCTAATTTAAATGTTGAATAATAAAACGTCTTTCAAAAAAAAAAAGGAATTATATTTATATAGAAGTTTGATTATATACATGTGACTGCAATATATAAGATTACGTTCTTGTCATATTTTTTCATAAAAAGAATTTTAGTGAAGTTTAACATTCAAAATAAATATATATAAATGGATCATTTTTATAAGATTTAGTTTAAGCAAACATGTAATATATTATTAGTTCATAACACATGATTTTATTTTTACCATAATCATTGAAGTACTTCATTGACCATTTACAACAAAGATTGATCATCAAAAAAAACAGCGATTATAAAATGCAAATACTCAAATTTAACTGTAATCTACTAAAAAAAACACGCAAATTTCTACACCAATAAAAGAGCTTTTACATGACCTGCATGTCTTTAAACAAAATGTAAAATTAAACCAAGACTGCATCTGGCGTCTAGATTATAAAACAGAATCTATACTATTTTTTATCTGACATAAGTTGTCATTCTAGATATCTTAAACACATTGATTGAATGCGTGTACAAACAACTGACAAACTAGATACTTATTCGTTGTTGTTAATAACTTCAAAAAAAAAACTACTTTATATTTTCGTTACTCTAATAATTAATGTAGGATATTTCATAATAATTTACTATAGTTTCAAACACTCACGTGCATGCAAATGAATTGCAGGTGCAAAATCTTGACGTCAGCTGTTGTATTTTTCCAGCGTATTAATCATCAGTAAGTTTGAAGTATCAAGATTCTTTGTAGAATAAATCATTGCTATACTGCGTAGTTAATTATATAGAACGAAACCATAACTGCTTGCTTTAAATTACTGCGACGAAAATTTATTATAATTTAACATTGAAATTTGTTGTTGTAGATATGTCCATAAGATATTGCATGTCTTAAATGATGTATTATCATCCTTCCATATTCTCAATTAATTTTCTTCTTGACTCTATTAGACGCCTTGTGTTTTAGTCGGGCCATCTTGACTTTATCTCTAGTCTACAAAAAGCGACTTGCACTCTTGGACGTTGGAAATAAAGTGCCGATTATTAACTTGACAGCGCTTGGTAACAAGCTTCAGAATATATATCTTCTAGAATCTATGTGTTGTTACGAACATTATACTTTAATTTTTATTGGCTGATAATTTACAAATTAAATGCTTTAAAATATAGCTGTTTTATTATTAATTTATTGGGCTAGGTGTAACTAGAAAAAAAATACGTTACAGTACCTCTAACAGAAAGAACTGTTACGATAGTGTTGAGCCGAACTGTTACCGTGACCCTCCGTAGAGTCCCAAACCCAAAGTTTAACACTAAATTGATTGGGGAAGGACAGTGAAATTTGAAAGTGGTCGGCATATAAGGAATTGGAAAAGGAATGTGTTTGGGAAGTGATAGATAGGGTAAGCGACAGGTGTTGTCCAAAATAGAAGAGGCCTGTCTAGCCACACAACTATGACTAACAAGCGTCAGGTGGAAACCTTTCTTTTCAAGGGAGGACCGAGGCTGGATAGTCAAGGAATGGTAGGCAGATGTTATCAGGAGACTGTTCGACGAATTAGACGATGTTTCTTTAGGGAGTGGTCGATAACGGGATAGGAATAAAGTACTTCAAGACAAGATGTCAACAAAGGCGAAAAAGAAAAAGCGTGATGTTTAAATGTCAATGATCTCTATTAAGTGTGCCACTGTCCATACATCTAAATTCCTATTTAAAAAAGTAAAACTAGTTTAAATTATGCAACTACATTTAGTTAACACAATAATTTTTCCAAAATAAAAATTAACATTAAATTAAGTTCAGTACCCTATTTTGCTTAAAAAAATTTTTTTAATCTGAAGCATTGTCATTAACTTCTTATTACGAGTCCCATTCGATTAAAAAATTGTCTCTCATGCCAAATCCCGCAAGATTAACCTATTTCATCATTGCTTCAAATATCTTTATTAAAACCTTATCAATCATCAAAAATAAATCTAAAAGTTCGAATATTCATCCGGGCTTAAAGAAGTCTATTGCCCAAAGTTTAGTTCCTACTCAATAACTAATTCTATATCGTTGTACGTCATAATTATGTTTTCACAAAAAATTTTTTAATCCTGTAACTGTCAATTGATTATTCTTTTCACATCCTAACTCGTAACCCATAACTCAATTTATTGTTCAACAAAGGTCCACATTACACGTATATATTTCCATTTAAAATAAAAAATTTCTCCATCTTAAAGTCACTGTTCTGTCTTCAAAATCTTTCAAAATAAGTTTTCAAAAAAATGTTTCAAAAATTTACATTTTATCAACTAACTTTAAAAAAAAAGACAACTAACCTATAAAACTCACATTTTAAAATAACTCATATTAAAAAAACTGTTACGGTTAATTGTTTACAAACAAAACATTTTACGACCTTTATTTAACTTAAACAAAACGTTTTTCCAATAAATAAAGAAAACTAGAAAAAATTATAAAGTTAGAAAGGTTACTTTAAAATAATGAAAAACTACCTCGTATTTAAAAAATTTTTCCTTAACAAAAAAAATAACTTCAAAGCTTAGTGCTAAAAATTTTAATCAAAAAGAAATTTAACCGAAATACAAAAACAATCTCATACACAAAGAAATTCTCAATTGAAAAAACTGCCGTAAACAAAATTAAACATATTTTCCATAATTAAATTTATAAAATCAAAATGTAATAGTACATTACAAAAATAAATGATACTGAAATTCCATCAAATACTTATTAAAATATTTAAAGGAATTCTATACCAAGGACATCTTCAATTCCACTTAGTTTTCTAAGGACTGTCACCAATCTGTCTATCGAAGGATTAATGAGGTACTGATCAAATCGCTAAGAGTAATCATACCACCTACGCGCTTTGTAAGGAGGAAATAAGATTGATAGGAAGTATTTAAAATAATAATAAAATATTTCAAATGAAGAAAAGCTCACTGCTATGTGACTTGTGTTGGTAATTTCGTAATAGAAAAATTATAAGTACTTTATAGTACCAGAAATTTGTTTAAATATCTTCGGTACAGATTGAAGATTTTTTGTTGCAATCGCAAAATGCCACGTAAAACCAAATTCCTTAGTTACTGCTTGTCTGTTGTTTCGAGCCACTGTGAAGTACTTAATGTAAATGAAAAACACGTTGGACGCCAGGTGTAACCTCTATTACTAGTTAGCTAAAGCCACTAATTCAGGGCTAACTGCCCCTTCTAAGGGAAACAAACGTACCCTTATAGCTATCCATAAAATTTAACAGGGTCGAGAGCAAGGGTTGTTGATACCTTAAGCAGTTCACAGTAGCTAGTAGCATTAAACAAAGGCTTATCGCTAATTACGATTGCTTTAAAAAAAATCTAGAACACACACTTAATTTAATTTTCAAAAAATAATAAATAAATAACAATGTACCTGCCGATGATTAGGTATTACTATGGTAATAAACAAGTTATCTTTAACACTATGAAATAGATTTCAAATTAAATAATTTACCCCTCAGTATACCTTTTTTTTTTAACGAACTTGCCAAAGATTCCTTTTACACTTCTGAATAAAAGATAATTATGTGAAATAAAATGCTAAGAGCAACGACAAAATTATATGAAAAGATTTAAATGAGCGCATACTCGATAATCTTGAAATATTTGTGAATATTTAAGAATGTTAAGAAGATATCAACTTTCCGTGAAGCTTTAGCTTAAAGAATAAACCGAAATGGTTTTGTAATACCAAAAGAATTATGAGATAAATGTCTGACCTTGTTTCCAGGGAATTTTGTCACGATCACAGGCCAATCAGGTGTCAATATATGCGTGCTCCAATACTACCTTGCTAGTTGTAAAACCATATGACGTTAACCGTTAGGGACCTTTGACCTACTCTAAAAAAATATGTCCTATTTTCCTCAGATGTGAGTTATATCGACATGTTTGGCAGTTTCAATCGTTCCTACTTTGTTCCAAATAATATCAGTGCAATTATGGAAAATAATTTCGGCGAATTTGCGGCTGTAATTTTGCTGATGATGATTTCGATGATTGTTAATCCGCTGCTACGAAAATAATGAAAATCGCGATGATTTTTTAAGATAGTCATCCTGAAAAATTAAACCAAACTCACACCTAACTGGCGATGAAAATTTAATTGACCACACTGTCAATTAAATTGTTCTACGTTGTCAATCAAACTTTCCAAGACTACCTTAAGATAATTGTATTGAGCATCCGACTAGTTGTCTATCAAAGCTAATGCATATGTGAATAGAACATATATAATACAGCAACTAAAACCACCTCAAAATAATGAACTGCCTATGCAATCTAGGAAAACATAATAAGTAAAAATTGAAACATAATATCAGACAACGAACTGTTATACTATATCCCTTCCCCACATCAGAACTTCTCATCAAACAAAAATATTTTTTTTCAACATTAACACGCCACCTTTAAAAAACACTTCAGAAACCTCAGCTTGAATCTTGTGTCAATTCCCTTGCTTGGAAATGGGGTTTCACTACACTCGGATGCATCCTGACAAATGGAAACGCACCTCCAACGGATGGAAAGCGACACATTCCCTTGCTTCACTGTAAAAGATCCTATGCGATCAGCAATGAACGATGAATTTTGGCAAAAAGAAAAAAGGAGAAACGCCACCAGGAAAAACATGTACAAAAATTATAGCTTGTATCTCACTCCAGAAAAGTTACATCCCAATATGATAGGTTGATATCAGTAAAAAAACTCTTAACAAAATATCATGATGGACTTCAGCAACTCAAATATCATGGATTTCATACCTGCGAATTGTTTGTAACTAATAGAGGCACTACAATAGGGAAAAAAGTAGATATATCTAGGAAATACCGTTCAAATCTTTTATGTGCCATATTTCAATATCTTTAATTTTTCGTTTGGTAGATGGTAAGTAACAGTTCCTGTGTTTTCTACCACCTTATAAATTTAGGAGCTAACTTCTGAGACAAGTTATCATCAGTACTCGACTGTACCATACTTCTCTTCCATACAATATCTCCTTATTTTAAACTGCAAATCAGGTTTGCGAATATCATAATGTTTCTTAGTAGGTTTATAAGCAGCGTGTAGATGCTCTAACTACATCCCTTCCATACATCAGGCATTTCAATAACATCTCAAATCAATCGCTCTTTAGAATTGACAGTTAAATCTTCATCTGAATGTCAAGAAAATTTACTATAATAACACAGTCCAACAAATTTTTACTTTTGAAAGTTGATTTCGATCTGTCATCCGATTTTGTATAATTTTGATCTGCTGAATTCAAATCCGAGTGTCATTTTGCCCTATCACGTAAAGTTTTTTATCAATATTGAAAATAAATTAATACAAAATTTTGTCAAAATAAACGCTATTTTTATTGATACAGAGACAAAAACAAATTACAAATAGTAAACTAAATTGAAAAAAGTCTTAAACAATCTTTAATTTTTTCTTTCCAGAAGGTCTTTCCTTCTTGGATGAAAAACTTCGTTTAGTGGATATTTTCTGTTTCCCAGGGCCGGATTGCCTCTTTTTATTGATCAGCAGTAATCAGCCATCATTGAAACATTCCACCGACTTTTATACCTGCGTTCCATTTCTTTCATGTCTTGGTGGAACTTCTCACCTTACTTCTCACTCTCATCACCAAGATTTTCGGGGAAGTAGTCAGGATGCGAGTGTAAAGAGTGAACTTTTGTACTCATATTACATCTCAATTCCATAAATTTCTGTAGCATGTTTTTCACAATTTTCGTGTAGTTAGGATCCTTGTTGTTTTCCAAAAACCTTCAATAACATTAGCAAATGAAATCCATGCATCTTTCTCAGTTTCGGCCATGGTATTAACAAATTCTTGATATTTTGTTAATCTCTTTATTTGAGGACCGACAAAAATTCCTTCCTTTAATTTTGCATCTGAGATAGTGGGAAATTTTCTACAAAGGTATTTGAAAAAGTCTCCATCTTTATTTAAAGCTTTAAGGTATTGTTTAATTAATCTTAGTTTAATAAGCAGTGGAGGAAACAAGATTTTTGTGGATCAACAAGATTTTTGTGCAGAACATTTTTTGATCCGGGAGTTAAATTATTTCTTCTTATCCAGTCCTTTTTCTTCTAATGTTGATGTCTACTTCGACTGTCCCACTCACACAAACAACAAGGGTACTTTGTGTACCCTGACTGCCGTCCTAGTAGAAGTCCCACAATTTTCAAATACCCACAAATTTTCCAACTATGGTCATTGTATTTCATTTTTCAAGCAATACTTTAAGATTTTCGTAGCTTTCCATCATTTGCACAGAATGGGCAACCGGTACCGATGAAAAAAACGTTCCCATTGTTCAAGAGAACAAGTTTAAGGCTTCTTTTGGAAGAATCAATAAAAAACCTTCAATCATCGGGATTGTGTGTGCCCCCAAGTTTGTTTATCAGACTGGAAATGTCGGTGCAATAAACTAGACGACCACTTTTTTCAAAATAGCCTGAGTACTCGGACTCGCGTTTCCTAAAATACGAGATTTTAACGTCTTCTGCCAGTAAATTTTTACTTTGAAGTCTGGATGCTAAAATCTCAGAAAGATCCTTTGGAAGACCTAAGTCTCTAAGTCGTTAAGTTCGGTCTTGGAAAATAACTGCGCTTACTTAGAAGCGCTCGATATTTTACTTGCATCGGTAAAGTTGTTTTCATCAACTTCAGGTTCAGAACTGCTTGTAACATCTTCTAAATTTGTTGGTTTCTCGGATATTGGCACGTTTGGTCCATGTGGCACTGGCCTAATTGCAGACTTGAGGCCTGGATAAATGATGTTTTTTAAATCTTTTGTGTTATATTCAAGTACATTGCACATACGGAAATAACAGTCATCATCGTGATCTGTTTGCTCTTCTCCAAGTCATTGGTATTCCAAAGGGTAAGGATTTCTTTGTTCCATTACTCCAATGCCTTAAACCCTCTTCACATATCCTACGTACAACATGTGATGCGCTATAGCCTTTATAGTTACGTTAAGGGATTTTTCCTAATAGGTTTTTTATACTCTTATGTGACCAGCTGAAAGGCACAGGGAAGTTTAACGAGGATTTCCAGTAAGTGTAAAGAGCCCACGGCAAATTTTGGTGGAAAATGGCTCGTAGATGAGGAAATCTCAAAAGGCTAAGCGGCTAGTCGAACTATTTGCTCTGGGTAGGACATGAGCTGTGGGTCGGGGTTGGACTGCGACCAAAAATGTAAAGAATATGGCGCCACCGAATTTTTGTATACGAAGAAGACCTTACTTAAGTCCCTTGTATAAGGCGAATGCGGAAACCTTTACTCAATTACCGCTATACAATATATTACTGAAATACAATCCCTAAAGTTTTCTTACCTTATGACTCGAATCAACCCTCATTCATTCCAATTAATAATCATAGTCTTGACCAAATAAAAATTTATTCCTTCAGTATTTAGTAAGTTATTTACAAGACATCTTCTTTAAATAAGTTTGATTAAATTAAATTATTGAAAGATATGTACATAGGTACTTGATAGTATCAGTATTTCTCACAGATAAAACATGGTAATTTCTATTAGCAATGTCTAGCAAAATTTATTCTCAAATGAATGAGTATGAGTTTCTTTTCTGAATGTTTAGCTATAAATTACAACTTCGGTTGGTTTTGGTAGCACTACTTAACCTCACATTCTATGATAAAATATTCCACTTAGCAATTAGTGAAATATAAAATGTAAAAATTTAATTTTATAAGATTTGAATAAATTATGTTTCAAATAATTAAATCAATTTTCATTAAATATAGAATTTAACTTTTTTCTTATCTTCGTAATGACACCTACCGTATATTAAATGAATTTATAAAAAGATTTAATGTGAAAATTTACAGGTTCCTGTTGCTTAATTTGAAAAATAACTAGTCTGTCATTCACCTAGTGAACTTGAACTTTACCACGTGATCAAACAAAAAATTATTTGTCTGCTATACCCAATGCTACAGCTGACGTATATGAAAGTAATCTACATACCAGATGTTCATCCGATGGAAAAATACCTGCTAGGTATATGGGCCATACCCGGAATTATAATTGATGATTTATAATTCGCTTGTTTCAGCAACTAGAATACAGGAATCTCCAATTCCATACAACCAAATTAGCTGCATACTGAAAATCCAAACACAACATCACGGCGTCCATATTAAATAATTGATGCACGCCAATTCGACATTCGTACAAAGGTTAAACTTCACTAGATACTGATAAATTTCATTTCTTGCCCAAATAAATTAGTTATATTTCTTAAATTTCAAAACTAAGATGTACTAATTATCCTAAATTGCACTAAAAATATTGATTTAGTAAGACTATAAATTCAGTACTACTTACTGTTAACCAAAGGCCATTCAAACAAATTAACGTTTCGTCAATTGCGAGCTAATTCCAGCAAGTGTGGACATCAAAAATGCGCGTCGCCGAGACCATACCATTTCAAGAAAACAATTTTTAATTTTAATATGCTTCCAACACGTGGACTGAATTAATGCCATGATCCTTGAGTTCAAGGAACAATTGACCTCTTCTAACGACAGCTGAGTTGGAAGTGATAAGATGACATGGGTTGCCGCCTGACAACAAGCTTAATATTACAATCATCTAACAGAGGGAGCTCTTATGATGACACTAACAAAAGGGCATCTTTTGTCACCGCATAATTTAAAATTTTACACCTTCAAATCGAAAGCTAGTATTGTTTTCGACAATATGTAATATTTATTTCGTAGATTGTGTAGCATTATTATACTTAAGTTGGTTATTAATAAATTAAATAAGTTTGATATCTGTAGAAATATTGTCAGAAAATAAAATTGTTACAACGCAATGTTTGTGTTGATCACCAATCTTTACTTTAAAACACGCGTAGTATTGGTGTTCCAACAGTGATGTAATTTTACGTCTAAATTTCTTGACTACAAAACAACCATGCACATAGCAAAAAGTATCTGGATTATTTTGACAAAGTCTTGGCATTTTAAACACGAATTTAACTGCTAAAAGCTCACTAAACTCACTAAACAACGACTGCCTAGACCCAACGCAAACAGACTAATGAATGCGCTTGTTACACAAAAGCGTCTATTTATATCTCATTCGCCGACGATCTGACTTCAAATCAGGGAATCCTAGCAATTGAATTTTACTTTCGGGAATTCCCCTATGCTATTCTATTGATTTGTACATAATTTAATCTTAGTGGCGTAGCAATTTTTAGAATGTCTTTTAATTTTTTTTCGCAAATATTTAAAAAGCCATAAATATGACACCTAGTAAATTTATTAAAAAATTGTGCGTAGTGGAAACAAAAAAAAAAGTTGATCCTTTATTAGATTATTCACCAAAACTTTAAAAAAATGAATAAATTCAAATCACAAATTTTTTATTGGCTCTTTAGAGTTGACAGTTAAACTTCATCTGAATGTCAAGAAATTTTACTATAACAATCTCCTGTAGTGGGTTTCGAATGTCCCAAATCAAAAAATGGTGTAGTGAAACCTGTAACTTCACTAACCGCATTTCTTATAGCATAAGCTATTTTATATAGTTAGTTCAATGCCCCAAAGTCTGCCATTATCATGCACGTAAGGATTACGCTACTGACTTTTTCAACTGGATAGGTTTGTGGATGACAATTCACATTATACCATAATTTTTTTCTTTGTAATCAGAAACTATCCTTTTAGAACCTTTCCCAACAAACTGAGATCCATTATCTACTGTAATGATCTGCGACACTTTATATAACAGGAACATTTCATTCTCAATAAAAGTATTAATGGCATTAGCAGTTGTTTTTCTTTAATGGCTGCATTACATTCTTTGTAAGCTAATTAGAAATTACTAAAATATGTGCGTTAAATTTTCTAGAACAAGGCAAAGGTCCAAACAGGTCAACTGAAATCATCTGAAAAGGATCCGTGACTTTTTTTTCTTTGCCCATCAAGTCAGGTTGTAGTTACAGTACGTTTCTTATAATGAAAAACAATATCAGATTTCATTGCTGCCGTCTTTTCGTAAGCGTTAAAACTACATAAATGCGTTGATGTAGGAACATCGTGATTTTGTTGAATGATCTTTTGCCGATATGCTTTTGGAAGGACTTGTTTCCGTTCAAGTAACTTTAAGACAACATTATATTTGTTGGCTATACGTATTTATGCAAATTATCTTCTTTTAGTAAAGAGTTTAAATTCAGAATTTAATTAAATTCTAAGTTTAAAATGAATTTAGTTAAATTCGGAGTTTAACGTCCAAATTTAGTTAAATTCCGACTTTGAAGGTAGAATGTAATTAAATTCTGAGTTTAAACTCAGAATTAGAAAAAAATGACTGCTAACCCTTTTACGTGAGTTACGTTTTGGACCTTGGAAGCTGCCTTTTTAAAAAGTCTTCTTCCAAAACTTCTTATAACAAATATTTATTTAACAGAAATTACATCTGGAATTTTGACAAACTATATAAAATTATACTAAGTCGAAATTACTAATAATTGAAGTTAAATTAGGGCGAGTAGCCTGAACAAGCAACAATGTAAAAGCTGAGAGGCTCAAGACTGACTGACTGATTTGGGGTTCCCAGGGTATTTATGTTGTCCCTGCTCCTCACATTTCTGTGGGAACTGTAGAGCTCATGTCTGCTTATTTCTTTATTCAATTATATTTTACAATGTAAAAATCTTAATTCTAATAATTGCGGTTTCTTAACCGTCTATAACCTTCACCTCAGTATCACTTACGGCTGGAATACAAAGTATTCACTTCCGTTTTCACAACTTTTTGTGAACTTTCATTAACTTTTTCTTTATTTATCCTTGAATTAAATGTTGCATCTAACTTAAGTTTCTTAATAATAATTTCTTATATAGTTTCTTAATAATTCCTATTTAATTATACATATATTAATTTGGGGGATATGTAACTCGTGTTCGTACTTATCTGTACAAAATAAGAATATTTTTCTACCTATATTCTATATTATTCTTTCCGTATCGAAGTGGTAGTTGCTTTTTGACTAGTTTCAAATCTAAAAGATTGTCACGTTTGAATATTTACCTGCTTATTTTCAATATTCGGTACAAGCATAAATCGATCGTTAAAGTCAATTTTTAATTTTTTACTTACTTGACGTTTTATGTATGGTACACACGAACGAGGAAGAAAATAATTCTAATATACAAGCAATATGTTCAGAATTTTGCTGGATGTAAACTTTAGTTAACCTCAGGATTACATCTGTTACATAAATTTTCAGTCTTTATTAGCAAAATTTTGTACTATGCAATAATTATATTGACATTGCCTAAGTGATAGTTTTAAAAAAGCTCAATATCATGACCTTATCGTAAGTACGTGTAAAATTGTTGTGAATTACGAACATAGCAAGGCGCAACGAACAACAAACCCGTACGTCGTGTCCAAAATTATCGAAACTAATCAAAGTATAAATCACTGAAAGCATATTTTAGCACTATGTCAACGCTTTCTATTATAACTCTCGAGAGCCCTTGGTCCTTTCAAAGTTTCACCGCACATTATTGTAGCCGGCTGAGGAACCAACATGCGCCCTTACTAAGTTCTATGTAAACGCAAAAGCAATTCGATAAGAGTCACTCCACGTTATTTCCGTACGGAAACAACCTAAGATCCAGGAATCCAAGATATCCTGAGGTTGTTTGTATGAATGATGTTTTACGGTAAAGAAATGTTTGTTAACAAGCGGAAATTGAATGCCGTATCACAACAGTTTTCTGTATTTATCATCATTTTTTCTGAAAGATTTAGAGTAATTGTTGTAGAAACGTTCAGAATAATGAAACCGAAATTTATGCAACGCATCTGTATTCCCTAGTTAGTTTTTATCAAGAGTATTACCCTTATTTGCGAGCATCTGGAGAGCAATTTACGAACGATCGTAGCAGACTACTAGTCTGATTGTGATGGCTCGAACCACTTGAGACTGTCCCGCAAGTTCAAATTTACATTCAGAAACCTTGTTTCCTTAACATTTATGGTAACCAGAATTCTGCGCGAATATGTTTTGCAAAGAGAAATAAATCTTGACCTTCGTATTCTTGAGCAATTTCAGTAATATGATAGTTTCTTTAGGATATTTGCAATTGAAATTCTAGTTTGTTAGTATAATTCTTAAAGCTTTAGATGTAATCGTATACTAAAATAAAGATTATCATATCGCCGGCATCGTTTTAATACTTGGCAAGAACAAAAATCACATTCTACAGGAGACGTAAACAACCCTACAAACCAAAAGTTTTGTGAAACATTCACGCACAATTCTGGATTAACTGATAGCCTTTATTGATTACCCCTGTTTCAAAAGAATATTATTTACAAGTTCCACACTAAGAGAATAAATTTATAAAGAAATAGAATAAACATTTTTACAAATAGATATACACAGTTTACTGCTTGTCGAACCGACGTCTATAAAATACCTATGGATACAGCTTATTCAGCTTCGATGTCGCAGTGGTGTATGGACTATTGAAAGCGCCGGTGTTGATGGCGATGCTGGACGGGATAGCGGAGCGCCGGTACTGAAGATGATGTTCTCTGGGCTAGCTGAAGCACCGAAGCCGGAAATGAAGCCATACCAAATAGTGCTGGAAAAGGAGAAAGTTTTGATTGTTCGTTGTAATTTTGATATATATTAAAATGAATCTGGGTGGCTTAAATACAGAATTTCCCATAAAGTAAGGATATTCAGGCAATTTTTAATACTAAACGTAATAATAAACCTGTTGTGTGAAATGTTTGACATGATTTACTGAATATTTTGGTTTCAGATCATTTTATGGTGTGCAATTCAGAGAATTAAACTTGTCCAAGGTGTGTTTGACTTTATTTGTGTGGATAACAGTTATATTTTACTTTTTGTAATAATTATTAGTAGTTAGCACCTAAAAGGAATTAGGTTATTATTGTTAATTTGATAATTGAATACTTAACTGTATTATGAATAATTATGAACCAATCATAATTAATATGAAAAGTAATAAGAGGCTTGTTTTCATTGTATAGATGATTGTCTGTGTTTTTCAATGTCATTTTATAGGTGAAAAAAAGCAAAGTGTGAATTTGTAAAAAGGACATTAGTTTGTCTACTGAAGGAGTCCTAGAGTTTTTTTGTAGCACCAAGGAAGCGTTTTCAAGAGATTACCACTTCAGGACATTGTGGTATATTTGTGTTGGAACTTGAGTTTCTTTTGATTGTCCATAGAAGAGCAGATCCAGGATCCAGAGAGGCATTTAAACATCCAGTAATCGTATATCAACTACAATTTTCTCTATTAGCTTTTTATTTTACATAAAACTATATAAAGCTAATACTTACAATTTTAACTTAATAGATTTACTACCTGTGACCAAATTTTGCCAGATCAGTTGACTGTAAGGAGAAACCACCCCTGGATTGGTAAGGTATAATTTGTAATTTCAATACACCAGTAGACTTATTAATTTAAAGTGGAATATTGAATAAATTGTAAATATTTCACACATTTTTTAGTTATACCTACATCTTAAATTTTTATCAAAACATGTATTCAGAGCATTTAGGTTTGTTTCTGTGCTACTATTTAAATTCAGGGGAGACAGAGGGCGCTAAGTGTTGGTTTTTGGAGGCTTTGCTATTAGAACCCACCAGCAAAGTTTTTAAAATTTATTTATTCACCCTGAGTTTTAAGTAAAGAAAGGGCTGGGGGGGGTAGTTTAATATATATATATATATATATATATATATATATATATATATATGTTTTATTTTTCTTGACTTTTTCACTCTATATTTGTTTGAGGGTGATTTTCTTGGGTTATAGGTCAAAACATTAATATATACTTTTACAGTTTATTGTGCCATAACCTCACTCGACCATACGTACGTTTCGACTGCTTGAGCCTTTTTCAATGGTTCAGTCATTCGTGTAAATTAATTTACTAATATACTAACCTACCCTTATATAATTTTGTCACTTACCCTAAACTATTCTATTCGTTATACATTTAACAACTAAATAAACTAAGCCTATTTGTATGTCATTTACAAGTACGTTACAAAATTCTTAACCTACCTTATTGTTGAATGTGTGTATATAACCGCATGTGTTGTATTAATACAAAATGTTATCCTAAACTATCTATTATCTATTAATACATTGCTATCACTCCAGTAAATAAAATACACACAGAATTTAGTTCTCTTTCATTTAAAATAAAAATATTCAGGGCGTCCCATTTAAAAAATCAGTGTTTCGATCAATATTTCGAAAAGCGATTTTCAGTTATTTTTTGAGTCGACCACCTGTAAAAATTGAGCTTCTTTGCCCATTTAAGCAACCTCATAGCTCCAATAATAACAAAGTTAGCAATGGTGCCGAGTTAATTTGAAACAGGCTATGCATATATATATATATATATATATATATATATATATATATATATATGCATAACCTGTTTCAAATTAACTCGGCATATATATATATATATATATATATATATATATATATGCATATATATGCATAGCCTGTTTCAAATTAATTCGGCACCATTGCTTTGTTATTATTGGAGCTATGAGGTTGCTTAAATGGGCAAAGAAGCTCAATTTTTACAGGTGGTCAACGGTGGTCGACTCAAAAAATAACTGAAAATCGCTTTTCGAAATATTGATCGAAACACTTATTTTTTAAATGGGACGCCCTGAATATTTTTATTTTAAATGAAAGAGAACTAAATTCTCAACAAAAACTATTCTACACTGTTATGTCAAAATCCTTAAGATAAAGTATAGTTCAGTTTAACTGTATGATTGAAAGTAAAGTTTTAGTTTTTGTTTTAATTAAGTGATTGTTTATATATAAGCTATTTAGTGTGCCTAAAATTCTTAATCAGAATGATACGCAGTCTTCTGCCAGCAACCAGTTCCGGATTAACACTACGAATAATAACATTTGCATCATCGTCTTGCACAGGTTGTCCAAATTATTCTCATTTGTATCTAGTTCTGGAAAATTATGCTTAATACATAAATTGTGTAATACTACACAGGTATTTTTCAATTTACCCGCCTTCTCGGAAGAATAGTGTAAAAACACAATGTTTTAGGAGGCATCTAAATCTCATTTTTAAAAAGCTATTGCATCTTTGAATAAGGCTTCTTCTAATCGTTTTTGAATCGAATTTTATGGGTGTTCGGGTGTATTTTCTTCTGGTTCGTATTCCAGTGATGACATTAACTAGTTTCTCAAGGAATACCCCGAATCGCCTAAAATAAGATTTTACTGCATTGCCTATTCAATAATATAAATAAACATAAGTAGTAGTTTGTGTTTCCATCATGTAACTGCCTTAGAAAATTTTGCTCACTGGATACAAAACCTATAGTCACAGATCTAGAAATGAACAATTATTCATAAATTAAATTAAATTTTTATTACATATACTAACTAATTGAACAATCCATACACTCATTGTTGAAGTGCAACTTGTCCGGGATAGCCTGTTGCATTTTTGCCATTATAATTTGTGTTAGTATCTTGTTTGGTTTTTATAATTTATATACCTGACGACTACCATCTAAGCTACTGGTATTCTCAAAGGGTCATTATCATGTCATGTTGATAGGAAAACTACAGTCCACTAATAATACGGGGAATAAAGACATAGCAGTGCAGAATAAATAGGGGAAAGCTGGATTTTTGCATGGACCTTCCTTTTGGGGTTCTAAACAATATTACAAAGATCCCCTTTGATACATGCGCTGCTTAAAATGTTATGCAAGGTCAAAGGTCACGAAAAACGGTTTTTCGCAAAAATTTTGTTAATGGTCATTTTTATCGAAAAAATAGTGGTAATCAAATTTGTAGTTTTGAAAATTAGCTACAAAAAACATGTTATTCATTTTTTCTATAAGACTAACGGTTTTGGAGGAAATTCGATTTAAAAGTTATAGCGTACATTTTACTCATGATATATGTGTATTTCTGTTGCACACTATGATTGATAAATATTGATTTACTTAAATAATAAGTTATAAATTTTTTTTATTAAAGAATAATTATTTTAAGAATAGTATTAAATTATATTTGTTTATTTATTATCAAATTAATTTTTTTTTATATTTATTATTACAAAATTTTTTTTGTTTTAACAATATTTTTATATCAATAACAAACTATCATAAAATTATTGAATAATTAATTTGCGTTTATAGATGCAATTATTTTTATTGTTCTTATTCAGACTCTATTTCGCTTATCATCTCCATCTCTTCATTGTATTCATCCTCCTCTGGTTCATATTTTTCCATAGTTTTAGTCAAGAAACATGATGGATCTATATCCTCAGCAGGCTCGTCATTAGTAGCGTCATTAAGCTCATCAGGTGATACGTTTAAACAATCCTGACCATGGCAATTGCCACAAACTGGTGAACAGTACAACCAAACTTTCCTGCAACCGCAGTTCAAGATACATCCCTTCGTACAATTACAAAAAATAGTGTTCAATAAACTATCAGGAGCGGGTGGAAGAAGAGTTCTAAAATTTCTTCCTGCAATGTCCATCCCCAGTCTAGAGGGTTGAGGTCGCTGCCAAGCCATACTTGCACTTGGTAGTAAACGCGATAGAAATGTTGTTGAGCAGCACTTGGCGGGGGAGACGATAAATCTACAGATTTTTTGAGCTGCGTTAATTTCGCAAACGTCAAATATCTGTGATTATCAATAGACACTTCTTTCATTGGTGCTTTATACAAAGCCAGTAGAAAACGAATGCCATGATCAAAAATCACATCCGGAGAGCATTGTTTTTGAGTGAAGACATTGGCGTAATTAATTAATTCCTTATTCTTTTCAAATAATTTAAAGGCATTAATTTTACCTCTGTGAAAAAAGCTGATGTAGTATCGCAACCGGTCATTGCATGTAAAAATAAAATGTGATTTCTACACTTAAGCTTTGTGAAGAATAAATTGTTGTTTGTATTTTTACCTTCCCAGGTTTTAAAAAATATATGATTTTATCACTAGGCGTTCGTGCAATCAATAATACTAGTAAGTCTACGTCTTCACCTACGATGATACTTGTTCTCCTGTCGGATTCTTCAATTGCTGTTTCAACGATGAGAATATCAGCGTCATTTCGAGCTTGTTTTACATTAATATTAACAGTTTTAAATTTTTCATATAATATAGAAATAAATCTATGCTTGTTGCTTGCATTCGCAAGAAATTTTTCTAGACTTGTTGAAATAGTCATGGATTCATCGAAGAGAATATCAGTAGATGATGAAACTTTTGCACTTCGACGACGTTGTTCACCAGCTTTGATGTTTTTTTGATGATCGTTATTATATATTATATTCAAACATTTTAAACTGTATTCAACGTTTGATTGCAAATACACGACATATACATACCGTTTAAGAAGTGCATATGTCATGTTCCGATTTTTAAATTGAATTTTCTCGAAAACCGTTATTTTTGCGAAAAACAGTTATATAATGTTTTTTGTAGGTAATTTCATAAGCTACAAATTTGATAACTACTATTTTTCCGATAAAAGTGACTGTTAACGAGATTTTCGCAAAAAAGCGTATTTCGCGACCTTTGGCACCGCGTAACATTTTTAGCAGCACATATATCGATGGGGACTTTTGGGATATTACTTAGAACTCCAAAAAGAAGGTTCATACAAATATCCGGCTTTCCGGAAATTATTCCGAAGTTTGACCTTTTTTTTTGTCTTTATTCCCTGAACTATAAAACATAGTAGGTAGTGACCACTTTTACGGTTACTAAAATACTGTTTACTTTTAGATTACTTATGTCAAATTACTGTAAAATGAATTTCTGCTTCTATTTCAAGTTATAAAAAATAAATTGTGAAACCAGCTTTATAACAATTCGTATTAAATGAGTTTTGAGGAATAGATCTTCAAGAGATCAACATACTTTTTGAATTTGTCTTCAAGAGATCAAACTCATTCATTTCAGGAAAAGTAAACAGCCTATAAAATCTTGAAACAAATTGAGATAAAAAATATTTATACTAAACAATAGATGCAATTACTATGGTCGTAAGCTTTTGGGAGTTCTTATATTTAGAAGTGGAGGGTACAAAAGGTCCAAAAATATATTTTTTCCTAAATAACTCGGAAGATATCAACTTTACGGAAATTTATGTAGATATCAAAATTGTAGGTTACAAAATCCCGCACAATTTTATTTATTATTCAAGTCTGTACGACCAAATGGAGCAGAGATATAATTTTTTTAAACACCGGTAGTTTTACGACGCAACGAAATCGCTTACGCGCGTCGCGCATTTTTCGCTAATATCCCGAAAATTGACTCTTGAATCGAGAAATGTTTTGAATAAAAGTTGTAGAGAAATCTAATTACGAACAATTTTGGTTTTTATTCATTTCTCTACGGCCCAAATTCGCCGACTTATTAATTAAAAGACAATTTTTTTTATGTTGATAGTGGATGTTTTACATGTTAAAATCAGCATTAATTCTTAAAGTATTGGTCGTACATATATAGTCTAAAATGAATTCCCGAATTGAAAACTGTTCGAAATAAAGAAACTTTTTTCTCATTGTCATTTTTACAACAAAACCTACATGAACAATAATAAAAATAAAATACTCACATTTTATTAACCAATTGCTATTTTATTGCTTCGGACTCTTTCTCAATTTTTAGTGCCTACGTACATACTATCGGTCCTAAAAATATAGGTCTAGTACCAAATGATTCAGAAAGACCCCAAGATCAACTTCTATCACTTCAATAAGTACAGAAAAATGGTTAAGGACGCGTGTTTTCATCATATCAGGCAGCTCATAGTGATGATCTGCTACATACGTAAACTTACCTCTTTTGAAACGCCAGTTTCTCATGATGCATTCAAAATTATATTCCACAACCTCTATTTTATAGGAAATTTTATCAGCTTTAATTTTGGTCTCTTGAAGTTTTTCGTAAAGTTAATAAAACGAAGATATTTACAAAAACAAATGCTAATACAATTATTCCATAATTTCTCAAAGATTCATAAACTCTTTTTAAATACAACATACTTTGCGAAGGACTTATACTACTTCAACACGTTCATATATATATATATATATATATATATATATATATATATATATAATAGAGAAGAATAATCCACATTTGGAATGCAAATTCCGTTCTTTTAGTGGTTTTCAATTACTAGTTCGATTTGAAATGGTAATTCAACTTTAAATACAAAGTTGGGTTTTCATTTCATCTTAATAACTATATATATATATATATATATATATATATATATATATATGTACGTACCTATGAGGTTGTAGCTAGAATATAGCAAGTAACATACCTGGAGATACTGTCGAAGGACGAAGTTTGCTGGTTCAACGATTGATAACCAACGAATTCTGTGGACTGTATGTTTATGATGTAGTAATGCTTCCTCTGCAAGCCGAGACGAAATATCCATTAAACGACCAGTTTATTATCACTTACAAAGTTCGCACTATTATGGCCATAAATAGCACTTGTGTAATTACACCCTTCATTCCGCACACTACACGATTATGAATGTTTATATATAACGAACTATAAGAGCTTCGAAAGCATACCGAATTGTATGCTGCTTTAATAACGTCTTACCGTTTCGAACGATTAACTACGACTCTCGTTCTTACACTCTATTTAGGGGTGCAGGCAGGTCAAAACAAGTTTCTACCGGTTCAAAACTGATCACGCGTAACCTTCGTGATAAAAGGGGTGAGGTATTCAGGATGCATATTTCCAATGTCTACATTAATAGGATACAGGAGCGAGTCGTCTTCAAATTAAACTTAATAAAATAATAAAAAAGACCGAACAATATATATATATATATATATATATATATATATATATATATATATATATAAATCAAATTTACGGACGTGAAATTAATAAGTAATGTTGATGGAAAATCGTTATGGGATAAAGGCGTCCGAATAAAATAAATTATTGAATAATCATTTATTGAACATCAACGTTTCGGATAATATGTTTGTTATGAATTAGTGTTATTAATCACATTGAAACTCATGATTAAGGATTCATATTATCCGAAACGTTGATGTTCAATAAATGATTATTCAATAATTTATTTTATTCAGACGCCTTTATCCCATAACGATTTTCCATCAACATTACTATATATATATATATATATATATATATATATATATATATGAAGTAATGAAAACAAGATTAAATAAATTTTTGAAAAATTATTATCCACATATTTTTGGACTAGAATGTTAATTTAACAAAAATTGATTTTTTTTCTTAAATATTTAAACGCTTGTAACTAGTCAGTATTTCAATAAAAAAAAAGCTCTACGACGTCTCATTTTAAAGATAATTAAAATATCGTCAAGAAAAATACATAACATTACTGCCTTCAACCAATCAGAAAAAGTTATTTTTCAAAATGCACTCAAAAATGACATTTTTTCATGTTTTTTGCTCCTAGCTTCAAGATATCTTTACCAAAATGGATTCATGCATACATGAACATATTCAAAATTTTATTCTTTTCTACTTTCATTATACATACTATACGTTTACGATCTATACTTTCAGAGTTAATACTGATTTTTACATGCGAAACATCCACTATCAACATAAAAAAAATGTATTTTAATTAATAACTCGACGAATTTGGACCGTACAGAAATGAATAAAAAATGAAATTGTTCGTAATTAGATTTTTTACAACTTTTATTTAAAACATTTTTCAATTCGATAGTCCATTTTTGAGTATTAGCGAAAAATGCGCGACGCGAGTACGCAATTTCGTTGCGTCGCAAAACTACTGGTGTTAAAAAAATTATATCTTTGCTCCATTTGGTCGTATAGACTTGAATAAAAACTAAATTTGCGGAATTTTGTAAGCTACAATTTTGCTATTAACATAAATTTCCGCAAAGTTGATATTTTCCGAGTTATTTGCGAAAAACCGATTTTTTTGGATCTTTTGAACCCTCTCCTGCCCGCAACGTAGTGTCTAGACATGGGGACTTTTAATATGTTAAATAGTACCCTAAAACAAGCCTGTTTACAAAGTTTCAGCCCACTCAGTATTATTTCCTTCAAATTTTGTCATTTTACTGGGCTAAGGACGACGCCTCGCCATCTGCTCCATGTATTCCAACAGATTCACCCATATTTTAAATTTTACAAATAAAGCAAAAAATTTAACGGGCGTTTATTGTTTTCGTAAAAACCTGTACCTCAGTATACTTAAGCGATATTTTAGGTCAGAAATCGTTACAAAATATCCAAAACGAATGAAAATAACCGCTCGCTGTTTACATTCGCTTTCAATCCGCATACGTAAAGATTTCGATGGTTCAAGAATACCAATATGCGTGTTTGCGCATACTTGCCTCAAATCACTTGCCCAGGATATACCGCTTGAATCAATGTATTAATTCTGGTAGCGTTGAAAATATAGTTTGCTTTTCTCCCAAAGCGTCACATGTGCGTTCTAAGTTCAAACGCTCACTTTGTTTTGAAAGACTTAATTTGTGACGTTTCTGCTTTATACTTAAGCATAATAACTTACCCGTATTGCTTTAATAGTTTGTGAACTATAAGAAACCTAACTGGCACCCAATATTTGCCCTACTGATAGAAATTGAACACTTCTATTTCAAAATGTTTTAGAGAACATACGTGGCGTTTATCAAAAAATATTTTCAGACAGTTTGAACCATTAATACGTTTATTGTGTCTTCCACGGCAAATTCTTCCTTCCTGGAAATCATTCTTTCTTTACATAAATTGTAACTATGTCGAATCTTACACTAATCGTATTAGAGGCTCCATTAGAACTTGTTTTCTATTCTAATTAGTCAAGTCCCTTCCACAAATCTAACTAAAATCTAGTATATAACTTATATGAATAACAACCAACAAAGTTGTGACATTCTGCAAACATAGATTAATTAAATACTGTGTATGTGAGTTTTAGAACGAAATAATCTAATGCTCTTCAGCTGCTATTAAAATCAGTTAAGGAAATTTTTTGAACATACGGAACTTCTGATTATAATCATAATAAAAAATAAAATTTTATTATTTTGGTTTTGTCGACTGTATTAGGTTTCTAACCCCATAGTCTGCAGGTTCTTGCAATTCAACTAATATGCAGCACTTTAAGTTGATTGTACTTATTCACTGACTATGTTATATGTTATGCACGCGTCTTTCTCCTCTTTGCTTTTGTTACTAGTGTCGGGCAGGATGCAGTTCCACTACCTACTTTGGCAATACACTTAAATGTAGTCTTGAGACTCAATTGTAATTATACTAGGTTTTAGGTAATTAGAGATATTTTGTGTAATTTATTGAATTGTGTGAAGGCGGTGGTCATTTTGAACACTTGTTGTGAAATCAATTCATGTGCGTGATGTGATTCAGGATAACTCTAGTATAAGTAAGTTATTTTTTATAAACATGTGACAAAACAGCAGGCCTAAATCTTTTACTTAAGTTGACCTAGGTAGGTCAATTAAAAACCGCCCAAAAGTAATTTTTTTTTTGTTTAGCCAATCAATCTTTATCATCTCCTCAATTTAATGACATAAGACTATTTTTACTCTGAATTGAAACGATGCATACTAAAATCTAAACGAAAAGTTATCAATTTAATTGAGTCACAGCTTTTAAAAATTTTATGCTCTTAATACTCAGGCAGACAAATGTTAGATTTTATTCATAAGCGCTTTTTGGCGTTTTGAAGTTTGTTTAGCCTTAATAAAATTTAAATATACGTAATAAATAAAATTTATTTAAAATAGGTGTAAAAATGTCTTATTAAATTGCTCATCTATGCTGAGATTCCTCAGCTGTACCTATGCTTTGTTGTCCTAAATGACGGAAGTACTCACGTACATTAGCTACCTCAGTTTTAAAATGTTGGACTCATTCAGAAGTAGATAGTAACTCTTATGAATTTTACTGTAGTTAAACGGATTTAGAAAAATTGGTTTTAAAGAAATGTATCAGGTATTTAAATGTAAAATATCTCAAAAACAATTTTATCGGATCCAATACACATTTATTTAAGATTTAAGATTCTTATAATAGGTAGTAAGTTTGTTGAAATATATTTATGAACTGTTGTAATAATTTCAAATAGCCAACATGTTTAAAGATGTAGTTAACCAGAATTGTCACATAAGACAGAACAATAAATAATTTATAAATTGCATTTTACGAATGCAAACAAACTTGTTTACGGTTTTAAGATAAATGTGGAATATTTGAATTTAAACATAAATGGGAAATAAACGAAACTAAATCGTTTCTAGAAAATTAAATTGGTTGCTGTTTTTAAAATGAGTCATTATACCTACCTAAAGAACGCCATTCAATTTTCTCGGCCGAAAATTACTTTATATTAAACTAATTGACATTTATATCATACCCGATCTGGATTAATTTATATGCCGTTCTAAAAACAACTACTGCATTGGAGCAATACAACTCCAAATGAATATTTATAGATTGTGTTGTTTGGAGTGACCAATTCGTAAACAGGATAGGAAAAAAACTTGTTCGTCTTTTCTAATCTCCGAAAACGGGTGTGTTAGGCTCATGAACTGTATAGTGTATTTGCTACATTTGGAATTTGTTATTTGTATGGACAGTAGTGTTGTATGTGTGCCCATTTTGTGTTGACGTTGGAAATGGCACCCACGGGAGTCCTATACGGAACATGTGAGTGCCATTATTGCTGTATTTGCTACAAGTGCATTCCTGTTGTGAACTGTTAAAATTGTTGATTTGTATGGTTTGTAGTGCGTTTTGTTTGTTTTGTGTTGTATTTTCGATCTTCTACCAAGCGCTGCAACCATGGGCAGCTGGAAATGCGACCCTTGATATTGCATCAAAAAATCATCAGTGTTGCTCAAAGAGGTCCTTTACGGGACATATGAGCGCCACCTTTGCTGTGTATTGGCTATAAATTTGTATGGTTCTGTAATGTGTTTGTGTTATGTTGTTTCTGCAGACAATCCTCCAAAACCACGATTATCGGTAGCCGGAAATCGCAATTCTCGGTGACAGGTCAGGGAATGTGTTGGTGGCACTCACATGCCCCCTTACAGGGACAATTGAGCGCCCACCTTTGTGCTGTATGTGCTGGTTTGTTTAGTAGTTCTAGTCAATTGCTTCCGATCGCTATTATCGGCAGCCGGAAATCGCGACCCTCGGTATTGACTAAATGTACGTGACATCCATAGAGGTCCTATACGGGACATATGGGGTTCACCGGTGTTTTCTACTAATTTGTTGTATCATGTCAAATGAATTTAATTAATGGGTTTTTTACATGTGTTTGTACTTGTGTTGTGTTGTGTAGCCCTTTCGCTCAGACTACGACTACATACGTAGTATTTGCTACAGTTGGCATTCGTTATGTATGTCAGTGTTGTGTGATGCTGTGTGTGTAATGATTATGTTTTAATTTTATTATATCGTTTTTGTTCTGTTCTTTACTAAAGGGTTGGATTGTTTTGATTGCTACTCTGCATCTGCTATTTTACTAAACTACTTAGCATTCTTACAAAATTTATTATTTATACTTACTAAAAAGAGCAATACTATTATTAACATACTTTTATTTCGTTGATGTTTATACTAATTTACTTACATGCTTTATTTTTGTTTCTTTGTTTGTTTATGATTATAATTATTAAATAGAAGTTATGTACATACAATTCTTTATACTTCTTGATTTTTGGTTTTTTATCGTTAAATATAACAAGATTATATACAAACATTATTTCTTAGATTACTTTTATTTCTAAAATGGTTAGGTTTAAAACGGCTGTTACATATTACTTTTTTTGTCATATTGATTATTATATAGTTATTTTTATTACGGTTAAGAGTTAGTATTAGTCTTAATCTACTAAGGTTAACTCGCCGCCTGTGTTAATGATCTAACCTACGTCAACTTACTATAAATAGTATGTTCGTTGTCTACAATTCACTCTTGTGTATTTTAAGGTCCATCGGGAATATTATTCCTGGAATCCCGTTCATGTTTTCGGGGATTATCTCCTTTTTGGTATTACACATTGGTCCCCTCCGTATACTTTTTATGTATTATTTTGATTACCTTGTTTGTAATTAAGTTAAAGCAGGGAAAGATGTTTCTGTTCCCTAGCATATCATTAATAGTAATGTTCTTTAATATAGCTCTCCTCGTTTTTCATTCGTTAGGTATTTGTATGCATTAGAGTACAGTATGCTTCAAAGAATCAACCTTGTCGCACGAGCATAGACCTGCATCTTTTAAATTGAATCTTTTCTTGTATGGTTGATACGACCAATGACCAGTCAAATAATGTATTTATCTTTGAGTGGGTACTAAGAGTTTGACTTTTAGTTTCTCCTTTATGTATGGCTTAAGGGAGTATGTTCATCTGTCTTTATCTGATACATCCCACCTTCATTACCATTTATCTAGTATTAGTTGTTTGATCTGGCTTTTTCTACTATATTCGTGTGTGTTGAGTATTTTTTGTGCTTTGCCATTTTCTTTTCAGCCAATAGTTAGCTTCAAGTTCTCTTATTTTTAGGTCGAGTTTCCAATACCACATATAATACGTTGTGAGTTGTTGTACGATATGGCTCTGTAAGTCTTAGTAGCAGACTTCTCTGCATACTATTAATTCTCTGTATCGATTTAACTGGCAGGTTCTATGTGACCACTCGCTCGCCGCATGGGTAATCATGGCTACGAGCACCTTATTTAAGTAAATCCTTATGTTACATAGTGGTATACTCTAATGTCTTGCAGCTAAGGTTGCTATGCCTTGCGTCAGCTTTATTGTGCCTCCAGATATGGTTTGTGTATGTTTGTCGAAATTCAGTGACTCGTCTAAGGTTACTTCTAAGTATTTGAAATATGACGTTCCTTTAATTATCTTATAATCGACTTTTATTATGTGATTTCTATTGAGTTTCCCCTTCATAATTAAGTATTTGGTCTTCTTGTGTTATATTTTTAATTTATTTATTGTACACCATTTGCTTATCGTTTTCAAAACGATTTCTGCCTTTTTTTTGTAACTGTGTTCTGGAGTCTACTTCCACCAGACACAGGATGTTGCTAAAACAAGGACAAAGGTGTTGCATTTCTTATAATCTGCAAGTTAATAGCATTAACGATCTAACGATCTACTATAAATAACTAAACATTTCAAAAACAAATAGCAACTTTAAAGGAAAACGTTTATTGACCGCTTTAACATGAACACTAAAAAAGACTAAGCTAGAAATATACAAAAATCTTAACGAAGTAATACTCAACAAATTTTCCACCTACCGCTAGTTTCGGATTGCCACAGCAGGCGTTACAGCTTATCACAAAACACCATTGTTTGAAGAATATTTTTAAATACAAGCTGTATATGGAGGGCAGTTACTGACCAAAAAATACTTTGACGGTCTTATTCGCCCACCATAAAGCATTACAAATCAAGCAGTGTCATTGAAATGTTAACAAAGACTAATTTTGAAACATGAAAATACAAAAAAGTTGAAACGAATGTAAAAATTCACTGGTAGATATTTCTTGCAGCGACGGGTATTTAAGAATATTAACGATATTATATTACATAAAGGGATACCTACCGGATCTCCGATAGAACGGAGAAATAGTCGCAGCTCTTAATTTTTACAACTTTCAAAGTATATCAAAATAATTCTATACTTCAATACTGTAACACAGTAGCACCACATCGGAATATAAGCGAGGCGTTTGTACACAAAAGGTGATTGATAGGTTCCGGCGGCACCTCATCTTTCAGATGGCTTTAAGTATGTATACAAATTGCCGTCGTGGATATTAGAATTTAGTTCTGATGGACGCTTTGGTTACAATATGTTCTAGTTTAAAGCTTTGGAAGATGTGATATAAATCACTGTTGATATAAATTATAGTAGTGATTATATAAATTAATAATTAGTGTTTGAATAGTTAGTTACAGTGCTTTGGTAGTACTTTAGAAGATAGCTTTGCAGTTTGTACTGTTAACGATGAGCTGAAAATAAAACGGTGGAATAGCTTTTAGCAAATTTCATTGTAACTATGGGTTGCTGAAAATGTTCGTATATATAAATTGTCTAGAATAAAATGGAATGTGTAGTCCAGACTTACAATGTGCTTAAAATTTTTAATTACTTATTTAAACAGTTGAACTAACCCTATGCAGTTACTAGAAATATATTTTTATTTCACATCCATGTATTAACTTTTGAGCGTAATATAAAATTATATAAAAACTAACATTATGATACAAAGTTAAACAAGTAAATGGACTTTAAAAACACCACTCACCAATCAAAGGTAAAAACAAAATAAATACAGAAAGTATTTGTAAACGATTACAATTAAAAACCTTTACTAAAGTCACACTCTAAAAACTCAGTGCTGAAATGTAAGGTAAATGAAGAACAAAAATTATTATTTACACCCCATGCATCTCACTTCTTTTCTTAGTTTTGACTTTTAACCCCTCGCCTATATATTGCACGTCCTTATTAGTCGAAATAATGATACATATCCTTCGAAGCATGAGAAAACGTCTATCCCGTAAAATACAATAATAAACATAATAAAACTATTTCTAAAAGTTCTGAGCCGGCTGGGAGCTTAAAAATTACATTTATAATGCGTAATGATCTACTTACTAGCCAAATTACAATGGGAAACACACTTCCAATTAAGGATTCCAAATCCCCTACAATAGTTAATAAAATATATCTTGTGAAGCAGAAGAGGCGTAACAAAATATTAATACAAAATAAGGATCCTGTGGTTCCCGTTGATAGAAGTGGCGTTTATAAATTGATCTGCAGTATTTGAAAGTAGTTCTGTATTGATCAAATAGTTTTTTCGTACACTACGGAATAGACATGTCCAAATTTAAGCATGCGCCTAACATTGACTTTAAATTTAAATTATATTTTGGGCAACGATGTAAGACTCTAGTTTCTGCGAAAATTTGTATCAACTACATTTCTAAACAATGGTTTCAGCATTATATACGAAGTACCTGAATTTGATTCGAAACCTATTTTAATTAATACTTATCTCTTATTTTCATTATTAGGGAGGGGAATTGATTCAAAACTTGTAACGCTTTGGCGTTACCTTAAACAAGAACCGAACGTAAAAAGGAGGAAAAATTACTTTTTAATAGACCAATTAATACTGAAGCAACCTGTATATTTTGATTTACGTGGCATTGGAATAAATTGGTAGTTCTATTTAAATCATAATCTTAAACACACATAAATAATTGTTTTATCTCTGTTAAATGCATATTTAAACTTAACTTAGAATCGTCAAGTTTTTTAAACTACAAAAATGTAAACAAAACATTTATAACTGCAAACTTTCATTCAATCATTAACATGCATTCCAAATATAAGAACTTTTAGAAATTTTAGTTGATTAAATTAAATGCAATGTTACATAGTCTTAATGTACACAGTTGCAATAGCCAGGAAATAAGCCCAGTTGCTGAATAAGAGAGATGCACGAATATTAGATTGCAGATGATTTAATCTTTTCCTTACAATATGTTAGAATGTATTAAGCTAGTTACATAAGGGAAATTAAGCACGCCGTATAAACCATGTATCTTTCAGGCTATAGAATTTTAAAGTGAGAGGAATTAGATTTGTTAGACCCGACGGGAAAGAAACGAAGTAAATTAATTGCGAACTGGTAATAATCCAACCTCAAAATGTGGTTCCACAAAAACATAATGGGACGGACAGGACCGCGTGATTGAGAGTTGATATGAGGTTAAATTACAGACAGGGTTGAAAGAAACCAGCTTCAGGATGTAAGTTGGCTCTACCCAGGGAAAATTTTAAAACGGCGCGTGAGCTTCTTTAAAAATTTCGCTTGCAGTTTTGGCAAGGAATGAACAATGAAATGATGCAGCGAGAAGTTAGTATTTAACTGTTTTTTGTTTATTATAACATTACCAATAATTTGAATTTATAAATGTCATATCATTAAATATTGAAGTCAGTAAGAATGTGGAAAATGAATAGTTTTGTTGATGGCTTACAGCCAAGGTCTTTTTAGGATTTTTTCTTTTAGCAATGCCTGATCAGATTTGAGGTTAAGAAATTATTTTTTTTTGGAAAGTATATTTGTATTTTTATTGAAATTATTTTATGTTAATAGAGTGTAAATAAGGTTGATTTTTTTATACGATTAAAGAAGTAACGCCGTGTTAGCTAAAAAGTCGCGAAGTGGGATGGGTCTTAACGAAAGAAAAGGAAACTTCAAGAAAGTAATTTATTTACAAAACTCTGTTAAAACCATAATACAAAAGAACATTTACAAAATCTCTAATTAGAAAAGCATGTTACAAAAAAAAAAGGAAAACCAGCCCGCGGAGAAAACAATAGCTTTGCAATATTCCGACGGAGTTTCAGTACAAAAATTTTCACAAAATAATAAATAAATTCCTGATATTTTTCTACAAAATATTTTTAAGGATTTTCACAATACCAACAAACTTGAAGTAAAAATATTTAATACATTCCTGATATTTTTTTATAAAATATCGTGAAGGATTTTCACAGTACCAAAAAAAAATGGAAACAAAAATAATTAATTCCTTTCAAAATGCCCTGTAAAGTAATTTAAATGGCAACTTCTCACGTGCACATTAAACAAGAAAAATTTAAACAAAATCTATAGTGGACTGTTTTCAGTCCTGCTATATTTCCAATTATTAAATCTTTGTTATCAAAATAGTTTAACTGTTAAGGTAAGAAAAAGATACTTACATATTTATCGCAGTTACAGGCAATTTTCCACCGTCAGAATGCATTCATCCGGCAGGCCTAGGTGATAACATTATACCTGAACCAAATGATATCTCTAAAAAAATCATATAAGAAAAAAGGGTTTTAGGTAGTACGGGTTAAATTTAGTTGCCATAATTAGTATGGTCTGGAGCGAGGCGGAATTCATTTTCAATACCAAAAATTTGATAAAGAAAAATACCAACCCAAATCTATTGCTGGTGAAGTCATCGACCGCAGTAGAGAATTTAACAACTGGGAATGACGCTTTGCATCTCCTTATACAATAGTAAAAGTAATTTCGACGTTTTAGTGTTTCTTAGCTGCTCCGTTTTTAAAGTTTAATATTAAAATGTGATTCGCTTTCAGGACCGACATGATAAATTGTCTTATCTCACATTTTCAAGTGGATTTCTTCAATACATTGCTGTCGCGGTACTTCAATTTGACACTTACCGAATGCACTGCATCATTTGTATCACTAACAATAACAGCTAAACAACACCGTCGTACATCACTCGAGGAAAACCATCACTATAATAATTTTATTCACCGCGCAACTTCCCTTGTCAATAAATAATATGTGGAGATAATCCACCAAGAGTCGTGTATCGTTAAAAACACCACCTGCCGATAAGAGCAACTAGGTCCTTTGAACTCATGTAGGAAAAGCCGTTAACCTCTCGGTTGTTAACGTTCTAGTACTCACGTGCCTAAACAGCTAAGAATATCTGGAACCAATCTCACAGAATTATATAGTTATGTGTATAGTTGGTGGTCTACATCCCGTATGAGACTATAGAAACTTACTATTTCAAAATATGTTTGTAACCGACCTTATAGAAAATATGTTCTAATATTGTAACTTTTTGGGGAAAACAGATGCTTTGATAATCAATCCAATTGAAGAAATGCATATATTTAACTTTTCAGAAACTCCTCACAATCTTTGAGAACAAATGTTTTGACAAACAAAACAACTTTCTAAACTTATTTAAGCAAACACCTATTGCAAGAATTTTTAACCTTTGATAACCAAAATAAATTTCCATACTTTGTATTAATAAAACCCTTGGTTTAGCACGTTATTAAAATAAAATAGATTTAAAATGTTTAACTTTCTAACTGAATATTTAATAAAATTCTGCAGGATGTTAGACAAATGATCGTTTAAAATTGAAAAAGGGCAAATCCGTTACAAAGCCTGCAAAATAACATTGGGAGGATTACGAGATATGGAATTTAAATTAAGTATGGTCAAAATGATCTCGCTACAAGTACTGAACATAACACAACATTTACGTCATCATAATTCGGTCTTCAGTCCTGGAACTGATTAGACGCGTACCTTTATTGTTTCCTAATCTGAGCCAACCTACATATTTTCCTGAAATTCTTAGAGCCTAAATACAGCTTGGTTCCTCTTCTATTGTTTTCTAAATATGCACCCTATTTCACTGATATTCAGTGATATGTGAAGGGGGTCCGGCAACCTGCGGCTACCAAGATCCCCAACACAGACGTTTGCCGAATCAACTGTTTTCCAGTAAATCATTTCGCACAATCAACATTACTTGAGTATTGCAAAGTTAACACCTGTAGGTGCTTATAAGAATCATAAGCTATATCATAAGCTATAAGTACAATGAACAGTAACGAGGTATTTGAAGAATATCCTTTGATGTAGTTTTTGGAGCACTCTCCAGGACTAAAAATGTCATATTTCATTAACAATCTACATTTTGCATAGTCTCAAAGCTGAATTAAGAACAGGGTATAACCGTGGACAGTTATAGGTGATTTCAAAATCACACCCACAGAATCCACTGCATTCAATTACGTGTAGATATTTCAATGCAGTTAGCCCCGTGGTTTACACAACAAGGGTTAAATACATTTTTAATTTGAAATTAATGAAGGTCAATGAGCTGTTTGTGATCATACTCGTATATGGATGCGCTTTTCACATTTAATGCAATAATCTGGTACCCGCCCTTTCTTTATTAGTCATCAATAGGTCTTCAACCCTGGAACTCAAACGCGTACCTCCGGTGTTTCCTATTCTAAGTAACTTACTCGTTTTCCTGAAATTCGCACATCTTTCACTATCTGCGTGTTATAGTCTTATCTAGATCTACCTTTTTCTCTTTTTCCTATTTCTGCTTGTAATATTACCAGCATTATTCCCCAATTGCCTTAGAATGTATCCTGTCGTTGTGTTTCTCCTATTTTTTGTTTTCCACAGATATCCTTCTTCCCCTACTATTTCTATAACCTTTTTGTTATTAACTTTGTTTGTTCATGCTATCATTATCGTACATCTGAAGCACCACTTTCCAAAAACCTTCTACCGGTTTCCCGTCTGCTTCTTCTACTGTTCGTTCCTCTTTCATAGTCACACCGTGCTGTGCTCCACACATATGCTTTCAACAATTCGTTCCTTGTTTCTGTTTGTTGTCTTCGAACAAAGTCCGTGCTCTTTCTTGTTAGATACAGTTAGGTACTCCTATTGTTTTCTATATATATATATATATATATATATATATATATATATATATATATATACCCTACTTCACCGATATTCAGTGGTATGTGAAGGGGGTTAAGCAACTTGCGGCTACCAAGATGCTCCATCTCTTAACCGTTTTCCGAATTAATAGTTTTTCAAAGAATGCTTTTGCCAACACCTATAGTTGCTTATAATAATCATCAGGTTCAAGAACAATTATTTTTCTTCGTCGTTAGATTTTCTGTCTTGGAGCTGATTGGACACGTTCCTCTATTGATTTCTATTCTGAGCTAGTCTACACATTTCCCTGAAATTCCCATAACCTGCCTATTTGACTATCTGTGTGCAATAGTCTAACCTAGGTGTACCTTTACTTCTTTTTTTTCCTATCTCTGCTTCTAACATATTCCGCACTATTCCTTCATACCTTAGTATGTGGCCTATCATCCTATCTCTCCAGTTTTTTACTGTTTTTCACATATTTCTTTCTTCCCCTACCATTTTTAATACCTTTTTGTTTTTAACTTTGTCTGTCCATGATATCTTTATCATACGTTTGTAGCACCACATATCAAGGGCTTCTATCTTTTTCACGTCTGCTTCTCCTACCTTGCAGGTTTCACAACCGTACAGTGCTGTGCTCCACACATATACTTTCAGCAATCTTTAACGTCATTAGCGTATATATAGCTTTTAGGACTTCATGCAAGCGAATGTTCTCAGAAGTGATAGGCATAGTTTAAATCTTAAAGTGATAACAGCATCGAGAAATTATTAAAATTTTTTGTAATGGAGCATCGACAAATTACTAAAATTTTTGTAATGGAAATAGCGTTTGGGCAACTGTTTTTTAAGGCTGAAATATTTTGAATTACTAAATTTTTACGAATTATAAATCGAATGACACTATGGTGTTCTGGAAAGTTGCCAATAAATAAGCTAAATAACGTCAGCAACTCTAGAAGTGTCACCGAATATTATAAACAGTAGAAAGTTTAAAGGATTTTCTCCCTCGTACTTTATATAAATTTTAAATAACTTTAATAATTAAATTTTTTATTGTTCTTTGAGGCTGGGCATAGAAGTTAAGTTCTGTTACAAATTGCTTCTAGCAAAAATTAATGTCTTAGAGCTTTCTACTGCTGAAATTCTGATGTAACGACCTACCTTATTTGCCTAGTAAAACGTATTCCATCCTTGCACTGGGTAATGGCTTCGCTTGAAGGTCTCGAATTCCTAAAATTATAGCGGTGTGGCCATATTGTACCCTAGAGAAAAGCTTCATGCGATATTAAAATATTTGATATACGCAAGATCTTCTAGCAGAGTTTTATGTCATCACACGTAAAGGAACAACTACACAAGTATAGATCTTGACTTCGCCGCAAGCAAAATCAAAATTGAACGGATATTATTTCAATTCCCAGCTAAGCAGGTTGATCGTATTTTAGAGGGATAAATCTGCACTGTAAATGAAAGTGGGCAAAGTTTTAAAATTATATGTGCATAAATCTTAGATTGGGCGCCTTGTAACCGACAGATCAGTTATTTTATTGACAACCTATGAAAAACACACTACGCAGTTAAATCCCTGTAGGAAAAACTGAAATCAGTAATATACATGATTATAATTCATGATAGGCGACTATAAAGATCGAGAAAATTAATAATATCTCTTGTTGCTTATATATAGTGTGTTATGGATAAGTGTGTCCAGCATGGGAAAATCGGAAACTGTAAGACATACACTATTGGTTAATTGGGCCTAGGGTTGTATATTCGATTGGGGAAAATTCAATTATCTTTTTTAACTTTCAAGATATAGTGAAAATCTGGAAATTGTCAAATTTTACTTTTATCAATAATTTCTCTTTTATAACTTTTTGAGATCTGTGAATACATTCTCAACACGTTAACTGTCGCAATGTATACTCAAAAGAGTAAATTCTGAGGTCAATGTGTTAAAAATTTAAAAAACACTTGGGTTATTCATTTTAAACAGCTTTTCTTGATTTTGAGTGTTTACTTTTACATTTTTAATTTTTTTTTGTTGAATTTTAAATTGAGAAGAACGTATACATCTCGCGGTCTTACTGGACATTTTTGTTGAGGTACCCACTGTGATGCATACGTGCTTCTTGATAAATCGAGTATATCCTGACGTAACGTGCATATTTTGTACCTTGTTAACACATACGAGCCCGTGCGAGTCAGTGTTTAGTTGGTTATCGGAAGCAAAATAGTAAGTGTGACTTCTGTTGTATTCATGTCGTACGAGAAGAAGCAGGAGCGGATGCAAAGACTTTTGGTTAAATTTTTGTCAGATGAAAGTAGTGTTGATTGTGTAGACGATAAAGACTTTGAACCAAGTAGTGATGAAGAAACTGGACTGTTTCTGAATGTACACGCCCTAAATTACTATAGAATTTTTCTTGAACGTCACAAAAACGTGTTGTGAACCCAAGAGAAGTTACTATAGAAAATGCAATTTCTCAGTACAACCTGCCAGAATATGAAAGTTCTACATCTTGAAACGAGGATAACCCTATAGATGACAATAATTTACCGTTGAGTTGGAGAAATGTAAATGGCCAAAATTTGAAAAATATTTCGTTCAGTTTATGGAATATATGACAAAACAGCTCTTAAATTTTTCCCACTATTTGTGAACGACGATATTGTTGAGCTATTTGCAGTAGAGACCAATCGATATGTGCGTCAAAAGTTGAATGCAGATGATATCCGTCCAAAAGCGAGAATTTCAAAGTAGGCAAATACACACGCAGAAGAAATAAAAACATTCTTGGCCATACTTGTGTCGATGGGTTTAAAAAAATTGCAAAAGTTGTTTTCATCTTGGTCCAAAAATCCTATATATGATAATAAGATTGTTTCTTATGTCGTGTAATCGCTTCGAACTATTGGTTGCCAATATACATTTTAGTGATAATGAGACGCATGAAGATCAAACATGGATGTATAAATTATCGCTACTTTTGTAGAATCTGATACCAAATTTTTAAAAAGTGATAGTGTCAGAGGAAGAAATCTGATGAAACTTTAGTACCGTTTAGAGGACGATTGTCATTCAGATAATACATAAAAAATAAAATACATAAATTCGGGGTATAATTATACAAACTTTGTTTGAACGGCAAAGTCGAAAATAAATCGGTTCCAGATGCTGTTGTATTTCGTTTAGCCGAGAATTTATTAGGTGTAGTACGTACTATATATACAGATAATTTTTATACAAGTGTGACTTTAGCTCATACTTTATTATTCAGAAATACAAATTTAGTTGGGACATTGAATTAAAATAGAAAACTAAATTCGAAAGACGTGACCGGTACAAAGTTAAAATAAGGAGATATTACTGGAAGAGAAAGCAACACTGGAATAGTAGTGATAAAGTGGAAAAACAAACGTGAAGTGCTTATGTCGAGTACGAAACATATCATTGAAATGGTAGACGTCAATCAGAGGGGATGAGTAGTTCAAAAGCCATTTTCAATCGTCGATTATAATAAGTGTAAATGATTTATAGATATTTCCGAACAAATAAAATCATATTTGACAGCAGTACGCAAATCAGTGACGTGGTATCGCAAAATAGCCTCTGAGCTTCTTTTGGGATCAGCAATTGTAAACGCTTATGTACTTCACCAGAAAATCACAAATAAGAAAATGTCCATCACGTCCCTCAAGAAAGAATTAGTTTGTCAACTAACCGACTTTTCTAAAATTCCTACGGAAAATTGGGCATCAGATCGACTGGAGTCATATGTGGGTCATCAATTGGAAGAAGTGCAAACCACAGCCCGAAGAAGATGTTCCAGTTGCTATGCAAAAATTCTTTATTCAATAAAATAACTGAATATTATTCCACTATAAAAATCTCTTAGTTTTTTAAGGTATATTTTGCCAGAACCGAAATTTTCAAAAACTTGGGCTAAACATACGAACGGGTGTCTCAGGCCGCCAAGAAAGTAAATCCCATATAAAAACACGAATAGTGAGAGACACATTTGAACTATAAAAGCTCGAAAATATAGTAATACATGAGATACAACTGCATCGAGAGGTGACAGAAACATTGCTGTGCGAGATGCACAGTTGCATCTCGTGGAAGTAAAGGTGTTAAGGCAAGTTTTTATGGTAAATAAGTTTACGCAATTTGATTGGTTATTGAGTCATATATTTAATGGAGGATACATTATCTTTTGTTTTCTTATGAACGCCATTTTTGGTTTCTCATGGTCTTGATGCTTGTTTCTGGACTGATTTCAAAAATGTAAACCGCTTACATGTTCTATTATCAATTGCCAAAATTATTACAAAAAAAAGGAAAAATTATGTCTTGAAAAACAGTAAATGTGCATGTACATGATTGGCAATGAATATTGTTTAAAAAACTGTAGTTGTCAAATTAATAAGTACAACTAGTTTATTTTATAAATAAAGCGAAATAGTACCATAACCTATTCATTTAATTAGTTAAAACAAATGTTAAAATAGAGAATCCACTCGTTCTAAACATTTGTGGCTGTAGACATTAACACTTTATCTAATGTTCTAAGAAAAATTGTTCTGAATGTACTTCTTACTGCTATTTCTAAATCACTAATATTTGTACAAGAAATTCATGGGGGTTATATCCGACCAGGATATAACACTATGAATGCACATCCATTTATTTAGAAACCTTTTCTGTAAAGATTCTCTGACAACCTGAAAGACTGTTGTTCTGTGTTGAGATTAAAAACCTTCAGTGGAACTAAAAGTTTCAGATACTGTTGTCGGTGACTACTCGTAGAATAAGTGAAGAAATCAAAGATGATAAAAAAAAGTTGAGCGCAACTGCAGCTAAATATATTAAAATGAATAGCTAGCCTAGGGACAGTGCAGGAATCCTGGGGTCATGCACCGTAATGACAATCAATAATAATGAACATTCGTTTTGCAACTGAAAGATACACATTTTTAGTGACCTGCGAACATGAGACCGCAATTTGCGTCTCAAAATTTAAAAATAAGACAAAAAGATATGGAACTCGAAAAAAGTACTAAATTCTTGTTATATAAAACTTCTAAACTTTTACTCAAATAATTACACACCACCCTTATAATGTAGAACTACTCATACAAATATTGGTATTACTTTTAAAAGTTTCTGACATGCATATGTTTAACTTAAATCCCCATATACATAGTTTGCAAATAAAAGCTTTAAGGATATGATTATGAATTAAATTTTCAACTAGACAGCAATGCGGTAATTTAAATAATTGACATTATTTTAGAACTTAAGGGGGTTATAACTAAATATCAGATTGAACCGCTTTTTTTATGCATATACAAAACTTTGTGTAACAGCGTTCAGTATGTTAGAACGTCTCCTTGCTACTGTTATTTCAACATAAGTTCGCAAAGTTTTAACATTTAGCAACTTGAATGGTTCTTTTAGAAATGTCGCCCAAAATTATTTCTAAAATCGACCCAAAAATTTTGGCAATTTCATTTATGAATTCTGATGAAAAAACTAGATCTTTAAATTATATATACACGCAAAATTTTACAACTAGCTATTTTTAAATTCAGCTGATTTCTTGTTTCAAGAACTTGAGTTGTAGTCCTGTATAAGAAAATGGACCCTAATATCCAAAAGATGTAAATACTTTTCTTAAA
This sequence comes from Platerodrilus igneus, assembly GCA_036346225.1. NCBI lineage: Eukaryota > Metazoa > Arthropoda > Insecta > Coleoptera > Lycidae > Platerodrilus > Platerodrilus igneus. The sequence goes on along the minus strand of JARFIW010001179.1, from coordinate 3,588,637 downwards.
TTTCATTAAAAATAATACTTTCAACACTACAGGTAACCTCTTGTAAACTGTTTTATAAAAATATAGATTCAGAAACTTAAGACCAAATATGAATCACTTTCGTAATGACCATTTTAGTAAACATGTAAGTACTTACAGAAGGTGGAAGTTTCTCTTAACATTTCTATTTTACATGCGTTGATAAATTTTATCTGGTAACTTTCACTACACCAAGGTCGATGTGACGAAAACAACCTTTAAATATTAAACGACTGTTTGCCAGATGTAAACTAAAAGCGACATCTGGTACAGTGTAATATAAAGACCCCTATATCAAGATTTGGTGAAATTTCACCACATAAGAACCTTTTACAGACCCAAGAAGTTTTGAAGATCCATAATTCTTAATATTGAACAGAAACTGGAAACTTTCCGAAGACCACCCATTAAGTGTTTCAAATACCTGTTGAATGTCAAGCTTCAACTTCCAGGCGGCATACTCATAAAAAACAGTTCTCTAATGAAGTTTAAACTGCTTTGTGATTCTTTAGTTATCACACCATAAAAATAACACCGTCTCTTCCAATACGAAACAGCTACACTGTAAATGTTGATGCTTCTTTAGATTTAAGCTACTAATATTTATATTCCATAAGTATGCTATGACTTTTGATAATCTGATTTACGCATAAATTCAAAGTTTCTCTGTAAAGAATTGTATTAGTAAAGTGTATATATTTGATATTTCCAACTATCATTAAAAAGGACCGAAATAAGGTAGTGGGATACGCTGTACCAACTAAGTTCGCAAGTGTTGATACCTAAATCACGTTTTGCCTCCAACGTTCTGAAACTCTTCCTAACACGGCTACTCGGTGACTGATCGAGCATACTCGAGAGCGTCGGGAAACAATCGACAACGTGAATTTTAAACAAAAGATATGAATTGCCAAGTGTGATCTTTAGAACGGGAAAAATACACTACACAAACCGTATAGAATATTCGACCCACATGCTATAACTATTGTTAAATGAAACTCAATGAATGCTTTAAATTAATTGCTAATATATGAGGGAGTGACTACAATTATTGTATGAATGAAAGCGTGTGTATTTTTGAGATGCTTCAAACTTGGGAGTTATATATCAGCTAGTGCTTCATCCTGTTGAAACCAACAGTTTAATACCTGATCGATGGACATGGCCTCTAAATATTCTTCTAAATGAATTTGAAGGTCTAAATATTTTTCAAACGAAAGTTCCTCTACAAATTATTGGCCCCAAGATCTTGCGCTCTAGAATGTCACACCTATGATTAAAACGAAAAGGATATTGGTTTCAGATTTTTAGGGATATGGGGGATTTCAGTTGACCAGTGATTGCCATATATTTGTTAACGAGTTCGTTATTTTTGAAATGGGATTTATCTGACCAAGTAATTTGAAATAAGAAGTTATTATTATGACACTACTGCGTATACGACCCGTATTTTTGCAAACCCTTTTTCAATTTTGTAAAACTTTATTGTTTTGTTGTCTTTGTTTTGACCATCTATTTAAATATATTCTTCCAACGTCAGTACTATTTTTGTGATATGAATTATTATATTGAACAATATTATTACACTTTTTTCTGTTTGTGAAATTTGTCATATTAATTTAATTAAGCATAAAGTTGCAAATATCAGAATTTATGGTACAAATCCACTTGATAATTGGTTTATAGTATAAAACGCTTAATTTAACAATCAAAATAGCATTTTTATAAATAAAATTCCTAGCCAATGAGATACATTTTTAGATATGTGTAGTTACTGTTTTTCAAGACATAAGTTTTCTTCATTTCTTTGTAATAATTTTGGTAATCGCTAATAAAATATTCAAGTTATCAAAGACCATTTACAAGAAAATTTTCCAAATAAATGGTCAGCGATTTATAGTGTTATATCCTGACCAGCCATATCCACGGATCTAATCCACATGGATCTCTTATACAAATGTTGATGATTTAGAAATAGCAGCTAGAAATATATTCAGAACCATTTATCCTAGAACATTAGATAAAGTGTTGGTGTCTATATAGAAGTGATAAACGTGTAGAACAAGTGGATTCTCTACTTGATCATTTGATATAGCCTGTTTTATCTAGTCAGATAAATAAATTAAAGTATTATTTCGTTTGATTTATAAAATAAACTAGTTTACTTACTAATTTGATAAACCAAGTAACATTTCTTTTAATAAAATTCATAGCTAATCAGATACGTTTTGTGCATGCATAGTTACTGTTTTTGGTCTGAACTGATCGACAAAAAATAATTTTTGTTGTAACGTAAATTTGAATAGCATATTGTAGTAGAACGAACTTATCTAAATACGAAAATTTCCCAAAAAAAGGTATAATACGCAAGATGTTCTTGTTACATTAAACAAACTACATGTAGAACGTTACTGTTTAAGATTTATTGGAAAAATTTACAAGTTTTTTTTAACCTAATATATCAACTATATTTATAATTTATATTAAGTTGACATCTAAGAAAAAAGCAAATATCAACTATATTTATTTGAAACACGCTAGTTTTTCCTGGGGGGGTTCACATCTTCTCTCTTCAAAAACAAACAGTAAGGCCCAACCATGCATAGATCCGATCGTCCTTGGTACCGAATTTCCATTGTCCTGATATCTTGATTGAACCTTTCACCCTGCTCGTCGCTGAAAGCGCCAAAATTCTTAAAATGGTAAACGGAAATGGTGAAAGTGTTTTTTAATGAAATTTGACAACCAATCGATTTGTAGGAGTCTAAAAGTAGATTAACTATTTGAAGCCATACTGTTGCCTAAAAATCCCCTCACTACACTACACATGAGTTTCAAGGTGTGAATTCATTTGTGGGGAGGTTTTTATAAAAGTAACATTATTCCGCAAATTTCTGATTTGTGGTTCAATAAAAATTCCTTCTTTTAATTTGGCACACTTAACTTGGGAGAGACTTGTCATAGGTACACTGTTGTTCGGAGCTGTCTATTGATGCGCTATTGTCTTCATTATCTTCCACAACGTTATCTTGCCAATTTAAAGGGTAATCGGTACTGGTAAGTTTGCATTATGAGGAACAGGTCTTATGGCAAAAAGCGAATTTGGATATTCGGTCTTGGGCCTTTCTTTTTTAGAATAACCTTCAATTCTTGTCATGCAAAAATAGCAATCGTCAAAAATGATTGATGGGTCCTCGCTATACCCGTACATGTAATTTTCCAGTGTTCCACCCGAAGGTACTACATTGGCCAGGAAGCGAGTTTTTTTACCTGAAAAATTTTGAATTTTGCCGAACCCTTGCTGTTCGAAGCAAGGTAGGGATCTTTAACGTACGTGACAATACTCACATACGGGTCTTCCATTTTACCTCTCATCCGAATGACGGCGTATTTTTGTGAGAAATGCTCGCCTAACATTTTTCAAGAGGACGGTGTCGGGATTCAAACCCGGGACCTTCATCCTCGCTATACCACTGGAACTACAAAGACTTACTTTTTATCTTCTCTTTCATCCATTGCACGAATGACACGTTATAGCTAACACAGTACACATGGTGAGCCCACTGCTTGTCTTGATCTCCGATTAAAACACAAAAATACCTGAAATTTGTTTTCTTCGATGAATATTAAAAAAGGGGCGAGACAGGGATGTGCCCTATCCCCGGTATTTTTTAATTTGTGCATCGAAAGGGCAATGAATACTGTCAAATGCAGGAAGGCATTTGGAATTATTATGCAGGGACAAATAATTGATATGCGTAGATTTGCAGATGACATAACAATATTAGCATCTGGCAGGGAAGAGTTAGAAGCTGCTCTTATTGAAATGGAAACAGTTATAACAGAGAGATACGGTATGAAAATTAACAAAAATAAAACTAAAGTACTAGTATGCAAAGGAGGGGAAAATAAATCAAAAACAAGAATACAAATAGGTAACGAGAACTTACAAGAGGTTAAGGAATTCTGCTACCTAGAAAACCAAAAAACGCAAAATGGGAAAAGCGCAAAAGATATAAAATAAAGATTAGCACAAGGTCATGCTACATTTAACAAGCAAAAAAGCAATTACTGTGTTCAAAGACAACATACATAGAAACATAGAAAAGATTGCTGAAAGCATATGTGTTGAGCACAGCACTGTACGGCCGTAAAACTTGCACAGTAGGAGAAGCGGACAGGAAAATGATAGAAGCCTTTGAAATGTGGTGCTACAGACTAATGATGGAGATAACATGGACAGACAAAGTTAAAACAAAGAGTTTTTAGAAATGGCAGTGGAAGCAAGAAATATGCGGAAAACACCAAAAACCTGAAAGATAGGATGTGATAGGCTACATACCAAGGCACGAGGAAATAGTGCGGAATATATTAGAAGCTGAGATAGGTAAAGAGAGAAGAAGAGTTAGACCTAGGCTAGACTATTGCACACAGATAGTCAAAGACGTAGGCTGTGGGAATTTTAGGGAATTGTGTAGACTAGCTCAGAATAGAAATCAATGGAGGTACGCGTCCAACCAGGTCCAAGACAGAAAACCTAAAGACTAAAAAAAAATTGTGCTTGAACCTGATGATTATTATAAGCCACTACAAGTGTTCGTTTGGCAATGTTCTCAACTAATGTTGAATGTAAGGAAAGATTCATTGGAAAACTATTAATTCGGCGAACGGTTAAGTGATGGAGGATCTTGGTAGCCGCAGTTTGCTTAACTCCATTCATATACCACTGAATATCGGTGAAATAGCGTATATGTTTATAAAACAATAGAAGGGGTACCAAACTGTATCTAACCAGCCGCTATGCTCGAAGACAACAAACAAAGAAAGAAGGATAGAATTGTTGAAAGCGTGTGGCTATGAAATGGGAACGTACAGTATGAGAAGCAGATATGAATAGCATGAACAGACAGAGTTAATAACATAGAAGTTTTAGTTGTAGTAGGGGAAGAAAGATATCTGTGGAAAACTAAAGAAATAGGAAAATAGAGGCACAGGACACGTTCTAAGGCAATTGGGAAATATTGCGGGATATATTACAAGCAGAGATGGGAAAAAGAGAGGTAAAGGTAGACCTAGATCAGACTAATGCACGCAGATAGTGAAATATGTGGGCTGTGGAAATTTCAGGGAAACGTGCAAGTCAACTCGGAATAGTAAACAGCGTCTAGCCGGTTCCAAGGCCCAAGACCTAGTTAAGACTAATAAGGAAAGTAACCTAAGCGAGCACCAAAACATTGCATTAAATATTGTGTATGCCACGGGACTTACTGCATTGAAATATCTACTCCGTTCTAATTTTTATATAAGATGCCATTTAGCTTCAATCTTCTTAATAGAAAAGACGCAAAGTGTCATTAATTAAAAATTTTCCTGCGTCAGTGTTGCAAAACCACATCGCTTACATTGCGCTTTTATTAAAACGATCGTTATCACTTAAGTTATTTTTATTTTATATCATTAATTAAGTTAATAGCTATTTAATTGCATAAATGATGTGGTTTGTTGACTTGTGCCACATACCATTTGCTTTTCTTAGGGAAGCTGTTAATGCATTCTTGCTTACAATAAATTTTTATTTGCAATTAGCATTTAATAAGAATTTTTGGCATCATTGTGATGTTTGCTATTTACTATTTTTAAGCTTATAATTACGAGAAAAAGATGCATAAAACAACGCCTTTTGAAAGTTTATGAATGGTTTTATGTAGTCCATAAGATTGTGTTAACAAAAATAAGCGATTCTTGGTTTTGCCTCAAATCTGCATCAATACTTAAAATTATATTTATTTTATCCTCATATGTAACATACTTCTTGTTTTTGATGGGAACTTCTTAACTTGCACCACCCTTTTTATGGATTAGTCACTGTTCTGAAGCTTTGTACCTCGGAAGAAATATTTATTCAACTTACTGCTTTCCAAGTATTTTGCACGCTTTCAATTCTATTACAAAAAAACCAATCCGGGTAAGTCATCCGTACGAAAGAAGTAAAGTAAGTTATTTCTCAAATAACAACTGCATAATAGGAAAATTATAGACTTTTATTGAAATCTATTACTGCAACTTTACGGAAACTAAAATGAAATAAACCGTTTATTGAATGCGATTTAGAACTGATTTCAACGTATTATTATTATATAAAACCCTGTATGGATGAACGACATTAAATAAAAATTTATACCAACAGGTCAGCAACGTGTTAGGCGCTTCATTTATAAAAGTAAAATATTTACAGGGCGTTTAAACATTTAAGGAGCTCTTCTTTGATTGTCATGTTCATATAAAACAATTAATTAAGGGAAGTTTTTATTTTATTTTTTGTTAATCAATTTCAATTCCGCATTTATTTGATATACGACTGTAGAAATTACCACATTTATCATATTGTTATAGAATGATGCGTAATATTTTTCGGTGTTTCCCAACCATGAAAATGTTATTAAAATTGACGTAGGTAACCGGGAATGTGGATTTAGAACGTTCTCTCCTCCCTCCTTCATTCTCCTACTGCTGGTATGGTTGTAGACTCTTAAAATTTTTGGCACAGCTTCTTCTTTCTCCTCTAATTGAGATAGCGCGCATTACGTAATTCTAGATGCTGCGCGTGACCTGGTTAAAGATGGGGTGTATAGCCTTCAAACTTGTGGAAAAAGGAGCATGTTGACGTGAACTTTCTGTTTTTTTTTTTGGGTGTGAGTCGGACACACCAATACTACGATTTTGACGTTGGGCATCAGTGAAATGATTTTTATTTGGTAAGACTTTATTCTTAAAGTTGTCACTTCAATAGACTCACGAGCTTCACAATATTCACAACTTAGTCTAGGAATTACCCCAAGGGTGAGCGTGGATATAAAATAAACTCAACTATAAACAGGAATCGAAAAGGGGAAGATTGAGCGCCACCGCATCTATATGGACGATAAATATGTAAAGTATTCTGTAAAAAGATGCTGAAACCCACATGCTATATTGACTATCTAAAATAATATAAAAGTTAAACAAAACAACATTTCTAGAAACCTCTCGAAAGTAGCAACTTCAACTCCTGTTGCAATAATGATCCTAAAGAAAATGGTACACAATAAATTTTAATCTAGAGACACGATTTGCGTCTTACAAAAGAAATACAATAATAATACTCATAAGTAAAACAGCATGAAATTACCACTCTAAAAGTGTTATACCTAAAATGGGTCTAAAAAAATCATTTTCATCACTTCTATAATATAGCTCTGCTTGGTTGTCTCTCAAGTTTCATTACTCAAATTTTATATTCTCGAGTGGAAACGTCATTAATTTATATACGCTTTGAACCAAAAATATAATTTAAAGTAATTCTTTTCTTTCTCAGTATATGTTAACAAAATCTCAAGTATATTATTCAAAAGTAAAATCATTTTTCCATATGGAATAAGAATTCATAACTTTCCTCTTTAAATAATGAGATTTTGATATTAGAACTCTTTTCAAGAACAAAAAAAATTTTAATAACCCCAATTGACAGATCTGTTAGATTGGTCACAATAAGTTTCAAATAAATCTCACACGTGATATTTGTTCAGAAAAAGTATTCAAAACAAGATAGATTAAATAAATTAATATAATTTAGTTTGACATGGCACAGGAATAACACAGTAAATCTACTAATTATCAGACATAGTATAAATAATAAGTTTTGTTAGAGTTGGACTATATACACTTTTTTTATAAAGGTCACATGCATGTCTCACATGTATCCCTAAATATTTCGATTTACATCTACGGAACAAAGTTTCCTTTTATTTTTTATTAGACTTTAATTTCGACACCAAACAAGAAAATGAATTTGATACACAACTATTGGAACATGATTATTCTTACGATCTTTTATACTAGATCCTAAATGCAAAATTTATACTTTCACCAAATGCAATATCTCAAGCAACTGTTCGAACATTTCTAAAAGTTCATAATCTTGATATTAAAGCTTCAACCATAACCACACAAACGAATTGAAACACTCACCGGGAATGGATTCCTGTATTCATCAGGGTTGTAAATACCTGAACTTCTTACGTATAATAAACACTCCAACTCCATAAAAATTCCCCACCAAAAGCTTACGTCATGTTTTCTACTAAATAAACTCTATATGGGTGACCTCCAATTCTTCTTATTACTAAAGTTTATTCGCACTCCACCGATGCGCTGAGAAAATTAAAGATTCTTTTAGCATTAAAATTTCCTAAAAATAATCATCTCACCGTTACTGGATTTTGATGGCCGGTGACCACGTTGTCGCTACACTCTCTGTTCCGGTCGCCTGGACGGAATCCGAGAAAACTTTCCTATCCCGGGCCCCTTCTAAAACGACCGTGAACCCACCGCCGACCTAGATGGCTATTCTGAGACACCAACTGACACGTAAACGTGTCAACATCTTCTTATGCTCTTAACAACCGCTGTACTCGAGTAAAATGGCCGAGTTTCCTTTTTGATACTGTCATTCTAAAAGAACAGCTGATCTGTCAGAAGCGTCACTTTGCGACACTCTGCGCAAGCGCTGTATTAACCGAGTAATCCTTCAAAGTGGATGCAGACCGCCTACGAATTAGGCAACACAAGTGACTAGCAAATAAAACAATTTTAAGACGTCTTGTTCTTGGGACAATTTTAAAATATTTGTTATAATTCAATAAATTCTTACAGTAAATCCAAAGCGAATTAAATGGTAATATCAATCACTTTTATTATGAAATCGTTTATTCTGAGGTTATTATGCAAAACAAAAGAATCAGATACCACAGAGTTGTAACAAAAAGAAACGACTTTAAAATTTGATACCATGGAATTTATATTTGTTACAAGGTGCGCACAAGAAAATTTAAGGATCCAGAAACAACCAGGCGGTAGAAGTGAGAACGAGGAAGAGTCATTGAAACTGGTTATACTTAGTTATAAAGGTGCACCTATATATATCTTGAATACTTTGAAAATGGAAGAACAGTGGTAGTTAATAACGATACAATAAAATTACAGACATTTAGTTGAAAATTTCCAAATGATTATTTACATTTGTAAAATGTATCCTGATTTCTAGTTTATAAGAAGTATAACGTTTGAATAAAGGATCGACATCATAAGGGCATTTACCCAATGATGTCATTTACTTCAGGGTAAACTTTTTTCTGTTGTTGATCCCGTTTTCTGATTTACCTTAGTTTATGTGGTCGTTGTATCCGTTTCGTGATGTACTTCACTTCCTCGCTCATTGACCCGATTTTGTAACCTACTTCGGCGTGTTGTTGACTCCGTTTTATAACCTATTTTACTTTCGTCGTTAATTAGATTATGTGTTAAACTGTGTGCTTTGTACCTTTTCGGGTTTTATCTTAAATAAGTATCTTTACGATGGGCAAGGATGGATTTTTGAAAGCTTATTTTTTAAATATTCAGAGATCAGATGAATATACCTTAATAAATTTAGCTATAGCTTCTGCTATTGCGGTACCAAATCAATAACCTATGTATAATGCAGAAACAACGGGCTGTTTTATATTTATATATACACGACGTATATCGAAGTGGACGGAAGGTGTAAGCATTTGAAGAGGGTTCCAGAATGCTACCGGGTATGGAATATGTGTTAATCTGGAAGTATCTCAGACGCCACCTAATCTGGCACGGTTTCTAGGAGAATAACAACAGGGTGTCAAAGATTGAGATCAGGACAGCGATTCTGGCTTCAAATTTACCTCAAAAATCGTTAAATACAGTACTGCTTAAACATAAAACAAACCTTTACCATAAGAACCCAAAAATAACTATTTAAAACTGCTTGCTGAAAGGAAAGTTTCTAAAATTAAATGTTAAATTACCTGTAGTTTCAATCAGGCTTTTAGGTAATCGCAAAATAATGTATCACATTAAAACTGTAACCATACCTTCGTATTAATTCAGAGAAACAAATATAAACATGTCAATACACTATTCTACACGATTTGTTTTCAACAGTATTAAACACGAGTGTTACTTTTAATTAAATGGTAGACATCGTTAAGCAAATATTAGAAATCAAATATATTACAAATTTACTCAACTAAATTCTTAACCTAATCAGTTTTATTTGTTCATGCAATGAGTGAAGAAATTTTCAATTATTTTAGAAATTTTTGCGGGTATAGTTTCAGATGGATTCATAAATACCTGATGAATGTAGTTAAGATGGGCATCATTAAAGATTTCTATTTAGATTGACTTCACAATTCTCAACACGCTTAGGTCCAACACAAAGTTGTCGAGCTGGGAACTATTGTGTCCTTACAATTAAAAATAATCGATTTGGTAGGGTATTATCCGAACAATTGACCACTTTCAGTTTATTCGATAACGTTTCTCAAAGAGCAGCAAACCTACTCCAGTTGCATGTGGATTGTTTGGATGGTAGGTACGAAGTGTTCTAAAAATGAATGTTTCCTTCATAAAATTATTCGACACATCTTTAATAAACTTCGGACAGATGAATTAAGAGGATAGGGTTACAAACCAGAAAAGGGTCGTTTTATTTATTTGAGTCAGCACAATTTCCAGTGACCTGCCTTTGCGCTCAGACGATAACATTATCGGCGCGCCAGTGTAATGTATTACTAAACACAACAAATGAACCATTAAACTGCAGTAATTTAAAACGAAATTGCGATGATAATATCATCTCTAGTCTTTGAAAATACTGCCATAATGAATTTCACAAACTTTGAGTATGAACAATATATGAAATCAGAAGCAATTCTACCTTAGATCAAAAAGCAAATAACCTAAAAATTATATTTTTAAAGGAAATTGCCTAACCTTATTTGTGGAATTTATTAATACAGAAACTACTAAAATGAAATATGAATATAAACATTTTCAAAGCACGTCATAAACTGACTTGATTTACTGTTTGTGCATATTTAACGCTTGTTCTAATTTGAAGGTAGTACACTCTATTTGAGCTTGCAAGCTTTAGCATTTTGCAGTTGACGCACGTAGATAGATGCATACATTGTTTTTTATGAAAGTGCATTTTGCATATGCATAATAGCGCTTTGTTATGACAAAATAAAATCGTAGTTGAATTAAGCATGAATTTTCAAAATATTTTTAATAAATGTAGTATTTTAAAATTTGAAAGAAGCCATATACGAACATTCTGGCTCTTGATATGTAACCACAATCTGCAGATTCGATACATTTTATCTTTATTTTATTTGACCTATAATTAAATCGCAAAACCACGACAGTTATGATGACAGGAAATTAAATTATGTTCTCGACAGCTCTTGTTTCTTAATTATTTGCATTTTCTCTAATAGTCAAATTTACAAACTATTTTAAGTAATACAATTCATTGTGAATACATCTATGTACAAATTTAGAAACAATAAAATTTAATTAGTCATGTTTCACCTTACATCATAAAGTTATGAAAGATATTCCTGTTTAATAATATTGGTGCTCTATACATTTTCGATTGATGAGTTCTAGTAGAATGTTGTCCTATTGCACAATTTTTTTTATAGACAACTTACTATGTTATAGCGTGCGCACTGAAACCATTTTATACGGTTTTCCTACTAGTGATATCGGAGTATAATTAGTATCATTGCAAATACACTACTACGCATAAATTAATATATACAAGCCCAAAAAAATATATATTTACAACACTAAGAAGTAATAACTTACCAAATATATATATACAACACTATAAATCATTATTTACAGGATTAACAAAGGTGCGTTTCAATAAGCAGAAACAGAAACAAATATATATATATATATATATATATATATATATATATATATATATATGCAACGTACATTAAGTCAGTTAATCCAGAAACAATGTGGGTATTTACAGGATTAATGCGAGTGCGTGTTAATGAGCGCAAACAAGAACAGACGTTCATATATCCCTATATATACACGCACGCATCTACACGTACACACGCGCACAAACGCGTGCACACACCTACGCATGCACGAACGCACGCACGCTGGTACACACGCACGCATGCACACTAGTCTATGATATCGGTGCAATAACTCGGTGCCCCCCTTTTATCTAAAAAAAAAATTAATTTTTTTTTCAATTTTAATTGTAATGCCTCGGCTAGCTCAGTTTTAATCACGCACGGAGTGTTTGACGATATGACAACAAAGAATTTTTAATCTCCCTTTTTATCTCTATTTCCTATGTATTTGAGCTAAACACAAGTAACCACAATTTATATAATGTTCTCAATATATACAATGTACAAACCTTTTATAATGTTGCTGAATAGAACCTCTTTTAAATTAATTTTTCCCAAAAATTATAACTCTCTTTAATTGATCAAAATCCAGCAAAAATCACCCTTTTTATTATTACTTAAAGCCCTATTAACGTTCATCAGTCTTCCTTAAATTTTTACGTAAATTATAACGTATGCCAAACCGATTTTTGTTGACCCTCGCATAAATTTTCGTGAATGCACTATTTTTAAATATTCAGAAATAAAATTACAAATGCAATAAAACATTTATAGTGGTGTTGGATTTTCATACTTTTGGTCACGTAGTTTTGTATTTATTTATGTACGAAATTATATGCGTTTATTCGTTTTACGCATTGACAAACCTGCTCGTTTAAATGGAATTCCTTGTACGATAATGATGCACTACTCACACGTATTGTTTTATAGCTTCTGTCCATGTGGTTTTATGACTTGCAAGGTTGTTTATTTAGTTGAATCTTCACGAATGCTCTTCCTTTGTGTGAATATAATTATAATCATAGTTTATATACAGGGCGTTGGTATTTGCCTTTTTGCCTAATCGTCGAATTTTGCATTTTTCCTTGGTAAAATGTCTAGTTTTCTGGACTCTCATGATGTTTATATAAATTGTACTATCCTAGTGACCCTATATATCCCTAAATGACCCTGTTATCATAGCAATACACACACACACACACACATACACACATATATATATATATATATTTATATACACGCAAATGAAGTGTTACTATTAGTCAAAATAATATACAAACACTTAGGGAGTATCTGTCAGTCGTGATGGCGATTGTGGTGGTTCCGCGGCGCTTAGTGTTATGCCTGAACCACATGAATCGTTTACAGACCTGGCTTGTTGACAGTACAGCCGAAGAGATTCACTGAGTCTCCAGATGTAAGCGAGAAGTGGAGGTTTTGTCAGAATAGGAATCACTGACGAGTAAAAAGATAAAGTAATTGCGAGCTGCTACGCTATATTACAGACATGTAAACATACACCAATATGTGTGTTTTATCAGGATAACAATCATTGGTTTGTGTAAAGTGTGGTTTAATTAGCCTAGCTTGCAAAGTGTTGTGCTAGATGGCGCCTGGATATCATGCGCAAGCATGTAAGTATAACTGGTCTCTGGATGTCGATCGCAAGAAGTGACTTTTTGGTCGATTCGGAGCTGCTTACATATGCTTTCCTTCTATATTGAGGAGACTGGTTGTTGTGATCGAGAAAAACGGAGTAAAGTCTGTGTTAAATTTACACGTGCAAGAAACAGAACAAAAGAAGTAGGTTTTGAGTCGAGCTTGCAGCAAAATGAATGAATTAATTTGGGTTGTGGTTTGGTAGCACTAAGCTTTGCTCATTTGCAGTACTTGTATTGTTCTTAATTAGATTTCGCATTTATTTAAAGCGAATAATTTCAGTTTGAACCTAATTATAACAATTCAACTATAAAATTTTAAGAGAATGTTTAAACTAAGGAAGAGGTTAGCTGAGGAGAGGTTGTTAGCATGGAGAGCTGCATCAAGCCAATCTGCAAATTGAGAACCGCAACTATAAAGAATAAGCTAATGGGAACGTTTTCAATTTCATGACCATTCTCGACCAAGATAATTCTAGCTTTCTGATATAACTCCCGTGTTCGTGATAGATGCTGTATATTATCCACTTATGCCTTTAATTATAACATTAACAGTCATTTCTGATTGTTTTCATATCTTAACAATATTTTGTTAATTATATGCTACGCACTGTCGGAGGCTTTAAGTATATTCATGCTGTTAGAAAATTTTTCTGAGGTAAATTTTTGATGAGTTCCAGATTTCAGCCATAATATCTATACGATCCAAAGTCACAACGCACTATAAACTTTCTGAAAGCTGTTTATTATTCTTTGTGAATTGCGCGTCATTTTTGTAAATTTATGCTGGGTAGAGCTTAAGGGAATTCAATATATCTCCGCTGCACGTATCGCAGGGCTTTATTAATACGATCCCCGTCAACTGATGTCCTCTTATTGGACATCCCCTAGACTACTAGATGTCAAGAAATCGGAAGGATTTTTACACTCTGACCACAAAAATGTGAAAATAACATTCGAGGAATTTAATTGAAAAGCGTTCGATGGAATGTTTGTACGATTTTTATTTTTATACGGGTTTCACACTACATCAATAGGTATTTCATTAGGATTTAGATAAAAGCAAGACGTTTCATGATTTGTCCCAATGCCAAAATGGTAGCTCTTTCGGTTTTTCAATTGTTAAGGAGGGGGATTTAAAAACGTGATTTTTACTTCTTATAATTATAAATATACTACACCTGTTTCTTATTTCAACTGGAAAGTTGATTTTTAAATTTTAGTTTCGGTCTTTCAGAAAATAGTTCCACTTTGCTAAACGCTGTTTTAAAGTGCTGTTTCTAGATTCTATTGTTAACGACTGTAGATAATTACACGAATTCAAGAGAATTTTTTAAAAAGAGAAAATGAGAAACCATTTACTGTAATTGTATGCAAATGCATATCTACCGTTGTAGTCAGAAATCTCATGTCCAGTAACATCTAAAACGATTATCTAGCGATCACTAGGGGTTATTGACGGAACTTATTACAATACCCGTATTATTAAGTAATGGAATTAAGATTATAATTATTTTATTAAACAATTATTAGGAATATGATTGATCATGCTCTATGAGTGATTTATTAATATTGAATAAGAAAATATTTAAACGAATTACTGTCAAAAGCATTTAAAAGTTTATTGAATTTTATTCTATTGCTTATTTGAAACTAAAACAAATAGATATCGAAGGAATGTGAAATAATAAGAATTGAGGACATCTATAGTAATTTGAAATTTTAATTGGATTAATTTTATTTTATGGAATTGTACATTTGCAACTTTGTAAAAGACTATATTAATAACGCGAAACAACTGAGCAACAAATTGTAATTTTTTGGTTTCTTCGTGTGCGATGTGTGTTTCGTATATGATTTTTTCCCTGCTTATTACGAGTCTCTTAACAGGATTTTCCATTATCTCCAGTCAAAAGTTATTCTTATTTTATAGTGGAATGTTTTATTATGCAATGTGTACATTTGTTGTAATACAAATTATGCATACCATGTCTTTACCGAATCTCAAAATCTTTTGCATGCAATTTTCGTTTGTAGGGTATTTGATTAGGTTCCAACATGATCTGCAAGCATTGTGGGGCTCAACTTCTCTTGGTATTGGTTTTCATAATACATGATCATCACTCACACACCCTAGATTGACAGCGAAAAAGTCCAGATGCGAGTGCAGAAAATGAATCTTCAAAGACATGTTGCCATCCATGTCGCAGGAAGTGGAAATTAAAAGATTCACAATTTGTTCTAATTTTGGCCTTTGTATTTTCTAGGAAATTGAAATACACCTGTTTAAATGATACCCGTGCAGTATCCTTAATCCCGATCAGTTTTTAGTCGAGTACACTCTCCTTTATGATATGCAAATTTGCCGCCCAATAAAAAATTTTTCTTTTACATTTGCCTCACTTAGTTTGAGGGACTTCTCTCTCAGATATTGGAATCCTTCACTATCTTTAAAGACTTTGACAAATTTTTCATCAGTTCGAGTTTTATGTGTGGAGTAGGTAGCAAAGCTTTCTTTGTATCAGCGAGAGGATGATTTGTAACATTTTTTTTCAGCAACAAGGTTTTCTTGTATTTTTCTTTTACAAAGCAGCATTTAATCTTTGCTCTGTTGTCCCATTTGCAGACAAGCAGTACTTGATGTAATTCAATTGCATTTCTAGCAAAAGTGTTATGACTTTTAAATCACCGCACATGCTCCATCCATGTTCTGTATACCTAAAATTTTTGAGTACAGTTTTCATATTAGCATAGTTTTCCTTCATATGTACTGCGTGAGCAATAAGAACAGATAGATACGAATTTCTATTGTGAAGAAGCTTAGAGTAGATGAACCAATAAATAGTCTCCACTAGTTACACCCTAATGTACTCCTTAGTCTAGGAAGATTTACACAGCACATTAACTGATCGCACGAAGTAAAAGAATGAAGAAAATGTGTTCCACGTCTTTGATATGTGGAAATATGCGAACCACTCTGTAACAAATTCCTACCTTGCAATCTGAATCACAACAGTCCAACTTGAGCTTTTGACAAATTTATATCTCGTACTAAGTCGTTAAGCTCATCTTGCGAAAGTATATGTATAGTACCTATATTATCAGAAGGTTGGAAATCAGAATTCGTGTCCTTTTCCATATGTTTAACAATATTATCTTCAACAGCATTCATATTATCGTCAAGTGTATAAGATTTTGGACACTTGGAGATGTAAATTCTGGCTGTGAGGAAGTGGTCTGTGAGAAAATTGCAGGTTTAAGTACTGTACAGTATGCTTTGATTTCGGCGAAATTGCAGATAGATTCGTCAAGCAGAAATAGCAACCTGTAGCATGCTCTTTACGTTCTGTCCACACCATAGACACTGCAAACGGCATTTACGGGTGCCGTTGAGCCATCCTCTTAAATTTACAGTTTGTATCCAAAATAAAACTTATTAGATTTTTGCGAGATTTAATCGTAAGCTTGCCACATATTTAACAAATGTATCCGTTTGATTTACACACTTTTGCGATATTCTATAAAATTTATTAGCAACATATACAGTAAAATATTATTTTTTATTTATATTTTATATCTATTTATAGACGCGTTTAGGATATCAACTGCTGCTCATCCTGTCCCCGATTCTTATATATATCCAAATCTTTAGTGGATTCTTTGCCTCTCGAAATTTATTGCATTATTCAACTACTGTCATATGAGAATAACTATAGCCACCGTACACAGCTTTCATTCTCTTATAAATTTCAGTTGATTCACACCCTTTACGCTGATCAAATGTGTTTCTGTTGAACTATCCTTGTATTTTGACGAAAATAAATGAATTTTCTAGATGATTGCTAATCTGTTTTTAATGAAACTTATTCATTGTTAACTATTCAACTGCACAATATTTACTGAAATAAATAGGCTTTCACTAATTATTTGCTAAAGAATAACAATGCTTATAACATAAAATAATTTGTTATTATAGCGAAATAGAAAAATGTTGGATAATCAATATATTGTACTCCGTTCAGGAAGCATATTTTCTGATCAAAGCAAAGTTGCCCTGAACTATAAATAAATTTTGTTTTTCTTCCACAGAATGAATACACTAATTTGTTGTTGCATTGTGTCCGTCACAATGTATTTCAGTTCTAAAATATGCATAATTTTTTCTGTTGTGATGGTTTTCCGTATATCAAAAATTGAACGACAGTGATATCCTATCTAAAATTTAAAATTAACGAACACTTCTTATTGTTTTGGTGTATCTACCTCATTAAAAGTCGTTTATTTAGGTTTAACTTGTCCAATAAATAACAAAAAGTTGATAGTCACCCTTTATTTTGTCGCAAACTGTTACAATAACAGGTAACTGAACATTAATCTTATAAAGACCATCAACCCATGGTTGTATTTGCAAAAAGTTGCGGTACACTGGTAGCGATTTTGTTATGGCCCATCTATGACATCTACTTTTTGTAACGGCGTCAAAATTTGTGTCACGCAAATTTTTGAAAAATAGGTGTCAGTGTACCGAAAAATTTTTGTTTCATCATTCATTACACCAAGATAATTATTTTTATGAGAAATAAAAATTTATTTACTCTTTTTCATATTCAGGAACTGGTTGGAAGGGAAAGGTTCAAAAGATTTTTAGTGAAGCATTATCGGATACTGTATCTTCTGAGGATGCTTTTCTAATATATTTTATATATATTGTCAGATTAGGTTTAGTGTTGTTGATTTTGGTACTGGATTGTTACTTTTGATGTTTTTTACTGTATCTTTGTTTTTTTGTTGTACAACAATGCTTTGCTGTACGTTCTTCATCTTCAAATCATGGTTTCTATTTTTGTAATATCTGATATATTCGTATTTAACTCCCAATATCTCAACTCATTATCGTTGCTACAGTGCCACACTTCCTGCTCTGGCAATTATCGAGTTATTCGTTATACATATTTGCTAATTGTTTTGTGCATTCCTTTATCATTTCTTATAAGTTCGGACAAAATGTACTTAAAATTAGAAAAACAATCAACTGCTAATTGGAAGCCATACTGCATTTTTCTATTTTGGGCACTGAATCCGACATATTGGATCAGATAAATAATGCATTTTTTCTAAATTTTTGCAATAAATTGGCGAACCGTCGATATTATTGAATAAACGAAAGTACTTGAACCCCTCGGAATTATCCGGATTTGCAAACGTCCATTGAATTGATTGCTCGGCTTCAATTGCTGCTACTACACTAAATACCGACTGTTTCCTTAAGTTTAGTCTTTAATCTTATGCATGGTGTTTTTTTTTTGCATAATTCATAATCCAGGGACAACTAAGTTTCAAACTGTAAATGACGTAGTAGAATCTTATTAATCGAGGAAATTCAAATGCCTAAGGTTGTCATAATAAATTTGTAAGAAAATAACACCATTGCCTTGTGTCATTCTTCAGACAACGGCCAGTTTTATCACTTTTTATAAAAATTAAATGATTTTTGTGTAATATATTGCTCTGGAGTCGGGTTAAAATTTAAACTTATTTATATATCATTCATCAGCATCATGTACAGTTGTTTGACCTCTTATTGCAGTTTTGAATTATTCTAGATTTTGTTCTTGAATGAGAAGGTTTTTAAGGTCATATGAATTATAGTTCAAGAATTTTTCGTATTATATTTATGATTTCCTGTTCTGAATGGACCCACACCTTGAAGAAGTTCTAGAATACTAGAATGGGTGTTTCAGTGAGTTAAAGAGCCGAACTATAGGTTCAACCAAATTAGCGGTGTCTTTGGTGAGGAACCAGACTAAGAGAGGTCCCCACAAGAAGGCAACAGCTCTTTTAGTACTTAGAGTTGCAGAAACCTAAGTATTAGTATGACATTCCAAGACATACTACTGTAATATGGAAGGCAACGGGAAATGACCAAATTATTCCCAAATACACAGCGTACTTAAATTATTTTTAAAGTGATGCCACTCTCTGGGATAAAAGATTCTGGAGTTAAAATAGCCCCCATTCGGATCTATGGGAGGGGACTACTTCGGAAAATGTGATCGGCAAGTTCAATAAGAAAAAAGAAGAACCGGGAGTATTTTGCGAGTCGGAGTGTGGAATGTTAGTAGCATGAAGCAAGTAGCCAAGGTAGAGAATTTGAAAATTGAAATGGATAGGTTAGTGTTAGATACAGCAGGGATGAGCGAAGTTCGGTGGACAGAGTCGGAGGATTTTGGGAGAGGAGACCTTAGGGTAATTCATACAGGATCAGAAGAAACAAAGTCGGGTGTGGCAATAGGTATACGGAAAAGAACAAAAGAGTACTCATGGTCAGATTAAAATCTAATTCGGTAAATGCAGTAATAATAGAAATATACGTGCCCATCTTCTCTAGTTACAGTGAGAAAAAAAGGCAGACGCGATGTCTAAAGATATTGAAGACATACCGAAATTCTTAATAGAACATTAAAATTTAATTACGGGAGATTTTAATGCAGGGGTCGATGAGGGTGGGGAAGAAGCGGTTTGTTTGTTTAGGCACGAGAAACGACAAGGGAAACAGGCTGGTAGAATTTTGCAACAAAGACAATTTAACCATCACAAACACATTAGTTTAACATCATGCTAGAAGACAATACTTGTAGAAGATGCCAGGAGGAGATTACTTTCTTGTTAGCCAACGGGTTAGGAATCAAGTATCGGACTGTAGAAGTTACCCAGATATAGACACTGACCACAAGATAAAGATTATAAAAGCTGTGCTTAAATTAAAAGTTTTGAACAAGTCACTCATACCTTGAGAAACTAAAGATAAAGATACTCACAAAAATATTTGAGAAAAGGTCAAACAAATTGCTGAAAGATATTGGGAAAATTTCTGATGAGAGGAAGGAGAAACAGAATGCAGTAACATTATATCAAGCTTAGACATTGAGGTCAGCGATATTCTGCGGTATTAACAAAAAAGAAATAAGAATCCATAGGTAACAAAAGATATTCTGAATTAAATAGAAGAAAGGCGAAAATACAAAAACAAACCAGACGAAACAGAAAAACAGGGATACAAATCCATAAAATGGGAAATTATTTGCAAATGCAGGAAAGCTAAAATCAAGGGATTGAGGAAAAATGCAGGTAGGTACAAACTAAGATGGAAATTGGAAAGACAGACAAAGCATACAAACTATTTAGAGTGAGTTTTAGGGATATAAAACCATATAGCAAAAATATAAGGGGCGTGGGAGAAAACATCATTATCGGGCAAGTAAAGAAGAAGCCTTTAAAATGGACGATGATGAAGATATCATAGACAGACAAAGTTAAGAACAAAGATGTACTACATATGGTAGGGGAAGAAGAAAATGTGTGGAAAACAGTAAAACGTTGGGGATATACGATGATAGATCACGTTCTAAGGCATGAGGGAATGGTGTGAGATATACTAGATGCAGAGAAAGGAAAAAAGAGGTAGAGGTAGACCTAGATTAGACTATTGCACACAGATAGTAAAAGATGTAGACTGTGGGAATTTCAAGGAAATGTGTAGGTTAGTTTAGAATAGGAAACAATGGAAATCTATGTTTAACCTACTCCAGAACTGAAAACTTAGCGATGATGAAGCGTATTTTACATTTTTTTTAATGTTTGGAGCGGCATTGCAAATGTATCATAAATATGTAATTTCATATCGCCAACGGTCATAAGTGGAGCATAATACATCAACGTTTTTACATATCCCCAAAAAAGAAGTCTTTACTTTAACCCAGGTGATCTAGCATAAAAAAATGTGCCATATTTAAGTTAATGAATTTTGTTGATGCAGGTAACCTAATTCAAGCAACTCCAAAATTAGTAAATATTGGCATCACAAATGAAATTTATTTTACACATTCTTACAACAATAAGATACAGGTGTGCCATTCATATTAAGTATTTTACCCTGTACTCTAAATTACTATATTTAACTATATTATTTCAAAGCATCAACAATGTAGAATAAACACACAAAAATGCGTTATTTAAATTTTAAATAATCAAGTGTATTAGTTTTTTTCATGAACACGACATTTTCAGAAAAAATAGTCAAATAAATTGAAAACTAATAATAAATACAGGGAACATTGAATAAACTGACATTATTTTTAAGTAGACTTTAAAAATAAAATAAATTATCATATGCTTTCCTTTAATTAGATGTTTCAAATGCATTATGCATATCTTTTATGTAAAAAAATAAAAGGATACAACTCGCACGTATTAGCTTATCCCTAATTAGATGCACATTTTTAGATGTTATTGTGATCCAAGTCATCGGTATCATAATCAAATAAAATGACTCCATAGAATTGTGCATCAGGCGCATTGAAACGAACAGTTGTTTAAAGTGAAGTTCATCATAGAGCTTCTTCACCTAAGACTTACGCTTGTTTGCCCCATAAAATAGCATAATTTATGGTAAGCTTAAATTAAAAGAAGCCAAGGAGATGCACTTTATTTTAAACAAATTAAACTTTGCGAATACCCTGCTAAGGCATTTATTGTCAAAATGTATTGTGCATTTTTTGGTTTTCAATACCTAATTTATACGATCCTGTGAATAAATCCACTCGCCCTCGTATTTAAGACAACGATGTTTACTTTGATGTGCCTTTTCGAAAGCACGGTCAAAATGGTTTAATTTTTAAGTACAGGCTCCAAGCTAGAATGTCGTTAAAAAGTTCATTGCGGTAACGGTGCATAAATGGTTTCGTATCAATTTCCATTAATATAAACAGTTTTAGAGTTTTTAATATTTGTCGAATCTTTTTGAGCATTTTACATCGTCTCGACTAATGGAAATAGTAGCCAAGGTTAGCTCACGGTAAACTGTGATTACTTACATTTTAAGGTTTCATTAGGATAAAAATTTGTGATAATTAAATTTGTATGTAGGTTTGTGTAATCTAGAAAATTCACAGCAAGTTTGTTTTTACGTTATGCAATCGAAATAAACGAGTAAAAAATTCAGGTTTAGAGGTAAGGTTTGGAACTTTTATTTACTGACAATGTGTTTATTTAAAGCATTGTACTTACGATTTATATGAAGTACAAATATAATGTCTTTAATTATCTTAGAATTGTCTGTTATGGGTAGGCTGAAGGATGTTAAAACCATTTCCTGTTATTTATATACCTTGAATATGAATCGTTAATCTATTATTTAATGTTGTGTATTATTATTATTTGTAACATACTGCAACTTTGCTGAAGAAACATAAGTGCCTGGTTGCCGTTTCTTTGACGAAACTTCATTATTTGAATTGAATTTCGATCCAAAGTCACTTTGACTGTAATTTTTATTCGAACGGTTGCACATATATTTGCAAAGGGAATAAATTATTGGTGATAGCTTCACAAAACCTCCCCTATGTTTAGCAATAGTTTTGCATCTCTGATGCATTAAGATTTCAATTCTCAATAACAACGGTTTAGTCATACTTAAGGTTCTAGATTAGAATAGTATTTACACCTAGCTTTAAATTTTAATTAGACCAACCAAATATTAGTAGATCCATTTACAACATGGGTATATCATACGTAAATAAACCGTAAAAGAACCCATTAATACTTTAAGCTTTAATTTGCTATTTATTGAAGGTATTCATACTTCGAACCTTATCTTTAAATACTGAAAATATATCATATTTTAGAAACACAGCGATAAAACTACAAAAACAAATTTATATTTCAATTTTTTATGTATTTCATATCAAGGTTTGCATTTTCGAAACATTTCTATCTTGTATTCATTCTTATAACTTTTAAAATGTATTCTTTTATCTATTTAATGAAGATCATTGACGACAAAATTTTGGAACATCTATCTGGCGTGCCGAGGCATTGAGAACTTAATTGTACTTTCACGGTGCTTTCTAAAACAGGGTTGGTAAATATTGTGGTATTTATAATAAATATCAAAATATCCTATATATACTGTACCAGATATATATATATATATATATATATATATATATATATATATTAATATGATAACGCTGCACGCCGATGTAATTATACTTTCAGTCTCCTGCTGATCACCACCGCTCTGTGTCTTTTTATATCCTAAACTTTAAATATGCCTCAGCTAGCTCAGACTAATTCACACAGAGTGCACAACGTTACGATAATCAAATAATTTACCCCCTTTTATATAATACTTTTCCTACTTTGAATGAGAAAAACGAAATCGACTAATATTTGTATAATCAGAAAGAAGAAATCATATACACTTCACAGCTTAATCTGTTTTACTGTATGACAAAAATGAACCCCTGAATCAAATAACAATAATTTTTAAATACTTTATGAATCAATGTTATAGCTCCCTTTCCTTATTTTAAAGCCAGCAAAAATGACACTGTACTCGTTTTGATGACTCTTTACATAAAATATTCAGGTATAATAAATATAGTCAATGTTCAAAAAAATGAAGAGAAAATAATGCCTTATGCGGGATAGTTCTGACCTGTAGTTTTCCTTATGCGGCTTTCTGGATCTGCTACTGCGTGCTGTGGATCAGTACCCCAATATTACTTTCAGTTGAGTTGCTCAATTCAATGCTTAAAACAATCCTCTGTTTTTGTGCGCCTTTGCCAATATTTTTATTCGGATTTCTTCTCAATATTATCAATTTATTTCGTTTCCAAATTTTGCCCCGTTTAATCAATAATCTAGTATTTTCTTAATCTCTCTTAGATTTTTGTAATCTCCCTTAGATTTTCATAATTTCACTTAGATTTACCCCGTCTTACTTAGATTTTCTTAATCTCTCTTAGATTTTTTGTAATTTCACTTAGATTTACCCCGTCTTATTTAGAGCCCTAAATTATAAATATTTAAAATTAATTAATTAATAAACCTTTACTCACGTTTTCCAGCAAACGGCGAAACTTGTCTCGTATATTTTTCACTATTATTTATTTTAAAATTTTCTAACGCCACTTTTCACAAATATTTGATTATTTAATTTTAATATTCACTTGTTGCGTAGATTCTTGACTAAAGTGATGTGAATTGTGCTCAGTGCTTATCAAATTCGCGTGTTATACAAGCCACGCCCCATTTAAAAATTCATTGGTTATTGGCGCTGTTTGTTCAAAGTTTACGACCAGCCATAGGATGTTTTGGATATTTTGGGCTTTTACAGGTATATCTCTGATAATAACTCGCCGGAACGATTTCTTGGTCACGTAGGATACCAGTGGATTTCTATTCTGTATTTATTTTAGACAGTCTGTTTTGATGTTATTACAGGAATTTCTAATTCGCCTTGGCACGTAATTTAACTTATGGCTTTTGTTTGTCTAGATATTACTTGGGGATTTGTATTAATTCCATGTAGAAAATCACGTAAACGGAATGACGCAAATTAACATATTTCTGTTTACATCTTGCGTTTCCAAAACGTATTTATTTCGAAAGATGCGTTTCTTATCAGAACGCTATGCTATCTCCATTCACTATCGCATATTTAATTTTAATGGGAATTGCATCATGATTTTCTAGCTTTTACTGCATTTAACGCGTCTCTATTTACAATTTATTAATGCTTTTTGGTTTAAGACAAGTTTGATTGCGTGTAGAGTGATTTTTTTTGCTGAATGTGTGTTTATTGTTGAATGGTATTATGCTTCCCGGCATTAATTAAAGTCAACTGCGATCCTTATACAGAGTGTTCAATGTTTGCTCTTTGCATAATTTGCAAATTACGTATTTTTCATGCTAAATAAATGTAGTTTTCTAACTCT
This sequence comes from Platerodrilus igneus, assembly GCA_036346225.1. Lineage (NCBI taxonomy): Eukaryota > Metazoa > Arthropoda > Insecta > Coleoptera > Lycidae > Platerodrilus > Platerodrilus igneus. Next base: position 3,563,404 of record JARFIW010001179.1, on the reverse strand, counting down.
TAGTACTATTTACATGTATTGTATGACCATTATGACTCAATATATCCCTAAATAACCCTCTTATCATAGCAATTTTTATATATATATATATATACATATTGGTTTATAGCAAAAGGCGCCAGGTGGAAAAGGTATCCCCTCGACCTCCTACTGGATACGCCATTGACATACATACATATATATATATATATATATATATATATATATATATATTTAAAAGCCAATAATTGTAATTTATTGCACGTTTACCATTTCTTTATATAGATTATAACATTTATTTTTTTCAGGTGAGTGAATAGCAACACTGATTGTTCACAGAACAGAGTATGTGTGGTATGTATAACAGTTTAATTAGCCGATCCTCGCAGTAGTAGTAGTAGTGTATTACTGAATAATTCTATTGTCAAAATTAATGATAGGTTTCTCGAATACCTGTTTATATAAAGGTTTGAACATGTATTTCAAAAACGGGCTAAAAATATGCTGTAAATTTTATATTTAAACAATTTATGCGTCTTTACATACTAGTGCAAATAAGTGTTAAAAATAATCTTTTTGATCCTGAAAAGTATAATGTTTATATGTTATTTTTGTTGTATTCCACCAAGAGGAGTGAAATGGTGTTTAAAAGCATGTTTGGAGTACGTACAGGAAGATGTACAATGTAGTCTCTTCTTGCGACAGGCAGGGAACTCGCCAATAGTACTTTATTCCGATCCTTTGCTGGGGTATATAATGATAAAAAGGTAAAAGTTTAGTTCATTCTTTTGCTTCTGAGGGTAGCATAGTCGATCTAATTCAAAGATCGTTACAGTTAATTGAATTTTTCCAGATACTCGAATATTAAGAACCCCAACAAAATAATGATGCACACTATCAGTAAACAAATGTATTTAGTAAATAAACAATGTAGTGTGTCATATACGAAGGTAAGAGATACAGAGTCGGTTGGTTATTTGGGAAAAAAGCTGTCTATTTTGGAGTATATTAAAATGGTTTTAAATAATTGACACTTATCTCGTGCCGTTCTTAAGTTATACGGGGAAAGACAAAAATGTTATTTTTTGCTTGTGGAGCCTATCAATCCTATCAAAAAATGGAAAAGGAAAAAGTATTTTGATACAAAATTTTGAATAACATGGTATCATCAAATCTTTATTACAACGTTTCGTTGTGTCTTTTACCGCTTCCGATAGCAATATTATCCCTTCGTATATGAGACACTCTGTACATGTTTTATTTTATTTCATACTTTAATGATTTAACTCCTTATACTCATTTGAAATCTTATACAAAGAAGAACTTTGTTGAATGGCTGTTGCTATGAAACGCATAAGTTTCCACTTAGTCTTGCATGCCGTGGTGCCGTATTCCTTTTTTTTTAAATAATTAACACATTACTTCATCGGAAATGAGTAAACAGACTATATTATAACCCATACAAAAATCTCCTTTGAACAAATAATGTTCAGCAGCATTTTTAGCAATAATCTAATTTGTTTCCTCATTGAACATTATAATTTGAACTATAACCGAATTTAAGCTCCGCATTTAAACTCTCATTTTAGTTTATCATAATTTAATTGTTGGGTATAAATTCAGCGTTAAAACACATCAGTGGTCTCGCTCTTATAACACGCATCCTCATATTCTGGATACTACATTATTATAATACGAGCATGTTGATGCAGTTCTATGCGACATATGGGTTCTCTAATTTGATTTTATGCTTGTGTAATGATACTAGTATTTCATCCGCAATAAACAGACTGTAACGTATGTGCAGAATTCATGTTTAAATGCGTAATGCACCAAAGCTGATTTTTTGAAAGGGTTAATTATTGTTATATCGTTATATAAATACCGACAGATAACAGTTGATCGTGAAGTCTAGTATCATAATTAAAATTCTTTCATTATAGTCTTCCGTTTATAATATAATCACTATTATACACCACGAACTTTTGAAGCAAATCTCCTCTTCTGAACCCGAAACTTAGTATTTGCTATACGGATTTATTATTAGGGCAACCTCATCCGTAAAATAAATTCATAAACCTAAGAATAAACGACTAATTGAAGGATATGATAGAATTTACACTTATTTTCTAGTAGGTGATGAATGAATTGTAAAATTTTATACTACCGCCCTATACCACATCTACCATTGAAAGCGTCAAGATTTAAAGTGTACAATTTCTACGTTTACTTCTGCTACAGACAAATTTCTTTGAAGAGGCAAAAGTACAACTAATATCCGTATTTTGTTTTATTGTAGAAGGTATATAACTAGTTAATGCAAGGTTCGGCAGAAACTTAGATCAGTATGCTCTTTTAAAGAAAACTCACCTGGGTACTCACCTTTTTTGTAGATACTAGAAAAACTTAAATTGATCGTTTTTTTTTCAAACTTTAATAACTTTTTAACCAATTGAGTTATAAAGAAAATATAAACTTTAATAGGAATAGAGTTCTCTAGCTGCAAAATCAACCATACTTTGTTATGTTCAATTTTCATACTACTAAATTTTCTTGCAGAATTGTAAATATATGCTTCAATTACAATTTTTGGCTACTAAACTAGGCAACACATTTTGCTCCGTGTTCTTTCACTATTTGAAGGCTGGATTTTATTTATCAAATCTCATTTTGATACTCATTGATAATGCTGTTTTGTATTCGAGCCTGAAAAAAGACATCTAAAGTTGGTTAAAGTCATTATTAGCATTATTTCACTTTTCATTGTGTTTTAGAAATGAATACAGAATTACTCTTTAATAACATTTTCTGAAAAATTTTAAAAGACCAACTAACATATATATTTTTTAAAACATTTCTCTTGGTGTAACTATGGTATGTATGCATGGTGGTGAGGACTCACTAACATATTCTGTTTATAGCTTTTTATACTAGGATTAATTTTATCGTATGATTAAATTACACGAATAAGTTTCAGTTGTATATCTTTTTACATGAGTCCATAATTTGGCAGAGAAATATAGTTATTTATTATACAAGGGAAAAAAGTACTAGATTTTAGCTCGAGGTGTGTGTTTGTCTCCCGACGCGAAGCGAGGAGACAAACACCGAGAGCTAAAATCTTACATTTTTACCCGCGTATAATACACTATTTTTTTCTGTGACTGGCAAAACAATGATTTAATATTTAAAAAAATATTACCAATTATATTAAAGTCAAAAAATCAATCTATGTCAAATTTGAAGTTTCAAACAGGTAGGCTGATGTACTTATAGGGACAGTTAGATCTGCGTTGCTAAGGAAACCTTTAAAGTAATCAAATATCTGTCAATTTAATTTTGCAGTGGTTACAAAATTGCGAACTTAAGTTGTTTATATCGATTGTTTTGAATATTCAAAATTCAAAATGGACAGTACTGATTCAGAAGTTTCTCTTACTCCACCGGAATTGGTAGAGGCAGCGAAAGTAGCATCAATAAAATTATTGCCAGCTAAATCACGAAAAATTTACGAAACTGCGTATTCAAGATTCATGGAATGGAAGGCGAAAAAGACATGTAGTTCTTACTCGGAGACGGTGTTATTGGTTTATTTTTCGGAACTAGCGCAACAACAAAAGCCATCAACAGTGTGGTCGAATTATTCAATGATAAAAAGTATGTTACAAGTCAATAATAACGTAGACATTTCAAAATATTGCAAACTAATTACGTTTCTGAAACAAAATGGGAAAGGTTACATGCCCAAAAAATCTGCAATATTTACGAGTACACATATTAGTGATTTTTTAAATAATGCTCCTGATGAAGTTTATTTATTGGTCAAGGTTGTTGTTGTATTTGGGATTGCAGGAGCCTGTCGAATATGTGAAATTAGCCAGGTAACATTAGATGATATTGAAGACGTGGAACGTCATTAATTGTGAAACTTAAGCAAACAAAGAATGATGTAAATAGGAGATTTATAGTTACTGAAGAATATATTAAATTTTACAGAATGTACATGGCACTTCGTCCAGCAGCAGCAAAGGATCGCCGCCTGTTTTATGCATATCGCAATGGGAAATGCGTCAATCAAGTTGTGGGTAGAAATCAGTTTTATAAGGTACCTGAAATAGTAGCCAATTTTCTTCGACTTAAAAATGCTAAGTCATATACAGGTCATGCATTTCGAAGATCGTCTGCTACACTTTTAGTTGAATCTGGGGGAGACTTGATGACACTAAAGAAACATGGTGGTTGGAAGTCATCAATGGTCGCTGAAGGGTATGTTGATGAATCGATAGTGCACAAGACAGAAATAGCTAAGAAACTGTTTAGTTTGTGTGGCAGTGCATCAGCTGAAACAGAATCCAATTTGCGAACAAGTACATCAACGGCAGTTGTGTCAGTGGCACAAAATATTATTTCAAATCAAGAAAATTCCACTGTAGCAGACATTCCTAATTGTTCAAAAAACATGTCTTTCAGGCAATGTACATTTAATAACTGTACTTTTAACATTAAGGAAACGTAACTTCTACATAATAAAATATTCTAAAATTAAATATCTTCGTGTTCTTACTTATTTGCACTTACCAGGGAAAAAAGTACTCATTTTTTTCCCGGGGAAAAAAGTAATTTTATATAAAGTGACATTTTGTTACCTGTCAAGAAATATTAAATGTCACATTTTTTTCCCGTCGCAGAAAAAAAGTGCTTTAATTATTCCTGTCGTAAATGTAGTTAATGGTGCCATTATATGAATCACAAGCCACTTAGCGAATTCCCATAGGAACCCCATTACTTGGCTAGTGCATATTCTTACGAATTATGTAAGTATACATTATATTTTCTGTAAAATTTTCCCATGAAAAACATCGCACGTACGTTGTGTCAATATTTTAAAGATATGTAATAACAGTATATTAATTAACACAAGAATTAACAGGTATATGTTGAAAATTAATTTTTTAAATAATTTAGGTCAGGTATGAAGTAGGTCTTTCGTAGTTTCGATGTTTTCTAGGATAAAAATATCCTTTATTTGTAGCTAAACTTAACGTCGCTTTTACTTCATAGCAATTGAGGTTCAGATTTTATCATCATCATTAGGTCTTCAGTCCTAAAACTGGTTTGACGCGTACCCCCATTGTTTCCTAGTCTGAACCAACCTACACATTTCCCTGAAATTTGCACAGTCTGCATCTAGCACTATCTGTGTGCGAAAGTCTGATTTCGATCTACCTCTACCTCTCTTTTCCTAGCTCTGCTTGTAATATATCAAGTACTATTCCCCAGAAATGCCTTAGAACGTATTCTGTCCTATTTTTCTATTTTTTTCGTTTTCCACAGATATCTTTATTCCTCTACTATTTCTACAACCTCTTTGTTATTAACTTTGTCTGTCTTTGCTACCATCATCATACATCTGAAGCACAACATTTCAGAAGACTCTAGATTTTATATAATAGTTCTAATTTTGCCAGATTTGTAGTTTCCTAATTGTAATCAAGGTTGATAGACTATCATTAATCATATTATACAATTGTGCTAAATGCGTAGGTGGAGCGCTACTTGTGTTTGTAGTAGTTTATGTTATAACAGACCCGCCAACGACCTTTGCGTTAAGTTCCGGTCTCTATTTGTTGTGAACTTGCCTTACACCACTACTGTTTAGAAATTATTGTTACTGAAAACCTTTCAGTTAAAGAAATTTTCTAAATTAAAGGAAATTACTAGAACCATTATACTTTCTTTTTGTTTATTTTCATATGTTGTTTTTATTTTCGTGATATATTTGGTTTTACAGGTACTCTAGTAATCTTGCTAGTTAGTTTGTGGTATCGCGTTCTACTCTTCTCACCACCCCAATCATCAATTGCGCCTAACCGGCTGATCTTTTTGTTGTGTCGCGGGTTTTACTGTAGCAACTTTAAAAATGTAAAACTCTAGTTTACCATTATCAAAGTGAAGCTTTTTTGGTTATAGCAATGTAAGGATTTAGATATTTATTTTGAGTAGTCTTTCATAATGAACCATTTATTTATTTGCGCTTTTCATGGATCCCTTGAATATACATATTTCAAATAAATAAAATGTGTAAAAATCAATAAAGGAAATGTTTCTTGTTACTCTGAATGCTAATTAGTAACCGACACTACTTTTATCGTTTATGTTGTAAGAACATATGTAGATTTTCAACTTGTTTCTATATAATTTCCTCGTAGCAATCCCTGTAATGGTTCCCAAAACATCTAACAGTACGAAGGAATGTCCATGAACTGAAGAAATAACCTCACTTGAAAAACAATATGATGCTATTTCTATGTTAGTGGTATTTAATTTTGTTCTTCGCAACTGTCACTCAACGTATTGGGGTGTTTCTCAAATTTTGGCATACTATGCACATTGGTGTATTTCGAAATTTTCTAACAAATGTGAACAGTCTTTTGAAGAATCACATAATTTTTAGTTGTACAATGTTGTTTCTATCTCGCACTTTCAAGTTCTTCAGCAAAAGTAGGTTTAAATGTTACTTGTGTAAAATATTTCAGGCCTTCTGCGTGCGTCGATAGGCCTAAGGATAGTAAAGGGAGTAAGTAAGGGGTTACTGTAACTTGTTGTTCAGAGATATAGAAGAACGTAAGAAGCTTTCATGATGTGTAGTCGCTTAGCTTGATTTATATTTAAATAAACCTTTCTTTAAACTTGATGTTGTTTATTGCATTACAACAACTTTGGTGCCGAAACCCGGAAAGATCTGGTGATAAATATAAACGAGCTTTAACGTGAATATTTGGAATAACGGAACGTGAACGCGAATATTTAACAAACGGCTATACTATCGAGGCTTCATGATGGAACAACTAAAACGGACAATCTGTAAAACGTACGTAACTAAAACAGTTAATAATATAAATTCTATGCTAGAAAATAGTTTCAGTGTCGAAGACATTTATACAGCTATGTCAAAGTTAAAGCTTGCAAGTGACAATCTGAAAGAAATTGATAAGCAAATTGAACCTCTGCTTAAGGAAAATCCAGAGGACGAGTTAATGAAAAGGTATGAATATGAAGAGGTAACTACGATGTCTAAGTTGGAATTTAGATTAAAACTGCCAGAAAGATCGCAGATAGAGGTTGACTCGAATTTAACGAATACGGTACCAGTAAGTAACGAAGCAGGTGAGCCGTCCTTTACGTCAGTGAAGCTTCAACGTGTACAGTTAGCAAAGTATGATGGTACTGCAAAGGGCTGGCTTCCTTTCTGGGAACAATTCAAAAAATGATCCACGACAATCAACAATTAACGAATGGAGATCGATTCAACTACCTGCGAATGTATGTCACGGGAAGGGCCGCTGAAGCAATTGAGGGATTTCCTCCATCTGGAGCATTCTATGAAGAAGCTTTGAATATATTAAAAGATCAATTTGGAAATGGGGAACGGCTAATTGAACAATATATCGATAGCATTATGAAAATCGAACCTGTAAAATCCAGAAATGACGTAAGCACTTTAAGGAAGAATTACAATCTAATCACTTCAGCTATCCGTGCTCTTGAAATCTTAGAAGTATCTAGTTCTCAGTATAACATAATCGTAAAGTCGACTCTCATGAAGTCGTTGCCAACGGAATTGCGCTTAGGATTTTATCGACAAATGAAAATGAAATCATCCAATCATCTAGAAATTACTACGAATAATTTAGAAAGTTCATCATCAATGTCAGAGCAAGATGCAGATCGCCAGATAAAGGATTTGTTGCAGTTTCTTAAAAACGAACTCGAGTCGTTGGAACAAGCTTTAAAACCGGATGCAGATGGCAAAGAAAAGATGCTCCCAACAGAGAAGAGAACACACTACAAAGGAACTGCGTCTAGTTTATTAGTCACCCCGAACAAACGTCTTGAATGTTGTGCCTTCTGCAAGAAAGAACATAAAACCGAAATGTGTGACGCAGATGTACCTTTGGCGAGGAAGAGAGAAATTCTAAACGCAGCAGGAAATTGTTACCGTTGTACGAGTGCTAAATATTGTAAAAATAGATTCTTAAGATGTAAACAATGCAAAGGTAGACACGGAACAACAATGTGCGACCCAAACTTTAAGCCAGGTAAAGATAGACACAACGCTGAGACGACAGGTATTACAGTGAAATTAACGAAAGGCGAGAGTTGAATGAACACTTCGGCGCCGTCGGTGTCCAGTTTGATGACAAACATAAACAAAAATATGCTATTGCAAACGGCTTGTGTTTATGCCTTTGGCGAAAATTCAAAGAAATTAATTAGATTAGTAATGTACGGCGGTAGTCAACTTTCATTTATTAAGGAGAATCTATCAAGGGTATTAAATTTACCTGTTGTTGGACAACATAGGGTTTGTATTGCCGCGTTTGTAAATATTTCATCAATACCGTCTAAACTCTACAACCGCGTTTTAATTACTTTGAAAGGACAATATACAGATGAAATTTTAACGATTGAGGCTGTGGAAGTTTCAGAAATTTGCATGGATAATTCACATATACCTAAAGAAAGCGTGGTAGAGTATCAAAACCTGCAGCTTGCTGACAATATCTCGTTTAATATAGATTGAGCGTTAATTGTCGATGGAATTAATATACTTATAGGAGCGGACAATTACTGGGCAGTAGTTACAGGAAAAAATATTTGTCTTAACGAAGGTTTAGTAGCAGTGGACACGAAATTTGGTTATGCTTTGCATGGTCCCATACCAGTTGATGCTACAACCATAGGAGTAAATCTGCAGACAGTGTTACATGCGACAGTTATAAAGACAGAAGCCGAGATCGAAAGTATGTGGGATTTGGAAACAATAGGTATAACTAAAGAAGCAGACGACAATAAGAGGTTTTTCGATAATTTTTTGAAAAATAACGTTCATAAATGTGATGATCGATATTTAGTAGCGTTACCGTGGAAGAATTAGGATGCAGTGATTGAAGATGATAATTTAATTAGTGCACGAGTTCGCGCTCACAGACTAAAGTTTAAATTGACCAATATTAACAAAATATGTGAATATAACGCTGCTATCAAAGGAATGTTGAATAATAATTATGCCGAGTTGATTTCCCGCGGTGATGCTGAAACAACAAATGGCAATCGTGTTTACTACATGCCGCACAGGTCTGTTTTTAGAGAAGATAAACAAACACCGCATTTGCGAGTGGTTTTCGATGCCTCTTCACATGCCCCGGGACAAAAATCGTTGAATGACTTATTAGAAAAGGGGCCTAATTTAAGTCCAGATTTAATTAAGATTTTGCTTAATTTTCGTGTAGGCGAAATCCGAATTACGGCTGGCATTGAGAAAGCATTTCTACAAATTTATTTACATTCCGACGATAAAGACGCACATCGATTCTTATGGTACAATAACGACAATGTTGCAGAACATTTAAAATACTTTTCAAGTAAGCTTTTTCAAGGAGTCTCCATGAATTTACGCAAATGGACGATTAACGGTTTCGAAGTAAACAGCAAGGTTAAATCGCAAAATGCACAAATTCAAAAGGTGTTAGGAATTAACTGCTGCAATCAGAACGATAGAATTAAAATCGAAAAGGTAGTGTGTTGGACAGATTCTCTGATCGCGTTGCATTGGATTAAAGGTGATGTGTCAAAGTGGAAACCATATGTGGCTAACCGTGTTAAAGAAATTCAAACCATATCGAAAGATATAACATGGAGACATTGTTCGGCTCGCGAGAACCCTACGGACTTATTAACCCGCGGAATAAGTTCAAGTACTTTAATAAATTTCGAAACTTGGATACACGGTTCTAGGTGGTTGCTAGGAAATGAACAAACGTGAACAGATAATACGATAGAGAAAGCTACGTCAACGATAGATATAGTATCCAAAATGTCTTTACTAATTAACGACACTATAAAAAGTAGCAATCAATTTATGGATTCTTCCAGATATAGTGATTTTGATCGTTTAGTGCGGATAACGGCGTATGTTTTACGATTTATAGGAAATTTAAAAACCAGAAATAATAAAGAAATGAAGAGCTTAACCGTAAACGAATTTGAAAGGGCCGAAATATGTTTACTGAGGCAAGCGCAGCGGGAAGTTTATTATTCGGAGGTTAACAGTTTACAAAAGGGCGAGGGCATTGAACGGAAATCGAGTATTTCAACTTTAAGCCCTTTCTTAGATAAACATGAATTGCTGCGTTTGGGTGGACGTCTTCATAATTTAAGAGAAGATTTCGACCTCAAGCATCCCGTTATTCTATCGAAAAATGCACACTTAAGTAAATTATTAATAATGAAGTTTCATAAAACTCTTCATCATAGTGCTGTAAATGCAACACTTTATGAATTACGTAAACGATTTTGGATTGTACGAGGACGGTAATTAATAAAGTCCGTTTTAGCAAGATGTGTTATCTGTAAACGACTTCGTGGAAAGTCAGGGTCGCATCCCTTCGCGCCGTTACCTAGAGAACGAATACAGCAAACAAAGCCCTTTGAAGTGACAGGTTTAGACTTCGCCGGACCGTTGTATTTTAAAGATAGTTATCACTCAAAGCCATGTTATGTGCTTTTATTCACCTGCGCTGTTATACGAGCACTTCATCTAGAGATTGTTTTGAAAATGGATGTTGCGTCTACAATCAGTGCATGTAAACGGTTCTTTGCCCGTAGACGGATTCCTAAGGTCATTTACCCAGATAACCCTAAAACATTTAAAAGAATATCACGTGAAATATCGACCTAAAATGCAGTGATGGCGAGTACAGAATTGATCGAGTTCGTGAACAGTCACCAAATTAAGTGGAAGTTTATAGTAGAGCGAGCGGCTTGGCACGGTGAATTTTACGAGCGACTTGTAAAAAGCGTAAAAGACGCTCTTAGGGCTACGATAGCACGTTCTTTACTAAATTTAGATCAACTAAATACACTCATTACCGAGGTTGAAGCAACAATAAACGCCCGCCCGCTCACATACCTAGGTAGTGAACATATAGATTTAATGCCGTTAACCCCTTCGCATTTTTTATTGGTACCCGCTTTGGCTACTATTCTTTTTGTTGACCGTGTTATTAATGGAGATGAGATTCGTAGGCTATGGAAGCAGAGAACAAACGTTATAGACTACTTTTGGAAAAGATGGAGCGCAGAATATTTACAATTATTAAGAGGAGCTCATCACAACGTGAATGCGCGCGAGTGTGCGATTAAGCAATGGGATGTCGTATTAATAAATGGAAATGATAAGCGACGGTTATTGTGAAAATTAGGGTTGCTGAAAGAAGTGATAAACGGCCGTGATGGCAAAGTGTGTGCCTGTTAAGATTGCGAATGGCCCCGTAATTAGGCGCCCAATTATTATATCCTTTAGAAGTAAGAAGTGATAAGCTAGGTTGTGCCGCCGCGCCGGAGGATGTGTAAAATATTCCAGGCTTTCTGCGTGCGTCGATAGACCTAAGGATAGTACAGGGAGTAAGTAAGGGGTTACTGTAACTTGTTGTTCAGAGATACAGAAGAACGTAAGAAGCTTTCATGATGTGTAGTCGCTTAGCTTGATTTATATTTAAATAAACCTTTCTTTAAACTTGATGTTGTTTGTTGCATTACATTACTCTTAATCGAACATTCGAGTAGTTTGTTAAATCCTTTTTTAAATTTTGTATCCATTTCCTAATAATTGAATAAACGCTTCGGGAAATTTGTTATACATATGAATACGAGTTTTGAAATTTCATTAAGTTAAACATTCTTGGCGTACTAGTATTGTTTTTGTTCACACGCGTGACGTGATTATCAATTATAAGGAACACAACGTGTTGTTCTCCGCAATGTTGCTGAGTGGAGTCATATTTAACCTTGTCAGCAAATTATACATTCGGAATGTGCCAACGTACTCTGTTTTGATGATGCCGATTATATTAAAATCACTAAAATTCTAGCGCAGATGAGGAAAGGGTGAGTTGTCAATTATGAAAATGTTCATCATTTAAAAAATCGATATCTTTTTTGTTTCAAGCAAGCTCATCTATCTTATCTACCATATCATGCAGACTAATAAAATCGGTTTACGTCAGATTTTAACGAGTAGCTGAAACTTCAGCTTTTCAATGTTTTCCTTGCCTATACGATATGAATGACTCCTTTCAAAAATTTGAAGAACACAGCCGTTTCTGACATGATTCTTCAAATAACTCTTACACATATTTTGGCACCCAATGTTGCACATTTCTAGATTTTGATTATTTTAGTGTATTTTTTTCCGATGATTCAGCTCTGAAATGCACTCTAACGAAACATGTTTGAGTAGCTTATGGTTGTTTTTGCACATGCATAAAACTACATTTTAAGTTGATGGTAATAGTTTCTTGCAGAAATTTAAAGAACGGCAATTTCTTACACTACAACGAATACGATATCGTATGCTGCAGGTATCGCTCACTAGACAACCATTTCTCTCGCGCTCTCTTAGTCAAAACATTAAAGTTAGTTAGGCACACCTCTCTACTGTTTGCCATTAACCTGTAGCTTACTTATTCCTATATTTTTGTTAATATGGTCCATATACTTCAGCTTTAGTCTTTCCCTAGATATGATACCATCTGACATTGCCTTGTCACGCTTTTTAATTACATTTTGTGATACTCATGTGTTCCTGAATCATTTTTAGCACCCTATTATTACCAATTTATCAGTCCAGCTGAGCGTAAGCATTATCCCGTAATATCACATTTTCATTTGCACAACATAAACGAGACTCCAAATAATGGATAAAGAAATTTCAGGAAACCGGCTCTACGGTAAGAAAACCATGGACGATTCAAGTTTTCACATATACCAGTTTCTACTAATACTAACTCATAACCGATATAACGTGAAAAGTATGTTTAAAACTTCTATGTATCGTATTCTTTACCCACCCCTATAAAATTCAGTTAGTAAAAAATACTGATAATAATGAAAGATTAAACTTGGTTAAAGAAGTGCCATAGGTATTTCATTAATAATATCTTGTTCTTAGGCAAAGCACATTTCTTTCTTAGCAGGTATGATTCTAAGCAAAATTGTCGGCGCTGGAGCGGGGTAAATCCTAAGCAGTAGCATGTGATACCACCGCCATTCCCCAAAGTGATTGTTTAGTGCTTTATGTTGGTTTATGGAATAATTGGTTTATACTTTGTAAGGATCACCATGGTAATATGGTAACTGCAAATCTCAATCGTTATGTGACAATATTTCAAAATTTCCTAAGCCTACGTTGCAAGCGTGGTTTCAACACCATGCAGCAACGTCTCACACTTTAAAAAAATGTTTGCCGGTTATTTAGGAAAATTTCAAAGCAAATGATTTCGCATAGAAGTAATATTAATATTAAGGGATACCTCAAGGGCAAGATTTATAGTAATATGAATCTACGTACTATCAACGAGCTGAAAAACAATATTCGTCAAGAAATTGCAATTGTCATAAATGATTAATAATTTTAGGACTTGCTTACGTTGTGAGTGGCGAGCTTGTAATGGTTTTCATTTGGTTCTAAGGAATAATTTTACACAAACTATAGTTTATTATACAAATAGAAAAATGTATACTTCAATGTGTTCTCACCTATTAGAAATTTGAAATTAAACTTATTTGTGGACGTCCAAGTATTTCTATTTATCTTTTACTTCTTTTATCAATTGCAATCCAACTTTCTAGGTAGAAAAGTTTTTTTACTCTAATTTTTTTGGTGATGCCAGATTACTATTAGTGTCCTGCAGGCTACACTACTGCAACACATAAATTAATATACATATACAAGCACAAAAGGAATATATTTACAACATTAACAATTAATAACTTATATCTAAATATATATACGACACTATAACTAATTATTTACAGGATTAACACTAGTGCGTATTAATGAACACAAACTGAAACGAATATAAAAGTACAGTAAATCAATTAATGCAAAAAACACAATGTGAATATTTACTAGATTAATACAAGTGCGTGATAATGAGCACAAACAAGAACAACGTTTATATATCCCTATATAAAAAAAAAACAGAAACGTCTATCTGTACAACAAACGCATAAAATCAGTTAATGACAAGTATAGTTAAATATTTACAGGATTAACACGAGTGCGTGTTAATAAGCACAAACACGAACAAAAGTTAAATCAATTAAAGGCAATATAATATGAATACAAGATTAACACGAATGCGCTTTAATAAGCAAAAACAAGAACATTGATTAAGTTAGTTGATGTAAATACAATATGAATACACGATTAACACGTTTGTGTTAATAAGCACAAACAAGTACATACATCTGTATAGAATAAATGCATTAAGTCATTTAATGCCAATACAGTGTGAACAATTTTGTAATATAATATATAAAATATATGGGGGTGAGTATTATTAGCCTAGGGCTAATTTGGAGATCTTCTTATAGGGAAGGAATCTCGACATTCTTCCGACTGAGCTAGGGTCTATTCCTCGGGTAGAGCTTATGTGGAGTGGTCGTGGCTTTTACGACAAAACATTGTTTACTTACTGACTCTAATAATTCTAAAATAGGGGGTGCAATAGGGGCGCCACCAAATCCTTAAATTTTTTTATCACGGGTTTGCCCTAAGGGAGGACTTGGAAGTCCTTAGAGAGAAATATCGTATTTACCGCTAAAGCAGGAGCTGTAAAGAAAATATTAATATAACAATGAAGAACACAAGAGATGTATTCTTGCTACCTTATACAATAAAGAAGAAGAATAGACTTTTATATCAATAATTTAAACATTATTATATGAACCAATTTAGGCATTAAGCCTCTTGAAGGTGTTGTTTAGTGCTTCTTTATAAAGTCACTGTTATAGACTTTACTTTTATGAAAGGGTATTTATACCTTTTTTACCTCTTTAAGTCAATTACCCTATCTTTGAACTCACTTGTCCAAAATAAAACAATTATGCAATTGAATTTAACGGTTGTTCTTTAATTAAAATTTTGATTTCTTAGTAATAAAATTTTATGTACAAAATATACATCAAAATGTGGTCTAAACTCTTGAACACAATGATTGAATATGAAAATTACTACTGTCTTTACTAAGAATAAAAAAATATCAATAACGTATTAAACATTTTTACAAGGCTTTCCAAATTAATTACCCAAAATACACCGATCTGTTACCTTGGTTTACAAATGTGTATTAAATATTCAAAGACTAAAAATATTAGTTGTCGTAATTACTTAAGGTGTGATTGAATTTGAATGAAATACTTTGAGTTAAATTAAGGTATTCATATTCATTTGCAATAATATCATATATAACCCTTAATTCAAACTGTGTGTTACGTCATCATCGAACATTTATTGGTATTGGTGACAATAAATACTTTCGTGCGGGTATCCTACAGTTTTAGTGAACCATTTATACCGACAGTGGAAGTGCGTAAAGACAGTCGTACGCGAACCGTTGAAGAATACAGTTGTACTCGAACCGTTACAAAAGACGGTCGTGTGAGAGCTTTTGGAAGCGACACCATCACCCGGACGTGCGTGTTTTTGGTTGTCCGCGAAGCTTTTGTGTGTGAACCTTTATTGCCCACAGCGGCACAGGCTTTAAGGTATTTATACCCTTCCTTAAGTAGTTGTTGTAGTTGTTTTTAGTTATTACATAACCGCTCCACTGCTATTCGGTATTGCTACAAAAAGCAATTGGTCCTTCCCTATAATTAGCATATCCTTATCACCTCATTCATCCCACAAGAATCCATTGGTCCAAACGATCCGAATTTACTAGTTCTATGGTTTATACGCATGTCCTAAATTAAATACACTTTTGCATTCCAGCGAGCTTTTTAATTAATTAATGATTTAGCTTTAAATTTGTGTTCAAACCCCATATTTAGCGGGTTAAAATATGCACAATATTAGCTACATACTTTCGTTAGATTAAATTAAGTGAAAACAAATCCTTAATATAAAATTTGCTAATTTGCATTAAAAGTCGTTGCGCGTTTTTAGTATCACATACAACTTTTCAGTCGGTTTACAACGTAAACTATTGAACACATTTGCAGGAGTAATAGAATGTAAAAGCTTCATTTTTCTTGCAATATGTTAAGCCACATGTTTAAGCGTTCCTGTGATCTTTTGATGGTAAAAGTCGCCCGGGTTTAAACTGTAAATCTTATCTTTAGGCTTTGTTTGACAAACCGGTAGGTTTTCGACGTATCGCTTAAGACCACATTGCAGGCCAATAGTCATAAAACGTGATTTATTGGTTTATACGCTATTTTACCTTTTTCGTGCCTTGAACAACTCATAATATTTTAATATTTCTCAGCGCACATCTGAGCGGTTACGGTTTTACAGCATTTATTGTAGGCCTTTCAGAATGGCTCCGAAGAAAACACATGTAGCTGAGCTCGGATTGCTTAAAATACGCATTATGGAGATGTGGGAACTTAGTAACGCTATACAAAGTGACCCAACTTTAAAAACGTTGTTCCATATTCAAACAAGGGGAGTAAATGACCTTTACACCAATTTCAATAAAATTTTAGTTGAGGTCTTAGCGTCCTGTGACGAGGTAGAATCATTGAATTACCACGCTTTACGGAAGGAAGTAGATTCCGCTTATTATTGCATACTGCTGCATCTTGAAACGATGAAAGCACCACAAATCATTGAAAATGCTCCAAGCAGCACAGGGTCAAAATTGTTAC
The DNA here is from genome assembly GCA_036346225.1 of Platerodrilus igneus. Taxonomy (NCBI): domain Eukaryota; kingdom Metazoa; phylum Arthropoda; class Insecta; order Coleoptera; family Lycidae; genus Platerodrilus; species Platerodrilus igneus. The sequence continues at coordinate 3,546,709 of JARFIW010001179.1, read as the reverse complement.
CGTTAAAGCTCCCACATTTTAATAATGAGGTAACTGAATTTACATCTTTCATCGATTTATTTGACAGTCTGGTCTATAATAACGCGTCGCTGTCCAATATCGAAAAATTAAATTACCTCATCAGTTGCTGTAGCGGGGAATCTTTGAAAATTATTAAATCGGTACCCATTTCGGGAGATAACTTTATCATTTCCTATAATGCCTTGCGTGAGCGATTTAGCAACCCGCGTTTATTGGCAACTTTGCATTGGAAAGCTATGAAAGACTCTCCACCTTTAAAATCAGAAGACCCTAAGAAACTTAGGGCACTTATTGATTGTTTTTCAGAGAACCTTGCTGTTCTAACTAACTTAAAGTTTCCCACTGAACATTGGAACTTTATTCTGGTCGATTGTCTTTTAGAAAAACTCGATCCGTTCACTAGAAAACGCTTCGAACTCCAATCGGATCCGAAGCAAATACCCAATTTCGATGATTTGAGATATTTTTTAACTCAACAATGTGCAGCGTTGGAAACCTTTTCTTCAACCGCACCTGTTTCTTATTCGACGACTGTCCACACATCTCACACATCAGTACCTAAGAAATCCTCAGCGTTTCAATTTAAACCAAGAGTTTCTTCTAACGTAGTTTCACTGGATACACCAAGTAGCTCCAGTGACTCAAAGAATTCATTTTCGCACCATTGTCCTTCTTGCAAGGGCAATCACTTAATTTACAGATGTCAATCGTTTCTAAAGAAAACTCCGACAGAACGTTTCGACATTGTCAAACGCTTACGCCTTTGTTTAAATTGCTTACGAACAGACCATGCGTCCATGCAATGCAAATCTTATAATTCCTGTCGAACTTGCGCCAAGCCGCATCATACCTTGCTACATTTTGAACCGCAACCTGCTTCTAGCCGTTCAGCTGAACCGATCGCTACACCTATGCATAAAAATGCCAATAGGACGCAGTCAGCCTCTCCTATTCCGGCAAATGTTTTGTCTTCACAGACGAATTCAAATCTTGGGGTTACTGTCTTACTCTCCACTGCTGTTGTGGAAGTTCAAGATCGTTCTGGTAGATACAAACCGATCAGGGTACTCTTAGATCCTGGCTCTCAAGCTAGCTTTATTCGAGACGATTGCGTGAGCAAACTTTGACTTCCACGCATACGTTCTCAAGTTCCGATTTATGGACTTGGACAGACAACTTCAGCAGTCAATAGGGGTGCCGTCAGCTGCACCATTCGCTCTATGTTAGACTCTGAAAAATCTCTAGAAGTCACAACTTTTGTGCTTTCGTCAATATCTGGCAAATTACCCAGCGTTGAAGTTCCTAATAATTGGGAACACTTATGCAGCCTGCACTTTGCAGACCCGACCTGGAACTCTCCAGGAACTATTGACATGCTCCTTGGAGCAGATGTTTATCCGTTCATCATCAATGGCGGTGTTATACATGGCAAGTTTCTTCAGCCTGCCGCCATAAATACAATTTTTGGTTGGACTATTATTGGTCCCACAAAAATCTTGCAGTCTGATACTGTCCAAGCATTTTTACTTCTGTAGAAGATCCTATCGACCAGACCCTAAGGCGGTTTTGGGAGATAGAAGAGTTCCATCAAGCCTTATACTTCTCCAGAAGAAGAAAAGGCAGATTTGATTTTGAAAACACGTTTTCTCGTGACCCTAGCGGTCGTTTTATTGTTGCGTTACCGTTCAACGATACTTTGCCCGTTTTTGATAATTGCTTTGAGATGGCTAAAAAAAGACTATTTTCCCTGGAGCGCAAATTGCATGCTCAACCGGAGCTACGCGCCCAATATAACAATTTCATGCAGGACTATCTTGATGCGGGTCATATGGCATTACTCGATCTCCGCCCGTTGGGAACGATAATTATTTTTTACCCCATCACCCTGTGTTTAAAGAGGAAGGTCATACTTCTAAAATTCGTGTGGTTTTTGACGCCTCTGCAAAGGCTAAAAACAACGTGTCACTTAATGACACTCAATTGGCTGGACCTAGTCTCCAAAACTACATTTCGTCAATCTTACTGAAATTTCGTACTCATCGTTTCGTTTTTACTTGTGATGTTCGCCAAATATATTGACAAATTTTGGTTACCGAACAACATCGAAAGTTTCAGTTAATTGTTTGGCGGTTCTCCGCAGAAGAACCCATTCAGACTTATCAGCTTAATACAGTGACCTATGGTATTAAGTCATCGCCTTATCTAGCATTAAAGACCCTTCAGCAATTAGCCATTGACGAAGGCAAAAGGTTTCCGTTAGCCGCTGAGGCTATACGGTCAAATCTATATATTGACGATTTCGTCGCTGGTGGAGATTCTATACAATCGGCCCGAGAAATTAAAGATCAACTTATCCGACTTTTACATTTGGCTGGTTTTGAACTTCGAAAATGGAGTTCTAATTCAGCTTCTATTTTGGAAGGCATTCCGTCAGATTTTTGCCAATATACTTCTCTCGATTTCGATTCTGACGAATCAATAAAAATATTAGGTCTACAATGGTCACCTACAGAAGATATTTTCTCATTTCGGGTTAAACCATTAAACCCAATATGTACAAAGCGCAACATACTTTCGCAAGTTGCCAGAATATATGAGCCATTAGGGTTTTTAGCCCCACTAACACTTTTTGCAAAACGCTTAATCCAGCATCTGTGGATGTTAGGTTTAAATTGGGATGACATCGCACCAGCAGACATTTCGTCTCAATGGCAGCAGCATCAAGAAGAATTGCCGTTATTATCGTCATTAAAGTTACCACGTTGCTTACCCCCTTCGGATCCTTTTACTTGTCATTTGCATGGGTTTTGCGATGCTAGCGAGGTAGGGTATGCAGCGGTAGTGTATTTTCAGTACATAAATCAAACTACTGGAGAAATAACTGTACAATTTGTAGCCGCTAAAACAAAAGTAGCTCCAATTAAGCGCATTTCACTTCCACGTTTGGAATTATGTGCCGCCGTTTTATTAACCGATTTACTTTCCTTTACCATTCGGTCTTATCAAGGCTTGATTGAAATCTCCGATGTTTCAGCGTGGAGTGATTCTACCGTCGCTCTCACTTGGATACGTTCTCCATCTTTTCGTTGGAAAACTTTTGTGGCAAACCGTGTTAGCCACATTCAAGAAATCATTGCACCTAGCCGATGGTTTTATATTAAATCTTCGCATAATCCGGCTGATCCTGCATCTCGGGGATTAATGCCAAGCGCGGTTATTTCATGTTCGCTATGGTGGGCGGGGCCTGAATGGCTTCACTACCCTAGTGACTCGTGGCCGCCTCCACCAACATTGTCGACCTCAATTGCTGAGGTAACTACGGAAAAGAAGATCCTAACATTTATCGCTCAAACAGATCCAAACGTCATTGACATTTTACTAAGTCGCTTTTCATCGTTATATAAAATCCAAGGCATCGTGGCTTACATTTATAGATTTTCTAAACCCATGGCTCAACGTCATACGGGTCCCTTAACAGACATTGAATTACACACTGCTCTCATGATTATCGTTCGGCATGTACAAAATGGTACATTTTTAAAGGAAATAGCTTCGATCAAGGCAAACCGTAAATTACCTAAAAGCTTGCGAAAACTTTCTCCATTTGTTGATCCACAAAATATCTTAAGAGTAGGTGGGCGCTTGACACATTCTTCGCTTTCCTATTTCGAAAAGTTTCCTGCGTTATTGCCTCAGCGGCACCGATTAACCGAACTTATCATTCGGTCAACTCATGAAAGGTATTGCCATCCCGGTGTTAATACCACAGCGTATCTTATCCAACAGAATTTCTGGATTCTTTCTATTAAAAATTCAATCAGAAATTATTTATCATCATGTCATAGATGTTTTCGTACCAAACCGGTCCTGGTAACTCTTCCTATGAGAGACCTACCGGCAGCACGTATTACCCAGATCAAAACTACACATGGCACATTAAAACGACCTTTGGTCAAACTAGCGCCGCTACCGGTTTTTTAATTTTATTTTATGTTTAGATGTATATACACATTTCTTACATGTATAGTAGTATATTATTTTTAAATATTTGCTTATTTACATATATATTCAACGAACTTCGTTCGTTTATGAAATCGATTTGTCGTCCGCCTGTCCGTCCGTCCGAGGCCTTTCTAATGGTCGGACATCAATGTGTGATACATCAATCGATTCAGCTCGGTGTCAAGAGCTTAAGTTTTGATGTCAGTTAAAATCGGGCCACGGGGGCGCCGTGCCCCCGCGATATTCCGTCGGGAAAAAAAAAATTTCAAATAGGTCCAAAATTAATGTGCGATACATATTTGGACTCCCCTAACATAGCTGAGTCGAAATATGGTACCGCCCACAAAATCTGACCACGGATACCCGACCCCCCCCCCCGGGGAATTAATTTTTATCAAAAATTTCAAATAGGTCCAAAATTAATGTGCGATACATATTTGGACTCCCCTAACATAGCTGAGTCGAAATATGGTACCCCCCACAAAATCTGACCACGGATACCCCCCGGGGAATTAATTTTATCAAAAATTTCAAATAGGCTCAAAATTAATGTGCGATACATATTTGGACTCCCCTAACATAGCTGAGTCGAAATATGGTACCCCCCACAAAATCTGACCACGGATACCCCAACCCCCCACCGGGAATTAATTTTTATCAAAAATTTCAAATAGGTCCAAAATTAATGTGCGATACATAAATTGTTTTAAAGTAAGTCTACATTTGGAAGTTCGTTGCGACAATGCCTTGCATTTCCAACTTGTTTTATTTTTGCATAGTTGGTAATATCGCTCGCTGTAGTGTACCACCCTATCTTTCGTTACCTGTTTTCTTAGCAAAGTCAAATCCCATGTGATTTCCTTCACCCAACCTACTTCCCTCCTTTTCAAAATTCTATGAATTTGGTGGGCGGTATGTTACGTCATCATCGAACATTTATTGGTATTGGTGACAATAAATACTTTCGTGCGGGTATCCTACAGTTTTAGTAAAACATTTATACCGACAGTGGAAGTGCGTGAAGACAGTCGTACGCGAACCGTTGAAGAATACAGTTGTACTCGAACCGTTACAAAAGACGGTCGTGTGAGAGCTTTTGGAAGCGACACCATCACCCGGACGTGCGTGTTTTTGGTTGTCCGCGAAGCTTTTGTGTGTGAACCTTTATTGCCCACAGCGGCACAGGCTTTAAGGTATTTATACCCTTCCTTAAGTAGTTGTTGTAGTTGTTTTTAGTTATTACATAACCGCTCCACTGCTATCGTTATTGCTACAAAAAGCAATTGGTCCTTCCCTATAATTAGCATATCCTTATCACCTCATTCATCCCACAAGAATCCACTGTGATAAATTCTAAATAGCAAAAGCTTTCGTAATTACATGGTAAAACAAGAATCATAAATTGCTACAATGTTTTTTTTCGATCATCTTCCTCGCTGTTAAGATAGGCGAACAGCTGTAGTCATGTCAAAGTGATAGAGAAACGCTTACCTTACAAACAGTTGTTTTAAACTACATTGAAACAATTACGTTGTCAAATCCAGATGTGCTGGCCTGCGATCCTTTGACAAACAAATTACGTCAACGTACTGTCCACATTTTATTGCCTAATATACTGGATCTTTACTAGAACCATTTACGCGGACTTGAAGTGCATTTCATCTTCACAAATCGAAACAAAATCGAACCATAAAACAGCCTATCCAAAGTACATCATTTTCCATGTTTCTTTAACTTGTGTTAAAGACAAATTATTCAACGGTAATAATTGGAAAATTGAATATGATATTTGAACTTGTAAGCTCGCAATCTTATCATTGTTTAATGTTCAGAATATACATTAGTTCATATACGTTAGTGAGAATAGACTTGATAATTACAAAGACCAAATTCCACCAACTATTTATGTTAATTTATTAATAAGTTCATTGAAATTAATACTAGCAAATTTTAAAGAAATTATTATTAGAAATTCTATAAGACCATAACTAGAAAATCTACAAGGGACATTTTATAAATTCAGTGAAATCAAAATGAACAAATTTAAGGAATTCATTATCAGAAATTCATAGAGCGCTGTAATAAAATTATTTACTCTGACTTAACAATAATTTAATCTGCTTACCATTATTAAAATACACAGAAAAGCAAGTGCATCTTGCACTTGTTCAAGCGGCAACGCCTATTGCTTTATGCAGGTTGCCGACGAGGACCCTATTCAACTGCATGGTGCTTGTGACTTCACAAGTGGTCGTGCCAGACTGAATCGTCCGTTCGATGCGCAATACTCACATCAAAATCGCTTGACATTGGATATGCAATTCAAGCGACCAACGTTTACTAATAGTAACTAAACCAATATTGTAAAGTAATATTCGGTTTGTGATTGGGGTACACGGCCCTGATCTAAATATTTATTTATGTCGCAAAATTTAATTGTTTATTTAAATTGACAATGCAGTGTATTTTATAAATAATTTGAAAAGGATTTGTAGTTATCAAAAAAATGGTTACAATCTATTCACAGGATTAACACAAATAGAAATTTGTGTTTATTTCGTAATCTTGTGAAACATTATTATGGACTAATAAATGTTCATTATATAAACCTGGCAAAAAGCAGATACAGACACTTAGGAAGTGGCTGTCTGTGGCGGTGACGAAGTTATTGCTTCGACGGCTCATGGTGGCACGCCTGAACGACGTGGATCCGCAGACAAGACCTGGCTGACTGACGGCGTCGTCGGGATGGTGCCCTGGTATCTCCAAATGTAAGCGAGTATTGAATGTTTTGTCAAGGTATCACCCGTTTAAAATTAATGTAATTGGGCGCTCTCAGGATATCAATTACTGACGTGTGAAGTTCGAGTCGGGATAACAATCACCGACTGCGTAATGAGAGACTAAGTGTGTTTAATCAAGATGACTTTCACTGATTGTGTAAAGTGCAGTTTCATGAGCGTAGCTTACAGAGCGTAAAACTAGACGACTCTTGAATATCAATCACGAGTGTTTAGTAGTACCGGTCTTTGGATATCGATCACAAGGACTGACTTCCTGGTCTATTTGAAGCTGACGTGACTATTGTTATTGTGGAAAGTAGAATAAAGTTTGAGCCATTTTTACATATGCTGGCGTTAAAACTAAAGAAAGTAAGTAAGTTTCGAGTCGCGATCACAGGAGAAATTGAATTTAATTTTGTTTGAGCGTTGTTGTCTGGTAACACTGGTTCTAGATTGACTATTACCCTGGTATCTTTATTTTTGTTTTTTGATTACCTTATCTAAATTATGACTTACAGTTTTTTTTTTACTATGTACTACTATTGCTAACTTCTTATTTGTTTGTGCAAAATAACTATATCATCAGCAAATAGTGGCATTTGAGATTTCTCTTCTTGTCAGACAGTCTTGGGTAGATTGTACTGCCCATTTCCAAATTTTTAGTTAGTTGATAGTAATTCTCTTCAATTTTCAATAGCACACGCTAATCACGTATGCCTCTAGTTTTGATTATTTTATTTGATTGCAGCTTACAATATTTTGTGTGCGCTAAGGATTGATGTTTACCGTTCTGATACTAACGGTAATTATAAGAGTGATTACGTATTAGAATAAGAACGTTACATTGTCCATTGCCTTGAAAGTACGTTAAGAGCTCATCACAGTAGCGGCCATCTTGAAATTTATAAAGATCCAAATTTCTTTCCTATTAGGCACCCAAGTTAAAAACGGTTTTAATAAAAGTTACTTATAAAATAATTAGCTATGTGGGAAAGTCATTTAAGTTTTTTTTAACTAAAAAAGATTTTTTTGCTGATAATAGAGCGATTTAAACAAAACCAGTAACTTTCCCAAATGTGTGAATAATTATTATGAATTTTCATCAAAATTGCATACTACAATTCAGTTTATTTATCGAATAAATCAAATATCAGTATTTTTTAGAAAAATGCTCCTGCAATATGCTGCTGTGGAAAAATTCAGAACTTCCATGTCACACACTGTTGTAAAACAGAAATGGTTTGAATACATGCTATATAAAACAAAACACAACAAACATCTATTGAGATCAAACTATCCTTATGAGAGTTTTCGACTATAGTCGTAATTGCTTGCAAATCTATTTATAACTTTCATTATGGATATTATTTAGCGTCTCAGTAATTATAGAAATGAATTGTTTTTCATAAACCTTGCATTTATATACATTTTTGTTGGATTTCCTATTTAGTGAAGTAGGTAATTGGAATTCCCCCAGTTTTAAGGTAAATGATAATGAAAGACGGCATTGCAATAGTGTTCTATATTTTTAAATTTTTTTTGAAATAATATACTATATAGTTGATGAAAAACTGGTTTGTAATAGGGCGAAAGAATAAGAGTAGTGTAAGACTTGTAAAAAAGAATAAACACAGAATTGTTTAATTTTTATGCTCAAGTTCAATTAATGTTTTGGGATAAATTTAAAAAGTTACTAGTAATATTTCGTCATATTTAGGCTTGTATAGTAATAAGGAATAATGCGATAAAAATTCTTACGGTTAATTAGAATTTACAAACCATGTTTGGTTAAGTTTTTTACCCTCAAACTTCTCTAATACACGTAAAATGTACTTTTTGTTTACTATGGTACAAATTCACCATTCACAAACTCCCATACGCAATTGTATTGAAACAAAATTTGACAAACTGCAATAAAAACGTAAATAAGTAAAAGCAAAACAAAATTTGGACTACTTAAAAATTCAAGACATGCATTTTTATTCTACTAGAATGTTTACTGTCTCCGATTCAGTACAATTTTAAATATGTAATAGCAATGTAAACATATTGAAAATTTGTATTTTATATTTATATCTATTTTTAATTGTATAAAATTCACTGAAATAAAACATACTTTGCCGTTGCGGCCACTTTGTTTATTATTTCGTCGTTAGAAAATGATAAACGAAACGAAGGTGCGATATGAAAAGAAACCAAACCAACATTTGTAGCTTTTCACAAACTGTAATCAAAACCCACTTGACACTTTACATAATCATTTTTTTATTACAGATACGTTTAAACCATTATTCTGGTTTTTCCATTTATTGGCCAACTAATTAATGTAATAGGTTTTTCAATTGCATATTAGAAATTGTAAAATAACTGAGCGATGCAAATGTAGGAATGTTAAATCTTATAATTTCTTGTTCCCTAATAATTTTTTTTACATTAGATATTGGAATTTCAAAGGTTTTCACTGATTATGAATGTTAGAGAATATGTATAATTCAAATATCTGTGAGGTTTATAAATGGACTAAGTTCCACAGCACTGCCGTCTATATGTGCTCCCTGGTACTTCATAAACTAAGTAGGCGGAGTACTATACTTCATATCCTTTTCTAATGAATATCTGCATCTCAACATTTCGTCCCGCCCTACGCTACCTGACCCCAACCCGCGCTTTTACAGCAGATGGTAGGTAACTGCTGTGACGAGCTCTTAAAGACAAGAGAGTACATTACTAATTAGACGGTAGGTTGATATCAGGAAAGCGGGCAGCGATTTGAAAGTAGGTCATGAGTTTGGATCAGCACAGCCGCAATTTGGTTGTTGATCTGAATAGCGGTAATGCGGCTGTTGTGATGTCGTTGAACTTTGTGATGCCTTGGAGATGAATGATCCTGTGATGTACCCCTTTTTTCGGAGACTAGCTCAACTCTACGGCTTATTTAAATGTAGAAAAGTATTTAATTTTTGTACCAGGTGAATTTACTCAATAATGAACATAAATCGTTTCATCTTTTTCAGATTCAGCAAATTTACATTAAATAGATGTACCTGAATTACAAATATATGATTGGCGTTTCAATGATATGCACAAACTTTCCTAAAAACCACTTTTTTTATAGACCTATCATTTCAACGTCTGTCAAGATCTCTTAAATCAGATTTTAACGTTGCACAAATTTAACTTAATTCATTAAATATTTCGAGTTTATAAATATTAATTACTTGGAATTGTGTTAGTTTCAAGGTGACTTGTTACAAACAATGCTATTACTTTGGAATTCAAGCGAAATTTAAAATTCTTAACGTTTAGTGCCATCTTCGATAGAGGCAAACAAAATCTTTGATGAAAGCAACTGGTATCTCATTACAAAGTCAGGGACAAAAGGATAGCTCACAAACGCCTACAAAATATTTAATATTGACAATACGAGATGATAATGTCGAGCTTTTAACGTGGAATAAGTGATAGGAAATGGTATAAAGGATGTAGACAACACGATGACAGTATAGTATTACAAAGGAATTCTACATGTGCGCTAGGGTATATATAACATCGATGAATTAAAATTAAAGGGGAACTGATCGAGCTCTCAATAAATTGAAACTGTTATTGTGTGGCGCTTAAATATACGGGAATTTGTATCTGAAATTCTGATACAGAAGATAATCACGGTGCTGTGGACTATTTCTTTGTGTTGTAAAATAATGCCAGTGACATACGTACATAATAGAAGGCTTTCATCTTGAAACAGGATAATGTCATTTGGAGTTGTATTAAAGGGTGTTTGTTTACGTGCTGTCACTGTAATTCTTAATCGCTTTTCTATTCCATAATTTGGTTTATAGACAATAGTGACGACTACAATTAGTTTTCAATTTCTACGAGACTCATTTCCTTTCGTGCGAAGAGCTCTTTTGCTCCGGGAATTCTTTCGTCCAGGAACCCCTTTTGCCTTTGAACCCCTTTCGTACCAAAAACCCCAGTTCGCTATTGGTATAACGATATACATTTGTGGCTACTTTAAGTATTTCTCGCACTTCGCGCTCGACCAGTTATTCAAAGGTCGCTTTAACTTTTTATTAAATAAGTATCGAAAAAGCCATACAACTTTATAGATTTTATTTATTGTATTAACGCAGCTAAATATTTTACGTTAAAGACTTAATTTAAATTAGAAAGAGTATTATTCCCACTTGTGAAATTAAAAATCTATGTTCTGTAGTCAAAAGTTTTATTATATATTTTTCCGCGCGATTTTATGCCTTTGTACTTCGTTCAGAAAATGATTGTAATGTTTAAAGGAAAATGGCGCCCGCTGTCCTTTTAAAAGAATAAATATTCACAATCATGTGAGAAAAAACGTATGTCAAATTTGATATAAATTTATTAACCTTTCTTAAAATTAGACTTCTACTGGAAATTACTGCGGAATGGAATGTGAAATCTAACTTTAGGCCTCCCACTATGCATTAGACGTTTTATCGTATAGTATTTGTCTATTGAAAACGGGAAATGATATTTCAGGTACTGATAGTAAGTTTTAAGTGTTTTTGTGCGTGTCCGGTTGGCGATCTTTGGGAGTTAATAAATGGCCTCAAAAATTAGACCTATATTTTAAATAGTACAAACCTTGTATGTAATATAAAACTTAAGCCCTTCAGTATGTACTAAATCTTTAATAGCACCATAATTTTGGGTTCAATAACTTGAATGACGTATAATTAACAAATGTGAAACCAAGCGGAAAACGACGCGTGAACGATTTAAGTATGAAAGGTTTTAAAAAATCGATGGCGTCAGTTGTTCTTTGAAAAATCAAGAAAAGACTGAACAACCTAGGTATCGAACCCAGGACCTCGGGACTGCTATCCGAAACCATTAGCACTGAGTTATTGTGCCCGATGTTTGTCGAAATTTGACTGCTATACGCTTGTATTTTCGAACACGACATGAAAATACTTAGACCTTAAAAATTCAAGACCAATTGTAACTATTCGGTTGCATCATTAGGTTTTGTTAAATAAATTAATAGTTTTTCTTTAAAAATGTACCGCCTAATATTAAAATTGGGATGTTTTTAGATTCCTGATCGACGTCTAAAACTTGTAAAATATATTAGGTATTTTATAGCTCAGGTTTTGATGATAACGCTTCGGTTGCGTCCGACGGCGTTTGTGACCAAATTTTGATAGAACTCTAATAAATTCTAACAACTTTACTTACAAATTGTAGAAAAGTGAGCCTCATACGCGGAAACGACGCCGAATTCAGGTTTTTAATTCAATTATCGAGTCTTCCCATATATATTAGTTATTTTACAATGTCCTGCAGCGAATTCTGGAAACGAACTCGGCATTCCTTTTTTCTCGCACTCGTAGATATGCATTTAATACATTTCGCGGTATCTTACAATCAATTATTTTTACACAAACGACTTACGTTACTTGCTATTTATTTAAAATATGCATATATCATACAAGGTGATTATTTATACACGCACAATCTGCGTATTTGCATAGCACTTTAATGAATAAAAGTGCGCTTATATTTTACAGGGTGTAACCATGAATTTACTGAAAATTTCATTTTTTTCGGATCCTATTATATTTTGGTGTGATTTTTTTTAGAATTACAGTTGTGACCTCTTGTGACCCCTTATCACGTCGTTTTTCCCCAAATCAAAATATATAATTCGAAATCTGCGTTATTTTTTCGCACATGTGAGTAATTTTAATATTTTTATTTCTAGCTACTTGCTATCTATAACTAATTCTACAAGTTTTATAATACACAAGCATAATCTTTTCATACTAGGGCTTTTTCGTTTTAACTATCCACCTATTTCTATCTTATAATCAACTAAATTTTTCTTAACTCTATTCTAATATCATTTACACTCTTAACATTTCTATCCTATATTTCTGACTTTTTCATTTTTACACACAGTCTCATCAAGTTTCATCTCATATTGAGTTCTCTTCACTATCATACATAATTCATCTTAATATCGCACATTCCTCTCTAAATTATCATAATCTTGGAAAAATATAGGGTATAAAATTTTCATAAAGTTGTCTCAGCAAATTCTCAGCTATACTACTCACGGCCAAAAAAAAATACTGTCTAGAATCTCTATATCTAGCCTACTTACATTATTCTCCAATTACCCATCTTTCAATTACTCTGCATTAAATGCATAAACTTCAGTCTTAAATGGTTCACTATTAATACCTTCTAACTTATTTCCACAATCAGTGGCTATTTTTGACTCTCTATCTTCAAATTCATAAGATTCCTCTTTTAATAACAATCCTATTTCATTCTAAATTTCACCTGGACATATAGCAACAATTGATCCCTTATCTACATTATCTTCATATTCTCTCTCAAAATAATTCACATTTATACGATTAATTACTTCATCCTCTTTCATTTCACTAATTTCTTTCTTTCTTTTACGCTTCCAATTCTTTCTTAGATTCGCATATTTAAATGAATGTTTCGACAAACCAAACGCTACTCCTCCATATTTGTACATACGCCATTTAAAATAACGATTCAATTCTCTAATCCCAATTATCCCAAACGAATTACTAAGTTCTACTTTCCAAATTATTTGATCATTATTTAATATTTTACTACTTTTTTTTATTTTATTTTTAAGAGCTGCATTCACAGAAAGTTCTTATATTTCTTCTTCAACACCTACAATCATACTATTTTCAACAGTTTCATCTATTATTTCCATCCTTTCAGCATCATCTTCTGCAGTTTCCAATAATCCTGAGTTTCTTTCTAAAAACGCTACAACTTCACTTCTATTCCCAACTTAACTTTCAGAATTATGATACTACTTCTTATTATTCGGCGATACTAAATGATTTCTTCTAATAGGGATAACTTTCTGCATAAACTCTTCAATATCTTTAATAAAACCTCCACTTACTAACGTTGCTTCAGCTCCCAGTATATACCAGTAATTTTACCTCTTTTCTCTCTACTTGTAATTTTATTACAGGTAGTATATAATTTTTTTCATTAACTTTTTCATCTTTTTCCAACTCAAATTTTATAAATTCACGCGCATGTTCATATTGATTAATTTCTATATTTTCATCGCTTGATTTGTCTGCATCTAAAAATCCTGTCTACTTGGCGTTCCAGACTATTTTCGCGTATGTCCTTCTATTTTCGTTGCTACTATTAATTCTATTTTTCTGTGCGTTTGCCATATTTCCCTTCCTTCGGTACCGGTTCTATTATCAATGTTCCGGGATTCATTATTCTCCCCTCTCCCCCGTCACTCCTAATGATATTTCCTCTATTATAATCATTTCTTTGGCTATTCCCCCTTTCAAATGGACTGCCTTGGCTCTTCTCCTGTCTATTATTCCTCTGGAATCAAAACGTGTTCATGGGCTGGCTCCTTGGCCTGGTCTCTATCCTCCTTGGTTGACCCATATCATCATAACGTTGAAGATATTCTAAAAACACATCTCTATCAACAATATTTTGTAAGGCTAAGCGTTGCCTCACTTCCGTTTCGAAATGACCTGCTAAATACTTTATAATTTGCGTGTCCTCTGAAGTAGGATCAAGTTGTTTGGCAACGCTGAATTTCTTGATCGCATACAATTCCCTTGTCATGTCTGGATCGCTACTATATTTTCGCATCAATAAATTATCTCTGACTTTAAGTTGCTGGTTATCTCCCCAGAAATGCTTTAAAAATTTAATTTCAAAATCTTTAAACGAACTCAACTCACTTTCAATAAGTCCAAACCAAATTTCGGCACTACCCTTCAACATGGACCTTACAGTATTTAACTTCGTTTGTTCATTTCAGCTACCTTGTAATAAAGTTTTTAAGTTATTTAAAAATATTTTAGGATTAAGTTTATTTTTCCCATAAAATTACATGCTCTTACGTTGTACTGATTGTTGTTTATTCGTTGAAGGAGCATACAACATTCTATTTTAAAATGTGTAAAGCTGTTAGTAACGTACCGGAAACGTATTAAAAGTGATTTGCACAAATGTGTGCTAACGTATCAAAGGTGATGTTACTACACGATACAATCTAATGATAGGATGATACATGGGTAAGCATGGAAAAGTTAGAAACAAGTATGCGTGAAGAGTAGTGAGTTTGGAAGGTTAAGCTTGGTCAAGACCATTATCCAGGTAGAAATATTAAAGGTGGTTGCAGAGATTTGGGTAGTGAGTGGGGATCAGTTGGATCCAGGCATAATCACGAAGTATATGGACACAGCGACGAGGGTTTTTGGTACATATCTTCAGAGGTTACGATAGACGAAGCTTACTCTAAGTAAAGAAAATTAATTTCTTGCTTTTGCTTGAACATTTGTGCTGATATTTCGTGCTTGAGTGTTTTGACTTATTGGGGTATATTTTATTACCATAAAAACTTATTTAAAGGGATATATGTACAGGACAATTAATATTCATTAATTAAAATGTTTATTAATGATATGAAAATGTTGTTGTAAGGAGTAAACGGGTCATTAGCTTTATTTTAAATAAAAATGCGAGGTTTAAAAGCATTTAGAGTAACTGGGTCATACTGAGCTCAAAATAGACCAGAATAAAAATCAATTTAGGGTGGCACGACGGGCCCGTCTACTCGTCTAAGATAAAACTGTTGAAATATATTAAAATCATGAAATTTTAAAAAAATTTAAAGATTGAGATGGTAACAGTTTTTATCAAACTGTATATACCAATGTGTATATATTTTCTTACTAATGGAAACTTGCTAATGTGTGTAAATAAAAAGGTTGTATGTCTTGTTGCATTATTTGAGTGGTAATTTCATTTGACTGTGTTTGTGAGAAAGGAATGTACTTAGAATGGTAGGTATTCAAGAAGAAGCAGATTTCTGAGCTAGCCAGGGTGTGCAGAATAAGGAGGCGTTCCAAAGGATAAGTAAGAATTCTTTTTATTTTTCATAATATTTTATGAGGGCCCAACGAAGGCGATCTCGAATAGGTATAGAGGAATTCCACTGCAATATATATGACTTCATCGTGTGGATGTTGGTAGTTATTGGTGCCTTTGTGCTTATCTTTGGTATATACAAAGAAAAGGCGTTAGTGTTGATCAAAAATTCTACATTAATGATTCGAGCTTAAAGGTATAACCGGGGGCGTCAAAGAATGATATCGTTTTGTGTTAGGATATCGTGTACGTCTGTCATTGTATTTTTTGTGACTACGAGTGCGTGGAGTGAGTGTTTTTTTGTTGTGGGCTGAAATTCGGTTTGGGTCTGCTATTTCTTGGATGAGCTACTCAAGTGGTAACGGTTCTTTTTCTGCCATGAATGAGCGGAATGGAATGGATTAGTCTGGAATCCTCCAGGAATGTTACGGCTCGCAGTCGCTGTAACGAAATTGATTTCAGGAAGTTATCGCGATGGTGCTAGGTATGTGTAGTAAAGTTCTTAGAGATCGCTTTATGCTGGCACTCAGCTCCTTTGCGCTCCGTCAATTTTCTATTTCGTTGCCTCTGACTTGAGATTGACCTTTTGATTATTTTGGTTTTTATCCTTTCGTACATACGTATTCCAAGAGATTAGATAATGATATTTATAACCTCTTATTGAGTATTTTAGTATTTTTTTAAAGCTTTCCTTGTTATGTAGAGCACAATAGGATTATTACTTTATTTGTAAATATTCTTTCACTTAATACATTTTATATCAACAATAGTTTATGAACTTTTAAAATAAATGGGTTTTTGTCGTTATCGCAACAGAATGCTTGAAAAGGTTGATACTTATCGTAGGATCTAATACGTATTAGGTCGAAATGCAATTCCCACCTACGAACAGCCATTTTCTCGTCCAGTTCTTATTTAATTAAAGCTTTGCCTCACATTTCATTTTGCAATTAGTACAGCATAGTATAACTTTATCTATCCTCTTGTGTTAATGGATACTTCACCTACTTGTGGTATGTATGTTTGTCAAAGAAATTTACAGTCTCACCAAACGAGCTCGTTTGCTTATTAAATAAATACTATGTTATACCCATAGCAAGCACGTGAATATTCATTACACCATGCTTTAATTTAAACCATGTGAAGAGAAACTGTTATATTGAGTTACGAAATGGACACAGACAGTTAACATGAATAATGATAGTAATTTTTAATAAAATTTGCATTGTAATTTGCTCAGTTTTATTATTTGTAGAAAAACAATAAAAACACGAATGTTTTTGAATGAATTGCCGGTGTTTGTTTGTTTTTAAAACGTAATAGAAAGGCATGTATCGTTATGTTTGTGAAATAATATTATTAATGCGTTTTAAATTTTATATTATTGTCTGCTGTAATGGGGTGGCGTTCTGATAGACAAAATATTGTGTAAATATTTTCCAAGGAAATGCCAGTAGTTATACACAGCTGTTTGAAATAGCATTCAACTTTCTACTTCCGTTTTTTTGTGCTTACAGTAGTATCTACAATGCAATGCGAATTTTGTAGATAACAACCGCGTGTGCTACTTCATGAAGAATAACGGTTTTGTTCATTAATACATTATGTACCGTCACCACAAACTGCATCGGATAACAATCAAGGCCAGAAAATTATACACACAATCTTTAGTGTTTGTTTATTCTGAATCGTAAACCGTATCAAAAGTACAAATTATGCATGTTGGAACTGCTGCAGTGCTTACGATTTTCAAGGATGTTAGAAATATGCCATTTATCAAACATAAATTTCTAGAATATGACTTATAATTGCACAAAATTAAGAATTCTTATCTATGTACTCAATAAACTCAAAACATAGGTGCCTGAATTTTCCACCATAAAGAGTGGCGGTAACTTTAAAACTGGTTGTATTTACTTGCGCCCAAAATGGGTTCTTAAAACAACCTACTTAAACCTAATATTCCTTATAAAGTGGAATTTCAGAAATCAGTTTTATAAAAGCTTATAACTATTTTAACGGAAGCATTGTTTTTATAGTTTGTTGGTAATCTAACAAATTTTATACGTATTTATGTGCGTGTGCTAGTGCTGTTGAAGTGAATCATTTCCGTTACTACATTGGACGTAAATATTACTCATATATTTGTATACTTGTTAGAAAACATATGTAAAAAGGTTCTAAATAGTATAGTACTTAATGTATCTAATACTTTTTCCCATTATCTAATATCAGTTCCTTGTATATACAGAGTGGCGCATATAAAACCGGCTCTATAATTCAATGTCATATTTCCGTAAGGTATATCAACAAACAAAGTCAGTGTGTCGGCTCCATTTCCAACCCCCCACCCCCCAATCGAAATTTGAACTTTTTTCTACGTCATTCGTTTGTGCATCGTAGGCGCACAATTGTGTACAGTGAACGAATGCTTGTGCACTTCTCTATACAAAGGTACGAAGAAAACAAAAATGGAGGCTGTGGAAACGGCAGTCCCCCACCGAAGAAATTCATGATTTTTTGTATCCAATCGTTTGTGCATTGTAGGTGCACAAATGTGCAAGGTATTTGAACGTTTGTGCACTTCTCTATACGAAGATACGAAGAAAATAAAGTGGAGGGGCTGTAGAAATGGCACACCCTCCCCCACACCAAAGAAATTCCGGATTTTTTTATAGCCAATCGTTTGTGCATCATAGATGCACAAATGGTCACAGTATACGAACATTTGTGCACACCTGTATACGGAGATACGAAGAAAATAAAGTGGAGGGACTGTAGAAACGGCAGCCCATCCACTAAAGAAATTCTGATTTTTTTTATAGTCAATCGTTTGTGCATCATAGATGCACAGTATACGAACGTTTGTGCACATCTCTATACGGAGATCCGAAGAAAATAAACTGGAGGGGCTGTAGAAACGGCAACCCCCACCAAAGGAATTCGGGATTTTTTTATATAGCAAATCGTTTGTACATCGTAGGTGCACAAATGTGCACAGTTTACAAACGTTTGTGCACTTCTCTATTCAGAGATGCAAAGAAAATAAACTGAAAATATCAGAAGTTTCATGTTCATCTTGGAGATCAAAATATTTTACGTGTATCCCTTCGTATGGTGGACAAAAGCGCATCAAAAGAAGATATATATTCTTGTTATTGTGGTTTGAAGCATCCGTCAAAATTGTAAATTCGATTTACCATGAACAACATTTAATTCTTCAATAGCTGTACATCTCAAAACATTTACTACAATAAGTTCTGTTTTCGTTCGATTTCTTGCATCGAAGGACGCGAAGCGGTGGCACGGTCGACACATTTACGTGTCTCAGACTTTATATGCTGTTCAATATTACCAGTACCGCTATGAGACACACTGAATTCTGTACGTTTACGCATATGACATCCTAGGGAGTATTCGTTTGCTTAATAAACAGTTTGCTTGTAAACTCATATTAAATATGGACTTGCATTTCGGCATAGTTACAAAAAAATAAAAAGACTCATTACGCGTTTGTAGATTTAGAAAAAGCATTTGATAGGTTAATTGGATTGTTATGTTGAGGATTTTGCAAAAATAGGAATCTCTCGTAGGGATAGAAAAATTATTTACAATCTATATAAAAACCTTGATTTTTAATGTTTATATTGAGGAAGCTTTAAACTTAGCTAGAGAGCGAAAAGGGATAGGTATTAGTGCACAGGGACAGAAAATAGACATGTTACGTTTTGCAGATGATATAGCCATTATAACAGAGTCTAGAAAAGAGTTTTTAAATATTTTAGATGAGATGCTACAGCGTAACTATAGTATGAGAATTAACTCAGGAAAGACAAAGATAATGACAATTGAGTTACAGCCTAGTTCTAAACCAAAATTAAAAATAGATAATAACCGAGTTAGAGGACGTAGATGAATTTTGCTATTTAGGTAGTATAATTACAAAGGACGGACGTAGCAGAAGGGATATAGTAGCTAGAATAGCTCAAGCTAGAAAAATGTTTTTAAAAAGACACTAATACCTAATGGTATTAGTTTAGATAATAGAAAAAGTTTCTTAAAGTCATACGTACGGAGCGTTCTATTATACGGTAGTGAGACTTGGACAATTAAAGAGGTAGATAAGAAAAAGATAGAAGCTTTTGAAACTTGGTGTTATAGGAGAATGTTAAAGATTAGTTGGACAGATAGAGTAACAAATGAGGAAGATTATAGAAGGATAGGTGCGGAACCCTGCATGTGGAAACAATTAAAGGTCAGGAGAGATAGAATGATAGGGCACCAGTTAAGACATAAGGGACTATTTAGTAAAGTCTTAGATTATAGACTACCAAATAAAAATAGAGTAGGAAGACCTAGACAAAGCTATATTAATGAAATTATTAGAGGTTTAGGTTGTGCAGGGTATGTAGAGCTTTTTAGACTAGCTTAGAATAGAAAAGAATTTAGAACTGCGTCAAATCGACCTTAAGTAAGTTCGAAAACAAAACAAAACAAAAAAAAATAAATAAAAATCAGTTTACTAAATGTCACCATGACATAACTCACAATTAGTTAGTGGTCTGGCATATTAGTAACGATTCGCTGCTTAAGCCTTACATTAACATATAACATAATAAACGTCTCCATGACATAAGTCACAATTAGTTAGTGGTATGGCATATTGGCAGCGATTCGCTGCTTAAACCTTACCATAACTTATAACTTAATAAACGTCTCCATGACATAACTCACAATTAATTAGCGGCACGGCATGTTGGCAGCGATTCGCTGCTTAAGCCTTACCATAACATATAACTTAAATAACGTCACAATGACATAACTCACAATTAGTTAGCGATCTGGCATGTTGGTAACGATTCGCTGCTTAAGCCTTACCATAACATATAACTTAATAGACGTCTCCATGACATAACTCACAATTAGTTAGCGGTATGGCATGTTGGCAGCGATTCGCTACTTAAACCTTACCATAACATATAACTAAATTAACGTCACCATGACATAACTCACAATTAGTTAGCGGTTTGACATGTTGGTAACGATTCGCTGCTTAAGCCCTACCCTAACCTATAACTTAATAAACGTCTCCATGACATAACTCACAATTAGTTAGCGGTATGGCATGTTGGCAGCGATTCGCTGCTTAAACCTTACCATAACATATAACTTAATTAACGTCACCATGACATAACTCACAATTAGTTAGCGGTCTGACACGTTGGTAACGATTCGCTGCTTAAACCTTACCATAACATATAACATAATAAACGTCCCCATGACATAAGTCACAATTAGTTAGTGGTATGGCATATTGGCAGCGATTCGCTGCTTAAGCCTTACCATAACTTATAACTTAATAAACGTCTCCATGACATAACTCACAATTAGTTAGCGGTATGGCATATTGTCAGTGATTCGCTGCTTAAACCTTACCATAACATATAACTTAATTAACGTCACCATGACATAACTCACAATTAGTTAGTGGTCTGGAATGTTGGTAACGATTCGCTGCTTAAGCCTTAGCATAACATATAACTTAATTAACGTCACCATGCCATAACTCACAATTAGTTAGCGGTTTGACATGTTGGTAACGATTCGCTGCTTAAGCCCTACCATAACCTATAACTTAATAAACGTCTCCATGACATAAGTCACAATTAGTTGGTGGTATGGCATATTGCCAGCGATTTGCTGCTTAAGCCTTGCCATAACTTATAACTTAATAAACGTCTCCATGACATAACTCACAATTAGTTAGCGGTATGGCATGTTGGCAGCGATTCGCTGCTTAAGCCTTACTATAACATATAACTTAATTAACGTCACCATGCCATAACTCACAATTAGTTAGCGGTTTGACATGTTGGTAACGATTCGCTGCTTAAGCCCTACCATAACCTATAACTTAATAAACGTCTCCATGACATAAGTCACAATTAGTTGGTGGTATGGCATATTGCCAGGGATTTGCTGCTTAAGCCTTACCATAACATATAATTTAACACTTTTCCTTTTTTGGAGGGGATAACCATGTAATATTTCATTTCCTTATAAATGGGAATCATGTAAACATGTTGGAGTTCTTTAACAACCATCAGGTTGTTAATATCTATGTAGAGCCAGGTAGATAGAAAAAGATAGAAGAGTATAGGAAAACCTATACCAAGCTATATTAATCAAATTCTTAGAAATTTAGGTTGTGAAGGGTATGTAGAGCTTTTTAGATCAGCACAGAATAGAAAAGAAGTTGAGCTGCGTCAAACCGACCTTAAGTAAGATCGAAAACAAAATGATGATGATAGTTAAAATGGGAGTTTCCAAAACAAAACACTTCGAACGCAAGCGTTAGTGGAAACAACCAACAATTGTAAAAAGGTGATAAGTAGTAAGAAGTACTCAAAGCGTGGTGGGCGCAACATTTTGTTTTAACGGCGCAAAATAGCGCCTAATTATGCCACAAAAATTTTTTTGAAATTCAAAAAAGGTGCGGCTAACTTCACGCACCTAACCAATACTAGCGATTCAGAAATTAATTTGATTTGTCCACATAAACAGCAACGCTTTTCCTACGCGCCATACTAAAGTTTTTAGTGATTTTTGTTGACGTGTATTGTACATACATAATTCTGCAAAAATCTCAATGTTTGTGCACTTTCGTACACTAAAGTAAAAGGAAAGAGATTTGTGGAGACCGGAGGCTGCAGAAATGGTAACTTCTTTACCAAACAAATTTCTTCTCTTTTTTATGAATAATTGTTCGTTAGGTCGTAGCGTTTATACACTTTCTTAAACTATTATATAAAAAAATAAACATAGAACTGCCGAAGTGTCAGCGCCCATCAAATGAACTACGTTTTCTTAAAAAATTTTTATTGTAGACGGATAATGTAAAATGTGACGGGAAGGAATTGGTGGAGAAAGGAGGGGCGTCCTGGTTTGCTTACCATCCACGCCTTGAGTAGTTCTTACAACTTATCACCTTTTTTTTAATTGTTGGTTGTTTCCACTAACGCTCGTGTTCAAAGTATTTTGTTTTGGAAACTCCCACTTTAACTATGCCGAAATGCAAGTCCATATTTAATATTAGTTTACAAGCAAACTGGTTATTAAGCAATCGAATACTCCCTAGGATGTCATATGCGTAAACGTACAAAATTCAGCGTGTCTCACAGCGGTGCCGGTAATATTGAACAGCATATAAAATCTGAGAAACGTAAATGTGTCGAACGTGCCACCACTTCGATGTTAAATTTTTCAAGAAATCGGACGAAAACAAAAGTTATTATAGTAAATGTATTGAGACGTACAGCGATTGAAGAATTAAATGTTGTTCATGGTAAATCGAATTAACAATTTTGACGGATGCTTCAAACCACGATAACAAGAACATATATCTTCTTTTGAAGCGCTTTTGTCCACTATACTAAGGCATACAAGTAAAATATTTTGATTTCCAAGATCAACATGAAACTTCTGATATTTTCAGTTTATTTTCTTTGTATCTCTTATTTTCTTTTATTATCTCTTTATTTTCTTCGTGTCTCCGTATAGAGATGTGCACAAACGTTCGTATACTATGCACATTTGTGCACCTACGATGCACAAACGATTGGCTATAAAAATCCTGAATTTCTTTAGCGGGGGGCTGCCGTTTCTACAGCCCCTCCACTTTATTTTTTTCGTATCTCCGTATAGAGATGTGCACAAACGTTCGTATACTGTGCACATTTGTGCACCTACGATGCACAAACGATTGGCTATAAAAAATCCGCAGTTTCTTTGGTTGGGGGGGCTGCCCTGCACTTTAATTTCTTCTAATCTCCGTATAGAGATGTGCGCAAACGTTTGTATTCCGTGCACCTACGATGCACAAACGATTGGCTATAAAAAAATCCGAAATTTTTGCAGGGGGGGGCTGCCGTTTTCATATCCCCCCCATTTTTGTTTTCTTCATATCTTTGTATAGAGAGGTGCACAAACGTTCATTCACTGTACACATTTGTGCACCTACGATGCAAACGAATGACGCAGAAAAAAGTTCAAATTTTGATGGGGGGTGTAGAAATTGAGCTCAGTGTGTCTTTATCTTTCGTTGTTTAGTATGCTTTCATTAAATATGTGCTGTAAGTAGGCCCAATTTTTTTTGTATGGAGTTTACTGAGCAGAAAATTTATTATAGACTTTCAAGTAATTTCTGAACTACACCTACGCGGAAAGGTTTATTTTCTGCCAGAAATTCCAAATTGTTGTAATTACCGTCGTGTTGACTTGTTGGGGGTTTTTGAATTCGTACCGTTACGTCTGCAACGACTTCGGAAGTACGTACAGTCGATTGCTTATTCCCTTTTGAATTTACAACACTACCCGTTACGCGCCATTTCAGTAAATCTAGAATTGTTGATTTTGGCGGAGCATCACTTACGAGAAACTTTTCATGAAAACTGCTACGAACAACCTTAATGAATTGAGACCGCATATATTCTTCAACAATGAACACACGCTTGTTACGTTCAATTTAACGCTACTTAATACTTTCGCTTGGTATACGAATTTTTCAAATACTCCTACACTTCCACTTCGATATTTTGTAGAACTGCCTGTTATACGAGACGCCCCTGGTCACGTATTATAATTAAGTAATTTGATTTGTTTCCATAAAACTCAATACAATCGAAATAAATGCATATTCAACACCCTGTAGAATGTTATTCGTATATTTAGTTTAAGTCGAACCACCTCAATTTATTTCTCTTATTCGAAATAACATCGCAAGTGTATTCGGTTGTCAACAATCTTAGCTTTCTGGAAGGATATGCGTGCTTTATTAAAGGTTGTACTATAAGTTTGTATAGAATAGATTTTCTTTATGCGTGATTAGCGAAAGCGATTGAATTCGAATTTGCTGGTTTCTTTATCTATATATGCATTACAAATACTCTAGAAGGGTTCTTTGACATGTGGTATCCAAATTATTTAATCGATTATCACATCGTTTCCTAAATTGGGTTCACTTTTATTCTGCCTTACGTTGTCTGTGCAGCGGTAGGTTTCTTACATAGTTATTAAGGTCTAAAAGGAATTTCTATTTAGCTCTTTTACGTAGGCCCACTGGTTCAACTATGTTTGCAACATTGACGGATCTTGCTATCGTTGTGACGATTCATCATTGCATGAGATCAAGATGTTTAGCTTTTTCGTCTCATCTGATTTAGGTAAAAGATAAGTACTTCGGCACATGGAGGTATGCTACCATGTATTTTTACATATCAAGAGATTATTGTTTATCAGCATTTGATGTTTGTGCGTAACAAATGAACCACAAATAAACTCAAGTCACATTACTCCGACGTATGGAGCAAGTTTACAAAACCCGCCTCGAAACTAGCTTCCCTAGTGTTTCTTGTCACTTTTAAATTGCTTACGAGAAATTGTTTTAAATTTAATATGTTTAACTTAAAATGCTTGTTTAGAAGAAAGCATTAGCATTAACGTTTTTGTTTATTACGGATAAATTTTGTTACAAAACGAAATGCGCACTTCGTCGATCAATTATTAAAAATTGTCCGTAGAATATAATTTTTATAAAACAGAAATTCTTGGTTTATTACAAATAAAAATTCGTTGGAGAAGTCCTTTCTTTGTCGTTAAAAACCCCCTCTCCTCCGCTTCTTTATATCATTTTATACGTTATCGTGATTCCTGCGATTCCATACTTTACTTTTCTTTCGGTTTCTGCCTGACCCGTGCGTTTTACCGTAACACGTTGTTCAATGACTATGAGCTACATCCTTAATGACTACAAATACTCGTCTGTATACAGTTACACTGTATGGGAAAGCTACACAGTTGCTATTAGGTATGTGCGGCAACTAAAATAGTTTAACTGGTTCGGGCCTGTTTTAAGTACCCACCCGTTAGTATATCAACAAAACCGTTCTTTTAAAGGAACAGTCTAATTATCCACTACTAAAGGCCTTGTATTAACTTATTACTTTTTCTAGTTACAGGTACCAGCCACATGGACTTTCAAGAAATGCTAGAGCAGGCTTGCTCGTCTTGCGAACCAACATGCTCTTTAAATGTTCGTAGTTTTATTTTGAACTTGCTGCACGATTTTACACCTTAGAAAAAGTTATAATTGAAAATAGGTATTCATACCAGGAACTGTTAGTGAAAAGAAAAGGTTTTCGGATGCGGAGAAAAAGGAACTTCTCATTTCTGCCAACAAGGTAAAGGAAGTAGGGGATAGATTAAGACTACAAATGCATTACTCTCATAATCCCTTCGGGGGAAACGTGGGAACAAAATGAGGTTTATTGCATCAGGATTCAGTGGCGTGTTATACTGACGATTCACAAATGAGAGATACAGAACTCGCCGGGGCAGGAGTACATATGGAGAATAAGAGGACCCTTAGAGCTATCCCCTAGGTCGATATACATCTATTTTTGGGGCAGATGTATATGCAACATTTAAAGTAGCCGAAAGTCAGGCGATAAGAGAAGTAGAAGAGCGATGGGTTATTTTAATGGTACTCTAAGCAATCTGCTTCCCCAGGACCAGATGCCCACTGGTTCAAGAGTTCGGAGGCGTATTGAAGGAATTAGCCAGTGAGAAAGAAGTTTAGTTTTTCTGGATTTTAAGACACCATAGTGTGCAGAGTAACGAGAAAGCTGATAGGTTAGCTAAGCAGGGGGCACGAATTTGTTATTTAGGATCTGAAACATGCACGATCGAATCAAAACTTTGGAAGCGGAAGGTAAAAAGATGAGTGGAAAATTGGAGGGAACTGTAGCCAGTCAAAGATATCGGACGAGTGAAGAACGGCATGGCTATTTAATAAAGCTAGGAAAACACTCAGCGTGTTGGTGGGGTATCCTCACTGACCATTGCAGGTTACGGAGACACCTGTCCCTGTTGGGTATCGAAGCATAGTCTGTGTGCCCAACCTGTGAAAAGCAGTAAGAAACCTTGCTCACTACATAGGGGAGTGCGAGTGGTATTGTAACGTATTTTTTTTCTTGTTGCACCAAGCCTAATAAATTAATAATAAAACATAAATTTTAAAGCATTTAATTCGTAAATATTCAGCCAATAAAAAGTAAAGTATAATATTCCCAATAACACATAGAATCTAGGAGATTTATATTCTGTGGCTTGTTGCCAAGCGTAGTCCAGTTAATTATGAGCACTTTTGTTTCCAACGTCGAAGAATCAAGTCGCTTTTGTAGACTAGAGATAAAAGTCAAGATGGCTCGACTAAAACACGAGGCGTCTAATAGAGTCAGAAAGAAGAACTTGAGTTGAGAACATGGAACAATAATATACATCATTTAAGACAGTTGGTATAGATTAATATTATAAATTAAACTAATATATTTCACTTTAGTGCAATATCTAATGGACATATCTACAACAACAATTTTCAATGTTAAATTATAATAAATTTTCGTCGCAATAATTTAAAGCAGGCAGTTATGGTTTCGTTCTATCTATTTAATACGCCGTATAGAAATGGTTTATTCAACAAAGAATCTTGGTACTTCAAACTTACAGATGATTAATACGCTGGAAAAATACAACAGCTGACGTCATGATTTTGCACCTGCAATTTATTTGGATACACGTGAGTGTTTGAAACTTTCCGTAACTTTGAAAGTATTATAAATTATTATGAGATTTCCTACGTTGATTATTAGAATAACACAAATTTAAAGTAGTTTTTAAAGTTAATAACACACCGAATAGATATTTAGTTTGTCAGTTATTTGTACACGCATTCAATGTGTCAAGATATTTAGAATGACAACTTGTGTCAGATAAAAATAGTATAGATTCTGTTTCCTAATCTAGACGCCAAATGCAGTCTTGATTTAATTTTTACATTTTGCTTAAAACAATTAAGGTCATGTAAAAGCTTTTATTGGTGCTGATATTCGTGTATTTTTTTGTGTAGACAACAGTTAAATTTGAATAGTTGCATTTTATGATCGTTATTTTCTGATGATCAATCTTTGTTGTAAATGGTCAAGGAAGCGCTTCAATGATTATAGTAAAAATAAAATCTTGTGATATGAACAAATAAATTATGATATGTTTGCTTAAACTAAAATTTTTAGAAATAATTAATTTATAAATATTTATTTAGAAGGTTAAACTTCACTAAAATTCTTTTATAAAAAAAATTAATGACAAGATAGTAAGCATATATATTGCAGTCACATGTATATATATCCGATTTCTACATATGAATAGAATTCATTTTGTTTCATTTGAATGAAGTTTTATTATTCTACATTTAAATTAAGAAAAGAAAACTAGAGCAAACCCTCATTAAGTAAAAAGACAGAATAATGAAAATGAATCCCTTTAGTATATCACAGATGTTTAAATTCATTTACTCTATTTTTGGCATATGCTTTTGAGGACACAAATAGTGTCCATGTGGTGTTTTGTTTGTTCACAGGTAAAGCTGAGACAACTGTTTCACATCTGGTGGTTGAGGTTTTGGTAAGTGTGTGATAAAGAGTGAAATTCAAATTTTATGGCTATGATAGTGGTGTT
This sequence comes from Platerodrilus igneus, assembly GCA_036346225.1. NCBI lineage: Eukaryota > Metazoa > Arthropoda > Insecta > Coleoptera > Lycidae > Platerodrilus > Platerodrilus igneus. Next base: position 3,518,375 of record JARFIW010001179.1, on the reverse strand, counting down.
AAGATAAGGTTTCCGCATTTCCCTTATACAAACACAGTTAAATTTTGTTGGCACTTGTATTAAAAAATACGGTGGAGTTACGTTAGAGGTATTCAGATATTTAATTATGGCAGAAACTTATAGCATCGTACATTTACTTAAAAATGAGTTAGAATATGAATTGAACATTAGAGGCATTGAAAATTCAAGACCAGTTTCAGATAAAAGGAAAATTTTAGCAAGGTTGTTGGCCAAAGAAACAGATAAACCCGGTTGTTTGATAGATCCTTCAAGTTATAAAGTAGATTTCAAAGTAGAGAAAGAAGAGATTGAGTCTAGTATAGAGTCAGTTAAAAATGTTTTGTTAGAATTTATGGATGATCCTGCTGAGTCAATTTTAAAAGGATAAGGTCAAGATTAGTACATCTTACAGGTAGAATTCAACGGTTAAAGCTCCCTAAAGAAAATTTTGAAGAAATTGTGTTATTTAAAATGAAAGTTTGGCTACTATTCTTGTTGTGGAAGCAGATCTGCATGAGAAATTAAATAAGGGTACGAGTTCAAATCATAAAGATATTAATATAAATCCTATTGCTGCATCTAATGTGCCCATTCCAACGGTTACATATGTCACACAGTCAGTCCCTATTGGATCTTGGTCGATAAAATATTCAGGAAACCCATCTCTCTTATATCAATTTTAGAAAACATTAGTGACATTGCACAGTCCCGAAAGGTATCTGAAATGGAATTGTTTAATTCTGCAGTTGAATTGTTTACTGGTGATGCTTTAGTATGGTATCGTTGCGTTCGTAGTTCATTAACAGATTGGAGTTCGTTGGTTAGTAGACTAAAGGAAGATTTCTTGCCAGCACATCCTGAAGACGATATTTGGGAAAAAATCAAAAATAGATTACAGAGGAATGGTGAATCAGTTGTATTGTTCATTGCTAATATGGAAAATTTGTTTAACCGATTACCTATTATTCCTGCAGAACACACTAAAGTTAGAATAGTCAAGAAAAATTTATTGTCATATTTCATTCAGCATCTTGCTCTTACAGAGATAGAGGATATTAGTACGTTAGTTAAATTGTGTAAGAAGTTAGAAGAAGCTTCTTTAAGTAAACATAAGTCTGTTTCAGTTGCACCATATAGTCACAAGCAGCCTATTAATTATTTTAATCCACGTTTTAGAAACAAAACCCCTAGTTCATTTCAGAATGCTTCAAGTCGTGTTTATACCCCTACATCTTCACATTCCCAGTACAAGTTCTTAATTCTGCTACCCCAATGATAGAAAAGAGTGGAGTAGGTAACTCATTTATTAAGCATAAATTGGTATGTTGGAATTGTTCACGTTATGGACATACTTTCAGTGTCTGTAGATCTTTCAAGAGATTATTTTGTTATGGTTGTGGTCGTAAAGGAGTGACTAGTATCACTTGTCCGTCGTGTCCAACTCAACGAGTGGAGGAACAGAAGTTGAGTAGCGAAATTCCTGTTTCTAGATAAAATGATAAAGTTATTTGATATGGATGTTACGAGTTTATTTGATTTTGGATGTATTACATCGATAGTAGGTTCATCTTTTAGTCTTATTAGTTATGTTTGTTGGTCGATTAATGGTACACTAGTTTTTACTGTTGAAATATAGTTTTGAAGATTGCTCTTGTGCATGAGCACGTTTTGGTTTAGTTTGATTGGTTTTGAGTAGCAATTTTATGGTCGCGTTACAACGTAGTATGTTGAGTTAAGTTAGATCTATGCGAGACTTGTTGTGGTTCATCGTATAGCGTTATGTTAGTCTAGACGAAACTCAGGAAGGGTTGGTCGTTCAGCGTTATGTCAGTCTATGCGAGGGTCGTGGTAAGTTTGTCGCTTTAGCAGTTTTGGCATCGTCACTTGAGATTATTTGAAGTCGGTTATGATGTGATTCGTTTTGCTTATTTAGTTTGTCAGTCTAGATGAGACTCAGAGAAGAGTTTGTCATTCTAGCAATTTTGTTTATAAGTCTAGGTGAGGCTCATAGAGGAGCTTGTCATACTAGCAAATTTATGCGTTGTGAAGCACTTTAGTTTATATCGACAGTTTGATTATGGGTAGAGTAAGCGTGTACCAGAACATTTGTTAATAGTTATCATGAAGTAAAGTAGAAAATAATTTCGTATTTAAATTCCCCCTTTTTCATTTATCCATATCTTCAAATTTAAGTCTAAGAAAATGTTTAGTATCGATAATTCTGCGACAGATGAAGGTGAAAATGAAGATGATAAAAAAGTCTCTGATCCTTAAGTATTTCTAATTATAGTTGATGTCAGTAGTAATTCTTTTTGGTCCATGTTTTAAACTCTTAAGTAGGACAAGATTAAAGTTAGTGAAATTTTTTTTGGTTTGTTTAAAGTAATTTTTGTTTTAGTAGTAATAGAGCTTAATATGTATGTTGATTTAGATGTTGCATGTGTTAAATGACGACAAAGATGTGTTAAATGATAATTTTTGATGACGACAAAGATGTGTTAAATGATAATTTTTGATGACGACAAAGATGTGTTAAATGACGACAAAGATGTGTTTAATGATAATTTTTGATGACGACAAGGATATGTTTATGGATTTTGAATGATGATATGTTTTTTTTTGAGGTGTTTGAGAGTGCAGCATATGTTGAGAGATGTTGCAAGTATGTAGAGATGAATATGTATTCGCTGAAGAGGTGCGTATTCAGTTATGAGGTACATGATGGAGATTACAGAGAGTGTTTAGTAAAGTGTTGAGTATACAGTCATATAGTTAGAGTGTGATAGAGTATTAAGCATTAAAGGAATGCTTGAGTTTTGGTTTAGTAGTTTGAGACTAGGCCTGATGTGCTTATTTTTATTGAGAGTGTACATGAGCTAAGAGAGTTCATGAAGAGTTTTTTTTGTGAGTTGCTGGTGGATGTCTCCCAGTAGGCTCAAAGTATGATTTATTAGTGGTTTTGGAGTTCTTTGGTGATGAATCACTGATGTTGTAGAATTTTTGAGAGATATAGTTAAGTCTGTAGCATAGTAGTCGTACAGATAATGTTGTGAGGTGCTCACTCAAAGATCAAAGGTATCTTGTTGATGAATAAGTATTGTTAATACTTTGTCTGTTTCTCGAGTGTTAGAGATTTGTTTCGTGAATGGACTTAGTAAATAACAGCTTTTGGTACTTATTAAATTCATCGATTAGTTTAAATGTAATTAGCACTTGGAAAGTTATGTACATAAATCCTTAAGACAGATATAGTAAATTAGAGAAGAGTATTCGTTGTACAGATTTTTGTTTAATAGTAATTTTGTTATACATTCGATTTTGTTTATTACAGTTCTAATTTATAGAAAAATATTTTTCGCTTCAGGTAAAATTTTTTTATTTTGATATGGTTGTTGCGTTTGTAACTATAGATGACATGCATCCACTGAGTGTTAGATTTCCCTAAATATTCGTAAATGATTGACGTAAATACTGATTATGACTTCCCGAATTTGTCCCTTTATAGGCGTGTAGTACGCGCAGTTACTAATCACTCAATCCCATGCATTAATATTCCCCCATATCAATTAGTGAATGATTCTGATTTTTTTTGTTAAACTCATCGTTAGTTATAGTTAAAGTTTGTGCTGTTTTGTCGTGAGTTGTTAGAGGTTTATACAGTTAATGAGAGTAATTTTGAAGTTTCAGTCAAAAATTTTTTTAGAAAAATTCTTCCATACCTCAATTTTTCTCTTGGGAAGAGGCTGTGTAACGTATTTTTTTCTTGTTGCACCAAGCCTAATAAATTAATAATAAAACAGATAAATTTTAAAGCATTTAATTCGTAAATATTCAGCCAATAAAAGTAAAGTATAATATTCCCAATAACACATAGAATCTAGGAGATTTATATTCTGTGGCTTGTTGCCAAGCGTAGTCCAGTTAATTATGAGCACTTTTGTTTCCAACGTCGAAGAATCAAGTCGCTTTTTGTAGACTAGAGATAAAAGTCAAGATGGCTCGACTAAAACACGAGGCGTCTAATAGAGTCAGAAAGAAGAACTTGAGTTGAGAACATGGAACAATAATATACATCATTTAAGACAGTTGGTATAGATTAATATTATAAATTAAACTAATATATTTCACTTTAGTGCAATATCTAATGGACATATCTACAACAACAATTTTCAATGTTAAATTATAATAAATTTTCGTCGCAATAATTTAAAGCAGGCAGTTATGGTTTCGTTCTATCTATTTAATACGCCGTATAGAAATGGTTTATTCAACAAAGAATCTTGGTACTTCAAACTTACAGATGATTAATACGCTGGAAAAATACAACAGCTGACGTCATGATTTTGCACCTGCAATTTATTTGGATACACGTGAGTGTTTGAAACTTTCCGTAACTTTGAAAGTATTATAAATTATTATGAGATTTCCTACGTTGATTATTAGAATAACACAAATTTAAAGTAGTTTTTAAAGTTAATAACACACCGAATAGATATTTAGTTTGTCAGTTATTTGTACACGCATTCAATGTGTGTCAAGATATTTAGAATGACAACTTGTGTCAGATAAAAAATAGTATAGATTCTGTTTCCTAATCTAGACGCCAAATGCAGTCTTGATTTAATTTTACATTTTGCTTAAAAACAATTAAGGTCATGTAAAAGCTTTTATTGGTGCTGATATTCGTGTATTTTTTGTGTAGACAACAGTTAAATTTGAATAGTTGCATTTTATGATCGTTATTTTTCTGATGATCAATCTTTGTTGTAAATGGTCAAGGAAGCGCTTCAATGATTATAGTAAAATAAAATCTTGTGATATGAACAAATAAATTATGATATGTTTGCTTAAACTAAAATTTTTAGAAATAATTAATTTATAAATATTTATTTAGAAGGTTAAACTTCACTAAAATTCTTTTTATAAAAAAAAATTAATGACAAGATAGTAAGCATATATATTGCAGTCACATGTATATATATCCGATTTCTACATATGAATAGAATTCATTTTGTTTCATTTGAATGAAGTTTTATTATTCTACATTTAAATTAAGAAAAAGAAAACTAGAGCAAACCCTCATTAAGTAAAAAGACAGAATAATGAAAATGAATCCCTTTAGTATATCACAGATGTTTAAATTCATTTACTCTATTTTTGGCATATGCTTTTGAGGACACAAATAGTGTCCATGTGGTGTTTTTGTTTGTTCACAGGTAAAGCTGAGACAACTGTTTCACATCTGGTGGTTGAGGTTTTGGTAAGTGTGTGATAAAGAGTGAAATTCAAATTTTATGGCTATGATAGTGGTGTTAAGATAAGGTTTCCGCATTTCCCTTATACAAACACAGTTAAATTTTGTTGGCACTTGTATTAAAAAATACGGTGGCGCCTATTAAAAATATTTTTGGTCGATTATCCACCCATGACCCATGCTCATGATCTACCCAGAGCTAACACTCTACTAGCCGTTTAACCCCTAAGAGTTTTCTTTGTCTAAAGCCGTTTTCCATCTGACATTACCCTGGGCTTGGAGTCTAAAGAAGAAAATCTCGACCTAGTGACATCAGATTAAAAATAGAGAGTTTTAGTATATAGCTGATAGTCACGAGGATAAAGGGTAATAAACTTACAAAAGTTTTAATTACCCCCGTTTTTTATTTAAAACTATTACTATTACAGTATATGAGGTTAAGACAGGGTTCTGTACTCATGTAGCTTGGAACAGGAGGAGTTGATCTTCCCTCTGGTCGGACATGCTGGCTCTTATTAGAGAAACCGGTAGATATGCAACGGGAGGTCAGAATAGGGCTGAAATAGAGGAACCTGTTGGTCAATTTAAATGAAAATTTGTACTTTTTAAAACGAGTTTAAAGAAGCTGAAGTATGGATTGGTAGTTATGTTTGAGGAAAAACAAAGCTGGTAAATTAAAGTCGAACAACAAAAAGACACTTAACGGTAAAATTTAAACCAATTTGTTTATGTATTTTAAGTAAATTCTAACTACCGATATTTTTAATTTAAGTTCCAGAGTAAGAGTTATGTATAAAGTCAATTTAATTTAATTTTAAGGGTTTCTGGCAAACTTTCTCACAGGATTATACAAGAGAAAAACTGAACAACTGAATTCAGATTTATTTAGTACGGTTTTTAAGGAGAACACTATTAAATTATATTTCTTCTAAAGGTAATTATTTCTACATATTAAAGATTTAATTAAGAAGTTGTTGAGGAGTAATAGTTCTAGATATAAAAAGATGTTCTGGACTCTATATTTTAGTCTATAAGATATGTTGTGAGGAAGATATTTTTCATCAGTTTTGTATTTAAGATATTGTTTGTAAGAAAAAATTAATGTGGGTGCATTATTTTGTGTATACAAGATTATTTGTAAGAGGATTATTTCGAATTATGATACTTGTATGATTATCGTTATTTCATTAATTCTAGAAGCCAATAATTCATTAATTCAGAAAGCTTGCAATAATAATTAGACAACGGGCAAGTAGATACATTCTTCATAGCACTTTTATTTTACTCCCAACCCGGGACATTCAATCATCTAGAGCGTTTTTTGTTAGCCGTCCAACGTCGGATATTTCGTAGCAACTGTTATTGGTGCCCAACGCCGGACAGTTTATAGCAACTTTTGGTGGCGCCCTACGCAGAACAGTTTATAGCAACTTTTATTTGCGCACAACGTGGGGCATTCAATTAATCGTCCATAGCAATATATATAGTTAGTATTTATCAACTTACCTTGTGTAATTAACTACCTAATATATTTATATTAGTTAAGTACCTATTGTGAGTAATCAGGCTGCTCTCACTGTATCGTGACCTCCACCAGCCCCTGCGGATTCTAGCGTGGTAGTGACCTCGACAGAGCGTCCCATCCTCTGCAGCATGGTCCCCACCTGGGTTCCACCCATCACTTCTTAGAGGGCAAGATTATACACCACATGATAGGGCATTAGTTCGATGGGAGTTCCGGGCTGTGTTCGTCTGGTGGCCTTCGTGTGCCATTTCAAATTTTTCTGCTGTATTCTCTACCTAACATCGGGCCCCACGGTGAGCAGGCAAAGCGGCGATGCAGCGGAGCAGCTATATTCCTTGTATGTTTGTTGTGGTTTGTTTAGCATTCTTCTATTATTCTATACTCCTATTACCTTAAATTGTGGACATATGTATAGTCTACGATGCTTGACGATGGCAGTTAATTGAAAGCAAGTTGTAATATAGTAATACGTTTAAACTTTAAACAAAATACAAGAACTTTGTTTCTAATATAAATATATGTCAAATTTCTAGATATAATGTTTATAAAAGTCTTCTTTTAAGAAGTGGTCAACTACCACAACAGGAAATTGAAAGGTCAGTGGATTATAAAACATACGCTTCTAGTTTTCACCTTACATTATTGTATAAACATTTCTTCAATTGAATTGTATTCGCAATTGAAGTAAAAAATTTCGCGATTGGAAAAGTTGCAATGTGGGCGTGAAAAGTAGAAAATTTGCTTGCCCTAGGGCTATCTATCTTTGCATCCGGCACTGAATTATTCAAATTATGCTTAATAGTAAGTAATTAAATGTCTTTTATCTCGATGCCAATGTTAGTTAAAGCGCTAAATGAACAATTAACTGACCTCTGGAAGACTCCAGTGGGCGTTTATATGACACAATGAATGGGATGTTCGCCTACTTATCTAGCTGAGAAACTATTATTGTTTTCAATTATGCATACACAGAAACAATTGCTTTTCAAGAAGTTGTTCGTTCACATTGCAGTAAATGCGCCATTTTCATTTCAAGTAACAATGGGAATTTATATGCTAAAAACATATCTCGTCTTGTAGAGAAACAACTTAAGATCTGTGTAAGGAATATTCTCGACACGTCTACTTTCATCCGGGAATATATCACATCATCACGGCCTAAAGCTAACACAATTTAATTTCCTAGGAGATGCTTAATTCTACTTCATTCACACGCAAAAAGAGAAACTGAAACAACACAGAATTCCTAATTTTGGAGTTCGGCGACCTTTTAGGTTTAGTGATCAATTAATGTCACGTAGTCTTAATTAAAACTTTTTTTTAATAATCGTGGCAATAAGAATAGAACGAAAAGCATGAGAACATAGCAAGGCAGTATAAGTTTATAAATTGTTAAGCATCGTCAGTAATTTAAACTTATTTGACCTGAACAAGGTAGTTTATGACAATCGGAAAACGTTTTCTGATGCTTGTTGAGTTCCATACTTAGTCTGTAACCAGAATTTAGAGATAGTGTACGTAACGAATAAAAAGAATACATTCTTAACACATGATTTGATTGCTTTTAATCAATTATAAAATGTGTTGTGGTTACTACAAGTGTTCCAACCGATAATCTGGTGCTTAATGATGTATTTGTAATTAAAAAAGTTTCTAAAATAAAAGTTATCTTTTCATATGCCAACCTTTATGAAATTAATTTTTACTATTTTTGTTTGCAGCGCATATAGCAAGAGTATTCCTAAAGGCTCTTTTCCTCAATCCAACAATCTTGTAGGGGAAAACTGTCACACAACATACAAAAGTGCTGCCCATAACTGTGAAAGGGTCTCTCCATAAGTCTTAACATTACGACTATGTACCTAAACCAGGATGAATTGTAAGCCGATCAAATACGGTTGTTATATTTTCGAAATAACAATGGCTTAATTGTTCGCCAGACTATGTCACGAGAATTTTAATAAAGTCGACACAATGGGGTTCCTTGGGAATACGATGACAAAAATATGCTCCGGTTTGCTCAGTCTGAGACTCAATCGCGAAGTAGGGTGGGTTCCGCGGCGAACTACAAGGAACAGAATATCAGTTCGCTGCATGCCAAGGCGCCAGGAGCTAAAATGTTGGAGCGACAAGAGCGACGAATCTTAGTTCCAATAGATTCGGGATTATTCCCAAAGTAAACGTAATAAACACATCAACATAGCATCAATCTATTCACAAAATAAATTTAGTATACCTGTAAGGTTCTGTAATATAACTTAAAGACAACCAATACTGTACTGGATTACTATATCTAAATACACAACGGCAAACAATTCTTATGACATATAAGCAGACAAAACATAAATAACCGCACATCTACAAAGTGTACGGAAGCTAAATACCGAAACAATCAATACACAAGAGTTCTGACCCGAGTGCTAATCCTAGAAATCTTTTCGCTAGTAAGTAAGAACTAAATATTGTTGGTGAATTGTTTCTCACCAGTAGATTTACAACTCGACACCTTCCAATAGATATACATTACCTACCGCCTTTCCTCAGTATGTTACAATCCCAATTTGTACCTATAATAATCACAATATCTATTTCTCACCACCAAGTGTGGAACCTACAAATACAAATATAGCTATAGCATCAATATATACTATTGACTTGTCGCCACTATGATATAGTAAAAATACATACTATAAATATTTTTCTCCACTAAGTGTGAAACATACATGTATACTCTAATGGAAGTACCGACTTATTTTAACGGCTTTTCCCCTGTGCATTTCCGTTAGCTAACAGAAGTTTCCACAGTGGATTAGAATGTAATGATTTCAGTATTAAAACCTGCATAGCACTCGGAGGAGATACATCATAGATAAAGGTATCTACAAACCTACAAGTAACGGTGCTCATACATTTGAACCCATATTCCAAAATCCCTCTACATATAGATTATGTATAAACCTGAAACTCATAAAAGAACTTCTACTGATGCAGAACAGTTAATGATATAAACAAAATTAACAGACGAAACGAAATAAATGTACAATGGTACACACAATGCATACAACCTGACTTATTGGCGGTTAGTGTAAACATGCATTATCAGCGTTAAGCTTCCACAACAGTGATCTCTTCTAAATTGAACGGTAGCAGTCAAGCCACAATTTACCTGTACCATAAACGACGAAACTCACATACAACTTCTGAACGTAAACATTATCCTAAAAGTAGCACCAAAACTAGTACGCCAACATATTACGCTAAGAACGTTATTGCAATACGACCCTGCAATAGTTTCCTAAAACGAGTCCCTGAAGTAGTTCCCTGAAATAAATGAATAAGCTACTAATACATAACAGTACGCGACGTACCACAAAGTGGGCAAACTCTATCAATATTAACACACAAAATAACGGTATGTCTCAATGCACACTTTAAAGTAGAAGTCAATAGGATCTTCAAAGAGGTAGGTTTTAAATCCGTCACAAGACGAAGTCGAAAAATATCACCAACCAAACATAGATCTAAACAGATATGTTCCAACTAAAATCTCTGTAGCCGCCAAAATCCTCTAAAATCAGAGATGTTTAAGGCAGACACAGAACCTCGTCTACTTCCAACGACAGGTCAGCATAAGATGGTGTCCAACCAACAGATAAGAAAATGCAGGACCGACTTAATACAACTTAGACATTCAAATACCAAAATGAAAAGCTGGCAAAAAAAAAGGGAAACAGATGAGCGAATACCTAAGCCACCTTTTTTATAGGAAGGGTGGCTTGCAACCATTCTTTTGAAGTGAGTTTAACATTGATCAGTTCTTCCAGCATGTCGCGTAACACATTGTCGAATTGGCATAAGATGTTTTCATATTTCCATCTAAGTAAGTAAACTAGTTTAGGAATTGCGAGACAATTTTTGATGAGGACATACAATATATGAGTAGGAATTTTAGTACTTTGTAAATGAGATGAAATACGTGACAAAGTCTTGATTTTTTAGATTATACAATTTGGAATTAATTCTAAGCAGATAGGAGCGCCGAGAAAATCCAATTTGTTTTATCGGGAATTTGGATATTAGGAACAATCCAGTTGAATTTTTCGGCAATATTGGTGCGGTGAGATGGTGATGTGCACATAGTTCGGATTTTTCAAAATTTAGATCTAGAGCTATTTTTTTGGAGATACCTACTATGTGTTTTAAGTTATCATCTGTATCTCCACCTATACATTTGTCATCTAAATACCATGCATTGAATTCACATGTGATTGATTTTGTTAGATTGTTTATGGCAAAACAAAACAAACATGGTGCTAATTAGATCTCCTTGTTGGATTTCTCTTTCGGACATAATAATTTTGGAGCCAAAGTTTAGGAAGGTGAGGTGAAGGTAGCACTGTGAGATGAAAGGGCATAATGAAGGGACATGTTCAAGAATATTTTCAAAGATTATTTCTCAATGTATGTTATTGAAAGCATTGCGGAAATCTAATTTAAGCATAATTTTATTGGATTTATTTGAACTAGAGTTAACAAATGTTTGAGCTGAGTGTGAAACTATTTACAACCAGCAGGTGTGCCGAAACCGTATTGAGTGGTTCTAAAAAGGTCTCCTAAAGTTGACTGAATCTGAATACAACACAGTTTGGTTACTTACTTCCTAAAAAATGTTCTTATTGCAATAGGACGAATTTAACCACCTTTTTTTTTAAAGTGTATAATGAAACACTGTATAGTATTGGGCATATGCTATGATGAACTTTCTCTGCTAACATGAAGTTGCAAAGTGTGGTTAAAGACTTGAGGAGCTTTTTTGCACTAACTCCTACTGCAAAAGGTAGTGAGATGGGCGTATGCCATTAATTCCTCCTGCGGAGCTTAAGTTACAAGATTTTATGCCAGTTAAAACATTCTTTTCTGATACAATTATTGAATTTTGCATATTAGAATAATTATTTTTGTGATTTAGAATGTTTTTGGAAGCTTTAAGAAATTTTTTTAGTTTTAAAAATGTAGATTCGTCTGAAGGAGAGAAAGAATCTTCTGAAGACAAAAATGCAATGTAGATTAAAAGGTTTCCGTCGCAACTTTAGATACTCTTTTATTGTTCGGCCCGTGGTTTGAATGTTTTGGGACGTTTAATTGTATGGTAGAGTTTGATTGGTCATAAACAATGGGGGTTTTAATGTTGTATAAGATTTGGTTCGATTAACGATTTTGTATTACATTTAGGTATTGAAAATTTGTGGTAAGCAAATGATAATAGCGTTTCCCAAGCAGGAATTAGATTATATTTTATGCAGTTATCAATAGCTTCTAATAACAAGAGGGCACACTTACTTCTTACTGATTTTGGGATACTCCTTATAATGAATAGATTGAAAGCTCTACCTTTTGTTAGGTTGGATAAAATTTCTTCAGATTTATATTTCATATTCGAATCAATATTTTCATATTTGTTTGTTTCTTCATTATGTTTTGAATTTCTTGGTAAATGGGACAGTTCTTTCTTCATCAAATCATGTTCTACTGATTCCTTGTGGATTCTTTTCTTATGAATTTTCAGTCCGCGTGTTTTAGTACTTTTTTTACATACCTTGCATTCCACCATCTGTGATAATTGCGATTCTTCATTTAACATATTGATTATAGATTGTGAGTATGTAATTTAAAACTATTAATTTTCCAAATTTATATATTCATTTTCCTGTCACTTGCTACGGTAAAACCACGGGTCGGGAAGAAAAGTAAATGTTGGGGACGAACATGGTGCCCGTAACAAAAATAAGAGGAACCGCCGACTAGCAGTAGTCGTACATTGGGGGTGGGCAGGACAAATATAATAAAGGGCTCACAATGAAACCATTTGTCTCCTGTAGGTCATAGTATACCATGACAACACGAATCTCTATCTACCAACCTATAGGTACCAAAAAAAAAGAACAACATACTACTTAAGCTCGGTTTATTATTATCAGGTAGAAAATAACTCCTAAGTATATTTTCAATGTTTTACAAGTCCAAAAAGAAAATATTAAGATTATAGTGCACGTTCACAGTCAAGCGGAATATCAATAACTTAAATACCAGCTACTTGAAAAGTAGTGATTAAGCTACCACCAAGTTTAACTAATATTAATCAAAATAGCATAATGATGAAATTTACTAAAACAACGTTTCAACTAAGGATCAATATGTTGTAAATATCATTTTGTATATTTTAGCAGGTATTTAATCGATAAAAGTTTAATAAAAACACCTTTTCGATTAAGGATCTTTTTTATTAGCTTGGGGATAACAACCGTGATGCTTTTTATGTTGTCATTAATTAGTGTTGTGCCAAGCTTTATGACATTGAGAAGATTTGATTTTTGCTTTTCTTTATTAAATTAAGTAGTTAGTCATGAGAATCATTATTTAGAATTTGTTCCTTAAGAGGCAACGTTGTACTAGGTAAGGACTCACCAGCATTCCTTTATAAATGTTTGATCCAAAAGTGATTTGGTTGTTGATCTATAATTAATCCATAAAATTCATCGTCTGAGCATTTTTTTCAAATGCCAAGTGAGCCATTACGTATCTTTATTTTGGAACCTTTCAATATTTAACTGGGAATCAATCTAAAACAGCTAGCTGTCTGGTGCCAACAGAAAGGGCCAAGCCTTCCGGACAGCTGTAAAATTCATTTCAATTATCCACATTATAACATTTTTCCGTTTCTTCACTTCTTAAGCAGTAATCGTCAAGTGTCGTCCTTTTTTTTAAATATTATTTTTTTCCGAATATTTATTTAAAAGCAACCTACATTCTGCGTCATTTTGGTGAGTGAAATTTCTTTTTCTTCGCGCGTAATATTCTTCTACAATCGAGCAGTAATCTACTACTGCCACTGCATTACATGCTTTATTGCTGAACAACGCGATACTCTTGAATAATCTGACATTTATTTCTCCAAAATTATTCGTATCATGTCCATGACTTTCTTTATAGGGTAAATATCAATTTTCTTTTCTATACCAATAATATGTCAAATACTGTTTTCGCCCAGGCAAAGAATCGGCAGTTAGCTTGCTAAATTAAACAGTCCGTTGTTTTATGTCCTGTAGAGGTAACTAAAATGTTTTGGAGATCTTTATACAAATATTTTCGAATTTTGCGGAATGCCATAGTTTTCCCTCCGTGCCCATTGAATACAGCTCGAGATTTGCCTTCAGAATCGGAACCATCTGTAATCAATAATTTAGAAATACCATAGTTACGAAACGAGCGTAGCACCGAATGTTACTGAAAATGAAATCCAACTTAATAATCGCTTACTGATTGATTTGCAGTTATCATCGACAAGGATACAGTTCCGATTTGGGGCGAACAAAAATTAGGCAATAATTTACCTTGTCGCATAATGCAGTACTATAGTCCTCACAATTTTTTAATAGACCTGCGTCATCAATATTTGTAACATCACATCACGTTGCCACTATCAAAAACTTGCCACGTGTGTTTAATAACGCTATCGGAACTGGATATTGATTTGAGATTTTTATATCTTTAGAATCATTTTGTAGTGCAATATTGCAGCTTGAAGTCTCTAAATTAATAATAAATGATCTTATGTGAATTTTTACTACTGAGCATATTTTATATAGTTGTTGGTTTCTATAGATCTCAATTTCATACCCACAAGCATATTTTATCAGACACGGAATAAATCCAAGAGGTTATGTTATTGAATTATAAATTACACTATTGATTAAAGATTGATAAAGATGGGTAATAAAAGAAAATCAGGGAGCGGCGAGTTTTTAATGTTGTTATACTTGTTTATTATGCATAAAGTTAAAGATATATCAATCGTGTAAAAGGTTTCTTTAATTGGATTGAAAATCTGCGTCACTGTCATCATCGTCATCACCAATGTTAATAATTAGAGATGCATCTTTCCCTTGATCGAATTTTCCCAAATCTCAGATTATTCTTCTCAACGCTTCCTTCCACATCTGAAAATAATCTTCAATGGACCTTCTGATTGCGTCGATTGAAGTTCTTCTTACTTACATTCCATAGACTCTCAATTGCTTTCAATATGCAGAGATATAGAGGCAATTTCAATAGCACATGTCCGTGTTGTTCAGCCAGCAATTCCACTTTACAAACCTTTGGCGGTATATATCTGCAATTTAAAAAAATTACCTATACCTTAGAAAGTATATTATTATGAATTATATCCTGACAAATTGAAGAACCCTGCTTTAAAGCATTAGTTTCAAAAGAAATTGCTTGTTTGTAAACAATTCTGTAGTCACTTTTTTCCAGGAACTGTTTGGTATTTTATTTAACAGTACAATGATACGGCGCGTTGTCTGAAACTATTTCAGATGGTGCTTCCAATTCTTTATTAATTGATTTTTAAACTAATATAATAAATTTTGCTCATTCATTTCTCGATCGTAATTTTGGTTTTTGTGAAAGAAGAGAAAATTAGTTCAAACCCATTTATAAATCTATTTACGTTTCAGGTACAGTTTTCGTCTTTTATTCTCATATATGTCTTCTAGAATCGCATCCTTTTATCCACAATATTTGGCAATACAGTTAGACCTATTTGGGTTATCTCTTTGCCATTTAAATTCAGTATTATGCAAGACTGTATTCAGCGATCGTTCACTAGCATTATAGGTTCAGCATGCTTCAGATTCCGCCATAACGTATGAACAGAAACATTATCATCTAAAATAATTACATGTCGCACTATAAATTTAAGTTGGAAATGAGTACTTACGATTTTTATACAATCTGTAAATTACATTTCGAATTCTACATGTGGTAAATTCATCAACGTCAGTGGCAGGCTTTGCACGAACTGGCTTTTTTTAGTATAAAAGGTTTTTTCCTCGCAATTGTTGGGAAAATCGATTTTACTGTGCCAATATTTAAACTCAGAGCTGCCGGTACTGTATAAAAATCATCATCATCATTAGGTCTTCAGTCCTGAAGCTGGTTAGACGCGTACCATCATTGTTTCCTGTTCTGAACTAACCTACACATTTCCCTGAAATTTGCAGTCTGCATCTATCACTATCTGATCTAGGTCTACATCTACCTCCTTTTTCATATCTCTGCTTGTAATATATCCCATACTATTCCCCAAAAATACGTTAGAACGTATTCTGCCCTTCTATGTCTCCTATTATTTTTCCATAGATATCCTTCTTCTCCTACTATTTCTATAACCTATTTGTTATTAACTTTGTCTGTCCATGCTATCATCCTCATACATCTGAAGCACAGCATTCCAAAAGGCTGCTACCGTTTTTCTGTCTGCTTTTCCTACTGCCCGTATTCCATAGGCATACTGTGCTGTTCTCCATACATATGCTTTCAACAGATTTCTTCTTGTTCCTTTCATCATAGGCGCTGTTCTTTCTTTTTAAACGCAGTTCGGTCCCCTTTTATTGTTTTACAATTATGTATTCTATTTTTCCGATATTTAGTGGTTATGAGGGGGGGTAAGCAGCCTGTGGCTGCCAAGTTCCCCCAGCACTTAAACATTTACCGATTTAATATTTTCCAATATATCTTTTCGTACAGTCAACATTAGTTGCAAATATTTTACAACCAACACCTGTAGTTGTTTATAATAATCATCAGATTTATCTGCGTTTATTTTTTCGTCATTAGCTTTTCCGTCTCAAAACTGGTTGGACACGTATCTGCACTTATTTATATTCTGAGCTAGCCTACACAGTTCCCTGAAATTCTCACTCAGTCTGTATACAGCTCGGTTCCCCTTCTATTGTTTTCTAATTTTATGCTCTATTTCACCGAGATTCAGTGAAGGGGGTTAAGCAGCATGTGGCTGCCAAGATCCCCCAACACTTAGGTATTTACAGAAATAATAGTTTTCCGTGTATAAAAATATGAATAATAAATTGTTATTGAAGTAAACAAAGAACTAAAATGCTGCAAGAATCGCTATTAAAGGAATAAACGGTCCATCATTATCGGCGGCTCCGTGGCGTAGTTGGTATGCGTGTGACTGCTATGCCCAAGGTCTTCGATTCAAATCCCGATACAGTCCGTTTGAAATATGTCAGGCGAGCATTTTTCACAAAAATACGCTCTCGTTCGGATGAGAGGTAAAATGGAGGTCATGTATGTGAGTGTTGTTACGCACGTTAAAGATCCCCGCCTTGCTTAGAACAGCAAGGGTGCGATTAAATTCAAAATTTTCCAGGTAAAAAGAAACTCGTTCCTGGCCAATGGAGTACCTTCGGGTGAAGTACAGGAAAATCAAATGTAGCGTCCACCATTATCTCTTTCTAGTTAAAAAGGTGATCAAAATAGCAATCAGTTGCTTAACCCTGGCTCCTGATTGAATTCCGTAAATCGTCCTCGGTGATCAGAGTTCAGTATAACACTAATATGAGATCTGAAGAAACTGTTTGAAGCAAAAACTAGCCAAATATCAATGTATAAAAAGCATAAAATTGCACAAGACTATTAACACAAACTAAACAACGAATGAATATAGTCTAAAAATTAAACATTAACATGTAACACTCAAATCAATCAATCAATCACCAATCACGGTATTCCATTTCAAGGGTACCAAACCTAGCACCTCTTTCTGGGGGGATATGCTGGGTATAGATCTAGACTACTACACTACTTTTACTCCCAGCACCATTCACAATCATTCTCCACATTCCTCGGTCTTTACATACTTTCTTTACCTTTGCAATATTCATACATTGCTTTCGACATGCTCTTTTCAGAACCTTCTCTACTACATCCAACCAACTTTTACGCGGCCTGCCCCTTGCAGCTCTATCAGTCATTTAGCTTACATATATACGCTTGGTAAGTCTATCCTCATTCATTCTTTCCACATGTCCAAAGTGTTTAAGCGTGTTACGTTCGCTCAACACCGTAAGTATGTTTGCATCCCACACTTGCTTTGACCCATTCGTTTGACACTTTGTCTCTCAATGTTTTTCCGCATACACTACTTTAGATCCTCATTCCTGGAGCATTTATACGACTAACATGCTTCATTTGCCAGACTCAAGTTTTCTTCCATACAAAACAGGTAGCACAAACATACTGTTGTAAATGGCTAGTTTTGCATTTTTACTCAATTCTTCATTCCTGTTCCTACCCACATACTTTCAAACACTTTTCTTCCAGCATGTGCTCTTATTTGTATATTACCGTCCAGTTTTCCGTTACTCAAAAACTTTTTACTAAGGTACACGAAGTCATTCTATCGTATCATTGTCCATTCTAGATATAAAATCAACAATCCCTTCATCGCTGTCAAAAATATTTACATTCACTTTCAATTGCTTATTTTTACAAGCTTCCGACAGCCTCTCAAGCATTCATTGCAAATTTTGTGATAATTCGCCCAACAATACTGTGTCATTCGCATACAATAGCACACTGACATTTGTTTTACCAATTTTTACTGCTCCCATTTCATCTCAAGTCTGTCTGATACATTTATCCATAAATACATTGAACCGCCATGGCTATATCACACAGCCCTGTCTTACACCTTCCACAATGATAAAATATTGCCGCATGTTATCATTCGCACGTACGCATGATCTACTGCTTTCGTATATCGCCATGATAGACTTTGTCAAGCACTTCCTTACACCGTATTCACGCAGCGCCTTCTATAATTCATTTCTATTCACAGAGTCATACGCCTTTACCATATCTATAAAAGCTGGATACATTTTGTTTCTAGTTTGCATACACTTTTCGACAATTTGTTGCATGACGAACATATGATCCACGCATCCTTTTCCAGGCATAAAACCACATTGAACGTCCCATATCTTGCTCTGCATTTTCTTACGAACTCTCCCGATCACAGTTTTGCCATACACTTTACTGGGCATATTTAACAGACTTATCCCACGGTAATTTTTGCATTCAGAGTCTATGCCTTTACCGTTGTGCTAAGGATTATGATCGCACTCTTTTAATATTCAGACACTTTCGCTTGTTCTATACGCATTTCTATCAGCTTGCACAAACTTTCAATCAGCACCCCTGGCCCATACTTAGGCATTTTACTTGTTATTCCGTCTACACCCGCCACTTTCTCATTCTTCAGAGTTCTACCGCCTGCCGTACGTCATCTACACAGCATTCGAACTATATACTATTACCTACGTTTTCGACCAGTTTATTACTGCTTTCTTTATCATCCGCACAGTCATGTGTATTTTTCTTGCCACCACCATACAGCGTCTTAAAATACTCGTTCCAACAGTTTTTCACACTCGCTTCGTCCCAAATTTCATTTCTACTGTTAACAACGCCATTTGTAGGCTTATTTCCACCGTTTCTAGTCTTTCTTCCCCATTTCCAAAACAAGTTTTTATTCGTTTCAAAATCACTCTGCTTTTTTCATCCTTCCTTCTCCCTCAGTTGCTCTTTGTTTACCTTCACTACTCCCCTGACATTCCAAGTACCAAATCTCCATTGCTGATTCATACGGTCGTTACTTGATAGGCCAAATATTGTCTGTCTCATTCGCTCACCATGACTTTGATGGGTCAAGGAAGTCTTGTTAGTAAAGTCTTAATTAGGTCGAATCAGGTTATCAGTCTAGATCGCAACGGTACCGTTGTAGCTTCCCCTACCAACGGTAACGACATCTTTCTGTTCAGTGTTGGCATGTTTAGAATTTCTGGCACAGACGTCGCCGCAATTCCCAGTCTTCCAGGTGTGCCAAACGTCGTTCATACAAGCTAAAACTTCCCTTTCCAAGGGAATTATCTTGTAAAGCAGTAGAAAATTGCCCGCGCTACGACCACTAGGAGGTACATGCTGAGTACTGACACACATAAAGCGTAACATTTAATATTCAGCTATAAAATTGTTAGCAATGTTGCGTATTTATATTATTCAAGCAAAACTGTAACCCGGATATTGTACGGTATTATATTGGTAAATGTCTGCATAAATACTTAGTAAACATGTGGCATCGCGGATGACGAGGTCTATTTAGAAATTGCAGACACTAGATCCATAAACACAATATCTTTAGCAAAAGGCAAGTCGCGTGGTTTTTGCATCAATTTAGGTGCGAGTATAATAGCATTATTGACATTGTTTTTCAGTTTCTTTAAAATATGTAAGGTAATACCAATACTTTGGTTTTGTATCTATCTACAAATTAACCTCTAAAATTGCATCTCTGGAATAGTGGAATGTAGTTCGAAGGTTTTGGTTCTTTCCATATACCAAAATACAGTTCCATAACCGCATTATACTACTTTCTAGGTATGGAAATGTACTGATCAACGGGTTCTAAGATTATTTTGTGAGTCATACTTTGAGTGCTGAAATTATATTACTATTTTCACATGTTCGTTTGTAATGTGTTTATTTGAACATTTCACGATTTATAAATACTGAAAACGGATGTGACTTGATAAAAATTTTCATCATGTATATTTCTGTGGTTGAATCACATCGCATACGTTTAGTTAATATTGGGATACCCGTTCTTTTAATATCAATAGCGTTTACCATTTTAATGCGGTACTTACAAGACTTAGTCAGTTACCGAACAGGTGTATTTTTAAAACAGTTGATATATTGTCAGAAAATAGGTTGATATAATCCATAGAACTTTAACCTCTAAGAATACATTATTACAGACCAACATGTGCTTAAATACATAAGCTTCACTATGATTTGGTTTTAAAAATTGGAAGAAAGTTTCATTACCGCACTTTCTACATTGCAGTAATTTTGATTTAATCATCGTGTTTATTACTTCATATCTTTGTTACGTTCATTTTCGGCAATAATTGGTTATTTTATTTACAATAATTTTCAACTCAAATCTTTTGCTAATTAATTATCCGTTTATCTAAATTCCATGTCTACGGTTAAATAAAATCGTTGATTCATAATTAAAACAAATACGCTGGCTAATAATTTTCAACTAAAATCCACTTTGCTTCTAGAACGAAACTTTATTCGATAAATTAAATATCCTGTATATTTTACTTGGTAAATACTTCCGCTAATTATGAATAAATTCTACTTCTCAGAATTCCCTAACGTAAAGTTTACGCTATACTCAGATAGTCGATAACGTGTTCCAAGTATCCGATAATTGCTTCTTATATGTTTTCCCTTGGAAGAATTCGTCGAATTAAAGCTGTGTATTATCCCAATATAAGCTGTGTTTTTCCAGGTTAATACTGAATAGAAATATTACTCTTCAACTCTGGTCGCTGGTTCAACGAAATTGATTTTATTTGCTTTCCAATCTACACAGCGAAGACACGTGTAGGAATGTTCGGTTGTTTCCGTTTTTCGTTATGAAAATTTTGCGCACGCAATACGGCGTGGTAAGTATTTAAGGTTTTTAGAAAATTGTATTTTTTGTCGAAATTAAATTAATTTTTACTAGTAATTGCACTAGCTTCTTCGGATGGCCTTAAAGCCACGATGAATGGTCCTTGCTGTAATGGGAAGCCAAGTGCGTTGTTTCTGGGTGTAGGCCCACCTACTCGTTGCCGTGGACCAGCTAGTAACTCAATCCCGACGTCAGCACCTTTGAGGGTGAGTGCTTTCTTTCTCCATCATTTACGATTGCGCCCATATCGGTTGGGATTTCCGGTTTAAGCTCATGCATTCTTAAATTTAATCTGTTTAGACGACAATTAGTGAATTAGTTTGAGATTTATTGACACTATATGAATGCATTACTATTTGCTTTAAATAACTAAGAGTGTACAACTTATTAATGTGAAAATGATTTGAAAGCTTGCTGGCAAGTTTGAAAATGTTGTTGCCATTAGATGTATATACTTAGTTTTAGATTTATAATGCTGATTTAGAGCAGTTGGTTTTAGAGGGGTAATTTTGCTTAATTTTTTTTTGTTGAAATTTAATCTAGCGAGTAACCTAAAACCGGCAGCTCGCCATTTAAAAAAAGATTTGTTTTTTTGGTTGATGTTTTTTTAGATTTAGTGTGTAATTATTTATTGCGTGTACATATTGTGTTTAATTATAGGGTTCTTTTGTTGATATGTTGTGTTTTGAGTATGAATGAGTGTGTGTAATTTTTCTTTCTTTATTTCAGGTCTTCCTTAATTTTTATTGTAGGTATAATACCTCGCCCACTCGCCGATTGAGCCCGGCCATTTCTTTTTGTTTGGTTTTTTTTCTAGGCTACGTCAATGCACGTAGAGCATCTTTTAAGGTTCTGTTTTTAGGAAGGTTATAAAATTTCAAGTTATATTCGCGAGTATCGTTGGTTGTGTGAATTGCAGGCGCTAAACTTTCTTATTATTCACATTTGTAAGTCATTTGAAATATAGTGTGACGTGTGTCCTTTCACGCTTGCGTTTTAAGTTAACGTTCGCTCTCTATGAAGATTAATGAGCATTTATTTATGTGTCCTCTTCAAATCCCGAAAGAAGTTCCAGTTTAAGGGGAGAAGTAATTCATGAGTTACACCTTAAAAATGTCTTAGAGAGTCCTAGCTAGTGTCGAATTCGAACTCTTAATTAATGAAGTTTCCCTTTAATTATTAGTAAGTCGTTTTATTTGTAGCGCTAAGTATGTAAGATGGATGATTGATTAGTTAATATTAAAGCAGTTGCTACAAGTACAATGGCGTTAAAGGATACACGTGGAATTGCAAATATACGTTTGATATTTAAAAGAAAGTCAGGAGAGGCGGGTAGTGAACATCATTCATTACTAGGGATTTGGGTATGATCTCTCATCCATACAGTCTGGTAATGTTATTACAGCGTTTTTCGCTTATTTCGATTAATAGAGTAAACGAAGTTTTATTTTGTCTACTAATATTTGGTTTATGGTCCGAATTGTTTTAAACATACTGGCGGGGATTTAATAACTCATCATGTTAAATATTTGAATACAATTTTAGTAAAAAATAAATTTTCTATGTCTAGAACTTTCATACATAATTGATTATTAGCTGCTTGACAAATTATTTTTTTGAAAGTTGAAAGATCTCGTTATGTCCACTTTCCGACGGTGTAATAAACATTACGCCTTTTATTTCGTTACTCATTCACATAGATTCTGCTTCCAATACTTAAACACCATCCTGTATATTAGACCTTCCTACAACAAGTGCGCTTTACTACAATTTCATTTAAATCTATTTGCTGCGAAATGGAAATTTCTTCTATAACTTTAATAATCGGTACCTTGTTTCCAGTATTCCTTGGCCTGATTCATATTATTATAGCGTATAATTAATTCTTATAATACTCAAACCTAAAGTCTCATTGAAATAACGGATCACACTTCTCTGATAAAGGTTGTTTCGAGTTTCTATTATCGCCTGTGTGTTTGATAACGCTGGGATTGAATTTTAATTCTATATATAAAACGAGTTCATTACTTGATTCTTTCTGCAACTATACGACAACGAATTCTTGTTGTTACATTTTTCATTATCTACAGAATTTCGTGCACGTCGTGGTGTGTTTCCTCCGGTGGACATAACCGCACCTCCCTTGACCCCCGACTGACGTGTTGGTCCTGAAAGCGAAATGCATCTTTGGTATAGAACTTTGAAAGTGGAGCATATAAGACACACAAAGGCTTAAAAATTACTTTTACTGTTGTGTAAGGAGATGCGAAGGGTTGGCCCCAGTTGTGAGACTGGCAGTAGATTGGTGATGGATCTTTTGTGCTTTTTCGAGTTTTTAGTATGATAAAGGGGTCCCACTTCGCTCCAAACCGCCGGAATCCAAGTTATGATTAGTCTTGTTATATCATTTCAATTTAATCCTTACTACCTATAAACTTTCTTTTTTGATATGATTTGTTTTAGAGATGGCATATGATTTAGGTATAATGTCGTTACCTAGCCCTGCTCTACGAATGCATTCTAACAGCGATATGCCTGTAATTACGATAAATATGTAAGTAGGCCCATTATTTTCTTTTACTTATTAACCAGTAAACTATCTCGATAACAAAGATTTAATCATTGTAACTGTAACAGAACTTACAGCAGTTCCTTCTAGATTTTGTTCAAATATTTCTTATTTAATGTGCATATTAGACGTTTTCATTTAAATTACTTTACAGAAAATTTAGAAAGGTAATAATTATTACTTGCTTCAATTTTTTTTTCTTAATACTGTGAGAATTTTTTAAGATAATTTAAAAAAAAAGAAAAATGCTCAGGAATGTATTTATTGACTGTGTGAAAATTTTTGTATTGAAAACCCTCTACTACTTTCTCACAGGTTGGTTTTCTTTTTCTTTTGTAACATGTTTTCTAATTAGAATTTTTTAAATGTTTTTTTTATTATAGTATGCTCTGTAATTCTATAAGACCCCGCCTACTCGCCGATTGAGTCCGGTCACCCTTTCATGGTCCTTCCGGTTACGTCTAGGTATGTAGCAATCTCTCATTTGTTCTCATAAAAAATTGTTTCTATATAACTGACTTGTTTGTTCGAACAAATATTGAATTGAGTTGAAAACAAGTTAGATTATTTTTACATGCGTATGTTTAAATGATTATCTTCGTTACCAGCTTCATACAAAATGAAAAATCAATGCAAATAATTTATTGATGTTTCATTGACCTTAAGAATTTTAAAAGTTCTATAACCATCTGTAAAGTATTCAGATCTGAACACTATTAGGGTTCATACAAACGATAAGTGCCTCCTTAATGTTAATAATTAAATCAGGAATGAACTCTGCCGTTATTTCAAATTTAGTCTTGACCATCCCCAGTTTCTTTCAAATTTGTAGTCAATTTATTTCATTTCTTGGAATGTTTTGGGTTTTTCCGACATCCCAGATTTTTTCAAAAGTAAAAACCAACACTTTTCTAATTATATGGATGTTTTGCGTTTTTTTGACATCCACAAACTTTTTAAACAAAAAGCCGACTTTTTCTAATTCTCGGGATGTTATGATTTTTTGGATATTGCAGGTTTCTTCAAACATAACACCGACATTTTTTTAATTGTCGCGTGTTTTGGGGTTTTAGGCATCGAAGAGTTTCATCAAGCATTAAACCGGACATTTTTCAAATTCCAGAAATATTTTTAGTTTCTAGAACTTCGCTGGTTTCTTTCAAATTTAAAGTCAAGTCTATCTCGTTCTCGGAATGTTTTGGGTCTCTTGGCATCGCTGGTTTTTTCCAAGTAAAATGCCAATTTTTTCTAATTTTCGAAATGTTTTGGGTTTTTAGACATCACAGACTTTTTCCAACATAAAGCCTAGAATTTTTCTGATTGTCGGAATATTTACCTTTTGTGGACATTGCAGGTTTTTTAAACTTAGAACCCAACATTTTTCTAATAATCGTGGTGTTTTGGGTTTTTGGACTTTTAAATAATTGTCAAGCTTCCTCTCCTTGTGGCTGGATATTACAAAAGTTATATCTCTGTAACATTTACTTACAACTCCTGGACGCAATCTAGATTTGACAAAACTCCATCTGACCAGAACATTTTCTAAAATAGCATTCACTTTATCAAACTATTTAGTATCGATGAGGCTTTAGCGAGAAATTAACGTCATACGTAATGTCTAAATCACTTGTTTAATTTAACACTAATTTAGTTATGTGACGTCGTATAGTGCTTGGAAATATGATTTTGTGCTGTTTAGTGCACCTCACGTCGTCTTCGACGGCGTCTTCTTCGGAAGTCTGCGAATCACTATGTTCACGTGATTCTTCTAGCATCTTCAAACTAGTCTAGCTGTTCAGCACATCACAACATCCTATTTCGTCTTTGTCAGCGACGTTTTAGGCGGCCTCCATAAATCACTATGTCATCTTTGAGAGCATCATCCACGCCAGCCTCCACAAATCACCGGATCCAGTTGATTCGTCAACCACGTTCAGGTCAATCGTGTTGTTCAGCACACCGCAACGTTGTTTACGTCGTTTTCGACGGTGACATCTTCCTCAGTCTCCACGAATCACTAGGTTCAGTAGATTCTTTCAGCGCCTTCAGGCCAGTCGTGCTTCTCAGCACATTTTAACATCCACTATGTCATCTTTGAAAGCATCGTCTTTGGTAGCTTCCGCAAATCACCGGATCCAGGTGATTTTTCAACCACGTTTAGGTCAAACGTGTTGTTTAGCACTTCATAACACTCTCTACATCGTCTTCAACAGAATCGTTTTCGTCACTCTCCACAAATAACCAGGTTCAGAAGATTCTTTTAGTGTCTTTAGACCAGTCGTGCCTTTCAGTACATTTCAATATCCACCATCTCATCTTTCTTTCACCGGCATCGTCTTCGCCAGTCGCCACGAATCATCGGGTTCAGAAGATACTTTTAGTTCTTTAGGCCAGTCGTGATATTCAGCACATTTTAACATTCAGTATGAAATCTTTAAGAGCATCGTCCTTGGTAGCCTCCGCAAATCCGGGATCCAGTTGATTTTTCAACCACGTTTTGGTCAACCGTGTTGTTTAGTATATATACTGCAACGTTCTCTACGTTGTCTTCGACAACTTGGTTATCGTCAGTTTCCACGAATTACCAAGTTCAGAAGATTCTTTTAGTGTCTTTAGACCAGGCGTGCCTTTTAACATCCACTATAGCATCTTTGAGAGCATCGTCTTCGCTAGCCTTCATAAACCACCTGATCCAGATAATTCTTCAGCCACGTTCTGGTCAAACGTGTTGTCCAGCACACCGCAACACATTACGTCGTCTTCAACCAAGCCGTCTTCGTTAGTCTCCACAAATCACCAGGTTCGGTAGACTTTTTAGGCGTCTTCATGCCAGTCGTACTTTTTCGCATTTTAACCTCCACTATATAGTCTTTGAGAGCATCGTCCTCTGCAGCCTTCACAAATCACAGGATCCAGGTAATTCTTCAACCACGTTTAGGGCAATCGTGTTGTTCAGCACTTTGCAACGCTCTCTACGTCGTCTTCGACGGCGTCGTCTATATCAGTCTCCACGAATTACCATGTTCAGTAGATTGTCTCTGCGTCTTCAGGTCAGTCGAGCTTTTCAGCACATTTGAATATCCTCTATGTCGTCTTTGAGAGCGTCGTCCTCGGTAGCCTCCACAAATCACCGGATCCAAGTGATTCTTCAACCATGTTCTAATTAATCGTGTTGTTCAGCTTACCGCAACATTCTCTACGTTGCATTCCACGACGTCGTCTTTGTCAGTCTCTGCGAATCACCACGTTCACTAGATTCTTTCAGCGTCTTCAGGTCAGTCGAGCTTTTCAGCACATTTCAACATCTACTATGTCATCTTTGAGAGCGTCGTCCTCGGTAGCCTACGCAAATTACCGAATCCAGGTGTCTTTAAACCAGTCGTGCTTTTCAGCGCATTTTAATATCCACTATGTCACCTTTGAGAGCATCGTCCACAAATCACCGAATCCAGGCGATTCTTCAACCAGGTTCAGGTTAATGGTGTTGTTAAGCACACTGCAACACTCTCTACGTAGTCATCAACGGTGTTGTCTTCGTCAGTCTCCACGAATTACCATGTTCAGTAGATTCTTTCAGCGTCTTCAGGTCAGTCGAACTTTTCAGCACATTTCAACATCCACCATGTCATCTTTGAGAGCGCCGTCCTCGGTAGCCTCCGCAAATCATCGAATACAGATGATTCTTTTAGTGCCTTTAGACCAGTCATGCTTTTCAGCGCATTTTTATATCCACTATGTCACCTTTGAGACCATCGTCCTCGGTAACTTCAACAAATCACCGTATCCGGGTGATTCTTCAACCACGTTCTGGTTAATCGTGTTGTGTAGCACACTGCAACACTCTCTACGTCGTCTTCAACGGTGTCGTCTTCGTCAGTCTCCACGAATCACCATGTTTAGTAGATTCTTTCAGTGATTTCAGGTCAGGCGAGCTTTTCAGCATATTTCAACATCCACTATGTCGTCTTTGAGAGCGTCGTCCTCGGTAGCCTCCACATATCACCGGATCCAAATGATTCTTCAACTACATTCTCATTAATCGTGTTGTTCAGCACACCGCAACATTCTGTACGTCGTATTCCAAGGCGTTGTCTTCGTCAGTCTCTATGAATCACCACGTTCAGTAGATTCAGGGCCTAGATTATTATTAAGAATAATGATAACAATTGGTTTTATTTCCCAACATATCAATAGAAGAAATGACAAATTATTACTGTTAGTACAATATTTTTATATTTAATGCTATTGCCAGTGGAAAACCACAAGGTATTCATTCAAATAGCCATCAAATGATAGACTTTGTTCCACGAAGATGTTGGTTTAATTGAAAAAAGGTTATGTTTGAATTTAAATGTTTATAACTACCACACCCTAACTAAACTCTAAAATTTAACCCTACAATTACCCGATGAGTACTCTAGGCACGAACTTATTAAAAGAAACGTAAAAGTAAACAAAAACTTATATGTATAATACATACATAAACACCATACTACATATAGATAAAATTGGATGTTAGAATATTGTAATGTAGATATACGAGTATAGAGGTATTGCTTGTACTTGTATTTGAACTGTTTAACAAAAAGTTGTTTAAACTATTGAGGGATTTCGTTGTACATGTTAGCACTTTGATATAAAAAACTTCTCTCATATAATGCTGATATATGGGCTGGCGAAATAAGCAGACCCTTGAAGCGTAGATTAAGTGACTATACATCTGTGCGAAACCTGATCTTATATACAAATATGGCAATCTTCCCAGAATGATGGCAGTATGTAGCAAAAAGCAGATCGCGTCCATTCTGCAACCAACATGCAACAACTTATTGGAAATTCTATTATTCTTCCTAATGCCAAAAATTAGCCTTGGACATGAATTTTGAACACGTTGAAATTTCTGCGAGTATTCATCTGAGAACAGTATGTAAAGTGAGACAATACCATCGAGTTATATAACACAGTTTTAGTTTCCTTTGTCAGAGAATGGGGATGCGAATAGATTAGTTTCAAGCTACAGTACGCTTTCTTAATACAGTTTGGAATACGAGTTGTATACCTGAATGTCACATCAATGACTAAATCCAGGTTTCTCGTTACCTCCACAATAGGTTGTTTTCTTTATTGTAGTGAATATGGATATTTTGTGCAATAGAGATGCAATGTGCTATTTTACTTACCAAACAGTATCACTTTAGACTTGGAAGCGGCGTTTAAAATTAAAGAATAAGAAGTAGACACACGATAGATGTTACAGTATTACTTGAATAGATTGCAAAGAATTTTCCAAGTAAAAGTAATAACACAGCTGCGTATCATTGGCAAACATATGTATCGAACATTTTTTATGATTTTGCAAATATAGTTGTGTACACAGTAAATAAAAGAGGTCCAGGTATTCTTATATATATATATTTTATACAAACTTGTACTTGGAAATCAAATTTTTTATTTTTATTTGAGAAATAGAAATACTTTAATAGATAATACTTTTATTATTTTTGGATATCTTAAACAAGGTGTTGAAAGTTTAATTTGTTAAAATTTCTCTAATTGCCTAATTTGGGTCACAAATAGTGATCTTTTTGTATTTATTAATTGTAACTTGTCTCTTCAGGTGCAGTTCTTTTTAGTGGGATTCGCTCTTGAGTGTCATCAGGGCGTTTGTCTGGTTGTCCTGAGCATAAGCGTTTCTATCTCACCCCTTGTGCATTGTTCCATCTAATATATAGGGGTATTAGAGGTGGTGCCCTCCCTCTCCCCTTAAATTTGTTCGATAGTCATATATCTACAACGACCCCCGTGTCCACTGCAGTGGTGCTCGAACTAAGCCATGGTGGCTTTTTACCTTCACTAAGCCGTATTCTATATGATACCTAAGCTCTCTTTTGTGGCAGATAATACGGCTTTGGCCTACCAATACAATGGGTAGATAAAGGGGATTCATTCCCGTAGAAGGTAAAATTTTAGGTATATTACAAGAGTTTGTATAGGCTTGATCAAAACAGTGTTGCCAACTTAATTCTGTAGCTTATGCAAAAATTTTAGAAATTACTGAACTTAAATAATACTTGTTCTTTTGTGATGAGATTAAAACATTTACGTTCTAATTCTGTTAACAAAAAAATACCTTTTATCTTCACGTGATCTTGCAGTTTCTAGGGTTTCTAAATTTTGACTAATTATGAAGATTTAGCCCGACAAATAACTAATTACTGTAACTTAGAAATTCGTCTATTGTTATGTGCAATCTGAGTTGAAAACTTTATACGTGTTTGCACTATATCTAATTTTTGGGATAATAGTGTTTTTGTGCAACTCTGCTTGTAATTTAAAGATGTTGTTACGAGTGAAATATTACTGTTACGGGTAAACTAGACGTTAAAATAATTTAAATTTTCTTTTGTCCTGAAGGGGCTGGGACCTCTTAGCAATAAAAGCGTGCATCCGGTAACTGCAGTGGTGCGGGAGTGGCTTCCTATGGATAAATGAGAAAAGGATATATACAACTATAAAAAATATAAAAATGATAAATAATTCGGTTTCAAAATAAAATTCTATCTTACATTAACACATATCATGAAAGGCCTTGTCGCTGTCAATATCGAGGGGTGCCAACAGTCTGTCACCGCAAGCTTTAGGATATCCTTTTCTATGTGGAAGACTGTTATTCCGCATAAAACTCCCTTGCTTTGGTTATTCAGCATTCGGTCATTATCCAGTTTCTCTGCCAAAATAAAATACCCCTTTCGGGTATGACTAGTACTGAAGTAACTGGTTATCCTTTACAAGTTACTAACTTACACCTTATTCATAAAATCCACCCAATTTAAGGTAAAAACATAATTTCATTACACCTGCACATACATATAAATATATTTTCTAAAAAAAAACTTATCATCAATCTGGTCGGGTGTTGGTGAACTAAATCGTAAAGAAAAACTTAACCTAACCAATAAACAAAATCATGCGGCTCGATATTTTCCTGCTTTCCAATTTAATTATTACATTAATGTATCACAAATCATTGGTAATGTTCATCAAAAGAAGAAAACAGTGCAATGCCAACTTTGCACTATATTGTCCTTTCCAAAATATTTTACATTTAATTCCTTAAACTTTAGTAATGACTGTCACATCTCAAATTACTAATTAGTTCAACGAATTAATTATTTTTACTTACTTACTGTCTTATTACCACAATACACAATTAACATTAAAAAATTCATAATATTGTTTTTAAATGTTACATAAAAGTACTCACTTCTCAATTCCAAAATTTTCAGCCACTGTCAGGATTTTATAATCATTTAGTAGTAAAGGTCCAAACACAACAGCTCACTGACTTCAAAGTTCAAATTTAATACAGGGATTTATACCAATTTGTTGCAAAACGGTTTTCCGACATTAAATCCGCACTTACGCGTTGAGTATACCCTGCCCCTTGCAGAGATATTTCATATTACATGTCTATCGCCGCCGCGCATTTCATTCGTGAATTATTAGATAATTTTTTCTTAATGCTCTACATCTTTCTATAAAAACTTACCATTATCCCTCTCTCTGTTTTGCGCATTGCTACATTTTAAATGTAACCGATTTGTATAGGACTGTCTCTAAGGATCCTTTCGCATTCCAACAAGCTCTTTCCTACTGCAAATCATATGTACAACAATGTCTATTAAAACTATGTAATATTGCATGGAATGTATTAAATTAAAACTATAAAAGCTCATATTTGGGGATGCATTCATTAACAAATCCACGGTTATTTCATAAATCTTAAATTTACTGAAAAATAACATTTTTTACTATGCAGTTCTGTGGTCAAAACTGGTTTGTTTACATTCTTGTGGTTTCTAAAATAATTTACAACCCGTTTTTCAAGTTTCCCTATGTATCTGCAGAAATAGAGCGATTGTATTTGTTGTTTTCAGATTAATTTGAATAAAATTACGAATCTAATTGCAAATTCTGTTTTTTAAAATACTGTCCTGCATGAAGTTAAGATTCTACAGGGTGCCCTCATAATAAATTAGTTAATTCAAGATTAAATATTATGTGTTTTCTATCTAATTGATGTTTAGCGTATCGCGTTGCGTTACAATGTGGATGCCTTTGTTCTTTTTAATAGGCTTTATAGTGCTGGGAGATATTTTGTTTGGTTTCGAACACTAGTGTTCCGTGTTCCATGGCTACCTGAAATGGATTCCTGTGTATCGGAACAGTAAGTATTGTATGTTTCATACTTATGCTCATTATTGTATGTATTCATTTTACCATTTATATCATTGTTTTGTTTTAATATGTACTATTTGAAAATAACACACATTTAACCTCAACTAACCGTGACTTTATAAACTGCCCGTGGCAATGATAATAATTATTACGTATAACTATTATTTTGTTCATTTCCTTTTCATGCATTTCACATCCCAATTAAACTAAAAATTCTAAACAGTAAAATTTATGCTGTTTGTTCATTTGTGTAACAATGTTGTTATGCTTCGTAAATCAGCATAAAATGTATAACAGAGCAGTAATATTTTAAGAGGCTGCTGCGAATGTTACATCAAACGAATTAATTTCTGTACAGTGTGCAAAACAATATACAGTTTGTGCAGATTGCATTCTAGCTTCTGCTTTATCAAAGCTGAAAATTGGAATTAATTCGATTTACTTGGCATCCGGTTTAGAAAGGTAGCGCTGCTAGGGCATTCATGCTTGTAATTGCAATTGCAATTAGGGATCTTTTTAACTTTTAATGATAAATACATAATGCATTTTCGTAGTGGTTTTAACGGATCCACTTTGTAAAATGTGGGGTTGCAGATGTAGTTGTGGGTTTATGCTACTTAAGCAGTTTTCTGGGAAATGTATTTCACTGCAGTTTAGTGTGTTACAATATCATCAATATTTATCTATATGGACGCAAAATGTAGTTGAATGGTAGTTTTTTAGATTACATACTATGTTATATGAAATGCCCATGCAACTTCATGATATCTTGACAACAGGACAACTAACCGCTGAAAATATATATACTAAAATAAAAATTTTCTATGTCCGTCATTCGAAGTTTTGTACTTTATTATTCATAGTTGCGACGCTGTCACGGGTTTATTCAAATTGTTAAAGTTGAACTTTGAAATTTATGTATAAAGTCATATTCACTAGGTGCTACACAAAAACAAAAGTTTATTACAATATTCATTTGAACGGACCATCGCAACAACATTTTAAGCAACAGTTTTTGAAGAATGTAGGTTACAGAGGTTCTAACTGCCAAGCCAGAAAATAGCTCTTGGATAAATAACTGATTTATGAAAAATAGTTAGCTATTCAGCACGTTTATTTTTCTAAGTAAACTGAAAACGAAAACAAAGAATTCAGCGGTAAATTAATCTTCAGTCTATAAATGAAAATACACGTAAGGAATAAGATACATATAGATAAGATTTTTTGAGACCACGGTCAAGTCCATTGCTTGTTAGGACAGAAGAGATTTTAAGCCTTTAGAACTCTACATCGCTTTGGTTTTAGTATTCTTATCAGATTTCCAGAAGTTTTGTTCGTCTACTAAATAATATATTTGAAATTCTTGCTATATTTTGCTTGTTTCGAAGTTATGGTGTTTTCACTTCAACAACATTTTACTTCAAATGGTGTATCTACAAAACTTTGATTCTGAAGAAAACTTTTAATACTAGACGAATCGGAACATATGCAAGTCGCCAAAAAGTCTGAGGACCTGAATTGATACCACCAAGGGGCGTGAATCCTACACCCTTTCGAAACAAACGGCTAACGAGTTTTATCGTGTTTGGCCTTGAGAAAGTACACAGCAACGACTAATCTAAAAGACGAAAAGCGGTATTACACGCGTAACGCCCTTAACCTTAAGATCTAAAAATCCACCGAGCGCCTCGTCGAATCTGGAACTAAACAATCTAAACAGTTGCAGCAGCTGCAGCAGCGCAGCAGCAATAACAACAGGAGAAGTCGGATCCATACAAACACAGCTGTCAATATTCCATTAGTTCCAGTAGTTGCAATTGCGCTGCTGGAGTGCCAAGAGTAAGGTCGGTTAGTCATTCGGAAATTTCCTACTGCTCGTCTAAGTCTATATTACATTCATCAAAATTGAACGACGAGTTAGAAAGAGACACAAGAGTTTGTAACTTTTTATGAGTTCTTGACTTAGAAAAAGAGCCTTGAGCTCTAGAAGCATTGGTAACTTCCGAATACAACCAAATGGTTACGAAATCTGATGTCACTCGGTGTCCAATTTACAAACAGATAACAAAGGGAAATGCATATGCTGTGATGCGAACTGTTATCTAATTCTTAGATGCAAAAAATTCTTATAATTTGACTTAATACGAAAATGGGATTAGATTACAAAAACCAGACTATGTTTTAAGTGTTTAGGTGCAAAGCACATAGTAAATAACTGTAAGTCGCCAGGCTGTACTGTATGCAAAGGAAAGCACCACAGTCTACTGTATGATGATAAATTTCGTAAAAGGGATGGAGGTCATAGTTCTAAAATATGTATGCTATGAAAAATCAGGGTATAATAAAAATAGTAATATACTAAACGATGTCTCTCTTGCAACGCAGCGACTTCGTGTACTACTAGGTGTTTAGATCACCCAGGTCTTGAATTTATACTTAATATTTATGGTAAAGTGTTTGGCGTATTTGTAAATTAAGACATATCAACACGCATTATGCTTAAATGCATAAGGTACTGTAGCGCCACTTAGTCTACCTCTGACCAAAATAACTACATTAAAACGTAAGCGAAACGTTTGTACACAAAAGATGATTAACGGACCCTTGCGGCACCACATTTTTCAGATTAACTTCATTGACAAGCTCTAAGAGCTTTATTAAACATATAGTGGGAAACCTCTAGAATGTTACTTACATAATTTCTGGTGCATTTCAGAATACTCGGGAGGTTTTGAATATGCATATAAGTTGCCGTAAATGTGTGTTAGTTAATTCAATTTCAATAGAAGCTTTGATTACAATATTAGTTTTAATTTAAAATCTTTGAAGCTGGTGATATGAAATAAATTAGTGTACGTACATATTGTTTATTGAAAATTGCACTTGTGATATAAATTATTGTAGTGATCGATATAAATTAATAATTAGTGATTGGATAGTTAATAGTGCTACGAAATAAGTTAATTAAGAAGATGTGTACTGTTAGTGATTAGCTGGAAATAAACTGTGAGGCTTTTAGAATTTTATTGTAGCTGCGAGTTGTTGAAAAGATCTGTATAATCAGTTGACAATAAAGAACTATTGTTTTTACAAATAGAGTTTTTGTTATAGAGCCATATGTTCTAGGCAGCTGCTTCATAGGAGTTGACGGAAAGTTTACCTAATTTTATCTAATTTGTTCTTTCTTATATGTTGGGATAGATTTTGGCAGTCCAGTTATGACCAAAGAATCTAGATTACGCAAGTCAATGGTTTCCAAGGGGAACATTGCTTTATCCGTCTGCATGGTAACCAAGGCTATTCTTATAGAATTGGTTTCGAGTCTTTCAACAACAGTTTTCTTTTGACATTAAAAAGGTTTGTTGCACGACGATGTAATCCATTATCAATTATTACTAAAAATGCAACTAACTTCAAGGGTTCTAATACCGTTAAAAATGATGTTTACAAATTTTTCAAAATCATAATTGTGAAATTCACTATACAAATTGGGAATACTTATGAGAGGCAGGTTTCAAGATCACAAAATATCATTTGAAAAGCATCTTGAGAAATTCAATATTATCTTTTGAATGTTTGTCTACAGTTTTGGCTCAAATTGTGGCTGTACTTAACTCCAGGCCATTCTTGCATACGTCTGAGACAATTGATGATTTTGGTTGTTAAACACGGGATATTTTTTAGTAGGTCAAGCGTTGACTTCTTTTCTAGAAAGGAGTGTTTTGTTATTTCGGAAATTCGGTTAAATCTTTGGCAGCATTGCTCAAAACTACAAAAAACTTGTGAAAAAGGTGGTCTAGGGACTATTTAAATCAGCCACAGCGTTCTCTCAAGTGGAGGAGTATGTATACACACTTAAAGGTAAGAGATATGGTATTGGTCAAATGAGATAACTTATCGCCATTAGGACGGTGTCTTGTAAGAGTGATGTATATCACGCTAGGTCGCGATAACAAGGTATGTGTCGTTAAAATAAAAACTAGAAAAAAGGAATTTATTCCTCAAATAGCAAAAGTTTCTCTGCTTTCGTTTCAAAAAGATGTTATTGGGAATAGTATCTTAAGAGGGGGAGAATGTTGACTTTGCAACGGTATTTTGTTTTATTTTATTAGCACAGACATGTTATTCAATGCTTATCTGCGGCGCTCTTCTCTCTGCCTCTTAGACTGTTGGGCTTGCATCAGCCAGCGTAGTACAGTGCGACGGTTGCGCTTCTAGGTAGGGTTTCATGTGTGATAATTAATGTAATGAATATAACTTGTCTAGCTATGTAGTTGTGTTAACGATTTTGTGCAATAAATACAGTCCATTGGTGGTGACAATGTTTTATTTGTTACGTTCAATTACGCCTTGCCGAACGGTTTTTGTTTATTTTAAGGTTCCGTATAAATACTCCCTTTGGTTTTGATATTCCCTAGCTACCTGTCATAAGAAACTCCGCTAACTATACCTATTAATTAAACCTATCAATCTATTTCTTAAAGCATATTTTAAAAGGCTGGAAATAAATGCCTATTAAACATCCTGAATGTATTAATTTATACAACAATTATTTTTGTGAATGTAATCATTGCTCTTGTAATAGAACAACAGTTTATTTATCAAAAGCGTGACTCTCAAAAATATTATTCTAGTAAATATATTGGATCATCAGTGATTTCTAAAGCATGCATTCGCTCTATATTTAAACAGAAATACGAGTTTGAATAACATAAGATTACTTCAAAAGTACTTAATAAGAGCAATTGTAATCAAATTTGCCGGTTTCGTTATCTAACAACGACGTTTGAAAGTGTTTTAGCAACACATGTTAATAAAATTTGGGGATTACTTATCTTTTCGTGGTTCAGAATTTCATTCATTTTCAATCCTGCTCTCGTTGGTGCAATACAGGGTAAACACCGTTCTTGTCTTCAGGAGCAATGCACCCATTTTTCGGTTTCACGGACAAAGAAATATTGCTGGATGCATTGGTAACTTCTTGAGCATTGATTCATACTAGCGAGTTTTTCTTTCTAGCTCCTCGGTATTCTGATTTGTCCTTATTCACAGGCCCTTTTTGATCTTCACCGTAACCACTAAAACGCTGATTATTGTCGTCCGAAATGATTCCGCTAAAGGAATTTTCGTCGTGTCTGACACGATAAATGTAACTAAAACGATGGCAACGTGTAATACTGAAAAAAATTGCTGTGAAGATTTTGCCTGTTCCTATTCGTATATCAGCTGTTGGCGAGCAAGTCAACCCTATCGCACCCGATGTTCTACCCGTTTCTATGTCTTAGTCTACTGTTGTTGGAAAAGAAGCAAATCCTAACGCGGTTGAAAGTCCTCAGGTTTTTTCTTGTTGTAATTGTACAAAGTTTAACCGTTACCGCTTATAAGTTTATTTTTATGTTTCTTATACAACCTGTTACAGACACACACTACTACGTATGCTGACAGCCGGAGTGCAGTCTGACGGTCACCTGTTGGTGATCAGGAAAGTCAAGTTAGTAATGTATTTTACACTTACTCATAAGCTGTTCTAATTCCTTTTTTTTATTGTGCGTAATACTGACAGAGAAATCCTTCGGAATAATTTGTCCTATATAAATTAATATTTTCGTCGCCGGTTGAATTTAATTTTCATTATTTTATTTGTGTATACCACCTGTTTCTTTTATACAAAAAAATAGCTTATAAATAAAATTTATACCAGGATGCCGCCGGCTTTTCTTAAGTAATAAAATTTAGTACACCCTGACTCACCCCACTCTCCGCGTTTGCAGCTAGCTCGGTTTATCTAAATTGCTGTACTGGTTTTTTATGTACGTTTCCCCTCTTTTCAATGTAACATTCCATGGTCCTTAACTCAAAATTCAGCAACTACAAGGGTAATTAAAAGACATGGTGCCTTGACTCCATGAATTCATACGAACATCCGCTAAAAGCGCGTTTGAAAACCACTTTCTCATGCTGAGTAACGGGTTTTTCGATAAAACTATGGAGAATATACACAAACGCGTCACCGTTAAGAGATTCGGTAGGGGTCCGAAGGAAACAAACTGCACGAAAGCAGTTGATTCCGCGTTCGAACTTTAGTAGTTATACAATGCTTGGTAAAAATTTGGTTAGCTTACAAATGAATGTATCGAGTGAAAAAGACATGATACACCTCTCTACTCCGGATTTTCTACTACACCCTCAAGCCATTAATGTACCACATCTGTTATAATGTAATGCAAGGAAGGTATGATACCATATTCAACTCTTCTACAGTGACACAGACTCCTTATTTTATAGTGTTCAAACAGAAGACTTTTATATAGATATTAGTTTAATACATAGACTACTTCCATATTGTTGATTATCCCATAAATAGTTAGTACAACATTTCTGTAGTTAATAAGGTGGTGAATGTGTGTACTTGTATTGCATTTTTATAGAGCAAAATATGTTAAAAAAATTAAAAGATCCAGCCATTATGGTGACGTGAATTAACTTGCTAGTTTTTAGAACATTGCGCAAGATTATACAGATGCTTTTGGACATACAGTGACTACAATTAAAAGTAGCAAATACTGTTAATATAATCTATCAAAATTAAGTTTGATTTGCCATGTAGAAATAATATTTCTACTTCTAATTTGTAAATAGATTGTTCTTGGTGTTAATATAGAGAAATAAAAACGTAACTGTAAATTAATTAATAAAATATGGAGGAAAATTGTAGTAGGACAAACTGTAAAGTTGCAAAAAAACGTCATAAACAACATCGTCGAATATTAGCAAATTAGATTTTTTTTTGAAATGGTTTCTATTTTTCAGAGAACACATTACAGCGAGCACAGAGAACAATAATTCTGAAAAGTGAGCAACTAAACCTTAAAGGTTAAGTTTGAGTAGCATTAGCTAAATATCGTGGTGTAAAATACAAGGCAAATAATAGCACTTAAATAACAATGTTAGATTTAACCCATTATCTTGTAAATGCCATTTAAAATACACAGATTATTGACTTATCGAACCTTAAGAGACGGAAATGCAGTATTCTTGCCTATATAAGCTTGTGTTAAGAGCAATTAAGTTGATTATTCCGATTATTATTAATAATATTATTAATAATATTATTATTTTAATTGACTTTAGTCGTTGAATTCCATTCAGTAAAACAAAATTCATTCAATAAATGTTAAAGAAGACTGAAAGTAGTGTATATATGGAACGAATTTACAACATATCTTATTTAAACGCTGCCTGATAGAAGAAGATTTATGAATTATAAAGTTTATTGCTTCCAATTAAAACTTAGTGAAAGTTGTTTAAGGTGTATAGTCACTCTGCTAGGTTGTATTTAATATCCTATAAGGTCAAGCATTAGCAAAGCACCAGCGTATGAATGAAACTTTATGTAATTTTATGAATAGGATTAAATGCATTGTTTAAAATTGCACGTTCCATGGAGTAGCATTTTAAGTTGGGAAAATTTAAAATTGGTTTGATATAGTGAGTGTTAAGGCTTTATAAGTATTTTGGTTGTAGTGTAGTATGCCAATCACAATTAATTTAAGTCCTTAAACTATTCCCACCTAGAAACCCTCCATTATCCCTACCTTTAGTGCAACGACATAAAAGGGTTGGTAATGTACGAGTGGACGACAATTCAACTTCGTTCTCGCTTGGCTTTGGTTCGTGATTTAGTTCGGTGCATCGAGCATCAGTAATTAGCAACAATTAGTGAACATTATACATACAGTCCATAATTATCTGATAGCAGTGCAAGTACAATCAACCACTACAACCAGTGAAAGGTAGGTGATATATTCCTTTAAATTATCATTTCCTTTGTGTGATTGTAAATGCAAATTAACATTTTGATTAACATTTTTGGTCCTTCGAGCCGGATATTTGGCTTATTAATTGGTTTATTATTGGCATTTATTATTGGCATTCATTTTAACTACATTGTTAATTGCTCTTCGCTTAAATTAGGGTTGACCGCATTTAGAAGAAAAGTGTAGTCACACCACCAGTTTCATAGTCAATTGTGTAAAGTAACTTATAGTAGATGCAATCTCGCATTAAATTTGAAATTTTGTACTGATACAGAATCTTATAAAGCCTTAAAAATGACAAATCTTTGTAAATTTTAGGGATAGTTAACGTAAGAATTTGTAGTCAGAAAAGTGTTTAAGCAATACAGTTATTTTAAACTTGTAATTCAAGTTCGCTAGAGAATTCAGGTATTCGTAAAACCGGGTAGAATAAAACCCTTTGCTCTTTGTCATATTGAAACTTGCAAGCTCCCGTTAGGCACGTTGTAGTAAAATTCTTTAACAGGTAGTTCAACATTACCCTTGGTATATCCTATTATTAGGTGAACAAACCCTTCATTTTGTAGCTGAAATCAATATAAAATCGATATTAGTAACCTTGTTCGTTAGGATGGCACATATTTCATCGGATAGGTTGATAGTGGATTTAAAGGCCGCACTCGATAGATTATCTGATATATCTGGTGCGATAGATAAATTGGAGCATATTAAAGGCAATTGTATTTCTGTTAATATTATGGCTGAAAGCGCCTTTGATATCAAAAACGATGTAGATACTGCTTATAAAACGTGCATATTGGATGAGGACAACTCTGAATTATTAAATGCAATTACAACACTAAGAATTGAAATAGATAGGTCTTTGTTAAACATTAAAATTATTAAAGCTCAGTTTGATAATATATCCACTGCTGAAAAAGGCTTGACTGGAAATATTACTGGTATTGGCTCATGTACTAATATTCGTCTCCCTCGGATAGAAATGAAAAATTTTCTGGAAAAATAGAACATTTCCAAGAGTTTATTCAATTTTTAATAATTTAGTTCATGAAAATAATCAATTGCTACCGATCGAAAAGTTCTATTTTTAATTGATGCGTTGGATTTTAAGTCTAGAGAACTCATTAGACATTTGCAAATTTCGAATAATAATTATATGCTAGCTTATTCAATTATTGTGAGAGGTTTAATTCAAAACGTTTAATTGCAAACACGCATTGGAATGCTTTAGAATCGTCACCAAAAGCAAAATTTAATTCACATACAGATTTAAGAGAATTGCTTAATTGCTTTACGGAAAATATATCAAGCTTACGTCAAACTAAGATTGATTTGCTCGACTTCGTATTGTTTAATTTGTTATCAAAAGGTAGATACAAATCTTTTGAAAACATTTGAGTTAGAAAATACATCAGACATTCCATCTTATGATCAATTAAAATTATTTCTAGAAAAACATTGCAAGGCATTAGAAATTAGCAATATGGTTGTTTCCGATACACCGTCCAAATTTAATACGTCCATTAAACAAACCATATCATCTAGTGTACCTTCTAAACGTTCCTTTGAATATTCAAAACCCCAAGTTCGAAAGTCATTCGTAACAACTTCATTCGCTCAGAAATGCAGTCTTTGCAGTGGTACTCATAACTTATACCAATGTGAAATGTTTCTGAATAAATCGCCACAAGACCGTTATAACTTTGTTAAAGACAAACACTTATGCATTAATTGTCTTCGCAACTCTCATATGGTTACACGCTGCTCTTCCAAACTTGTTTGTAAAAGTGTGCAAGGGGTCATCATACTTTATTGCACTTTGAAAACCCTACAGTTGCACAGAAACCTGCAATCACTCAGGCAACAGATCAACTTCCCGAACCCACCTGCAACACTACTACAAGTACGTTGTTATCATCTAGATCGTCCAACACAATGACGTTATTAGGCACCGCAAGAATTTCAATTACAGATGGGTTTGGTAAAGTTCAGACAGTAAGAGCACTTGTAGATAGTGCATCAATGGAAAATTTCATGACTGATAAGTGTTGTCGACGCTTAGGTTTAAGAAAATCGAATATTTCAATGAAGGTTGAAGGCTTAGGTCTATCTGCTTCTCATGCGTATGGACAAGTATCGTGTAAAATTAGTCCTCAAGGTAAAACTGTTCCAGAGTACAGTATTGATTGTTTTGTTTTACCAGACATTTGTGGAACCCTTCCTTCATCAAGGATCTCACCAAATAGTTGGCCTCACATAGTTGGATTAGATTTAGCAGATTCGGACTTCGACAAACCTAGCCATATCGATTTATTGTTAGGTGCAGATTTGTTCGCGCGTGTTTTATTAAACGCAACTCGCATTGGGTCACTAGAAGAACCCGTGGCAATTCACACTACCTTTGGGTGGATATTAACAGGAAGGTTCTTTCTTCTGTTACATCTCGTATATCATTAGCTGCACTTGTAGAAGATGCTAACATTACTCGATTTTGGGAACTGGAAAATATTCCAGATTCTAACAAATTATCTCCTCATGCGGAAATTTGTGAAAGGCATTTTGTGGACACTCACAAGCAGGATGACACCGGTCGTTTTATTGTTTTGTTACCTTTCAATGGTCCTGAACCGCTATTTGCTGGCTCTCGGGAAATAGCACTTCGAAGATTTCTTTCACTAGAACGCCGTTTGAAATAAATCCTCAACTGTATAATTCGTACAGAGAATTTATGCAGAATTATATCGATAGTGGTCATATGTCTCGTATTGTATCGGATTCAACTCGATCGTCTACATTATCGCCGGTATATTACATACCACATCACGCCGTGTTCAAACCAGACAGTACAACTACAAAACTTCGTGTCGTATTTGATGCTTCAGCCAGCGCTCAAAGTGGAGGGTCTTTAAATGATCATTTACTCGCAGGCCCTCTCTTCAAAAGATATCATGGAGTTGTTATTACACTTTCGTTTACATTCTGTAGTTTTAACTGCGGACATTAAGCAAATGTATAGACAGATTCTTATTTCTACTAGCCATCGAGACTATCAACGTATAGTTTGGAGATTTAAGTTCTCGGAGTCTGTTATCGATTATCAGCTAAACACTGTTACATACGGCATCACATCATCACCATTTTAGCCATGCGTGTAATTCAAGAACTTGCAAAAGTCAATCGTTACGTTTTCCTATTGCTTCCAAGATTTTAGCATCGGATACGTACGTGGATGATTTGATTACAGGGTGTGATTCGATAGAGGATGGCAAACGACTCGTGTATGAATTAAACCAAATTTGCCAATCAGGTGGTTTTATGTTGCGAAAGTGGAATAGCAACGTGCCAAGTGTCATTGGCCATTTACCTGATTCCGTTCGGTATCAGCAAGCATTTTGTTTGAAGAGGTAAACAATACTTCTCAAAAATTTTAGGACTGCAATGGCAACCATTGAGTGATGTGTTGTTTACAATCTTAATATCGTTGATCGGCCTTGTACCAAAAGGAATATGGTTTCGAAATTGCAAGGATCTTTGACCCTCTGGGGTTATTATCACCATTGGTCTTCTTCGCAAAACATTTGATTCAATCTGTATGGATATTAGGAATTGGCTGGGATGAACTTCCTCCCCAACAAATTGTTTTAAAATGGAATCTGTATCTTCAACAATTACCCGAGTTATTGAAAATTGAAATTCCTCGACGGATTCTTTGCGATAACTATCAAACTGTACAAATTCATGCATTTTGTGATGCATCGGAAGCTGGATATGCAGCAGCAGTTTATCTCCGCTGTGTCGATGAGAAAGGGAACATCCAAGTATCATTGGTCTGTGCCAAATCTAAGGTCGCACCAACCAATCGTATATCATTACCTCGATTAGAATTGTGTGGTGCAGTGTTGTTGTCGAACTTGGTCGAGTATGTGCAAAATACGTATAGAGATAATTTAGTATTGGACGATACATTTGCGTGGTCAGATTCCACAGTAGCATTAGCATGGATTCGATCTTCGTCGTATAATTGGAAGACCTTTATTAGCAATCGTGTCTCGCATATCCAAGAACGAGTGGCTCCATCATCGTGGCATCATATTAAATCACAGGATAATCCTGCTGACTGTGCATCAAGAGGATTATTAGCTGCTGAGCTTGTTAATCATCCTTTGTGGTGGACGGCTCCACCATGGTTACTATTACCTAAAGAGAATTGGCCTGCTCATATGGAACCAACTCTTACAGATCACACTCAGATGCACATTGAAAAAGAACTTTATCCCTTAATATACACGTTGCAGATCATTTCGTAGACTCGATGGTAAATCAATTTTCAGATTTGCGAAAAATATGCAGGATTCTGGTATATATTTGTCAGTTCATTCGTAACTTGAAAGTTCGTGCAAATTTGGATATTCGAAACTTAGAACAATTATTGGTCTCCCCGAACAGTATGCACTTCATTTATTAATAAAACGGGTTCAAGAACAAGTTTTCAGTCAGGACATTGATATCATTCGAAAGGAAAACTTAGTAATAAACAACTTCGACCTCTCAGTCCTTTCCTTGACAGTGATGGGTTGTTAAGGGTGGGCGGCCGGTTGCGAAATGCAGACGTATCTTATGATACAAAATTTCCTTTGCTACTTCCTCGGTCACACCGGGTGACAGAGCTCATTATTCGAGATTGCCATACGAAATATTTACACCCTGGACTTAGAACTA
Organism: Platerodrilus igneus; assembly: GCA_036346225.1. Taxonomy (NCBI): domain Eukaryota; kingdom Metazoa; phylum Arthropoda; class Insecta; order Coleoptera; family Lycidae; genus Platerodrilus; species Platerodrilus igneus. Next base: position 3,473,861 of record JARFIW010001179.1, on the reverse strand, counting down.
CTCATTTTTGTTAGTACAAAATTTTTGGATTCTGTCTGCAAAAGGGCTATTCAACAGTGCCTAAACTCTTGTATTCGATGTTTTCGTCAAAACCTATTTCGCTATGCCCTCCTATGGGCGACTTGCCCCGCTAGACTTACTGCCGGTAAAGCGTTTCTACATACTGGGGTAGACTACGGTGGACCCTTTTCTATCACCATGAATCGTATTAGAGGTGCCAAATCATTGAAAGCCTATGTTTGTTTATTTGTTTGTCTTAGTACAAAAGCGATACATCTGGAGTTGGCATCAAACCTATCTAAAGAAGCCTTTATTGCAGCTTTACGGCGGTTTGTAGCACGCAGAGGTAAATGCTTGCAAATTCATAGTGACTGTGGAACAAATTTTATCGGAGCATCTCGGGAACTAATCGAATATATGAAGCAGTCATCTGAAACGGAAGGTATTCACTTTGTTTTAATCCTCCGTCGGCTCCTCACTTTGGGGAATGTGGGAAGCTGGGATAAAATCTGTAAAGTCCCATCTCAAGAAGGTGGTAGGCGAACAAATTCTCTCGTACGAAGAATTTAACACCATTCTTGCTCAAATTGAAGCCATATTAAACTCCAGACCTTTATGTCCAATGAGTAACGATCCCACTGATTTTTCATTCTTAAGTCCTGGTCATTTTCTGAACGTAGAACCAGTGTCTGTCATTCCCGACCCTAATGTCTTAGATCTGAAACTATCTTCTTAAATCGTTGGCAACTGGTTCAACGTATTCAGCAATCATTTTGGAAACGGTGGCATTTGGAGTACCTGCACACTTCAACAGAAAACCAAATGGTTTTCTGCTAATTATTCGTTAATGGTGGGAACGTTGGTGTTGATTAAGGATACTCAAGTGTCTCCATTACAGTGGAAAATGGGACGTATACATACGTTGCATTATGGAAAGGACAATGTTTGTCGTGTGGCTACCGTGGCAACATCCCAGGGACTATTTAAAAGGCCCGTGGTAAAATTGTGCCCTCTCCCATTTCAGAGGCAACTTAGTATTATAGTTAGTATATTAGGGTAAGTTAACTTTTAAATTTACGATTATATATATATATATTTTTTTTTTTTGCTCGTTTAGACACACTTAGAAAATAAGTTCCTAATACTTATTTTGGTGGGCGGTATGTTAAGGCTTTATAAGTATTTTGGTTGTAGTGTAGTATGCCAATCACAAATCATTTAAGTCCTTAAACTATTCCCACCTAGAAACCCTCCATTATCCCTACCTTTAGTGCAACGACATAAAAGGGTTGGTAATGTACGAGTGGACGACAATTCAACTTCGTTCTCGCTTGGCTTTGGTTCGTGATTTAGTTCGGTGCATCGAGCATCAGTAATTAGCAACAATTAGTGAACATTATACATACAGTCCATAATTATCTGATAGCAGTGCAAGTACAATCAACCACTACAACCAGTGAAAGGTAGGTGATATATTCCTTTAAATTATCATTTCCTTTGTGTGATTGTAAATGCAAATTAACATTTTGATTAACAGTGAGCTTATTTAGTGCGAGATGGATACTTGTATAATTGATTAGTAGGTTAGAAAAACCTTATATTAGAAAATTTTTATGAAAAGTGGTCTGAAACGTACAGTGGTAATTCAGGTAATTGGAAATGTTATTCAAAGTAAAACGTTGAAATTTTATGCAGATAGAATGTCGAAGAAAGGTATGTTTTGTAATCAGCACAAAATACCAATAACATTTGTAAATATGTTCGTTTTGTAAAATCGTATTTATTCAAACTTTTGGTAACCTAATACACTGTAATTATGAGCCTCGTTCCTATATTTATTAGAAAAGTGTTGAAAGTAAAAACGATTTTTAAGTGTCCTGCCGATATGCTATGATATTGAAGTAAGCTTGCCTATACAATAGACGCAGATATATCAAATTTGCGAATCCACTTTCTTGACTGTTTCAGCTAGTAGAGCATTAACAGACTCTTCTGTTCCAATAGATTAGTATTTTAATCTTAAGTAAAATTCTTACTGTGCAATATTACAAATAATAATGTAAGAAGAATGAAAATTTGTGCAGTACAGATCGCATAAATTAAATGTAAAAACGTACCAAGGTTTCAACTTACACCCAGAATAAACTTATGTTGAACTTCCAGCGTTAGCGTACTCTATCTGTCGTACTTATTTTTTAAAAATATGCTTTTTAGAAAAATATGTGTAAATTATTTTATATAGGTAATTTTCTAAGTGAAGTTTTGAAATCATGAATTAATTAAACCCTTAAAACTACTGCTACTCACAATAAAATTATTAAATACAAAATGCGAATTTGAATATTTTTATGGTCTTTTTACACAAAAAAGGCGCAAATCTTAGAACTAGTCTAACCTTTGATCTCTAGGATTCTCAATGCTTTTTTTACGACGTGATAATTTTTTCAAACAAAATTACACACGGCCTTCCCAACACAAAACTAAAAACTAATTTGCAACAAATTCAAATTAAATCTGATAGACTTTAATTGAGATTGCATAAAATGGGAGCAGGATTAGAAATAGTATTTGGACAGAATTTAAAGTAGTACTAGATGATTTTTAAGGTTAAATTTTATGAATTCGAAAAAAAATGTGTAATCATAGATTTTGAAGGTACTTCGTTCGTGTACGCCGGCTTTCGTTATCCGTGTTTGACGTTTGTGGAATTAATTTTACAAACTTTAAGAAATATTTTAAGAATACACCAAAGTACCAGCTTGCAAATCGTTTGTAATTCAGGTTTTAAGATACGGACAGTGTTTTTTAGTATATATTAGAGATTTTTTAGAGGTCCGAAACGAATTTTGGAAACCAACTCGATCTTCTATCTTTTTCGCACCAACGCTAACCGACCCGTTGTCGGCTCTGTCGGAAAAGTTCGCGCGACCGTAGCTTTTTTTAATACGTTAGCAAATACGTTGCCGCTAATTAATCTTTTCCGGGAAAACTCTTATTTCTCCCTTATTAATGGTTTTTTCGCGATAAAAACAGGCCTATACAACTCACGCAAAAATCTCCACCGGACCACGACCCGCCCGCGCCCCCAACTCGGAACCCCCCGGACGCAAATCCCGAAAAGCGATCGATTCGCGCCTCTCAACTTTAGCACAGAGACGGACTATCAAAACTTATAGTTGTTTCATCTGAAGTAATATTTGAAATTGAAGTGGTATTTGAAGTTTTTAAATTCTTATTACCTAAATTAATTTAAAATATGCAGGTCTCCTTACAATTTTTTTTTTTGAATAGGCAACAGCAGCTAATTGCAAAACACTTTTATAACAATCTTAATACAGCAGTTATTTTTATAGAATTTTTAACTTACATCACTAGTTCGTAGAATAACCGGAATAGTCCTTTTGAAGTTACGCTATTCATATATATATATATATATATATATATATATATATATATATATATACCATTTAATTCAGGTTATAAAGAAACATGTCTTTAGAAAATCCACTGTATTATCCAAGTGTGAAGCTCGTTACCAGTCGCGTGATTTAGATCAATACAAACGTTTCAGTTTATAACAATACATTTCATTCGTCGAATGCTTTTATTAATGCAAAATCGATTTCATTTTTCTATACGTAAATCATTTTTATTATTAATCTCAAAATGTTGGCTTTTATTGAATTAATTACGTGACTTTCTCCTTATAGTACTTTATATGGAGAACTTATGCAACTTTTCAGTAAAATGAAAATGTACTTTTTATTAAAAAAATTTTCTTAGTTATTGTTTGAATAATATGCGTAAAATATCTATTCAATTAACTAATACAAAACCTAACTTTATGTATCGAGGTTCTTAAAGAAAGTTTACGCTATCATAATTAGTTATAGCAAATTAAGATTTTAATTTTATTGACCAAGATGTCGTCTTTTACTCAGGAATATATATTATTGTGATATTGAAACCTTACAAGTCGGGTGACAAATTTATCCTGAATAGCTCGCTTCTCAGCACAACAGACGCACAATTTCAAACCGAAATTCAAAAATCTATTTCCTCGACTAAAATGACTCTCCAACTCTAATATGTTGATGTATTAAACCTCTACTAATATTCCAAAGTACAAATATTGACGAATAATATAATAAAATATAAGAGAATTAAAAATATTTACGCTATTAAATCAAATGAGAAATAAAAAACATCAAAGTTTCAATTTACACTAGGAATAATATTGCGCTACATTTACAGCGTGTAAGACTCATATCACCATTTATACTCTTTTAAAAATATACCTCTTCTCCGCAATACGTGTGCACTGCTAAATAAATACTCCTATATAAAAATCGTGAGATTTCTAATTGATTAAACCTAAAAGTTACTACTTCTCACCATAAAATTATCACATTACAAAACATTACACAAATTGCAGCTTTAAATATCGTCATAGTCTCGTATAAAAATCGTAGATGTATAAAACTACTCAATAATGCCTTGAAATAACTCCAGATTTATCAGTCTTCCAAATTTCATGCAATCGGGCTATTACGTTCTATCAATAAAGGTTTCCTCTTCATGTGAATTAATATCAAACTTGCTTAGGTTTGATCTAAATTATTTTAATTTGAATTCAAATCGCATGGGTTTGAATTAGATTTAATCGAATTATAATCGTCTAAAATTGAATTGAATTTAATTGTATTTAATTGAATTTAATCGAATGTAATATAATTTAATCGAATTTAGTTGAATTTAATTGAATTGCATTGATTTTCATTGAATTGAATTGAAGCCCTAACAAACAATCTCCTATTATTTAAACCAATTTACAAATACAGGTCTACTTACAATTTTTCTAAAATTGGCAAAAATCAGCTAATTGCAAATACTTTGTAGTAATTATTATTACTTTAAATTTGTACTAATTTTTATTAATCACTGTATGTGCTTAAGTAACTTCTTTCGTCAGCAGAACATCAGGAATTATTCCTTTTAAAATTGCTTGTCGTATATATTTATAACGCACCATACAGGTTGAAAACAGTAACATAGTTCATGGAATTTTCTATCCACAAAGAATATTAGACTTGCTAAAAATCCCTAGGGACAAGAGTGTGTATTGACCTCCTCGTAATATTCACCAGTCGGCCAAACAGTATGTTGTTCTTAGAATATTAAAATGTGTGATGGATAACAAAATATAATGAGATCAAATATATAATAAAACTATTCTATAAATTATTTTTTAACAAACATAACTTTGCTTAAATAAACTTTATATACAAGAAGACATCAATTGTATTTAAACGCACTAACGCTATTTGCGTAACAATACAAAAAAGTAATATTGGTTTTTATTCAAACAAGAGAAATTTGTTGTATGCCCATCAAATCATGTATAAAAGACGAAAATTGTTGATTAGATACACGATTCTCTGTTGTGCCGTATTTTAGACTAGTTATTGCATCTAGCGGCGGGATTGTTTCTGTTTATACCTGTTTAGATATACCGGGTTATCTAAAAGTCCCGCAACTCTAAAATATTTTTCTGGACCGCATTTTCTGGAAAAACTTTTCGTACAAAATATTTAGGATTGCCCTCCAGCTATCTGGTCGTGGCCTTAAAGTTGACCTTGACAATGACCTTGAAGGCCAAACCGTTGTCAAGTTTACTTTTTCGAATAGACACCTCTATTTTTAGTGCGGATTCGGAAAGAGCACAAAAATGTTATAAATGACCTTGACCTTCAGATAACCTTGAAGACAATTGAGGTCAATTAAGAACAAGTATTTCCAATAGTTCAGGTTTTCTGGAGTATTTTTTACAGATGCTCAAGATTGTGCTCTACCTAACTGTTTGTGACCTTGAAGTTGACCTTGACAGTGACATTGAAGGAAACCACTCAGAGTGGTTTAATTCCCAAAGAAGATTAAGAAAAATGCAAAACAAACCACAACAAACATACAGGGAGTATTTACTGCACTGAAGCTTCCTATAAGAGATGCTCAACGTACCTTCTACCCCTACCTAACTGCGCGCGGTTTACCAGTGATCTACAGCATATTCAGTGAATTGCATCGTGTTCGCCCTGTTCGTCTCTTATAGCGTCAGCTGCATCTTCAATGCTCAGTAACGTCTTGTATAGGCCCATCATCCAAAAAATACACTAAAGTTTTCATAAAGCCCCCACACATTAAAGTTCATAGGAGTAATGTTCACTGACTTTAGCACGCAAATGACTTGGAACTCCGCTATACATAAATCACATGCGCAGAGGCGTCGCTTAAGGTACATCCTCCAAATAATGTCCATAGTGTATCACAGAATGTCTAAATACTGCACAATTTTGTGTAAATGTGGTTTCCTTTGTAAAAAGAATTTCATTTATATAATTTGGGTTGTCTGCATTCTGTTGTAGTAGCCACTAACAAAAACGAAGTCTGTATTCAGAATCAATGGGACTCAAAGTATGCACGATAATGCGACGATAATGATAATGAAAAGGATGCTATAAATCGTCGAGACGTATTCTCCATACGGCCATGTTCGAAACATTAAACCAACGACCAACATCACGAATTCTGCCGGTTGAATTTTCATCTAACAATTCTAAAATTTGTTCCTCAGCGGCTAGAATTCGCACTGGTCGATTTTTACCCCTTCGTGCATTCGCTGTGGTTGTAGTTGGCTACTAATCATGAGTTCAGTGGGTCAGCAAACCGTCTGAGTGTTGGATAAAACCGATTAAGTAATCTTTTCGCGTACATCTTGGATGCAAGTTGAGCATTTTGCCGTGTTGTTCCGTAAATAAGCTGCAAGTCGAAAAATTCGCTATTTCCGAACACGTGTGCAGTCATGAAGGTGAAACTGATCATGTATGGGACAGTAAGGAGTTGATTCCTGTTTCTAATTTTATAGTGCGGCAGAAACCAGTTTGGAATAAAGCTTATTATACATCTGCTCCTATGTTTTTTTTAGACGATAGTGGTCTGGTGAATATTATTTGTAATGCTGAAATTCCCTGTCAACTCTTACAGTCGTTTTTGTCAGAAAATATGGTGGACCGTATTGTCTTCCATACAAACTTATATGCAACACAGACTAAAATAGGTCGTACGTTTATACCTTTGACTAGAACTGAGTTAAAATGTTTTCTGGGTATCAAATTACTAGTAGGATTGAAAAAATTACCTAGTAATCGGGGTTTTTGGTTACCTGCTCCTGATTTCCATGACAGTTTTGTGAGCAGTTTGATGACAGTAAACAGGTTTGGTTGGATTCTTACAAATCTCCATTTGAATGATAATGAACTAATGCCAAATCGTAACTCAATTGACTATGACAAATTCTATAAACTTCGATCCTTTCTGTCTTCCTTGCAAATGAATTCTTTGGGATATTTTAGACCATCTGAATATTTGGATATTGATGAATTAATGATTAAATTTAAAGGCCGTTCATCTTTAAAACAATACTTACGAAAAATCCATTAAACGAAAATACAAGGTGTGGGTATTGGCCGATAAAAGCGGGTGTTGTTATAAATTTGACTTTTACACTGGAAAGACGGGAGAGTTACCTGAAGAAGCTTTGGGAGTAAAAGTAGTTAATAAATTATATTAAGGACTTGAGAATAAAGGTCATAAGATATTTTTTGACAATTATTTTTCGTTCTTGAGAAATATATATGTTGTGCTGGTGGGTCTATGCTAATTACTAAGAAATTTTGAAGCGTGGAGGTCGAGCTTATGGAAACTTTAAAAACACTAAAAATATATGCATGTGCAACCATAAATCCAACTAGGAGGGAATTCCCAGAGTTTCAAATAGACAAAGAGTTAAAGCAGAGGATTTTGATTATTTTGTTAGCAACAGTGGTATCTATACAGTGAAATGGAAGGATAAACGACGTGTTCACCGGATTTCAAACTTCCACCAACCAAATGAAGTGACTACGATTAATCGCAAAACAAAAACAGGAGTAATACAAGAAATTTCTTGTCCTACAATTCTTTATGATTACAATGCAAATATGAATTCTGTTGATAAATTGGATCAATTGAAGTCTTGTTATGAAATAGACAGAAAGTCTAAGAAATGTTGGCGCAGAATATTCTTTCATTTTTTAGATGTATGTGTTGTAAATTCATACATTATACACAAACAACTAATATTAACTTCTAAAATCAGTTTGAAAAATTTCAAACGTGAAATAATTACTTCGTTAATATCAGAAACCCAAACTCGCAATAAAGAAACATACACCTACCTATAAAACCAATACAAATAAAAAAAACATAAACCTTATGTTCCACCGGAAATAAAAAACAAATAAAATGTTCACATGCCAATGTATGGATCTAAAAAATGTGCTCACTGTAGTACTAAGAAGAAGCAAATACGCACTGATTGGATATGTCAAACCTACAATGTTCCATTATGTTTATCCAAATCTAAAAATTGTTTTTCTGTGTATCATGCAGTTTAAAATGAGACATATAGCACTCTCTCGGTAATCCGGCAGAATCTGACCAGAGCACTGCCGGATTTCCGAAAAAGCGGGATTACTGGAAAATATCGAGAAAAACGCAGTTATTATTGAAAAATCAGTTTTAATTACATATGTACATGCTGTACATAGTAAAAAAATAGAAAAAATACATCATATAACTCACTTTATTCATTGGAAGTAGACGGTTGAAAATACACATCAATTGTCTTTTGCTTTTTATTGTTGAGATACACTTTGAATACTTGTTCCTGTAACCTTTTTAAAACTAAGACATCGTTAGCCTCCGTCCAGGCAATTGACGCGGCAAACGAGACGATGACCATATCATGAGAGATTGATTTTACAGCCGCCGTCACTTCTCCTTCAACCTGTACCTCGTCCTCTTCCTCTCTTGTCACTGCTCTATGATCTCATCTTCTGTCATAAATTGGTTGTTTTTGTCATCTTCACCGGTAAGCCACACGTCTGTATCATCAGTTGTCAATGCATTATCCAGTGAATCCACGAGTTGTTCGTTAACCACGTCTCGCAGTAGGTTAATCTCCCTCTCTTGGCGGGCTTTCTTGTTCGGTTCATATTTTTTGTACTGATCCAGTAGTGTCATACCTGGCCATAGGTTTCTTCTAGAGCATGATGACTTTCTCGTTAAGGTTTTTCCAAGCGTCATTAGAGAACACATGGTACAGTAAGCTCTTTTTGTATTGCATTTTAATCGCCTGGATAAAGTTTCGGTCCATTGGTTGTAATAGGCCGGTTATATTTGGTGGTAAGAACATCACTCCAATAAAACTGTCGGCTGAATTCAACTCGTCTTCACCGGGGTGGCCAGGGCAGTTGTCCAAGATAAGCAAAGCTTTTTGTGGTAGTTTCTGTTCCTTTAGAAATCTTTTTACTGAGGGTTTAAACAGTTCATTGAACCGTTCAGTGAATATGGACTTATTCGTCCACCCTTTGTTCTGTCTCATGTAATCAACGGGAAGTTTGATGTTTTTAAATGCTCTAGGACTACGTCGCCGCACGTCGCACTTTATATGGCTTAACAGCGCGTTCGTTACATGAAAGTCTTTCACCCGTTGTACTTACAGTCTAATTCCATAATGTTGTATGAATTTCTGCAACCATCCCTCGCTGGCTTGGAAATCATCATTTTTTGTAATTTTCTGGTAAAAATCTATAGCCTTTCCTTTAAGGATTTCACCAGAAATTGGTGTATGCGTACCACGTTCTTGTAAAAACCAAGCATAGAGGCTATTATCAACTTCGGAATTTTTACCAGTTTTCAATGTCTGTTGTTTACTTTTTAAATTATCATTCGTCTTAAAAAATCATTTATTTTGTCACTGTTTTTTTTAATGTCATGAACTGTAGCTCGACTAACACCGTATTCGTTAGCAACACTAGTTAACGTTTCACCCTTTTCAAGCCGCTTTAGGATTTCATTTTTACCTAACAAAGATAGAGTCTTATGTTTACGTTTTTTCTGCATGGATGCCACCTCCAACACAACACTACTACTACTAATCTTACACTAAGTACTTCTCTAAAATCGAAGCAACAGTTACAGACAGACAGTTAGAGAGAGACAGTTACAGACAGACGCGGAACAGATTCAGCACTAAACGCAGCGCGATCGTGACAGACTGATGGAGTGAGTGCGTGGGGCGTTAGTCATCGCTTTTGGTGCCAGTGCATTGTTTAACCAGTCCTGTCTTGTCGCTCACACTCTAATACAAAACGCCGGAGAGCAGAGATGCCGGATTTCAGAGGGAGTACTGTATTTAGGTACTATGTTTTTAGTTTGTATAACGTTTCTAGTTGCATGGTGGTACACATAGGGTACCACACCAAAATTTGCATTATAACAAAAAATAAATATTGATAAACGTAATTTGAGTATTTGTATGACCCACTACTCCCAGAAAAAAACGAATAAATAAAAAAAAGAAAGCCTGCTGTGCTTCTAGGGTATTTTTTGTACCGGCGATTCTGTGCTTGAAACAGTTAAATATTTTCAGAAACTTAGCGCACTTTCTAGATTATTCGCTTTTGTACATCCTATAATGGTTCCTTAAGTATTTTTGCTTGAATGATTTTGTTCCTTTCGATTCTAGTCATTTCATGGCGTTTATTTCCTACTATTAACTTTACTAAAGAACTAAACGTTATAAAACAAATAACACAAAATAATGGTTACCCAATATATAATGTTATCATTATATATAAGATAAAAAATCATATATCAATCCAATCTCTTACAGTTTAGATGACAAGAATAGTTGCTACTGCATTCTATATATTTCTGAAGTATCTTTGCGCTTCAAACGAATTTTTAATAAATGCAATATTAAGATTTCATTTTTAACTACAAAGGCTATACAAAATATTTTAGTTAATAATAAAAATCAAACCGCTCTTCCTAAAAAATTTGACAAATAAATATTAAATTGTTCTTTTGTCAATTTCTCAACATATTCGATATTTTAGTGAATCGTACTCAGTTTTATTCATCTATTTCTGCTATAACAGGCAAGAATTGCCATAAATTTAGAAATTTTATAGAATAGAATCATTACCGAATCAAGGACTTTACCCGAACCACCGACTTTACCTTGCATCCGAAAACGGGCTTACTATTTCTGAAAAAAAAATTTTTTTTAAGTTTTAAACACAGAATCATGTGCATACTCTTGTGGCGGGGTGATCTGCTCTCCCTTGTTTAAATCTTCTATTGCGTGAAGTTGTCCGTGTATTTTTACACTCATGCAGTTAAAACATGTTCGACAAGATTAAGATATTCGAAAGCTCTGAAAGTACACCTAAGTTTTGCTAACATTATATGAAAGACGGCAGTTTATTAAACCAATTTGAAAACAAGTTGTATACTATTTTTAAAAGTTTAAATCTTATTTTATTAGACGTATTTATTTTAGGTGCATATTAAAACTATGTTAAAGTAAGATTGTCAAGAAGCGTTCTGCGTAACATGAATTCTTTAAGCGCAGATATTTTAGATAAAACGGAAGAGGCTTCAGGTATTTGTCTGAAAAAAATGTAATGCCTTTTTGCTTCAGGAATCTGTTAAAATAGTACTTCCTCTGTCATCTGGTTCTTTTTAAATATAAATCGTGCTCGTTTTTAGCGTTTCTAACTTTAGCACGATATACTTTTCCGGGTTTTAATGGTTTCGTCCGAAAAGCCACTTAATGAAGTGGGCACTTCGTTCTTAGTGCTTTCCTTCATTGATCTTGGTAGATGTCGAACAGTAATTGATTTTTTAAGATACACTAATCTATTAAAAAGATTAATTTAATGCACTGTTTTATTTTATCGACATAACAACTTAACCTCTTATCTAATATTCAGTTTCTATTGCAGTACAAAATTGATTTCTATTTAGTGTAAAACTTAGTAACTGCTAGAATTTTCTTTGTGGTGAATCTGCAACTATGCATTATGTTTAATTTTCTAAAATGTAATAAGAATTTAACTGTTTGGGTGATACGAATAATAGCTGGGACACTGAGCTATGAATGCTCTTCCCAATTTATCCATATATTTTGCAGATCAAAATATACTCAGTTTCTGTAGTTTATATTACTTACAAATACTTTAAATTATATACATAGCATAATAAAATTTGCGATCAAGTGTCATTTCCTATGAGGCTTATTGAAGTTAAGAGCTCATCACAGCAGGTTACCTACCATCTGCTGTAAAAGCGCGGGTTGGGGTGAGGTGTCGTAGGGCGGGACGAAATGTCGAGATGCAGATATTCATTAGAAAAGGGTATGAAGTTTAGTACTCCGCCTACTTGGTTTATGAAGTACCAGAGAGCACATATAGACGGCAGTGCTGTGGAACTTATTAGTCCAGTTATAAACCTCACAGATATTTTAATTATACATATTCTCTAACATTTATAATCGGTGAAAACCTTTGAAATTCCGATATCTAATGTCAAAAAAAATTATTAGAGAACAAGAAATTATAAGATTTAACATTCCTAAATTTGCATCGCACAGTTATTTTGCAATTTCTAATATGCAATTGACAAAGCTGTTACATTAAGTAGTTGGCCAATAAATGAAAAAAACAGAATAATGGTTTAAACGTATCTCTAATACAAAATGATTAGGTAAATTGTCAAGTGGGTTTTGATTACAGTTTGTGAAAAGCTACAAATGTTGGTTTGGTTTCGTTTCTTATGACACCTTTGTTTCCTTTATCATTTTCTAACGACGAAATAATAAACAAAGTGGCCGCAAGGGCCAAGTATGTTTTATTTCAGTGAATTTTTTACAATTAAAAATAGATATAAATATAAAATACAAATTTTCAATATGTTTACATTGCTATTACATATTTAAAATTGTACTGAATCGGACACAGTAAACATTCCTCTAGTAGAATAAAAATGTATGTCTTGCATTTTTAACTAGTCCAAAGTTTGTTTTGCTTTTACTTATTTACGTTTTGCATGCAGCTTGTCAAGTTTTGTTCCATCACAATTGCGTATGGGAGTTTGTGAATGGTGAATTTGTACCATAATGAACAAAAGTACATTTTATGTGTATTAGAGAAGTTTGAGGGTAAAAAAGTTAACTAAACATGGTTTGTAAATTCTAATTAACGGTAAGAATTTTTATCACATTATTCCCTATTACTACACAAACCTAAATATGAGCGAAATATTACTGTGGCTTTTTTAAATTTATCCAAAAACATTAATCGAACCGGCATACAAATTAAACAATTCTGCGTTTATTCTTTTTTTTACAAGTCCTACACTACACTCATTCTTTTACTATATTATAAGCCAGTTTTTCATCAACTATATGGTATATTATTTCAGATTTTTTAAAAAAAATATAGAACACTATTTCAGTGCAGTTTTATTATCATTTACCTTAGAAGTGTGGTAATACCAATTACTTACTTCACTAAATAGGAAGCTCAAAATTTTTTTTATATAAATCCTAAGTTTATGAAGAACAACTCATTTTTATAATTTCTGAGACGCTAAATAATATCCTTAATGAAAGTTATAAATAGATTTACGAACAATTACGACTATAGTCGAAAATTTTCATAAGAATAATTCGATCTCAAGAAGCATTTCCTATATGTTTGGTGAGTTTTGTTTTGTATAGCATGTATTCAAACCATTTACAATAGTGTGTGACATTTAAGTTCTGAATTTTTTCACTGCAGCACATTGCAGGTGCATTTTTCTAAAAACTACTAATATTTGATTTATTTCATAAATAAAGTGAATTTTAGTGTGCAATTTTGATGAAAATTCATAAAAATTATTCACACATTTGGGAAAGTTATTGAGTTTGTTTAAATCGCGCTATTACTAGCAAAAAAAATTTTTTTCAGTTAACAAAAACTTAAATGACTTTCCCACATAGACAATTATTTTAAAAGTAACTTTTATTAAAACCGTTTTTTATTTGGGTGCCTAATAGGAAAGAAATTCGGTTCTTTAGAAATTTCAAGATGGCCGCTACTGTGATGAGTCCTTAAGTATTAATAATATTTTAACAATGTACTACTTTCATACACTGTCGAAAAATAGTATAAAGTATATAGAAAAATTTTAAATTATATGCGGTTAGTTATCAAAACTATTGTAGACTTACACAATGTATTAAATTGTGGAACAAGAATGGCTTTTACTTTCTTTCTATAAAGGTTATATACGTTTTTAATTGAGTCATTAGAAAAATTAATTACTATTACTCCCGAAAAAAAACAAATTTTTAGTATATGGCGAGTTTTAAACCACCTGTATTTTTAGTTTACTATTTCCTACGTTTTCAATGAAATACATTTTAAGCGTGAGAGAAACATTCTCAAGTTCCCTTAGCTCAATCTAACAACAATTGTAACTAAGAGTTTAGAACTAATAAACCGAAAAACCAATTAACAAATGATTAGTTGTGTGTTGCCAGTTTGCAAAAAGAGGGGAATAACCATGATCAATTTCACTGGATTCGAACTTATCAAATTGGGTTTTTTACAACTGAAAACAGAAGTACAAAGTCATAAAATGCGAAATTATTCGCAAATGCAGGAAAGCTAATGAGGAACGGATTGATAAAAGGTGCTAAGGGGTACAAACTAAGATGGAAATAAGAAAGACAGACGAAGCATATAATGGGAAGGCGCCGGGTATAGATAAGGTGCAAGATTTTAGAGTTTCAGGACACTCTAAAAGCCGCTGGACAAACAGTAACAGAACGTGTCTTCCAACTAGTATGTAATGTGTATGAGACAGACAAACGTAACATCATAGTCACTATACCAAAACAGAGAGGCTCGGATAGATGTGAAAATTTTCGAACAATAAGTTTAACAGCACACGTGTCAAAAATATTAACTAGAATAGCATAAAGACGGATGGAAAAACGGGCTGAAGAAGTACTAGGAGAACATCAATTTGGGTTTAGGCGAAACTGGGGAACACAGGAGGCTATTTTAGCTCTGAGGGGGATAATGGAGAAGACAATAGAAATGGAGGAAAGCGTGTATATAGGGTTTGTAGATCTGGAAAAATCATTCGACAATGTAAAATGGAAAAAACTGTTCGAAATACTCAAAAAGATTGGAATGAATTTTAGGGATAGACGGATAGTACATAGCTTATACAAAGAGCAAACAGTTGTAATAGAATTAGAGCAGAAACGTAGAGAAGTAGATATTAGGAATGGAGCGAGACAGAGATGTGCGTTATTCCCGTTAATTTTTAACTTTACATCGACGAGGCAATGAATACTGTCAAATGCAGGAAGACATTTGACATTATTATGCAGGGACAAAAAATTGATATGCTTTGATTTGCAGATGATATAGCGGTATTAGCGTTTAGCAAGGAAGAGTTAGAAGAAGCTCTTAATGAAATGGAAACAGTTCTTATTCAAAGACAACAAACATAAAATTAAGGAAAAGATTGCTCAAAGCATATGTGTGGAGCACAGCACTGTACGGCTGTAAAACTTGGACAATAAGAGAAGTGGACAGGAAAAAGATAGAAGCCTTTGAAATGTGGTGCTACAGATGTATGATGAAGCTATCATGGACAGACAAAGTTAAGAACAAAGAGGTTCTAGAAATGGTAGGGGAAGAAAGAAATATGTGGAAAATAGTAAGAAATAGCAGAGATAGGATGATAGCTCACATACTAAGGCATGAAATAGAAAAAAAAAGGTAGAGGTAGGCCTAGGTTGGACCATTGTACACAGATAGTCAAAGATGTAGGCTGTGTGAGTTTTAGGGAAATGTGTGGGCTAGCTTAGAAAAGAAGCCAATGGAGGTACGCGTCCTACCAGTACCAAGACAGAAAACCTTATGACCAAAAAAAAATAACGGTAGTTAAATCTGATGATTTTTATAAGTAACAATAGATGTTGGCTTTGTAATATTCTCATCATCATTATCATTAGGTCTTTAGTCCTGGACCTAGTTAGACACGTACCTTCATTTTTTCCTATTCTGAGCTACATTTCCCTGAAATTTCCACAGCCTGCATATTTCACTATCTGCGTGCAATAATATGATCTAGGTTTACTTCTACCTCTTTTCTTCCTATCTCTGCTTGTAATATATCCCGCACTATTCTACATAAACTCCTTAGAATGTATCTGGCCCTTCTGTTTCTCCTATTTTTATTTGTTTTCCACAGTTGTCTTTATTCCTATAGTATTTCTATAACTTTTTTGTTAATATCTTTGTCTGTCCATGCTACCATGCTCATACATATGAAGCACAACATTCCAAAAGGCTTCTATCGTTTTTCTGTCTGCTTCTTCTACTGATCCTATTTCATAGATGTACTGTGCTGTGCTCCACACATATACTTTCAACAATTTTCTTCTTATTTATATGTTTGTTGTCTTCAAATATAGGCGCTGCTCTTTTTTGTTAGATGCAGTTCGGTTTCCTTTCTATTGTTTACAAATGTACAGCTTATTTTTCCACATTCAGTAGTATGTGAAGGGGATAAGCAGCATGTGTCTACCAAGATCCCCCAACTACAGGTATTGGTTTTGCAATATTCTCAACTAATTTTAATTATGCGAAAGGATTTACTGGAGAACTATTAATTGGGGGATCCTTGGTAGCTACAGGCTGCTTAACCCCTTTCACATGCCACTGATTCTGGGTGAAATGGGGAATTTAATTAGGAAACAACAGAAGGGGAACTAAGCTGTATCTAGGCTGTAGGAATTTCAGGGAACGGTGTATGCTAGCTCAGAATAGAAATCAGTGAAGGTACGCATCCAACCATTTTCAAGGCGGAAAACCTATTGGCAAAAAAAGAATTATTCTAAATCAGATAAGCACTATGAACATCTACAGGTGTTGGTTTTGCAGTATTTTCAACTGATCTTGATTGTGCGAAAGGATTTATTAGAACACTATTAATTCGGCAAATGTTCAAGTGTTAGGGGATCTTGGTAGTCACAAGCTGATTAACCCCCTTCACATACCACTGAATATCGGTGAAATAGGGTATATATTTACAAAACAATAGAAGGTGAACCAAACTGTATCTAACGAGAAAGAGCACCGGTTATGTTCGAAGAAAACAAACATAGAAACAAAGACTAGAGTGTCGGAAGCATATGTGTGGAGTACAGCACTGTACACCTATGGAATAGGGACAGTAGGAGAAGCATACAGGAAAAAGAAGAATACTTTTGAAATATTATGCTTCAGATGTATGATGATGATAGTAAAGACAGATAAACTTACTAACATAGGGGTTATAGAAATAGTATGGGAATAAAAATATCCGTGGAAAACAAAAAAAAATGGGAGAAATAGAAGGGCATGATACATTATAAGGCATTTTTGGGGAATAGCGGGTGCTATATTACAAGCAGATATAGCAAAAAAAAGGTAGGTAGAGATAGACATAGATCAGACTATTGCACACAGATAGTGAAAGATGCAAACTTTGGGTATTTCAGGGAAATGTGTAGGTTAGCTCACAATAGGAAACGATGAAGGTACGCGTCTAGCCAGTTCCAGGACTGAAGACTTAATGATGATAAAGGTTGGTAAAAAATATCAACATTAGAAACTAGTTTCCTTATTCTACTACTTTTATTTAAGCTATTTTTCTGTGTCGCATATTTCTAAGTGGTGAGGGAAGTGTAATTTTGATGACAAAAGAAAGACTCTAATTTCCATAATGCTGAACCGATTTTCACAAATGTAGGTACAATGCAAAGAGCATTAAAAGTAGATTTCGGAATCAAATAACAACAACACATTTAATCTTTCAAACAGCAGATGGCATTGTGTAACACCTAGTTCTATTTATGATTTTTCTGGGAAATTTCAAGTGCAGATGCAATACTATAACTCTAACAAGCTTGCAAAAACGCAAATAAGATGACTTATTTACCTGTCAAAACCGCAAACTGATATCTGTTGTTATTCTAAAGATATTGGCTTTTTAAATTTTGATGAGTGTTAGATCACCTTGTAAGTTGTAAGAGAAATTATTTTGATAACTACGTTACAGGTAAAAACGCATTACAAAAGTTTTTAATAACATAAATAATGAAACATACTCAAACTAAGATTACACATAACGGAAATTTAGAAAACGTAAATAAGAATAAAATCACCTACTACCTACTTATTTTAAATACTCAAAGTGCTTGCCATCATTTGCTATGCACAAATGTAGTCTTTCCTAACGGAATTAACACTGTTCTTAATTTCGACAAGAGAAGTACTTCGAATTGCTTCCCAAATCCTATCTTTTAAATTCTCACGTATACTTAGACGTGTATTGAAAACTAAATCTTTGATTTCTTCCCACAAAAGATAAACATCTAAAACCGTAGGATCTGGTGACCTTGCTGGCCATGGAAAAATACTCACTCGTTCAATACAGTATCTAGATAAGACCGTACATTTGATGCAAAATGCGCTGGACAACCATTTTGTTGGTACCACATCTCTAAGCTGTTTTGATTAGGAATATCTTTTAGGAGAATTGGCAAATCGTTCTTTAAAAATTCTAAGTACCTTTCTCCATCTAATGTTTATTCAAAGAAACAAGATCCGATAATCTTTTCAATGAAAATTCCACACCATACATTTAGACTTCAACGATTTTGGTAGTGGCTTGCTTCCCTTTGCCAATGTGAGTTGGTTTTTGACCAGTAGTGGCTGTTGTGCAAATTTACCTTACCATTGCTGGAAAATATAATCTCATCTGTACATAATATTTTCGATTGCAAATCTGGATCGTCGTTCAACATTCCTTTTAACCAATTGCAATAGTTTTGTTGTCGATCAAAATCTGTTTCTATTAAAGCTTAGTTTAAAGGAACATGTTAAGGAAGCATTTTACAATTCTTTACAGTATTCAATTCATCAAAGAATAATTCTAGATCTCTTGCAATTTTACGAATACTTAAATACGATTCAGTTTTAACATACACTAATACGTTAATAACATTCTCTTAAGTGTTATTTCTAAGTATCCTATTTCTTACTGCAAAGGTTGAACATCTCGGTTTCTCTCAATCTTCGTGTCAATCTTTTGAATACTTTCCTAGAATGACGCCGTTTTTCAGGGTATCGTACCCCATATTCTCTTTCAGCAATTTGTTCATTTTTTAGACATTCAAAATACAAAGCAAGCGAATCATACGCCTCTCCATTTGAATAATAAGGCATTATAGAAGAGTTAGTTTGCAAATCTTCAAAATCAATTTGACAACAACAAAAACTTGAAAGTAAACAATAATAAACATTAGTGTCAATACCAATGCTACTTGGACGACTTTTAAAAATCTCGGACCTGTTTAACACCACTCGTTTCTAATGTTGATTTTTTTGCCAACCTTATTTCGGGAATACCTTTTAAAAAACACAATTATATTTTGTAAGTGATGGATTGCACCACATAACAGAAAACTACGGACTTTTTAGCTTTTTAGGAATTTTTTTTAGGACCGAATATGTTATAAGAATTGTCTCAAGTTGTAGAACATACGGTTTTTGCGATACGACCGGTCACCACCCTTAATGATAACCTTGTACTATTAGTGACTAAACCTTCAATAACACTACTAATGATACAATACAAATTTCAATGTTTTCTGTTGACCTAAGTAAAATTAGTGACAAGCGAGGTTTAATGATTAATTGAGAATGGAAATATGAATAACAGTATTTGCGGCCATTCTTAATTACTCTACCAACTAATTACAAAGTCAGCATCCTTTGCCAGCATTATTGACCTTACGCGTGGGGTTAATAGTCGTGAACTTTGCTCAGATAAAAATACCAAACTCCTGAATAGCTACTTCACCCGCTTGAAAATGAGTTTAATGTAATTAAAACGACTGTAAAATTAATTAAATGTAATTCTACAAATACAGAAATTAAAAAATAACCTGCAAGTGACATTCTTCTAATAATAAAAAATTGCCGGTTATTTAAATGTCCAACTCTGATGTAACTGCTGTGAAATTTATATACCGTTGAAAGTGAAAATTTACAGTAGGATGCCAAATATAAAGCCAAGGCTAACCACTCTAATTCACTTTATAGTATATGTTACTATAACATTCCATCTGCTTTTGCTTTTATTTATGGTTCGTTGGTCGATGATAAATGGATCACTTCAAGTGTAGGTAGTGTTGATTTAAAGATGGTTATCAATTTAGTCTATTAATTTTATATTTGACTAATTTTGACTAATAGTTAAAATTTAGTTACTATTTGTTGTAGTAAAATTAATTACTCACTCTCTCCATTGCGATTAATTGATTGCGCTTTATGAAGGATGAGGTAACTGCTAAACAAGGTCGAGTTGCCAGAGGACATCGACCTGAGCTTTTTCTAGAAGTACATACTTGCATAAACGAAAGGTAAATTTAAACAATGAAGAGTTAATGTTTTTAATTTTAATTAGATTACATTGCTATGATGTCCAATTTGATCGTCTATGGTGTCTAATAGTAATTTGTTATTAAAGCATTTAATGCAGTATTTGAAAAATCCAAACATTTGAGCCCGAATATTTTTCTTTTTCTACTTTTTATGAACTCAAGCTGTTTCAATTTCAATTAAAATTTGGACTTTTTGATTTGTTCTTCTTTGTCTCGTAGTTTGAACCGCACGATTGGTTTGGCGTAGTTTTCTAAGTCTCGGATGCCTTGTAACTATTTTTAGTAAGGTTTTTTTCATGTTTATATACATAAGTATTAGCTTTTTTGTATTATTTCATTTCACATTTTGCCCTGTATCTATCATAACTATTCCCGTATATCTCATAATATATATGAGTGGCTACGGCATCATGCATTTTATTTAAATTTGCACTATTTCCATTTCTTAAATCATTCCTAGAACCTAATCGTTGTAAGCTATGCTGATTCTTTGCACGCCAGATCTGGAAAGAGATTTGACTTCTTATTTTCATCTTTATCTAACGTATGTGTTTCGCATATGCACTTTGTATATATAATAATCGAATTATGTATGTGTTTAGTTGTTCAGCAAAGAACGTTTATTTAGAACGTCGTCCTTGGTGCGAAAAACCTCAAATTCAAACAAAATCTTAAATTAATGAAGAGACGCACGCAGAAGAAGATTTAAAAATCTTCTTATGTATTTTTGATTCAGCAGTAAAAAAAAGTAACTTGCCAATAAGAAAATAATATGATGGAATGATTGGTACAGATCTAGTTTCCGAGGTAGCAGAGAAATCATAGACACATTGAAAACACAAATATAAAAATATATAAATGGCATTCCAAAAATGCTGTAAATTCAACTTATCCCTCGCCAGATTACATGTATTGTACTGCCACTCATGTAAAGCAATTTAGTTGATTTTAAGGAAAATGTGCGAATACAATAAAAAATTTTCCATCCAGGGAACGTAGTTTGTCTGTGTGTCTGGTGACACTTGTTCAAAATGTGACTAAACCAACGGTTCAAGTGTAGTAGATAAAAATCGATCCTTACAAAAGTCAAACGTCTTATTAAAATAAATCGATTGCGACAAACGTAAAGCAGTGAAGATCTAGCTCCTGTTACTTGTTCGTTGTATGTAAAAAAATTACTACACATGCCGTATTTAAGAAATAGCGTTGTTTCTTCAAGTGTTTTCATCTACTGTTCGACTGTAATTATAATAATTTTGAACTAAGATGGACTAAAAATTACTGGTCGAAACACTGAACCCGCGGTGGCTGCCAATGAAAATACAACTCACCTCTACATTCGCAAAGGTCACTAAAAAGTTGTAAAATAATCCGTTTAATATGACGACCTTTGTAATCTTCCGAACTAGCTTGGAACTCTAACTTCCGCGGTTGTTTCAAAAGACTATCAGGGGGGTATTAACGGATAATACCTAGGTGCCACTACTTTGTTAATTATTATTTCTAACGAGAAAGCACTAATAGGAAAAAGAAACCATTTAGTGTACAAGCGCATCTGAGCACAAAAGCTATGTTGTCACACTTCTAACCTTGTACCTGCAAGAAAAGGTTAAATATTTAAATCACAAGAGGTCGCTATTTGCGTACCTAAATAACACATCAAAAATATGAAAAATATACCTCTTCCTTCAGCTGTGCTGGACAAAATTATATACACATTCTTGTTTTGTAAATACGGCTAAAATTGAAATGACATTTTCATGCTAGATTCAATACCTTTTAGGTAAAATTTTATGACTGGTAATTCCTCAATCATGAATACCTCCTGTTATTTAAGACACCAA
Organism: Platerodrilus igneus; assembly: GCA_036346225.1. Lineage (NCBI taxonomy): Eukaryota > Metazoa > Arthropoda > Insecta > Coleoptera > Lycidae > Platerodrilus > Platerodrilus igneus. The sequence goes on along the minus strand of JARFIW010001179.1, from coordinate 3,451,574 downwards.
TAATAAGTGTTAATACAAAGAATATTTTTATTTATTATAACTGAAATGTTATCGTAACAATTTTTAGTTGACAGTTACTGAGTTCAAACTTGGTGGTATTTCAATTAAACCTTATAAGCTGACCTTTAAATTTCAGAATCGCTCCTAATTAATTTTTGGGCACTTTATAAATTTTATTTACATTATTCCTCAATATCGTTAAGAGCAGATCTGATATCTTCGATTTACACTAGTACAAGATTTTATACTAATATGGTACATAAAATTTACGTACGCAATAGTTAGTCAAGTTAACTATTTATTTAATTTCTATTTAAAATTTTTTGTAACTAAGCAAGTTCTATTAACTTTGAATCCCTATCTATACTATTCTTTTATTTTAATGAAAATTTTATACTCAAATAACCAACACTCACCATCTGTTGTCCTACGTCACGGAATGTGATATACACCTGAAGTACGGACACACCATATAACATTATAATTTGAATAAGGGCCGCTATATTTGCGGCCACGTCCCCGATGCTCCACCCGAAGGTACTACATTAGGTTTAAACGCGAAAGTATAAACGTGCTTCAGATGTAATCTAACCTCAAAATTAATCGATCCTAAATAAAAATCTAACAAACTAAAACAAAGACTAAAAATAGGGTTTGAATAATGGTATCCCTAATGTTGATTTGGAGTGTGTCCGTTCACACGAAAGTAAACGGGGAGGGATCCATAATACCCGATAGTAGTCGCCAGCTCTGGTTACCGGTGCTCTGAAGAATCGTCTTAAAACTATCCAAATCAAGCTAACTAATATTAAAAATGGATTCAAATTTCTAACCATTCGCCAAATATTTTAATAGTGAATCCATCTATTTTACCTGCTCTATAAATTTACAAATTTGTCCTCCCTGATCTAAGTAATTTATTCTATCTTTAGCTTAAATTTATCCCTAGCTTTCCTTGTCATTCCCTAACTGATTTATATTATAATTACATTCTTCACAATTACAATCTTCGTTCCTCTAAAAATGCTGCCACCAAAAATGGCGGTAGAAAGTCTGACAAAACAAATCAAGCTCTAAAAATAAATGCAAAATGAATATAAATAAATATAAAATGTAAATATAAATATAAATAAATGTATTTATGTAAATAGATATCTAATAAACATTAAGCATATAGCAGTACATAAAAAAAGCAAAAAGCATTGCCCATTTTATCAGTTGCACTCGCATAAGCATTATGTCGGCTAGCTCCATTACTTACAAAACGTGCTCGTTAAATTATTTCAAATCTACTTATTAATACAAGTCAATGCTTATGCGAGTGCAGCCGCCACAATTTTCCTTCTTATCTCAATAATAATTTCTCCAGTATCCGAAGATCTGGTCATCTTCTTACGTCTATTTATATCTTACTGCTAAGGAGAGATGGATATGCACTGCTAAAGTCCTGGTGGGTATGCACTAAACGTTCCGAGGCGATCACAATCACTATCACTTTAAAGTCCAGGGGGGGGGATGCGTGGTTTCACTCTATTTTATTTCTTTATTTATTTATGAGGGTTTCTGATTTAGTTTGTTAATATTTACTTGTTTTGATTTATTCCCGATATTTCGCGCGTTTAACGTTTGACAGTGATTGTTTTAGTGGTGTATGGGTTTGTCGTGCATATTAGATTTTGGTTATAATCATAATTTATTAATTTTTTTTTAATTTTTTATTTATTTATTTTTAAGTTTATTTTTTTATACAGGTTTTGGTTATACCATGCTCATTTCCATTTCTCATGCCAAGTCAAATCTAAAATTTTCAATACTCCCCCACCCTCTCATCCTCCGATTCACGCGCGGTTATCACCGTCCAATCTCGCGACTCTTCCTGAAAATTCTTTGAAGGCTGTCCAGAACGCCTTCTGGTTAGCCACTTCCCCGACTTCCTTTAGGCTCTTGGGCCATGCTAGCCCTACCACGGCTAGTTTCATATCAGCCAACTCTCGATTTGCCGCCTCGAGTGGGCAGTCGAAGAGCACGTGCTCTGCGCTTTCCGCGCCTTCACCGCATTCGCAGCGGTCGTAATCGGTTAAACCGAACCTTTGTAAATATGCTTTCAGGGTGCCGTGCCTGGTTAACAGTTACACCATTTTATGATCGAGTTTTACCTCGGTCTTACCTCTAGCTTCTATGCTCGGTATGAATTTGTCAACCTGCCCGTGACAGCGTTGTTCCACCTCCTTTCCCATTGTCTGATTGACTTTTCGCGCAGCTTTCTTTTAATCAGGGATCTTGGTATCGACGAATGTGATATTCGAAAGTCGCCTGTCGTGGTCTCTTCAGCTAATTCATTAGCCCTATCGTTTCTTATGTTACCATATAACAGCCGAAACCCATTAGGGTCTCCTAGCATCAATCTCGGATTTTAACGAAAGGGGTGAAACGACTTTTCAGTTCAATGATATCCAGTGACATTGACGACCTGTTCGCAAAATACGGGGTAAGGATCTCCATCTAAATCACCATCAGGTTACGTTTCCACATAAGTACCTTAACAAAAATGTTCATACGATAAACGATCAATTACAGTTGCAACATGCTTTAAATGCGTCTTCCAGTTTCAAAAATTTACTACATTATTAGCTGTATCGCTAACAATGCAAACACGAACGATTTAAACATAACTCTTGTTATTATATTATATGTTTTAATATAGTTTAAATTAATTTAATATAATTTAAACTAATTTAATATAGTTGTGCTGCAAAAAAAGGGGAGATTAGACAGGATATTTAAATAAAAAATACACGAACCATTGATTACTATCACCCAAGCTGTTTCTACATAACTGTAATTATGGAGACCGCTAACTTAATACGATTCTCCAGTCTCTGGAGCTAGAAGTCGGGAAAGACATCCTTGCTCTACGACAGATAAGAAGCGACTGACAAGTTTTGGAACGTTGTAGATGGATGTCGCATAACAAAACAAACAACATACGGCGGGATCTTGTATCGAAAATTGCACGATTTTTGGTGTAACCTTATTTGAACTTGAACATAATTAATCGTAAATTGAAGATTTTACGAAAGCGAAACTTTGTTTATGAAGAACAAAAATATATCGGGTACTTTATAATTATATAACATTAAATATTTTATCAAAACGATAATTTATGAAACTAAAAATGAATCTGAATAAAAAATATTCAATTATAGGGGTTCTGGAAAATGAACATGCTGCAGCGTCTCCTACTACACAAAACAATTGAGCGACATCGGCTTATAGTTTGCACTATTTTCTAAAGCAATATTATAGCTATCGTCTGCATGTGCTATTTATGGCATGAGATAATTACAGTTTATGGCCTGAATACTAATCCTATACACGAAGTCTGATTTTGGCTATCAAAGCTTGTTTAACGCGCGAGGAGTCTTATTGCTTATTATTTAATGGGTGTAATTTCTATTCTTCAACTAACTGAACTGTAGCTAAGTACGACGAGAACGTGTTATACACTATGACACTATCACTGTGTTTTATTTCACCATAGATACATTCACATTCCGAAACCACTATAGACGTCATTCACTTTCCACGAACCGATGTTTCGATTCAGTATCCACAAGCAAGTGTTTACACCTCCTTTTGTCATACCAAATTGCGGTAGGCACAAAGGAGGTTTGTAACTGGATAAGGGATGATAAGTATTGTTATTCATAACTAAGAATTACAACTACGTACTTATTTATCCCCGAAAACGTGCGAGAAAGGGGTAAACATCCCACCTAACAAAATCAGTACAAATCAACTTATTTTATATTTAAAATTAATTTTACCCAGCACCTAAGCAACATAATTGTTAACCTTATATAAAAGAAAATATAACACCAGCTATTATCTACCGGCAGTATACATAGTTTTACGAGAGGACGTTTATCTAACCATTTGGCTGTTTTGACTGTAGCCACACGAACAATACCATACTTACCAGGATGAACATCGATTATTCTTTCCAAATGCTATTGTAGAACGGGAGTATTTTCTACCTTTAGGAGGATGAGCTAACCAACAGACAAGGTAACGGAATACTTTAACCACTTGCTCTCTTTTGCAAAGTGTGCAGGTATTAAGAACTCCACTCTTTCCAAAACCCCTGTGCATTTGCTGCAACAGTTGGCAACGATTTAATCGAGATGGGTTTAAGTCCAACAAATTCGGATCCGGGAGTACCAAGACCAGTTCAACATAAAAAAATGACCAGGAATCAAATATGAGAAATTATGTGATTCGCAAGCGCACATAGTGGACGTGAGTTGAATATCGTTTTGATCTGAATCAATACTGTTCAGAACTCTTCAAACGACAAAAGTGTTCCCGAGAATGCTTTTCAAATGGGATTTTACGGCTTTAATTCCGGATTCCCACAATCCACCGCACAATCCACCAAAATTAGGAGCAGCGGAAGGGTTAAACATAAATTTGAATCCCTCAATGCCCGCGACTGACGCATCAATTGCGAGATTTCACAAGAAACTCCAACGAAATTGTTACCATTATCACAATGGATGTAAATGCATCTGCCTCTGTGAGCATTAAATTGATGTAAAGCCCACAAAAAAGCATCGGTCGATAAGTTAGACACTTATTCCAAATGGATATCTTTAGTGCTAAAAGAAATAAGTAAGGAGATGTACGCTATTAGCGATTTAGCACCATAACAACATGACATCGTGACTGAGAAAGACCATCCAAAGTCGATTTCCGTGTGTAAAAACGCCTTATCAGGAGTCAACCTAGAAGCTGGTAAGTCTCCCACAGGAAGGCATAAAGCAACTAATGCAAAATCTCAAACATTGCCGAATAGCGTTCTTGGCGGACAAAATACAATAATTTCGAGTTACTAAGAATTGTGTGATACGATTTCCAGGATGTAAATGTTTTTTATTATAATTAAATATAATAATTTCAGTCAACCAATGTGACCGAGGAAGCAAAATTGGAAATGTTGCATCATACGATGACTTCAAAATACGCAAGCGACCGCCCACCCTCAACACACCATCTATCTACAAAGGACTAAAACTACGTAGCTGCTTATTAACATGTTTTCCAGTTTTTATATTTGCCATTTTTCAGGCATTGACAGCCTGAACTGTTTTAAATATTCAATCTATAGCATGTTGCAGCTGTGCAAGGAATAAGCCATCAATATATTTTGAAAGCAGATTCGCCGTAGATTCAACATTATGAATTAAATGATGAATATGAGTAATAAGCTTTCTGATTTTCTGCAAAATTGAAAATTTACACAATAACGAATCCAAGAAATTTTCGGACACAACAACTGTTAACCACGAAGTATGATGTTCGAGGATCATCAGAGATGAATCGATAACTTTGGCATCGATGTTGATGACCAATCTTCGCTAGGAAGCACTAACCAGGAAGATCCTGTCAACCATAATGGATGAGGCTCAACTCCGAAGCCCAAAGTCCACGCAAAGTACAATCCGCAGGATTATGCTGGGACTTAACTTGAAACTACGAAGACGGAGGAATACATTATTGAATATGCGAAATCCGGTTACTAAGTAATGTTTTCCACTTATGCGGGGAGAAGCGAACCAAGACAAAACAACCGTGGAAAGCTGACCACGCAAAAATAATTCTAAACGATAAGGAATTTTTACGAATTCTACTAAATCTGCTAAAGAACAGTAGCACTCGATTCGAGACGTGGCAATGAAACGCAATTGGTAGGAGCAACTTCGGTTTTGCGCATACTAATGCCACGTCAATATTATCTTCTAAATCGAAGGAACGAATGTAGACGACAGCTGCATACCGGGTTTCGGAAGCATCACAGAACTCGTGCAGTTCCACTTTCTTAAAATTATTACACACGATACGATGCGGAATCATAATATTTAAAACCGCTGGCATTCGCCCAAAATTTTTTTCCATTTTACTACGAACTCCAATGGCGGTTTTTGGTCCCATGCGAGACCTAAAAGCCAGAGATCTTGGACTAAGCATTGAACAACAAGTAGTAAATGCATATCACCTCGAGGGGATCAAAGATATATGCGATAGCACACAAAGTATAACACTTAGTGGGGGTGCCGTTCAGCATGTAAGTTGTATAAAAATACATCCAAAACGGCGCTCCACTAAAGATCTAATATTTTTATTGAACCATTATCGTTATCTTGATGTTATTGGTTCCGAAAAGGGACTTCCTTAAATTGGATATCTCCTCCAGGAAATTACTATTCCATTTTCTCAACTGAAAACCATCACTAGTGGAAATGTTAAATTAAAAAATTAATTGATTAGCCGCTTTAATCACACTGCAGTCAGTGACTTGTTTACAAAGGTATCAGGTGTCAATACTTTGTCGCGAAAGGACAGTCGATTCTAACTTTGTCAATTCTTGAATAGTACGAAGGTTAAAAACGAAAACGAAACCCCATAAGTCACAGTATTTAATTTAAAGTTCCGGATGATACGTTGTTGCTCATAATGAGTATATTTAACCAAAATCTGCCGATACATTTGTTTAACGTCAGCCGTAATTACTATAGGGTGCACACGAAAGTGCAATAACAAGATTGCAACATCTTTCTGCAGAGCAGGACCAACAGCCTAACTATCATTTAACGAATTTCCAGATTGATCCTGGCACGAAGCATCGAAGATCACACGCAATTTGGCGATAGTGCTATCACGCTTATGTACAGCATGATGGGGAATGTAATCCATCCTTTCATCAACTGACGAATTTTCAGAAGACGATTTCACTTGGGCCATATGACCGCTTCTCATATAATCTTCCATAAAATTTTGGCAATCCAGATATATTTCAGGACTTTCTAACAAACAACGTTCGAATGACAAACATTTTTTAATAGAAATCGATCTTGTAACCATGAGTGAGGATTCAGCAATTTTAAAGGGCAAGGACACTACAAAAGGTCCGTCCTTGTTACGACAAATTCTTTTTTTCACACTTCCTGTTCAGGAGAGACGTGTACCTTGGAGGGAATATTTTCTAATTCCCAAAATCGATCAATCTTGCCGTTTAAAGGATACACGAAATCACATAGCCACGTAATAGACTGAGTCGGAAACATAACATTTCCCCTTAAAACTCAACCAAATGCTGTCTTAATAGCAATTCGTTAGCGACATCCCAACGAGACTTATTTAACAAAACTCGAGCAAAGATTTCAGCTCCAAATAGCACGTGAATTTACAAGAAATATTAAAATTTGGATCCAATTTCATCCTCGAGTATGCGACCGTTCTTCGACTCCCATAGACCACGAAAGTAATTGATTACAAATATTGGGTAAAATAAAACAATCAATTTCATATGCTGGAGACCCAGCTTTCTGGGAACGGATTACACACGATAGTGTACCAGGCACCAACGATGAATTTGAGCCAAGTCCTTGAACAGTGACCTTTGCTTTGTGTTTTTTTTAACTTAACTTCTGATGGCAACTTTCAGTCATAAAAATTTACATGGATCGGTTATCTAAAATTAAACGAACAGGTTGCAATTTCGCTGTATAGTCAAGCACCTACACCATTGCCATAGCTAATAGCATGTTTGTACATTTGACATCGAAATTAACGAGCTGATGGCAAGTTGTACATGTGCAACCGCCGACGCTAGATTACCTTCACCAGACCCGTTAGTAGCAATTAGCCTAGGCGCCGTTCTCAGAGGAGACGCTGATCTTTGGCGATGTGTTTGTCTTACGTGAAGACACCAATTTTCTTTGTTTATCGAAATGAAGTAACGAATTGTGCGACTTTTAACACTCTCTACACGACCAGTCTAAGTACTGTTTTTTACCGAATGTGAAGCATTTTAACATTTAATACAAAGATTTTTAATTTTTACCACCTCCAATCTTTTTACTATCAAGAAACAATGTCACTTATACCCAATATCTTACACTGTTTTTCAAGGTACGACCTTAAATCTTTGAAGGAAGGAATTTCGTCACTATTTACTAATTCGAAATGGTTCAAGACGTTTGCATCTAATTTTTTCGATAAGAGATTAAACAACATAAAATGTAATAAATCAATTTCCATATGGTTTAATGCGAATATATTTTCATCAAAACAACTAATTAACTGCCAATAATTTTTATGTGACTCCGATGAACTAACTTTAGGGCATTTTTGAACGCATTAAAGTATGTTAAAACGATTAGTTTTGATTTTATAACCTTCATTATGCACGATCATCTAATGGCAAATATTTTATTAACGCGCGCGACGAATGATGTATCTACGAGATAACATTCCAAATCCAAGGTATGACCCGAGAATCGCTGGACAGGTAGATTTTTCAAGCGGAGACCAGTATTATCGATAATGAATTATTTACATTTTCCGCTTGCGGTTTCTTTTCTACGAGATCTAATTCATATTGTTTATAGATAATACGAATATCTAACAAATAATCATCGGTTTTCAACCTAAGAGTGTAATAGTATCCAGCCCTTTACGTTGCTAGCTAGTGTAACTTCTAACTGGCCCTACGTTAGGTGCCCAAAAGTATATCAGGGTAAAAAGGAGCAAAATTTAGATAAGCCCTTGCCAGAAGCGATATTCCAATACTTAAAGTCCCCGAAGTACACCGGGGTTTTTTGCATATAAAACTAGACCAGGGTAAGGATAGATGACAATTGGCTAATCGTAAAAATAAAGACTCTCTGCAAGTCGAAACGGCTAACTTTGGAGTTTAATCCAGCGAAGGCCCATTTTGTTTTGATATAGCAAAGACAAAATTTAAGGGTGCCACGGCGTTTATACAATAAAAATAAACATTCCGAAAAACCGCAGAAACCTGTATGTTTTATCAGTTTTAACTCTATAGAAAAAGTACAGATCCGATGGTCCGTTTTTAGTTCAAAGCTGTCAAGCACAATCATTTATTAATTAAAAATAAAGCCACAATTTGTGGTTTTCCACCTAATATAAAAATTCAGTATTTAATCAAAATTAAATGAAGTCCGATCACATTAAACTTCAAAACAGATAACGCGTGATCATCTACTACACTTTCATACTTATAAGATTTCTCAAAATCTTTCTTATAACATTTAACCTAAAAGAATAACTCTGACAGTAACTTAAAATTCATGTATTGTTTAAAAAAATTCATTTTAAGGTATTTACAATAATACACAAGTTCAGCAGTATAAGGTTTTTTACAAATATTTGTTATTTAAAATTCATTCTGTCGATACTGATTAGTGATCTATATCATTCAAAGACAAAATTTGGTATTTTTTTTGTTTAGGTATTTCCTACATATCTGTTGAAGATGACCAGTGTTTCATAAAATATATATGTTCGCAAATAATCTATTATTGCTCAGCACATTCAATTTATTTTTGAGGCTCAATCAAAACTACTTCGTATCGATACTATTAATAAAATTTAAAAGCATTCTCCAAACAGGTGTGTCAAAGTCACAACAGCTGATTTGACAATAAAAACTATACAAATGTTAGAAATTTTCAGATAAAAGTATTAATATTGTCAACAAAAAATTTTTTGTTCCATAATTACAGTAATACGTAGTGTGCAGAAATTCAATAATTCGTGAATTAGCAAACGTTGCAAATAATTCCAATACAGGAACAAAACTGAAACTTACCCCAATCACAACATATCAAAAGATTTCATATTAAGAAATATTCCCTAGGTCATGAATTGTTTTTTCATCCTAATAGCAGCGAGCAAATCCTGTCCTTCAATAACAGCCACAGCACATGTTTTGTAGATCCAAGAACGACAAAGATAAGTGTCTTACAAACTTTTAAGTGTGGTGTAATTATAATAACCAAGAGCTCGTACTGAATACCATTATGGATACAAAAATTCACAGTTTCACGTAGTGAAACGCAGCTCACTGTAACAGAAAGTATTCCGGTCTACTTTATGTGTATAAAATTTACCTTGACATGTAGTTTGTACATAAAATTTAGGTTGTACTGAAAAATCAAACGAATTAGTCATTTATAGAATCTAAAAATAATAGCAAACCATTGAGGATAGGCCACCGCCATAGTTAAACTAACTCGAGGCGTTTTTTCCACGTCGATTATTATCAGAAAGCATCTTGTTCTTACATATCGTGGCGTGAAAGTGGAGCAAGCCTCGCAAGAATAGGCAAACAAAAATTATGATCGCATGCGCGCAAATCAAACGACTACTTCAAATGCTCAACAAAGCAATAATACAACGGCATGCGATTTTGAGGACTAACACAAACATCAACCAAGATCAATGCGTTGAGTTATTAATACAAAATAAATAAGCTTGTTTATGATTATACAGGAATCTAATATGCATAAGTGAACAGTGAACAAAATTAAAGCTAATAAATGTGTTACATGTTTCAATGTAACCAAAGCACTTTCATATAAGTAATATACAAAATTTCGATTACGAAACTGGACAACTTAGAGCGAGTAAATACGAATAGAATTCAATTTCTGTTACAAGGGCAGACTCCTCGCCGAAGAAAATATCACTGCCCCTAAATTTAAATTGATTTTCAATTTCTTCCGCCGCTTTTAATGCGGTTAGAATAAAAAATAATATATTTCGCCTCTGAGAGTTTGAGTTTTATAACGGAATGGAATAAGATGTTTGAGGTACTGAAAATGATAAAACAAGAGTAGGTCTGCAGGTCTCATTTGAAAAGAGAATACATATTAAATCGTAACAAGGGTGAACAAAGGTGTAACTAAGTATTGCAAAATCGAGTAAGTATTCAAACTCAAGTACGTAAGAAAAATAATGCAGGCGAGTGGTTTTAAAATGCATACAATGATATAGGATTCTAAAAGGTGAAAAAGCATTTGGTTCAGCAAGAAGCGTATGTAGTAACACATGCGGGTCATAAAACGCAAAGGTAGGACATTATAATATATTGATTAAACTAGCACACATCTTTGTAGTAAAAACATTAATGAATAGGAAAGAAGACAGAGATCATGAAGAGGAGGAGTATAATCGAAGAAGTTTACATCCCTAGAAAAGTCTACAGATCAGAAGGAAGTAATAACCGGTTTATGTATTTTAAGAAGTCCGTAGTATTTTCCAGTAGCAGAATTACAAATACTGAGTTGTTGCTTTTCTGAATCACCAAGCATGCTCCTTTTATGAAGTACCGTTATATGATCAATCTCCTTCTTTGGGTGGTGACGTAGGATCTCTTAGTGGGGGTTTATAAATAGACCTGTCTGATATAAGGCTAGCGATTTATTATGTATTACTGTTTATCCACAATGAAGATCGAGTCATTTTTATTTGCTGTAGTGACAATGATGTCAGGGTGATGAGAGACTTATTTTTGACTTTATAGAACTGTTCATTCTGTTGATTATAATAATGACTGCTTTTGAGATGGTTCGCAAAGTTTATGATAATATTAGAAACTCTGCCTCTGAGGATGTCCTTTCTTCTTTGAGATAGTCTGTTGGTATCAATGATGGATTAAATACGTCCATTTAACTACCCGAGACGAATGTATTTAGTTTATGGTCGTAAATTAAGCTTTGGTCCAAGAGATGAGTTTTTAACCTAGTCTGGTACTAGCACATCGCCAATAATGAATGCCGATTTAGAATTGTCTTTATAAAGATTAGAATTGTTTGATTCTTCACTTAATAACTTATTAAATTTATTTATATTAAGCTTTTAGTTTTATGATATAAGTAATAATATCTGGATGCTTGTCTTAGATCAAACGATTTTAGAATTGTAAGAGGCAGAACCTTTTTAATCTAATTAGTGATAGAAAGCAAACGCCTAGTATACTTTGCCAACACGCTGTATCTGTCTTGGATTTCAATGTTTATAAACAATTGTACCGACTTGTGCATATGGTTTTTATTTTCCAGATGTTCCTGAAGTTACTGTTATTTAAATAGCTGAACATATTGGTATGAATGGCTTTAATATGGTTCGGGCTTAATCCCCTACGTTTGCATCTCTCAAAAAATACACTCTTTTATTAAACTGGCAAGTTTTATGTGATATTTGCCCATCCTTTAAGTTATAATACTATGTCATTTCCATATATATTTCTCATATGTGAAAAGTAGCCCATTTTTTTCTTATATGATAACTAACACTATTAATGTCCAAAAAGTTGCTGATATTGAATTAACTACACAGTTGGAAAATATTCTACTGCATCTGCCATTAATTTTTCAATTATGTCCTTTCCATATGAAAATAAGGAGATCGTGAACGGCAGTGCATTATAAAAATAATGGAATAGTCAGTCGTATTTTATTATAAACTTGAGAGCATTTTTTTTAGGAATACAGTCCAGAAAATAAATCAATTGATGATAAAGCAGTTTTGTCTAAACTTCACACGTTTTGGCATCCATTTTGTGCCTTTTTCAAAAGCTGTAACACAATTGATATAGACAAAAAATATATACATCAAGGCGTAAATAACTTGTTCTGATTTATATTACACTATACGGAGTTTAAAGATAATTGCAATTTATCCCTCGCGAGGTTGTGTATGTTATACTGCCAATAATGCAAGAAAAATCAGTTGATTCTAAGGAAAATGTGCGAATACTATAAAAATTTTAGCTGGAAATATAACTTGACCTTTTACCCAGTGCCACTTGTTCAAAATGTTACCAAACCAACATGGCGTTATAGTGTATTAGACAAAAATCCATGCTTGCAGAACTCGATCGACTTATTAAAATAAATCGATTTTGACAAACGTAAAGCAGTGAAAAAATTACTACACATGTCGTATTTAAGGAAAGCGTCTTCTATTATGCAAAGCAGTTGAATGATATCGTTTTATATTTTGCACTGTTTTCTGAAGCAATACCGTAGCTGTTGTCTGCTTATGGTCTGAATATTAGTCTTTTTCGCGAAATTGCGTTTACTTTGTTGGTATATGGGACCAAACACCAACTTATTAAATTTTTTCGCAAAAAGTCCTATCGCCATTTCTTGTCTTTTAAAAACCAACCGACAACATTCAACTAACTAAGATATACGCTAAAATCATTTTCAAAATAGAACTAAACAACTACCGAACTATCACACCTCAAATGATAAACATTTGTTTCCGAAACATACTTAAATCAAAAATGATCCATTTATTATGCACCTTTATAAATTTTGTGAAAATGAGTTATTCTCTATGTGCCTACAGTCATAATTGTTACCAGTTTAGAGACCTTTCTTTTATACATGACATTTGAAACAATGATAGACTAATCTTAAAAGCGACAAATTGAGGTAGCCACCACTAACCTTATCCCAAATGTTCTTAAGATCCTTCCACTCATTCTGATGGAGAGCACACAGAAACCAATACCCAATTGTTTTCTAGGACGTGTAATTAATATCATGCTCGTGATTTACCTTTAGCATATCGTATATTTGAAATCTCCAATATTCTATCAATAGTACTATATTGGCCAGGGAGCACATCTTTCTTCCAAGGAATTTAGAATTTAGCTGAACCCTAACCAACCAAAGCATGATTGTGTTATTTAATGTGTGTGGCAATGCTTACACATAGGACCTATATATTACCAGTAGAGTATAATTGGGGCATCCACTACCTCATTTCCCCAGAATCCCTCATTTCCCCACACATCTGGACCAAAAAGTTTTCTTCGACTAACCATTTTTCATCTTTCGAGATAAACCTATCTTAAATTTTTTATGTTTCGAGATAAATGAGCATCCTCATTTCCTCCCACATCTGAACCAAAAGTTTTCTTCGACTAGCCATTTTTTATCTTTCATCTGAACCAAATAGTTTTCTTTGTCTAGCCATTGCATCTTTCGAGATAAACCTATCTTGTTTGGTATCAATTAACATTAGAATTTTCTCAGCTACCCGAATCTCTAAGAATTTTTCAGATATCATCACCCCCAAGGGAGCTACCCCAATTTTAAGATTTTTTACCTATAGCGACTTTTGAGCATTCTTATAAACTTTTTTAGTCATGCGATACATTAAATTAGCTTAGAATTTTATGCACATCCCGAATCTGCAAACAGATTTAAAATCGGACTACTCCTTACAAAGTTACACTTTAAGCTCTCAAACCTCTAAATTTTGCTCTTTGCTTTATAAGCAAAACTAACAAATACTTTTCTTCGTCTAGCCAACGCATCTTTCGAGATAAACCTACCTTGTTTGGTATCAATCAATATTAGAATTTTCTCAGCTACCCGAATCTCTAAGAATTTTTCAGATATCATCACCCCCAAGGGAGCTACCCCAATTTTAAGATTTTTTTTATCAATGTTGATTTCTAAGCACCTCTCCTTTTCAACATCTAGAATCCTTTAACCAACAATAATAAGAACACAAAAGTTTAATAATTTATTTTATCCGATTTACAGTTTAATAAACTAATTACAATTTTACAAAGTATTTCCTGTGTGTAGCCGAATCCAAGCAGGTTAACCTGTAACAAAAAGAGATTAATAGGTTGTTTAAATAGCCCTGTAATAAAAAGAGATTAAAGTAAAGAGAGGAAACATGTTTTCAGTCAATAAGACATATTGTTGTTAATCCAACAATATGTTTTACCGTCCGGCGAGACCACGTGGAGGTAAACACATATCGCCGGGAACAAAGGAATTATTAAGGATGGGGGAGGGTAGATATGCTTATAACTAACTTACATACTATATATACACAATAAAATATAAACAACTATCTAATATCCTTATGCCCCCATGCATATGTGGAAGTACTACCAGGGATGACGTACCTTTTGTCATCTTCTGCCGATAAACTAATTTTATTGATTAATTGGGTGTACAAAACGTGTTTTTTACTCCGAATACATACCATGCTATGCATAAGGGCACCAGAATTATTATACACAATGTCCTTAAAACTATCCACACTAATCCCAGCCACCACACTACGCGATACCCCTTGATCTTTTAATCGTGTCCTTCTCACTAAGAATGCAATACGACTTGGCCCTAGTTCCAACAAATTGTAACACCAAGTCGCCGTTGAACTCGTCTTTGAACTTGCCGGGGATCTTTTTGTTCACAAGAGGCATATTGTATTTATTGTCTCGAGGGTAGTCACTAGTATCGAAATTGTTAATGTTTGCACTAATATCACTATACAAGTCTTTTGTTTCTATACTATACACTAAAGAGTCAGTGTCTGTGTAAAGTAGTGAGAGTTTGGTTCCATACAAATGTTTCATGGTGTTATAATGAAATTCATACATGAGGGTCTTTGAAATATCTAAAACTGAAAAACCTGCATATATAGGCTTGTTGTAAGTGACTTTACCCTATCCATCTGTATAATAACCAAATCCTCACCTAGCACTAAACTACTGTTAAAGTTCGGGCGGGCGATAAGTCCACTCGCGCACAATTTTTGTCCATCGTGTTCCCACCGGGGTACGATCTTTACATCCACCCTCTTGTCGACATTCTCCATCGTTTTTCCAAAGACTGCGTTATTCATTAATTTGAAAAGTCTTTTCAAACGCATTTCTGGCAGATGTCCTAAGGGTGGTGTTCAAATCGATGTAGGGCTTTAACCATGGAGACTGGTCAAATTCCATAACCCGGTGGACTGCTGTGAGCCGGAGACCATTACGTAGCGCCTGCTGCAGGTTTCTGTAATGTATGACGTAACGACTCTTGTTGAGCAACGTGGCGAGCAGTTTCGGAGACTTGGAGGATGGTGTTGGGGGTACCATGGTCTGTGGACAAAACGGTAAATCGTTGTGCTGTTCGTGTAGGTTTTCTGGATACTCCAGATCTACTTCCAGGATGTACCCTTGTCCCCTGTTACAGATATGTCGAAGATGTGGGCTTTCAGGAGGTTAAGCTCTTCTTTCAACCACCTGAATCCGCTTATCGGTAGCGGTTGTGACATGGCCCATCCATACAAATTATTGGCATCCAGATACGTCAAGTACCTTGAGGGCTCTTCAGAATTAAAATTCTCCATGTACTTATTGTTGGCGTGAGCGTATCGTTGACTGCACTGAGTTAGACCACCACGAATCCCTTTTTCACAAAGTGATGCATTTCTACATCGGTGAATAGATCCAGTTTAACCCCAGTATGTTTCAGCATGGCGTCCCAGCTTAGACTAGGTGCTGTCATATATTGGCAGGGATCCAAGTCGTAGGTTTTCAAGCACACACCCCGGAAATTTTCGAACACGTCAGCTAATAATAAAACGTCTGTTTTCAAATAAAGATCGCTGTATTCGCCGAGTGTACATATGTTGAAGGCGTTCCATACATTCTGAGCGTGATCGTACTCAGACAACGAAATCACAGTATTCGTGAGATCATTATAGAAATCCTCTCGGGGTGGTAGACTTGACCTATTTAACGCTGAAGCGTCTGTCACATACCTGTACGGGAACACACCCTTTCTACGTAGAAAAGAAAACTGTATGTCGTCGGGGAAACACTTCCTCATCTCAACAAACTGCTCGCATTCCAAATTTTTCACCAACTTATCCAGGGACGATGCCATGAAACGCAGGGAATCGATAAATCGCAGCTGTACTGTGGAATTATCGGTTTCATCATCATCTTCCTCTACGTCTGGTTCTTCGCCATATAACCTCACATACTTTGTGAACGATACGAACCGCTCCTTATTATTTGGGATCACTGTAACGCGCTCCTTATCGCACCCCAATTCCTTCACAATAAAATGGGAATCATACCCACTTAAATTGTGGAATATGACCGGTATGAAATTTGGCATCCGGTATTGGATGTTGCATTGGCTATGTGCTGCGAAGCGGAATTTCCCTGTAAGATGACAGTGATCCCTTACTCGATCGTCCCCAATGGTTTCCTGCAGATGCCGCAATCGTCAACCATGTGGAATAACAATTCGTCTAAAGGCTCCAACGCTGTCATCGGCACATTGTTTTTTAAGATAATCCCCAATCTGCGGGCTTCCTCCTTTAACTTCTCCATAAAAACTTTAGCAGCTTCAGGCCCCCTGTACAATTCAAACTTATCCAGATTCTCATCGTAAGAGCATTTAATATAATATGCGAAGCTGTATGGTTCGTGTTGGTGGGTGCTGTTAGTAAAGGAGCCGGAGGGATCTTGTGCTGCCGAAGAAATGGGCTTCAACACGCTTTCAAAGTCCGCGTATATAACAAACGGCACCCTCATTTGCTTGTGCACGTTCGTAAACTCGAGGATGTTGTTAAAGTGGTTGGGCATCTTTGTCGTAACGTGGTTGCAGTCTTGTTCGGAGTGTTGTCGTAATTTATCTTCGGATGGAAAGAACACCAAGCATCCATCGCAAACCCATTTGTACTCCTTATGCTTCGACAGCTGCTTACCCACTAGCTTCCCCAAATCCTTGATCAAACAGTAATGTGTGTTATTCTCATTCTGGATGTAAAGGAGGTTGACGTGCCGATCCCTCTTTCTTTGGGTGAAGTGGAGGGGTCCCACAATCGACTTGCCTTCCACCCCAAAGACGTTGATGCTTATAGCATTCTGCTCCTCGAACTTGGCTATGTCCTTTATGGGCATCGGGAACTGCACTCCTGTTACATCGAGTGCAGTCGAGTAATGCGGGTAGCTACTGACCCTTTGCGGATGAACATGTCCAGGATTCAGCGCTGCCACAACACACCACGCAAAACATGCATCGTCTTGGTTCTGCACGTTAACCACCGCACACTTGTCTCGAATCCATTTGGGAGCTCGATGTAGGACCCCCACGAAGAGGTTTATACTTGTTAATATTTATTTCTAGGTGCGAGACATTTTTCAGAGTCCATCCTAAAATTTAAAAATTAGAAACAAAATAATAATTTTTCAAAACTTACCAGAATCTCGTTCTTGAAATTCGTCAGACTTAGCTGACATCCTCTCCACAAAGGAGTTGTAGACATTTCCTAGGTTGCTGGATGAGGTGACCACAACATTTCGGGTGTTGAAAGATTTCACGTCGTCAACACCCTCTGCCGCAGCCATCTTGGTGTAACCACCAAACACCTCCAGGTTCACCTTTAGGGAGGTGTGGATTGCCCGCTGTTTCTCGACTAAGGTTATGAATCGTTCCCGTTGATTTTGCAAGAATTCCAACAGACCTAGAAATAACTAAGTTAAACACTAAATACTTATAAAAAAAATACGCACTTGTAGAGTCGACATTACTAATTCTGTATGTAGCGATTCGACTTTTGAATGCAGTCGCTACCACTTCTACACCCCCATCCAGGACACGGCTAGCATTAGCTTTGTGCTCGTTCGACCGTTGGTGGGCTGCCAAGTTGGCAACATCCACATCGCACTCAACGCATCTCCGCAATCTTTTGGGGGTAGGCTCCTCAACGGTCGGTGCAGCAGCTCGTTTGACTCCGGATGGGCCGGCAATTGGTTCCACCACACAATGCTTGACATCCTTGTGACGTTTAAGGTTGTCCTTACGAGTGAAGGATACCGGGCACACATCGCAGGCGAACAAGCCCTTTTTGGTTTCGGAGACAAACCCATGTTGCTGGAGCAGATGTCTCTTCAAATGATCGTTTCTGGAAAAGCCACCCCCGCAGACGTTGCAGACAAAGGAAGACATTTTCTATAAAGAAATTAAAAAACTGGTTAAAGACTTTATAGCTGTTGTAACTAGCCGAAGACTAAACAGATACTGAATTATATTGCATTGCACGGTGCTTTTATACCCTGTTGGTATAATTAGCTAGTTTACTTTTAAAAACCCAGCGTCGTTTAACCTTGAGTAACATTTCATACCAGTCTATTCATGTCGGTGAAAATCAATTAGCTAGTTTACTTTTAAATTAGGTGAAACCCAGCGTCGTTTAACCTTGAGTAACATTCCATACCAGTCTAATCACACCAGTAAAACCTAATATTCTTAACTAACCTTGAATCGGATTACAAACTAGTTCATGCCTGTCGGTGAAAACCAATTAGCTTCTTGCTTACGCACTACATGTATAATTATCCGAGAACAATTTACGCATGCGCAACAACAACCCTGAAACATTTAAAAGGATGACGCGCATAGCATCCCTCTCAGTCATCTCGGTGAAATCAGTGCAAAGCAATGGAGTCTGCAGATGTTAATGATGCACAAGTTTCGTATACCGAAAATCTGATTAATAAGTTTACGTATAGTTTAAGTGAATTGGGTGAACACCCTCATAATGTGGAAATTGGGTTTGTTATAAACCAGACAATAAAACCCGTATTACGATTGGTGTGTAGCAAGAAATATTGTGGCAGCCATGTTCTGGAATTGACATACGAAAATTGGTCAGCATTTACAAATTTTCAAGTGGAATTTCAAATCAACGTATTTTCCGTGACGTGCTAAACACTCGATTAAATGGTGCACCGAAATGGAAGATCTACACATACAACTAGGAGGACCGTTCTTTATCACTCTGTCGCCAGTGTATGGAACAACCGTGGACGAAACGTTCCAGTTAAAAATAGTAATGGGTGATAGCTCGATAGTTATAAATGAATTGGAGTGCCGTAAACTATTCCATATGCGAGAATTGTTTGAGTATCAACTTAAACAGTTGGAAAGTCGTGACTTCCCAGCATTATACAGCGAATTAGTAGGGTTTGTTGCTAATTCTAATTTAAATGAGGGCGATGGGTTTAATACTCTGACAGAAGGGGAGAAACGAATTAAAATCTTGGTTGAGGGCGAAGTTCGAATTGGAAATATTTTATTCTACAACGAATTGAATCAGAGCGCCCTAAATGCATTGGAGCTGGTTATATGTTTTCCAGATATATTTGTGCGAGACGTGATACGTACAAGAACATTAGTGGAAATGTTTAGACGTTTAAATTTGTTGGAATCTGAAGATTCTGGTTATGGTGATAACTAGAAAGAGTATTTTATAAAAGACAGTCCAAAAGACGTGGATGTAAATGTATTGTTATTATAAATAAATTGTAAATTTTTTGAAAAAGTATAAATAGACTCGTTGTTGTTTTTTTATTTAGTATAGTTTGAGATTTTTTTGAGTAAACACATGATTATCTGTTCTGGAGAGGATTAATCAACAGCGCTATAAACAGGTTACCGTTTGAGCTGCATATTCCAGGTTATCAGTACTGCGGGCCTGGTACAAAGTTGGATGAGCGCTTAGCAAGAGGTGATCCTGGAATAAACGAATTAGATAAATTGTGTAAAGACCACGACATTGCATACTCCAAGTACCCCGACGATCTTCCAGCCAGACACCGAGCAGATAAAATTTTAGAAGAAGAAGCCTGGGGGAGAGTTAAGTCTAAAAACGCAAAGTTAGGGGAAAAAGCCGCAGCTTGGTTTGTGACAAACGCTATGAAAGCGAAGAGAAAAATGGGTATGGGGTTAAAGAAGAAAATAAGTTTCAAAGGCGGATTTTTGAAGAAAATACGCTCCGCAGTAGACCGAGTTGGTTCCGACAACTTGAAAAAGCTGTTAGATGTTGGTATTCTAATTGGAAAAAAAATCATAAAAGGAGCCGGTGGGGAAAGCAAAATTAAAGTCCCACGTATTATACCCGTTCCACAGAAAGGAGGTTTTCTACCATTGATTCCGATATTCGCTGGACTAAGTGCCCTAGGAGCGCTAACAGGTGGTGCTGCGGGGATAGCTAAAGCAGTAAATGATGTCAAGACAGCCAACGAACAGCTTAAGGAGAGCGAACGACACAACAGATCTATGGAAGCCATTACTGTTGGGAAAAAGGAAATGGAATGTTTTAAACCATACAAAAAGGCACAGCATTATTCTTGAAACCATACAAACAGGGGCGTGGCATTTGTAAAAAGTATCAAAAACTAAGCAAGTTACCTCGAAGAGCTCTCACCGATGTAGATATAAGGAAACACGCATCTAACATTCCTCATTTTCGCAACGTCTTTTCTAGAGATCAGTTACAGAAGATTAGACCGCATGTCAACGAGTCGGGAGTGATTAATTTGGATACCACCAAAGGTTCGGGTACACATTGGTGGGGTACCGAAAACGTAGAAATAGTGTGTATTACTACGATTCGTTTGGAGACTTGAGACCGCCGGAAGAAGTAAAGAGATATTTTCGAGGTTGTAAAATTTACTACAACAGTGCACCGGAGCAGACTTACAACACATACAATTGTGGACATTTAGTGTTAAAGTTTCTTAGTGACAATGGCTAAAACAGTGAGCGTGTTCGGGTATGGTAATGTCATATCGACAGGATCCATTTACCCACCAATTAAATTGAAACAAGATGGTGAATATGCTTTGGGTCTAGTGGGACTGTACACTTGTAACACTGTGCAAAACATACATCCAGGAAACAACAACTTATACTTTAACGATCCAGAGCATCGCAAAATAACCATTGAACCTGGATCATACGAATTAGAAGAAATAAATGCATATATACAGGACGTCTTCAAAAAATGGTTCAGTCAGAAGCCGGACATCAACGAGAACATTGAAAATATTTTAAACTGAGTGCCAACAATAATACATTAAAGTGTTCTATACGAAGCAGTATACCGATTGATTTTGGAGCAAACCGTAAAACAATATTGGAAGCATCTTGGGGTTTACCAACCGCAAATTGGCTGCAGATACCGTACATATCGCTAATCAGCAAGTGAACATAATATCGGTCTCAAACATTTTTGTGGAAACCAATATCACCAGCGGATCGTTCAGAAACAATTTTCTTACGCACAGCATATTCGAATTCAGTCTATCTGTACCACCTGGGTATAATCTGGAAAAGGAACCTAACCACGTCATATATTATCCGCTGAGCGTGACAGAAATTGATAATATTACAATCAGACTAGTCGATCATTTGGGTGAATTGGTAAACTTTTCACCGGAAACATACACCTGTGTAAGACTGGAAATAAAAAGTAGTTGAAAATGCCTATCGATTTTGTATATAAAGCACGCTACAACGCCCCAGACGAGCAATAGTGAATACGACGTCAAAGCGTCAAGTTGTCGAGAGACTTACAGCAGAAGAAATACGTTTCTTAAAATCTTTGGGTTTAGAAGTTATAAATGATGGGGGCAGAAGTAAACGCAGCTTAGATCTCCACGGTGATGAAAACGTTAAACTTGGAAGGCTTAAGTATGAGGACGTACCCAAATTGGATGTGTTTGGAGGTTATAAATTAGACGAGACCATAATAAAGGAAGATTATTATACATATCTTCCCTTTACATTGAACGCAGAAAACAACGATCGAATTTCAATTGAAATCCAGAGCAGTGATAACATCACATACCCTCATGAAAGTTTCATATTTATAAGGGGGACCTATAAACCTACGGAAACATTAAGAGAAGCGTCAACAACTGTAGACCCGATTAGAGCAGCAGAACCAGACCCTAAAGCTTACGAGTTTACTAGAAATGCACCATATTTTCTGTTTGAGGAAATTCAATACAAATTGGGTAATAATCTAATAATAGATGTCTGTCGAATCCCTGGAATTACAAGAACTATTAAAGGTTTAGTATCCATGGAAGAATCAGAAACAAAATCTATTACACATACCGGGTGGAAACCCGATACCATATTCCAAGATGGACGGTTTAGTTGTGCTATACCACTAAAAACCATTTTTGGGTTTTTTGAAGATTACAAGAAAACTATCGTCAACATGCCTCAAGAGCTGATTTTAATCAGATCCAAGTCGGACGTAAATTGCTACAAGTCGATTGGAAATACAGTAACGTTCAAAATACAACGTATTTCATGGGAGGTTCCGCATATAACATTAAGCGACTTTGCCAAGGCATCGCTGCTTTCGGAAATGCAAAATCAATCATCTATAATGGTTGCATTCAGGAAATGGGAACTACACGAATTACCATCTCTAACACAATCAAAGTCACAAGTATGGAGAATTAAAGTATCGAATGAAACAGAGAAGGCTCGGTGGATATTACTGGCGCTGCAAAATGGAAAATATGATAAGAAAGAAGAAAATGCGTCAAGCTTTACGAATGCCAACATAACCAATGTCAAAGTGTTTTTAAACTCACAGATGTTCCCTCAAGGTCGATTAAATTTGGATTTCGAGCAGAATGACTACTTGCCAGCGTACCTGTCTTATGCATCTTTTATGGAAAAATACTACCCGAACAAATCGTCAAATAAATGTTTAATGGACTACAACAGGTTTAAGGAATCACCCGTCTTTGTAATCGACTGTCGTCATCAATTTGAAAGCATCAAGGATGCAACGGTTGATGTAAGAATGGAGTTAGAAGCTTCAAGAAATTTTGAATCATCGATGAAGGCTTATGCTTTAATTATACATGACTCTATGTTTGAATATAATCCGTTTACGGAAATTGTTAATAGATTTATTCACAATTAAATATTTTGTATATATTTTTAATAAAATTGTATAAAATCTATGTTGTTTTAATATTAATAAGATTTTTTGGTGATCCAACGCAGTTTCTCACGTACTCCGGTGTACGCCTAAGCACGCCTGTGCCCATGCGCGCCCACTGCGCGTGCACACCCCTGCCCATGCGCGCCCCTGCGCGTGCGCACCCCTGCCCATGCGCGCCCCTGTGCGTGCACACCCCTGCCCATGCCAAAGTTTCATGATGACGGACGTTAACAATTTTATTGCGAATAAACGCAGTCTTCATCTTATGCAGGATGCTGTACGAAAAAAGTTTGTAGCGTACAAAAAGGGAGATGCTACATCTCAGCAAAAATTCAAAGAAGTGCACAAACAATTGATCGATCCACTGCAAATAACCGCTTCCCAGTTGCAATCGATCACCGAAAAATTCCTATACCTACAACAAAGGTTAAAGTCGAAAACATGGAGGTACCTATAAAGAAAATTAAGCAACTCGTTCCAGAAGAACCGTTCCATCTTTACTATGCAGATGTGTTAGCTAGAGACGAAGACGAAAATATTGACAAATCAATTTATGGAGTAAAGTATAATGCGGAAACCGACTCATGGAGTTTGTGGAAAAGTGTATTGATAATTAACCCGGAAACTAGCGATATAACATTAAATAATGTGATATATCCAGGTACGAGGGGTTTATACAATCTGCTGGTTTACAAAGACATCAGCCCCGAAGATGGTGATTTCAATTTGCATGAAGATTTGCCGAATTACTTGGAAATGATCAAATCTGCCTCGATTTTGAGAAGAAAGTTTAACCCATTTGCGGTGCACGATTTAAGCGGGTTCCCAACAAATAACAAAAAGTTTAACAAATATGTGCAAAAATATCTCACCGAATTTCGGAGGAATCCTGAAAGAAAACAGCCAAAGAGAAGAAAACAGTCCAAGGGAGCGGGTTTAGGCTTTTCTAACCGGTTTTACAAAAGTTTAAATTCAAAGCCGGTGCAATATGTCTACTGGAACTTGTAGATCGGCTGAGATTGTTGAACGCATCCAACCGAGCTGGAAATACAAGCGAGGAAAACATTAACGAGATGGTGTCCATAATAGAAGAGTTGAGAGAAGAAGGTATAATACAGTGAGCTCAGTAAATAATTACACAGTTTTAAAATGCCTATCGACCGCTTCGGACGTTCAGAGCGTAAAGATGCTGATATTCGGCGCGGTCCTCCAGGTCGAGGATTTGTGCTAACGTTGGATGGTGATGGGTACGATATGCAGCAAAGAAGGTTAGTTGATGTAATGGACCCGAAAGAAGATAGTGATTGTGTTAATCAGAGAAGCACTATAGTATTCAAGTCTGGAGAAGAAACAATTAGTTTTCGTAAAAGAAGACTAGTGGATGTAATGGATCCTAAAGAAGATAGTGATTGTGTTAATAAGAAATCTGTAATCAAGCTCGTGAATCAAGCCTTTTCATACTGTCTAAAAGTTCTGATGATATACAGCGTAAAGATAAAGCCTTCAATGCAAGAAACCAGCGTATCGCAATGCTTGCTCAACCAGTTGAGCCATCTGATGCAGTTAATAAACAGTATGTAAATGAAAAATTGGATAAGCTTGTATCTGACTTTAAAACGTTTATACAGTTTTTATTAATTTGACTGCAACTTCTGAGACAAATGAGAAGGAGCTCGGTCTTGCAATAGCATCGATTTACGAAGCGTCACCAGCAGCTATAAAAAACAAATACTACAAACCAAAGCTTCAGTTTATGTCAAAGGTGCAATTGGATAAAGATAACCCTATTAGTTTAGCAACAGTGTTAAGCAAAAATGAGTAAAGAAATCATCGTTAAGGAATTATTTAAACCTGCAAGAAAAATTTTCAGCGTCGTCATACAAATCTGAAACATGTGAAACGTGATCTTATCCAATCGGACTTGTGTGAAATGCAACCTTACTCGCGTGTGAACAATGGGTACAGATATATTATAATAGCAGTGGACTGTTTCACAAAATATGCTTTAGCTGAACCTTTAAAAATAAAACTGGATCAGAAGTCACAAATGCTATGAAAAAATATTGGACAAAATGCTGCAAGGAGAAAATAACGTAAAATTAATCTACAAACGGATTTTGGGAAAGAGTACTACAACCGCTGTTTTAAAAATCTTATGCAAAAATATAAGATAAACCATTACTCTACGTATTCCGCAATCAAAGCTGGTATGGTCGAGCGGTTGATTAGAACAATCAAAACAAATTGTACAGAAGATTTTACTTGCAAGGCAGTCATAAATGGGTGAATATTTTGCCTAAGGTTATGGAAGAATACAATAATACACCGCATCGGGCTATTAACATGACACCTATGGAGGCAGAAGAACATCCGGAAAGAATAAAACTTTACACCGCTAACAGCGTTTCTAAAAGTTACAAGTATAAGGTTGGAGACATTGTGCGTATATCAAAATATAAAGCAGTATTCGATCGAGGATTTCACCCAAACTGGAGTACAGAACTATTCAAAATTGTTAAAGTACAAAAAACGAGACCGACAACCTATCTGCTACAAGATTTGGAAGGTCGGCCAATTCTAGGTGCTTTTTACGGCGATGAAATTCAGCTCACAGCAGCACCCGACACGTACTTAGTGGAAAAAGTTTTACGGAAACGGAAGCACGGGCGCGAATTATTAGTGTCGTGGTTGGGGGATGGTAAAAGTTGGATTAAGAAAACAGACTTGCTTTAGTATCATCCAAATAATTACCTAGATGAAAAAAATCATAAAAGAAGGGAGTAAAGTCCCTTAACTGGATATATGGGAGAGATTTGCTTAGAACCCCATTCCCATCTGTGATTTGAAGCAGGAAGCATGTGTTTCATAATCGATTTACAAGGATATCAATACAAAACTAGTGATTTCTATTGCAAGGAGATTGCCATTTTGGATGTAGCGAATAATATAATATGGCATGAGATACTGGACATGGCTGTGAGTATAACACCCTAAGTGATGATTTCAAAAGCAAGTTCAGTGGTTAAAGCAAAGAATCCATGGGCTTAGCTGGGATGGACAGTCCACAAGTGGATATACAAATGTAGACGATTTGCTGAAAGAAGTCATACCACCCAATGCTACAATCTATGTTAAAGGCGAACAGAAAAGGCAGTTACTCTCAAAATATTTAAAACAACATTTTAAACATGGAAAGTGTTTTCCCACTTCCAAAGCTCAAAGAATTAAGAAGATTCGGTAATAGGTACAATCACTGTTTAAACCATTGTTTGAATAATTTAAGCTGTTCTAAAGAAAACGTATTGTTATTGAGGTATTTTGTTAATGTATTAAATTTTTAATAAAATATTTTGTAAGAATTGTTTTTTATCTTAGCTAAAAAGCATACCTTTAAAATTTGGAAAAGTATATCTGTAAAACAGCGCATTACTTTGGAAAAATTAATGTTTTAAAATACAAATAAGAACCAATAACAGAATACATAATAATTGGTGTTTGCAAATAAATTCAGTTCTACTTTAATAATATTTTAATAATACTTACCCTTAAACCTTCAAAACTTTCCACAAAAGAACTACACGAAACGACGGTTTAAAATTTCAACGGGTTTTACACAAAGCGTGTGAAACTAATAGAATTTTTTTCTAATTACACCGCGTTATATACGTTTGAAATCCGTTAATTACACTACTAAATGACGTTTGTATTTTCCCCAATCGAGGCCAAAATAGAGTGCTCATTGTATGATTAATAAACCCGGGAATTTTCTAATGGGTGGCATTGAGCATATCTATTGTATTTTTCAAATCACATAGCTGCTAATTAATAAAAAGAAAGGCTACTTTCACTTTACGTAACATAATTGTAAAGCAATTAGTTTGTCCTCTATACTACTTTCACTATACGTCACATAATTGTAAAGCGATTAGTTTGTCCTTGTCTATGTATTTTCCAACAATTTAGCATTGTACATGTAATTATGTTAAAACCAGAAAAAATTTTAAGTCATGGGTTTTTGCGACATTCTGAGAAAAGCACATTACTGTTTGAAAAAATGATTTTAAATACTAAGCACTTATGGCTTATAAAGGACTCGTTTCTAAAATCCTTGCGGTTTTAGATTTCTAGGGAAATAGTTGGTTAAAGCATATGTCATAGACGAGCAAAACAATTTAAAGTGGTTTGGGAGCTTTAAAGTATAACTTTGTAAGGGATGGTCCGATTTCAAATCTGTTTGCAGATTCAAATTCTGTGTAAAATTTTAGACTAACAAGATGTATCGCATGACTAAGAAAATTTATAAGAACACTCAAAAGTCGCTACAGGTAAGAAATCTTAAAATGGGGGTAGCTCTCTGGGGGATGGCGCAATCTAAAAAATTCCTAAAGATTCGGGTAGCTGAGAAAATTCTAATATTGATTGATACCAAACAAGGTAGGTTTATCTCGAAAGATGCGTTGGCTAGACGAAGAAAAGTATTTGTTAGTTTTGCTTATAAAGCAAAGAGCAAAATTTAGAGGTTTGAGAGCTTAAAGTGTAACTTTGTAAGGAGTAGTCCGATTTTAAATCTGTTTGCAGATTCGGGATGTGCATAAAATTCTAAGCTAATTTAATGTATCGCATGACTAAAAAAGTTTATAAGAATGCTCAAAAGTCGCTATAGGTAAAAAATCTTAAAATTGGGGTAGCTCCCTTGGGGGTGATGATATCTGAAAAATTCTTAGAGATTCGGGTAGCTGAGAAAATTCTAATATTGATTGATACCAAACAAGGTAGGTTTATCTCGAAAGATGCGAGGATGCTCATTTATCTCGAAACATAAAAAATTTAAGATAGGTTTATCTCGAAAGATGAAAAATGGTTAGTCGAAGAAAACTTTTTGGTCCAGATGTGTGGGGAAATGAGGGATTCTGGGGGAAATGAGGTAGTGGATGCCCCAATTATACTCTACTATTACCTCTTCCGAGTATATTTTTTGAGGTTCGTATCGGAAATCGAATCCGGCAGGCGACGCATCGGGGACCTCAGAATTACCCGAGCCTGACTAAACCACGGAGCCTCTCTTACTATCAACATATCCTAGACGGGTGCGGAAATAATCTCAAGCTCCTTTCCTGTTGCTATAGTGTGTTTCCATTCAATTTCAGTAAGCCTAACAAAAAGATCTTTAGGCAGATAAATTTGAATTCATCTATTCAGACTCAGGAGAACCTAATACTGTATCAGGAATAAATTTATTGCAGCTGATACTTTTAAAAGTCTTAAATATAAGCAATCAGCCTGGACAATGTCTGTTGGTATAGAAGTATTTCAGATAGATTAAATGTTTCATAGAAATAGATACAAACACAGCTAAGATATACAAATTATTCAAGTGGAGATATAGTAGTCGATCGTAATTTAATCGTGATAAACTGTACGTATAAATAAACAACGGTGATAAAATTAGAGAGAAATATAAAATACGGGGTAGGCAGTATAATTACCAGGCGGGAGAAATACTTAGGTTGATAACATAGAAAATAATATAGGAGGTTGAGGAATTAGGTAAAGAGGATTTAAATAATTGCGTGATCACGGCAAACGTTAATATTAAGTTGATTTTGTGATGTTTTTGTGTCTGACGTATAAATCTTTATTCGCCTTTAAGAATTTCATACATATTCTACAAAGCGGAGTTGAATATCGGGCAAAGAATTATTTAAAAATTATGCATATAAAATAATCATAAACTGGGGTTTTTATCTTTATTATTATGGGGTTTTTACTGTGAGAGAAAAATGGTTTAACCGCTATCTTTATGTTGTTTTGTGGTTGTTATTTCGTCTGAGTAAATTGGGTTTGTCTGTAAATTCAGTAGTTTTAATTGATAATTCTCATTTATAATTTAGTGAAATTTGTACAAGCTTTATGGCGCGCGCTTCGGATTTGACATTCCCCGTTTTTGTCAAAAATCTACATTCACAGAGGCCATATAACAATTTACTGTTGAATTGGGCTTCCGCTTGTAGACGTTTAAATGTTTAATTATGATAATAGAAGCATACGAAGAATGCTACTTATATTAAAAAGTTAGTTGAAAAGCTCATTGTGGTTGCGGGTCAAGCCTTCGTATACGGTCTTTTTACAACCTCTGTAAATGCTTCAGGGAAACACTGAAACTTGTTGATGATATACAACATTTTAGTAGCTTTCTTGTGTTTCTAAGAAATTTCGCATGCAGAACCGTTACGCCGATGAATCGATTACCACGCGAAACTCATTTATAGTTGTCCTATTTTATATTTGCAATTGTGTCATTTATGACACACTTCAATCATCATTTTACTATTGTTTAGTCACACCAAATCTATAAATAAGTGCTAAAAGTTATTGGGAAAAACATTATGTGTTGTGTAAGTGCTGGGGAAAAGAACTCATGTTTAAAAACGGATAAACCTACTAGTTTTGTTCACAGTACGACAGTGCAGAAGGAAATGGAAAATTATTGCATTAAACATGCTAGTGAATATCTCAAAAACACAACTTTACTCATTGTTGCAAATTATTACAAATTATGAGAGTTCTCTTTTTAGTAAAACATTCCGGATTGGTAATGAACTAAAAGGTAGCAAAAGGAATATCTATTTTTTTAAAAACAGCGTAGTAATAGGATTACAAAACCTACATCAATTGCAATAGTGTGTATCTACATTCTAACAATTTGTCATTATGACAAAGATGTAGAGGTTTGTTTATAAAGATATAAGGATATAGATGAAAATTCGTTAAAATAGATGATTATTTGATAGTAATGAGAGATTGGAATTCTAAAGTAGATAAAGGAAAACGGTCACATTGTAGTGGTACATGTGGTGAAAGAAGGAAATGTTAGAGCAGAACGGTTAGTAGAGTTCTGCACAAAGTATAAACCACAATATAAGACTGCGTATGTTGAGGAAATAAGGAGCTTTATAAGAGAGCAGAGACCAGATGAACTATATTATAATCAAGCAGTGGTTTATTAATCGAATAAAGACCCTAAAGCGTACCCAAGCAGCAGACGTAGATGTGATCACGACTTACTTATGATATGCCAACTAAGTTTTAAAACTTGATAGGTTAAAGAAGCGAAACTTAAGTAAATGCAAGAAGAAGAAATGAAGAAAACTTTCTAGAACCATATTGTAAACAGAAAACATAGAAGAGTAGTGGGTTAATATTAGATAAGAAATTTATGCAGAGATAAATCTTTGTGGAACCAAAGGCATATAAGAAAGTAATGGGATGTTATAGTAAACATAAAACAATGTGCTATTAATTTATTAAACAGGGGTAGACAACCTATATATAGCAATAAAGAAAAGGTATATAGATGGACAAAATTGAGGTACTATATAAGTCGAAATTGACTTCATCGTCCAATCGAGCAACACGTATCCAAAATTATAAAGATAATCAACTTGTCTTTTAAGATGTTAAGCTAACAATAGTTGACATATTTTAGTTGTGATTCGAGTGATGATTGTAGTCGTTTTAATGATAGTTTATATGAACTTGGTCAAAGAGGCATCGATGATGACTTTTACCGAAAGCGCTTTGCGATTTCATTAATTTTTTAATAAATTGTACACGTAAATACATTCAAGATTTTTACTTCCACTAAAAAAAGGAAATACTGAGATAGAAGAAAAATCATACTAATTTTGAGATCTAAATTCGAAAGAGTATTAAAAGATGTGAATATCATTTACGTAATGAAAACAGATAACATACTTGCGTAGTTACTAAATATTTTAGGGTAAATTACACAAAGTACTTTTGTAATGATGCAAAGGAAGGCTGAGGTGGATAATAGTAAGAATTGTAGAACATTTACTTTGGCGCCGCATGCTGTAAAGGAGGGAATGCACAAGACTATTTAAGAAAATATAAATTTTGTTTTATAAAAAATAAGAGTACAGGAGAAGCACTTCTGTACTTTAGATTATTAATAGTTGTTAGAATAAAAAAAATTAATGTATTTAGTCTTTGAGGATTTGTGTTTTATAACGGCATGGAATAAGATGTTTGATGTACTTGCGAATGATAAGTGTCAAACAAGAGTAGGTCTGTAGGTCTCATTTGAAAGGAGAATGCAAGTCAAATCTCAACAAAATTGTATCGCAAAATCGAGTTATTATTAGAACTCGGATACGTAGGAGAAATAATGAAGCAAGATTTTAAAATGGGAAAAAATATTTTGTCTAGCAAGAAATGTACGTAATAACAATGCGGGTCACAAAATATGATGATTAAACTAGCAAGCATCTTTGTAATAGAAACAATAATGATTAGGAAGGGAGACAGAGATCATGAAGAGGTGGATTATATTCAGAAAAAGTTTAGATCCCTAAGAAAAATTTATAGATTAGAATGAAGGAAGGCAAAACATAACAAATGTCAAATATACCTATAACGACATGCCGAAAAGCAGATTGATATTCTATGGACGTATCATAGCAATGAATGATGAACCGCTGACAAACCAAATTCTAGAAGATGCTGAAAGTGTGAAATCATGAACTGGATCACAGAATTAAGGAAAAACCTAAAGGAGTCAAAAATAACAAGGCGGGATATTAATGACAAACAAACATATTAAAACTTTAAGTGTACGTGGGTATGTGGGAAGTAAGTCGCGGGGTTGAAAAATTAAGAACTGCAATGTTAAAACAAAACTACAAATGATTTGGGTATACCGCGACGAGGGTTAATGTGGCTACATCCAATGCACTGTATATAGTTTCAAGAGTACGTTTCCATTTTTTTTCCGGAAACATCAGCTGCGAAAGCTGAAGATACAGAGTCTGGAATCTTATATTTTCCACCTTTCTAAACAATGTAATTCTTGCTCGTAGCTTGAATTGTATATTAACTTTCTCTTGTTTAAATTGAATTTTTTTACCTATAAATTAGAAAAACTTAATTTTGGGATGCCAACATTTCGTAAGAAGGTATCAACTCCCTTGAACTAGAATTACTGTAACTTGCAAACATCACCTGTCTGGGTTTCGCTCTTTTCTGGGTTTCGATCTTGGTAAGTTCTGATATTTACTGGTTTCTAACATTTTTGTCTTTGCTTTATTGCCAGCCACAGTTAAAATGGGTGAATTTAACTTCTTTAACATTAAGGCGTATTCTTATTGTAGCCATTTGTTTGGCTATATTACTTTATTTGTGATTTCACAAACACGCCAATTTTTGATATACTTACAGAAACGTGGCATTTAATTATTATTCCACTTGAACGACATTATTTCAGTCCTATTTTATGTATACTTTGCAAGAATTGAAAGCCAACCAAGGCTTATATTTTTCACTTTTTCATCTTGGATAATTAATTAAGATAAACAGTTAAAGTGAAACAGTGTAAATTAGCCTAAAACAACATAGTTCACTGTCTTTCATAGACGTTCTCTGTGAACGAGTAATCTTAAATTGCTTTTATACTTTCAGCAAACTAAAAATTGCCATATCGATCTTTTATTATTAATAATTCGTGTTCCGTGTTTGAACCGTGTCATGTTAGGAACTACTAAAGTTGACGTTTCTCCAATTGTCGTAAGGAGCATTATCAGAACAATACGTGGAACACTACTTGTGAACGTGCAGACTCACATGTCTAAAAAACTGAGAAATGTCTTGCAACAAAGTAATGTATGCTAAGACGTTGCTTCTGGACGAGGAATCTCATTAGCTTAATTAACCCAAAAGGTGTCTTACGGCAAGTATTAATAAGTGACTATTAATTGAAAGAATTGTGTACAAACTGTTTTTTATTGTAGCCAAGTATTTTTATATTTTTTATTCTATTTCATTATTTAGAACTATGAAACGCCTATTTTTCTAATTTAGACTAAAATAATTTTGCACTTTTGCTATTGCTTTTCCATTCCTATGCAACACAGTACACATTAAAATACTTTTTTACAGATATTTTATCTGCTAAATTATAAAAAAATCTGAATCAATCATTTAAATTTATTTTAGTATTAAGCCTGGAGATCTTTACCGTTTGAAAATACACACAAGTTTCGTATAGTGCAGTCTTAACGCTATAAATGAATAGGAAAATAAATGCCGATGGGGTTTTATATTTTAAGAAGAACTGCATCCTGACTGTATATTAAGAATTATCTAAAAGCAAATTATCTAATTGCGGCTAAGATATCTAAGGTTTTTCAAGTTCCGCGTAAGCTCTTAAATACGAACCATGAAAAAACTCGAACAACTCTGCAACTAAGACAAAGTGACTTCACTGAAACCGATCTTTTATCCTCTAATAACAAAATGGCTAAACTTTAAAAATACACTTAACTTTAGAAAACTTTAAGGCTCTAGAGAGCAGGGTTAAAAATCGCTAGGAATTATATATCCCAAATTAAAGATTAGGTTTCATAATATTGTTGGAAAGGTTGAAATTTAAATACAGAATTCGTTTGTGTTATTTTATAGAGTTTAGCATTGCAAATTAGAAGGAGGTGCTGTGAAATTGTTGGAGAAAGGAAGGAAATTCTTTAATTTAATATTCTTAGTCACCTGTGGCGTAGTAATCGCTCGGGGTTTAATGATTTCGAAAACTACGTGACGTTGTTAATTATATTTAACCGAATGTTTCCCAGAAGTAACTTATAATCAGATTGTGCTTCTGTACTCCTAGGAACTTACTATCCAATGCACTGGTGTTTGAAATATTCACTAATTATTCCATCATAACATTGCAACTTAGAAACAGAAGTGGAGTTTCCTTAATTTACAAAGCGACGATATTAATTGCATTCCAGCAAACTACCAATGCAATTTGCGCAAAGGAACGTATTGTTAAACTTTAGATTGGTACATTTGTAAATTGTGCTTTAAAATCTCTTCAAAGCGACCATACAAAGATATATAATTTCAGTAATCTGGCCAAGTTACTAGCCTAAAATATACAGTGGAAGTTCTCTAATTTAATTATTAAACAAGAGCTTATTTTCAAAGGTATAATCCTAATTTAATTAAGACCAATGGTATAATTCATCAATAAAATGTAAGTCTAGTTGCCATGGTTCCACACTAACTGCGAATTTACAGTATGCGTATATTTTCGTCCTGAATCAAGAGATAAGTGTTCATCAGTAAGCCTTTTGAATTTTAAGTAATTTATATTTTTTGTAATAGGTTTGCAGATTCAGCCTTTATCTTATTACTTAATTGTTTCCTGTATAATGAAATATGTAAATAATATCGAAGAATGACATGAGAAGTAGTATTGGATCGATGAACCTAGGTTTTAAAAAGGGAGATTTTGAAAGTAGCAGTTATAAACTTATAATATGATTGTGTAGGGAAGTGTTGTTCTTATAGATCTCAAGACAGATTATTTTATTAAGATTAGCACAGTAGCGTTAGAACTTTCTTTGAGTAGGAAGGGCAATCAAAAAGTACTCTTTGGTCAGAAAAAATATTGAGATAAGAATAATAAAGTTTTCTAATACAAAATAATACACATATTTTCTACTAAACCTAAACAACAGCAGCTTAAAATAAACAGATTTTAACTTTTACAAAACCAATTAAATTAATCCAAAAATATTTTCCGCTCAGACGTCCGGATCAACAAATTCTTTTCAATCCAAGGGCAGTTGCTTTTTCTTTATGAACTGCTAATGTTAAAAGGAGGGTGTCTTTCTTGTGAAATTGCATTTTTAAGAAAAGTTTTCACTCTACGTAATGGTTAAAAACCCATTCTGCTGATGAAACTGAAGCAGGACTCATTAACACTAATAAAATCAGTTTCATTACTCTGTTAAATACAAATTTTACAGTCAGCTCTCTCCTGTGGAAATTTGTTTCCTTAAATCTTCCACTGATCTGGGTGATGCTCTATCTGAAGTATGGCAATATTGTTTGATGATATTAATTTGCGTTGCAAGAACATCGACCCGGAAATCAAAAGCAGATATCCTCGGATCAGTGATCAGTCCACTTTCGGTTTGTACCACGTAAACTAGAGCATTTAATAGAATTGTTTCAAGCTCTGAAAACTCCGAAAACCATGCTGGTTAAAACTTCTGTCTAATTCATTAACAAACTGATCTAACACGGCAAAATATTCTTTACGTAGTTTCCCAAGGTTGCTACGGCTCATTTGACTATACAAAATTTTATTTTAATAATTATCCTAGGGAGCTTTTTGTAGAATTAAATAAGTTATGGCGCATTACATAAATGCGGTTTTGAGTTCCCAGCGCTGTTCGGGACTTTTAGAAATAGGTTTGTTAATTTTTTTAAGCATTTTGTCAAATTCAGTGTTAAGCTCCAAAAATGTACACTGTCGGTTTTGACCAATCAGGATGCATTACGAGGAAGGGTAGTGGTTGGGACAAGGGGACCAGTCTGCCGCTATGATGGCATCCTACCCGTATTTACCGTATCTGATAGACTGGTGATAAGTATTGCATTGTAATACTTGTAATACACATTGTAATGTAATACACATTGTAATACTTTGTAATCTTAGAACATCTGTTTGTTCCTTGTTTTAATGTATACGTAGTTAGAGGAGCTTACACTGTAATATTTAACGCGTGGAAATTAAGGATTTAGTAATTGGTTCAATTTTAACTTAACTATATAGGTGGATAAAGGTAAGCTTAATTTATTCATTAAGTTAATTATTCATTTTGTATTGTAAAATTTTTTCAATATTATTACGTCCTCTGTTCGGAAACGCGATGAATTATATCAATTTTATACATATCCAATTGACTTGTAACGAGGCGACAGTGCTACGGAATCAGACGTAAGCTATAAACTTAAACCTTTTTGAAGTCGAAGACATTTTTTACTGTGAGGTTGTTTCAATTTAAGCCTGTCACTCTCCAAAGTTGAACAGATGTAAATTACCAAATGATGTTCCGATCTCATATCCGATAAAGCTTCTTTTAACATTATAGCGGTTTTACAACTAATTATACTACTGCTCGTGCTTTACAAATCTCGTGCAATCTTATCACATGGAGCAAATATCACAGTAGCTAAGTTTATTTAAAAAATTGTTTCGAATTTTTCAAGTTTTTAAAATAACCGCTTAACATT
Source organism: Platerodrilus igneus (assembly GCA_036346225.1). Lineage (NCBI taxonomy): Eukaryota > Metazoa > Arthropoda > Insecta > Coleoptera > Lycidae > Platerodrilus > Platerodrilus igneus. The sequence goes on along the minus strand of JARFIW010001179.1, from coordinate 3,415,028 downwards.
GCTTATCCATCATGAGCAATAGAATGTTGAGTTGAATAAAATAAAATTTCGTTTAAAGTAGACTGTACGCGAGTGTAGTTAGTTCTCTTTAAACCGTCGTAATGAATTTGAAGGTACCGGCCATCGAATGGAACGTAATGGTTTTACATTTGCCTCCAATTGGAAATGACATCATCGCAAAACAATATTGGCGTAAATAGCTTCTCGTTTAGATAACCCCTAAAATTGCATTACAAACGGCTTTGACCACGGAAATGCTATCTCATACGCCAGCCAATCCTCTTGCTATTTTCTGTAATATCAAATAAAGGTAACGGTTAGTACAATCGACAAATAAACTCTTGGAATTTTCATTATTAATTTTTCTTGTACGCCATATAAACGAGCAGCCATGGAAACAATGACCTCTTAATTTCATTATATCAAAATTCTTTCTAGCGAAAATATCCTTTATGGTGTTGTGTAAAGTTTCAGCTGATGATAAGGCATTGTTGTAACATCTATGAATTCTTCTTCGACCTCTAATGTATCTGTAGATTTATGACATATATGTAATATAAATTGTTTGCAACTATAAATTTCGGTAGTAGAATCATAAAATAAAGAACCATTAAGTGTATATATTATTTCATGTAATATGGAATGGGCCATTATTTGCAAATTTCATTCTGAATAACGGCACTTTACCAATTGTTTCGTTTACTTAACCAGTTTTTAAACTGATGTTTCCAACTGTCGTTCTTCTAATGAACACTCCAAGTTATCATCTCCCGATCTGTGACCTCTTAGAACACTTCCAATGCGACCTAAATATCGCAGAAAACTTATAACTAAAAGCATAGTTTGTTTATTTGCACATGAACTCGATGCCCCTCTCTTTCAGTTGAAAATTATATTTATAAACTCCTTCAGCATGGCGCTCCAATGAATTTTATTTCCTTTTTCCAATTATTAAGTGCACTTTTACGAAAGCTGTCTCGACGTTTAGCTAACAACGACTTTCTGTTATACGGCAGACTTTAATAAAAACACAGAACAGTATCAGAATTTTTATCATAATGCAACCAATTATCAGACTGAAACCACTTGTACTGACACCCTCATTTCTTGATATTTGCAAGAAATACATAGATTTGATAATAAAAAAATTGTTCCTCAATCATTAAAAGTTCATCAGAACTTGTCACGAGAAGTTGTGCTTGGAAAGCATGCGATTGCGATTCATGTGAAGCATGGCTAAATTCTTTTATTGCAGCGATGGAAGCAGACGGATTATTTGATTTCTCCGCCACCACTTTTACTACCTGGACCTTTCTAGTATCATTACCAAAGTAACCTGTGATTTTTCTGGTCGATTATCACTTCACTAAAAACTAAAATAAACAGTTATTAGTTAGGATAGTCTAGGCTGGCTTACCTTCTTCTCTCAATCAATAGGAGGTATTCTATGGGGCTGGTAAATTGAAGGTAATGTTCGTTTAGTTTGGTATTACGAAGGCGTAGTAGGGCCACAAAAAATCGCTCACATATTTTAGTTAAATTTCGACTTCGATGTCGAAATTTAACTAAATTTCGACTTCCATCTCGAAATTTAACCAAAATAAGTAGAACGATTTTTTGGTTGCCCTTCTACTCCTTCGTATGGTATTATGATGTTCAAAACATTAGCTAACTTGTAAACGAATTTGCAATAGACAATCAACCGCCAATAATTATTATTCAAAGAACTTCTGTACGCTTTACATGATAGCAGTAACCTAACTTAGAACTAGCTTTCCTAAGAACGAATGCACAACAATTTTAAGGATGGGGAGGAATAGCATGTATGCTCACAAGGTGTATTCTTGGTTTGCTCCGGTAACCGACAACGTGGCGCCACACCTAGTTTATAATCACAGCTGCATCAAACCTTTTGTAAGAATGCACATTGTTTCGTTAATAAACTCCAAATATAGCGAATATTGCTTTTTTATTACACCAAACACAGGCATTATTCTTTTATTTACAATGTAAAATGATAATACTCAGTAATACCTTATTTGCTCAGACTTTTATATCAAAAACGTGTGTACACGCTGTTGGTGAATAAACGGAGTGATATATGTATTCGGATAAGTAGGGAGGTCTCGTGTTATGAATATTTCAACAACAGCGTAGTCGCGTTTGATGGCAAGTATTGGATCAAATAAAATGTGTTCGTTAAATCTAACTTAAATATTTGGTATGTTACTGGTAAATTTTTTTTTGAAACTGGTATTGCAAATTCATCTGCGTAGTGTAAGGGCGCAATAGAATACCTTGTCTTACAATTGAAAGGGTAGAGGAGGGGAGGGAGACAGCTGCCCCCACTGCCCCACCACTCCCTACGTGCCTAGATTAGAATTGCGGTATATAAGCAGTCATAACATTTTTATTGCTGCAATGAGATCTTAAGGTTACTTTTCACTGCCTGGTTTAGAATGACAAATGCCGCCGCCCTCACCGTTGGGCCCTTTCTAATATTTTTACCAATAGGAATGTTTTGATTGATTGTTATCACCTTTCTCCCAAGTTGTTATATCTACTAAATATAGGTTTAGTCCTTAACGCCTTATCTTAGCTATAAGATAGGAGCAATTTCACAACTCCTTTATCAAAGTTTATAGTGGTTTGCTTTAGGAAGTATGATGGGAATTTGTTCGTTACGCGTTTGGGAATTTATCTAGTAGAACTGGTGAAAAAATCCATCCTGAGGACTAATAGTTTTTGTAAAAAGCCATTTGTTTTTGATTACACACTATTGTCAGGAAGTATTTTATAAAATGCAGAACTTATATCTTATGACCACAAACAGATGAGAGTAGTCAATCAATCAATCAATCAATAATCTTTATTCCATATAACAATAAAATTTCTCCTTAAGCAAACTATTGTTGCCTAACGATGCGATTCATTGAACTGATTATTGCAGTGCAATATTAATTACAGGATTTGCTAGCTATTTACATAAATAACTTACTGTATTGTTTACTTTAATTGGAGAGTATCAAATTAAACGTTTGCATTCGTTTGATGATGATAAGTTTTTTTTATGTTATTATTGCATCTAGTGTATATAAATATAGTATCTCATTCTAACGAAGATTGTCCCTAACTGATACTTAACCTAATTTATCGAGACCACTAAAAAAACTGAAGACGTGATTACATAATAAAACTCATCCATTAAACATTTAACTTTAGTTTTGTTGTATAAAATTTACATTAGTAATATTTTAACAGAATTAAGTATAATATAATATAAAAATAATAACAGAGTATACTTAATTAAAATAGTACGATCAAACCTCAAAGTATGCCTAAATTGGATAATACTCTGAAAATAATTTCAATTTGTAGTAGTGCGGATTTTTCGGCAGTACGGTACAGCAACGTTATTATTGCAATACCAAACTTACATTTCAGATCAGTATTGGAACTCACCTATTTAACAAGGATAACAACCAAACTCATTTTGCCCTTTCCGCTAATGCCAAGCATCTACGGTGCCGCTATCATACATTTCATCGGGGCGCTGCGGAGGATATATCCAGGATGTCGACATCTCGATGGGAGTAGTATCTGATTTTCTTCTTTAAGTACAACTCATTTATTACTGCTGTTTCTCATTTCTTTAGTTCTCATTAGCAACTTAATATTATCATGGATTGTGATCCAGTTGCCCTCAGTTTTAAGCATAATACCAACTAGTGCTCCGGGATTATTTGGCCAAACTTGTAAATCGTTCCATCTAGTACACTCAAAAACAGTGTGATCCACAGTGTCCACATAACCGCATTATTTGTACTTATCGTCATCCCTGCATTTGAACACTTTCAAGTATGCATTAAAATTTCCATGTCCACTCAGGACCTGAATCAGGCAATACTCCACTTGGCTCCAGTTTTACTAATCCATACACCTAAGTTAGGGATTAGCCTTCGAATCCAAACGGCCTTCTTACTATCATCCCACCTCTCGTTGCACTTGCTAATAAAAGCATCGTTCTAGCTTCAAGCTTGCTTACAGTTTTTGTATATACAGGGTGCCCTATTTCTTACACGTTGTATGGGTAACTCTGTTATTTGTGATATTAGAGAAAAGGTCAAATGGGGAAACTAGTGCAGTTTTTAATGCTGAGTTCAGCCATGAAGAGATAATTAACATACAGGGTGTGGCAAAAGCGTTATACCAAAATAACGAAATTTTGATCTTTTTTGTTTTGCTTCGTGGTTTATTTATTGTGATAGATACAGTAAAACGTTGTAGATCTTTTTTACATTATTTTAAAAGGAGAATAAGATAAACTTATTTGTTCTTACATGGCTTTGGTTATGTTCGAGTAAATAAGTGAGGTTATGTTTTTTTAAATGGAAACCATCATTGGCGGTAGTTCTGATAGACAGACATTTTTTTTCTCTTTTCAGTGATGTACTACAGTGTACATGTTCAACATAAAAATTTTTGAAAAAATTTTGTTTTTATGAAATGCGAAACTTAGTATTAAATAATAAAATACTTATGCATGACGTAAAAAAAATATCAAAAACAAATTATGTTAAAAATATTAAATATAATATCACTTCAAAGTGTGTTCAAAGTGCCCACCATTTTATTGAAGGCACAAGCTCACATAGTTTTTTAACATTACGAAGTGCTTTTTCTATTGTGCCTGCATCAATGCTTGCAATTGGTGTTTGGATTCTAGCTATTAAATCCTCAGGCGTTTGAGGAGTAGTAGAATACACTTTATTTTTTAAATCACTCCACAAATAAAAATCTAATGGCGTAAGTTGTGGTGAATGAGCAGACTAATCAATTTCCATTTTGTTACTAATCACGTGCTCAAAACAATCAGTTAAATATTGCTTCACTGATGTACCACTGTGTGCAGGGGCACCATCGTGTTGGAAATACTTTGGTCTGTAATGGATGTTGATAGGTAATTCATCCAAATATTCTTCCAGTTGGTGTTTTAAGAAATTTAAGTAATTTGCAGCGGTGAAATTGTCGTTATAAAAAAAGTCCAATAATTTTTCCACAAAATATTCCACACCAACAATTAATACCAAATTGATGTGATCTCTGGATTCACGCACAAGTTTAGGATTTTCTTGAGAATAAAATACTTTGTTATACCGATTAAATATTCCGTTATTTGTAAATTTAGTCTCGTGAGTAAACATAATGGTTCTCCAAAAATATGAATCCTCTTCATATTTATTAAGGTACCAACGACAAAATGCTATCCGTCTTTGATTATCCATTGGATACAATGTATTCGAAATAGAATAGTGATAGGGATGATATTTCCGACTTTTCAGAGTACACCTCACAGTTTCCTTAGAAGTTGCACAGTGGTTTGCAATTTCGGCAGTAGAAGATTCTGGTTTATAGTTAACAAACGCCAACACATTCGTTTCAACATTTTCGTAAGAATTTAGGTTTGGTAAATGCACCATATGCCTTAAGATTATTTTCAAGATTGCTAAATATCCGACAGTGTGGTTGCTTACTTTCCAAGTATCTTTCAAAGTACAAATCCGCTGCTGCACGTGTGTTACGATTCGAAGAATAGTAGCAAAAGAGCATGTCATTATTTTCTTAATTTGTATAGGACATTCTATCTCTTAGAAGAAAATAATGTACGTATAAACACAAAATAACAGTACTATCTAATTTCTTTATTTAAACAAGTGAAATCTATTGTTATGTGTCACGTGGCTACTTGATTCTTAAAATCAGTTCAAATATTCACATATTATTTAATACAAAGTTTCGTATTTCATAAAAACAACATTTTTTCAAAAATTTTTATGTTGAACATGTACACTGTAGTACATCACTGAAAAGAGAAAAAAAATGCCTTTCTATCATAGCTACCGCCAATGATGGTTTCCATTTAAAAAAACATAACCTCACTTATTTACTCGAACATGACCAAGGCCATGTAAAAACAAATAAGTTTATTTTATTCTCCTTTTAAAATAAAGTAAAAAAGATCTACAACGTTTTACTGTATCTATCACAATAAATGAGCCACGAAGCAAAACAAAAAAGATCAAAATTTCGTTATTTTGGTATAACGCTTTTGCTACACCCTGTATGTTAATTATCTCTGCATGGCTGAACTCGGCATTAAAAACTGCACTAGTTTTCCCATTTAACCTTTTCTCTAATGTCACAAATAACAGAGTTACCCATACAACGTGTAAGAAATAGGGCACCCTGTATACTATTTTTTTCTGCCAGCAAGAGATCAATCGCTGGAATACCTGCAATTACCCTAGCAGGCAGGATTGGAACCTGTATCTTAGGTCTCTTCTCATATGGAAGCAGCATATAACACAATCAAATTAACCGCAGAACCCTCCCACCCTTGACATCAACCAAGCCAACGAATTAAAAGCTCACTCCGCCTTTTCCGTTACCGTCTTAATATGGGTCGTGTATTTAGCACCTCTTATAACACTTTTATTGGTGATAGTTTATATGGTCGGTAAAATAGTTTGCAAAGTATTACGCATTAGATGGTGATACATTCATATGGTGATAGATCTTAAAAGTCGGTAATACAGTTACCAAAGTTCATAAGATACATCGCGCAATGAATAAGGCGAGTGACGTCTCTAGCGGAGGAAAGCGCAAACCTTTTACAGATTTTGGGCGCGGTAATCCACCATGACGTCACCAATACAAATTACATTGCGCCATAACCGGAAATATAAAAAGTTAAATAAACAATTAACAAAAGATCAAATTCGTGAACAATTTAAACACGGTATTACTCACCCCGGAAATCCGACATTCTCCAGGTACGCCTATCATCCTTCCGGATAGACAATAAAGATATTGCTCCGGGCTCCGGTGTTGTTAGCTGAGCATGGACATCATGGTCGTGGGCTGCTCCGAGGGTCGTATCAGTCCTAAATGTAGTGGAACGACAGGAATAGGTTAATTAGGGAAAGACAAACAAGATAAGCAAGGCAAAAGAATCTACATAGTAAGATAAGATATGCTACCCGGCACGACTAATACACTTGAAGATCAAAAGAAAACAGCCACGATTCCGGGCGTCACGGAAACTCGTCCCCACTCTTTGTCTAGTCTTCCTATACCCCTCTAGGGATAAGCACACTACGCAAACTCACTACTCTGACGTACGGAAGTACCGCCTAGTCCATTTAAAAATTCCCGCGCACTGCGTATTTGAAATTATGGCGCGAAACTCCCGTATATAAAAACTTAACCTAAAAACGTTTAAGTGCAAATTGCACGTAACACACCAACAAATACTTTATGCTCTCCTGCATCTTACTCAAGGTACCCTCAAAATCCAAATCAAGACTGATCACGTTTCGTCTACTCTCAAGAATAACGGGCTCCATTTTGCTAGTTATAAGTGTCAACTCCATCTCGACCATCCTGTTCTTAATTTTGGTAACGGTCTCATTTGCTTTCAAGATTAATTCCAGCTTACGTCTTCTACCAGCATACCCCACCAGCGTCACGCCATCGAGCATACATATCTCCAAAACGCCGTCATACATGATATTTCACAAAACCAGGTCTATCACCGATCCTTGCGGAAAACCGCGCGTTTCCCTAGCGTCTTTTGACACAAGCAAATACCTATATTCCAAATAACCATGAAAATTCTAATAAGGTACGCAGGAAGTGCCTTACCCACCATAGTGCACAGAATTTCCTCCCCATCAGCCGTATTACACACATTTTTAGTGTCGACTGTTACAAAAATGCATACCTTTCTGTGCTGGTAGCTCCCTTTCTTTGCCGTCTCGACTATTTGTTTCAATTTCTACATGGCCCCTATATAGACTTTCCTTTTTGGAATCCAAACTAACTCGCAGACAGTGTAAAATTCTTTGTTAATCTAGCTAAAAGTAGTTGTTCCTATACTTTACCAAGTATATAAAAGAAACAAAGAGGTCTGTAAGCGCCCTTTCCTTTCGGTATCTGGACCACTTCTGCAAACTTCCAAATCTTTGCGAATATCATTTCCATCAGCACCCTATTGTACATATTGAGCCATAATCTCAATTCCATCCCTAAAGTCCATTTGACAACTCCTCGGAGCAGCCTATCAGGTCCTAGGGCCCTTTTATATTTGATGCGCTTTAAGGCAGATGAAAGCTCCTCCACAGTAAGCGGATCTATCTATGTTTTTTCAGCATAATAGTGCACCGTTATAGACAATTTGCTCGGAAAAAGTAAATTTATAGTCTCTGACATCTTGTGTTGTTCCAGCTCCACCTTGGGTTCTCTGACGCAACGCTTCATAACAATCTTATACCCATTACTCCAAATATCATCATCTACTTTCACGTAGCTTATTCCAGCATATAGTCCTAGATATAAATATCTCTTTTTTAATTCTGTCAGGACTTGTTTGTATGATCTAATAGCATTTTCCTTCTCATCATCATTGGAATATTTGCTCTGATTCTTTTGAAACATCATTCTCCTGCCCGCAACACGTTTTTTCTGAGAGCTGCAATCTCAGCATTCCACCAGTACTTCAACGTCTACTATCTAATACTGTTGCTAGTTTAAAAATTGTATCTACAGCTTTTTAATTATTTTCACGAGCTTCTTTGGATTCATAGTATTTCCCCCATCTGCTAGCATCCCACACTCCCGACTTAGCGCTTCACAACATTTTACCCTATCTTTGTCAAAGATATCCCAATCTTTTAACCCTACTGTCACTCCAAGCTTCTATCCCGTTTCCGACTTATTTTAAATAGTATATCATTGTGGTCGCTCATGTTCCTGATATGGTCTAGTGCTCCACAATTGTTCACATCAACATTTGCGAATACAACAGTTACATCTGTAAATGAAATTCGCACGCTATTTTTGTAGGTTGATATGGTACCTTTGTTTATAATAAACAAACCATTACCGGCAATCAGTTCCAATAACAGATCTTTTGTCGTTTGTAGGCGATTACCGCAGATAGCTAGTTTGTTAAATCTTTTACAGATAATGGTTCCATACAATCTATTTAGAAAATTTTCATAAAACTCATCATCAATATTAGGCGATATGTAGCATCCAAAAATTATGAAATCTCCCCCTTTAACACAAAGATACCATCTCCATTTGAGATAGCCGGCAACTTTGCAGCTTCCATTAAAGTTGCATATGGTTACATCCTCAATTTCGTCCAAATAGGCATCAGTGGCACAATTTCGATAAGGTTCGGCTATGATCGCAATATCGACCAGTGTATCTATGACGACTGACTTCATTATGTGCAATCAGCACGGCTTGTGTTATGGTTCGTTTGTAGAAGTGTAATCTTATTTCTCTCTTGTTTCTGGCCCCATGCGCCAATTCATTCAAAAGACTCAAATTATTACAGTTTTTCTTTTATCTCAGACGAGTTTAAGTCAATTACTTGAACATCACAGTTGTATATCACAGCTCGTTTTAAATCAGTAACCTCATTGTATTCTCTAGATTTGTTGCATTATTTTCTATATTCTTTTGAATTTTTATACATAGTTTCCTTACGTCTCGGGTCCACCATCAGTTTTTTATACACTGGACTTATCACACTATCGACCACATGCCCGCCAACATCACACTGATAACATTTCTCCTCGTTCACACAGTCAGTCACCAGGTGCCTCTTTTCAGCGTATTTTATACACATATCTTTACAGTCCCCCTTATTTCCACAGTTCCTTGCATAATGCCTAAATCTGACACATTTGAAGCATTTAATTGGTGCTAAACGCTCTCTCACCTTGCATCTTGTCCATCCCACCCTTATTTTCTTCTATCTTAATATTATTTGCTTCGTTAATAGGCAGCGAGACCCTCGCATATGTCTACCCTACAGGATTTGGATTAGACATCTCTACTTTAAACAGCCGAGGCTTGTCTGTTACATGGATCTCTTTATTGATTGCATTTTGGAGCTCATCCTGCATGGTAATGTCCTCCAGATCCAGACTGCAAATGTTTTATACTTCTTTGATGTAACTCTAAGTTGTAGTCAGCTTAACAGTCTGTTGTACTGCTTCCTTAAAAAGTTCCACTGCCCCATACTTAGTTAATCTTTCTAACTAAAAAATTGCCACTAATACCTTTGACGTCCGTAATTGCAATTTTGATGCTATATATGCATCTACAATGCCGTCCATGTTAATTCTGGTTACGATGTACTTTGACTTATGTAACTTTAGCTTAACCATATCAACAATTTTCTCTACATTAGCCCTTTTGCGTGACTTTCTCCACCTCCTGTGAAATCTGCATTTTGTTTTGAAAGTTGCTCTTCTATTTACTGCGGAATTTGATGCTCTCGGTGAGATATTCCTGATTTTGCCAGTACCATTTCGCGATTCAGTCTCTGATTGTCCACATTTAGCTGGTGTATTATATTCGTATCTTCCTTTCTTTGCATATTTTCTGCTTGCTGTGCAGATTTTGTCCTGCTTTTTGCTGTAGCATCTACTTCCTCTATAGCTCTACTTTTTTTATCCCTTTTTGCTTAGAAACGCATTGCTTTTGAGAAGTTGATTTAATGAGTTTTTTTTTGCTTTTATTACATCCGCATCAATGTTCTTTGCACTGCATCAATTCTGTCTAGATAGTTTTTACTTGTGTTTCTTTCTGCCTCTGTTCAATAGCGAACTACCGATTCGGCTATATAGCACTGTATATATTTCTTTTCACAGTTTGTGAAATAGTATGTCTGATGTAATTGTAATAACAATTTACCGACGTCAACGTGACGTTTCATGTAGTTATAAGTTAATTGTATGCCTACTACATGTTATACCGCTTTTTGGTTAATAAATACACAAATCGAGTCGGCCAAACAGCGATATAAATCAGCGCGCAATTGTGAGAGAGACTAGTCTGCTTTGTCGACTCGCTCCAAAAGGGTAAAAACTGTTTTACTACTGTGCACATAGCCAGTGTTAAATAGCTAGTACCTACCGCACCGTGCCCATAGCTGGTGCTCCAAAGACGTCTACGCTCTTTTCTCGTTGCGTCCAAAGCCAGCTACTACCACTGCCCATAACCGGCATTCATCATCGCTCGGTGTCGTGCCCATTTGGCGGCTCCGTGTCGTAGTTGGATGTGTATGACTACTACACTAAGGTCCCGTGTTCGAATCCTGACACGATTCGCTTGAAAAATATTAGGCGAGCATTTTTCACAAAAGTACACCCTCGTTCGGATGAGAGGTAAAATGGAGGTCCCGTGTGTGAGTGTTGTCACGCACGTTAAAGATCCCTACCTTGCTTGGAACAGCAAGAGTTCGGCAAAATTCCAAATTTTCCAGGTAAAAAAAAACTCGCTTCCTGGCCAATGTAGTACCTTCGGGTGGAGCATTGGAAAATCACATGTAAGGTGTCGTGCCCATTGCCGACATTCATAATCCCGGTATAAGGTTCGCCGTTCCCACTATCGGCGCCCTTATACCGTCCTTACTTTACTTTAGTTTTCTCTTGTCACAGAGAACGTCCGTAGACCTAGACTCGCGCAACGGAGCCTGCAGGTCTAACAATGGCTAGACCACTGTAGTATCATACCGGATACTAGTTTAGTGACCACTGTCCACTGCCACATTTTCATCAATGCTACTTTTAGAAAATGACGCACGTTTGTAACATGATGGTTCCACCGAAAACAATTGTTTACAGTTATTCCCAAATACATATATGAAATAAGCACTATGGGTTAGTGATTGTGAGGTCTTCAAATATTTACGGTTCTTTGCAATAGCATAGATGGTGTAAAAGCAAGCCTTACGAATCTGGATTCTAGAGTAATTTGCTGTACAACAGGTATCCAAGAAATCTTTCACGACCTGTAGAATTGAGTAAATAATCAATGTTCAGTAAAATTACCTAACAAAACTGAATAAGTGTGATGTATAATTGAAGTGTAGAATTAAAGCTGTAACAAACACGTACTAGCTAATGATCTATTATATATTATATGAAACAGATTTAAATAAATGATAAGCCGTAAACGCGAAACAATTCTGTCTTGGGAAATCAAAATCGATTAAGACAAATCAATAGAACTATAAGTTATAAATGCAGATAGAGAGGTAAACAAATCTATTGTTGTTAGTTATCAGTTATAGCGAAAGAAAATGAATGCTAACATAAAGTCAGAATGACGATCTGAAATTCGAAAACTGATGAGAACTAAATAGTCACGGGAACTTTGGTATTTGACGGACAAGATGCTAATTTACAAGAAGGAGTTTCCAATTAGCTTGTGATGTTACTATCAAATACAACCAGTATACCCCAGAGGACACTGTTGGTTCAAAGTGTTAAAGTTATAAAATAAATCGTTACAATGTCAAGGTTTCTACACTTTCCTTCGTGGGGGTGTTTTCACATTTTTATATATGTCTTCAAAAGCGTAGTGGCGCCTGGCATCCCACTCCACGGTCTAATCAAACACCGCTGAAGTAGAGTTCTCCTAGTTAGTCCGAAGACTCCGAAAGGTCCCTTAAAACCTTAAAATTTTCATCTGCTGCTAACCTTAAAGGAGAGGTCTTTAGTATAGGAAGGCCTACCATATTCATTTCACCATTTACCTAAAGAGTCTAATACACTAGCGCACCATCTTACACTAACGTCCAAATGACAAAGTAGTCACAAATATAAATTACCATTCTGGCAGTTGAGTTTTATTAATGGACGGCACCGATTCTTCTTGCCAAATTATCTTGTATTTTGCAGCGTTGACGGTGTCTTCAATAAAAAGAAGGCACCCAACTACTTGTGATAACACGCATCCCTACATAATCGGAAATGTCGAAAACTTAACCTTTATTTTCAGACAATCTCTGTAATATTCTTCTCCTGGCATTCAAATGACTCTACTTCGTGTATCGCAACGCATATCTCAAACTTAGATTTGTCACCCTACATTTTAATTTCTAATGCTCCATCTGAAAGTACTACGTTGGTCAGGAAACAAGTTTTTTTAACCTGAAAATTTTGGAATTTTACCGAACCCTTGCTATTCCAAGCATAGTAGGGATCTTTAACGTGTATGACAACATCTACGAACGGGACCTACATTTTACCTCGCATCCGCAGGAGGGAGTATTTTTGTGAAAAATGCTTGTCTAACATTTTTCAAGCGGTCCGTGTTAGAAATGGAATACGGGACATTGGGCTTATTAGATTCGTTACCCCAGATGACTGAGGCATACTGACGATCAACTCAGTTCTGGTGCTGCTTTGTCCATAAATACGGTTTTGTTTTAATTTTTATGTGAGGAGTGGTTTTTCCTTAGCCTAAAGTAAAATTATATAAGCTTAGTATTTTTTTGGGATTGTAAAAACTTATCTTGTAGAACTCATAACCCATTTTTTTCATCCTCCTCAGACAAGTGTCTTTTGATAATTGTCTGCCAATCGTATCTGTCCATTTTACAGCTAATTCATACGAGAAATTTGAAGGTTTTGGTTAATTAGTGCCCGGAGAGTCGGCTCATCTTTTTTCGTAATCTTTGAAGCACGACTGGTTTTAATTTTTATTTGAATATTTTTGTTTTTTTAAATAATGTTTCTTACCGTTTCTTGAAGAATACTTAAATTTTTTGCAATTTTATATCCAGAAAGCCCATTTTTATGAGCAGCAACGATGATTTTAACGAATTTCCGCGAAACATTTTGACAAGTTGATAACTATGTAATAACTTTAAAAACTCAAACAATGCTACAATTGTTTTCGTCAAGGCACTATCGATAAAATATTTTTCAGACGAAATATTCTAAGATTTTTACCCTGTAAATAAATATTTGTCGGTTGATGGTCTAGGTAATATGCGCCAGCTACAACTTTCGTTTTTGTTTATATTTTATAATAATTGTAGTCAATTTTAAGTATTAGATGTTATTGATGAATTGTTTAAAACACGTGGAACCAATTGAACTTAATTACCTCTGCAGAAATAATGAACATCAAATAAATTCTATTTCGGAAAAAAAACATTGTGTTGCATATTTCTTTTGATCCAATACATATGCGACTGAGCTCGTATATGAGAAACGCAACCTAAAAATAATATCATTTGAGACCTTTCTTAAACAGCAATATTGCTAATGAATAACACAATAGAAGACTGAGTGACGAAAATAAGCGTTTTTTCAAAGCTTAGTAATAACAATAAAGTGTTATATTTATCTGCAACATAGTATTATAGACATACATTTTCCCACCAGAAACCGCTAAGCTAATATTAAAAACAAATAAGTTATTGCTAATTTGCGTTTTGTGATGCGATGAATAAACAAGTACCCATTGTTAACATCATCATAATCTTAAATTATGTGCGTGTATGTATGTTTTTATGTTATAGAAATTGGGTTGTTAAATCATTCTAAAAAGCGGATGTGAAATTTGTAAATTTAGTTACATAAACATAACTATTTATTGTGTTATACACATAACGAGCATTTTGTGCTTTCACGCCAGATTTTAAACTGTTAAAAAATGCTTAATGATTTAAAAAAGTCAGCGGGATTAAACCATATGAGTCCAAAGTTTGGACAATTAAAGTTCCAAATCCGTGCAATAAAAATATTTAAAAATGCAGTATTCTCAAAAAAGAAATATTAATAAAATGCCGTATAAACAATCAGTTAAAAGAAGAAAATTTTAATCTCTCCCTGTTTTGTTCTCTCTTAATCACAATGGCAGCGTAGATTTGGTGTAGTTCTTTACTGTTTTTATCCTGCGCTAATTTCTTCAATGCCCTGTAACTATCTTTACCTACATTTTCGTAATCCGGTCTATATATTTGAATCTTGGCATTCTTACAAATTTTAATTTCCGTTCTGTTTTCTATCACTGCTCTAACTACTCCGTCAAGCCTCCTCTAATACGAGTTAACATCATACCAGGTTTTTAATTCCCTTGGTAATAGTTTTTTATTTTCCCTAATCATTTCCATAAACATTTGTCTATAGAATAACAATCTTAAAAGCGTATAACTTTCTAACTTTGTGTTGCCTGTTTTACTTTTATTATCACTTGTAATTCATTTCCTACGTAGTAAAATCCCTTTAATTCTTCTAATTTTTCTGAAATAATATATACCAGCACTTTTTTACCGCCATCTAGCTTACTACAGCCCATTATTTTTGTTTTGGGATTACTGATTCTCATGCCCAAATCATCTAATATTTAATTCAGGGTGTCTACAGGTACAGAAAATCGGAAAAGTACGGAAAAAGTGCTGATTTTGTAAAGCAAGTCCGGAAATATGGAAAAAGTACATAAGTTGTACCTTACATATGGAAATTTGGCGTCTATTTTAAACATGTAAAGAAATCTGAATTCATTTGCTGTTTTTCAATGTGCATAAAATAAAATAAACGATATCTTTTAAATTTTATATCTGCTCTGACCTAGGATGCAGGGAGTTCCTCTGTTTATATGCTCTCCTTTTGCACGAGTTGATTTATGATGACTTACCTAATTTGAATAAAACATCCGAGTTAATACAACTCAACTTGAAAGATCTAAAAAGAGTAGGCAACAGTTTAGCAATTCATTTTGTATTTATAACTTTCTAAAAACGTTGATAAAAATTACTTTTGAAGGCAGTTACGTTCTTTGTTGAAATATGTACAGCTATTAGCATAAGATGAATATAATTATTTCAAATTCCTATTAATTTCCTAGTGAGCAATATGGATTTGTGACAGTTATTTACCCCCTCTAGTTCAATTCTTGTTTCAAATTTCTTAGGTGAAACACCCCCATCAAGTATGTCTTCTTTCTTGTTAGCTTGATGTTAATCATACGTGATGTTTCTGGTTCATTTATTCAGAGTTGCATTTTTTTCGTTGATTATTACATATTAAATGATTAAATTTAGCATAGTTGTCAATTATTTATAATACAAGTTGCATTGTAGCACTGAAAAATGAGACGGCGGTAATTATATTATTGTGCCTACTAACTAATTCAAATTGCATAAGTTTTATTAATATTCTTAAAATCTACAAAGTTTGTGGGTGTCTGAAGACAATGTCAATACAAACCGTGCTACAAATTTAGCACCCTAGTTGCTTTTTTTATTGATACGCCCGGTAAATGCCTGATTTTGAGGATTGTAAATTTTGGTTACGGCCGTGTGAAGATAGATTTTGCGTGTTTTGTAATGTGTGCAGAAAGGAGTTTGATGCTAGTCAAGGTGACAATTATGTTAACACACACGCAAAGGGTAAAAAGCATTTCAAAATTTTGCAACCTTTATTGAAGGAGACAAAGTACACTTTTTAAAGTCCCAACTAACATAAACAGTGAATGTTTGGATACAGATACGAATAAGTAACTTATCGTCACTTATAAAATAGTTGCAAGTACAGATGCATCTTTTAATTCCTTACCATAGGATAGTTCAACATATTCTGGTAATTCTAATATGTTAAAGTTAACCTACTTACAATGGCAAGAAGAAGTAAAGCAGAAAAATTCGGTGTATTCAAATAGTAATGACACATTCCTCAGATAAAAGTTTTGCAAGTGCCACCGATATTTTTCATGCTGTTTCATGATAGCATGATTGCAAAAAATTTACAGATTCATAATGTTAAAATAACTTATTATGTAACCTAGGGCTAAGTCCTTATGTCCAAAATGAACTTTCTATCACTTGAAAAAATTTACATTTTATACTTTGTCATTGTCTTAATAAAATATCTCAACTTGTCAGATGGACATAGTCAGGTTTTGGGATGAGACAACGAATACTGTGCAAACCAGATTTTTAAATTTGGCATTCTTGGAACATGCAACTGCTTCTGATTTAATGAACAAATTTGTTGAATCTGTAACTTTGTTAAGCTTGTCTCTGAAAAAAATTGTACAGGTAGGAATGAGTGGTTCTAACGTCAATTTACAAATGCTTGAATTGAACACTTGAGTCAATATTTAAATGATGAAAGAAATGAGGATCCTGAATTGTGTTCTTTCGTAACTTACGGAACACTGGTTTATGTGGCATTCAAAACAGCAGGAAAGAAGACATGTGAAATGCAAGATTTTTTTCCATCACTGTATTATCTCTTTAAAGACTTTCCATTAAGATGCTAACTATACAACTTTTTCTGATTCTGTTCTATTTTCAAAAAGATTTTGCATCATACGTTGGGTGGAAAAAATAAGCAGTAATTACCAGAGCTATTGAAATAATAAAACTTATAAGGGTATACATTGAACAAACTATTGCTTTAAAGAAGTGCCCAAACAGTAAAACGTTTGAAAAGGTAAAAGGTTTTTTTAGCAGATAAACTTTTACTAGCTAGATTACAATTTCTTAAATCAATTTGTATACTAATTGAACCTGTTTTTAAAATTTTTTTAATCGTAGGGTCTTCCAACACCATGTTTATATCAGGAATTGTACACTATTTTACATAGCATTGGCAGTCGCTTCATTAGTGCAAAAATTATGAACGAGTAAGCACCCCTAATAAATTAATTAAAATTGATATAACAAAAACAGCAAACTTAAAGTTATTGGAATGTGAATATTGGTTTTGGAGTCATATGTTGTTCGTAAAATGAAGGATTTGAAGGAACTTAATGTTGTTAAATTTAAAAATGATTGTTTAGTTTTTCTAAAACACTTTTACCAAAAAATACTAGAGAAAAGTTCATTGAAATACAAAATTATCGAAGGCGATTCTTGTTTGTCTCCTATGGTAATGTGCTATAACGTCTTTAAAACATCCAGGTTAAATATTGTTCTAGAGGAATTATTGAGCAAAAGCAAATAATTGCATCTGCTGCGGACATTGTAAAAATCCTATATCCAATTGTGTGAATTCAATAGAATACTTTGGAAAACTGGAACAGTTCCCAGAAAACGAAAGATTAGACATATTTTTATTATTGTTGTATAAAGAGTGTGGTTTATCAGAATTGGCATTCCTACATTTTGTTGATTCTGTTTCATAGAAATGCTTCAGGTCAAAGGAGATTTTCGATAAATAAAGAATGTCTTGTAGAAAACGCTTTAAATGAATCGCTAGTTGTACAACGACTTGTTTATGACAAGATTCTAACCTCTAAAATACAACACCTATTCGATTTTACAATTTCTAAAAAAATTATATTAAAGTTTTGAAATGCACCTTTCCAACGCCAAAAGGCATTAAAACTTAAGCAAAACGACAAGCTTCCTAAGAAGTGGGAGGTTTAAAAGTTGCATAATGATATGAAGATACTCGAGTTAAAGAAAGTTGATGTAACAGAGAAACGCCAGGGAGAAGACCAAGAGATAGATTCTGAATTAGAAAAGTTAAAAAAGAGACTCGAAAGTTCATATAAAAATAATATTTTCCATACAGTTTTTTCTTGTATGCATTTTTATATAATTTTTGTTTTTTTATATAGGCACTACGAACTAATTAAACTATTTGAGTGTTTTGATCATGTTTGTTTTTTGTTCAACAAATGGTACTGAATTTTTTCAATTATGGTACTGAATAGTATTGAATTTTTATTCAGTTGCTCCAGTAGACACCCTGTTTATTTTATTTTATTTAGTTTTATTTGTAATTTCTTATTTGTTTATAGTAGTACTACTGTATCATTCGCATTGAATTATGTACATACCTTTTGTATTTCTTTTCTTATATTTATTTATTGTTCCAAATCAGATTAACAGGACTGGCACTAAAACACATTTCTGTCTTTTACCCTTATACATTACTGATCCTGCCACCAATTATTTATTTCTATTAAGTCGTTTGTTTTCTGTATAAATTTCATTGCCTTTGTAAACTATTCCTACTGTGTGTAAAATCCTATCCACTTATCCCAGCTTGCGTTGTTGTAGGTTTGATTAGCTTTGAACATATTTATAAAATCTATTACTATAGCTTTTCTTATTGTTATTTGAGACAGTTTATCTTATTCCACCGTTTTTGCTTTATTTGGATACATCGTTGTTCTAAAGCATAAACGTACTTCACATTCTCCTTATGCTGTTTATCAGTCTGTATAATGTGTTTTGCATGGTCGCACCTACACACACACACACGCACACGCACGCGCACGCGCACGCGCACGCGCACGCGCACGCGCACGCGCCGCACGCGCCCCCGCGCCCACGCGCGCGCGCGCACGCACGCACGCACGCACGCACGCACGCACGCACGCACGCACGCACGCACGCACGCACGCACGCACGCACGCACGCACGCACGCACGCACGCACGCACGCACGCACGCACGCACGCACGCACGCACTCACGCACGCACGCACGCACGCACGCACGCACACACGCACACACGCACGCACGACACCACGCACGCACGCACACACGACACGCACACACGCACGCACGCACGCACGCACGCACGCACGCACGCACGCACGCACGCACGCACGCACGCACGCACGCACGCACGCACGCACGCACGCACGCACGCACGCACGCACGCACGCACGCACGCACGCACGCACGCACGCACGCACGCACGCACGCACGCACGCACGCACGCACGCACGCACGCACGCACGCACGCACGCACGCACGCACGCACGCACGCACGCACGCACGCACGCACGCACGCACGCACGCACGCACGCACGCACGCACGCACGCACGCACGCACGCACGCACGCACGCACGCACGCACGCACGCACGCACGCACGCGCACGCACGCACGCACGCACGCACGCACGCACGCACGCACGCACGCACGCACGCACGCACGCACGCACGCACGCACGCACGCACGCACGCACGCACGCACGCACGCACGCACCACGCACGCACCACACACACACACACACACACACACACACACACACACACACACACACACACACACACACACACACACACACACACACACACACACACACACACACACACACATATAGTGAATAAAATGAAATAATAACTTATTAGATTTTTTTGCAATATAAGGTCTTGGACAGGACTTGTGAACCTGTATCTTGGTCTTGCCGGGACCATGTGTTTACCAATTTCGCCACCGAGACCTATGACGACAATTGGAAAATTTACAAATCTAAATCGTGTACACAACTATACATAAACCTAACTTTCAATTAAGTTTGGCATTTTTGTCAATCATATCTGACATTGTCAAGTTTTTGACTTACATCAGTTATAGACAGGAAGCTACGCTCAAAATTACGGCTATAAGCCAAGTATTAAATATATAAATATTTTAGATAGTTAATTACACAAGGTAAGTTGATAAATACTATCGTATTACAGTGAATAAGATGAAATAATAACTTAGATTTTTATGCAAAGCCCAAATGATCATTTCAAATCGAGTGTAATTAACGACCTAAAATATTTATATATTTAATCTTGGCTTATAGCAGTAATTTTAAGCGTAGCTTTCTGTCTATAAATGACATAAGTCAAAAACTTGACAATGTCAGATATTATTGACAAAAATTCCAAACGTAATTAAAAGTTAGGTTTATGTATAGTTGTGTACACGATTTAAATTTGTAAATTTCCAAATTGTCGTCATCGGTCTCGGTAGCGTAATTGGTAAACGCATGGTCCGGCAAGACCAAGATACAGGTTCAAGTCCTGTCCAAGACCTTGTAACGTATTTTTTTCCTAGTTACACCAAGCCTAATAAATTAATAATAAAACAGATAAATTTTGAAGCATTTAATTCGTAAATATTCAGCCAATAAAAATTAAAGTATAATGTTCATAATAACACATAGATTCTAGAAGATATATATTCTGAGGCTTGTTACCAAGCGCTGTCAGGTTAATAATCGGCACTTTTATTTCCAACGTCCAAGAGTGAAGTCGCTTTTTGTAGACTAGAGATAAAAGTCAAGATGGCCCGACTAAAACACGAGGCGTCTAATAGAGTCAAGAAGAAGAACTTGAATTGAGAACATGGAACGATAATATACATCATTTAAGACAGTTGGTATAGATTAATACAATAAATTTTACTAATATTTTCTCATCTTAGTGCAATATCTTATGGACATATCTACAACAACAATTTTCAATGTTAAATTATAATAAATTTTCGTCGCAATAATTTAAAGCAAGCAGTTATGGTTTCCTTCTATTTAATAACTACGCAGTATAGCAGTAATTTATTCTACAAGGAATCTTGACACTACAAACTTACTGATGATTAATACGCTGGAAAAAATACAACAGCTGACGTCATGATTTTGCACCTGCAATTTATTTGGATACACGTGAGTGTTTGAAACTTTCCATTACTTTGAAAGTATAGTAAATTATTATGAGATTTCCTACGTTGATTATTAGAGTAACAAAAATATAAAGTAGTTTTTTAAAGTTAGTAACACAACGAATGAATATCTAGTTTGTCAGTTATTTGTACACGCATTCAATGTGTTTTAAGATATTTAGAATGACAACTTATGTCAGATAAAAAAATAATATAGATTCTGTTTTCCTAATCTAGACGCCAGATGTAGTCTTGATTTAATTTTCACATTTTGCTTAAAAACATTCAGGTCATGTAAAAGCTTTTTATTGGTGCTGAAGTTCGCGTATTTTCTTGGTAGATTACAGTTAAATTTGAGTATTTGCATTTTATAATCGTTGTTTTTTTATGACAAATCTTTGTTGTAAATGGTCAATGAAGTACTTCAATGATTATGGTAAAAATAAACTCATGTGTTATGAACTAATAATTTATTACGTGTTTGCTTAAACTAAATTTTATAGAAATGATCCATTTATACATATTTATTTTGAATGTTAAACTTCACTAAAATTCTTTTTATAAAAATTTTATGACAAGATAGTAATCATATATATATTGCAGTCACATGTATATAATCAGATTTCTATATATAAATAGAATTCCTTTTGTTTCTTTTGAAAGACGTTTTATTATTCAACATTTAAATTAGGAAAAGAAAACTAGAGCAAACCCTCATTAAGTAAAAAGATAGAGTAATGAAAATGAATCCTTTAGTATTTCACAGATGTTTAAAGTCACTTATTATATTTTTGGGCATATGCTTTTGAGGACACAAATGGTGTCCATGTGGTGTTTTGTTTGTTCACAGGTAAAGCTGAGACAACTGTTTGACATCTGGTGGTTGAGGTTTTGGTAAGTGTGTGCTAAAGAGTGAAATTCAAGTTTTATGGCTATGATAGTGGTGTTAAGATAAGGTTTCCGCATTCCCTTATACAAACACAGTTAAATTTTGTTGGCACTTGTATTAAAAAATACGGTGGCGCCTATTAAAAATATTTTTGGTCGATTATCCACCCATGACCCATGCTCATGATCTACCCAGAGCTAACACTCTACTAGCCGTTTAACCCTTAAGAGTTTTCTTTGTCTAAAGCCGTTTTCCATCCGACATTACCCTGGGCTTGGAGTATAAAGAAGAAAATCTCGACCTAGTGATATCAGATTAAAATAGAGAGTTTTAGTATATAGCTGATAGTCACGAGGACAAAGAGTAATAAACTTACAAAAAGTTTTAATTACCCCCTATATATTTTCATTACAACCTTATACTTTCCATCTTTTAATTACTAGCTCGATTTGAAATGATCATTTGGGCTTTGCAAAAAAAGTTACTATTTCTTCTTATTCACTGCAATACGATAGTATTTATTTACTTACCTTGTGTAATAAACTACCTAAAATATAATATATATATATATATATATATATATATATATATATATATATATATATTATAAGTAGTTTTTTACACAAGGTAAGTTGATAAATACTAACGTATTGAAATTAATAAGATGAAATAATAACTTAGACTTTTTAAGTAAAGCCCAAATGATCATTTCAAATCGAGCTAGTAATTGAAAGAAGGAAAATATAAGGCCTTGGACAGGATTTGAACCTGCATCTCAGTTGTTATATATCAATTTTGCCGGAACTGTGCGTTTACCAATTACGCTACCGAGGCCGATGGCTATAATTGGGAAATTTACAAATCTAAATCGTGTACAGTACCATATATAAACCTAACTTTCAACTACGTTTAGCATTTTTGTCAATCATATATATATATATATATATATATATATATATATATATATATATTACTCATATTTAGACCAGGGTAGAAAATTAATGGATTACATCAAATAATTTTAATCACCGTGTATAAGGAAGTTTATTAGATAATACGCTTTATTAAAAACCCGTGGAGAATAAAAATTCATTCGTTTTATTAAAAATAAGAGATTAAAATTATTTACAAGACGCTTTATATAAAAATAAGCAGTTTTAAAATGCTCAACGTGTAATTTAATTATTCCAAAGTAAAGAATCAAATGGAAATTACGTGCAAGATTTATATTAATTGATTCAAGTTTGGGCAACGAGTATTAAACGAAATGTACAAATAATAATTGAATATTTAATTAGGATTCACTAAAATTAAAGAGTATTAATTTTAATTGAAGTTAATTGAACCGTTAGTAACAGATAATATCTATAGAAACTTGTAAAACCCAAGATTATAATACCAGAAAATAAAGCTCTGAGAATTAATATTATGTTGAACACCTGCGTAGTTTAAATGTCACATACGGCGAAAAGTTTGCAGATAACGAATAGTTTCAAAGAATCTTGGGAAAACGTCGCATAATAGTTACGAGAAATGCTAAAGGTGGGTTATTTCACACTCCATGTGGACTAAAATAATCGATAATACAGAATATCACTTTGCATCAATAAGAACAGGTTAGATAGAGACAGATAATATGCGCAAGACCGAGACACATATAGTAAAAGGCGTGAGTAGCGCAACGTCATGGGGTTGCGATTGGTTAAAAGTAAAGGCAAACTTGAGAGGTAAAAATAACAGTTCTGTATAAAATTTAATCGGTTATTTCCAGACGTTGCGTGCCGTGTTGAAATTTCTGAAATTTAACTGGGGTGAGTACTAAATTCGTAAAACCGACGCGCGAGCGACAGACTGGGAACATAGAATGAGGAATTCTTTAGAATTACCCGTTTTGAGGACAAAAGCGACGTGCCGGCTTTTGCTATATATACCGAGATGAATATAAACAAGCTCTCTTAGACTCTTAGACTTTTGACTATTCGATGCGTTAAAAGCTCTTACATCCGCGACTTGATTGAAGATGTTAAACAGTGCATTTTAGTTTGATAAAATAATTTAAAATTTTGCTCTTATATATTATAGTGATTCAAAATAGTTGGTTATTTACGTGCTAACATGAATGTACTTCAGTGCACTTAGATACAAGGTAATAAAATTTAGTTTCACTGTACCAATTAGCAAAATTTACAACGACAAATGTATACACAAAAGTAGGCAGTTTTGGCGTATATTGGTGAAAGAAGTATGAAGTTATTTGCTATTTTTCGGGGGTGTTAAT
The DNA here is from genome assembly GCA_036346225.1 of Platerodrilus igneus. Lineage (NCBI taxonomy): Eukaryota > Metazoa > Arthropoda > Insecta > Coleoptera > Lycidae > Platerodrilus > Platerodrilus igneus. The sequence continues at coordinate 3,390,590 of JARFIW010001179.1, read as the reverse complement.
AATTGAATGGTTCAAATACGTGTCTGGATCCACGAAACAAGGGTCAGATATACATAGATGAGTTCCGGAAAAGCCCAGAAACAACTTTAAATAAATGGTGATGGAGAAAATTTTAAAAGCGTTGAGAATTAGAAGCCGTAAATATAATCCTGTTGGAATGGTGTGATTAACTAAAGGGACGATGTACTTTGAAGCTACGAGGACAGTAACCTTCAGGTAAATTATACTATTTTGTTTGACATTTTGTGTGTGTTGAATAACTTTATAATTGATTTACTTTAAATGGACATTAGTGAAATTGTACTAACCATAAAATTTTAATTTTAAGATGAAATTTGCTTGTTGATGTAGAAAGGGTATTTAGTTTTGATGTTCGGTAATATGATGAAAATTTGGGTATGTCTTTGAGCTCAATTAGACGAACCTGGTTAATTAACGTAAAGGGTGGTAGATGCTCCTTTATACTCAGACTCCGGTCTGCTTATATTGTTATATTAATTAGTAGGCATCCAACAAGGACTTTACTTCTGGATGCACATTAAAATGATAATAAAATTAATCTTGAAATTCTTTTAAAACTGAATTTTATGCTGAAATTTAATTTGAAAATTTAATGTATTCTGAATATTGATGTAAATAGAGTTAACGTTGATGTTTGTGGTAGGAATGTGTTGTTTAATTTTATGAATGAAGAGGTTTATAAAATTAGGTGAGCAGCCGAGGCGAAAAGAGGATCACAGCAGTTTATGACGCCCAATCGGTGGGACTAGAATTTTTTTGTTGAAAGGACCCAGTTCCCGCATTCAAAGGAGCATATCACAGCAATATATATATATATATATATATATATATATATATATATATTCTGCGTGCTATTGTTTAATGCCGATTTCAGCTACTCTGCACTCATTGCTTTTTAGCTGTTTATCTTACTCTCAGTTCGCTATATTTCTGCTCATCTTTCAGCAGTTGCAAAGCTTTCATATTTCATTTTTCTATTAAACATACTATTTCCTGAGTTGCCCAATCTTTCCAAGCTATATACCTTTTAGTTCATAATATAGTGCGTTTTTCCTCTAATAGTACTTTCCTAAGGAACTGCCGTTATCGAGTTACGGCAACTATGTTTTGAAAAAAACCTAGGAATGATTTTCCATAGGTGTTGCTTTTGTTTGCGTATAAAATATATAATGTCAGTGTTGTTAAGCATATTAATGCGATATATTTTTCACATCAATCCACTTTGTTTCAACTAGATTCAATATTCAATATTCTGCAGTGTCTAAAAACAAAGAAAAAGTTGTAATTGTTAAAATTATAGATTTGTTCTTGAAGAGGAAATACATGGAAATCCAAAGCCTTCTAGAAACTGTCAATCAAAAACTTCCTACTAATTTTAGTCAATTTTTTTCAAATAATCTGTTAAATTTGATTGCTCACAACGCTGTTTGTTTACAGAACGGGGTGATTTCTAAACTTGTTCAAAAATTTTATAAAGTATTTTTTCTTCAAACATTAAAATATTAGATCATTATTTAATTGAGTCGGCTTGGGAAAAATTTCACTTTTTCACCGGCGACAGTTTTACTTTTCCTTTTTTAGTCGCCGGAGGTAAAAGTGTCGTCGTGACATTATCAAATAAGTCACGCAAAACAACAATATAAATAATGATAAATAACAGTTAAACTTTATTTTTATTTTGCAATGTAATATTAAATGTGCAATTTTTAAGGGTAGCATTTTGAAAATTAAAGTCGTGCAATATTTTCCCCAGATTTTGTCGGTCCAAGGCGCGATACTGCCTCATCTACCGCAGATTCAATTTCAAAACTTTACATTTTACGAATGCTCTCTTATTTAACAAGCATCGTTTGGTTATTGTGTCAAATTAATTTGTGATAACAAATCGTAAGCAACCTTTGATGTTAATCAAACACAGAAAATTCGCATCCGTAAAAATATATGAAAATTAGAAATTTTCGTATATTTTGCATAACGTTTGAAGAAAAATTAGTATATATTATGTGGAAAAGTAGTGACTTTTCACGACTTGCCTCTATTACCCGCCTCACAAGCGTTCGGCGAGTAAATAGAGGCGCGCCATGAAAAGTTTCACTTCTCGTCCGTATAAGATAATGTACTATTATCGTTTATAAAATTTTGATGGGGATTGTGAATTTACTCTCCTATTGTGACTGTCTCATATACTTTACGTAGCAGGTAATTTTCAAAATAATGATACCGAATGAAAGAACTTCAACAAATCAGACGCTGTTTAAATTTTCCTAATAATGAACTTGTAAACGGATGTTTGTTGAAAGGAGAAACGTAGAAAAATTTCTTGAAATCTATAAAAAATTTCTGAAAAATAATATGACCTCATTAACTATTTGCATTAGCAGTGTTCATAATAATGAAATACGTTTCTTTTTAGATTATTTATTAAACTTTAGTTATTTCAACATAATTTACTTTTAGTAAAACCTCCAAAAATGTGATTAGTGACCAATATCTATTTAATTTTATAAATATTGTTAACGCCATTTAAAGTTTTCTGTAAAATTTTTGCGATTTTGGGATCGGAACCATTACAAGCACTAGTCATGAGTCGTTTATAAACTGGACGTCGAATATTGAATATTGGAATGCTTAAAGCCACATGATTTGTATCTACATCATCACTGATCTTAGTAATTTTACTCTTTGCAGTGATTCATTCGGTTATCTTCAGACACAAAATAGTCCGCTGTCATTTTTATTTTATCTATTCGTTTTTTTACGAAGTCGAGTACACGGTTTTAACTGCACAAATTTGACCGAAATAATAAAAGTCATTTAATAACATCAAAGTTACAGTATCTTTCACATATTCAAAGTTTGATTAATTAAAACAACAGAATAAGAGGTGTTTAAAATTCTTCTATACGGTGTCATAACACTTTATAGTAATAACAAATCAACATAAAGGCACTAGAACGTAATTGACGTGGATCAAGAAAATTGTACGTTTCCAAACATGGCAGAACACTGTCTTTTTTATTACAATCTATGAATTAAGTAACCAAGTGTCATACATGGATGCTAAGCACATTTTTGAACGCTGAAGCTCTAATAGAAAAGATTAGAGATGGATGAGTGATAATAGTTGACTCCGTTACTTCCAACCGCAGTATTTCTAGTAAGATCTAAAAACATATTCCTAAACATGACCTACACTTTCGATTTAAGTGCTTCTCTGCTACATATCACAACGGGCGCTCTTTAAAATTCGTACTGCTTATGCTACAGTTGACTAAGGCAACTGTACACACCAGTATCACATTTAGTAAATGAAATCTATTTAGTAATGTAATACTAGGTTTGATGGATCTGACAGACCTTGCTCATGATCACCCGAATATTCTGATAATTCTGTCAAAACGAATTTGATGTAAATTTTGATTTGAATCTTATATTGCCGAAAATTTCATAATGCTTAGGTCTTCTTTAAGATGCTAAAACAACACTTTTTGTAGAGGGATCTTTAGTCATTATTGGCCAGTCCGGCTCAATTTTAACGGATTTCGTCCTCTAATACAACTCAATCGTTTTAACAAGTTCTATAAAAGGTTAAAACACACTGTAACTATTTTGTTTGGTATCAAATAAAAAAGATGTGGGTTTAAGTTGTTTTCCACGATTTATTGGAGGGGAATGGTTTCAACTTAAAACTTTTGCTTTTGTCATTCTTTGGAGGAACTGTTCTAGATTTATAATGTGAAGTCTGTTTTCTCTCAATATTAAGATCGGAGAGTTTTGAAAAAGAGGCCGGGTCTACGGTAAGGGTTTAGTAGGAAGTTATTTTCAATCAAAGATGGATGACGTCGAGATATATAGCAAACTAATTCAGTCACTTACTTCCTCCACAGACAAGATTCTATAATACCTCGCGGGAGCGAGATAACGTTGATAACAGTTTATGCTTTTTTCAGGTATTCTGTGATACTGTTTTCAGTACCCTAAGTTATGTTAGTCCTTTTAAAATCATTGTGTCAAAGTTTTTTTAATTAGCTTTAAATACTTGAATTATAAATTTATGAATTAAAAAATACATAATTAATGTTATATATTTTTTCAGGTAAGAATCATCAGTTCGTCTTCGTAAATTTGGCTCACAGTGACTGTTTCTTACAGGTATGTTTTAATTTAAAACTACTTTTACATAAAGGTCAAAATCCTGGTTCTAGAAATAATTATTAATTATTGGACGGAAATATATGTCAATTAGAAATATTAAATACAGAACTTTACAATAATGCAAATTAAGGTATATTTAAACTTTCCTCGCGTCGCCAACCATGCATAACCCTGGACTTAATTGATGCTTTCCCAAATTTGGTTGCATGGGTTGTCGTCACGAGTAAAGCCCACAAGTTAACAAACAAATCCGGAGCTTACCTTTTTTATTGGAAGCCAAGGCCGCGTCCTGCTTTTTGAGTCAGGTTCATCGCCGGGGGTTTCTTATTTGTGGACCATATTTTGTACGACGAAGTGAAGATGCTTATTCTATGGCGCAGCACAGAAATAGTTTTTTAGCTAGAGGAAGAAGATACACGAATCGAAGAACCACTTCGCCGAACTTACCGCACGCACACCCGATCTCTTTAATCGCTGATAGTAAAGCTGTAGTAACCCCTCCAGTACACACTTCTCAAGGCTAGCTGCGCTAACCACATCCACATTCGTTTAACATGGGAATGCAGGCCTATGTGGTTTGTGTGCCGTAAATAATAGAGTTAATGTCCTGGGGTTCGTGGGAAACTATAATCGCGAAACTTACACATAAAAACTTAAATAAAGGATGGGAAAAGAGCTTTCACATGCTGAATTTAAAAATCCCCTAAATCTAAATATTAAAATAAAATTTGATGGAGTGAAAAAGGCTCAACAAGCTATACTCTTGGAATTATTTAAAACAATATAAATTATAAGCTGATTAAAGTAATTTGCTTTATATGTTTAAGACCAATAGAACTGATATCGATTGCTATTTTATCCATTTCAGTTATTGTATATTTTAAATTAAATTATAGATTAAATTGATTATTCACAACTTTGATAGATTTAATATCAAAATGGAAAGGAAAACATTACCCGCGTCATTCTCATGCAAAAGTCTTTAGTTTGAAAATATGGTTCGTAATGTTTTAACAAATTTTATCGTAACATAACACATGATGTAATAATGCATTTTGCGACAGTCAATTTTTAGTATTTTACAATTGATTCTAGCCTCTGGATTCAAAGAAGTCTTAAGTAAAATTATAAAATGCTATTTAAATTAATCAAACATTATAAAATTTGCAAATTTTCAAGGAACAAATGTGTTATTTAATATCGCAATGCGAATGAAACGGTCCTAAATAGATAAAATAACATGAAAAGTAACTTTCTGTAAGTTGATGTCCCTTTAACCCGTTTTCCTATATTGTCGGTCCAGAAAATCAGATAGATATTTCATTAAGAGGTTCGAAAAGTATCGGACCTAAAATACTGTAATCTGGAAAAATACCGGCGACCTCAACTGATAACACTAACTCAGACAAAAAACAAGGTAAGTGGTTGATTAGGATTAAAATGCTATCGTATGGGGATAGTACTTGATAGACTGGCACCGATAAAATCATATAAATCATAAAACTTTACAAAACTAATACCTTATCAGTGATAATGCTATTGAATTATACATATGAATTTTTACATGCTTATGCTAATATACAGTGCGGGAGGATATTAACGTATGTGGTATTCAGATTATTTCTGTTGTATTAAATTGTGGTAAATAATTATAAACCCGTCTTGGTCTATTTTTGAGTTTATAGCTTTAGGGTTTTTTGGATTTCTATTGTTTCAATGTATATATCGGAAATTCTAAACAATACCTCCATAAACGAGTATATGGGCATAAATATACTATAAAAACTAATAATAAAAAAGCACGGCCCTAGCAACGCACGCCATTGAAAAAGTTCACCAGTTTGATTTTAGTAATGTTAAAATTTTAGGGACGGAGGTAAATGATGACAAAAGAAACATAATTGAAACAATAGAAATCCAAAAAAACCCTAAAGCTATAAACTCAAAAATAGAACAAGACAGGTTTATAAATATTTACCACAATTTAATACAACAGAAATAATCTGAATACCACATACGTTAATATCCTCTCACACTGTATATTAGCATAAGCATGTAAAAATTCATATGTTTAATTCAATAGCATTATCACTGATAAGGTATTAGTTTTGTAAAGTTTTATTAATCTAAATGTTAGGTGTAAATTGACAAGGAAAGCAAGTTTTAAATTAAAAACATATCCGAAATAGCATTATTACGATGTATTGTTGTTTATCCTCCAATGTTAGAAATAATTTATTTAGTTTGTAAGTTTTAATAGTTTGACTTTACATTAAGTGGTATGTATGCAATTTATTTTTTAAAAAAATCATTATTTAATTAGAGATATTTTATAGGTTTGATATTTGAAAATGGTTGTTTAACTGAAACGCGTAATATGAATAATAAAAATAAAAAAGCAAGATAAACGAGTTTAATTTACATATAGAAACATTCAAATTAATATATATATATATATATATATATATATATATATATATATATATGCAGAGTTTAAAAGAAATGTGGTGTATCTACTTTGGTATTAGTACATTTAATTCAATAATGTTTATAATAAATCACTTAAGTGAATTTATTTATGAATATTTTGTAATACTATGTAACTATCTGTAATATTTAATTTTATTTTTGAATTTCGTAACATTGGTTTGCTAACAAAACTACTATTGCGTAAGTTTGGAATTTTGGTAATGTGTTACTTAATCAGATATAAACTTGCAATGTATATAGGACGGTGTATACCTATTTTTTTTTCATTCGTCTAAATTGGACACTATATTTACTCCCTTGTATTCTATAACAGATCGTATTAAGCTTTACATTATATTGGTTTGCAAATTTCAAGCAGGTTTTTGCTATAACAAACTTATTCTGTGTCCTAAAATTATGTGTTAGTTCCCGTACTATCTTCGCAGTTGTCCTAATTTTGTTACTACTGAACTAATCTTATTCATCTACTATTAGTTTCTTTACCTTATTGTTACGAAAGCCGGCTGTTTGTGTTTCCCTTGCCCTGTATTTACTACCTAACCTAACCTATCCTCAAATCTTATCTACTTACTCTGAATCTACTTTTCACCCAGTCCCTGACGAACGGTAGGCGGACATCGAGGACTGACCTAAAACTAGTGTGATTGACCTCAACCATCGGCAGCTAGAAATCGAGACACATACATCCTAACTTTTCGCTAAACTCGGATACCATACAGTTCTGCATACCTAATACTTAACTAATCTTCCTCACTTACTAGCTTTTGGACGAGCCCTCGAGCAACGGTAGTCAAATCTGAAATCTGACGATCGGTTTAACTTTAACTGCGCACGCCCCCAACCTTCGGTAGCATAAAATTAGGTCTAATTTCTAGTTCTACATTACCTGGTCTAGTTTTTAACTACATTTTATATAACGGTAGGTCTCTTGAATTAGACAGGTGTTTTTGACTTATTGATATCGTACTTTTAATCTTATAAATCTGAAACAATCCCTTCTTATGGAGGGTCATCGTCTTGATTCTTTTCGGCATTTTCTGGTTTCTTAGTAGTGCCTTATCCTTACAGGTAATGTCGCCTGGCAAGTATTTATATTGTGTTTGCTAGTATTTTTATTTTGGTATGCAGTAGTGCTTTGTACACGTTGACGTTTTTCAATTCTCGTCTGATATGTAGCTTGCCTTTCCAATATTAGACACTCGAATTAAACATACTCTGCTGTTCCTTTTTCTTCTCCACATTCGCAGTTAGAATTGTTTTTAATTCTCATTTGCTTTTGTAAGATAGGTAAAGACAATGACCTGTTAGGAAATGTATTAGTCCTAGACTTTTTTCTATATTCGGGGAAGTTAGTAGACACCTTTCCCAATTTTTGCCACAGATATATTATTTTATTCTCTACACTTCCTTTTGATTGTTCATCTAGTTCTAAGATACGCTGCTTTTCGTTTTGCTATAAAATTTAGTACCGTAATTCCCAGTTTCACCGAGAAAGCGTCCGAAGGTGTTGTTTTGTAGGCCCTCGTCAGTCTACTCAATATTATTTTGTTAGTTATATATACAATCATTGTGACCTTACTAAGTTTAGTCGATGTCCTCACGCTCTGGCGGCATATGATACCCCAAGGTCCCGGGTTCGAATCCCGACACGGTCCGCTTGAAAAATGTTAGGCGAGCATTTTTCACAAAAATACACCCTCGTTCGGATGAGAGGTAAAATGGAGGTCCCATGTGTGAGTGTTGTCACGCACGTTAAAGATACCTACCTTCCTTGGAACAGCAAGGGTTCGGCAAAATTACAAATTTTCCAGGTAAAAAAAACTAGCTTCCTGGCCGATGTAATACCTTCGGGTGGAGCATTGGAAAATCACATTTAGGCATATGATATTAGCGCTGCTAGGGCCATATTGAAGTATGTTTTAACACTATTTAATATGATCTCGTACTGATATTATGTTGTTCCCGTATTGAATACATAATTTGTTTCACTTTATCACATCTCTAATTGTATATATGTTAAGAAATTCAAACCCTCTTCCATGATTAAGTCGAGGTACATATTTTTTTTTGTTTGGATATGATTTCAGCCGATAGTATAGCGGTTTTATCTTTTACCGACAGTATATAGTTTTGGCTGTTGATATTTGTAAAGTGTTTTGACTAAGCCGATTGTCCGCTATGTTTACTGCAGTTCTTATATTGTTTGCGAGTGTCGGTTTAATGGTAAACTACTGTCGGATTTCATTCCATATTGTCTTTTACCCGTTCTGCTTTTAGTAAATAGCATTAAGACTGATATATTTGATAAACATTTGAGTTTGTTTAAATCCTACTTTCAGAATTAAATTTGTTATAACTTATTAAATAAACTAGTATTAACGATTTGCAAAAATTAGATATTGTCATAGACTCGGGATCTTATGTTTCCTTTATGCATATTAATTTAATTATGCGGCATTCGACGACATTTCTAACATTAATGTAGTGAAATTTTGCAATTAGTCCTATTTAATCATGACGTTAAATAAATAAATATTTCATTTTTTAGATGCTACAGACACCTAAGTTTGTTGAATGTCGTTCAAAATTTAATGTTACATCAATTAAACCCATTTAAATTCGTAACTCCGACATCTAACATGTAAAGGTTATTTATTTCTGGCCAGAATTAAGTTCTGTAAACTTCCAAAGTATACGCCCTTATCTTTTAAAAGATGTTTACATATATTTGTAAGTCAAGCGAATAAACTGAAAAACGTAATCCAGTCGGGATAATGGAAATTGCTTGTAAATTTAGGATGATAATACGAGCACTCTTCTAAAACACCGAATCTAAAAGCTAAAAATAAAGATTACGTACCTATTGAATGTGTTCGCTGGAGATAAGCTCACAAAGTAAAGAAGCCTTTTAAGATGCAATTCATCTATTCAACCGTACTAATATTATGTTCTCATGGGGAATTTTTCATATAATGCAGTCTAGACGACATGATTTATTCAGTTTTTGAACTAAAGTCTATGGATATATGGTTTTGGATATTATATTGAAATATAAATCCCCTGCAAATAGTTTGAATAAAAAGTTTGTAAGTCAATTTTCATGTTTTTAGTATAGTTTTATGGGTTTCGGTTAGATAAATATCTTTCTTAAGGTAGCCTCTTAAACTGCTTAAATGTCTGAGAACTGTTGAACGAATCGAGATATTATTTTAACAAATGTTTCATTCCCGTGAGCATCTATTAATTTTACAAAAAGTTTATAACAGAATTTGAAACTTTTGTTGGCATACAGGCAGCGCGTTGTGGTGCCCGGCTAGCTTTAAATTAGAGAGAAGGTTCTTATAGCAATGAAAACAAAATTAGATTGCAAACTTGGGAATCTATTAATATATAAACAAACAAAACATTAATAAAGAAAACATTTACCAATCTCTAAAAGTGACATTTTTAGTACTCCTAAATATTAAAAAAATAACTGTCCGCTAAATAACTTAACCTAATTAATCCCTTATGTTGGTGCTTAATTCTAGATAGAACTTAAAGCATTCAAAGTATTTACAATTGAATTTCCTCAAAATGGTATCGCCTCAGGCGAATCACGTGCATCATATCCTGTATTATCCCTCGTAGGCTAACCTCATATGAGCAAGGATCAGCAATCCGTGTCATTGCATATGGCCCGTCATAAAAAAATTTGTTAATGCTTAATCCGCCGAGGATATAGGATGAGTCGTAACATGTACCCGATCCCCTACATTAAACCCGGTTATTTTTTTATGCTTCTTACAATATCCCAACTTATGCTTTTCTGCCTTACTGATCAGTCTCTCTGTAGCCAACTTAATTATTCCGTCATGATTTGGCGACGCTTCATATAATAGACTTAATTTTTGAAAAATGGACTTTGTTTTCGTTTTTCCGAAATGTACTTCGATTGTAGTCGCCCCAATATTCTCACGGACAGTTCCATTTAAACATCCTTCTATTTGCTTCACAACATATCACACTTAGCATGAAAATGATTATTGCATCGTATAATTTTCTTTTTTTTTTTCCTTTTTCCATTGCCCTGAGAATAATATCAAGAAGTGTGCACCATTTTAATATTTTTTGCTTACTAGAAGTTGTTTCCGCGTTTTTTTCAAATTAAGTGTGATTATTGGTCAGAATGGCATCTGGTTTTCCTTTTTTGTCAAAATAATCATTTTTTAATTTATTGAGTAATGCTCACGTCGTAGCGCGGCGTCACGGATATAGGTGTACTACTTTAGAAAAAGCATCTATTATTACTGCCACACTGAGAAAAGTGATTTGGTTGATACAACCAATTCTGTTGTTTTGAAGAGTAAAGCATTTGATCAAGTATTTTTTAGTCGTTCTAAACGAAACTATATTAACTGAACCGCTTGCAGATGGTTAAACTAACATCAAAAATTAGTTGACTTAAATTTGTTTGTTTGAATGCATAATAACAGTTGATTAATAAACGAATGCAAAAGTGAATTTCATTCAACATCAGTCGTATTTAATATAAACTAATATTGTCAACAAATTTCATATTTTAGTCCAATACTACATTAATGTTGAAAAAAATCTATTTTAGTTAAATGAATGCTGAAAAAAGTGTCAAATGAACACGTTTTGTGACAAACTGAACATTGAAACAAACGTACTCTAGCTTGTTGATTTAAATAAACTACGATTGCCACATCAAACGTCGGGTTATTTGTTGAATGCAACGCTATTTAGTACGTCTCCGATGTTGCGTATTGAATGTTCAGCGCGCGCACATTATATCTTTAATATACTGCTAACGTTCGACAACGACACGTCAACATGGCTTCAAGCGTTACTTCGCATTGTTTATTGTGTTAGTTTCCATTATAGTATTTCAACTCACTGTAAAAATACATGGAAGATAAATTTAGTATGCTGTACTATGTTTAAACAAAATCTCTTCGTCTAAAAATACGTAAGTACCTTCATATAAATTGGTTTCAATTGTCCTTAACTAAATGCAGTTGTTTTAGCATTCAACTATATAAGCGAACGTTTAACTTCAAAAACCAATGGCAACCACAAGGAATAAACAAACTTTCAATAATCAGTGTCAGTTGTATAAAATTGAAGTGGAAGCTAAACTGAAATATATGCAGGATGAACTAGGGTTAATGTAACATTCAAGGTGAGATTTGATTCAATATACAACTTGATAATGTGACTGAATGAAGTTATTTTAAATCAATATTTTTTTAAAATCTGTTAGGGATGAACAAACTCATTTGTTGATCGCCAAGTTGTATTAAAAAAATTTGATTAAAATAATTGCATTAAATCAGAATCGATCAAGCTGGATATTGAATCAAACTACCTTGGATGTTTAAACTAATTCTATATCTAAACATTGTACAACGCAACGAAATGATTGATTTGACAACACAATAAAAGTTTGATTAAACCAAAAATGTTATTATTTGAATCCTTATTAGCCACTTAGCGTAATAATTATTAACTGTGTTCAACATATGGGTTAGTTAAACCAATGACGCTTTTTGGTTAGTTGAAAAATTTGAATAGTTTGTTTATGCTACAAACCCTTTCAAGTATTTGCTTCAATGATTTTTATATGTAAGTGGGATATTCAAAGTGTTGATTTAACATAACAGTTTATTTGATAAAAGTATTAAATAATTCAAATCAAACCTACAAGCAATTGAAGTAACGATACCTAACATTCAAGTTACATTAATAGCGATTTGAGTAAATGCCATAATTATTGTGGTGCAAATTTAGGTTTGTTTGCTTCAAAATCGGTTTTCCAACATTTTATTATGTTCTATTTAATGCATATAGATCATTGTTTATATACAAACCAAAATTCTAATTGAATCAACTAATTTTCAGTTGAAGCAACAAAATCCTTTTCTCAGTGCAGTTGAGTAGCTCCACCTCGCGAACGGACAAAGCACCAATGAAGTCGATGCATACTGACATTCCCGGTCTCCCTGGGTCTACACTTTACATCTACCCACGAAGATGGGGGCATTCTGAGACTTTTGGCAAATCATAAACCCTCAGTGGAGTGACGGATGTCTCTTCTCAGCTTAGACCAATAGAAGCCAAATAGCACTTTTTTGTTCCGAAATGTCCCTGATCCTCTTGCTCATATTTAATTAAGTTTGCGACAGACTCTTTTGGAACACAAATTTGCAGCCCTTCGTCACCAACACCCCTACGATATAAAATGTCCTCCTCTTTAAAATACCACTTGACGCCTTGCCGGTATTCTCATCTATTTCTAAACTTGCTTTTATCGCACCTCTAAATCCAACTTGTAGTTGCTGTTCCTTTAACTTCGACAAATTTTCCAGGGTCTCCATCATCGTCTCACTTTTGTTTATTTGAAATATAACTACATTTTTAGTGTCATTCCGTATTTCGCTTACATCGGATCGAAAACATACCTTCGCCACTGCTTCAAACACTTTACAACCGCTAGCTCTTCTTTTTCCGTGTAATTCAATTCTCTACCTCGATAATATGCTCGTATTTTTTAATCAACCCCGGTTGATCCGAAAATACCTTTGCATGACGGTTCAACACTTGCAACAACCCCTTGTTTTCGGTTTCCGTAAAAGAACCAGTTTTCTCACACTCTCTTGATTAATTCAACTTGCAAAGAACACCGACCGTTACACAGATTACGTGGCGCCCCCTCTTTAAAATTGAATTTAAAGCAATTATTTTCGCGCAACAGCGTTATTTTGCGTATCCCAAAATACAATTTTACATGATACTTTTCTAATAATTTGCAACTTAAAATTATTTTCCTCGCTAATCCTGGAATAATAATGAACTGTACTTCACACTGAAGAGGACCCAATTTTACAGTTAATAATGCCTGCAGCTTGACCTTGGTCACCTTTTTACCTAAGGCCCCGCTAACAGTGATACCCGTTAAAGGAAAAATGGGTATCTTTGGCTCTCCGTTGCACACCTCTTTGGACGAACACCTTCTCTACCATACAAATAAACTTACTACCTGCATCGACCAATGTTCTAACTTTTACACGATTTATCTCTACATTAACACACGGCAAAGATACCTGCCATTAATCAACTTCTTTGATGTTCGACATTAAATCACTTTCTGGTTCCCACGGAAAAACGGTGGCAACAGCCTCGGTTTCCACTATATTCAGATTTGATGATCGCCCCTCTTGATAACGCGTGTCTCTGTTCGTGTTGTCCTCATTGATTAAACCTATTTCCTTCGTTATCCCTTATAATTTCCTTCTTCTCATTGTACCCTCTGTACCTACGTTCCCTTTCTTCCTCGTAAGTTCGATATAATTTTTTCAAAAATACTTCAACTTTATCGATTCCCACTCCTCCTAAAATTAATATACCTCTTTTAATTTCTGGTGAAAAATGTTACATCAAAGCCTCAACTAATTTCGTTTCCGTTAATCTATTCGTTAAATATGTGGTTTCCCGCACTAATTTAAAAAAATAGTCAGATCTGCTACCTCTTTCATATTTTCCATATTATATTTTAAAAAATATATTCGTCATCTTCTGCACTCTAGTATCGCTAAAATTTTGAAAACTGTTAAAAGAATCTTCTTTAACCTTTACCCAATCACTGGCTAACCCCGTTTAACAATTTACTGCCAAAGCAACCTATTTATATTCAGTTACTCCCGCCTCATCTAACAGCATATAGTTGCTTCAAAAATATATTGCTTACCTTATGCATTATGTGTGGCAGGCAACCCAACGTACATGAACAATGATTTGCTAGGGTTAAATTTTATTAGTAGCTGGATGCCTTGGTTTAGTTGGTAACTATACAATGACTATACAGTACATCTATCTCTATTCCACTTGTTATAGGTAAATTGCGAAATATACTACGCCAATGATACTGAATGAGCTAAAATGGCAAGCAGGTCTAGTGAAAGGGTTAATAACATTGAAGCTTTACTTTTTTTTGATATTCACGGCTTAGTCTGGGAATTACCCCAAAGGAGCAATGAGAATGGGCGTGGATATAACGTAAACTCAATTATGAACAAGCATGGAAAGAAAAAAAAGGGAATTGAGCGCCACTGTATCTATATGGACAATAAAAGAAATACAAGTATCCTATGATAAGATACAGAGACTCACTGGATATAAGCGTTATAAAAAACTTACAAGTTATAAGAACCAACACATCTGGAAACCTCTTGGACGTATCTACATCAGCTTCTATTACGATAACCCTGAAAGAAAATGTTACACAACAAATTTTAATTAAAAAGACACAGTTTGTGTCTTTCGACAAAAGAGTATAACGATGCTTATACACTAAGCATCTTGAAATTACCACACCAAAGGTGTCTTACTTAAAAATTGATACCAAGAATAAATCAAGTACGTCATGTTAATTTTATACTGTTTCAGCATTCCTCTAATTTCCTTACTCAAAATTTATTTTCTCAATCGTAGTCTTATTAAAGGTAACTACTCATAAAATAAAAAAACTTGAACCAAAATGTAATTTCAAGCAATTACTTTTTTTTGTTAAATAAAGTTACAAATATAATATTAAAAAAAAATTGACTTCTGATAATCCATGTCTCTCTCTACATAATGAGACCTTATTGTTTGGTATTATTTTAAAACAAAATTCTTATTACCCAATTGACAGATTGTAGATTGGTTTACATATGGTTTAACTGAATTTAGCTTGTATTCATTATAAAAAAATCTAAGTCACATGTAGCTAGTTTAAATCAATCAAATTTTAAATTTGTCATGGCACAGAAATGACATAACAACCCTACTAAATATCGAACATACTATAAGTAAACCTTTTTAAATAGAAAGTGAACTTTGTAACCTTTTATTGTTGAACACATGTATAGTCCACGTGTCTTACAGAATAACCTTAGATTACTTTTTAAAGAGCCATTTTTTTTTGTTTCCATCTATTTAACACAATTTAAGAAAATAACCACTTATCAAGTTAAGAAAATATTATTACTTCTATGATCTTTTGTTTGAACTTAAATGCAAAATTAATTCGTTCCTAAAATTTAGTATCATTAACTTAATCCTCTCCTAAAATTTGATATCATTTATCGATTCAATGAGCATTTTCAAAAGTCTAGAAGACGCAGGAACAAAGCTTACACCATAACTAACACAAAGTGGCGTAACACTCACCAAGAATTGACCCCTATGTCGATGAAAGTTTAAATACCTGGACTTTGCGTATGTAGGGGGGCTGTTTCTTCCAAGCGAACTGCGATGTACAAATTCAGGACTTCATTTGCTCAACAAAACTTTGCCGACGGGGATCTTACATTGAACAACCAACATCCTCTCGTCACGCCTTCCCAAATAAAGCTCTATGAACGGCCTCAAATATTTTCATAGCGAAAGTTGCTTTTTACTATAATTACACCAAAACGCGTTAATGGACGCCGAGGACCGATAGCGACGTTGTCACCACTTAAAGTATTCTGGTTGTTTGAGCGGAACCTGGAAAATTGTTACGTCCCGGGTCCCCCAAACGACCGCGAACTCTCCTCCTCCAGATTGCAATCCGACGGCACCATCGGATACGCAAACGTGTCTTCATCTTCTCACCTACTCGCTTCGTTCACGCTGTCTGCGAACCACAATGGCTGAGTTCCTGTTAATACCTTCCATTTCGAGAACAGATGATCTGTTCTACGCGTCACCTCGTGACACGTTTTGCGCAAGTGCTATATTAACTTATTTTTAAAAGTGTATGTAATCCCTCTACGAGTTAGGCAACACAAGTGACTTGTTCATAACGTAATCCTTTTTAAAGGCGTTTTCCAAGTATTTGTTACTATTAAATGTTTTCTTGTGGTGAATCTAAAGCTAATTAAATGTTAGTAAGGTTCTGTTCTATTGTGAAATTGTTTTCTTCTGATATTATTATGCTGAATGAAAAGGGTTAGATACCACAGAGCTGTAACAAATAGAAGCGACCACCAGAGCTAGTACCTTAAATCTGATTTTCCAATGCTCCACCCGAAGGTACTACATTGGCCAGAATATATATTTGTTACAACATTAGCGGTCATATGGTTGAATGACAAGCACAGACAAAAAACTACGTGTAGTTACCGAAATGATTAGGTTAATGTATGTCTTTCTCTTTTCCATTCACATATAGTCCATACACAAACAATCTCCATATATTTCTTATGAGAGAAACTTCCTTCATTTTACATTATCGTATATGGGAGGATTTTTTGACCATTGCAACCCTTGTTTTGCCGTACTTACAGGTTACAGTTTTGATGGGTGGTGTTGTACATCAGGATCGATCACTAAAATGTGATTCACTTATCGATCTAAATGTGTCGCTATAGTAGTGTATGGTAGATTCAACTCCTCGGGTTGAACTAGTTTTTAGGAGACATGTTTTTATTTGAAAGTAGCGCGGCTATAAAATATTTGTGAAGTTGTTTACTTTTGCTGAGACGTAGATTTATTTTTCTGTACACAAAGAATGTTTCTTTTTTAGGGTATCCGGACTGACTAACGGTAAAACTAACAGCTTGACGATCCTGGGCTTATTTTTGCCCATGTTCTTTATGCAGCATTAATTTTAAAAATTTTGGCTGCCTTGTAGCTATCCTCTTTTCCTTTTTCTCTGGGCGTTATTTGCCCGTCTGGTAGTTTCTTCTTACTTTTTCGATGGTTGGTAAAGGTGGAATGGTTAATGATTTAACTACTGGCTGCTTGATTTGGTTGATGATTGCTGGCTGCTTTATTTTTGCTGGTAGTTGATTGTGTGCTTATTTTTGCTAATGAATGTATAACTGTGCCTCTGCCTTTTTTTAAAATTGCTATCCAATATCTAGTATGTGTCGGGGATGTGGCATTCTTTTGGGTTTGTTTATGTTATATGGATATGGGGTTGCGATGTTTCGTAGGTGTGCTAGATTTGTGGTGTCTATAGTGTTGTAAGTGCTTGTTGCTAGTTGTGCAAAGTAGGTTTCTAGTGTTGGTAGTTATAGGTCGTGTCTTAGTGTCTCGTTGCGTACATACCAGGGTGCTCCTGTGATCGTTCTCATAGTCTCGTTTTGTAGTGTTTCTAGTTTACGTTTGTTCTTTTGGTTAGTGTAAGTGTACCAGATCTCAGTCGCGTAGCTGAGTATTGGTCTCAAGTACGTTTTGTATGTCTTTAGTCTAATGTCTAGTGGTAGTCCGTTTTTGTGGGTAAGTATGCCGTGAAGGTAGCCTTTTGCGCGTCTTGTTTTGTTCAGCGTTTCTGTTATGCGTTTGTTGAATATGACTTGTCTGTCAATGTGTGTACTTAAGTATTTTATTGTGGAGTTCCGAGTCAGTTGTTGTCCTTCAAGTCGTGGAGGGTTCTGTGTGGTTGTCCTTTGTTTGGAGAAGTTAATTGTATCTGTTGTTTGTACGTTTAGTTTGATCCTCCATTGATCAAACCAGCTTGGTAGTGCGTCGAGCCGTTTTTGTATTTTGTTCGTGAAATCTTGGGCGTTGCGTCCTTTTGTTACTATTAATGTATCATCAGCGTAGATTGCGTAAAACAAGTCAGGTTGGTTTAGTATATCGTGTACGTAGGCGTTAAATAGTGTCGGTGAGGGACAGCCTCCTTGTGGGACACCTGCGTTGATGTTTGTCGGTGGTGAGAGTGCGTCCTCAACTTTGACCTGAATGGTCCTGTTTGTTAGGTAGCTGTGTAGTAGTTGTATGTGTGATGTCGGTATTCTGTGTATGGTGGCGAGTTTGAAGAGTAGTCTATTGGTCCATACTTTGTCGAAAGCGTTTTTTATGCCTAGTGCAACTATTACAGTGGTCAATCCTTTGTTGTAGTTTGTGGTAAATGCGGTTGATCACTCGGATCGCTTGTAGTGTAGTAGAGTGTTGTACTTTGAATTCGTATTGTTCGTGTCTGTCTTGTAGTAGTGGCTTAATTCTCGTCAGTAGGAGTCTTTAGAAAATTTTTGAAATAGAGTTTAGTAGTGATATGGGTCTGTATTTGTTAGCGTCTCTTGTGTTTTTGTTCGGTTTCGGGAGCATCACTACTATTGCGGATTTCCAGTCTGTAGGAAAGTGTCTATGGTTGATTATGCTGTTGAAGATTTTTGTTATTAGTGCGAGCGTCTTTTTGTGATGTGTTTCCATGCGATGTTTGGTATCTCGTCCTTTCCAGATGCCTTTGTGTTACTCTGTTTGTTGATAGTTTGTCTTATTTCTTGTGGTATGACGTACTGTATATCATTGTCTGTTGCTTATTGTAGTAAGTATTTTAGTGCCGTGTTCACGAAGTTGGAAAAGTTTTTGTCTCTAGTGTGGTAAACAGAGTGCACTTTTTTCAGTACGTTTGCGAATTGTATCATTCTGTCTTCGGTTGTGTATAGCATACTGTGTTGTCCTTGTAGCGGAGTGGGTTTGGTGTTCTTTTTTGAAAGTAGTTTTCGATTTAGTCTGTACATGTTTCCGTCTGTTTGTAGTGTGTCGTGTATGTGTTTGGTCCATGATTCGTTTAAGTGTTTTTTCAACATAATTTTGATTGCTTGTTGTTTAGTGTTTAGGGTGCGTTTTATGTGTGGGTCACGTGTGTTGTGCCATCGTCGTACTAGCGTTTCTTTGTCTTTGATGGCTTGTTTAATGTATTCTGGCAAGTTCGGTCGTGTGTTTTTAGGGGAAATTGTTTTTTTACTGTATTGTAGAGCTTGTTTTATTGTGCTCGTTAGGTTTTTTACTTGGGTGTCTATGTCTTGTGCGTTGTTTATGTCCAGGTTGCCGTCCGTGATCATTCTTTGCAGTGCTTCGTTAAATTTTCTCCAGTTGTGTCTATGTCTGAGTCGTACGTGCGTCTGTGATTGCGTTTGTATCGTTGTGATTATCGGTAGGTGGTACGACCTTAAGTCGTGTAATAGTTCTGTTTGTATTGGATAGGGTATGTATTGTAGAATGGATATGTCTAAAACATCTGCTTCGTATTGTTTTGTTAGGGGGATTCTTGTCGGTTCGATAGGTGCGACTATGTCAAAGTGTTTGTTCAATGAGTGTATGTGGAGTATACGTCCGCTCTTGTTGCCCGTTCTTGCTCCTCATGCTTGATGTTTGGAGTTTAAATTCCCACTAATTATTGTCGGCGTGTCGTCTTGTAGTAAATTGTCTATGTCTTTTGTGCTTAGGTCAAGTCTGTGAAGGCTTCTGTAAACAGCTATGATGTCTATGTAGTGTGCGTTTGTCTTAAGTCGTGCGCCTACAGCGTTAAAGGTAATGGGTTTTAGCTGTAATTGTTCGTGTAGTAGTCTTTTGTGTATTAGGATGACTACCCCTCCATTCGGTGGTTGTCTAGGTGGTATGTCGCGGTCCTTTCTGTATGTATTGTAGTTTGCCAGTTTTATTGGCTTTTTAATGCGTATCCTCGTTTCTGATATTAGTGCTATGTCTACGTCATGTTCCTGTAAAAAGTGTGTGAGTTCTGTGAATCTGTTTTGTATACCGTTGGCGTTCCAGGATAGCAGTACTAAGTTCCGTGCGTTAGTCGTGTTATTCATTAAATGTCTGTATAATGTCACTTAATGCTGTTAGTAACGATGTGACCTCGAAAGTCCCTGCCATGTAATTGGATGTAAGCGGATGATTTTGTTCAGTACTTTACTGAGTTTGGAGGTGGTGTCGTTTGTTGTGGTTGTTATGTCGGACGTTGGACGTTGTGGGTTTCGGTGTGCCTGTGTTGTATGGTGTACTTGTCGAGGCTACGTGAACTATTTTTGGTGTCGTGGCTTGCGTGTTTTCGTTTCTCGTTTCTGTTACGGTTGTTTTGGTAGTTTGCTTTGTTCTTGCGTCGTCGTCGTCGTCGTGTTTTGTCTTTATGTTTTTGTCTCTCGCTTTCTGTGTCGGAGTTCGAGTGTTCGTCACTGTCGGAAGTATTGTCAATTACCATTTTATTTGCTGAGGTACTGAGGTGGCTGGTGGGAGTCTGTTTCGTCTATCTTTTGATAATGTAAATCCTTCCTCGTCGGTTTCAGGTAGTTTGTGTGTAGTGATGATTTTTGGTTCTGTTGGTGGTGCTGTAGTTGGTTTTCGTTTTTGTAGTTCTTGCTTGTAGGCTGGACAGTTCCTGTAGTTGGCAGGGTGTGCCCCGCTGCAGTTGACGCAAACTGGTGGTGTTTCTTTGCTTTTGGTGCAGCTAGCTGCCAGGTGGTTTCTGGTGCATTTTACGCACCTTGACTTGTAGCCGCAGTTGAGGTTCGAGTATCCGAATCTCTGGCAGGAAAAGCATTGTGCTATTTAGACTTTTGACTCGAACGCTACTATTTTCAGTTTGCTGCAGTATAGTAAGTTGCTGTAATTGTAGATGTTGTGTGATGTAGGCGTGTTTTCAAGTGCAACCATTATCGTGTTGCTGTATGTCTTCTGTTTGTTCTGTAGTTTTGTTACGTATTTGACGTTGAAGTCCAGCTGCGTCAACTCAGCCTGTACGTATTTTGTAGTTATGTTGGCCGCAAGCCCTTTTATTACTACCTTTAGTTCTCACTCGCTTTTCAGGGTGTACGTATAATATTCTATACCATTTACTTTAAGGTAGTTTTGTACAATACGGTACTCATTGGTGTCTTTCGGCAGAATTCTTGCTCCTAGCTCTGAGGCTTTAAAATAGATGCTTTTCTGAAGGGATATTTGCATTTCTCTCGCATGCGTGAGGAAGTTCGGAAAAACTTCTACGAGGATGGGTGGTACTTTGGCGGTAAGTGGTCGTTTCTCACCTGCATCGATGGTCTTTGTTGTTGTCGCTGTCGGAGTTGGTGTAGTCACTGTCGGTGTTGTTGCGGTAGCTGCTGCGCATGCATAGTTCGTCAAGGGTGTTACTTGTTGAGTGTTGCTTGTTCTTTTTTTTGTGTCTTTTTCAGAGGACGATATGTCGTCTTCGCTTCGGCGGTATTTAATCTGCTCGGTTTCCATCCCGTCTAATATCTTTATAGTAGCGCGGGTTGTCTGAATTGGTTGTTGGTTGTGAATATTCGGTGCTTCAGGATCTCCCATCCTGGTTGAACACTAGCACATTACCGGTATTAAGTTTGTTATTTAACACTCTGCTAATACTAGTGATAACTCTCAAAACTAACTAACGAATTTAGAATTCTCTCTACACACGTCTATACTCGTCTGCGTCTAGATGAATACTGCCCCGCCCGTATCTGGACTGATTTCTTATCTTTTGTACAAGTTGATACATAAAACGAAAGCAATTGATCAATTATGAAAGTGATGGAAAGTTTAAATTTTTATTGTAAGGAACTCTGCTAGCGAACTGTAATTTTAAATCAAGCATTGCGAGTATAGAATATTCTTTATTAATATTCAGCAAGGTAGTAGAGTAAACCACACTGCAACACCTTAGTAATTTCTAATACAACACGTTACCGGAAACGACAAATTATAGATGCAGGGTGCCGCTTTACTATTTCTGCTTATACAAAATGTATAAGATTTCTGGGTGTACAACGGCTCCACCTCTTTCTGCCTCGTACAAAAATTTATGCACGGGGCAAATGGCTTTAAATTAGCAATTTCCTTGTAAAATCAAACACATTATCTTGCAGCATAATAAATTACTAGGTTTGTGTAATTTATGGAAAACATTTCAGACCAAGCGGAAAATGTATGGTTCATTTCAACTTGATAGGTTTCAGCTTTTACACCAGATTAAGTTTTGTAAACTCTAATTTCTTACATAATCAGGATAATATCTAGTAATTTGTGTAAGTATGGCCTTAGAATCTTTATTTTTAAAACCTAACCTATTTACCGTGTGGTTTGTATACTAATTGCGATCTTTAATAACAGCCAATCTGATTTTAATTTAAAATAACGTATTGTTCCAAAAATAATCTCTTAAAACGTAAATTCGGTTCAAATAACTCCAACTTGAATTTCACAAACCTAATAATTTATAAGCAATTTCAGTAGGTCAGATATGTCATTTTAAACTCCCAACTTTATGCACGTTTTAATTTTCTAGACGAGAGTGATAAAACCAAATTTAATAATCCATTAAACAATAAAAAGATTTAATAATCCATTAAACAAATGCATAAATGACAGGGTTTTGAGGACTCATGACAGACTTGATAAAATTACTTATCAATAGATATATTCAGTTTTTAAGATTCAGCTTAAAATTAATTTATAAAATTTGCATTTTAAGAGGTTTTATCAGAACTGTCATTATTTTGAAGCAAAATAACTTCACATACGTACGATTTGAAATTAGTTACTAAATATGCTATAAGGTACGGTAGGCTTAAGTTGAGGACATAAATAGCCACCACCAAAGTGTTGTTTTTAAAAAATACACTGGAAATACAAGAAGTTTATGCTCATAAGATACATACTGTAATTTTCTCTATATAGACTTTGTATAAGTATGGGAGAGATGGGCATATTACATATGCATTTGCTTAATTACATTGTGATTTACATTTGATTAACCATCTCTATCCACCTCTTTCTATCTCTAAAACCTCATACATAAACCGAGTGAAAGTAATGCTATTAATGTGCAGCATGTAGGTACATACTTTTAAACTCGAAAGGATTGATGATTAAATAAATAATCACAAATTGATTTTGACACAACCAGAAGTGCTTATTGTCGGAGATTTCAACAACGGTGTTATCATTATGTGATCCTATAGGCGACCACCTGTTACTTTTCAGAAAAATGAAGCGCTTGGCACACACCGAAACTATATTCCGAAAAACCGGATCTTTTTCATAGTAAAATAGTTATTTACAGGTTTTAAGGATTTCAAGGTTTGTTTGCGGGTTTTTTCAAATAAAATATTTTTTCTCGTCCTTATGAAAGCATGGTCAGATTTTGACTTTTCAGTTGTTCGCAGAGGTACCTTTCTCTTTTTCAAGTCAGATCCATTAGAGAAGACAAATACCTACAGCGACTGAAAGAATAGGGATTTTGCAAATTAAATTATTTAAATTTTCATGTTGTAAAAATATCATATATGTTAAACATAATCTGTTAGAAATCAATAACTTAACTTATGTCAAATTTATAGAAAGGAGACGACGCTGAAATTCATTGCTATAAGCCAACTTTTAAATACTAAGATAGGTATTAATACTAGGATATTAGTTAATAAGATGAAATTGTAAATACTTTCTGTGTGTTTGTTGTGGTTTGTTTTGTATTTTTCTTAATTTTTGACAACGATCCTAGGTCATGGATCGAAACGTAAATAAAGACAATTTAAAAACTCTGGGTGGTTTAATACCCAAGAAAAATGAAATTATAATTTAGATTTTAATGCAAAATATGTCGAATATGGTTGAGAACTAGGTCGATGTATGGTAGCGTCTTTCCAATTGAATTCACCCGGGCGAGGGGGGGTGTCATTTAGTTAGCGCCTTGACGATCAAAATTGAAAGTTGTAACATATTAAAATTTTTGTATATAATTATCATACAGCTATTTTAAAAATGTTAATTTGGTTTCACAGTTCATCTTAAGTATTAAATAGTTAACATAAATACGAATATTATCTAATATAGTTCATTCTTGTGCATTTCCTAGTTAATAATCTGTACTTTGCTATAGGCAGTTATTTCTATTGCATGTCAAGTCAGGTGGATTTGAAATCGTGCATCTAGGGTGTAACTTTTGAATTGTACGTCGTATAGGTTTGCACCAGCGCACGGAATGAGAATTTTCAGTTGTGATCAGAGGAATATGTGACAAGACCCTGAAGGTCATTTTTGATACGATTCGAAGCATTATGAACAAATTCTGGATCATATGAAAAACATAGTTGAGTATCATCAGCAAAGCATTGGATATTCACATGTTTTATAGCCTTGTGAATATCCGACACGTAAATTAAGTATAACATGGGGCCTAAGACTGAGCCCTGAGGTACACCAGATGTAATTTCTGAAAAACAGGACGAGCAGTTCTCGATTACCACTTTTTGAAATCGGTTTTTTAGATAATGTTACGGTAGTAATTTTCATAACGACATTTGCATTTAGCAGTGTACTTCAAAAGTATATTCTTTCCAAATTAGATTGTATGAATTCGAATAGTGATAGCACGCCGTGTTATCAGGTACCGGTTCCCGGACTAGCTTTGATGGTCTCAACACAATACTCTTGATTACACTCTTGATTCGAATCGAGCAATTTTAATTACGCCGTTGGAACGTTGTATTTCCTCCTTTATTGAAAGGGTTTTGGCGGATTAATTGAAGGAAATTATTCGTTGTGATTTGAAATAATTTTTTTATTTCCTTATTGGGATTTCGGCGATTCGTAAGTATCGAAGAATTTTTCAAATAGATAACTTTTATGCTATTGTAGATCTAAAGTGAATCCTCGACCGTTGTATTTGGTGACCACTTGTACATTTTCCGTTTGTTGTTTTGTACTGGACCCGGAATTGACCGGTAAGAAGTCGTGAATATATTAATGGAAGTTATAGGTTATAAATTTTAGGGTTCCAAGTTCCAAGTGCCAAGTTCCAAGTTCTAAGTCTTCAAATCCCAGTTTGCAGTTTTCAGTCTCGATCTGCAGTTTTCAGTTTAGCCCCAATAATAGCTCCAGTCGTTATTTTGCCGTCGCAACCCTTAGTTGGCTTATGCTAAGATCAGCTTACAACGACTAGTGCAGCTGTGGGTGAGTCGTTCCACATTTAATTTTTCTACTGCAACCGTCTGGTTGATATTGCTTGTTGAAGATTTTTTTTCTTTCTTTTTTGTACATTTAATAACACTTTACTGAAGACTATTTTGTTTACACAATTATTATAGGGTGGGTTCAGATTTACTAATTTGTAATTTACATTATTCACAATTTTAACACGTGTGTGAAGTTTAGCCAATGCACCGATCATTATAGGTATAATTATAGTTTATACCAATGCCCTCAGCGTTCAAGGGTCAATCTACGAGGATCCTGGTATACCACCCTTAACATTATTTAATAGTCGTTCTGTTCTGCCATCTTGGCGCAGATTTGTTTCAATAGGTTGGCTGAATTGCGTTAAATATAATAGTAAAAGTAGCAGTAAGAGTTATACAATCAGGTTATTTGCTGTTTGTTTATTGGAAATTACACCATAACAAGTGGGTGGGTAATTGGAGCCTTTTTATATGTTTACTGTTGTTATAAATATATTATATGTTTGTAGTAAAGTGTCAATACTGTATGTAAAAGATAGTTTTGTATTACTCGAGTGTGAGGTGTGAGGAGAATTTTTGCTGATTTGGGTGTTACAGGTAAGCGTGAGGATTTCCTATTTCAGTCCCGTCGGAGTACAGCTGTTATAGATTTAGGTGGCGCTCATTTGGCTGGTTGTTTATGGTCTACCCCACCCCGGCCTCAGTACTGGGTTGGTCCAGGGCATATGGAAGCTGTTGACTCCGACTACCCGGAAAGGTATTATTTGGCCGTTCCTCTTTTGTGATTAGTATTGAACTATATCGAGTACGTCCCTGTGTTGTGTTGTTTTGTAGCGTCACATTTTTGGCGCCCAACGTGAAGGCTTGTTTTGTTTCTGATTTATATCGCTGGTTGCTAATCAGTACATTTGTTTTGAATTGAAGTGTTGAATTTTGTTAATCGATATGGACGTAAATCGACTATTATCTGATGAAATTTCGTATGAATTGAGAATACGCGGTCTTTGTTTAACCAATGCCAATGTAGAAGATAAACGTAAATTATTAAGAGACTTACTACAAGTAAGTGTCACGTGTGAATTAGTGCCTAATGAAAATTTAAATATTATACCTGGTACAGAGCTTGCTATTTGTTTAGCCAAGCTTAATAATCTAGATAATGACTTAAACAATTTTAATTATTCTAACCATTCTAATGAATCAAAACGCATATCTACGCGACTTTCACATATTGATAACCGGTTGCAACGAATTACTTCTTCTAATGAAGATGAAATAATTCGGAAAAATGAACTTACAAACAAATGCTTAAGTCTAATAAACTTTTAACTGAAATTCAGAATAAAGCCGCTATTGTTAGACAAGTGTCAACAATTTCAGATCAAGGCGAAATGTCGTTAATGGACTTAGACATCCCGCATACTTCGGGTCATGTTTTAGATCAACCCAATTTATTATTGCCTGAAGTAACGCACAATAATAACATAAATTTAAATGACGATAACCCGTTTATTGAGACAGAACGGATTTCTCACTCTAGTCCGGTACGGCGAAACTTTTCGGATGTAAATAAGAATTGCCTTCCATTGTACAAATGGAATTGCACTTTTGACGGCTCTACTAGTGTGAACGATTTTCTACAGCGCGTGGAAGAACTATGCGACTCGCGCGGTGTATCAAAACACCATGTTTTCAATTCGGTAATCGAATTGCTTTAAGGGCAAGCACTTATATGGTATAGGGCGAATAAACATACCATTAATTCATGGCAAGACTTAGAAACTAGATTACGTCAAGCTTTTCTACCTTATGATTATGAATTCATCCTGCAAGAAGAAATTCGATCACGGACGCAAGGCCCCGATGAAAGAATTGTTATATTTATTTCGGTGATGGAAAATATGTTTAGTCGTTTGCGTCACCCTCCTCCCGAAAATAGTAGAATCCAATTAATTAAACGTAATTTGTTGCCGCACATTCAAGCGCAATTGGCATTGCACCCCATAAAGACAATGGCGGAGTTATCACAGTTAGGGCAAACTCTTGAGGAAACCCACTTGAGGGCAAGGCAATACCGCCCACCCCCGTCAAATTCACAAGGTTTACTTGAACCTGATTTAGCTTACCATAAATCGAAACACAAAGCTGTTTTGTGTGAAATCGAGGACAGTAGTCCCGACTATGCTTTTGTTAATACTAACGTGAACAATACCAATCCATTTTTAAATTATGAGTTTTCCGAGACACCAACTCAATCGGTGAACCAGATCCAACCGAACTTGTTTGCCATTAAGTGTTGGAATTGCGACAAAGAAGGGCACCCATTTCGATTATGCCTTCAACCAAGAAAGTTACGCTGCTTTAAATGCGGTACTGCCAACTATACCGTACGAAATTGTCCCCAGTGTTCGGGAAACGGACAATTGGGCCGCCGATAGATCGGTCTGCGCGCTCTGTGTCAACCCCGAATCCGATCGACCTGTCTAAGAAAAATAACCCCAACAACGATCTTAACCCTATTATTAAAGCCATCCTTAATTTTGTTTTGGCGAATGTTATAGACGACGAACGTCCTTATCTCGAAGTGGACATCTATGGAATATCCATGCTCGGTTTGCTTGATAGTGGAGCCTCCCACACAATATTAGGCCAAGCTGGTTACGACAAGCTCCGTAAATTAAATATAAAACTTCAAACTAGTAACATTCAAGCATGCCGCGTTGCTAATGGTCAAATGTGTAACATTAGTGGCACTTATAATTTACCAATTAAATTACAAAATAAAGTTGTCTGCATAAAAGTTCTGGTGATTCCTTCCGTACCAGATCCGTTGATTCTTGGTACCGATTTTTGGTTTAGTATGGGTGTTGTACCTGACTTACGCCACGGTCTATGGCAGTTTTCTTCAGTAACACCAAACCTATCTAGTATACAATCGGATGATAAACTTAACCCAGAACATACAGCCCTACTAAATTCGACGATTGAACAATTATTTAAAGATATGCCCGACGCACTAGGTTGCACTCACTTGGTAGAACATGTGATAAGAACAAGTGCTGAACCAATAAAGCAAAGGTTTTACCCTTTGTCTCCAACCCTTAAAAATTGTCAATTCCCAGTTGGACATCATGTTAGAACAAGGTGTTGTTAGTCCATCTTCAAGTCCTTGGTCGTCACCGGTGGTTATGGCGAGAAAGAAGGATGGCAGCTATCGGTTTTGTGTTGATTACCGGAAGGTAAATAAGGTCACCGAACGCGACGCCTACCCCTGCCTTTAGTTTCAGCGACCCTCGATAAACTTCGCGACGCCAAGTACCTTACTTCGATTGATATTAAAAGCGCCTACTGGCAAGTGCCGGTAGCTGAACCGTCCCGCCCAATTACTGCTTTTAGCGTTCCCGATAGAGGTCTCTTCGAGTTCAACCGAATGCCTTTCGGTTTACATAATAGTCCTGCTACGTGGCAGAGACTTATTGACCGCGTTATCGGTCTTGACCTCGATTCCTACGTATACGTCTATCTTGATGATTTGGTTATTGCTACTAACGACTTCAATAAACATTTAGAAGTAACCAAAGAAATTTTCCGTCGGTTGAAATCGGCTGGTTTAACTGTAGCTCGACAGAAATGTCACTTTTGTAGACCCGAAATCAAATATCTAGGCTACGTCGTTGATAAGGAAGGGTTGCACGTTGATCCCGAAAAGGTTTCGGCCATTTTGGATCTTCCTCAACCTAGCAACGTTCTTGAAGTCCGCCGCTTTTTGGGTTTATGCGGTTGGTATCGCCGTTTTCTTCCAAACTTCTCTACGGTAGTAGCCCTATAAATAAATTAATGCGAAAGGGCCATAAATTTTATGGACCGATGAATGCGAGTCCGCTTTTACTGAAATTAAAAATTTCCTAGTATCAGCTCCCATTATGAGTTGTCCCGACTTTGAATTACCATTTACTATCCAAACAGATGCCAGTGATTATGGCTTGAGCGCTGTTTTATCCCAAATTCACCCCGATGGCGAAAAGGTGATAAGTTATATTAGCAGATCTCTGAGTCCTAGCGAGCGGAAATTTACCGCCACTGAGAAAGAGTGTCTTGCGGTAGTGTGGGCTATCGGCAAGTTCAGATCTTATGTTGAAGGTTCCCACTTCACGATTGTTACGGACCACTTTGCTTTACTTTGGCTAGATAATTTAAAAGACCCTGCTGGTCGTTTAGCGCGTTGGAGTGTCCGTTTACAACAATTCAGTTTTGATATTGTCCACCGTCGTGGCAAAGACAACGTTGTCCCCGACGCTTTATCTCGTTTTGTGCCTGTTATTAACCAGATCGGACCCCCTAGTAACCCGGAACCATATTTTAAAAATATAAAAGATCGTTGGTTTCACAAAATGTGTGATCAGATTTCGAAAGATCCTTAGATTTCCCTTATGGCGATTTGATGGGTCAAATTTATTCAAAAGTGTAAGTCCCCATACCCTGATTTAGAATCGGCTGCTTCTGAGTGGAAGATCGTAGTCCCCAAGTCCCATAGATTGGAGATTGTGCGTAATAATCATGATGAGCCTACATCAGGCCACTTAGGTGTTTTAAAACCTACCATCGAATTAGTTCTAGGTACTTTTGGCCGAAAGCCAAAAGTGATGTTGCAAAATATGTGCGTAACTGTCATACTTGCATTGCTTGCAAGGTTGAACAGAAACCACCTGCTGGATACCTTTTGGGCCGCCCAGATATCTCAAGACCTTGGGAACTTATTTTGTTGACGTTGTTGGACCGTTTCCAAGATCCACTTCCGGATACAAGTATGTGTTGAGTGTAAAGGATTATTTCAGTAAGTTTTGTATTTTTCTCCCCATGAGAGAGGCTACTTCATCCAAGCTTGTTGAATTATTAGAGGACCATGTGTTTTGTTTATTCGGTGTCCCCCGTACCATAATTTGTGATAACGGCAATCAATTTCAGGGACGTCGGTTTAAATCTCTGATGGATGCCTATCGTGTTAAGGTCAGCCATACGGCAAATTATCATCCTCAGCCGAATGCTGCCGAACGACAGCACCGTTCTCTGAAAACTATATTGGCTTCTTTTGTTAAAGACAATCAACGTACATGGGCTTCGTTGCTTCAGAAAGCCGCATGCGCAGTTCGTACGTCGAGACATGAGGCTACTGGTCTCACGCCGTACTTCGTGAACTTTGGTCGTGAAATGCATCATAGGGGTAACAGTCACGATTTACCCAAAGTCCCCGTGAGTGATGACATTGGGCAAGATCCTGTGCTTCCTGTGGATCGACCTCCAATTTTTGAAAAGGTTTTAAAGATATTCGTGCTCGTTTAGACAGAGCTTTTGTACGTAGTAAAGGTGTACGACCTACGTCGCCGCCCGATAGTTATGTTGTAGGCCAAAAAGTGTGGCACAAAATTTTGTACACTCGGATGCCGCGGCTTATTTTACAAATAAGCTTGCACCCAAGTACGTAGGACCCTTTACTATATCTAAATGCGTTTCTCCGTGGACTTATCAGTTGGAGACTGATGATGGTCGTAGTGTTGATTGTGGCACGCCAAGGATCTCCGTCCTGATCCTTGACTAAGTTTTGTTGTCTGTTGTTTAGTTATTTTGTTCTGTTCCGCTCATTGATTTTGGATTTCAGTATTTGGGATACGTTGCGCACTTTGGTGCCCTTCAGTAGTTTTGTCGGTTTTGTTCCTTTACTGTACTTTGAGTAACTTTTGTCGTCAAAGGTTACTTGAAGGCGGAGAAACTTCGGATTTGGTGTCCTTGTTATGGTTATGCGTGGGTTCGAACCCCAGCGCTAGCTTTTTTTTTTTTTTTTTGGGTAAGAAGGAGTTGTTACGGTCGTAATTTTCATAACGACATTTGCATTTAGCAGTGTACTTCAAAAGTATATTCTTTCCAAATTAGATTGTATGAATTCGAATAGTGATAGCACGCCGTGTTATCAGGTACCGGTTCCCGGACTAGCTTTGATGGTCTCAACACAATACTCTTGATTACACTCTTGATTCGAATCGAGCAATTTTAATTACGCCGTTGGAACGTTGTATTTCCTCCTTTATTGAAAGGGTTTTGGCGGATTAATTGAAGGAAATTATTCGTTGTGATTTGAAATAATTTTTTATTTCCTTATTGGGATTTCGGCGATTCGTAAGTATCGAAGAATTTTTCAAATAGATAACTTTTATGCTATTGTAGATCTAAAGTGAATCCTCGACCGTTGTATTTGGTGACCACTTGTACATTTTCCGTTTGTTGTTTTGTACTGGACCCGGAATTGACCGGTAAGAAGTCGTGAATATATTAATGGAAGTTATAGGTTATAAATTTTAGGGTTCCAAGTTCCAAGTGCCAAGTTCCAAGTTCTAAGTCTTCAAATCCCAGTTTGCAGTTTTCAGTCTCGATCTGCAGTTTTCAGTTTAGCCCCAATAATAGCTCCAGTCGTTATTTTGCCGTCGCAACCCTTAGTTGGCTTATGCTAAGATCAGCTTACAACGACTAGTGCAGCTGTGGGTGAGTCGTTCCACATTTAATTTTTCTACTGCAACCGTCTGGTTGATATTGCTTGTTGAAGATTTTTTTTCTTTCTTTTTTGTACATTTAATAACACTTTACTGAAGACTATTTTGTTTACACAATTATTATAGGGTGGGTTCAGATTTACTAATTTGTAATTTACATTATTCACAATTTTAACACGTGTGTGAAGTTTAGCCAATGCACCGATCATTATAGGTATAATTATAGTTTATACCAATGCCCTCAGCGTTCAAGGGTCAATCTACGAGGATCCTGGTATACCACCCTTAACATTATTTAATAGTCGTTCTGTTCTGCCATCTTGGCGCAGATTTGTTTCAATAGGTTGGCTGAATTGCGTTAAATATAATAGTAAAAGTAGCAGTAAGAGTTATACAATCAGGTTATTTGCTGTTTGTTTATTGGAAATTACACCATAACAAGTGGGTGGGTAATTGGAGCCTTTTATATGTTTACTGTTGTTATAAATATATTATATGTTTGTAGTAAAGTGTCAATACTGTATGTAAAAGATAGTTTTGTATTACTCGAGTGTGAGGTGTGAGGAGAATTTTTGCTGATTTGGGTGTTACAGGTAAGCGTGAGGATTTCCTATTTCAGTCCCGTCGGAGTACAGCTGTTATAGATTTAGGTGGCGCTCATTTGGCTGGTTGTTTATGGTCTACCCCACCCCGGCCTCAGTACTGGGTTGGTCCAGGGCATATGGAAGCTGTTGACTCCGACTACCCGGAAAGGTATTATTTGGCCGTTCCTCTTTTGTGATTAGTATTGAACTATATCGAGTACGTCCCTGTGTTGTGTTGTTTTGTAGCGTCACAATAACTGTTGAAGAAACTATAGGTGGTGTTATCAAGACCATAATATTTTAAGATGGCGCATAATAAGTCGTGATCAAGAGTGTCAAAAGCCTTTGAGAAGTCTAGTTGAACCATTGAAGTAGCTAGTCCCATATCAAGTGCACGAAATATGTTGTCAGTTATAGCGAGTAAAGCTGTGGTGGTACTGAAGCCACTTCTAAAGCCGGATTGATAATCAGGAACAATTTTGTTCATCATTACGTATTGGTATAGCTGTCTTAATACTACCTTTTCTAGAACTTTTGACATTGCGGGAAGAATACTTATTGGCCGTAAGTCGGTAAACGACTTAGGGTTACTTACTTTAGGGAGCGGCTTAACAACTGAGTATTTCCAGGATTCTGGAAAATATCCAATTTCCAAACAACAATTGACTATATGTGTCAGATGTGGTGCAATGACTGGTAGGCAGTATTGTAACATCTTTGCAGAAACATTATCTTGACCAATAGCATTTGATTTAAGGTTGACAACAATCTCTTTAATTTCCTCAATAGACAAAAATTGAAATGAGAATTGAGAATTTGGATTAAACTTATTTGCTCTGTAGTAATTTGTAATTTTTGCACAGTTATTTATTGGAGTAAAGACCGACAAAAAGTAATCGTTCACTTCGTCAGGATTTTTTAGTTCTTGAGGTATTTCGATTATTGGTTTTCCTTTAACATTTAATAGATTCATTGCTTGCCAGAGATTTTTACTGTTACAGTGTTTTGTCCGATGGGCTAAGTAAGCAAATTTCTCTCTTCTTATGGCACCAGTTACTACGTTGCGTAAACTTTTGTAGTAGTTGTAATCAGTGATGCACCTGGTGCGTTTATATTTAGAAAGTGCTATGTCGCGAGTCTTCATCATACAACGAATATTGTTAGTTAACCACGGAGAAAATGGTTTCGTAACCTTTGATGTAGTCAGCGGGGCATGAAGGTCAAAGAGATGAGATAAGTTTACGGTAAGGTATTGTATTTTCTGTTCAATGGAGTTTATATAGAAAATGTTATCCCACTGTATATTTATAAGGTTGGTATTGAATTCATCAAAAGAAAAGTTGCGAAAGTTTCTGTAAGTAACAAACTTTGGTCGCGGACGAACATAAGTTAAGTTGATAGTACAGAAAACAGCTCGGTGATCAGATATTTCATGATCGATAACACCCGTATGGAGAACCAAATCACTTTTGTTGGTAAAAATTACGTCCACAAGTGTCTGGGAATTATTAGTTATCCGTGTCGGCTCCGTAACCAATTGGCTTATATTGTAAGAACCAACACAATCAATGACGGTACTATCAGTTAACTGGTCTTCATTTATATCACCCATAACTATAATGTGTTCAAATTGAGGTACAATAAACGAAAGCATACTATCTAAGTATTGAATGAAATCCGGCAAGCTGCAAGCAGCTGTGCGGTAGATTACACCAACTAATAATGTATTTCTACCAATCTTTATAGAGACCCACAGATGTTCGATTCCTATTGCGCACTGGAAATCTCCGAGACATACAGAATACGTGAAATTATTTTTAATATAAATTCCCACACCACCTCCACGGCTGCCACGGTCTTTGCGAACTAACTGGAATTCTGGAATATATATGTCATGATTGGCTATTCTATCATCAAGCCAGGTTTCGGATATACATATAATGTCCAACTGATTCAATTTAACACAATCCGAAAATGCATCAAATTTTGGAAATAGTGAGCAAGTATTAAAATGACATAGTTTTACGTTTTTATTCATATTCAATTCTCGATCTTAGGACTTCAACTTTATTTAGGAAGTATGGGCATTGCCAACCGCTAGCGGAATGATTGGTACTAACATTAGTTTTGAATTTTACATTGTTGTTAGTGCAGTTATTACAACGTAATACATTTTGAGTACAGGTTTTTCTTTCATGGTTACCAGAACAATTTGGACAAATAACAAGATCGCTACGACAGTCTTTTATGTGATGGCCATGCTTCCAGCATTTGAAACACTTCACTACGCTAAAATGTTCCTTAACATTACACTTTGACCAGCCAATGTATAGAAACTTTCTTGTAATTATTTCCTTAAAAATTGCGGGCCTAGTCTCAATTACAACATTAAAGCAATTTTTAAATTTAATTTTCGTAATAAATTTGATGTCCTTGGCCTGCCCAGTTAATTGGTTTGCTTCCACCAAATTATTACTAAATGCAGGGTTTTCCACTGAATTGATATCAACACCTTGAATTATTATCCGCGGATTGAGTTTTTTAGGCACAGTTACTTTATACGCGTTTCCAAAATCCCGATTAAGTATTTGCTTCAATTTATCTCTAGAAATATTGTCATTGCAATTCACTAGCATACCATCTTTAGTCAACCTAGTTCCTAAAATTTGAACGCTAACAGTGGAAGGATCAATCTTTGATTTTATAGAATTAGCTACTTCAACATTTGTGGTGTTTCGATTTAGAGACTGTACCATTAGAACAGCTTTATCTTTGCTGGCTTTAACTGCAGTTGCATAAGTATTTACAGATATACCATCGACAGATGTTAATTTCATGTCAGGTTTCGTACTTGATAAATCGTTTACCGATAAGTTGGTTTTTAGCAGTTTATTTACATATTCTAATTCTGCAACGTACTTCGATAGAATATCTTTTTCACGTGTTAGACACTCTACTTCTTTAGATAGCACTGCTATCTTGAACGTATCGGTACTTGAAGTTGAACTTGGGCCTTGCTTATTTTCTTCATCATCGTAACAGTTACGGCAACTAAAGGAATCTTTATTGATTTTAACAATTCGCGAAATGGCATCTAAACATTTCACATGGATTGAAACATCACATGATTGACTAGCACATGTAATATCACTTGCAGATGTAAATTTACCACAAAAACGACACTTTTTATCAACAATTTTATTAGTATCCTCCGAGGCCGATCCGCTCGGCATGACGGCTGACCGGACTATCCAAACACATCAGGCATGTCCAATTGCACTTCAAACATAATTTTTTTTATAAATGACCATTGGTTTTGTATATCGTACAACTTGATTAACTTTTGACCTTCAAAACTGTTTGCTGAATTAGAAATGCTTATAAGTAATACTCTAGAAATCATCATTTGTTACATATTATTCTATTTATTAGCACTAAAGATTTTTGAAAGTACACATAAACATTTCTTATGAGGTCAATATGGTGTGCCTGCCTTTAAGGATTTAATAGGTTTGTTTTATTTTGTTTTCAGGTTTAATTACATGTGTTTTTGGATGCGCAAGTCTAGGGTCCATTGCCATACCAGAGGGTTTCTGCGTTTATCTTGTGGTTTCTCTTTTGTTAGTATTTTTATAAACGCAGTGGCGTTTAAATTTATTTATTTTATTAACAAAATCGCCCATGACCCTAGCTCATATCTCTCCGCATAAGGTAATTCTTAAGTTTAGCCCGCAAATAGCAAGTGTTCCTATAACCTTTGTAGTCGCCCTTTAACTTCTCGTAATTAGACTCACCTCTGATTGTTAGGAACCCCAAATGTTTATACAACGTTTGACGCCTTGGGACAAATAAAAAGTTTGTAACAAAGTCATAGGTTCGAAGTTTTACATGCTCCATAATTCAATTATATATATATATATATATATATATATATATATATATATATATATATATAAAGTATCTATAATAACAGGCTATTAGGTCTGCTAGTTTTGGAATTAAACTCTTTATTATAATTCAAGCTTTCGGTTTTTTATTTTTAAACCTTTATCAAGAATACTAAAAATTGTGAAACGTTATTAGGGCATACAATAATCAAATACTTACTAATGTGAGGTTTTTTAAACTAGAATCGTTGATATAAATAAAATTCATAGATATAAATTAAAAGTGTGATGTATAAAGCTTTTAACAAAAATAATGTGATATTCATATTTAAGTTTGAAAGTTACAGATTGACAAATTCCTATATAATTTTGACAGTTGTCGAGACAACTTTCTAGATGTTACTGTTTCTTTTGTAAGTCGACTGAAATTTAGATATTTTTTTGATGTATGCATGTATGTCTATATACATATATATACATATGCGAGCGTGTGTGAGTGTGAGTGTGTGTGAGTGTGAGTGTGTGTGTGTGTGCGTGTATGTGTGTGTGCGCATCTGTGTGTGTGTGTGTGTGTGTGTGTGTGTGTGTTTATGTTGCGTTTTATTAAGTGATGTGATCATTTAAGTTAAATTTGTTTTTGGATTTAAAATGAAGTAGATAGGTGTATATGGAGCTTAGTGCGTTGATATCAGTTTTTTTATTAATAGTGTTAGCGTTTTTAAATATGTAACACATTTCTAAGAATTCTCTTTTGGATCGTTTACTTTCAATTTGCAGTATTTTAGGATTGTCGAAATCTATTTTATGTCTGTTTGTATTTGCGTGTATGGTCAAAGCACAAGCGTTTGGTTTAACACGAATGTCACTTTTATGTTGAGTTAGGCGTTGTTTTAAGTGCTGTGAGCTTTATAATCTGCAAGGTCGTTACACCACATAATTATATATATATATATATATATATATATATATATATATATAGGTTGTTTACAGATACTCTTTCTCTCATACAGAAACATTTACAACATCGTTTCTTTCAAACATAAAATAAGTTCTAAGAAAAAAAATTGTTCCTTACCTTATTTCAAATATTAGTTAAAAATAAATCTAAAAGTAATACTTGCAAAGTTCACAAAACGTTCCTACTAGTTAGATATCTTCTTATTAATTGACATCAAATCAGCTTACAAGATTTACCATATTTAAAATCCTAATTTTAAACAGTAGTGCGTGGTTGGATGCGCGCGCGCGGGCGTGCGAGCGGGCGAGCCGGCGGGCAGGCATTCGGACGTGCGTGCGTGAGTGCGTACGTGCGTGCGTGCGTCTGTGGTGTTTGTCGTGTGTGTGGTGTGTGGGGTGTGTGTGGTGTGCGTGCATGGTGTGTGTGTGTGTGTGTGTGTGTGTGCATGTGTTGTTACGCACGTTAAAGATCATTACCTTGCTTGGAACAGTAAGGGTTCGACAAAATTCAAAATTTCTAGGTGATAAAGCTCACTTCCTGACAAACGTTGTACCTTCGGGTACAGTACTGGAAAATTAAATGTAGAGTCTCCTGACTATAATTCTTTTCTCTTTTTTGTCATGACTTCGCGTACACACAAATTTCTAACCTATTCATCTCTCGTTTTAAACCTTCTAATCTACCAATTTTATGTAGACTCCTGACATTTCATACTCGTCAAATTTTTTTGATGATTCTTTCCTAACTTGTCTCCACTCGGAATATTTTGCGACACAGCACATTATCATAATTTATAATCATCTTATTGCATAACAACGCTGTTAATCCTCTACCAATTAGTAGCAGGTATATCTAAGATGCAATCCTGATTTATTACCACTGTATATTGTGCCAATATCAAATCCACTTGCATTTCAACGCTTCTTCAACTAAGCGTTTAAGTGTAAGTTTGTATGTTTTTAAATAAAGATCTTGTGCGTCGAGTGCGTGTCTGATTTTTTCTTTTTAATTACTTCTTCTGTTTTTCTTTACCTGTAAAGACCTTCAAACATTACATTAAATGCAGAATTCCATTTTTGCAGTAAGTTGACACTATGCATGTACATATATTATAACTACGGTATATACGCATTATTTACTTAGTAAATAATGAAAAAATTGAAATATTACGCATACAACCATGCGT
Source organism: Platerodrilus igneus (assembly GCA_036346225.1). Classification (NCBI taxonomy): domain Eukaryota; kingdom Metazoa; phylum Arthropoda; class Insecta; order Coleoptera; family Lycidae; genus Platerodrilus; species Platerodrilus igneus. The sequence continues at coordinate 3,352,054 of JARFIW010001179.1, read as the reverse complement.
GTTATTCGTTTAATTTAATCTTGTATTTATTGAAAACTAATTAATCCATATTTTTTAAATTATAACTTTTGGATATGGAAAAAGGGCAGTTGAAACGGATTTCCTCCGTGGGGACTGTTGTTAAAACCTGCGATGTCTTGTTACGTTAAATCGTGGCCGCCACGTTGGGCGCCAAATTTATGTTACGTTGGCTGGTAACCGTGCGTAACACAAAGAAGATCGAAGAAATGACCGGGCTCAATCGAAGATTAGGGGGGGGGGGGTTGTAGAAAGTAGACTGACATATGATGTATGCGGCGGTAAGCAGTTAGTGACGATACCTACAAGAAAATTAGTTAAGCAAACCTGAAAAAAAAAGATTAGTCCTGCAAACCTGAAATAAAGAAAAAGTATAGCAGCAATGAAAAGTCTAAGTTATTCAGTACTTTGTAGAATGTAAATAAAACTGTTTAGATAAACTATAGAATATAATCACGATAAAAGCATTACAAAATTTTTTATCACAAAGTGAGGTAATATTGGGGAGTAGCAGAAACGTTTCCTCACACACCAATTAAACATAAATCAGACAAAATGTTAACAAAAGATAAATAGGTAAGACACAATTGATATGAGTAATTCAGTAGTATTGATTTTTTTTTCTTTCTCTTTTTTCCTTAATAGCAGGCAAGTCTATTGTAAAAGGTATTAGAACGACGAAGATATGGCAAAACAACGGATAGATATTTAAAGTAATAATAAGTAGGAAATAGTTCAATTTCAGTAACGCTTCCTTGCTATTCCTTGCTATTGAAGTGTGGGATTCACGATGTCCTGCACTAACGAAGCACTTCACCCTTGACTGTGAGGGTGTTGATGGAATTTTTTACACTTTACACTAATCACACCTACGTATTTCACTGGTGTTAGCAGCAGACATTATCATGCTGATGGAACTATGTAGCATTGATAAATTTCTTGTTAATTCTATTTCCTGAGACCATAATTTCGAAATATGTTGTAGCACTAGTTTAATTTCAACTGGGACCAAATGTATATTATCTTCATAAACATCTAAAAAGCAGTGAGAAACTTCAACCAATACCTTTGTAAACCGGTAATCTGTTATATTTCGCAAATAACGAAATTTGCGCAAGCAAAGATCTATTGTAGATTCTTTGGGGTTAGAAAATTCAGAAACTACAGTATCGACTGTATTTGGATAATCCAAAGTATGAACTACTCTGATAAAAAGAAAAGGACCGCGAAACTAGATCGCACACCCAGTTCAAATAAAAAAAGACAACTCCACAAAAAAAACACAATTATTAAAGCAACGCCTATCACTAAAATAATGTTCCGTAAAACAAGCACGTGCGGTCGAGTCAACAAGTTTTATCATTTTTTTTTCCAACAGAAGATCAACAAAAACAATTAGTAAAGCAACGCGTATCACTAAAACCGTCCGTGTTCCGTAAACAAGCACGTCAAACACGTTACATATCAAGCATACTTCCTTCAAATGGTCAACAGAACTACACTGCTACAGTTAATATACAACTTTTATTTCACAAGAAAAACAACTAAAAGCGTGCCGTGCTTGTTCATGTGTTACGTTAATCTATTCCGCATTAATTCTCACTATTCTCAAAGCAAAACGAAACAGTCTTTTTAACGTAGTTAATATATAGGAACCAAGAACAAACTCCAACTACTCATCTGTTTCTATCAACTCGTTGCTATTACAACCGCTTATCGTCTCTTATCTAGACTTGTATATCCACATAAGCAACAAAATTTATACGAACGGCAAGACAAGAACGATGCAATCCACTCAATATAATACGACGCATTCGCCAACGGGTTAATAAATATAAAATATAGAAATAGTAATTGCAGAAAGGTATTTACTAATTGAGAAAAAGCGTAAAATGTTAAACGATTAAAAATGCACGTTACAGTCTGGTGAAAGGACACGAATACAAACTGTAAGATAGGTGGTGCTATACTTCCCATAATGTGTCTATTAAATACTGCAACTTTGCTTCTCCAGTCTGAGCTCCAATAATGGAGAAACGCGTCGACAGGATGCTCTCGTGGCTGAATTTGAGTCACTTGCCAATATTTTTTTTTACCTTGTATTAATTGAAGATTCATTAAACCTTATTTTTTAAATTTTATATATATATATATATATATATAAAATTAATAAGATGAAGTAATAACTTTTATGCAAGCCCAAATGATCATTTCAAATCGAGCTAGTAATTGAAAGAAGGAACATATAAGGTCTTGGACAGGATTTGGTGTAATTGGTAAACGCACAGTCCCAGCAAGACTGAGATGTAGGTTCAAATCCTATCCAAGACCTTATATTTTTTTTCTTTCAATTACTAACTCGATTTGAAATGATCATTTGGGCTTTGCATAAAAGTCTAAGTTATTATTTCATCTTATTAATTGTAATACGTTGGGATTTATCAACTTACCTCGTGCAAAAAAACTACCTAAAATATTTACATATTTAATACTTGGCTTATAGCTGTAATATTGAGTGTTGCTTCCTGTCTATGTCTGATATAAGTCAAAAACTTGACAATGTCAGGTGTTATTGACATAAATACTAAACGTAATTGAAAGTTAGGTTTATGTATAGTTCTGTACAGGATTTAGATTTGTAAATTTTCCAATTATAGTCATCGGTCTCGGTGGCGTAATTGGTAAACGCATAGTGCCGGCAAGACTGAGATTTAGGTTCAAATCCTGTCCAAGACCTTGTATTTTCCTTCATCAATTACTAGCTCGATTTGAAATGATCATTTGGGCTTTGCATAAAAGTCTAAGTTATTATTTCATCTTATTAATTGTAATACGTTAGTATTTATCAACTTACCTTGTGTAATTAACTACCTAAAATATTTATATATATATATATATATATATATATATATATATATTGCTATGATAATAGGGTAGTTTAAGGGTAGATTAAGTCATAGGAGTCGTAGGATAAATATAAACAGCTGTAACATTAAGAAAAGCATATAATTCCAGAAACTATAAGAGTAAATCGACTATTCTACATAATGTCAATTAAGAGGACACTGTATATAAAAGATATGTAACTAAATGCATGAGAACATAAATATGTTTAGGTATAGTTTACAAGTAAAGATAAGATTTTAAAACGCAACAAATTGCATTAAGATTAAATTACCGGGAGACATAGATAAAATGGCATTTCAAATATTTAACAATTGCGTCGAAAATATTAACGTAAACGCATCGTAAATAACTCATTATTAGAAAATCGTTACGTGACTAGAGAAGACGACATTTGTTCAGAAAACCAACATTCTGTGGCAAACGAATAAACACTAGGCGGTTCAATTATATGATAAATTGACAACATTGAATACGTGACTTGATGAAAAGCCAAAAGTTGGAAATCCTAGGATAATACTGCAATATGATGAATGCGGACGTGATGAATAGAGCATTCGTCGAAGATTTAAACTAGGTAATTTGTAAAAATTCCGAGATCTGCCAGATAAGGCAAAGTATCAGCCTTGATTGTAAACACGCCAATGAAAACTATTGGAGGAAGGGCTTATATATACGATAGAAACTGAACAACATTTTAGTCTACATTTAACTGAGCAACAACTATGTTCGAAGGTGATTAAAACTCACGTAATTAATGAAATGAAAAGTAAATAAATGAAATTTAAAGGTGCAAGAATTTTGTGCAACGAAATATAAGCCGATCTATTATAGATAGACGTAAGTTAAACAACTTAATTAAATTCATTTATAATATTAACAAAACAGGGTTCTAATTTGGGACGTTTTAATGTTGGACATTGGGATGTATTTCGATAGAAAGGCGATTTTTTAATTTGGTGATACTTTAATTTGGGGCGTATTTTAATTGGAGGTGATACTTTAATTTTGGACGTACTTTAATTTGGTACGACTTTAATTGGAGGCGATTTTTATATGGGGACATTTTGGTGATGTCTTAACGCAAACATAAAATTCCAATAAGCAAAGCGGACACAGCAAGGGGATGCAGATCATAGACTAGGATGGAACTCCAGAACCCATTCCAGGTTAGCAATTTTGAATACACTTTATTATTGAAAGACTGTTTTTAATTCAACATTTGCTATACATTGTATATTTGTAAGAGTCATCAAAAAGGTCACTTAAAAATATGAAAATAGGGGAAGGTATTTTGGAACGTTCAAAGGTTTCTGAATGTAATTAAAAGATATTTTTGCTGGCTTTCAGAAAAGCATAAATCTGGTAAATGTAGATATTTTGTATAAAAAGGAAAATTTTGAGTATTGTACATATTATCAAGTATTATATTGTGTGTTCTAGAATTGCTTTATTTGATTCAATAAGATTTATTCAGTAAGCTAGTCGGGGTTACATCCTAAATTAATATTTCACATAATAAAGGGAATAGCACAGCAATAAAAGGAATATCACAGCAATTTTAAGACGCCCTACATTGGGGTTTAAAATAATGAAGGAATCAGGGGCGAAAATCAAAGCAATTTTATGACATGCCCAACAGCAGGGGCGAACATCATAGCAATATATATATATATATATATATATATATATATATATATATAGGAGAAACTGACTTCGTGACACAATAATCTTCTTAAAACCATCCGTAAAAAACGCATCAACAGATAAAGTAAGGCTTACATGGGACCTTCCCATGTAAAGGTGCAAATCTAAAATGGCGATATGCATATCGCACCCTCGACTCCTTCTAAAAACCTATGTTACTTGTTTCAAAAACCAAGAGCGAGTGCCGTCCGATTTTACGAAGTAATGGAACGACCGTACGTTGCTGTCAATTGAACAGAGTTCAAACAACCACTCGATAAAACATGCGCCTCCATTATTTATTTTAAATAACACTCGGCTCCTAATTGGATAATACTGTAAACACCTGAATAGTAATTAATATTAAGTAACTAATTAACTAATTACTGAATTAAACAATTACTACACTAAGTGTAGTAAAGTGAAAAATCTACGTATTTGTAAACATCGACAAAAAATGTTACAATATTTATGGTTAAATGTGGTATGGGTACGGTTTTAAGGGCTAGGATACGAATACTTCATAGAGTTGGGTGATGATAGAGAATCGAATCGCACCTGGTCAATGATACAATACATACCTGAAGTAGGCCCAAGTTACGTTGAGATCGTAGAGATTACCTGCTCGCTCACATTTTGTAATATTATATCAAATCTAAAATCAAAAATGTGGAAAACTTGAACTGATACAATTTTATATTTGGTTAAATAATTTATTTCATGATTAAAAGCTTTTAAATGAAACGTTTGTAGCAATATCCTGTATAACTGAATTTAATATTTGAATATACCATTCGCAATGAACAAAAAGCAAATGATGTAACCGACTTCAGAACTATGAATATAGGCAAATTCTGCATCTATTTGTATAGCCGCTGTTCATACGGTTTGCTTTTTCGACTATTTTAATAGCATTGTCTTTGTATATCTTGACTCAGTTACTTTGTATACTAATTAATTCAATCTTAGTTTTAAAGATTATAACTTTCCTCTCTCGTTAGCTATGTGACTACTACAAACCACAATACCTTGGAAACGAATTGTGTTCGTAATGATTCTAATTATTATAAGGTGAACAAGAATTTATGAACATCATCGTTTAGACTGAAGCTTAGAATGGGAAATCGGATAATATCATATTTCTCAAGGATCAGATATCTATATAATACTTGTCTTGATGTTTAGTCGTGCTTGTTTGTATCAATTTCTTTCTCAAATATCGTGGTGGCGGCAGCGTAAAAATAAAAACCGTATGTACTGATCCAAATACTCTCGTCAACTTGTTGGTTAATCCTTTCGTGTTCGTTAACCGATGACAACGACATTTTTTTTCAATTTATTAAGCACTAAACAAATGACTTGCTACGAGAGGTTAAAGGGTTAAACTTTTAACAGTCCATTCATTCATCCAGTTACTGTATTGAACTTTGACTTTAGGTTTGCATTACTCATTGGATCGTAAATACCGACAACTGACTAATGGTTGTTGATACATCTTATTAAATGGAAATTGTGGGAGGGTTTACGTCATTTGCACTAATTATGCTTATTTTAAAAGACCTGAAAGCCTTAAACTATATAATATTTTGATTTATTGTAATGGTACATTCCATCTTATTAACGCTAACATTTACGCGAAATAATTTTTCTCGAAACTTGACGTATTTATCACATGTAGGATTACGAAGTTAGTATCACATAGATGAACCCCAATTTCAGGACGAGTTATATATTTTCTTGAGGTAGGAAACGCTTTAAGGGGCTCTAAAATTAAACTGTAAAATGGGAACAATTTAAAAGTTATATACCCAATAAGTTGGTAGGTGTCATCTTCTAGATCGCCACCAATTATACACACCCCACCAAATTAATTAAAATGCGAATCATCATCATTAGGTCTTCGGTCTTGAAACTGGTTAGACGCGTGCCGCTGTTGTTTCCTATTCTGAGCTAACCTACACGTTTCTTTGAATTTCCCACGGTCTACATATTTCACTATCTGTGTGCAGTAATCTGATCTAAGTCTACCTTTACCTTTCATTTTCCTATCTCTGCTTGTAATATATCCCGCACTATTCCCCAAATGCTTTAGAACATTTCCTGTTCTTCATTTTCTCCTACTTTTTTTTTGTTTTTCAAATATTTCACCGATATTCAGTAATTTGTAAAGGGAGTTAAGCAACCTGCGACTACCAAGATCCCCTTACACTTAAACATTCGGTGAATTAATAGTTTTCCAATCAATCCTTTCGCTCAGTCAACATTGGTTGAGAATATTGCAAAACCAACACCTGTAGTTGTTTATATTAATCATCAGGTTTAGGTGCCATTATATTTTTTGGCATTAGATTACCGTCTTGGAAATACGTAAATAAGAAATTTATTTCAGTTTCTTTCTTGATTAGCTGCAGCAGCTTCTTCACACCGAGCTAGAGCAAAACGCATTGAAACACTAAATGTTACAACATTTTTTTGGTCCTTTGTTGGTAATAAAAATGTGTCTTGATACGTCTGAATGCGCCCAAAATTCAAATCTCCTCACATTTAACAACATGAGTTGATTAATGCTTAGTTCATGTTCGTCATCAAGCTGATTGAAATTGAATTTAAATTTTTTTTTCTAATTTTTCATCTCAAAAGTAGTCCTTAGTGAAATCTTGAACATCAAATGTAAACAATTTAACTTGGTAAGTTTCCAATTATAGACTCATCACCAAGCTATTAGACTGCTAAACTTTCTCTAAAATTTGTTTTTCTTTATTGGTTTGTATCAACTAACATGCCTAGCTAACGCGAAGCACATTGAAAGTATAAGGTGCTTTGACAATTTTTTTTGGTCTCTTGTTGCTCCTAAAATACGCCCGAATGACCCCAAAATTCAAATCCTCTACTATCGAAAATAAAAAGCTGTTGACAACTTAAGTTTATTGATGCCATGTTCGGTCTTGCATGGCGACAATCTAATTGAAATATGGAGTTTTTAAAATTGTTTTTCCTATTTTGTTGCCTCAAATATAATTCTTCGCATGCCCAAAAAATCAACTTTTAAGTATGAAAGGTAAGCACATACAATTAAATTTGGTGAGTGGCAATTTCATATTCATTACCAAGCTAATTGAGGTACTGTACTTATTCAAAATATCTTTTCTTCATTAGTCGTGCCATCCAACTTCGCGTTCAGTTAGTGTCAATCACCTCGAAGTATTAAGTTTTCGGCCTTTTTTTAGTCCTTTGTCGTGCTTAAAATACGCCGTAAACTCTTGATACGTCATGTATTCAAATTTTATAACATCCCAAACTAATAGTTATTAACAGCTAAGTCGACTGATGTCAAGTTTATGCCCTGCATCAAACTACTTGAAATGTTGATTTTGAAAATTGTTTTTTCCATTCTGTTCCGCTAAAATTAGTCTTTAAGACGCTCAAAATTCAAATCTTAAACTTTAAAGATGAAAACTTGGTAAGTGTCGTTTATACACACAACTAAGTTAAAGTTTTAAACTTACCTTAAAATTTGTTTTTCTTGATTAATTGTTTCAACAAACTTTTGTCTATTAACCAGTTTCCCCACTAGCGCAAGATACATTGAAATATAAAGAGTTTAAAAATCTTTTTAGTCTTTTGTTGCTCCTAAAATGCGCCCTAAAGGCCTGCATATTTTCAAAAATTTACATCTTTTGACATCCAAAACAGTAGGTTATTAACAACTCAAATGGGTGATAAGTCTTTGCTTGGAACCAAGATAATCGATGTACTAACTCTTTATAAATTTCCATGCAGTTTTGTTCGCCCAAAAAGCACACTTTTTGCCCTCTAAAATTCAAATAATTTTTTAGTTTATTTTTTATGGATTTTATTTATTAGGGATTGATCTGTCTGCCCACAACCAGAACTGCTTAACCCCTTATCTAGCAATGAGTAATAAAAAAAGTTAAAATTGTTATATAATTTCTAATCAACCATAGATCACGCCCCGGACCATGGGCGGTAGTGTAAGTTATCAAAAAAATCGTGGTTGATTTTCTATACCTTTCGAGAGTTCTTGTAAATTGTAACAAGCCCAGGGTAAGGTTGGATGACAAGCGGCTTATAGAAAAAGAAAATTCTTATGACTTGTAGTTAGCTGAGCTTTTAACCCGCGGTCGCATGAGATTGGGTCAGTGGATTTAATTAAAGTTAAAAAAAAACAAGGTAATGGACGCCACCTAAATTTTGTATAAAGCAATTGACTAAATGAATTTGCTTAAAGGAAAAATTTGGAAACCTATACTATCACAAACCACTTTAAATACAAGATTGATTGTCACAACTAGGTTACTTACTTTCTTTCTGCTCTAAAGAAGTTCTAGGATGCCTCTGAAACAAAATTACTACTAGCAAACATGTAATTTATTTAATAATTCTGTGACTATACGAAATTCTTTAATTTTGTTTCAAATACTTAACACTGAATTGTTGTATTAATTCCTTTAATGGTCATAAAACCTTTGGGAAAAATTAAATATTCATAAAAAAATGAACTGAAGAAAAATAGGTTTCTATATTCTCATTTTAAACAATTATGTACAAAATAATGTAACTCAACAAAACAATTTCTTACGAATCTATATAATTACGTTACTCAAGAGATGTAAAATTTAAGTTTTTGTTATGTCTACTGAATTTTAATTAAGTGGTATATTTTGTTTAACAATATCCATTTATATTTAATAGCTCGAAGTAGCGCTACTAGAACCTTACAAGTGATTTAAATACTTTAAACATGCAGCAATGTATTGGTTAATTGTTCTCAAGGCAAACTACATTTGTTAGAATGAAGGCACGCAAACAACATGTTGAACTAAGGTTTCGGTAAACAAGATAAGAAATAACATTTGTTTAAACAAATACTGCAAACCATATGTTATTATGATTGATGTAACTTAATATTTTTTTTTATACATAGTTTGACAAGAATGACTTCTAAATTTGAACATCTGATTAATAAAATAAAATCATTCTATATATTTTAAATGTTGAACCGTTAAAAGTTAAGCTTTTTCTATTAATAAATAGGTTGCTAAATTATCTGTACTGGAGGTATTTGTACATCAAAGCATGAAGTAATTTAAAATGAACAATAAAATATTACGTCGATATATGTGTGTGTATACGAAATAAAATATGGCACATGCAGCAAAAATTTCAGGAAATCAAATGGGCTTACCCACCGACGTCAATGACCTAACAACTTGTCAGCACTTGTTGCGATGTGAGCATCCTGCCACGTGTCGGTACTATCAAACAATTCCGCTTACCATTTTCTGCGAAATGAATTTCCATATAGGTAAATTATTTGTACATCAACCAAATAGAATAATCTTAAAATTCCATTAGAACTATTGTAGTTTACTGAAGTTACATTATAAATTACGGAAGTTGCACTGCATATATATTATTAAAATCGTAATCAATCACCTATAAAACAAACCGTTTGTAAAGACTAATCACTTCATAACTTTAAATTTAAATTTTTATTTGTGTCGGCGCTTACGCCAAAACTTAAAAAACTTAATTTCCAGCAACATGTCGTCTGCTTTTATATCGCAGACCAGTGACCTTTCGGCTCGAGGAGCAGACAAAAAGTGAGCATCTGACACAATTCGACAAACAACATGAAGATCTTAGATTTTCTACATACGAGTAAGGAACACGAGCAAGATATGTAATAGTGTTATTATCTATATTAATAAAATGCTTTAATTTTATTGGTTTATTAAATATACAAAGTGCTGGAATTCATATTAGGTAAAGCGTTAAATAAATAAATGCTGAAATAACGGCTTTGTAGCAGTAATGTTGACGAATAATTCAGTTCGGAATTTTTACATGTTACAAAATTGTTTTAATGTGTTTTATAGGAAAAATAGGCATAGCTTATATATTTTATTTCATTCAAAAGTTATAAAAATAAAATATTAGAATTTTTTTTATAATGTTAATTACACTTATCATCAGGTTTAGCACTATTCAACATTGTTCTGCAGGCGTGAATTGCAGTTTACATTGTCAATAAGTGGCAAATAAGTAATGAATAATAAAAAGGAAATATACTCTAAATAAATTAAAAATAAACTTCTACACAACGGCAAGTAAAACGTACAATAATAAAAAACATAATTGTATAAAAAAGTAGTACCTATAAATTCCTTTAATTTCTTGGGACATGGAAGTTATGAAAACAATTTTTCTTGGTTGTAAAACACAAGTTTAGTTTACATTTACTACATACAACTGTAGTTACACTTAGGTTTGACCATTTTTGCACCTCTTGTTTTCACCAAAAACTGGAAAATTACGGACCTGATCGAGTCTCACCTCATGCGGCGATCTTGGTTTAACTGGAGTGTCTATTTTATTAGTTATATATAGACGGTCTACCTCTTCACTTTATGTAATCAATAACATTTGAAATTCTCAACCTAAATTCTTTTCGAGACCAATGTTTTGTAACAGGACTCGTTAAACCTAGGTTTCGCCGATATAGTAACCAGCTCTTTATTACACATATAACAAGTAGTTGTGAAAACACACTTTAAAATTTGTTTGTTTCATATCATGTTGCCACAAGCATGTGTGCGAGGTCAACTCCTCCCATAGCTGATTATACTGCCATATGATTTGTGGACACTGAATGTCAATTTTCTGTTTGACTTCTTTGTAATATCGTTTTACCGTACTTATGGGTTTTGCATCAACATATGAACTAGCGATAGTAATACATTTCCTGTCGGTAAATTTTACTATAACTACTTTATTTTTGCTGTCAAATCGTATCTCAAATAACCCTCACCCTTTTGGCATCAGCTCCTTATCCTCAACTAATTTGCATCTACTAAGTGGATTGCATCTAAGTATTGATGGCGATTTTATGACTTGCTTATTTTCCAGACATTTGTACTGAACAGTTATTTGTATTTTCAATTATCAGATCATAATTTTCTTCTGTAAAAAAATAACTAAAAATACTCAATTGTAGACTTAATTTTTATATTTTTAGAAAAATTATTGTTTGGTATATTGTCTTCATCATGCAAAAGTTTTCCTTTTTTCATGTATAATCTACTAAAATTTTTTTTGTACTTTTTATCAATGCATTTTGGCTTTTTTTATTAGGTTACTGGCAGTCTTCCTCTTTTACCTCACAGGAGTTCCTAGCGAATCTTCTGAAACAATGGGAATATTTTCAATATTACTTTTTGTTGAAATAATTGTTGAAGTTTCTCTAGTTGACTGGTTCATGTCATCTTCATCGTTCTCATCAATAAAATCATGCGACTTGAAAATTGCAACAATAGTTCCATCTTTATGGAAGAATCATATAATTTTAAGACCTCGTCTGGAATTGATACAGTCTCAGATACATTATCCGAAAATTCTTCACCATTATCTGACTCGTTATTTTCTGATTCCAAAGTTGGTATCAACACCAGCGATACAATCTTTGAAAATCTCTCAGTATTACAAATAAACCAAGTCTGGATAGAAAAAAGCGGTAAATGCATTTTTACATGTATAAAACAAGACTTGCGATACGATTTTACATGTAATCTTCTCTATATGGACATTTATATGTGCGCGATAAAGACAGACATATCGAACACACAATAGCCTAATTAAAATCTGCACAATAGTTTTCTTCAACTAAGAATTTTTTAGCTCCTGGCATGGATAATTTAATTAAATTCTAATTTGCCTTTATCTTACAGTATCCCTTCCATCATATTAGCAAATATTCGCGCATCTAGTAACAGTATTAAATAACATTGCCATCTTAAATCTGCACAATAGTTTTCTTCAACTAATCATTTTTTAGCTTCCGGCATGGATCGTGCTTTCGACACCATCACCACCACCACACATGCAAAAAGTATTAAACATTATTAAATAATATTGTCATCTTAAATCTGTACAATAGTTTTCTTCAACTAATCATTTGTTAGCTTCCGGTATGGACCATGCTCTCGACATCCTGATCTGGACCGTCGGACCCAGGCATCCTTCCGCAGAACCTCGACATCCATTCACAGGACCACCGGATCTGCAAATTCCTCCGCTAATTTAGAGTGAATGTGTATTCCTTATGATAGGAAACGAAGGATTTTAATGGATTAATCGTTTGAGATTGTGGCAAATAAGAAATTAATTTACAAACGATTGCATTAGTTTATGTGTGTGATAAAGACAGACATATGGTATACACATTAGTCTAATTACCATACCACATTTCCTTAATCACCTTTATTAAAATCGTTTTATATAAAATTTATCTCACCTAAATGTATAAGCAATATATTATTAATCAATCTATACCAATACAGTTTAACTCTTTTATATCTTTTATCTCGCTTTAAGTACATCAATTAATTAGTTATTTACTAAACCACCACATCTTAAATTGACTCTTAATCATCTCAGCATTGCAACATATGAAATCATACTATTGTAAACGAGAAAAAACTATTATTAATTAGTTGTATATAAGTATGATTACAAGCCAATGATTACATGGCAATTTTATGAGATGTTGCATTAGCTAGCTCCAAATGTACCTGATTCAAAGCGAAAAACCTTAGTTTGGATAATGATGTAATTATTATATATCTGTATCTGTTCTAGATGTGTATTTAATAGATATTGTCACACAAATTTTCGTATAAAAAGCACTAAAAAATTTATAAGAATACAGTATCGCGTTTATTTTAAAACGGCTTGCAGAATATCAGTGAGGTAAGTAATTTCAAGTTTATTTTTGTTTCTATAATTTAAAATGAACTGTAATTATATCGCTCATTATGGAGTTGTAGAATGAAGAGCATAATTTATTTCACAGATTTTGAAAGACTGTTTATTCACACAAGACACGGTAATACAATTCGAAATGCGTACATTAAAATGAGTCGTGAAAAATGTTGTTTTGGGAATGACATAATAAAAGAACACACATTCTAAACGATACATATTTGAAACAATTTATGTTTACAGGTGTAATGGCGTTTGTTTAGGTAAATATAATTTATCAAGGTTCTATTTATTTTTGGTTGTATAATGTAAATGACATACTAACAACATTCCTCATTAATGACACTATTATTTATTTACAACATAGAAATGTGATATATTTAGACCCGGTTTGATTTGAATTGTGTTGCTAAAACTAATTCATGGCAGAAAATAACAAGCAAGTTTAATAAAAATTATTTATTTAATTAAAAAACACATTTATCTGAAAGATTATTATATGCAAATACTTCGTAATGCTTTACAAATGCACCTGACATTTAGCATTGAACATGAGAGATTACTAATAGCATGAAATAAACATGACTTTACATCTTGACTAATCAATCTAAGGGTCTTGAAATTTGGAATACAATAACCTTCGACATTTACGACGTAATAGGCAAGCAAATATCTTGATATCAATTGCTGCTTCTGCAACCCTTTCACATACAACGTCAGTCATCTTCACACTCTAGATGTTAACTAATCATTAACGTCGTTTTAGATATTTATATACTCATCAAAATTCTTCCTATATCGCGCTTTATTAATATCAAAATCTTTACCAATAGTTAAAAAATTGTGTTTTGCTCTATCACCATTCCAGCAGCATTGTATACACTTTTCTGTAAATTTTGTAAACGGCATATCACTGCTAACATGATTTAGAAAAATATGTCGAAGATGTGCATCATCCTGTTTCCATATTGAAATGACATTAGCATTATCCCTTAGCCTATGGTTTAAGCATTAGCATATTGTAGCGGGCTACTACTAACGCGTTTCACTAATTTAAAACAAGTAGTAATAAAGGTCTTTATTACTCACTATTCATAAGTCCAATTAACAGTATATGCCTTATTTATAAATGTTTTCAGTCCATATAACAATGAAGAACCATCACACTAATGCTATTTACCAGCACTAATATCTTCTTAAACTAAATTCTTAACCATAGGTCTATTAACAACACTAAACACTTTATTTATTACACTTTTGTCTATTTATGTATTCTACAAGCTGTCTGCACAATAAACACGTTCACATAATATAAATTTAAGTTTACTCTTGGACTTCCAAAAGCTTAACTATTTAACTTTACACGATATAATTTATATTCGACATTCTGATATAGACAAACTCTGTACTTCATCATCGGTCTTATTTATACCCTGAATTAAATATGTGATTCATTCTCTGGTATGTCCTAGAAAATTCTAGGCTTCTGTAGTATATACATTGCTTACGGCGCTTGTGTGTGTTTGACGGGTTGCCTAATAGTAGCTTGTAACAATATGTTCGACATGGTAAAAGCAATCAACATGAGAAAAATTGTGCGATCTTGTTTTGCTAGTTTGCAGGTACATCATCAATTACATAACCTTCCTTGGCATCTTCCGGTTCCATTAAGTCATAGTAATCATCATATTCTTGATAACCAATATGCTCTTTTAAAGGTTCAAATACATTTCTTAGCAACCCATATTTTGGTTGATGTAAACTCTTCGAGAACACATAGATATTTTGAAACCTTTTACCATTTTCGTGTAAAATTAGTGAAATTAGGGCGTTTGTCTTTCCGCAGTTGAACGCTCCAGCAAATATTGCACGTATATTTGAAGGAAACAATGGTCCATGTTTACCCATTTTCATTTCATTGGACGTTAAAAGTTCGTCAAAGTTCTGAATAGGTATTTTCAATTCTTGCTTTTCTTCTCTATAGAAATCTTTCATTTTTAATAGCATACTGCTTGAGGTACTCACGTAACGTTCTTCGGGGTATACTATACTTTCTGCTAGCGCATGCGTCATTTAGTTTTGCACGTCTAAAAACAACCTTTCTCTGTTAATTATCTCTAATTATTCGGGTATTATATCGCTTTGAGATATTCCATACAAGTCTTGACAAGAAAAAAAAATTATTGCTATACAACCTTCAATTGTAATCCCATCTAAAAGAGTCTGCAAGTAAAATTAATTGTCTTAGATTGTTATAAATTAAATGGTATTGCATCATTCTAAAAAAACATATTTACACATGTCTTAATGTACGCCCTGAAGGTATTTTAAATAATATAAACCCTTGACACCAAATAAATTCTGTTAGTATTTTTGAAGTCGAGAGACCTTTCAGTGCCTTTTTAATTGCTTATACAGTCATTTACGTGAAGGATTTAATTTTATGTTTTATTTTACTTATTTAATTTTTTCAGAAATGGAATCCAAACAGCGATTCGTATGTAACAAGTGTGAAGTTACATTTGGGCGAAAAAATGATCTTTCACGACACTACCAAAAACTGCACGGGGCTGCTTCAACATCAGGTAAGCCTTCAACGTTAGCAGTTAAACACCCCGCTGACGTTCAACTTGTCAACATCCCTGCAAAACAAGTTGCGCCTGATCTTAAGCGATGCGACGTTTGTGACAATAATGTTTCTAGACTATGTTTGCGGCTCATCTACGAACCAACACGCAAAAAAAATGCCGCAAGCAGTTCTGTAGGTTGTAATGACGTTGTGCAGATAATATCACCTGCATTCAAAACACGTATTGCCACCCAGAATGCTAAATGCTACTGACAACATCTCGCTGTTCCTGAACAAGAATGCTGAGCAGTTTGTAAGTTTAGTTGGCGATAAATAGTAAGTCCATACAACATTAAAAATCAAGTGCCAGCTGTAGGGCTATACACAAAAATGACCGGCGAACAAGATACAAAATGTTTTAATACAAAAAATATTGTTATTACTCATTCAATAGACTTGGGTCTTGTGTACAAGAAACTTTCGGACGCAATAAACACAAGAACTGAAGAATTCCACCATCGGGATTCAGGATGGTCTATACAGCGTGTGCTGTACTTGGATAATAATATTAATAAGTCTTCGCCGTTGCGTGGATCATCCTATATCGAGTTAGCTAAGTGAAGATAAAAAAGTCGTAATCAACACCAAGAATCCAGACTCGGCATGTTTCGCTTGGGCCATAACAGCAGCTCTTAATCCTGTATTTGATAATTCAACTTTACCTTCTTCATACCCGCACAACAGTACGAACTGAATTTTGATGTACTAGACTTTCCATGGACATTGACAATATTCCGCGATTTGAAAACTTAAACGATATCAGCGTAAATGTGTTTGGTGTTGAAGGCAAATCTATCGTAGGTCCATTACATTTCACAGCTAGAAAGCGTGCTAGACATGATAATCTTTTGCTTATCTAGGATGGTGATAAATCTCACTATTGCTGGATAACAAATTTAGGTAGACTAGTAAGCAAACAGTTACCAGCAGATTGTCATTACAGATGGATTTGCGATGGATGTCTTATCTTTTTCGAGTCTGAGGAGCATTTGCGACAACATTGCGAGCATGGTCATGTGGTTACAACCTTGCCCACTGCTACCAACAATCTTCTTAAGTTTAAAAACATTCATAAACAGTTGCGTGTGCTTTTTGCCATTAACGCTGATTTCGAGGCCGTGCTCAAACCGATTAGTTCGGTCATGCAAGATTCACAATCCTCTTATACCAACAAAGTCCAACGACACGATCCGTTCAGTTTCGCGTACTATATTAAATGTTCGTTTGATGAGAGTTTAAACAAATTCGAGACACACAGAAGACCTGACGCTGCCCATGTATTTATGCTGAAGTTTAGGCAGGAAGCACGAAATTAGGTAAAATACTTAAGGCAAACGTACCGATGACATCACTGAATTGATTTGAACAAGTTTTGTATGATCAGTCGCCCGATTGCGGAATTTGCAAAAAGCCATCTCTCGGGAAAGTTTCGCTTTCCAGCGCATTCACAGTGTAATATCCAGTATAAGGTGCCAAACTTTCTACCTGTGATATTGCACAATCTGAGTGGTTATGATTCGCACTTTATAGTACGCGAACTTGGATGTGATTCCGAGGGTGTAAAAGCTATCGCCAACAGTTCTAAATGATTTTTTTTTTTTTTGGAAATTTGTTAGACTGCCTGACGATGACGACGATAACGATACAGTCTTTGACAATGGCTACATTGACAATGACGACACTGCACAACATAGTAAACGTTGTGTACAGTTACGTTTTATGGCTTCCTCGTTGGACAAGTTGGCTAAAAATTTGAAGTTTTCTCAGTTTGTAGACGTACGCCGACATTTTCCCAATGAACAGGATAGTTCATTGTTAACTAAAAAAGGTATATTTCCATATAACTATGTCACAGATATATCTGTGTTGGATGAAGAATCTTTGCCAGCAAAAGACGCATTGACGACATCTGGTATTAGCGAGGAAGAATACCAGCACGCTAAAACTGTTTAGAATCACTTTGAAATATAGACACTAGGGCAATACAGTGATTTATACTTGAAAACTGACGTTCTACTGTTGGCAGATATATATATATATATATATATATATATATATATATATTTTGTAATGATTACGCCGCACCCCGAAGTAATAAACGTCCAGTTTCCTGCTGAACGCCACCGCTCTGTGTTTTCTCTAATATTCTAATTTTAATTATGCCACGGCTAGCCCAGTTTAATTCACACAGAGTGCACAACGTTACGATTATCAAATAATTTACCCCATCAAATCTTACCTGTTTGGAATGATAAAACGAAGTCAATCAATATTCGTATAATGAAAGGAAATAATATCTACACTTCACAATTTTGTTATCTGACAAATAAACCCTTCAATCAATTAAAATTATTTAGATTATTTTTGTCAAAAATGGTATCTCTCTTTTAATTTAAAGACATCATAAACGACACCTTTTACTGAAAAAATCTAGAACGTTCAAGACCTTTTATCCTTTTTACGTATTAAATATTTTTGTTGACTCCTTACAAATTAGAAAGTGATATTCAGTGTTTAAATTTAAATTTGAATTGATTCCTTATACTAGTTAGCCCTGACTTGTGATTTCCTGGTGAGTCCGTTACCCCTTTGGTCTGCTGTTGCGTGTTGTGGATCAACACCCCGTTATTATCTTCAATCAAAAAAACAATGCTCTGCTTTGTGCTCCTTCACGTAAGTTTGAACCACTAATTCAGTATTGTTAATCCTAGTTTCCAAAATTTATTTCGTGATTTACTTTATATTTTTCTGAATACGACTTAGATTTCTCGATACCACTTAGATACAACTTGGATTTCTGAATACCACACGTAGATATCCTAACTTAGATCCTTCTGGATACCACTTAGAGCCCTACATTATTATAAACATTTAATTTAAATTAATTAACCAATTTCTACTCAAGGTTTCAGCAAACATCGAAAGCTTTTTCATATATCTTGAATGTAATTTGTCATCAAATATTATACAACACCACTTTTCACAAAATTTAATAATTTAATTTGAAATTTATTTCGACGCGTAAATTTTTGAGTAACAGTGATGCGAGACCTGACCTCCTTATCAACTCTGGGCGTTATATAGTTTTCGCTATCTAAATTTTGATTGGCTTATCAGAGCCATCGTACGAAGTCTTATAACCAACCATGATTGTTTTGGATATTCCTAGGGGTTTAAGCTTTATTTCTGATGAAATAATTCTGTAGTTACGTATTATGCTCGTATTTCTATTATTTCACGATCTTTGACCGCTTGTTTTGTTATTATTATTGGTTTTTAATTTAGCTTCTGCCGGTTGTTTGTGTAGATAAAGCTTTTGGGGAATTGAACGAATAACTGATGTAACATGTGTGATGTAAATCCACGTGTTTCTGTTTATGTCCCGTATTTAAAACTTATTTTTGAAAGTTTGTTTGTTATCAAAGCGCTTTATTATTCTTTCTTTATCGCATGCGTAATTACGTGAAGACTTACTAGATTTTATCTTATTCCATGCTTATCTATTTTATAAAATTATTGAACGCTACTTGAAGTAATTTAATTACATGTATAATTTTCTCTCTGCTGAATATGTGTTCTATTATTGAAAGATATGCTTACCGGCATTGATTAAAGTTAATTGCGATCCATATACAAGGTGTTAAATGTTTGCTCTTAGCATAATATGCGAATTATTTATTTTTGTTGCTAAATAAATGCTGTTTTCTAATTCCTATTGCTATTTACATTTATTACGCGACCAATACGACTCAATACACCCCTAAATAACCTCCTTATAATAGCAATATATATATATATATATATATATATATTACAGTGCATAAGATGAAATAATAACTTAGACTTTTATGCAAAGCCCAAATCATCATTTCAAATCGAGCTAGTAATTGAAAGATGGAAAATATAAGGTCTTGGACAGGACTTGAACCTGTAACTTGGTTTTGCCGGAACCATGCGTTTATCAATTACGCCACCGAGACGGATGACGACAATTGGGAAATTTACAAATTTAAATCGTGTACACAACTATATATAAACCTAACTTTCAATTACGTTGCCAAATCTAATATTTAAATGCATGTAAACCACAATTTACAATATCAGATAAAGGGTTAACATTTTGGTACTCTGTTTCTTCAATTTCCTTTTACAATATCCAACAGATCAGCCATTCCAGAAAACATCTAACAATGGAACTGCTCGATGTTTGGAAAATTTGATGTCTGCCTTTCTTTTCTAACAAAGTATTCTTTTTTTATTATTGACAAGAAAGCATAGGCATTGATTATTAATGCAATGTATCGGTTTTTAACTGTTTGAATTCAGGGGTCTTTTAAGTTTTAATTTACCAAATGCGTTTTTCAGTTTTTCTCTATTACAAAGGAATATGCCTTCCAACTGGCCATCGCCTGTTTCTCTTGGCTTACTTGAAGCAATTCGTGAAAAGGTTCGTCTTGTATTACTTCTCCAGGTTTAATTTCGAGTTATTCCAAATCCTATGATAAACATATGATCTATATTCGCAGTATGGACTCTCGTTGGTGTAATGCCCTTTATACCTGAAGGATCTCTGTCAGAATTATTTTACCATCTAATAATTGAATCTGTATTTGTATGCAAAGAAGCCTGGTTTTTCTCGAATGTCATGTTGCCGTTATCCTCAATACAGGTATCACCTTTGGTGGTAACAGTTGCATTAATAAACGTACCATTTACTAATACAAAATCACATTCATTTGAACAGCTCTTACTAACAAATACAGCTTCTCTATTCCTTCGCCGATGTATATAGAGAACCTACAATTCTGTGAACATAGCGTACACTACGGTTGCGCCGCTTTCATCTCTAACCAATTACTTATCTTGTAGATGTTCATTATTTATTTTTTTTTTTTTACTTTTTCTTATTCTCTGGTAGGTGGAGCACTTCAAATTATGTAACCTAGGTCGTTCAAGTTTACATTCGCAGACGTTTCGGGTGTACCTGAAAATCTTTGACTGCGTGCCCCATCTCTGTATTGGTGTATTCGTACCAGAGGATTCGTTTTTTTTAAAATATAGGTTGTTTTTAATCTATATCCTAACCATTTAATTCATAGTGTTGTCTGAATTATTTCGTTAGGTTCCCAAAGCGGCAATGCAACTTTATCTTATTTTAACCCTATACAGTTTGGTCCTATAAATATTTTAATTTGCATTCTAATAATCACTGTTTTTGTCAATTACTGCCCATTTGACTTCTCCTATGTTGTAACAGTTTTTTTAACCACTGCAAAGCACTAATAAATTATTAGTTAAATACATTTTTTTGTCTGTTCCATTAAACCAGTAAACATCGTCAATTAAATAAATATTCGTATTGGGATCATGTGGTCTAACCACAATACAGAGATGCTAGTTTGGTTGCTAACATCAGGCGTTAACTATTTGTATAAATATTTCAAGGCCAAACACCTTTCCTATTTCGTGCACAATGTGTCAATGGTCACTTTAGCTAGAACACTTGACACGCAGGTATCATGGAGAACATCAGAGTTCTAGCGAGTAATTTGCGTGTGGTTTTACGCACTTGTGAAAGCTCAAGTGTAATAAACACTTGATATAGTGTTTTTAATAATGGTAAGCAATTAGATATAATCTCCTAGACAAACTAAATAATTTTGTTGTAGCGCTCTTTTGAATATTCTTTTGTATACTCTTTTGTATATTTTTTGGTATACTCTTTTGTATATTCTTTTCATATATTCCTTTGTTAGTCTGATTCCATTTTATCTGGATTTATAAAAATTAGCCCGTTTAAATTTTGTAATGTATGATTATATGGATCTTTTCTTTGCATTTACGATTATCGAGTTTACAATTCAATTATTTCAAAGTAGCGATAAGAAATATTGGTCTAACATGAACGTCCTTCAACTTTACCATAATAGTTGGATTTAATAAAATGTTCTGCGATGAAACTGTAAATTTGAAATTTCACCGGAATGTTCTTCAATTTAGATAGGAATTTTGTGGTTTCAATCTAACGTCCAATAATTAACAGTAATGGTCTTTTTCAAATTGCTAAGATGAATTTACAAGCAACTATGTGGATAATTACACGCAAGATAATTATTCTGGTAACGATCTAAATATAGTAGTAGATCGAAGTTTTGCATTTTTGTGATAACCGTTGGAATGGATTTTGGTTTTAACCCGTTATTGCGTATAGAAAATACGCTTTAAGCTCATATGGTTGGGTACAAGAAACACGCAGCTGGTTATTTGCAGTACAACACGTGAAGGCGATGTTATTTGTTTGTCCAGGGACCGTATGTATAAACATCTGCTCTAACACGATGTAACGCTGTCACACAAACAAAACATGTTGAAACGAGGTAAGACATTTATATTATTCTTACATCACGTCCGCACTTGGCAAAGTTTGATACAAGGCTACACCAGAAAAATAACTTTGTGATGACCTATAATTATTATTTTGTTTAGGAAACTAGAAAGGAATTTGATACATTTTTATTGCCAATATAAATGCAGTGTAATAACAGTTATTATTGTCAACGAAATTAAGCAACTCTATTGAGTTGTGATTAAAGTTTCATTTATGTATAATTATAGTTAAAGCTTTTGAACATTGAATTATTGGATATTTTCGATATTTTCAAATACATTTGTAAACCGAATAACAATCTGATATTTTTGGTATTTATTTGAGTTAATTTTTGTAGTAAAAAGAAACGCTTAACGTATTTGATATTTCATTCAAATTCATAGTTCGACCTCAGTGTAGAAGAAATTATAGTAACCTTTTTGAAATGTAAATTTTGTACATACAATTTTTATCACGAAACAACTTTTAATTAAAGAATCACCATTTAATTCTTTTAATTAATTGTTTTATTTTGAACAAGTGAGTTCAGAAATGGTATAACCAAGTCAAGAAACAAAAGGCATAAATACCTTTGAGGTAATGATAGTTGTAGCTCCCATTTAACGAAGAAGCTCTATTTCCTCTTTCAGAATTTGATGCCTAATATTTGTGTCTATCAAACTGTGTGCATAATTAATCTTTTCAGCTATTTTTTTATGAGGTAGCAAGAGTATACCTCTTGTGTCCTTACTTTGTTAATTTAATTCAATTTTCTTCACAGCTCCTGCGTAAGCAGTTAATACGATATTCTTCTTTAATGACTCCCAAGTCCCCCTTAGGGAAAACCTCTGTTCAAAATTTAATGACTGGGTGCCCCCCCCCAACCCCTGTTTTGGTATAGATTAAGCCGTAGTAAGCAAATAATGTTTTGTAAAAAGAACCACGACCAATCCTTATAAGCTCTACCCGAGGAATAGACCCCTAGCATAGTCGGAAGATATTTGCGTTCCGTCATTTTAAGGAAATCCTTCCTTAAAGTTCACTGCTTCCATTTGAGAATATTAAAGAACCCACGGGTTACTATAATTATTCAATCAACCACAACAGCAAGTGTTAATCTTGTAAGAATGTGATAAATTTGCCTAAATGTTTGTTGGAAAAGATTCTGATTTTTATATACTTTTGTGCGATCTCTATTCTTTTTATTATCGTCTTTCTGAACTACAAGCTTCTTTTTAGTTACTAGACATTATAAATTTAATGCGGTTAATTATAATTTTTTCCAATTTGTCTTCATTACAATTTCTGTTCATCGATGAATCTTTCTTTAAAGTTTTAAAAATTTTTACAAAGTTTGTGTCACATTTTTTTCTTTCGGCGTAAAAGTCTAGTACTAATGTAAATGAGAAAACATTTTGTGTACAAAATCCGCCTGTTTGAGAAACTTCACATGCCCCTTCAGTCTATTTTTTGACAGTGATAATCGTTGTCTACGTCGTCTTACACTCATTGGTGATCCATAGGTGCACCAGAACCACTTTGAGAGGCATTCAGCAATCAAACCCTCACATCGTGAGCATATCGTCCTTAAATCGTTAGGCTACGTCATTTTAAGCAAAATTCAATTTACGTTATGACCTTGGTTCTTCCGGTGTATTAGTTTTACAATCTGACAATGTTGGAATCAGAATAAACAAGAGCAAACCTCAAGGGAGTCCCAAACAAAAATATTTCAGAGAGGAAGACTATACTTGAAACAAGATGGAACCAGTTAAGATACTTTGAAATTTGGATTTCGCACCCATAAGGTATGGCCTCTGGGGAAACCCTTTTTTGTATACGTCTGTTGGTTTACGGGAATATCGACGTTTCAACTTTATCTCCTAATGGGGGCCTACACGTGCGCTAACGTCTCATAAAAGCTTTAATTTGTCTCTAGAGACAATAGTGAAGTGAAAAAGTTAGACTCATTTTATAACAAGATAACAATATTTACCAAGGCTTCTTTATAGTAAATTAGCTGGAATTCTTTATAATTCCATGTATCGATGTTTAAAAGTAATATTCCTACACCGCAATACAATCTATTGACAACTTTTTTTACACTGCTTGATGAGTACATTTTTAAATAATTTTTCGTTTTGAAGGGTATTTTTCATTAAGACGTCTTTACATACACTAGTGTACTAACTCATTCTACTGTAACTTATGTATTGAAATTGTAAGCAATAAGCGGTTGGTTACTAAATATTTGGCTTTTGATAACAGGCTTTGCTCAAAGAGTTATATTACACCGTAGAATAAATAAGAAAAGTTTAGAGCGTCGTTTATTGCTGGTGCTGAATACTAATTTCGTGTTTTAACTTATGCTGTTGAACTTTAGTTTAACGAGTTTTCCATATTTTTGTTTCTGTTTTCTGGTTTTAAATTAAAAATGCACGGAGTTAACCGATAGCCGCTATTCTATTTATCAACATTTTGCACTTACATCGTTTCAGAAATGTACACAGGGTTTGGAAACATGCGCATCTGGTATTGCTGATGCATTTCTATTAAAACAATAAAACGCCATTAATTATTTCTGAAGCTGTACTGAGTATTACTAATTAACGAAAGGATAAGAAGTTGGATACTTTAGTTTGTAAGTAAGAGTACACAAGTTTGTGCAATAAGTGCAGATGGGGAGACGACAGTTTTAGCGCTTCCGGAAGCGAATGTCACAGAAACCGTTGGTTTTTATGATGTCATCGATCGCACTCCTTTTGGAACAACTGATCCCGAGTTTTGGTGATGTGATTGCCTGTATTTGTTTTGGTGTCACCAACCTTTGCCCTTTTGCACGTTTCCATCCTACACTATTCTGGTTAATGACCTCAATTCCAGCAGTGAGCCTGTTTTTAGACCTACTTTCGTAACACTGGTTGCGTTTCCTGACATACTTTCCATTCGCCTATGATTGTTACCTACCTTTTTTCACCTAATCATTGAATCATTTCTGTAACCGACTTGATTATTTTTGGCTAGTATCGATATTTTACTTACAACCCCTCTCTTAACCTATCTGCAGGGTATAAACAAGTAGCCCTGCTCTAACTAAGAGACCGTTTGGTTGTGTTACCGACACAATTAGTAGGCATGGCGTACATGATTTGGAAGTTGAGTGTCTTTCCTAACTGCAACCCTTACATTTGATTTTTCAAAGCTCCACCCGAAGGTACTACATTGGCCAGAAAGCGAGTTTTTTATTACCTGGCAATTTTGAATTTTGCCGAACTCTTACTATTTCAAGCATGATAGGGATCTTTAACGTGCGTGACAACACCCACACGTGAATCCAATATTTTACCTCTCATCCGAACGAGGGCGTTTTTTTGTGAAAAATGCTGGTGTGACATTTTTTAAGCAGTCGATTTCAGGAATCAAACCCGGGACCTTGGGCTTACTCGTCGCACGCGAAGGAACTAAGCCACGGAGCCGCCTACTAACAGCAAGTCACTACATTTGATTTTTTCCAATGCTCCACCGGAAAGTAGTACACTAGTCAGAAAGGAAATTTTATTTTTACCTGAAAAGTTTTGAATTATGTCGAACCCTTGCTCGTCCAAGCAAGGTAAGACTCTTTAACGTGCACGACAACACTCACACACGGGACCTCCATTTTACTTCTCATGCGAACGAGGACATGTTTTTGTGAAAAATGCTCATCTAACATTTTTCAAGCGCACCGTGTCGAGATTTGAACACAGGACCTTGGGTATGATAATCACACGCATACCAACTGTGCCACGGAGCCGCCACTAACAGCAAATCGCTGAAGTTCTTGGCCTACAGGTTATGGTCCAAAATTGATCAAATACGGCTTCATATTTCTGGGAACGTACTCCTTAATTCTGTTGACCCTGGAATTTGCTCGTATTACGGATAACAACATGTTAACCTAAAT
Source organism: Platerodrilus igneus (assembly GCA_036346225.1). Classification (NCBI taxonomy): domain Eukaryota; kingdom Metazoa; phylum Arthropoda; class Insecta; order Coleoptera; family Lycidae; genus Platerodrilus; species Platerodrilus igneus. Next base: position 3,325,726 of record JARFIW010001179.1, on the reverse strand, counting down.
AAAGCAAGAGGATGATACTGGATTAATTGCTACGAGGAGGTGAACAGGTTGTTGCAGTGGCGACGAATGAGGCATTTTTTGCATGTCAGCTAAGTTGTAATCGATTCGACGTTAGCGCTCACTTATGCGGGACTGTGAATGGTGTTTATATACAAGAAAGTGTGAAGCAGATTGATTAGAGGAACAATAAGTACTCCACTGTCAATGTCTGGATTCATCATTGTTATGAGACGGGTTTATGCAGTTATTAACGTTCTTCGGGCACATGCTGAGCAACCCTCCTGTAGTGATGACCTAGGAGAAGTGGACGAATCGTCAATTTGCTGCCTGTTATAGGAAATACGAAGTTGAGAAAGATGAGCCAAATGCAAAATTGCGAGATTCTTTATTGAAATTTGTTAAATTGGATCAAGATAGTCTCAAAGTTCCAGCTCTTGTTTAGCGACGTGATCAATTTGACATGGTGTGGCGGGTTTATGTTCCTGTAACCTGCTGTTTATTGAAAATTATGAGAAATAACAAGTCCTTGAATTATTTTGTTGAAAAGTACTCGAGTTTTTTTAATTTTCCTGATTTGGAAATTGTCATTTTGTGTATGGTATAGTGGTGAGATGTGTTTTCGAGGTTTGATTGTTTTCAAGATATCCCTTATGGTTTTGGTGATAGTTTTTGGACATTAATTTAAGTCGTTGAAGTCGTTAGAACTGACTAGAACACATTAACCCTTGGTGGCGGAAGGAGTGCCTAAGAGGAGTTTAGTGGTTATGGTGGCCTTTTGTATTAAGTGATGAATTATTTTTGTTATCCGTTCATTCAACACACAACTAGCTAGGTACATTTTTTTTCGTTTGACGCTCGAATGTAAAAATTTATTTGTTGAATTATCTTTGTGTTTTGTCGTATAATGGAAGAGGATGTATTAGTTCAATTTTAATTTTATTTGGGTTTGAAAATAATATTAAAGAACAGACAAGAATGGTTAGACCGATTATTATGCACGTTTGCGATAACAATTAAACGAAGTTATTAAGTGCAAGACTTAGTGGTTCCTGTACTGAATCTGGTTTACTTCCAAGGCAAGAGGTACGTTACTGTATTTTATTTTCGACTAAAAATTTTTATCAACCTACGTTTTGAGTTGCGAACAATTTGTATTATAACCTAAAACTTTGTGCTTTTGTTAAATTGTGCATGTTGAAACTACATTACCTGTTTTTGACAAAGTTACTAGTTATTTAGATTTTTTTCTTTAGACAAAACTTTATTGATTTAACATGTGGATGCAATAACTTCACTACATTAATTAAGCTTTCAGAGGTAAAAATTTTGTGAACGTAAGGAGTATTTTTTATAGGTTTTTAACTTCATTATATATTTTTCAAAAAGTTAAAAGAATCTGTTTGATTTTCAATAGTAGCATGAAAAGTAATGTTAATTCCTCATTTTTTTTGTGTTTTAAAGTTTCTGTTGAGTACCAAAAAGTTATTAGAAATTATTATTTCCAAACTGTTTTTTCTTTGGTATTTCAATTAATTATTATATAGGAATTTAGGATGTAGTACATTCACTTTAGAAATTGGATGTTGCGACAACGACCGACTCAAAGGTAAGGGACTATTTTTGCTTTCTGATGACTTATATATAAAGCCCAAATATGTCCCTTAATTTTATTTTGAATCTTTCGAGTTGGAAAAGGTTTTGTTTGTTGTTTGTTCCGTGTTGTTCTTGTTTAGTAAGAGTGTTTTGTCTATTTTGAATGATTTATAGCTTATTAAGGATCAGTCTACTAATAATGTTCAGTAAATACCGATGTACTTTAGAACATTTTTTTAGATATACGACATTAAGTAATTTCTGTTTAGTTTTTTCTTTGTCTTAAGGTATCCTAACTCCCATTGTTTACTTTATTTCCTGGTTAGATGGCGCTCTCGTTCTCAAAAATATTCGTGTTATAATCCTCCCCCTTCTACCACACTCACGTTCATTCCTCCGCAGAACAATAGACATTTTACAGTTCTGTAAACCGAATGGGCGGATGGCTTAGCTATTTTCAATTCCAATATAGTATAGGGTATAGGGATTGGACTATAGGTTTACAGCATTGAAGTATGAAGGACAAATATTCCGTTGTTTGTTAAGTACTTATCTATAGTTATGGTATAGCTTTTAATTTTCACTAAAACCACGGCCATTCACTGTATTTGTTATCGACAATGTATTTATTTAAGATTATGAAATGTTCTGAATATGAATAATAACTTTTACGTCTTTTTGGCGCACTATGATTACGGCGCCTTCTTGCGGGGTACGAAACGGCCACCTACTAGCTGCAGACCTGCGAGAGTTCAACTCTTGTGATGTTGTCAAATTGTTCAAGTTATATTACCTTCAAAAGTAGATATGAGAAAGCAAACAAAAAAATATGAGGCCAAAATTTGAGATGACATTGTATTTGGTGAGACAATTTTGCAGATAAATCGAATTGAACGCAAAATATTTATTACAGTAAGTAACATTCACAAGCAAGCAAAGAAATACATATTAATGTCGAAGACTAGAGTTGTTAAAATGAACAATTATTCAAAATACAAGTTTTTGAATACATTTTTTCCTGTTGACGTTGAGTCTGTTACTGATGTGGAGTGTTTATGAGTGATTGATGTTGGCATTATGGTTGATCCACTATCCAAAGGTTCTAGTTGGCGATTAGATAAGGTGTGTCAAAAAGAATGCCGGATTTAAAGGCCCACCATTTTTACTTATTTCAGTTGGTATCATTATTTTTGCATATTTTGTTATGTGTTCATGAGGTTTGGTTTTGATATGGAATTTTTTTGTTCTAGATTAGTGTTTGCGTAGTATCGTATGGAAAGACAGTAAGGAACAGCGAGATTTGATTTTGAAAACTTACTACCGAAATGCTGAAAGTTTCGCGGTAACTGTTCGGAGAGTCCGTACGATTCTTGGACATCACAATGGACCAAGTGAATCCACTATTCGTAGGTTGATCAGGAAATTTGAAAGAACCGTTTCAACAATAGTCCTGGATGTCCTGTTTCTGGGAGCAGAGTAAAATTGTGTCGCTGTCGTGCTGGTGCACAACTTTGTACGATTGTAAGTGCAGATCCTCTGCTAAGATTTTTTGCATTATTGCTGAAGACATTTGTATTTATTGAGTACGACGGCGACATGATTTTCCTGGACTCACGGTAATAGGCCATCCAGGGCTTTTGAAGTCTCCTGTTGAAGCGGTTTCTTCGAATTTCTTGATTAGCCTACGAACAGTGGATACATTTGGTGCAGTGTGATGTCCAAGAATCTATCCAAACAGTTACCACGAACTTTCACCATTTCGATAGTAAGTTTTCAAAATCAAAACTCGCTGTTCCTTACTCTATCTTTCTATTACGATACTACGCAAACACTAAGCCAGAACAGAAACAAAAACACCATATCACAGATAAGAAAACACGCAAAAACAAGGTTGCCAATTGAAATAAGTGAAAATTGCAGGGTTTTTAAATCAGACGTTCTTTTTGAGACACCGTTTACAAGATTTTAGTGATGATTACTATCGAGTTGCCAATAAGATGATATAGTTTTTAATGAGGAATATCATGTAATCTTTGTTAGCGCTTGTTCATTAACACTAGATTTGGATAAATGTTATACTGTTATACTTTTTTATTTTTAATGTCCGTCCAATATTCTTAACAAATACTTTCGTCAACTTAAGTATTTCATTGATGACTATAGCCATATTCTTATACCGTCCTATTGGTGAATCCTTTTTCCAAAACGGATCGAGTGTTTAAAAAGTCTATCTGTCATATGTGCTTTGTTCAGTGCAATAAGATTTTATAAATAAACTTACCGGGTAGATATCAGGATTCTCTATGTTTTTATCAACCACTTATTGTTGTAATATTTTTTGGGCACGCCCTGGTATGTTTTTGAGAAACCGGTATTATATTCAAAACGATTAGTTAAGTCGCTATTATTGGCCTTTCCTTCTTTGAAATAGTGTAGCTTACAATTTGCTGCTTCCCCTCCATGCCAAGCTAATATGTATGAAGCAATATGAAAAAATCCTTTCAAAAGGCCTATTTCAGTATTTTCTTCCCATATCAATGCCATTTTAATAATTTCACTTTTGCTTAATGTAATTCTAGTCCTTCGCCGATGACTATAAAGAACCTACTATTCTGTAAATATAAATGAGATAATCGTCCGCCACAATATTGTATCTATAATCTCAAAGAAGATTTAACATATCTTTCTTAATTTTCTATTTAAACTTTTTATACATCGGGGATTTACTATTTATTACAGACTTGCAGTTTTATTATTTCTGCTCACAGATATTTTGTTGCATTAATTTATGCTACGTTGAGGTTTGTTTTTACCCCAGTTCATTAGTCATTGGCTGTGCAATCCAAATCTTCTGCACCCAAATTAAAATGCATAACAGAGCCTTGTTTGTTTTTCTATTACGGATTAGAGAATTTATATTAAATACTACTATCCCTATTGGCAATAGATGACGATCCAGAAGTCACAGACTTGCTGTCTAAGGGTCTTCCAACTATAATTCGGTATAGCTTTTCGATTGACTGACAATTTCGTTATCATAGTCACTAGTATACGTCTTCTACACATATATTTGGAGAAATGTAGACAATACATGAAAAATATCTTGTATCTTTACCAAGTTAACACATTTTTCTCTGCCGTACGGTGCAAACTTAATTTAAAATAAGGATTTTAATGGCACTATCCATTTTTTCGTCAATAATCCTTTCATTTACGTTGTTTTTTTGGTTGGATCGCTAATTAATTCTTTGCGGTTACTATTTCCAAATACCGTTTTCATTATCGCATAGCGTACACGATGGTTGCGCCGCATTCATCTCTAACCAATTACTTATCCTGTAGATGTTCATTATTTATTTTTTTACTTTTTCTTATACTCTTGTAGGTGGAGTACTTCAAATTATGTAATCTAGGTCGTTCAAGTTTACATTCGCGACGTTTCGGTTGTACCTGACAATCTTTGACTGCGTGCCCCATCTCTGTATTGGTGTATTCGTACCAGAGGATTCGTTTTTTTTTTATTATAGGTTGTTTTTAATCTATATCCTAACTATGTAATTCATAGTGTTGTCTGAATTATTTCGTTAGCTTCCCAAAGCGGCAATGCAACTCTCTCTTATTGTAACCCTATACAGTTTGGTCCTATTAATATTTTAATTTGCATTCTAATTTCACTGTTTTTGTTATTTACTACCCATTTGACTTCTATGTGATAAATTTGCCTATATGTTTGTTGGAAAAGATTCTGATTTTTATATACTTTTGTGCGATCTCTATTCTTTTTATTATCGTCTTTGTGAACTACAAGCCTCTTTTTGGTTACTAGACATTCTAAATTTAATGCGGTTAATTATAATTTTTTCCAATTTGTCTTCATTTGTCTTCGTTTCTGTTCATCGATGAATCTTTCTTTAGATTTTAAAAATTTTTGCAAAGTTTTTGTAACATTTTTTTTTTTTGAAGTAAAAGCCTAGTACTAATGTAAATGAGAAAACATTTCGTTTATAAAACCCGCCTGTTTGAGAAACTTCACATGCCCCTTCAGTCTATTTTTTGACAGTGATCATGGTTGTCTACGTCACCTTACAGTCATTGGTGATCCATAGGTGCACCAGAACCACCAACTTCGAGAGGCATTCAGCAATCAAACCCTCACATCGTAAGCATATCGTCCTTAAATCGTTAGTCTACGTAATTTTAAGCAAAATTCAATTTACGTTATGACCTTGGTCTTTCCGGTGTACTAGTTTTACAATCCGATAATGTTGAAGTCAGAAGAAACAAGAGCGAACCTCAAGGGAGTCCCAAACAAAAATATTTTGAAAGGAAGACTATACTTGTAACAAGATGGAACCAGTTAAGATGCTTCAAAGTTGGATTTCGCACCCATAAGGTATGGCCTCTGAAGAAACCCTTTTTTGTATACGTCTGTTGGTTTATGGGAATATCGACGTTTCAGCTTTATCTCCTAATGGGAGCATAAACGTGCGCTAACGTTTCATAAAAGCTTTAGTTTGTCTCCAGAGACAATAGTGAAGTGAAGAAGTTACTCATTTGATAACAAGATAACAATATTCTTTACAGTAAATTCACTGAAATCCTTTATAATATCATGTACCGATGCTTAAAAGTAATATTCCTACACCGTAATACAATCTATTGACAACTTTTTTTTTACACTGCTTGATGAGTACATTTTTAAATACTTTTCGTTTCGAAGGGTATCCTTTATTAAGACGTCTATACATACACTAGTGTACTCACTCATTCTACTGTAACTTATGTATTGAAATTGTAAGCAATAAGCGGTTGGTTACTAAATATTTGGCTTTTGATAACAGGCTTTGCTCAAAGAGTTATATTACACCGTAGAATAAATAAGAAAAGTTTAGAGCATCGTTTATTGCTGGTGCTGAATACTAATTTCGTGTTTTAACTTATGCTGTTGAACTTTAGTTTAACGAGTTTTCCATATTTTTGTTTCTGTTTTCTGGTTTTAAATTAAAAAAGCACGGAGTTAATCGATAGCCGCTATTCTATTTATCAACATTTTGCACTTACATCGTTTCAGAAATGTACACAGGGTTTGGAAACATGCGCATCTGGTATTGCTGATGCATTTCTATTAAAACAATAAAACGCCATTAATTATTTCTGAAGCTGTACTGAGTATTACTAATTAACGAAAGGATAAGAAGTTGGATACTTTAGTTTGTAAGTAAGAGTACACAAGTTTGTGCAATAAGTGCAGATGGGGAGACGACAGTTTTAGCGCTTCCGGAAGCGAATGTCACAGAAACCGTTGGGTTTTATGATGTCATCGATCGCACTCCTTTTGGGACAATTGATCCCGAGTTTTGGTGATGTGATTGCCTGTATTTGTTTTGGTGTCACCAACCTTTGCCCTTTTGCACGTTTCCATCCACCACTATTCTGGTTAATGACCTCAATTCCAGCAGTGAGCCTGTTTTTAGACCTACTTTCGTAACACTGGTTGCGTTTCCTGACATACTTTCCATTCGCCTATGATTGTTACCTACCTTTTTTCACCTAATCATTGAATCATTTCTGTAACCGACTTGATTATTTTTGGCTAGTATCGATATTTTACTTACAACCCCTCTCTTAACCTATCTGCAGGGTATAAACAAGTAGCGCTGCTCTAACTAAGAGACCATTTGGTTGTGTTACCGACTCAATTACTAGGCTGGCGTACATGATTTGGAAGTTGAGTGTCTTTCCTAACTGCAAGCCTTACATTTGATTTTTCAAAACTCCACCCGAAGGTACTACATTGGCCAGAAAGCGAGTTTTTTATTACCTGGCAATTTTGAATTTTGCCGAACTCTTACTATTTCAAGCAGGATAGGGATCTTTAACGTGCGTGACAACACCCACGTGAATCCAATATTTTACCTCTATCCCAACGAGGGCGTATTTTTGTAAAAAATGCTGGTGTGACATTTTTTAAGCGGTCGGTTTCAGGAATCAAACCCGGGACCTTGGGCTTACTCGTCGCACGCGAAGGAACTAAGCCACGGAGCCGCCTACTAACAGCAAGTCACTACATTTGATTTTTTCTAATGCTTCACCGGAAAGTAGTACATTAGTCAGAAAGGAAATTTTATTTTTACCTGAAAAGTTTTGAATTATGTCGAACCCTTGCTCGTCCAAGCAAGGTAATACTCTTTAACGTGCACGACAACACTCACACACGGGACCTCCATTTTATTTCTCATGCGAACGAGGACATGTTTTTGTGAAAAATGCTCATCTAACATTTTTCAAGCGCACCGTGTCGAGATTTGAACCCAGGACCTTGAGCATGGTAATCACACGCATACCAACTGTGTCACGGAGCCGCCACTAACAGCAAATCGCTGAAGTTCTTGGCCTACAGGTTATGGTCCAAAATTGATCAAATACGGGTTCATATTTCTGGGAACGTACTCCTTAATTCTGTTGACCCTGGAATTTGCTCGTATTACGGATAACAACATGTTAACGTAAATAAAGCAAGAGGATGATACTGGATTAATTGCTACGAGGAGGTGAACAGGTTGTTGCAGTGGCGACGAATGAGGCATTTTTTGCATGTCAGGTAAGTTGTAATCGATTCGACGTTAGCGCTCACTTATGCGGGATTGTGAATGGTGCTATATACAAGAAAGTGTGAAGCAGATTGATTAGAGGAACAATAAGTACTCCACCGTCAATGTCTGGATTCATCATTGTTATGAGACGGGTTTATGCAGTTGGTTAACGTTCTTCGGGCACATGCTGAGCAACCCTCCTGTAGTGATGACCTAGGAGAAGTGGACGAATCGTCAATTTGCTGCCTGTTATAGGAAATACGAGGTTGAGAAAGATGAGCCAAATGCAAAATTGCGAGATTCTTTATTGAAATTTGTTAAATTGGATCAAGATAGTCTCAAAGTTCCAGCTCTTGTTTAGCGACGTGTTCAATTTGACATGGTGTGGCGGGTTTATGTTCCTGTAACCTGCTGTTTATTGAAAATTATGAGAAATAACAAGTCCTTGAATTATTTTGTTGAAAAGTACTCGAGTTTTTTTAATTTTCCTGATTTGGAAATTGTCATTTTGTGTATGGTATAGTGGTGAGATGTGTTTTCGAGGTTTGATTGTTTTCAAGATATCCCTTATGGTTTTGGTGATAGTTTTTGGACATTAATTTAAGTCGTTGAAGTCGTTAACTGACTAGAACACATTAACCCTTGGTGGCGGAAGGAGTGCCTAAGAGGAGTTTAGTGGTTATGGTGGCCTTTTGTATTAAGTGATGAATTATTTTTGTTATCCGTTCATTCAACACACAACTAGCTAGGTACATTTTTTTTCGTTTGACGCTCGAATGTAAAAATTTATTTGTTGAATTATCTTTGTGTTTTGTCGTATAATGGAAGAGGATGTATTAGTTCAATTTTAATTTTATTTGGGTTTGAAAATAATATTAAAGAACAGACAAGAAGGTTAGACCGATTATTATGCACGTTTGCGATAACATTAAACGAAGTTATTAAGTGCAAGACTTAGTGGTTCCTGTACTGAATCTGGTTTACTTCCAAGGCAAGAGGTACGTTACTGTATTTTATTTTCGACTAAAAATTTTTATCAACCTACGTTTTGAGTTGCGAACAATTTGTATTATAACCTAAAACTTTGTGCTTTTGTTAATTGTGCATGTTGAAACTACATTACCTTTTTGACAAAGTTACTAGTTATTTAGATTTTTCCTTAGACAAAACTTTATTGATTTAACATGTGGATGCAATAACTTCACTACATTAATTAAGCTTTCAGAGGTAAAAATTTTGTGAACGGATGAGTATTTTTATAGGTTTTAACTTCATTATATATTTTCAAAAGTTAAAAGAATCTGTTTGATTTTCAATAGTAGCATGAAAAGTAATGTTAATTCCTCTTTTTTTGTGTTTTAAAGTTTCTGTTGAGTACCAAAAGTTATTAGAAATTATTATTTCCAAACTGTTTTTCCTTTGGTATTTCAATTAATTATTATATAGGAATTTAGGATGTATTACATTCACTTTAGGATTGGATGTTGCGACAACGACCGACTCAAGGTAAGGGACTATTTTGCTTTCTGATGACTTATTATAAAGCTCAATATGTCCCTTAATTTATTTTGAATCTTTTGAGTTTGAAAAGGTTTTGTTTGTTGTTTGTTCCGTGTTGTTCTTGTTTAGTAAGGTGTTTTGTTTATTTTGAATGATTTATAGCTTATTAAGGATCAGTCTACTAATAATGTTCAGTAAATACGATGTACTTTAAAATTTTTAGATATACGACATTAAGTAATTTCTTTTAGTTTTTCTTTGTTTAAGGTATCCTAATCCCATTGTTTACTTTATTTCCGTTAATCCCTTGTTTACTTTATTTCCTGGTTAGATGGCGCTCTCGTTCTCAAAAATATCGTGTTATAATCCTCCCCTACACACTCACGTTCATTCCTCCGCAGAACAATAGACATTTTACAGTTCTGTAAACCGAATGGGCGATGGTTAGCTATTTTCAATTCCAATATAGTATAGGGTATAGGGATTGGACTATAGGTTTACAGCATTGAAGTATGAAGGACAAATATTCCGTTGTTTGTTAAGTACTTATCTATAGTTATGGTATAGCTTTTAATTTTCACTAAAACCACGGCCATTCACTGTATTTGTTATCGACAATGTATTTATTTAAGATTATGAAATGTTCTGAATATGAATAATAACTTTTACGTCTTTTGGCGCACTATGATTACGGCGCCTTCTTGCGGGTACGAAACGGCCACCTACTAGCTGCAGACCTGCGAGAGTTCAACTCTTGTGATGTTGTCAAATTGTTCAAGTTATATTACCTTCAAAAGTAGATATGAGAAAGCAAACAAAAAATATGAGGCCAAAATTTGAGATGACATTGTATTTGGTGAGACAATTTTGCAGATAAATCGAATTGAACGCAAAATTATTACTAAGTAACATTCACAAGCAAGTTAAAATAATATTAATGTCGAAGACTAGAGTTGTTAAAATGAACAATTATTCAAAATACAAGTTTTGAATACATTTTTCCTGTTGACGTTGAGTCTGTTACTGATGTGGAGTGTTTATGAGTGATTGATGTTGGCATTATGGTTGATCCACTATCCAAAGGTTCTAGTTGGCGATTAGATAAGGTGTGTCAAAAGAATGCCGGATTTAAAAGCCATATTTTACTTATTTCAGTTGGTATCATTATTTTTGCATATTTTGTTATGTGTTCATGAGGTTTGGTTTGATATGGAATTTTTTGTTCTAGATTAGTGTTTGCGTAGTATGTTGGAAACTAGTAAGGAACAGCGAGATTTGATTTTGAAAACTTACTACCGAAATGCTGAAAGTTTCGCGGTAACTGTTCGGAGAGTCCGTACGATTCTTGGACATCACAATGGACCAAGTGAATCCACTATTCGTAGGTTGATCAGGAAATTTGAAAGAACCGTTTCAACAATAGTCCTGGATGTCCTGTTTCTGGGAGCAGAGTAAAATTGTGTCGCTGTCGTGCTGGTGCACAACTTTGTACGATTGTGTGCAGATCCTCTGCTAAGATTTTTTATTGGCTGAAGACATTTGTATTTATTGAGTACGACGGCGACATGATTTTCCTGGACTCACGGTAATAGGCCATCCAGGGCTTTTGAATCTCCTGTTGAAGCGGTTTCTTCGAATTTCTTGATTAGCCTACGAACAGTGGATACATTTGGTGCAGTGTGATGTCCAAGAATCTATCCAAACAGTTACCACGAACTTTCACCATTTCGATAGTAAGTTTTCAAAATCAAACTCGCTGTTCCTTACTATCTTTCTATTACGATACTACGCAAACACTAAGCCAGAACAGAAAAAAACTACCATATCACAGATAAGAAAACACGCAAAACAAGGTTGCCAATTGAAATAAGTGAAAATTGCAGGGTTTTAAATCAGACGTTCTTTTGAGACACCGTTTACAAGATTTTAGTGATGATTACTATCGAGTTGCCAATAAGATGATATAGTTTTAATGAGGAATATCATGTAATCTTTGTTAGCGCTTGTTCATTAACACTAGATTTGGATAAATGTTATACTGTTATACTTTTTTATTTTAATGTCCGTCCAATATTCTTAACAAATACTTTCGTCAACTTAAGTATTTCATTGATGACTATAGCCATATTCTTATACCGTCCTATTGGTGAATCCTTTTTCCAAAACGGATCGAGTGTTTAAAAGTCTATCTGTCATATGTGCTTTGTTCAGTGCAATAAGATTTTATAAATAAACTTACCGGGTAGATATCAGGATTCTCTATGTTTTTATCAACCACTTATTGTTGTAATATTTTTGGGCACGCCCTGGTTGTTTGAGAAACCGGTATTATATTCAAAACGATTAGTTAAGTCGCTATTATTGGCCTTTCCTTCTTTGAAATAGTGTAGCTTACAATTTGCTGCTTCCTCCATGCCAAGCTAATATGTATGAAGCAATATGAAAAATCCTTTCAAAAGGCCTATTTCAGTATTTTCTTCCCATATCAATGCCATTTTAATAATTTCACTTTTTAATGTAATTCTAGTCCTTCGCCGATGACTATAAAGAACCTACTATTCTGTAAATATAAATGAGATAATCGTCCGCCACAATATTGTATCTATAATCTCAAAGAGATTTAACATATCTTTCTTAATTTTCTATTTAAACTTTTTATACATCGGATTTACTATTTATTACAGACTTGCAGTTTTATTATTTCTGCTCACAGATATTTTGTTGCATTAATTTATGCTACGTTGAGGTTTTTTTACCCCAGTTCATTAGTCATTGGCTGTGCAATCCAAATCTTCTGCACCCAAATTAAAATGCATAACAGAGCTTTTTTTTTTCTATTACGGATTAGAGAATTTATATTAAATACTACTATCCCTATTGGCAATAGATGACGATCCAGAAGTCACAGACTTGCTGTCTAAGGGTCTTCCAACTATAATTCGGTATAGCTTTTCGATTGACTGACAATTTCGTTATCATAGTCACTAGTATACGTCTTCTACACATATATTTGGAGAAATGTAGACAATACATGAAAAATATCTTGTATCTTTACCAAGTTAACACATTTTTCTCTGCCGTACGGTGCAAACTTAATTTAAAATAAGGATTTTAATGGCACTATCCATTTTTCGTCAATAATCCTTTCATTTACGTTGTTTTTGGTTGGATCGCTAATTAATTCTTTGCGGTTACTATTTCCAAATACCGTTTTCATTATCGCATAGCGTACGATGGTTGCGCCGCATTCATCTCTAACCAATTACTTATCCTGTAGATGTTCATTATTTTTTTTACTTTTTTATAGCTCTTGTAGGTGGAGTACTTCAAATTATGTAATCTAGGTCGTTCAAGTTTACATTCGCGACGTTTCGGTTGTACCTGACAATCTTTGACTGCGTGCCCCATCTCTGTATTGGTGTATTCGTACCAGAGGATTCGTTTTTTTTATTATAGGTTGTTTTAATCTATATCCTAACTATGTAATTCATAGTGTTGTCTGAATTATTTCGTTAGCTTCCCAAAGCGGCAATGCAACTCTCTCTTATTGTAACCCTATACAGTTTGGTCCTATTAATATTTTAATTTGCATTCTAATTTCACTGTTTTTGTTATTTACTACCCATTTGACTTCTATGTGATAAATTTGCCTATATGTTTGTTGGAAAAGTTCTGATTTTTATATACTTTTGTGCGATCTCTATTCTTTTTATTATCGTCTTTGTGAACTACAAGCCTCTTTTTGGTTACTAGACATTCTAAATTTAATGCGGTTAATTATAATTTTTTCCAATTTGTCTTCATTTGTCTTCGTTTCTGTTCATCGATGAATCTTTCTTTAGATTTTAAAATTTTGCAAAGTTTGTAACATTTTTTTTTTGAAGTAAAACCTAGTAAATGTAAAAGAAACATTTCGTTTATAAAACCCGCCTGTTTGAGAAACTTCACATGCCCCTTCAGTCTATTTTTGACAGTGATCATGTTGTCTACGTCACCTTACAGTCATTGGTGATCCATAGGTGCACCAGAACCACCAACTTCGAGGATTCAGCAATCAAACCCTCACATCGTAAGCATATCGTCCTTAAATCGTTAGTCTACGTAATTTTAAGCAAAATTCAATTTACGTTATGACCTTGGTCTCCGGTGTACTAGTTTTACAATCCGATAATGTTGAAGTCAGAAGAAACAAGAGCGAACCTCAAGGGAGTCCCAAACAAAAATATTTTGAAAGGAAGACTATACTTGTAACAAGATGGAACCAGTTAAGATGCTTCAAAGTTGGATTTCGCACCCATAAGGTATGGCCTCTGAAGAAACCCTTTTTGTATACGTCTGTTGGTTTATGGAATATCGACGTTTCAGCTTTATCTCCTAATGGGAGCATAAACGTGCGCTAACGTTTCATAAAAGCTTTAGTTTGTCTCCAGAGACAATAGTGAAGTGAAGAAGTTACTCATTTGATAACAAGATAACAATATTCTTTACAGTAAATTCACTGAAATCCTTTATAATATCATGTACCGATGCTTAAAAGTAATATTCCTACACCGTAATACAATCTATTGACAAGTTCTTTTTACACTGCTTGATGAGTACATTTTAAATACTTTTCGTTTCGAAGGGTATCCTTTATTAAGACGTCTATACATAACTAGTGTACTCACTCAATTCATTAACTTATGTATTGAAATTGTAAGCAATAAGCGGTTGGTTACTAAATATTTGGCTTTTGATAACAGGCTTTGCTCAAGAGTTATATTACACCGTAGAATAAATAAGAAAAGTTTAGAGCATCGTTTATTGCTGGTGCTGAATACTAATTTCGTGTTTTAACTTATGCTGTTGAACTTTAGTTTAACGAGTTTTCCATATTTTTGTTTCTGTTTTCTGGTTTTAAATTTAAACAGTTAATCGATAGCCGCTATTCTATTTATCAACATTTTGCACTTACATCGTTTCAGAAATGTACACAGGGTTTGGAAACATGCGCATCTGGTATTGCTGATGCATTTCTATTAAAACAATAAAACGCCATTAATTATTTCTGAAGCTGTACTGAGTATTACTAATTAACGAAAGGATAAGAAGTTGGATACTTTAGTTTGTAAGAGTACACAAGTTTGTGCAATAAGTGCAGATGGGGAGACGACAGTTTTAGCGCTTCCGGAAGCGAATGTCACAGAAACCGTTGGGTTTTATGATGTCATCGATCGCACTCCTTTTGGGACAATTGATCCGAGTTTTGGTGATGTGATTGCCTGTATTTGTTTTGGTGTCACCAACCTTTGCCCTTTGCACGTTTCCATCCACCACTATTCTGGTTAATGACCTCAATTCCAGCAGTGAGCCTGTTTTAGACCTACTTTCGTAACACTGGTTGCGTTTCCTGACATACTTTCCATTCGCCTATGATTGTTACCTACCTTTTTTCACCTAATCATTGAATCATTTCTGTAACCGACTTGATTATTTTTGGCTAGTATCGATATTTTACTTACAACCCCTCTCTTAACCTATCTGCAGGGTATAAACAAGTAGCGCTGCTCTAACTAAGAGACCATTTGGTTGTGTTACCGACTCAATTACTAGGCTGGCGTACATGATTTGGAAGTTGAGTGTCTTTCCTAACTGCAAGCCTTACATTTGATTTTTCAAAACTCCACCCGAAGGTACTACATTGGCCAGAAAGCGAGTTTTTTATTACCTGGCAATTTTGAATTTTGCCGAACTCTTACTATTTCAAGCAGGATAGGGATCTTTAACGTGCGTGACAACACCCACACGTGAATCCAATATTTTACCTCTCATCCCAACGAGGGCGTATTTTTGTGAAAAATGCTGGTGTGACATTTTTTAAGCGGTCGGTTTCAGGAATCAAACCCGGGACCTTGGGCTTACTCGTCGCACGCGAAGGAACTAAGCCACGGAGCCGCCTACTAACAGCAAGTCACTACATTTGATTTTTTCTAATGCTTCACCGGAAAGTAGTACATTAGTCAGAAAGGAAATTTTATTTTTACCTGAAAAGTTTTGAATTATGTCGAACCCTTGCTCGTCCAAGCAGGTAATACTCTTTAACGTGCACGACAACACTCACAGGACCTCCATTTTATTTCTCATGCGAACGAGGACATGTTTTTGTGAAAATGCTCATCTAACTTTTCAAGCGCACCTTGAGATTTGAACCCAGGACCTTGAGCATGGTAATCACACGCATACCAACTGTGCCACGGAGCCGCCACTAACAGCAAATCGCTGAAGTTCTTGGCCTACAGGTTATGGTCCAAAATTGATCAAATACGGGTTCATATTTCTGGGAACGTACTCCTTAATTCTGTTGACCCTGGAATTTGCTCGTATTACGGATAACAACATGTTAACGTAAATAAAGCAAGAGGTGATACTGGATTAATTGCTACGAGGAGGTGAACAGGTTGTTGCAGTGGCGACGAATGAGGCATTTTTTGCATGTCAGGTAAGTTGTAATCGATTCGACGTTAGCGCTCACTTATGCGGGATTGTGAATGGTGCTATATACAAGAAAGTGTGAAGCAGATTGATTAGAGGAACAATAAGTACTCCACCGTCAATGTCTGGATTCATCATTGTTATGAGACGGGTTTATGCAGTTGGTTAACGTTCTTCGGGCACATGCTGAGCAACCCTCCTGTAGTGATGACCTAGGAGAAGTGGACGAATCGTCAATTTGCTGCCTGTTATAGGAAATACGAGGTTGAGAAAGATGAGCCAAATGCAAAATTGCGAGATTCTTTATTGAAATTTGTTAAATTGGATCAAGATAGTCTCAAAGTTCCAGCTCTTGTTTAGCGACGTGTTCAATTTGACATGGTGTGGCGGGTTTATGTTCCTGTAACCTGCTGTTTATTGAAAATTATGAGAAATAACAAGTCCTTGAATTATTTTGTTGAAAAGTACTCGAGTTTTTTTAATTTTCCTGATTTGGAAATTGTCATTTTGTGTATGGTATAGTGGTGAGATGTGTTTTCGAGGTTTGATTGTTTTCAAGATATCCCTTATGGTTTTGGTGATAGTTTTTGGACATTATTTTAAGTCGTTGAAGTCGTTAGAACTGACTAGAACACATTAACCCTTGGTGGCGGAAGGAGTGCCTAAGAGGAGTTTTGGTTATGGTGGCCTTTTGTATTAAGTGATGAATTATTTTTGTTATCCGTTCATTCAACACAATTAGAGTACATTTTTTCGTTTGACGCTCGAATGTAAAGATTTATTTGTTGAATTATCTTTGTGTTTTGTCGTATAATGGAAGAGGATGTATTAGTTCAATTTTAATTTTATTTGGGTTTGAAAATAATATTAAAGAACAGACAAGAATGGTTAGACCGATTATTATGCACGTTTGCGATAACGATTAAACGAAGTTATTAAGTGCAAGACTTAGTGGTTCCTGTACTGAATCTGGTTTACTTCCAAGGCAAGAGGTACGTTACTGTATTTTATTTTCGACTAAAAATTTTTATCAACCTACGTTTTGAGTTGCGAACAATTTGTATTATAACCTAAAACTTTGTGCTTTTGTTGAATTGTGCATGTTGAAACTACATTACCTATTTTTGACAAAGTTACTAGTTATTTAGATTTTTTCCTTAGACAAAACTTTATTGATTTAACATGTGGATGCAATAACTTCACTACATTAATTAAGCTTTCAGAGGTAAAAATTTTGTGAACGGATTGAGTATTTTTTTATAGGTTTTTAACTTCATTATATATTTTTCAAAAAGTTAAAAGAATCTGTTTGATTTTCAATAGTAGCATGAAAAGTAATGTTAATTCCTCTTTTTTTTTGTGTTTTAAAGTTTCTGTTGAGTACCAAAAAGTTATTAGAAATTATTATTTCCAAACTGTTTTTCCTTTGGTATTTCAATTAATTATTATATAGGAATTTAGGATGTATTACATTCACTTTAGGCATTGGATGTTGCGACAACGACCGACTCGAAGGTAAGGGACTATTTTTGCTTTCTGATGACTTATGTATAAAGCTTCAATATGTCCCTTAATTTCATTTTGAATCTTTTGAGTTTGAAAAGGTTTTGTTTGTTGTTTGTTCCGTGTTGTTCTTGTTTAGTAAGTGTGTTTTGTTTATTTTGAATGATTTATAGCTTATTAAGGATCAGTCTACTAATAATGTTCAGTAAATACTGATGTACTTTAAAAATTTTTTTAGATATACGACATTAAGTAATTTCTATTTAGTTTTTTTCTTTGTTTTAAGGTATCCTAATTCCCATTGTTTACTTCTTTTCCTGGTTAGACGGCGCTTTCGTTCTCAAAAAGATTTGTTTTATAATCCTCCTCCTTTTACCCCACTCACGTTCATTCTTCCGCATAACAATAGACAATAGACATTTTACAGTTCTGTAAACCGAATGGGCGGATGGCTTAGCTATTTTCATTTCCAATATAGTATAGGGTATAGGGATTGGACTATAGGATTACAGCGTTGAAGGATGAAGGACAAATATTCCGTTGTTTGTTAAGTACTTACCTATAGTTATGGTAAAGCTTTTAATTTTCACTAAAACCACGACCATTCACTGTATTTGTTATCGACAATGTATTGTAACATGTAAAAATTCCAAACTGAATTATTTGTCAACATTACTGTTACAAACCCGTTAATTTAGTATTTATTTATTTAACGTTTTTACCCAGTATGAATTCCAGTACTTTTGTATATTTAGTAAACCACTAAAATTAAAGCATTTTATTACTACAGCTGATAACACTATTACAAACCTTGCGCGTGTTCCTTACTCGTATGTAGAATATCTAAGATTTTCAAGTTGTTTGTCGACTAGTCACAGGTGGTCACGTTTCCTCTTCTCGTCAAGCCGAAAGGTCCCTTGTCTGTGATATAAAACAGGCGAGATGATACAGGAAATTAAGTTTTCCTGGCGTAAGCGCCGAAACAAGTAAAACAGTTAATTTAGTTGTCTAAGACAACAAAGTTATGAAGTAATTTGATCTTTACAACGTGCAACTTCCGTAATCTACAAAAATTCTAATGAAACATTAAGACTATTCTACTTGGTTGATGTGTAAATGATATTTATCAGCATGGAAATTCATTTTGTACAAATTGTAAGCAGATTTGTTGGAAAGTGCCGACACGACAGAATGGTGACGCCGCAATAAGTGCTGACAGGTTGTTAGGTTGTTGACGCCGGTGGGTAAGCCCATTTGATTTCCTGAAATTTTTGCTGGAGGTGCTGTATTTTATTTCGTATGCACATATATGAATTTACATAATATTTAATTGTTCACTTGTAAATTACCTTATGCTCTGTATATGCAAGCACTTTGCCGTACAGATAATTTAGCAGCATATTTGTTAATAAAAAGAAGCTTAACTTTTTAAGGGCTTAATATTTAAAATATATAGAATGATTTTATTTCTTTAATCACGTGTTCAAATTTAGAAGTCATTCATTGTCAAACTATGTAAAAAAAGATAATTAGTTACATCAATGATAGTAACATGTTGTTTGCAGCATTTGCTTAACTAAATGTTACTTCTTATCTTGTTTACCGAAACCTTATTTCAACATGTTGTTGTGTGCCTTCATTCCAACAAATGAAAATTTTAATTTGAGATTAATTAACAAATACATTATTGCGTGTATAAAAATTTGAAATTCTTGTACAGTTCTCGTAGCGCTACTTCGGACTACTAAGTATAAATAAATATTGTTAATAAAATACAGACTTCAATTAAAATTCAGTAGAATTAAAAATTTAAAAATTTTAACTTTACATCTCCTGAGTAACGTAGTAATTAGATTCAAAAGAATTTATCTTTGTTGAGCTGCATTATCATGTACATAATTGTTTAATATGAGAATATAGAATCCATTTTTCTTCAACTCATTATTTATGAATATTTAAGTTTTTTCAAAAATTTTATGACCGTTAAAAAAATTCCTATAACGATTCAGTGATAAGTATTTGAAACAAAATTAAGGACTTCGTGTAGTCACAGAATTATCAGATAAATTATATGTTTGTTAGTTGCAATTATGTTTCAGAGCCATCCTAGAACTTCGTCAGAGCAGTAAGTAAGTAAGTAACTCATAGGTAGTATTAAACTTAATTCCTAAAGAGGTTAGATAACTTTTAGGTTTCCAAATTTTCCCTTTAAGCAAATTCATTTAGTCAGTTGCTTTATAAAAAAAATTTAGGTGGCGTCCATTATCTTTTTTTTTAACTTTAATTAAACCCCACTGACTCAATCTCATGCGACCGTGGGTTAAAAGCTCAGCTAGCTAAAAGTCATAAGAGTTTTCTTTTCCTAAAAGCCGCTTGTCATCCAACCTTACCCTGGGCTTGTTACAAATATATAAGAATTCTCGATAGGTTTAAACAAAAAGCCTATAAAAATCTACCACGATTTTTTACGTTTACAGTATTTATTTAAGATTATGGAATGTTCTGAATATGAATAATAACTTTTACGTCTTTTTGGCGCCCTATGATTACGGCGCCTTCTTGCGGGGCACGAAACGGCCATCTACTAGCTGCAGACCTGCGTGAGTTCAGCTCTTGTGCTGTTGTCGAATTGTTTAAGTTATATTACCTTCAAAAGTAGATATGAGAAAGCAAACAAAAAAATACGAGGCCAAAATTTGAGATGGCATTGTATTTGGTAAGACAATTTTGCAAATACATCGAATGAAACTCAAAATATTTATTACAGTAAGTAACATTTACAAGCAAGCAAAGAAATACATATTAATGTCGAAGACTAGAGTTGTTAAAATGAACAATTATTCAAAATACAAGTTTTTGAATACATTTTTTTCTGTTGACGTTGAGTCTGTTACTGATGTGGAGTGTTTATGAGTGATTTATGTTGGCATTATGGTTGATCCACTATCCAAAGGTTCTAGTTGGCAATTAGATATAGGATGTGTCAAAAAGAATGCCGGATTTAACGGCCCGCCATTTTTACTTATTTCAGTTGGTAACATTATTTTTGCATATTTTGTTGTGTTCATGAGGTTTGGTTTTGATATGGAATTTTTTTGTTCTAGATTAGTGTTTGCGTAGTATCGTATGGAAAGACAGTAAGGAACAGCGAGATTTGATTTTGAAAACTTACTACCGAAATGCTGAAAGTTTCGCGGTAACTGTTCGGAAAGTCCGTACGATTCTTGGACATCACAATGGACCAAGTGAATCCACTATTCGTAGGTTGATCAAGAAATTTGAAAGAACCGTTTCAACAGTAGACATCAAAAGCCCTGGATGTCCTGTTACAGGAGTCGAGGAAAATTGTGTCACCGTCATGCTCGTGCAGAACTTTGTACGATTGTAAATGCAAATCCTATGCTAAGATTCTTTGCATTATTGCTGAAGACATTTGCATTTATTGAGTACGACGGCGGCATGATTTTCCTGGACTTAACAGACCATCCAGGGCTTTTGATGTCTCCTGTTGAAGCGGTTTCTTCGAATTTCTTGATTAATCTACGATCAATGGATTCATTTGGTGCACTGTGATGTCCAAGAATCGTACTGAGTTTCCAAATGAAACTTTCACCATTCCGATAGTAAGTTTTCAAAATTAAAACCGCTGTACCTTACTCTAACTTTCCATTACGATACTTCGCAAACACTAACCCAGAACTAAAACAAAAACACCGTATCAAAACAAACCTCATTGATCACAGATAATAAAACATGCAAAAACAAGGTTGCCAATTGAAATAAGTGAAAATTGCGGGCTTTTTAAATCAGACGTTCTTTTTGAGACACCGTTTACAAGATTTTAGTGATGATTACTATCGAGTTGCCAATAAGATGATATAGTTTTTAATGAGGAATATCCTGTAATCTTTGTTAGCGCTTGTTCATTAACACTAGATTTGGGTAAATGTTATACTGCACTCGAGCGGTGAGAACGCATCGAGTGTTTAAAAAGTCTATCTGTTAATATGTGCTTTGGTCAGTGCAATAAGATTTTATAAAATAATCTTACCGGGTAGATATCAGGATTCTCTATGTTTTTATCAACCACTTATTGTTGTAATTAGGGGTGGACGATACGGGATTTTGCGTATCGAATATCGATACATATTCTATATCGATACGTATCGATACGTATCGATGCGTATCGACACGTATCGATACGTATCGATGCGTATCGATACGTATCGATGCGTATCGACACGTATCGGTGCGTATCGATACGTATCGATACGTATCGACTCGTATCGCTGCATATCGATACGTATAGATACGTAGCGGTACGTATATATATATATATATATATATATATATATATTGTATAGTAAATATCGGGTCTTAGTCAATCTGGGCAATTAGATAATTCTTTTAATCAGTTCAAGCTTTCGAAAAATTTTATTTTCTTCTTCAGGAAGAGATTATATGAATCTATCTAGTAAATGGTTGGAGCACGATAATAATTAGGATACGACGACAAACTTAGTGAGTACATTCAAAACACATAATACAGTTAACATAATAATTAATTAACTAAGGTGGTTCGTTTCTAAAAAACATTAACGGACAATTTAAAAATTATAAGTTACATAGGAACTAGTCAAGTTATAAAATACTACTAACATATCTATGTTTGACTAAGACCCGATATTTACTATACAATATCAAGTTTTCTAGTCGAAATTAACCTGAATTTATATATATATATATATATATATATATATATATATATATATAGTGATTCGTATCGGAACGTTTAGATGTGTAGATTAAGTATACATATCGAGACGTAGCGATACCTATCGGTACGAATCGATACGCATCTATAAATTTTTCCACTCTTTCTTTGGGAATAAAATCACAAGATCGTTTTAAAATAATGTATTTACTGACAATTCGATCTTTCACTTAAGATTGTTTGTTATCAAAATAATTAAAGTTTCAAGTTTAATATTTGTGACATAAATATGTATATAGGGGTGGGCGATACGGGATTTTGCGTATCGAATATCGATACATATTCTATATCGAATACCGATACGTATCGATACGTATCGATACATATCGAGTATGGATATATCGATATTTATTTTTTGCTGTATCGGGGGGTCAATACGGGGGTCGTTCGATACGTATCGATATATCGATACGCCGACCCAGCCCTAGTTGTAATATTTTTTTGGCACGCCCTGGTATGTTTTTGAGAAACCGGTATTATATTCAAAACGATTAGTTAAGTCGCTATTATTGGCCTTTCCTTCTTTGAAATAGTGTAGCTTACAATTTGCTGCTTCCCCTCCATGCCAAGCTAATATGTATGAAGCAATATGAAAAAATCCTTTCAAAAGGCCTATTTCAGTATTTTCTTCCCATATCAATGCCATTTTAATAATTTCACTTTTGCTTAATGTAACGGAGCCTTTATTACGTTTTCCTAATCAACTTGCAACTACTTTCGCATAGAATTACGTGCATTACGGGCTTTTTTGAACGCAGAATCGACAAAAGAATTAAAATTAACGTTAAAATTTTCATAATACATACTTTGCAACATTTTTGCAGGTGCATCGTTTGTACAATATACCCTTAATAAATTACCTCTATTCCTCTTCTTTATATTGGTATCCCAATCCATCACAATTCTTTCTACATCGGCAACAGACCGTCCCATGTCCAAATCGTTATTTCGCATCGTGCGAACTATGCTGAATTGGCTCCAAAGTGAGAATTGGCTTTTTTTTATTCTTATGCATACAATTTTCTATTTCGTTCATAATAATTGTATAGTTTATTTTTGCCAAATCGAGCCAATTCAGACTGAATGAATATTTCACGTAATTACAAACATCATACTACCTCAAGCTCTTAATATTAAGTCTAACAATTGATGTAAAAACGAGCGTTTCCAGGACAACGTAAATTATCCGTTATATTACGTTCAGTTGCGTTTCTATACCTTCCTATAAAGCCGATAGCAAATTATGATCCTTTTACTTTGTCTATGGGATTTTTTGTGTATGTGTGGAATTGTCTTTGGACTCTTCATAGGTAACGTGCGACCATCTCTAATGCTCCCTGAAACTTCAGCAGTTTATAATACCTCCAGCAATGAACCGTCTGAGCTCTAAAATACTAGCGCGTGCAGTTGTTAAAATATTTATAAATATTTAAAGCACGTACTATTGGATATACTCGCGCCTAACATAAAGTTAATGACAACATTGCACTTCGTGTACGTAATAGTAAATCATGTAATTGTTCAGGAATTTCAAGTAGTAAAAATCCGCAATCTAAACCAGCACTTGTCTTCATTGTGCATTTTTATGTCGGAACCTAAAAATCTTCCAAGCTTTATTTAGTACATTAGCTGTAGATATATCAAAATTGCGCTGTATTGCATCTCCGGTAACTCATCAATCCATACTTATATTGGTTGACATTTGCATTAGCTTGGATGGGAATTTTCAGACATGGGAGATTTATCTGCTTAAGGATTATAAATTTATTTTTTTAACATGACACTTTTATCTTGTACTGCAGAGATTTTCCTCGTTTATTTTTAAAGTCGATTTTTTAAGGATAAGGTAGTTCATTTATCATCATGTATATCTGAAGCATTAATGTCAACATTTTGCTTTTAATTAGTTTTGCTGTTGTTCGTCATCTTATTACACGGTTGGTGTTGTTCATCATAATTTTTATTCATAAGCGAACTTTAGAAGCAACCAACCGACACTTTGACACCACCTGCTGTCGTTTTGCACGTAAGTAAAACTGTGACCTTTTAAATTAATTTTAGCTATAATACGATAGGATTTTTACGAAATTTACTATATTTTGTTTATGATTTTAACTGTGTCATCCACTTTAAATAAGTTAATTTTAAGTACATCCTTTATTATGTGAAATAAATTTAAAATCTTTTATCTGTGGACTGCATATGATGACCTTCCTAGCTGAAGATGTTGTGGTGTGTTACGGGTAAAACGAGCTAATAAATTTTGATTTACCTTGAAGAAGCGGGAACCCCGTAACAGTATAAGGGTGCGTCGACTATCTGCGGTGGTGCGGGAGTGGATTCCTATAGAAGAAATAATAAAAGGAAATAGAAAATTCAAGTAAATATAATAAAACGGCTGGAATGGAAGCAATTACGTCACAAACCAATTACTATGAAAGTATTTTTCTTTTTTCATAATTAAGGGGTGGCGAACCAAATGTCACAGTAATTTCTTCGATTGTTATCCTCACACGGAAGAGAGTTATTCCGCATTTTGTTTCGGTTTGCTAAATTTGATCACGTTATACCGTCCTCTACACTAAAAAAAAACAACACTGAAATTGCCGCTGACGGCGAAAGGTCATGAACCAACTTTCTTTTTAACACAACTCCCTTAAAGCACACACACACACACACACACACACACAACATACTTGTTTGAACTATCCCCGCAGGTAGCCCTTTTATTACTGCACATACAAGTTTGCAAAATCCGACGCATGGTTAACCTCATTGCCAAATCTGCAAGCGAAGTCCTACAAAAGCTCGCGCATCGTTTAAATATTCCTCTTAGGAGAAAGTGAAATTACATTCTGAAGCTGGTTTTGTTTAACTTTTCACCCTCCGCTTACTATTTGCTCGTATCAATCGATTTTGACGTTTTTTAATGAACTGCTCGCAGGTAATTACTTCTAATTTTTTTCTATCAGGTCTAATTACTCTCGATTTCTCCTACTATAAAAATTCGTGCTCATTATGTAATACATTTTAATCTATGCATAGGTACAATATTATTGTCAGGTTACTCTTTATGTAATTTGTATTGTGTTGTTTAAATATGGTTTTAGTTTCAAGTCCTTGGCGGTCGAGACGGACGATATCTGTCTATTTTGCGGTTTTAATTTGTCATTATCCTGAATTCCTACGCCTACGATGTATTTAGAAGAAACAATGTTACACATTTTGAAATTAAAATTTGTTAGTTGAATTACCTTTATAGAAACAATATATGAAATATCATACTTAATTAAAATTTATTATTCGTGAAACTTATCATACAATGCACGTTTATATTTAACTGGCGCATTCAATTTCACTAAATTTTCCCTTTCCATATAATTTATAGCTAGAGTATCGCAACCCTCTTACAAACGAGAAGTTTTTTAACAAGCTTCTACCCTAACTACCCCTAAATCGTTTCAGTTCAAGTACTATGTCCTCGATTCTTCGTCAGTCCATAAAGTCAAAAGGAAGATTAAAAATAAAAGTAAAATATAAAAGTAAAATGGTAAAAAGTAAAAATACTCAAACGCTAAAAGATAAAACACTGCAAATGCCGCTGAAGGTGAAAGGTCGTGAAGTAACC
Organism: Platerodrilus igneus; assembly: GCA_036346225.1. NCBI lineage: Eukaryota > Metazoa > Arthropoda > Insecta > Coleoptera > Lycidae > Platerodrilus > Platerodrilus igneus. Next base: position 3,299,664 of record JARFIW010001179.1, on the reverse strand, counting down.
TTTGTTTCATAAAGGAACACTCACAAGGGTCAAGCTCTTCATCCCGGTGCTGAAGTACCAGGATAATACCACCTAAGACATGGAGCATGGTACATCCCCCAGTCAAGTATGTCCCCAGTCCTCTGGGCATAATTTTCGATTTGGCGATTGGTCAGTATTTTCTTTTTGGAAGACACTCTCTCTTTTCGAATGGTTGGACATTTTACCTATATTATTGGTTTATTATCAAGTGAAATTTTTTAACCGAAAAAATCTTCAGTCTTTCTAAAAATTGCAATCGTTATGATTCTAAATTTCTACAAGCATGTTGGCACGTAATTTTAACTTAAGAGTTCATTTTTCCATTCAATAAAATTAAGAATTGCAGTGATAATCCTAAATATCAAGGTAAGTACTTTATTTATGTGAAAGTATTTGTGATTTGTAAGTGCTTATGTGAGAGATCGTAGGTTCGAATTTCTGCGTTTTTACGTATTGTTAATAAAGTTTATTTTTGCATGGTTGAGTGCGCTAAACTTTATTATTGATAAATCATTATTATTGAAGCGATCTACGTGATTTTTAGCAGGATTGATATTCTCGGAGAATTGTAAAATTTCTGAACGTTGTTAAGTTGTTATATTTGTGGGGTTAAGTTATAAATAGGATGTTTGGTTTTAAGAGAGATAATTCTTGATTTTTGAGGAGAAACCAAGATATTAAAAGTTATACAGTATGAAACGGTATTGGTATTAATTCCGTGCTCAGATCTTCATGGTCTGTAATACTTTTTATGTTGACTAAATTATAATTCAATTTGGAGGCTGTTGATAAGAACCTGTGGAGGAAGCCATTGTTCTTCTTTCAACGAACGTTGCTTTTGACAAGCAGTCTTTTGATGCATCCATCTTCATCTCGCCTTATAGCGGTTTTGGCTGTATTAAATGATATATTTGTGGAGTAGATTTTGGTATTACATTGGTTTATACGTTTATTTTCTACTCACAATACCGCCTTGCGGATGTTTGCTGCTTTTACTTATATTAGGTGAGCCACGTTTTTCTGTTTTGTGTTTTCTGATATTAATTATTTATCTTTCAAAATCTTGTATTGACGAATATCAAAGTTGCTCTTTGTTAGCTATTAATTCATTGAAACCCACTTCTGTGGTAAAGTATAACTTCCAGAAATTTCAGCACTAATATTACCGGTTTCAAGGTTTTTTTAATCTTGGTCTTAATTTTGGTATTAAGCTTAGTCTTGGTCCTGGTTTTGATCTTATACTATTCAGTCTGATTTTTAGATTCAGTTTCATGTATAGGTGATCTGGCATCGTATCCTTATGCCGGATCTTGGGTGCCCCTTGTGAAGCCACTTCAATTCTGTGCTAGTCATTCGCTTGGATTCCTGTTTAAATTCAAGATTAAATATTACTTCTTTTAGTGGTTTAGGTACCTACTGAAGAATCGTTGGAAGCGGAAGGTATTGATTTGTGAACCAGACTCCAGGTTGAATACTTAGAAGTTCGTTATATTGCTGTGTTTGCTATGTGTTGCGTTACGCAAGTATTGGCGTAATTATACTCTCGATTAAATCCGTGTAATTGGAGGTAAGCTGGTTATTGTGTCGTTATTGGTAACCCATATCAAACTCGTGGTATCCTGCCACCAGCTGTTTGTGTTTACTCATGTTACAGGTCAGCACTGGAACACAGCGATCCACTAGCTAGTGATTGCATCGTTCTGGTGTGCTTAATTTATGCCGCTTTCTGGTGAGTAATCATTTACATTAATTAATATTTATTGCTAACCTGTAGGTGAAAAGCCATTTGTGTGTATTTTTGTAAGGCCTTTCTCCTCTGTGTTTCTGAAATTTACTTACTAGTGAGAAACAATTTGCGACTAGTTTAATGTCAATTTGAACTCGCCAACAGGCGAAAGATTCTTTAAATTCACTGCTTTTAGTGGGATACCGGTTTGTATTATCCTTTATGTGTATTATTAAACTACGTTCATATTTGCATTGCCACTGTGGTGTGTATTTAATTCCAGATAATTTGCTCGTGCTTGTAATTCAGTTATTTTGAAATATAGATATATGATTGTTGTAGCTACTGTTGTTATAGTTGTTATGCTCTTTGGGTGTGAAATTATCCGAAACCATTGGAACTTGGGGTTTCGTAGTTCTTTAGGCATTTTAATCAAGTCTCTGGCGCATTTTATACTGTATTTACTTGTAGGTTTGTTGGGGTTCTTAACAACCTACTTGGAGGAATCAAGATCCACTCCTGCAGAAGTGTCTTTATTAGCCGAGGTGTACTAAGTCACCGTATCTACCCTAAAGAACCCTCCTTTGTAAGCTTTTATTTGAATTACCGTGACAAGTGTTTCGTAAAACTCTTCAATTACTCAATTTTTTTCAATTTTGGAAAATTGTAAGCAGACACATTTTTTTTAAATAGTGTAAGTAATCTGCGATTATTTTGTGGCTTTCAGTTTTAGTGATAGTGAAAGTCTAGTTTAATTGTATTAAAATTGTACAATCGCGTCTTAGTGCAAGTTTTATTATTAATCTATATGAGAATGCGACTCTTATTTATGGAGTATTTATATTTGTATTGTTTTGAGTTTAAATTATTGGAGGGATGTCGAACCAGGAGTTCTTTCCAAGACACAAGAGAGTAAATGTTAGAATAGCATTTAAGCTTTGTGTTCCATGAACCTGATTTTATTATAAGAGAATTTATAAAAATAAACTATGGATATTTAAATCCATTTCGAATGGACCTGCACCTTGCCGAAGTTCTAAATTACTAGAACAGGTGAAATGGCTTGCGTGTTCTAATGAGCTAAAGAGCCAAACTACAGGTCCAACCAAAGTAGTAGGGTCGTTAGTGAGGAACCAGACTAAGACAGGTCCCCGAAAGAGGGCAGCGGCTCTTTCGGTACTTAGATTGGCAGAGACCATAGGGGTCGGTATGGCAATCTAAGACACTCTACCGCGATGTGGAAGGCAACGGGAAACCACCACATTATCTCCCAAGTATACAACGTACTTAAATTGTAACTGGAAAACCATTACTTTGGCAAATGTCTAAGTGTTGGGGTTTTTGGTAGCCATAGGTTGCTTAACCCCCTTCACTGAATCTTGGTGAAGTTGGGTATAAAATTAGAAAACAATAGAAGAGGAACGAGCCGTATACACATGCTGTGTGAGAATTTCGGAAAACTATGTAGGCTAACTCAGAATATAAATAAGTGCAGGTACGTGTCCAACCAGTTTTGAGACGGAAAACCTAATAACGAAAAAATAAGCGCAGATAAATCTGATGATTAGTATAAACAACTAGTTGTTGGTTGCGAAAGATCTGCAACTAATGATGACTGTGCGAAAAGATATATTGGAAAATATATTAAATCGGTAAATGGTTAAGTGTTGGGGGAACTTGGCAGCCACAGGCTGCTTACCTCCCTTCACAACCGTTCATTTACATTTTCAATGCTCCACCCGAAGGTACTACATTGGCCAGGAGGCGAGTTCTTTGTTGCCAGGAAATTTAGAATTTTGCCGAACCCTTGCCGTTCCAGGCAAGGTAGGGATCTTTAACGTGCGTGACAACACTCACACACGGGACCTCCATTTAACCTCTCATCCGAACGAGGGCGTAATATTTGTGAAAAATGCTCACCTGCCATTTTTCAAGCAGTCGGCCGTGTCGGGATTTGAACCCGGGACCTTAGGATCCGTAGTCTTACGCTTATTACATTGATCCACGGCGATGCTCTCCCTTCACAACCACTGAAGGTCGGAGAAACAGGGTATATAATTGTAAAACAATAGAAGGTGACCGAACTGCATCTAACAAGAAAGAACAGCGCCTATGAGGAAAGACAACAAACATAGAACAAGCACAGTATGCCTATGAAATACGGGCAGTCTGAAACGCAGACAGAAAAACGGTAGCCTTTTGAAATGCTGTGCTTCAGACGTATGAGGACGATAGCATGGACAGACAAAGATAATAACAAATAGGTTATAGAAATAGTAGGGGAACAAGGATATCTGGAGAAAAAGATAAAAGAAATAGAAGGGCAGAATACGTTGTAAGGCATTTTTGGGAAATAGTATGGTATATATTACAAGCAGAGATAGGAAAAAAAGAGGTAGATGTAGACCTAGATCAGATAGTTATAGATGCAGACTGTGCAAATTTCAGGGAAATCTGTAGGTTAGTTCAGAATAGGAAACAATGATGGTACGCGTCTAACCAGTTCCAGGACTGAATACCTAATGATGATGATGGATATTTAAATAATTTTCAAATGTCAGAAATTTGTTTGTTGCACTACGTTTAGGGCTTTAGGTCTTAGGTAGAAATTAATTAAATAAATTTTTTTATCTCGAAACGGGTATTATTGAATAATATTTTAAGTGTGGATTGGAAACTAAGAGTGAAACAAGTAGACGTTAGTTTCAGTACAGTTGTTAGTTTGAAGCGGGTGTTAGATTTTAACACATATTTCTGCTAAAAAGAATAATGTGCTTTTTGTTATTCTTTTAATGTGTAATTTCGTAAGGCTTGGACCTTCGTTTAATTTCGGGATGTGTTGATGTTGGTGATCTGCGTGCCTGTATATTTTTGTTCGGAAATTTTTGAATTTTAAAATTTTGACTTCGGAGTATTACAGATTATATTGAGTTATGAAAAACACAGATTCGAGCATTCCGTGGCTGTCAGAATAGAATTAACACAATTCTAACTTTTATATCTTTAAAACTTTGAGTGATTTGGTATGAAAGTTTACCCTACAAATAGAAATAAATACTCTAAATTTTTTGAGTCTCTTAGAGTCACTACTATGGAAGCTCTCCCTATTGAGATATATTCAAAATATTACATTACTGGAAAATTATTACCAATATGCACACATCTAACGTTCCTTCTGTCAGTGCAGACTTGCGGCATTCTCATGCTTATAATTTATAACTGTTAACGCGCACGAGGCTTGTGCACAAAGTCTCACTTGTTTGGTATCAATAAGCAATTACACGATTTTTTTATTTCACCTGGTGTTTTATTTTGATATTATTACACAAACTGCAATGTATAAAGACAAATTCAATGAACAGTTACCAAAATGAACTTCTTTCGTTCAAGAAATTTCTTAACGCTTATTCTGTTTTCTGAGACTTGCTTTTCTGGATTATTGCAGATTTGCACATTTCTATAGAAGTAGTGCAAAATATTAAGCAAAATTAGACTTAAGAATTTCAATTGGAGTAATTTGTTGCTGCAGCTCCTTTCATTTCTTTGTTTTAGAATACGAGTACGCATCAAACTTTACTCACAATCAGCTAAAGTTATGAAATGTTTCTGCAGATATGATGCTGAAACGTGTGCCTTAGTCAAAGATAAAATCGGATGGCAGTTTCCAGAGACCTCTAATTTGCTTTTGACATATCTTCAGAAGAAGTTTTGCACATTTCTATACAAACGTTTGACCTAATGGAAAAATGGATCGCTGAGGTAGTTTAATTGAGCGTATTCTTGAAAATTCGCGGAACTTCGTGATATATCAGTGATGTTAAAGTGAAGTGGAAAAGCTAGGATCGAGTTTACAATTTTCTATGACTCATGAAGCTTTTAATCAAAAAGTTTGCCTGTTTTGGTATTATCTTTCATTCTTCAGACAATTGCATATGACAGTTACGGCCTCCTCCTTTTCAAACGTTATCAAAGGAAAGTTACAGAGCAGTTACAGTCGCTTTGCTTTGTAATTTGATACAAAAACATCTCGTTAATTTGTCTGCCATGGTTGCTAGGAGTAACTGAACTCAAAACTGTTAATTCGATATTACGAAAGGAAACAGTATTCAGATAACTATTATATGTGAATATTGAGACACAAACTTTGTTTAAATCGGATGTACTCTTAAAACTTTGCAGTCGTGTTCCTAAATGCACAAGTTTCAAGTAGTTGAATGCAGTTAAAGCAGAGCATGCCATTATACACCCTAACTTGTAAGTACTACAACGATAATTGCCCTTTGATCAGATCTCGACGTTTGTCAAATTACCCTTCGCTAGATGTAATTAATTGAACATCATACATGGGTTGGTGCTTACATAAATTAAACAGTTTTTCTTAATGAAGTATGAAGCAATAGCATTTTGTACAAGAGCACACAAATAAAAAAGAATTCTGTTAATTAAGGGAATTGCTGACCTATTTAGCTATGTAATTAATTGGGCGCTGGTTGATTTATAGGAGGCGTTTAATTATATTAATTATATTACCTTTTGTTTAGTGTGACCTAGCAGTTGTTCATTCAAACTTATTCATTAAAATAGGAAGTGTTAGCGTCTACTCGGCAGTTAATTATTACATCTGTCGGTCTGTCAAGTCCGGCTTAACCGAACGTAATAGTTAGTTTGCCTAAACGTTTTAATTGCAGTAGCGAGGAAACTGTTGTATAATACGAATTTTTGGAATGATTTAAGTGGAAAGATTTAAATATTTTCAAGTTGATTAAAAACGGAGTTTTAGAATCTCATTCGAGATCAGTCAAGAAGTTGATTGCACCCTAACTTTTAGCCAATTAGATGCCAAGAATGTATAAGCATCAGGTACGTTATCCAACGTGGTCGTTTAACTCAAGTGCATTCCCATGCTATTTCATCATGTATAGAGACATAAAATGTACTCGGTGATATCGCAATTGTAACACCAAGAAGGGATTGTAATATTTAAACAAGGAAGTATCGGAAACATTTAACTTTCAAAAAGGAACGGATGAATAAAATTTGATAAAATTAAGTCAAATACACTTTCAAGATAATGAGATCTTGTACTATCTATTGTTGGACGATGTGATTCCTATCTATTAAAAGTAAGGCCAGATCAGAATAAGCCCATGAATGGCTCTATGAAAAGGAATTTTTTAGAAGATATTCGTTGTAGCTGAAAACTATCCCTACATAGACCGAAACACAGTGTTATTTTGTTAAAAAAAGTCCGATACTGGTTAATTAAAAAAGGAAATATTAGTACAGATTTGAAAAAGGATTAAGTATTACAAAACAAAAATAAAAAGGATTATGTAATAAAAGGAAATTATAAAAGTCTAACAAATCAGAAAAAGAGAAATAATTTGCTACATGTAAAACCAGTTTATATTTTAGCAGGAGAGCGTGGTATTTTATATCTGGAACTGTGTAGGAATCAACTATCAAGCAATAACATTTGTAAAAATTGCGATTATGTATCAAGTACGTTGTCAATATAAGATATTCAAGCTTTGTATAAAATATCCCACTTAAAATTGTATTCCAGCTTTCATTGAATTTTTAAATAAGATTAAATTGATTTTCAAATTTCAAATTATCCCATTAAAAGCTTCAAAGCATCTCTAATGTAATAAATCATGTAAATGTTAGAGTTTAGTTCACGGTGTCTGGCGATTTCTAAACGCCTATAAAAAATAAAAGAAATATATTTGTCTAATTGGCTATAAAAATGTTCATCATTTGCATGTGTATTGTTGCAACATTACAACGTAAGCCTTCTACTGGTATTTAACTATAGGCCATTGTAACATGGAGGTATAATTCTTTGACTATATAAGTTGGTGTCAGACCACAGGACTTGTGCTTGGTCGATAAGAGCTACATGTACATTATTTGGATACCGATGTACAAGCCGCTTGCCCTTTTGGTCTTTATCGGCGAATTGATTGTCCTAACGCAGGCAACAAAATTTGTCATATTAAATGAGGTTCTCTAATTAATTACCTTCACTTGTTTGAATTCAAATAAAATGTTTATGCTGCTGATTTTTCAGATACGCGTTCTGTTTTGTTAATATAATGACGTTTCTAAGTTTTGTAAATATTGACTTCGTCTTATTATTTTAGGATTAAATAATACTCAATAATGTTGACTTGTATCTTGAGACGCGATATATAAACCACCATGATCTTGTACGCAGTTCTATTCCATTTCAGTACTTCGAGTCATTCAAATTCAATGTTTCAAGCTCCGATCAAGAACTCGTTTTTGGAACGTTGTTCAAAGTTCTCTTTGTCTACAATAGGTACTAAATAGATACAATTGTTCCTAAAAACTTTGTTAGAACGGTGTGATTCCTAGGTTACATAAAATTAATTTTTGTTTTATTTTTAAATGAATTTTTCTAATAACATAACAAGCGAAGTTGGTGTTATCAATTTTTGGTCTCTGTGTTCTTTTATCAATGTAATTTCAATAAAATATTTCCCGTACATTTGATGACATTAACGTAGTATTCATTGCGATTTGACACATATCATTGCATTAATTATCACCACTCAAATACAAAAACCATAACAGATTTGTATTTACACAACTAGTTTACCGTACCTTTCTTGTCCTCCCAACATTTCCAGCTTCTTCTTATACAGTTCCATCTTCATATACTTACACCTTGCTACTCCAAAGGAGGCATGAAGCTATTGTGTTGTCGCCTTCACCGCTGTTTCCTCTCCATTGGATTCTTTTATAAAGTTTCCATATGTCTTCAGAAAAACTTTACAATATACTGTATGAAGCTTGCATTTATTCGACCGACAACGACCGCTTCTCCTACTGTCCAAGTTTCACAGCCGTACAGTGCTGTGGTCCACACATATGTTTTAAGCAATCTCTTCCTTGTTTCTATGTTTACTGTCTTTGAACACAGTAGGTGCTTTTTCTTGTTAAATGTAGCACGACCTTGTGTTAATCTTTGTTTTATATCTTTTGCGCTCCTCCCATCTTGCGTTGTTTGGTTTACTGGATAGCAGAAATCCTGAACCTCTTGTAAGTTCTTGTTACCTATTTGTATTCTTGTTTTTGATTCATTTTCCCCTACTTTGCATACTAGTACTTTAGTTTTATTTTTGTTAATTTTCATACTGTATCTCTCTGTTAGAACTGTTTCCATTTCATTAAGAGCAGCTTCTAACTCTTCCTTGCTAGCTGCAAATCTGCAAATCTAAGCATTTCAATCTTTTGCCCCTGTATCATAATTCCAAATGTGTTCCTGCATTTGACAGTATTCATTGCCTCTTCGATGTACGAGTTAAAAATTAATAGGTATAGGGCACATCCCCGTCTCACACCTTTCCTAATATTTACTTTTCTACGTTTCTACTCTAATTCTATTGCCGCAGTTTGCTCTTTGTATAAGCTATGTATTATCCAACTATCCCTAAAGCTCATTCCAATCTTTTTGAGTATTTCGCACACTTTCTTTATTTTACATTGTCGCATAATCTTTCCAAATCTACAAACCCAATATACACTTTTTTTTTCTATTGTTTTCTCCATTATCACCCTCAGAGCTAAAATAGCCTCCCGTGTTCCCCTGTTTCGCCTAAACTCAAATTGATCTTCTTTTAATATCTCTTCAGCTTGTTTTTCCATTCGTTTTTGTACAATTCTAGTTAGTATTTTTGACACGTGGGCTGTCAAACTTATTGTTCGAAAATTTTCACATCTATCCGCGCCTTTCTTTTTTGGTATAGTGACTATGATATTACGTTTGAAATCTTTGGGTATCTCGCGTGTCTCATACATATAGCTTACAAGTTGGAAGAGACGTTCTGTTACCGCTTGTCCAGCGGCTCTTAGAGTTTCTGCTGTATCTTATCTGTACTTGGCGCCTTATCATTTTTCAGACCCTTTAGTGCTAATTCAAACTCATTTCTAAGTATAGGATATCCCAAGTCTTTCTTTTCAATGTCTGATTCCTGTTCTAATGCTGTTAGTTTTTTTCCTGCATATAAATTCCCTATATATTCTTACCATTTTCTCTACGTTGTCTATAATAACGTTTCCTCTCGCGTCCCTTATATTTTTGCTATACGATTTTATATCTATATAATTCATTCTAATTAGTTTGTATGCTTCGTCTGTCTTTCCTTAATTTGTACCTCTTTGCACTTCTCCTTAATCCATTGTTTGTTAGCTTTTCTGCATTTGCGAGTAATTTCCCATTTTATGGCTTTGTATCTCTATTTTCCCGTTTCGTCTGATCTATTTTTGCATTTTCGTATTTCTTCTATTAAATTCAGGATATCGTTTGTTATCCATGGTTTCTTATTTTCTTTTTGTTTATACCCCAGAATATTCTGGCCGCCATGTTTAAGCTGGATTTAATGTTATTTCTGTTTCTACTTCCTTAGTATCAGTAACTTTCCCAATATTTTTCATTTGATTTTTTTTCTTCCGTGGATATCTCTATATTTTAGTTTCTCAAAGTAAAAGTCCTTTTCAATTCCTTTTTTTCAAATTTTTAAATTTAAGAGCGGCTTTTATAATTACTATGTTGTGGTCAGTATCTATATCTGCTTCTGGGTAGCTTCTACAGTCTTTTACTTGATTCCTAAACCGTTGTCTAACAAGAATGTAATCTACCTATTTTATATCTTCCTATATTTTCTGGAATCTTTCACGTTTATCGTCTTGTAGCACTATGTTGAAGCTAGTGATAATGTGTTTGTGATGGTTAAATTGTTTTTGTCACTAAGTTTGCAATTATGTGATAATCGAAATTTAAAATTGTTGCTATTTGCTGCCATTATTAACTTAATTTATACGTATGCATTTATTGGGGAGTGTTGAATTTTTACCAATGAAAAGATGATGACTGTGACATCTGTGTTTATTGAAGCGTTTGCATTTGATTGCATATTTGATATCACGTAAAAATTATCTCGAATGGACTAATTGAGCACTAACACTTATCAACTTTTAATGCATCACCGACGAGATTTAAATTCCACGCTTAACACGCCTGCTTGAGCTTCCTGGCCTAATTATCCAACAAAGTTCAAAACAATCTATCATCAGCCACCTATTGAGAGGCCTATTTCCTTCTACACGTTCACACATCTGTTGTTACTTCACCATCATTTCATTCGTAAACTTGACAACTTTTTTCAACTTAGCTTCAAGCTCCCTCCCTTTTAAAAATTCCGTCCTGATGAAAAGTCCTCTATTTTATTTGAGAACTAAGGAATCTCTTATGCGAACAATTTTGTTCCAGCACTAACCTTTGGCGGCATGAAAGAATTTTGCAGTTTAATAATAATTTATGATAATAAACCGTATCATCATTTTTTTCTCATAGCCTGATATTTAGGTGATTCACTGACATTGCATTACGCTAGCACATCAACAAGAACATGATTGTATAGGTTGTAACGTATTTTTTACTCAGTTACGCTTTCCTTATTAATGTAGTATAATGTTTTAATAAAATAAAATTATAATTTATAAATATCTGATCACTTAAAATAATTCATAAAGTATATAATAGATTATGCGCTCCTTCGCTTTAGAGGTCTAAGTTTCTATAATACGAATAGTCTGTCTGTCATTTCGTGTCACTTTTCTATCAGCGCTTGAACAGGTAAGCTGCTCTCCGCAGCATAGAAAGGTCAATATGGTATCCAGGCGCATGGCCTGCAATACAGTTCGCAAGAAGGTTAAATTAATTTAACCTTCGTGTCTGAATGTGGTTCCTGACAGCTTTTGGGTGATGGTTTTATTTTGTATTCCACCTTCAGCGAGTTAGTTGTTTCCTGCAGACCGAAGAAGATAGAAGCCCCCATCATTAAAACAGTTGGTATAATTAATTAGATAAATTTTATTAATGCTTTCTTCGTAGTGCAATATCATAAATAACATAAATATCATAAATATCACTGAAATGAAAATTTAGTTTGAGATTTAGAATACAAGAAAATAATAGGACATACTTAATGGAGATTTGGTTTGGTTAGATAATATTTTGTTCGGAAGATCTTTTATAAATCCAGCGTAAAAATTCAGTCGTAATGGTATGTTTCCTGTTGCGTGCATCGCAGATGTATATGGAATAATCTACATCTGGTGTTATTTGGTTCTAGTCTAAAAGTTCAAATTTTTTTGATTGAACTGTACTTCGGCACGTGAGTAACATTTAATCTTTAATTCCAGTTATATTTATTTAAATGTTTCTTGAATGATCGAAAGTTGAAATTTTACTTTGATTTAGTTATCTTAAAATACATTTAGAAAAAGAAAGATCCCGTACTAATGTTGTAACTTTACAAAATTTTAAAGATGACTATGTAGTTTGCCTATCCTATTTGTTTCACAAGCAGACAGTAGTGACTACAGTAAAAAAGTTGTTATTGACACATGATGTCAAAAATATCTAGTTATTCAACATAATTACCACAAGTTATTTTGCGTTACTCTAAAAATATCTTTGGTTATTTTGAAGTCATGTATTTTAATTCTAAAGAACATGATGAATTTTTTATAAGATTTAAAGTAAAGCTAACTCTTTGTTTGAAGGATACATTTTTATAAGACGTTAAAAAATCTAATTTCTTATTTGTAAAGTCGACCGTAGTACTATAGATGACTATAATTAAAATTTGAAATATGAATTATTAAGAAAGTATATACCTTATAGTAAACTTATGTAGAAGTATTCAATTTAAAGGTCCTTGTGTTTTTTTTTGAAGACAGAACCATACTAGTTTCTTTTCATGTGAATTTTTGTTGAGAAAGTTAATACTGAAACAAGCTAAGACAATTTAATAGAATAGAATTTATTTTTGCTTAACTCTTTTATTATTAAAAATTCAAGTGAAATTTATAGGTCCTTAATAAGCAAAAGGTTAACTGTGTTTAAAGATAACAAATACCCTACGTGTATTTATTTTTGGAACTTAAATTCAATTATATTATTTTTGGTGAATATTTTTAAGGACACCAACGGTGTCCATGTTGTGCATTTGTTTGTTCACAGGTTAAGTCGAGACATCTGTAACACATCTGGCAATAGATATTTTGGTAAGTGTTTTGCAAGGTTAGTATATAGGTTTTGTGGCTATATAAGCGGTGTAGATTTTAGGTTTTCGCATTCCCCTAATACAAGTACATGTATCTCTGTATATTGTTGTATTGAAAAATTCGGTGGCGCTCTTTATCTATATTTTTGGTCAACAGACAACTCATGACCCAAGCTCATGATCTACCCAGAGCCAACACTCTACTAGCCGTTTATCTCTAAAGAGTTTTTCTTTTCCTCAAGCCGTTTTCCATCCAACTTTACCTTAGGCTTCCATCATTAATAAGAAATTCTCGACCTTGTGATATCAGGAAAGGTAGTCGTTTATGTTATATGGAGATCCAATTTGCTATCTGATATTAACGAGGGATTTTTAGTTTACAAGGTCTGAAATAATTTTCTACTATATGTTTAAAATGAGTAACAAAGTATATGATTATGGTGATAACTTAGAAAATGATCAGATATCTGTACTAAATCAGATATTACGGAAAATCAGCTGCAACATCGGATTTTAGGTGCATTACTCTTTTTTTTGATATTTTATATACCTTTATTGGAATCTCTTTCTCACCTGTAGTTTAATTTAGCCTTATTAACCACTAGTATTCTACTTTGACGACTATTTGAGTCTATGATTTTAATATACTCTAAGATCTCTAAATTTGACGACATATAGAGGAGCTATATTTATGGTATTTAGTTTAAACCGAATAGCTTTAATGGAAACGAGCACTAAAGCTGAAAATTCTAATGCTAATTAACATCCGAGTGTTGAATAATTAGTTGATTCACATTACTCAGAGTTAATGTCAAATTGACTTCCTAATTATAAGGAATGTAACATCTTAAGGAATCGCTTTAAATATTAATTCTAAGAATTATTACGTTTAGAATATGAAGTGTGAAAACAGCTCAAGTATTAATTTGAGATATTGCAGCAGCATTCAAACTTTAAACGTGAAAGTGTTGAAGCAAATGAAGAACATTGGAACTGCTCTCGTAATAATTATTGGAATTTAATTAACGTATTTAAAAGCACTTTTTACTACTTATTAAAATTTTTGCTAATTTGATATTACTTTTGGAAAAAATCTTTCTCTATTTCTTACGTTACGAATAAAGCGGCATAATTCTATTTGTTGCTTTTTATATCTTGAAATTGAAAATCTTCTTCATCAATTTATTATCGTCTGATTATGGCCAGGCGAAGCTTATTCTAAACATCTTCATTTGCCAACCCCTGCAATAGCTGAGAACGCGAGTTTCAATCGCAGCTGATATAAAGTGAATCGTATGTAGCTTCTACAACTCAAATGCTTCCCAATGCGCGAATTCTATGAAACTAACACAAGGACTGTGAAGAATAGAAGGTGATATTCTAATTTAGAAAATATATAGAAAACCTGCTGATTGCTTTTTGGGCACTGATAATGTTCTTGTTTGTTGGAAGAAAAATTGCATTCTAGTCGACGGTTTCCAACCTTTATGCTACTACTCTTTCTAAAAAAAAATTTCTGAGCCTCGCCATCTTTTAATATATAGACACGTTTTAATCAATAATAACTCTATTAAAAATAAATACTGAAAACTACAACTATACAACAAGGATTTGGTAGAACAACACGAACATACATATTTATAGTTATATTGAATTACTAATTAAACTACATCTAACGCATCAAACTCTAATGCAAGGGTTATTGTTGTTTATTGGCAAAAGCTTTATCAAATCCTGGAGGCAATGTGTAAAGTGTCAGTCGTGACTCGGATTATTAACATGGTGGTTCGATATTTGGTTTTCATTGCAGCTAGTGCCCTAAAACCCGTTTTGCATAACTAAGACGTTAGCAACGGTAGAAGCACTTGCATTGCTTTGTACTACAAAGATTCATACTTTCCACTAAGATTAACCCAAAATTTTCCACGTGTTAAGTGAATTTCCTCGTAACATGCCTTTTTTTCAAGTATTGACTAACCAGTTTCTATTTCGTATATTTATTAAGTTTACTGTGTTTAGTTTAAAAGAGAAATACCTCTTGTTTGCTGAATCCGATCCTATGTTTGCTATTAATTATTAGTTACATTGTAGACTTCGAATGATTTGATAAGTATAAATACGTTAAGATACGCTCGGATTTTGTTTTCGGAGACGTTCTGTGAACACGCATTATCGAAATGTCGCGGTTCGGTATTCCAATTGGTTGTAGGACATCAGCCAATTTGAGTGAGCCAATCACACGGTGTGATGAATGCGTTGAAACGATGGAAGTGATTTACACGAAGCAACATTTTACGGCGGGTAAACACCACGGCAATAGAAAACCGAAACGTCGAAACCCTTGAGACGAGCTCGTCACGTAGGACTAAACAGTGAATGTTATAATTTTAAAATTTGTATGTAAAAATTTAAATTATGCAATCCTTAATATTTAGTTAAGTAAGGGGTACGTAATAACTTGCGACCACGTCGGGTCCACATTATTACGTTTCACAATAGGCAAAATAGCAATAAAATTATCGTTCGTCTGCAAATGTGCTCCTTCATTGTCGTTTTTTTCAATGAAGGTCTATTTGCTTTGACTCACTTTTGCATGAGATAGCCAGCGAACTTCACAAAAATACAGAGGATATCGTTAACTTCAATATCAACACATAGCTTTGCAAACAACTTAGCTCAAAATGACTGTTTTTAGTGTAGTTTATAATTTTTATAACTTTCGTAAAAATGTTGTTCTTTTCCTCACTCATATTTGACAATAAAGCCGCTCTGTGCAACAAGTGCGCCCAGATACTACGTGATTTTTTATTGTCCAATGCTTGAAGACTTGCTGTGTTCCGGACATTGAGTGAGCTTCGCCGGTACGCAGTCCAATGCAATTCTTCCACCTTAAGTCGTTTTCTTGAAAACTGTCTATTATATTGAACACCCAACGAATGTGGTCTTTCCACGAATAGGTTTGCAAAGTATATATTTCTTTCTACAACATATCGAACGTATGTAATTAAATGGGCATCTTTAGCTATATCAGTTGCCTTATCTACTTGAATGGAAAATTTCGAAGTACGCAGCCTGTAACAATTAGGATTTTCTGTTATTCAAATATACAATTTTATCCAATACACCTTGTCAATAAATATCAAATTTCTATTGAAACCTTTTATTATAAATTCATACATAGTACGCCTTCTACATTAGAATAGCCCAAGTAAACTCTAAGTGAGCTTCTATTTGCCTGTATCTTGATTCAATATTCCCCCTCTCGGCGCATGCTGGAATAGCTAACATCGCCTCGTGGAAAAAGCCATTTTGATACGAGATGTAGTCCTAAAACCAGTATTATCCAGGGCCTGCAGGTTTTTAATTAAACATGCCGCCCCAAAGAAGGATCAAGTGGAGTCAACGAATTCCATAAGTTTAGTTTTGATGGCAGCATCGACCTAAGATGATTGTAAATATATTTTTTTACGGTAAGAAAATATTTCGCAAACGTACCTCAAAAATTCTATTCTCTCGTTTGATTTCAGCGCAAGTTTTTTTTATTAGTTTAGAGTTTTAAGGATTAAAATATTAATTATGGAATATGGAGACAATTTAATTCCGAGTTCTAAAATGTTAAATTCAAGTAACACGTTATTAAACAATGGAAATTATGTATTATAAGAAAAAAAACAATCGTTAATCCTAAGACACGTACAAAATTGGAAGGCCGCTTCAATTGTTGCTAGGCAGGAAAGTGGAAACCCCCACATGGGACTGGTTTGAATGAAGGTCAACTCCGGACCCCTGCGTCAGCCACGTTCAACGGTAAGAGTAGGGACGCAGATGTTTAAAAAAAAAGATCTTTAAAAGAAAGAAAACCGGCAGACAAACGGATAGCCAGCGGTGAGTCATCCTGGCGGCTCCGTGGTGTAGTGGTATGTGTGTGACTACTACGCCCAAGGTCCCAGGTTCGAATCCCGACACGGTCCGCTTGAAAAATGTTAGGCGAGCATTTTTCACAAAAATACACCCTCGTTCGGATGAGAGGTAAAATGGAGGTCCCGTGTGTGAGTGTTGTCACGCACGTTAAAGATCCCTACCTTGCTTGGAACAGCAAGGGTTCGGCAAAATTCCAAATTTTCCAGGTAAAAAAAAACTCGCTTCCTGGCCAATGTAGTACCTTCGGGTGGAGCATTGGAAAATCACATGTAAGGTGAGTCATCCTCCATTTTTATACCTATACTATTTCGAAGGAACTTTCATTTAAAAAACACAAATAATTTTCGAAGTAGCTATACACAAGTTTATCTAAAATTAATTCTTGATATTTTTGCAAAAGTTCATAGCTCAATTAATTTGCTTCAAATAAAATTTAGTTTGAAAATTTAGTATTTGGAGAAGGCATATTTGACCTTAATATTTTCAAAGTATTTTTGTAAGATTATGTTTGAAGTTACAAAGTTGTAGTAAAAGGTTTGCTTTACAAAACATATGATATGATAAGAATTGTTTGCCGAAGCATTGGGTAAAACCCATTGTGTTAGTACACCTGAAGTATAGTTCAATGTCGGCCATAAGTATTTTTCTTAGACCTTTGAGTTTATTAGAGATAACTATTAAAACTATAGAGCCATAACCTGCGAATTTTTTTTGAATAAGTAATTTGTTTCTTGTACACTGAACAGGATCCTATTATAGTAGCATGAAATCACTGTAATATAAAATGAAAGTCATATAGTTCTTGTGGAGAACTGAAGTAATTTATGTAACTAAATAATAAATAAAAAAAAATCATTCCACGAATGTTTAGAGATTTCTATTAAACTGTAATAACAAAACTATTTCGAAAGTCTCCATATAGATAAGTTTACATAAACGATGTACATAGACTTTTTTAAAGAAATCAATAGAAAATTTTTAAGTTTTCGTAAAATTTTCTTTCTTTAAAGTCAACAGTAATTGTCCTACAGAATCAAACAGTTTAGCAATATGAAATTGTAGTATTGAAGAAAAGTATTATTGGTGTTAAAGTTAAAAGTTTTTTTGAACAATAATTTTGACTAGTGGATTTTTTTTTATAATTTTTTGTCCTAGTTTGAACATGTTTAGGTGTGGTTAAATTTTCAGATAGCACGAGATCGTCGTTCCCATTCCAGGTTGCAGAGATTAAAGTAAGTATTTTTGTTTACGTTGCTCGTTGTAAATTTTTTTCTTTTTTCGAAGATTTCCGTATCTGATCTTCGGATAGTTTCGTATTATAACATTCATTAAGATACGGTGGCGTCCAATAAAATTTCTTTTGTTTTATCGTATACCATCCTACGACCCTAGCTGATAGCTCTGCCCTAAGCTGAAGAAGCTTAGCTGGCTGGAAGATCTCTTTAGAGGGACCCTTTTTTCTGAAAGCCATTCAACATCCTTTTTACCCTGGGCTTGACCGTCAAACAGGAACCCCTCATGATCTATCGAGACTCTGCCGCCTATATGGTAGAGCGGACATACTATATTCTTTAAGAAGAATTTATAGTTAACAAAAATAGGTTAACAAGCCGAGAAACTAATTAATGCAAATATCTACAGATATATCATTGGTTTTTCTTTTTCCGACTGTACTATCAGCAACCAAAATTTATTGCAACTGTTTTGCATACGACTCGCGAACATTGTTCGAACCATGTCAATAGCTGCTGGTAAAATTATAATTTCTTCTATTATATTTGATTTCTTACATTTTGTGATTCGGTAAGAGACCTGATACGAAGCTAATAGTGCGTTTGGTGAAATTGAAACTATTTTTAAACGTTCACTTCTGAATGTTTGTTTCTTCTAACTTTCTTGGAAAAAAATTATGTAGGTTTCCTAACGCATTGAGGATGTTGAGTTTCGTGATGTTGTTTTAATTCGATTGGCCTCGTGCTATCCGAAACCAAACATTGGGTTTCTCATGCTATCTATAACAGCTCTTACGAATCCTAACGGTAAATACGATGAACTGCATTTTCATTTCATCGGAGCTTTATTCCTTCTTTTTTGTTACTATTCCAACTTGTATAGACTTCAGTATCTTTATTATTATCGACGTTTCTCTTGTAACTATTCTAAAATTTATCCATTTGTGTAAAAAATATTTTTTTAATTTAATTTAATATAAGTAATAATTAAATATAACTAAAAATCTCTTAATGATTGTTTTTAGAAATAAATCACTTTAATAGCTGTATCGCATCACACCAATACGCTTCAGGTGGCGCGTGAGGTACAAGTGGCATTTAAATTTGAAGTTTGTTATATGCAATCAATTTATAGTCGTTTTTTGCAGTAGAGAAAAAGAGCATTTGCAAATACCATTTTATAAAATCTTCTGCTCCTGATGATTTTTTAATAGGAATTAAAGGAATGTATAGAAATGTAAGAAAAATAAAAATAAACATTATTTCAATGAATTTGTATTATTAAAGTTTATTTATTTGTAGATATTATGGAATGAACATTAATTTGTTAATAAAAAGTTTTGGCGTCCTCCCTGGAGCTGCGACTCCCAGGTTGGAAACCGTGATTCTAAATACATTTCGTCCATATCGGTTCAAAATATTGGTGTTTTTATTTGGGAAAGACTACAATGGTATGTACATGCCAAACCTTCTTAGTGGTATTATGCACTTGAACCCTAACATACGTACATAGATACATGCGCACATAGCCTTATCGCAATAAAATAAATTTTAACAGAAACTGTGTCTAATGTTGTTATAAACATGTTGCTGATAAATAAGGTATTGAACGTTATGGATGATTATTAATTCACAGTTTTCTTACTTTGACCATTGCGAAGTTATGATTCCAACCGCCGATCTGAAACCCGCTGCGGATAGTAAATTGCTGAATACTGATATATCGCATATAAATGAACATCGAAATAAAATGCTTGTAAGATCCCAAAGCGTCCAGGTTATTTTATCTTAGAGGTTTGTGATTTGATTTTTTAATGCAGAACTACGCAAGTTGAGTGTACCATTATTCTATACTTAGTCACTGCACGTAATACAGAACTACGCATGTTGAGTGTACCCTTGTTCCATACTTAGTCACTGCACGAGTTACATATCCCCAAATTAATATATATGCATGTTCAAATGCAACTATTAAATCTTAAGAAATAGATTGTTACATTGTATAATTGAAGGACACATTATAAAAGGTTAATGAAAGTTCATAATCAGACGTGAGAAAGGAAGCAACTACTTTGTATTCCAGGCGTAACATGATACTGCAGGTTGCAGTCACAATACATTATAGGAGAGCAATTGTTAGAATTAAGATTACTAAGAAGTAATACAATGTATTTTATCAAGAAATAGCAGACATGAGATCTGCACTTCCCACGAGACAATGCGAAGACAGGGATAGCATAAATACACTGAGGAGCCCATGATGGCCAGTCAGTCTCAAATTTCATAACTTTAACATTGTTGGTTGTTTAGCTACTCATTAGTAATTAGTAATTTTGAATATTTGCTAATTAAAACGTTAATGAACATAACGTCCAAGTTGTTAAATCATTATTGTAATTACTGTATAAATAAAATACACTTGAAAGGAGTGTTTTTTGGAAATAAAACTTTTTTAAAAGAAGCTCCCAAAGGCCCAAAACGTATCTCACGTAATACAGAACCCCGCATGTTGAGTGTACCGTTTTTCCATACTTAGCCACTGCACGTCGAGTATATGTGTGATATGTTCTAGCTTTCTCGGGACATAAGGGAATCTTAAAAATGAATTTTAGACGAACTGCGTCGGCGTAGCAAAATTAGGGCACAGACCTTGCATAATATCCCCATAATTGAATTGTAAAATGTAAATTTTATTGGGTCACGCAAACTCTTTTAGTTTTGTTGACTATATCAAAATGCATATTGATTAAAGACATCATTACCGTAGTTCAACATGGCAGCATAGGAAATGGAAGTGTATAAATACAGTTACAAATCTCTGAAAAACATTCGTTAGCGCTCCCCATAGCCCAAAAGAATCAACTGGCAGTGCTAATCATAGCCTGCTAATATTTCAGCGAGCAGTGCTCTCCATAGCATGCTTATTCTCCGACGATGACGCTGTCCGCCGTCGTTCCTGGGGCATGCCACTATAATTCATCAATAACTAGTTAATAAACTACGTATGGGCGGTAAGCTCCGTTCCATCCACCACCGAAAAGTCGTTTATTGTGATGACACCGATTGCGTCTACTTCCGAGACAACACATTTAAATAAGTAGTCTATTTCAATCTGACGTTCGTACTCTATAATAATTTTCTCAAATGTCAAAATGTTTGTCAATTTAGTTCTTTAAGAAATCAAGTTTTTGTAAGTACTCAACCATTAGTTTAGCTATTAATGTATTATATTTTTAGAATCAAGATTAAGGTCTAAATATATTCCGAAACGTTGATTATCAACAAATGATTTTCATTTGAATATAAAAAAAAACCATCCGAACGAAATTCATCCCAAAAATTATTTGACATTCTTTATTATTTGAATTGTATTATACGTTCGAAAAAATAATATACTATATATATATATATATATATATATATAGTATATATATATATATATATATATATATATATATATATATATATATATATATATATATATATATAGCATGCGGCGTGTTCGTAGCTCACTTGCTTGGAACCCCCGTTGCAATGTCCACACACCCATTTTCCACAAGTCACGCATTTGATCCAGGCATTCTGATTTGTGTACTCGAAGAATTGTATCTGACAAATGGAACAATAACTGCAAGTAGGGCATTCATACCGAGGGTTATTCGAGCCAAGGTTGCAAACCCCACACACCCGCTGCAAACAAGAAACAACAAATCCAGTCTTTGTCGTCAGTATAATTTGCATAGGAACAAGTGCATACAGAGCAGAAAGAGCCGGCATTAGTGTTTGTAATTCTGTTTCTTGTTCCACGAACAGTCGATGGTCCAGGCTCATCGCCTTTCATTTTAATTTTAGGTTCAGGCTTATCACTTTTAGGTTTAGAGCGGCTGTTCATATTTTTCTCTTTTTTCTTCGTCTTTTCACTATGAGAAATCACCGGACCATCAATTTCTTTCTGTGCTGCGTTTGGCAAGGAGAATGGAGTGCTCGTTTCAGATGATGTTACACGCATTGGTTGGCCTGGTCTGGTTGTGATTATTTTCCCTCTCTTAGAAGGCATTACAGATTTTTCCCTATATCCTCTTGACTTCTTTAAAAACTTTAGTAGACTTGAATCTAGGTCTCTTTCGGAATTCGATGTTTCGCTAGGAATTTTTACTAATACCGTTTCAGGACTAAAGGGGCTTAAGCCTGTTATCTGAAAACCAGATTGTAGATTTTTAGCAGCATTTCCTTCTAGGGGACACCATAATGGAAATTGGAAATTGCACTTTGGGAATGTTCCCATTTCGACGACTTTCCTTCCTCCATGAATCTAAGATGTCTTGCCATTTCCGTTTCATAGGAGCAAAGAAACTCACATCGAGGGGCTGCATTAAGTGAGTTGAATTAGCTGGTAATGGAGTCTTATAAATATTATTTGCTAATGTTGCTTCAATAACACGGGGAGAAAAATGTGTGGCGAGGTTATCTACAATCACAACTTTTTTTTTTTGCTTTGGGGTGCTATTAGTGTTTATGTGGGGCATCAAAATTTGAAAAACCACGTCCCAAATGTAGTCATATCAAACCAACCACTTGGTGTAACATCATACACTGTACCCACAGGACCACCAGACGTCCAATTTTCGTACAAGTGCTGTGCCTTGTAAACCACTATGGGAGGCAACAAGTCGCCCTTAGTTGTTTTGCATACCATCAAAATCGCAGATGTTCTAGAGTGCTCCTGAACACGCTCCACTCTGATAGCTCCTCTGGGAACCAACACTTTTTTTGCATCAGGATCATCAGTTATGTTGGTCTCATCGTAGTTATACATATGATCGGGCAAAGCATTTTCTGAGGCACTTTTAATGTTGTTAAAAAATTCTGTTAGCTTCGGTTTACCTACAGCAGCTCGTTGAACTTCTATGTTGGTAGCCAAGTGGCTAGTCAGATTGTTCCTTGATGGAAAGGCTTGTATAAAATCTATACCGGGTATATTGTTCTTCCATTCTTTAATGGTCCTGCCTTGCTTGGTAACGAAATTTGCTATCACTTGACGAATATCTTGGTGTATCGTCAGAAAGCCCCAATCGTTTACCGTACCAAGTGTTTTTGCTATTAAATGTTCTTCATCACTAGTTAACACTCATGGACGTCCGGGTTTTAAAGTATGATGTCCATGAATTTTATCGATCAAGGTTGTTCTGGGAACTTTAAACTTTCTACACGCTTCTGGCTTCGACATGCCACGTTTTACAGCATCGATGGCTTTGTTCATGTTTTGCTTTTTATAGTTGAGATTAGGTCTCCCACCTAACTTTTTCACGTACTTACGAGGCATTATCTTTATAAAAAACTAATCTGAAACAAAAAAAAAAGCTAGGATAAAGAATAACAAAAACAAAATAATATTAATTGCCATAGTAATGTCAAATATTGTTAATGTTATTATTATTTGTATAATCAACAAATATTGTATAGAATGTAAAAAAATCAACAAATCAATCAATAACCTGAAACAATCAATAAAAAGAGTAAAATTTTATGTTAAAAATATAGCTGTCGAAGTTACTCCGGCTGTTGAAGTTCCCTCATTTTACGGTAATTGGTCACAAGTATTTTGTCTAAATTTGCAAGTATTTATTTATTTAAGTTTAGTTAGTACTAAAACTTAGTTACGTACACATTTTTGTTAATCTACTAAATGAAACTAATTTATAATTGTATTTTACACTAAAATAAAATTTTATCAACGTTCAATTGTTTTACTATTGTCTGGAGATATACTTAGTTACATTCGTTAATAATTTCAATTTTGCAAAGTTCGGCCACAAATTTGTTCCTATTACGTTGGAGACTCAATTTGGTAGGAGTTAACACAGCCAAGTGCCCATAAACTTGACTTTATTCTGTGGTACAGCGCAGAATGTATTTGAATTTTTATATTCTTCAACTTATACATGAATATACTCCATTTTAAAATTCCAATGTCTCTGAAATGTGAAAGCGATACACACTGGTTTTAAAAAACCAGTTTCAGCCCCCTGTAATAATTTGCCCATAATATTGAAAGCTTTAAATGACTTAATCGAGGAAAATCACAATGAGGAAACATATCATGCGGCAATATATATTTAAAGAAGTTGAAGAACTTTAGTTTTAAAAGTACGTTAGTCCTATGGAATGCAATATTATGGGAGATAGACAATCTCAATGTATTGGTCAAAAAAACAGAAGTATATTGAGTGCTAGTAAGTTGATTGCAACTCCACGTGATTCTAAGCTTATTGCGTCTCGACGTGAGTCGATGAAAATATTCGTTTTGAAAAATTAGAAATTTTGTTTGACAAAGGGAAGGAATAGCTAAATCAGTAAACGTGGAACCTAAATGTAATAAGAAACAAAACAAAAATGAGGAAGCATTTTAATTATGAAGCAGATAACGTAATTCTTGGTTAATCATAGGTACTATGTATCAATATTACACCGAAGCTTTAGATGTAGTTATACAATTTGGTTAGAGGTTTAAAAACTTCGCATTGTAGCAAAAGATTTCGAGTTATTAATGGGCAAAAACCTTACTACATTTCCGGAGGAATCTTTGTTGATGCGTTGCATGGATTTAACAATAAAATATCAAAATACCCAAGTGATTTGAATGGTTTGAAATTGTACTGTGATGAATCCAGTGCTAAAAAGCTATTTGCCTCACTTGATAAAAGTTTTGCAAAATTGAACCACATTGAGTAGCTTCAATTTATGCATAAGTTTCAAATGAAATCAAAATTTTAAAATTTAAAAACTGTAGTAAGAATATTTCTGTGCATGCAAGTTTCAACTGCTTCAGCAGAAAGATCTTTTACCTAGTTTCTTAAGATCAACAACTTCAAGGCAGACTGA
Organism: Platerodrilus igneus; assembly: GCA_036346225.1. NCBI lineage: Eukaryota > Metazoa > Arthropoda > Insecta > Coleoptera > Lycidae > Platerodrilus > Platerodrilus igneus. The sequence goes on along the minus strand of JARFIW010001179.1, from coordinate 3,274,783 downwards.
GCAGCCTATATTTGATATCAATTCAAGACGATATAGTCAAGTTACTCGATATAAACAACACTATAGATACGTTTACTACCATGAAAGCAAGAAAAGTTTTCTTGTAAATTGAAGCAGAACTATTTTCTTTGTTATTTTATTTGTTAATATATACTTAGAAAATAATGTTTTTTTCTTTTAAATAAGTAAGTATTGAAGAAAATGGTCTTGGTAAATTTGATTTCTTTGTGCTTCCATCAATCATCATTAATTATTTATACTTAAGTAAATTAAGGCTGATACGAAATGATGGCATCTATACTATGCAATAAAGTAATTTATACTCCAATTCTTCTTGAGAAAATCAACTCTAAAAGCCCTTTTGTCAGTTTAAGCAATTTAATTTCACAATAACTATACCGAAAAATTTTCAATGCTTCACCTCTCGATATATGTTTTTGTAAGCTCTGGTTACGGTTTCAGTACAGATTTTTTGCCTGCGGCGCATTTTCCGAGTGGATAGAACATTAGGGTGCCAATACCATTCTTTTCCCCGATCGCCATTGTTCTTTCGCACGGCACTGTTCCGAAGAATTTCTAGTTTTGAGTAAACATTTCTGCGTTTATTATTAACTTTATCGGGAATCTCAAGTTATTTTCAGTCATAACACACCATTAGACCAAAATCGAGACAGGTCAATATACCGTTTCCAATTCTACTCTGAATTTTATAAATCATAAGGTTCTAATTTTTTGTTCAAAGAATATAACAATAAATTTTATGGATTAATTTTTAGAGATATATATTTAATGACGTTGACTCATGTAGGTGGGAAATATATACTGAGAATAGCATGAGTCATAAAGTAGACGCTTGGTGAACACCATCTATTTTGCTCTGAATGATAAACCTTCGTTTTGAAACATCATATTGTTTCATATCAGGTAAATAATATTTATAGTTCAACAGTTGAAGAATAAAAATTTGCGTTTTACAAAGTTCATAATATAAGGCATTTGAGAAAGTCAAGTAACGCTAAGATTATTAATTTACCCTTATTAAAAACTTGTATATGTTATCTGTAATTTTAATTAATTCAGTAATACGGCTATAATTTTGTATAATCTGACTTAATGAGACAAATGCAGTTTTTTTCAACATGACTCTCGATAATTCGCGTATTTTAATGCTTTCATCTAAAGTGTCAAATTCTAATGTTGATGTGTTTATATCTTTCCTCAAGCTCTATAGTAATTTGAACCACTTGGAATGGGATCAATATAGTGATGGATTCGAACCGAACCGAACCGAACCTTGCCCTAGGTTCGGTTTGGTTCGAAAACTTTTTAGTCCGGTTCGGTTCGAGATTTGGTTCGAAAAAATATATTCCGGTTCGGTTCGGTTCGAAAAAAACGAACCGAACCTCGAACCGAACCGAATCGGTTCGATATTTTGATATTTTAAATAACTAGTGCGTTCAACTACAACAATTTAAATATTGAATGTAGTTATTATACTTAGTAGTTGCTACTTTCAAATAAACCCAACATTAATTTGCTTTAGATTTTTGTAGCATAAGTCATATTAATACTATTTGTCCAGGTTTGATTTTTTAATACGTACTATTGTTAACACAGCGTAATTACAATTAGGTTAATAGTGAAAGCCACCTCTACAATTTAGAATGTGTTAATAATTGATGATTTTTACTAATGTCATTTTACCGTGAAAGAACGATATCACACTATCTTTGCGATTACTTTTATTTTAGTTTTAGTTAGTATTAAAAGAGTATCATGACAATATTGCTGATTTCTTATACAATACAAACAAAAAACCATTTGTCAGTTTATCTTTATTATTATTATTATTATTTCTTTTAAAAGACAATATCAGATGGTTCTCGTAAATCTACTTCAAACAGCTTTTACGTTTTCATAATAAAATATAACAGTATTTATGGCACGGGCATTATGTATGATTATTATTTGCATTATACTGTGTTATTTTATGTCGGCATTGATTGAAAAGTTTATGCCGCCATGAGTCATAAACTTTAACCCTTGGTTTTGAGCGAAAGCTCGGGGTCATCCTTCTGGAGTATCGGGTACTTCTAAAGACGTTGGTGGTAATGGCCACACTAAACAAACATTAAATAGTATGGTACCATGCGTTCTGTAACACCATTTGTTGAGCGATTATGTTCAAAAGAAAAGGAGATTAGTTTTTGCTACAAGGTCACATTTTTAATATTAATAGAGAGCTGATTTTCATACAAAAGTGAAAAATTCAAAATGATGGATTAGTAATACATACTTAATTAAGATTTAAATTGTTTGGTTTATTCTGAAAACTTCTGTAGTCTCTAGACCGTGACCTCGGCTTGTATACGTTTAAGATGGTTTTCAACACGACCTCTGTTCATTAAATAAAATAAGTTTGTTTTTAAAACCAAATTTTCAAAATCATTTCGAGTTTCAATAATATCTAATACTAGTTATAAACAAACAACAATTTGAAATAAGGAACATTAAACAAATCGAACTAATCTAGAATTTTTTGATCTACAAACGTGCCTCGATTACAAAATTTATTAGATATGTAACACTAATTAATACCTATTACATTTTTTACCTATTGGCTTAGAACTCGATGACCATGTACATTAGAAAATCATTGTATTTCTTATATGCTTACGATTAGAAATTTTTAAATGTGCATTTGGGAAAAATTACATGTTTTTAGTAAAAATTACATTTTTAAACTAAATTTTTATTTAAAAATCGAACCTTTCGAACCGAACCGGACCGAACCTTTAGCTAGGTTCGGTTCGGTTTGAAAAATTTGCCGGTCCGGTTCGAGGTTCGGTTCGAAAATAAAATGTCCGGTTCGGTTCGGTTCGATTCGAAAAATCGAACCGAACCTCGAACCGAACCTCGAACCTGTTCGGTTCGTGTCCATCCCTAGGTCAATATCAGTTTTGACAGAGTTCATAAAGTAGTCATTTATTAAATTGACATCAATTAATTCATTTGTATATATTTTAGCTTTTATTTTTTGTTTAGTTTATGTTGTACTGCTAGAGATCTCGTTAAAATGTTTTTAGAATTAACTTGCCTGGAACGATAATTCATATATGCTTTTTTTACGTTTTTACTACCATTGTCGCCTTTTTAGTACTCCTAATACTGTAGTTGTTTTTAATTTGAATTGTTTATATACGTATCCCCTGAACTGTATTATAAATTTGACGCCTTGAATTAACCAAGGGAGATTTAATTTATAGTATATTGCGTGAAAATTTTTTAACTGACTCTAGATCAAAATATTTTACGACAAATTGAATTTGTATCATTATTACGAATTTAGGTGGATGTTTTATCTGGCAACAGCTTAATATAATTAATTTTTTAATCTTTTGTATTTTATGGAAATTTTGGTTATTCAGTTAGTGCCAACAGTTTTGCATCATTTATTATAGTTGTACTAAAAAGTGGCATTGACAGAAAATGTTATTTACAATTTTTAAAGTAATTTCGTTTCATTGTTTTAGATACGATAGAATGTGGATATCTAATCTGTGCGACTAGTACGTTACATAGTTGTATATAACAATGACGCTGGACGGTCTAGAATTGAAAGAGATAACGTAAAGCTAACAATGGAATGAGTGAGAGCTACAAGGGTTGAATATACACACAAAGGCCGACTTTGAAATAATATGGATGGTATCAGAGCTCGATCTATGATCGCTTTGACCCGATAAGGAGGCAGTCCGGTATTAATGCACAAGTGATATGAAATAAATTGTTATTCGAGTTGTTAAAATAAATACGCATAATGTCTGTATAAATTACAATCTAACAGAGTGCTTGTGTAGGTAAATTAGGAGTCGGGGTGAAAATTTCGAATAAAAAATCTCGACTCGAAAAAAGACAAAATTTCGATAACAAAAATCTCGAAAGACAAAATATCGAAAGTCAAAATCTCGAATAGCAAAATATCGATTTTTTCCAGTTGGCCGATGGTTATCATTACGAATTAAATTGCGTAAATCGAAAAGTAGAGATACGACTGTTTTAAATTAGAATAGAGCAGCCGAAAATTATTTTTGCAGCCAAAATGTTGCTTTGTATTAATAATAAAAAAACGTTAACAATAATTTTACAATAGTCCTGACGTAATTTACCGCATGATTCAACTTTATGAACTATATTTAATACAATAGGGTTGTGGTTAATTAAGAAAGTGTTTATTTATTATCAAATGTACATAATATCTAAAAATAATAGTAACAGAAAATTCACACATTTAAGTTTAAATTGTGGGAAATTCCTCTTAAATAGTCAAGAACAGTAGTGTCAGTATATGTTGCAACACAATTTCTCAGTCTTGTTCTAATATTTCTGTAACGGCCCGTTTTCATACAATCAACGAGTTTTTTTCCGTATGCTTGGATGTTTTGCTGAAACCAATTTATTAAAACGTCTATACCACCCCTCAACAGAATTATTGGTACGCAGCATATTATGTTGCACCTCACGATAGCAATTTCAGAGATCACGTGGAAAAAGAAGTCGTCTACGACCACCATGCCTTTGAAGTAGCCCTACCCAGGTGTCTTCAAAATAATCTACTATATCTTGAAAATCGCCAAGCTGTTGTATGTAATAATCAGATTCGATCGACTGATCGAAATTTCTGACACATCTGGGATTGGCACAAATGCTAATGCAGTAAGAATGCGAATTTGTATCAAAAAATCTGCATCATTGGCATAACGTACAGCTTGTTCGCAATTTTGCACTTGACGCTATAAACACTGCGCAATGTGAAACAAGCAGTCTAAAATGTTGCTATATTGGTTTTCAGATAAACTTTCAGTGTTAATTAACATACCTCTTAAAGAAGCATCTAGGAATTCGACTCGAAATGCATTAATTCCAGCCTATTCAAAATACATCACAATTGAAGTAGGATGCAAGCCGATTGTAAATTTTTTACCTCTCACAGCATCCGCGTATAGGTAGCCTTACTTTTATTAGGTAGCAGCACAAATATGCAAAGAATAACTTTATAAAATTTCACCCCATGAATTGTGTACAGTTGATGGAGCAATGGTGGGACACGAAAAAGAACCGTCAACATACCACTTTTTTTTCTTTCTTCCAAACAAAAGTAACTTATCTGCTTAATAACTCCAGATTTCTTCGGGTGGAAAACTCGAATATTTTGTCAAATTCTGTCCCACTATCATATAAAAGAAACAGTTGTTCTTGATTATTGACCGTTGTCGTTATTATTTCTTAAGGGATGCAAAGTTCAGTTAATGAAATAGGATTTGCAGGGTACTGTTGGACTGGTCTTTGGCGTCGAATTGTAAGTCTCAAGCTAGCGATGATAGGTAACCTTTCCTGCACAGCATTTGACAAATTGCCTAATGCCTCACCTACAATAACATGAACCGCATTTTGTGTAGTCAATGCGACTCTCTTTATTGAATTAATTTTTTTTTGCTGTCAATCTCGGTTGCATCCGGAACATGGCAGTGTTCTCAAATGTTGAACTTTTTATTTTGTCCTTAGTGGTGATTCTACGAGCCCGACAATTTCCCTGCCTTGTGGGCACATTTCCAATACAATCTCTCGTTATGTAATTTATCCAAACTAAATAGATACCCATTTTCTATCAGCTGGTTTTTGCCTCACAAGTGGAAAGATATATTAGTTTTGTTTGGCATGCTAATAAAAATGTATTTAACGCAGTAAAGGAATTTAAAACAATATAATAATATAAAATGTACAGTTATTTAGATTGTACTGCTTACCTTTCTGTTTTTGCTGTATTTTTAATATACATCACGGTTGAATGGATGAAAACAACTGATGTTAACTTAAGCTAGACAGGATAGTTGTTATTTTGAAAACTTAATTGACGAAACCTAAATTAACAACCAATAACGCTATTTATACTTTATCTGTAACGACATTTCTCACTCGCAAAATATTGTATTTTTAAACATAGGGTTGCATTTTAAACAATAGTGGTGTTTCGTTTAATATTGTATAGTTCAATAGCGTTGCTATCATTTTATCAGATAGGCGATACAATAACCCACTCGGGCAACCGGACAAAGAAGTTTACCAAATTGAAAATGGAGAGCAGACATTCCGCTTACTAATTATTTTATTTTTTTTCACTTGAACTGTATTTCTATTGCTAGTGAAACTATACATTGTTACATGCCGCAATTGGCAGTGTACATTTTTAGATTTAGTTATAATTTATAAATTAAGTCCCGCATATTTTTAAATAAATTACGACAACTTCCGTCGTCCCTGACAGTCGCGTCTGCGCAGAAGTGATGCGGAATGCGCGCGTGGTGTAAAAAGACGCCATTAAACGACGAGCCCTCGAGCAAGCAACATCTACGTGAGTGGTGGTGTGTTTTTTGGTATCTTAGGTATGTCTTGCCTTTACCTGGTGTTCCTTCATCCCCTACGAGTGGAAAAGTGTTTTAAGACGGATGGAAATTTGATGTCAACAATGACGTAACCCAACCTCACAAGCACCTAGGGATCCTGAGATTAAGCTACGAGATACCCATCATGTGAGTAATTGGTTTTGATTTAAATTGTGCATGCAAATTTATCTTAGATAGCAATTGCATCACCCTAAAAACGTGGTCGGTATAAAATACAATATGGCGGGAATTACCGGCATAAAGGGGTAACAACATACGAGTACATCTACATTAAATGAATACAAATATTTTGTTAAACACCATTCACCAACAGTGTAATCGTTAAACTCTCATTACTATGGAACAATAGAACTTATACTTTAGCACAAGATTTAAAACATTTCTTCGTTGAATATAATTGCCATTTCCTATTTTTTTCTCTTAAGCTTACGTAAGCCACTGACCACCCCTACATTTGATTTTCCAATGCTCCATCTGAATATACTACATTGACCAGGAAGCGAGTTCTTTTTTACCTGGATATTTTGAATTTTGCCGAACCCTTGCTGTTGCAAGCAAGGCAGGGATGTTTAACGTGCGTGACAACATTCACACACGGGACCTCCATTTTATCTCTCATCCGAAGGAGGGCGTATTTTTGTGAAAAATGCTCGCTTAACATTTTTCAAGCGGACCGTGTCGGGATTTGAACCCGGGACCTTGGGTATAGCAGTCACGTGAATACCAACTTCACAACGAAACCGCCTAGACAAAGACCACTGCGAACGCTTTTAAACTCACACCATCTATTCAGGCTTTGCTAATTTGCCTAATATTGAATTTGATAAAAAATATAGTGGTATTGTGAGTGCCCCTGCACAAGCTTATAATATTTTGCAAACCGAAGTAGCGCAAGAAAAAACAACTATGTCGCAAAAAAGAACAGTCAAAGCGCAATCAATAACATAGGATTAGATAGGTTTGTTGGAGATGAGGAGGGGGGGGGGCGTTAACTCTAAGTTTACATGAATAATCCTAAAGAAATAAAAGTGGTCACGAGATTTGCGAAAAACTATAAAGTACATAACATCGTAAGCAAAAAGATTGTATCTATGTAGTACAATGTGTCAAATAGTAGTCTACATTAAAAACTGTCTAAGCGGTAGGTGTTCAATTTGGTTTAATGTCTGTCAAGAGTTAGCAAAAGCTTCCGGAAAATTTTTTTTCGATATTTTTGCTATTCGAAAATATGACTATTCGAGATTTTTACTTTCGATATATTTTCTTTCGAAATTTCTATCTTTCGAGATTTTTGCTTTTCGAAATTTTGGTTTCTAGGATTGGTCATGCTAGATTTTTGATCCGAGATTTTCACCGGGCACGGTAAACGGTAAGTTAGCAATATAGTCATATCAAGAAAGAAATTAGTACAGTAAATATTGTAGTAATAATTAACAGTGATCTCTTGTAACAATTTTTTTGTGTTGAACGAAATTTTCTTACAATACAACAAAGCTGTATTAAGGCAAGTTAAAAAATTAAACAATTCACTAAAAATTATTTATTTGCAAACCAATAAAGTTTTCGAATTCTTAATAAATCTTTGGTGCCGTATGGAAAACAGCAAACTATCTGTTATGTCTTAGTTTGACTAAATTGCAGGGCTAAGCTCGAAGTTTGGTACCAACAATAATATGGAAAATAATTCAGGTATTTTGAAACCTTGATTGGTAAGTTTCAAATAGTATTTGAGCTATTAAAACTACGTGTAAATAATTTGTTATTCACAATATATCTCAAGGTTTTCGACTTGCTTCTTAAACACAGCGCGTGGACACAAAGAATTTAGCTCTGATAAGTTGTTTTCTTAGTCCGTTCACTTCCACGTAATCTTGGGGTCAAGCAAGATGGGCGTCGTTGATGGTGTAATTAGTGGTGAAAAATGAAGTGCCTTGATTTATATTCGTTTCAGCGCTAACACCCACGGGTCAAAACATCTTCTGGTTAATGAAAACACCTTTATGTTAAAGAAAAACCTTCAGACCAACAATGCAAACACCCTCAAGTTAGCAAATATCCTTAGGTCATCAAAAAGTTTCACGAGTCAGTGTGGCGTCTATTGAAATTTATTACCGCACGTGAACGACAGAAAACGGAACTGAAACCGGATCATAACCAACGCAAGGGTAGCAGTCGACTACCATTGGTTAAGGGGGTCTTTTACTTTTGACGAATCCTTAACTGGATTTATTTAACAATCCCCTTCCCCACTTATGGTCAAATTACCAGCCGTGAAAATCCTCACCGTTTCAATTCATAATATCTGTTAAATATTTAAACTCCCTTAATTTTATTAATTTTGCATGACTTTATATCTATATTTTGGTGAAAGAACAAACTTTTGTTCAATTTTGTTGTATTTGAAGCTCTCGCTTACGAGAAGCTTAGGTGAGTTTATGCTTTACGAGTAAAGAAATAAGATTTATATTGAGGTTGCTTAAAACTCCAGCTTTTTTATTAAATTTGTAGACTGCCAGATTTGATTCAATTGATTTGTTATGCAATAGAAGACCTATCACTCTTTATTTTTTTCTATGTTAAAAAGGGTCTAACCAGTTATCCAAGAGCGTAAGTAAAAAAAAAAGTAGAATCAACTGCGAAAGGGTACTATATCTGCCCTAAATTAATTTTTTTAATTCATAGTATTGATATTTTGTAGTTAATAGTATTAATAGTTGCTAGATACAGTAGCGTCCAACATTAATTTAAATTATTTTTAGTTTAACAAATAAAATTTTACCCCAGTCCATCTTCAACTCTCCCATGGGGTGATAGCCAAGCTAGCCGTCGGCAAAACGATTTTTAGTCTTTCCTGCTAGTAAGCGTAAAACTTTAATTTTCTTTAACCCTTTATAAGGCAGAACTATTTTTCATAGATAATATAATTTTCTCATTAGCGGTGTCTTATATTGCATTAGAATAACCATAGAAAACGTACAAAAAATATTTACTTTTCCAAATTGCCAGAAATGGGTGGTTAATATATTAACCACTGATCATTTAGGCAAGCAATAATTGCTGGTGTGTAGTGCTTATTATACTGTTCACATTTTCTATAATATTGTTGATTTGGAATAATTGGTAACAATGGAAAGATTGTTTTTTATAGTATAATATGCATCATATCACTTCTCATGAAATGGGACGAAACACGTAATACAAAGAGCCACGTCACATTCTTTGCAAGTGGTTGTAGACCGAACAGCTTTAGCACGAGTACTGCAAAGAGCACATCTTCTTATAGTGCCTACCACTGGTAAATGCTTACCAACATTCAGGCATCCTACAGAATTATCCAAACCAACAGAACGCCCGCTTGGTTTCTTTAGTTTATTGTTTGTTATTAACAACACGCCGTTTTATAACATATATATGTATTTACAACTACAGAATCTATCTTGAAATAAAACAATTTCATCCACGACCGACGACTCTTCCACGAAAAATTATTATAAAACATAAGTTGGTCAAAGAGATCAACGCCACTCATATGTTAATTGTAGACGAAAATACTCAGGGAAGTTCAAATTCACTTTTTCTCCTGTTTTAGTTCTTGTAGTTACAGTTTTAGTTACAGCAGGATTATGTAGAGAACTTGCAACTAACACATTTGACATCCCGATTTTTCCATTTGCATACAGATATGTCATTACTGAATATAAAATCGCATTCTGCTGGCTTCAAATTTTCTTCCGGTCTCTTCGCATAGTTCCACAGGCAAAAATATTTTTCTTCAATACAGAAGATAGCAGGTCAAAGGTTGTAAAAAAATTATCAAAATACACAGAGTGACCTTTACCAAAGAATTTTTCTACTAAATCAAGAACAGTTCTCTCACCCAAGGTTCCAATTTGAGGATCCTTTGACTTTTCTTCATAAACTTTAAAATTGAGCATAAGGCCGGTTCTAGAACAAGCCAATACCCATATCTTAAAACCTCTCTTTGTTGATTTCTTGGGCATGTGCTGCTTTGAATCCGATCATACTTTCATCTACAGCAATATTGCAAGAAGAGTCAAATGATCCTGAATATCTGTTACTTAGGTCAGATAACAGAGGTCATATTTATAAAGCCTATCAAAATTGTCAGCAGTTCTATCAGGCATTGTTGTATTGTCACTCAAATGTAGGTAGCGTAATATTTTTAAAAATCGCTTCTGAGTTCTTATATTAGCAATTTTGGACATCCTAAAGTTCTCATTTGCTGACCAGTACAGTCTCAGGTTCGGTAGACGATGAAACCCCATTATTATGAGTATCCCAACAAAGGCATCTAATTCAGATATAGTTAAATCCAGAGTAGTACCATTTTGTTTAGCGCATTTGTTGGATTCTAGAACAATATATTTTTCTAATAGCTGATTGTCTAAAAAATGACGAATAACAGCTATTGGACTGGTCAAGCTGACATCAAATAAAGGTCCAAATTTCTCATCAAATTTGAAATTTGTATACAATGAAGGAATACGTTGTTGTTTGGTAAATTTGTATTCGCAAGTTTTGGTTGCAGTAGAAGATGAATCGGAATTATTTGTTTTATCATAACCTACTATTTCACTTTCAGATTCAATTTCAGATAAGTTATCGCTCTCATCCTCTAAACCCCTTGATGGAGTAATATCATGACTGCACTCCGGATCATTAATCGAGCCGTTGTTGCTGTAGTCTTCTTGGTCAGAATTATTATGAGATATGAAACTTACACGTTTGCAAGTTCTTGGTTTATAGTTTGATAGTTTTAAAGGTTCGTTAGAACCACCCGGATACGATTCGCTACTGTAGTCAGTGGATCTTTGTTTTGAGGCTGAAACTATTGTAGACACATTCATATTATCATAAGCAGATGGTTTACTTCTGGTACATTTATCTGAACCTGAAGTTTGGTACCATTCATCTTCGGCATCGCTATCACCACCGGATTCAGAATCATTAGCTTGTTTATCACTAATATCGTTTAAAGGGCAAATGCCCCATCAGAAGATAAATTCTCTAATTCAATGAACGCCCTCGACATCTGTAACATGAAAGAAACGAATCACTGTATAAAGGATAGAAAAAGGCTGTTAGCAGTATACGTGAATAGTACCTTATCCCAAATATAAGTACTAAAAACTTAAATTGTAAATGATTTTGACAGCTCTTATAAAAATATATTTTGATTCATTTAGTGCAGCTTACATTATGTTGATGAAAAATAATAAATAAAACTTAACGTAGAATTTCTTTTTCAATGCAAATACTTACATTATTAGGTTCTAGTTAGGTGAAATTTTCAAATCCAATATTGAACAACGCAGTTTTTAGCACACTAATGTACAAGCAATCAATTAACTATACCAGATTATAATATTTAGTTCAAGAAATGACAAAATTTTACCCACAAAATTCATAATTTACAAAACACATGTGCATTCAGGTGCAATAAATGTGTTGTGGTTACTCAACTGACCACTTATTAGTTATTATGCAGCTGTTTATTTATGTGGTTATTTTAGTAACCACCGTGTATTTAGAACCCGTAACTATTGTCATAAAGACAAATATCGAGTATCTGCACATTTAAAATACTTATCTGTCTCGACCTTACAGAGGTGGTTAGTTAACCAACCACTGCATGCTAAAGGGTTAAAGTACTACCGCGTCTCACGTGCAATAATGGTGATTATTTAAAACTTGTTTCACTACCGCCTTACCGCAGAGCATTCTTAACCTTGACATGGTAAACATAATTAGTACGCATCGTGTTTTAAAACTGTGGCAATCTGTAGTGGCATCTGAGTATATTAAGGATTCGCTGTAAATAGTTGTGAATAATTAAACTTCATTGGACTGAACAAAGAACGACTGTAAATTGAAGTCATTATAGATAGGCAAAAACTTGATCTTTTAATATGTATGTTTATGGCGTTAATCTCAATTAGCGTATCGTGAATACCCTTTCTGTTTTATGAACTGTATCCGGTTTAGACCTATCTTTGTCTTGCTATTTGAAGTTTACAGTATAAAGAACGTTTGCAGTATTTTTAACCACAAACCTTCCGCCCCATTGCTTTATAGCTGCAAAGTTTTTAATCTAACAAATTAAAATAAATTGTACTAATTATATTGGCGAGCAACTCGCAAAACGATGCCATTTTTGCCCCTAATAAGATACAAGTCAACAAAAAAGTGTCACGCTGAATGATGCTCTTGACTATTATTTTACGTCTTGTATTACTGAATCTACGAATCTTTTTTTGTAAGAATGACTACACTGAGAACAGGATTTATCGAAGTTATCGCAAGCAAGCAGTTCAAAGAATTCAAATTTCTGGATGCACAACAATAGTGCATCTTAAAATTTTGACTTCTCTTTTGACGTAATGCAACCAACCACCAAATATTTTTGTCCGCCCCTATGCCAAGTTGTAACGATAAACCATTTCTAAAGCTCAGTCCAAAGGACGTACGCTGTTTAAGGGCACGATTCTGGTAAATACGTCATATTAACATTCGTTACAATACTAATTTGAACCCGGAGAATAGGAGATTTAGTAGGGGAACTAACGCCTACATTTAGAATGCACATGGGTGCATAAATTACGATAAAATTTCCCCGCTGAATTTAATACAAGCAAAACATTTCTATCGCAAGGTCAAACACCTCCAGTATTAGTAATTGATTTTAGCGTGTGTTGTAATAATCAATCAATGAAAAAGTGTTGCCACTGACCTAGAACCTTCATTATTATTAAATCAGAGTTCGCATCTACTACAGACTTTCATATGTGGGTCGTTAAACCCACGGACATACTCACTCAGCCAAGCATTTTAAATTATTTACTGTCGTTTTTAGCTTCTAGGCTTATTTTTGTTGCTTTAATGCATAGATCCTCCGGAAGTATGACGATGCCTTACAAAATTATACCCTGGCATCATTACATGTCAAGATGTAATTTGTAACTTAAATAACTAATAAGAAGGCAATGTGGAGTCAATTTTTAGAAGGCATGTATTTCAATTACGGTATGGATTTTATAAAATCTGTTTCTCATTCATACTTTTAACAATATCGTACGACTATCGCAAACTGCTATGCCATGGCAACGATTTTACACCTGTTTGCGAATAAAATGTTGACACTTTTGTGCGGCTGTTTCAATTATCTAATAATCAAACCACACGAGAAATGATATTTGAGTACAGAGACATCTAAAATATCGAACAAAAATGAAGCAACTAAAGAAGAATATTCGAAATGGAGTAATTGTAATTTAGCACTGTATTTAGTAGTGCCATTATGTGATCACATTCAGATGTCAAACCCAATTTACTAGCTGCAGAAATTACATTCACTGCACGTTAGAAAAATTTATATCTGTTCTTATAAACTTACGCAATGCATTTATCAACAACCTGAGCTATAATACGGACTGACTCAATAGTCAGTTTATCGACTTTAAAATAGAAATGCATATTGTACAATAACCATATTGCTTAAGATTGCAAGTACACCTACAAATTAATACAGTTTCGGTTCAACGGCATGCGCCACAGCCCATGTATGTCTTGTTAAAGCTTCATAAACTATAATTTCATTTTTGAATTAAGTTTGTAACTAAATTAATTGATGTAGTTATTAACATCTCTTAAAGATACTGCAATGCCACCTTTCATTAATCGTATTGTTAACATCTACTTACACAGAAAAGGACTGGAGAGGTAAAGATTATGTGATTGGTTCGGGTTTCAAAAGATCGCACATACATATAAGCTTCTCGTTCTTTTGTAACACTCATACGTCACACAGTGATTATAATTCGAAATAAACTAATGCCGTATAGTTCGGTTAAATTTACAGAAAACAATCTACTGTCCTTAATTTAGAAACAATTGTTTCATTGATCATACTAACGCTAGCAAGAAACATATCAGTAATTAAAGGTAGGTAAACTTCTATTATTAATTTTGGTTCGCCTCTTTATCCGTATACAATATCACAATATGAATTTATATATATATATATATATATATATATATATATATATATATATATATATATATAAATATTGTTTAGCTCTTGTTCGAAGCCCCACGGTTGGGAAGCCATAATGTTACGAAGTCTCCCTTGAAACTAGGGTCTGTTGACTCGAGCACCACCGTTGGGTCGACATATTGTTCTGAAGTTTACCTCGGCTGCTCAGCGGGTTCACCATAATTCTTGCGAATTTACCGAGGATGCTGAAAATAACGCTTCACCTAAGTACAACCTTGCTGCAATCTGAAAAATACTTCCCTACAATCCTTTCCAAAAAAACGCAACTATAAAAATTCATCACATCCTATTTATACAAAAAATTAGTACTTCCAAATCTTTTAAATTATAACCGTTCCCATGCATAAAATTACATATCCTCGATTAGGAAACAATTCATTTTCAAAAATGTTATTAGATCAAAATTTTCTCATTATACAAATACCCTATTTAAAGTAAGTGGACTAACCTCATACCTGACTTTAACCCCTATTTTAATATGAGCTCACAGTAAAACCTTTTTAAACGTGTGTGCAAAATTATAGCACAGCGACGACAAAAAGTCCCTTTTACTTTGTCATAAACCTTTATACAATTATTTTAAATATTCATTTCTACATAAGCATATTCTCATTAAATCATAAAGTTCAATAAATTCTTACGTCCATAAAATTCATAAAAATGCACTCCAAAAGCACAAAACGTCAAAGCACATCAAATAAATTCAACAACAATGTTTTTATGAAAATCAGTTACCTGGAAAACATCACACCGCATGTATCTGCAATCCAACCATTGATGATGTTGCCCTCGACAATAACTATAGGTTATGGAACCACTCCCAGGTTGAGGCACACCATTCCTGTCAACACGCAGCTCTCCAAATCTCCCCAACTAACCATCGATAATGCCTTCAAACTTTCCAAACTTCTCTACTGTTCCATATATCATTAGCAAACCACTACTCGATGCTTTAACAATCGCTAATCCATCTTAGGACGTGTTGCAAAACCCCAATAACCAAAGTAAACTGTAGTCAGTACTTACATGACTTTGATTAGCTGCGCGTTTATTTCTAAACGTACTTTATGATTTCTAAACAAGTACTACATCACACCAACTTGTGCGTGTAATTATAAATAACAATTTCTTAAAAACACTGAATAATATTGACTACTACTTGTATTAAGGTCGACGACAAGCGAAGAAAAGAGGAGTGTTGCATAGTACCTAACTTAAACACTAGAGTTCGTGAAAGTACTTGCAGGGTATTTCTTTCCATTAAGAGAACTTTTGATGCGAAACGTGAAGTCTAAATTTAAAAAAATTATTACAATATTCCAGATTTTTTCTAAATGCGAAAATGAACTCATAAATCACGTTCGTAGAAACAAACAAATAACATAATTATATTTTACTGTAAGAACATGAATGAACAGCGCAATCCCCGAGTTAAAGGCCTTTGCGACTATAATTTTTACGATAAAATAAGACGTTTAACGATCTATTAAATGATAATAAAGCACGATAACGGCAAGCAATTCTATTGATTCTTGGCACTACACTAATGAAGAAACTAAAAGAAACTAAAATGGCAGCTATAAACGTGTGAAATGAACGAAATTTCGAAGTAGTTTCATCACGCTCGATCAGTCAAACCAACTGAAAAAATGTGAAAAGTTTCTAGAACTTGTGACGTATGGAAGATTTTATTGTATAAAGCCGTGCAAGTATGTAAGCGGGGTCATTCATGAACAGTCGTTCTATTTATAAAGCACTTGTCGACGATCCTTTTTGTTGGTGACTACGTACTGTAATGAAAGATTACGTGCAAGGTTACGTTTATATTTTATACCTATTTAAAGCAATAAGTTTTTGAATTTAATGGAATATAACTGCAAATTTTATTCTTATGCTATTAAACGCAAATGGAAACAGAATTAAGTTTATTGATAAATTAGATTTTTATACGATGAATGCAGAATTCAATGGCCCACAAAAGAGGAGAAGAAGCGATTTTCCGATGCAGTGTAGTTTTAAGAATTTATTTTCAAATTGCAAGTATAGCTTTGTTTAAATGTTTTAAAGAACATTTGCGTACTATAATTAATTTAAGTAGGTTAAATTGCATATAAATATTTTGCTGTATGTGGATATTTAAAGACTGGAGGACGAACTTCTATTAACTTCGACCTTTATCAAAAGTTATAAAGAGATACCTGATCAGCTACGCTTTTTCTTTTAGGAGGTAGGAAGAATTATTGCAATTACCTATTCTATTTTTAATAATTTTTACATAGTACTTACATAAGAAAAATATGGGAGAGATTGTATGCTACCTATATTAATCGCTGGTAGTTATGAAGTGTTTTTTATACGTAACACGTGCTCTTCATTTTGAATTTTAATACTTGTGTGTAAGTACTTTTTTACAATGGCTGTTAAAGGAAAATGTTTGTGAATGTAGTGATTATTATAATTTGAAGGATTGTTTATAAATATTTAATATTATTATAATTATGAGGTTGAGATATCGTTGTTTCATTCTATCTGAGTTAGCAACATAGTACGTACATCTTCAGGCAATAACTCACGCCTGATCAAATTTGTTTTCATAATATCTTTCATTAAATCCCAGCATAGTGTATCACATTTTCTATAACTAGCAGTTTATAGCACCTTTTGTTTGCGCCCCATCGTGGCTCGATTAAGCCGTTTGAAAATTTTAGTTTCAAGTCTCGCAGGAATTTTCTCTGTTTAGATATCTGATTTGTTTCCAGTATGACTGACATAATAAAAGAAATTCCTGAGGTATTGAGAGCTGAAAGGGTACAAATTGGTTCCCAAGATAATGTCTATTTGGAAGACCCGAGAAAGTAGGATCCGAAAGTAAAAAAGAACAGAGTGTAGGAGAGACTAAGGAATCGCAAATGATGGTTCTCTTATTAAGCCTAAACAAAACTATGCAAGAAACGAGTGAAAAGAATGAAAGAAGTTTTAAAGAAATGAATGAAAAACATAAAAAGAATAAAAGAAATATGAAGGAAATGGTGGATAAGTTTGATAAAAATAGTCAGGATGTACGAGCAGAATCTGGAGAGAATATGACAAAATTGGGAGAGAGTTTAAGATTAGAAAGCGAGAAGAATGAAAGAAAATTTCACAATATGAGTGATAAATTAACTGAAGGCTTGGAAGAGGCGAATAAATTCATAGAGGAAATGAAATTTGAAATTAGAGGGAAAGTAGTACAAATTGTAGAGGATATGGATGATATGGAAAAGAAAATTGTTCAAATAAAAGTGAATCAAGAAGCACGTGGGTAAATTTAAGGATTTAGATCAAAGAGTAAATGAAATAGAGATTTAAGAAATCTTAAAACAGATGTAGGCAATAAGGAAGGAAATTTAGAAGATACGGTGAAAAATATTAATGTTTGGAACCCATAGGCTGGAGTCCAACTTGCCTTGTACAATTATCCTAAAAAAATACATTATGCGTTGATTTTAGTCACTTGCTTACTACAATTATTAAATCTTTATAAAATATTCTTTCAAACAACAGTTTAAATAACTAAATACTTACTTAGTATCCACCTATCCTAAAAGTAATTTAACAAAAGCTATGTGATAGTGGATACAGCAATTAAGGAAGACCCTCTACAATCGGCAATGAGAGGTGCAGAAATATGTATTAACATTCACCTAAACAGTAACTTTAAACAAATTTATACAAGCAAATTTATAGCACGGTCCGTGTTGAATTATTATCTAATAAATATTCAACCAATAACATTAGCATATTCCGACGATTTGAGCGAAGTAAGTTCAATTTTCACACAGGAACATCTCCAATTGTACTATGAGTAACCTAGAAAAGTGTAACAAATAAAATGCAGATCCAATTTTTGATTAGGAAATTCAACAAAATGATGCAGAAAAGAAACGCCAAGTTTTACAGCTGGACATGACGTTCCCGTTTTTACTTTACAACGGCGTAATCTTGTAAGTTCTGCTAATTCTTTGTTGAGGTACGACAACTTTTTGTGGTCGACATCTAATAGATCACATCGCATTAGTAGTAATTGAATTTATTTATCTTCAATCAAAATGTTTTGTCCCATTTCTAGGTATTAGGACTGCGATCATATTAAAGGAGATCGCATATTTCTAATTTTACAGAAACGAAATTAAAATTGTTTCTTAAAAAAGAATCATGACGTACTCGTAGGATGTTGATAATAAAATACCAGACTTTAATTCTATACCGAAATAAAATAAATTTGCAGTATTTAAATTTTAATTACTTGTACTAATAAAACCCACAAGGTGTTGAATAAGCAACCGTTGAGAAAGCGATTGCTCGTTAGCGAAAATTCGCAAAGGATCATGAATACACTAAGGAATATAAAATTTAATTAAGTACGAGCGAAAATATATACATGCAGAAACCGTACTAGCAAATTCCCGCCAGCAAAATTAAAATGTTGAGGTAGGAAGCAGAAGCAGCGGACCACGCAATACACTAACGGGTAGAACCAAAAGCACCAAAAACAACCAAAAACAAAAGAAAATTTTCATCCGGCTCTAAAGGTCAATATACCGGACCCAGTAATACACTAACAGAACTTATCAAAAAATAATTCATTTTCGAAAACTAAAAACAACAAAAAAAATTTTCATCCGTCTTGAAGAACCAATATACCAGACGAAGTTAAGAAATGTAAAGGATATAGGAAAAGGAAAGGTATGGGATAGCAATCACCGAGGACAAAGATGTAATGTCCTAACACTGCAAAAGTCGTCGGGGGACGGATATTTTTAGTAAAGGAATAGTAAAGTTTTCCAACCTTAAGAAAAAATTGGTTTCTCACGAATAACCAAAAAGTAAAAAGTAACAAGGAGGAAAACCCACAGTAAAACCAAAACGAGACAATTACTGTCAAGCCTCAAACTATGCAAGTGAACTATGAGAATGTTGGATAGAAAAATTGAGATACTTCAAGCTGTGGTAAGAACGAAACGTATTAAACGAACAATCGAAAAAAAATTACTAACTAGGCCGAAAAGTCGACTAAGTTACTGTTTCCGACAAAAAAAGAAAGGTATAGAAAGCACATACTACAGGAAGTGGATCCAAAAATTTAATCCAGTCAGTATGAGGACTAGCAGTAGAAAACCAGCCAAGGAAAGAGAAAGGAGTGTGGAGCGAAGGGAACCAAGAAGCAAAACTAAAATAAAAAAAAACTAAAAAAATCGCACAAGATCCGAAAGAAGAAGTACAAAGAGTGTATTGAGAGAGTATGAGAACAGCTTTAATCACCTCTTACCACATACAGGCCGTACCATGAGACTATTCTAATCAGGACCCACATGGGGTGAGTACGAGAAGCGAAACGAAAGAAAAGAAAAAACAACCAATGAAGCTAGGAGATTATTAGAAAAAAACGAAAAAGACATAAATCTCAAAATTCAAGTAGTCAGGTAGGACAGCGTCAGCATAGAAATTTGGGGACGCACAGAACTAGGAATGGGATTTAAGACATTTGCGTCACCAGTAGGAAAACGAAGCGAGATCAGGCACAACGGGGTTGTCGGGATGGCAATACTTGACGTCTTCAAAGTGCCAAATACCTTAAGATGTTTCCTCATGTTCATATTTTCGCCGACCTATATCTTCAGGTTCATATATATATATATATATATATATATATATATATATATATATATATATATATATATATAGTTATTAAGATGAAATGAAAACCCAACGTTGTATTTAAAGTTGAATTACCATTTCAAATCGAACTAGTAATTGAAAACCACTAAAAGAACGGCTACAGCAGGATTTGAACCTGCAACCTCTGATTCACCGGATCAGTGCTCTAACCAATTGAGCTATCTAGCCTAATTGTTTAGATGATGTTATACTTAATACTACTGAAGCTTGGCCCTTGTTAATGATTTTCAATTACGTCTTGCATTTAAGGAAATCAAATCTAGTTATATACATAATTCATGTACTAATAACTTGATCCTCCCATTTTTGCAACGTTCGGAATAATACAAACATGCAATTATATTATTATTAATAGAGAATAATCCACATTTGGAATGCAAATGAATGCTTAATATATATTAATAGTTATTAAGATGAAATGAAAACCCAACGTTTCGATTTGAAATGGTAATTCAACTTTAAATACAACGTTGGGTTTTCATTTCATCTTAATAACTATTAATATATATTAAGCATTCATTTGCATTCCAAATGTGGATTATTCTCATTAATAATAATATAATTACATGTTTGTATTATTCCGAACGTTGCAAAATGGGAGGATCAAGTTATTAGTACATGAATTATGTATATAACTAGATTTGATTTCAAATGCAAGACGTAATTGAAAATCATTAACAAGGGCCAAGCTTCAGTAGTATTAGTATAACATCATCTAAACAATTAGGCTAGATAGCTCAATTGGTTAGAGCACTGATCCGGTGAATCAGAGGTTGCAGGTTCAAATCCTGCTGTAGCCGTTCTTTTAGTGGTTTTCAATTACTAGTTCGATTTGAAATGGTAATTCAACTTTAAATACAACGTTGGGTTTTCATTTCATCTTAATAACTATTAATATATATTAAGCATTCATTTGCATTCCAAATGTGGATTATTCTCTATTAATAATAATATAATTGCATGTTTGTATTATTCCGAACGTTGCAAAAATGGGAGGATCAAGTTATTAGTACATGAATTATGTATATAACTAGATTTGATTTCCTTAAATGCAAGACGTAATTGAAAATCATTAACAAGGGCCAAGCTTCAGTAGTATTAAGTATAACATCATCTAAACAATTAGGCTAGATAGCTCAATTGGTTAGAGCACTGATCCGGTGAATCAGAGGTTGCAGGTTCAAATCCTGCTGTAGCCGTTCTTTTAGTGGTTTTCAATTACTAGTTCGATTTGAAATGATAATTCAACTTTAAATACAACGTTGGGTTTTCATTTCATCTTAATAACTATTAATATATATTAAGCATTCATTTGCATTCCAAATGTGGATTATTCTCTATTAATAATTATATATATATATATATATATATATATGTATATATATATATATATATATATATATTACTCATATTTAGACCAGGGTAGAAAATTAAATAATCACATCAAATAATTTTAATCACCGTGTAGAAGCTTTGGGAAAAGGTACGCTTCATTAAAACCATGAAGCATAAATAAATTCGGTCGTTTCAGTAAAAATAAGAGATTTAAATCATGTACAAGACGCTTTATATCAAAAGCAACAGTATTAAAAAGCTCTGCGTGTAATTTAATTATTCCTAAGAAAGAAACAAATGGAAATTACGTGCAAAATTTATATTAATTAACCTTATTTTAAGTAACCGGTATTAAACAAAGTGTACACATAATAATTAACATTGAATTTGTATTCGCTAAAAATGAAAGGATAGAAGTCAATTTTAGTTGGAGTTAATTAAACCATTATTAATAATAAGCATAAAAGTTTGTGAAAATCCAAGATTATAATACCAGAAAATAAAGCTCTGAGAATTAATATTATGTTTGAACACCTGCGTAGTTTAAATGTCATGTACGGCGAAAATTTTGTAGACAACAAATGGTTTCAAAGAATCTTGGAGAAACCGTGGCTTAATATTCACGAGAAGGTGCGATACGGGGTTATTTAACCCAGATAGTCCACATGGACTGAAATAATCGATAATAAGGAATATCAATTTGCACTAATAAGAACAGGGTAGATAGAGACAGATAATATGCGCAAGACCGAGACACATATAGTAAAAAGGCGTGAGTAGAGCAACGTCATGGGGTTGCGATTGGTTGAAAGTAAAAGGCAAAATTGAGAGGTAGAAATAACATTTCTGGATAAAATTTAATTAGGTATTCTCAGACGTTGCGTGCCGTGTGGAAATTTTCTGAGATTTAACTGGGGCGAGAGCAAAATTCGTAAAAACCGATGCGCGAGCTACGGACTGGGAACAGAGCATGCGAAATTCTAGAAACTGGCCGTTTTGAGGACTCGACCGACAGACAGGCTAACTGCTATATATACCCAGGTGAATATAAACAAGCTCTCTTACATCCGCACCTTGATTCAAGATGTTAAACAGTGCATTTTAGTTTGATAAAATAATATAGAGTTTGCTCGTATAATAATTTAAAGTTTGCTCGTATATTTTGGTGATTCAAAATAGTTTGTTCTTTACGTGCTAACATGAATATACTTTAGTGCACTTAGATACAAGGTAATAAAATTTAGTATCACTGTACCAATTAGTAAAATTTACAACGACAAATGTATACACAAAAGTAGGCAGTTTTGGCGTATATTGGTGAAAGAAGTATGAATTTCTTTGCTATTTTTCGGGGGTGTGAATAATTAAATGGTTCATAAATGTGTCTGGCTCCACGAAACAAGGGTCAGATATACACAGATGAGTTCTGGAAAAGCCCAGAAACAACTTTAAATAAATGGTGATGGAGAAAATTTGAAAAGCGTTGAGAATCAGAAGCCGTAAATATAATCCAGTTGGAATGGTGTGATTAACAAAAGGGACGATGTACATTGAAGCTACGAGTGCAGTGAACTTCAGGTAAATTTATACTATTTTGTTTGAACTTTGATATTTTTGTGTGTGTTGAATTACTTTATAATTGATTTACTTTAAATGGACATTAGTGAAATTGTACTAACCATAAAATTTTAATGTTAAGGTGAAATTTGCTTGTTTAAGTAGAAAGGGGTATTTAGTCTTGATGTTCTGGATTATGATGAAATTTTAGGTATGTCTTTGAGCTCAATTAGACGAACCTGGTTAATTAACGTAAAGGGGTGGTAGATGCTCCCTTTGTACTCTGCATATATTGTTATAGTAATTAGTAGGCATCCTACAAGGACTTTAATTCTGGATGCACTGTAAAATGATAATAAAATTAATCTTGAAATTCTTTTTAAAACTGAAATTTATGCTGAATTTTTAATTTGAAATTTTAATGTATTGTGAATATTGATGTAAATAGAGTTAACGTTGATGTTTGTGGTAGGAATGTGTTTGTTTTTTTATGAATGAGGATGAAGGTTTAACTAGAGGAGCAGCCGAGGCGATTAACAGAAGAAAGTCAACGGACCAGGTAATTCAAGAGGTTTCACAGCAATATATATATATTGGAATAATAGAGAATGTTAAATAATATTTGGGATGAATTTCGTTCGGATGGTTTTTTTAATATTTAAATGAAAATCATTTGCTGATAATCTACGTTTCGGACTTTATTTAGTCCTTAATCTTGATTCTAAAAGTATAATACATTAATAGCTAGAATAATGGTTGAGTACTTACAAAAACTTGATTTCTTAAAGAATTAAATTGACAAACATTTTGACATTTGAGAAAATTATAGAGTATGAACGTCAAATTGAAGTAGACTACTTATTTAAATGTATTTAATATGTAAACGTTTTTTTTTTTAAAAGGTTGTTAGAAGCAAGGTTGTAGGTAGGATTGTGTTTATCAACAAAGCTATAGACTATTGATTGAAATTATATAGTAGAGTGTAAATATTTGTGAGATTGTGTGTGTCTGTTTTAAAGTTTAAACTATTATTGTCTTTTGTATATAGTATGATTCTAAAACAATCTGTTTACATAGTTACATTCTATATCTAAAATCTTAGTATCATCCCAGTTGACTATGTGTTTAGTCTCATGTATGTGTGATGCAACAGCACATGATTTTTTACCAATTTTGGCGTCACTTTTGTGTTGTGTGAGTCGAGATCTTAGCCACTGATTTGTTTGTCCTATATACGTCATGTTACAAGAACACTTGATGCTGTATATTAAGTTACTACATATTGGTTTGATAGTTGCATTTTTAACTTTTGTAAAAGATTGTTAATAGATTTATTGTATTGATAAACAATTTTGATATTATTGTTAATTATTGTTTTATGTATTGCCGGTGTAAGATTGTTAATATAAGGTATTTTTTTGTAAATAACGATGTTAAGAAGTTCTGTCTGTGTCGGTTCTATTTGTGTCGGTTTTTGTGTTTGAAAATAAGTTTTTTAAAAGTATTTTAGGATATGCATTATTTTCTTATATGTTTTGTAATAATTTTAGATTTTCAGCTAGAAACTGAATATCACATATTTTTATTATTCTATTTTTTAGGGCCAGTACAGTGTTTATTTTGTGTTGGTAAGAATGATTAGAAAAATAATTTATATAGCGACCAGAGTTTGTTGGTTTTGTAATAGTTGAATATAATATGATTATCATCGCTTCTTATCACAAGCGTATCTAAAAAAGGGATGCTTTTATTTTTTTCTAATTCTAAAGTGAATTACAGATGAGGATTGAATTGATTAAAACAAATTAAAGTTTCATTAATTTTATCATATGGTATAGAGCATAAAATGTCATCTACGTATTTAATTAAAAAAGGTGTATGAAAGCTAAAGGATTGAATAACATTGTCCAATAAGTTATCCATCACTATTTGGGCAATTATGGAGACAGTGGTGAGCCCATTGGTGTACCTGAGAGTTGTATATAGTATTGATTTTCAAAAATAAAAAATGTGTTATTGAAAATTAACCTTATTGTTGTGATGAAAGAATCTTTAGAAAATTTGCAGTGTGGTTCAATCATATTCCATTTTTCTGTTATTAGATCTAGAACTAATTGTAATGGTATATTAGTGAAAAGGGATGTAACATCCAATGATATTAATATATAATTTTAGGTAAACGAAAATTTCTATATTTATCAGTGAAGGAGAAAGTGTCTTTGTGTTGTATCCTTCTAGAGGAATGAAAGTGATAAAATTTTGGATATGTGTAGTGACAATTTATAAGTAGGAGTGTTGATAGAAGAGATTATAGGACGTAAAGATAAAGTTGGTTTATGTATTTTAGGTAAACCATAGTATTTTCCAGGGATTGAATTATTAATAGTGAGATTTTGTTTTTCTATTTTGGTTAGGTGGTTTTTATTTTTTAGTAGCTTTAAATGATCATTGACTTTTTTTTGAGTGGTAAAGGTTGGATCTTTAGGTAATTTTTTATATATTTTGTTGTCATTTAGTAATTCCATTGATTTTTCAATGTATTGGGGTTTTTTCATTACAACAGTAATAGAACCTTTATCAGCTCTGGTGACTAAAATATCAGGGTGGTGTTTTAAAAATTTTTTTGCATTTTCGTAGTTACTTAAGTGTGAGTAACAATTTTTGTTGTTAGGGTTTTGTAGGTAGTTGGTAATAATGTTCGTAACTTTTGCCCTAAGAATATTTTTCTGTTTATTATCTAACTTATGTGAGTCTATAATGCCTTCAACACTTGCTAATAATTTACCTATGTGAACGTCTTTAGAAGATACTGGTAATTTAAATTTAGGCCCTAAGGATAACACATCTAATATTTTTTTTGGAATTACACTATTGCTAGTGTTAACAATCCATTTGCTATGGTCATTGAATAAGACTTTGTAGTTGTTTTGATTATGTTTTAATTTATCAAACTTCTTTTGGTTAATTTTTTTAACTAATATGTATTTCATATTATAGGAGTCTTTTTGTCTTCGTTCAAATTCGTTGAATATGTAAATGGGTAAGCTTTCTTGTAAAGAAGCTTTTACTAATTTTAGGGATTTATATAATGATTTTAATTTGGTATGTGTTATTTCTATTTCAAAATTTAGTATGGATTTCTCTAACCTGTGGTTGAATCTGTTAATTCTATTGTTAATCTTCATATTTTGGACTTGCAATAACGATAAAATAACGAAGACAAAAAGACTCCTATAATAAGAAATACATATTAGTTAAAAAAATTAACCAAAAGAAGTTTGATAAATTAAAACATAATCAAAACAACTACAAAGTCTTATTCAATGACCATAGCAAATGGATTGTTAACACTAGCAATAGTGTAATTCCAAAAAAAATATTAGATGTGTTATCCTTAGGGCCTAAATTTAAATTACCAGTATCTTCTAAAGACGTTCACATAGGTAAATTATTAGCAAGTGTTGAAGGCATTATAGACTCACATAAGTTAGATAATAAACAGAAAAATATTCTTAGGGCAAAAGTTACGAACATTATTACCAACTACCTACAAAACCCTAACAACAAAAATTGTTACTCACACTTAAGTAACTACGAAAATGCAAAAATTTTTAAACACCACCCTGATATTTTAGTCACCAGAGCTGATAAAGGTTCTATTACTGCTGTAATGAAAATCCCAATACATTGAAAATCAATGGAATTACTAAATGACACCAAAATATATAAAAATTACCTAGAGATCCAACCTTTACCACTCAAAAAAGTCAATGATCATTTAAAGCTACTAAAAATAAAACCATCTAACCAAAATAGAAAACAAAATCTCACTATTAATAATTCAATCCCTGAAAATACTATGGTTTATCTAAAATACATAAACCAACTTTATCTTTACGTCCTATAATCTCTTCTATCAACACTCCTACTTATAAATTGTCACTACACATATCCAAAATTTTATCACTTTCATTCCCTCTAGAAGGATACAACACAAAAGACACTTTCTCCTTCACTGATAAATATAGAAATTTTCGTTTACCTAAAATCATATATTAATATCATTGGATGTTACATCCCTTTTCACTAATATACCATTACAATTAGTTCTAGATCTAATAACAGAAAATGGAATATGATTGAACCACACTGCAAATTTTCTAAAGATTCTTTCATCACAACAATAAGGTTAATTTTCAATAACACATTTTTATTTTGAAAATCAATACTATATACAACTCTCAGGTACACCAATGGGCTCACCACTGTCTCCCATAATTGCCCAAATAGTGATGGATAACTTATTGGACAATGTTATTCAATCCTTTAGCTTCATACACCTTTTTAATTAAATACGTAGATGACATTTTATGCTCTATACCATATGATAAAATTAATGAAACTTTAATTTGTTTTAATCAATTCAATCCTCATCTGTAATTCACTTTAGAATTAGAAAAAAATAAAAGCATCTCTTTTTAGATACGCTTGTGATAAGAAGCGATGATAATCATATTATATTCAACTATTACAAAAAACCAACAAACTCTGGTCGCTATATAAATTATTTTTCTAATCATTCTTACCAACACAAAATAAACACTGTACTGGCCCTAAAAAATAGAATAATAAAAATATGTGATATTCAGTTTGTAGCTGAAAATCTTAAATTATTATAAAACATTTTAGAAAATAATGCATATCCTAAAATACGTTTAAAAAACTTATTTTTCAAACACAAAAACCGACACAAATAGAACCGACACAGACAGAACTTCATAACATCGTTATTTACAAAAAAATACCTTATATTAACAATCTTACACCGGCAATACATAAAACAATAATTAACAATAATCTCAAAATTGTTTATCAATACAATAAATCTATTAACAATCTTTTTACAAAAATTAAAAATGCAACTATCAAACCAATATGTAGTAACTTAATATACAGCATCAAGTGTTCTTGTAACATGACGTATATAGGACAAACAAATCAGTGACTAAGATCTCGACTCACACAACACAAAAGTGACGCCAAAATTGGTAAAAAATCATGTGCTCTTGCATCACACATACATGAGACTAAACACATAGTCAACTGGGATGATACTAAGATTTTAGATATAGAATGTAACTTATGTAAACAGATTGTTTTTAGAATCATACTATATACAAAAAGACAATAATAGTTTAAACTTTAAAACAGACACACACAATCGCACAAATATTTACACTCTACTATATAATTTCAATCAATAGTCTATAGCTTTGTTGAAAAACACAATCCTACCTACAACCTTGCTTCTAACAACCTTTTAAAAAAAAAAGTTTACATATTAAATACATTTAAATAAGTAGTCTACTTCAATTTGACGTTCATACTCTATAATTTTCTCAAATGTCAAAATGTTTGTCAATTTAATTCTTTAAGAAATCAAGTTATTGTAAGTACTCAACCATTATTCTAGCTATTAACGTATTATACTTTTAGAATCAAGATTAAGGTCTAAATAAAGTCCGAAATGTTGATTATCAACAAATGATTTTCATTTAAATATTAAAAAAACCATCCGAACGAAATTCATCCCAAAAATTATTTTACATTCTCTATTATTCCAATTGTATTATACGTTCGAAAAAAGAAAAAGAAACTCATTATTATATATATATATATATATATATATATATATATATATATATTGGTAATTGTTGTGCGTTTGCTCATAATTGAAATATTACAATTTAAATGACGCAAAACCAGTAGCTTACATTTAAGCTGTCGGAGTTCAATGGTTACTGGATCGTGACAAATCATTTATGCTATTAACCTACATGTGATAAATCGAAATCGATATCTCTCCAAATACAGTCTATGCATTTTAAGTGAAATCATTTTTATATTTTCTATGTTTTTTTGTGTTGGAGATGCAAAATACCACCTACTAAAGAATATTACTTGTGAATATTTGTGTTATGCATTGCTACTCCCAAACAACATTATTCAAGTAATACCTTAGGTAATTAAGAGTATTTAACGATTTAATTCAATGATTTGAATGGGCGAATTTGTACTTTAATTATATGCATCACATTACCATAGTCACAAAGCGTAGGATATTGAAAAATATATAGTATTCCATTTTTAATCAATTCAGTGTTATTTTCGTTTTAGAAAAACTCGTTTGTACTGCAATGAACTTGTAAGACTTGTTATATGATTGGAAAATCCTTAATCATACTTAAAATAATTAATAAATTAAATACCTAGCCATATTAGTTTACATAAAATAATGGATAGAATAAACTCATATGCGTATACTTATTATTTTACAAGCGACTGAAAATGTATTCTCAAGCAGTTATTTTTATTATGCCTATACGAATGAGACCATGCAAATTGACGGAAATATGTATAACATACTGTAAAAGCGAAACGAAGAAGGTTTCATGAATGAATTATTTGGAACGTGCTTTGGTAGCATTACTCATTATGGAAATAATCGGTTCAAATGCTTGGGTTACCATCCAACTTCATGATTAATAAATAGCGTTCGGGGACATTCCAGTAAATAAGCATTAATAGCGCATACTAAATCAACCAGAATCTCCACACCAACGCGTACCTCCAACCCATTAAATCTTGCTGAAATTCTCTAAAGACGCAAAGAAATATTTTGGAAAAACGGGATTCACTTTATTACACCCGACATTCAAGAATTCTTTTCTATTTCCCGATTTATTAAGTTTAGAAAAAGTGTGATAATACATCAACACTTCAACTAATGTTCTCACTACAAACTTAACACTTAAAATAAGCCAGATATATTTTAGAGAGAACTTAAGAGCACGTTTCGATAAAGCAATTTCTCCTGAGAAAACTTATATGATGAGAGTTGTCCATCAGAATTCCTTTCAACTCTCTTTGTTTACTTTATATTGTATTATTCAAGCATCATTTCACTTGATGGGTCCTTATATTGACCTAGATGTTTCATTTTAAATATTAAAGTCGAAACAAGAAGTAAAGTTACTTATTCAATTAGTAGGACGCTTTTAATATATGTGGCCTTGTTTATTGATCTATCCCGCGTGATTATCGACGTGTAAAAATATTTGAGGTGCAAAAACAGTGAGAGTTTGAATTTTATGTACATATTGAAGGTTTGCTTAATTATATTGTACCTATAAGTATATATTTGAAATTCGGGAATATTTTGGACATATTTAGTCTCGTAGAATAGTCATGAAAATGTACTAGGTATGTTCAACCAAACTTCATTTCGTCCAGTAAAAGATCATTGGACAATATAGTTAGAATTAGGTAATTTAAAAACTTCCACTCACTATTACAATTAAAGCGCCTATTATATTGTTTCGCAAACCAAAGTTGTAACTGACTCATATTATTCTTGTATTTTTGCTGATTGAACAAGTCTATCATGAAATTACGTACTTGTTTATTTGGTCCAAACTTAATTTTTAGGGGTCTTTTTTGGACAACGTAGAAATATTGCAATCGTCATACAGTTAGTAATTATTGGCAGCTCTCATCTGATCAGATTTTTGGCAGGATTTATGCGATACATAACACGTTAAAATACCTATTGATCTATTTATTAATTTATTTCCACGCATGCTTATAGCTAATTACATATAAACTTAATATTATTTTCATCTTCGGACATGTTTTCGTTGCCATTATCTAATATAGTTCAGTATTTTTGGACAACGTAGAAATATTGCAATCGTCATACAGTTAGTAATTATTGGCAGCTCTCATCTGATCAGATTTTGGCAGGATTTATGCGATACATAACACGTTAAAATACCTATTGATCTATTTATTAATTTATTTCCACGCATGCTTATAGCTAATTACATATAAACTTAATATTATTTTCATCTTCGGACATGTTTTCGTTGCCATTATCTAATATAGTTCAGTATTTTTGGACAACGTAGAAATATTGCAATCGTCATACAGTTAGTAATTATTGGCAGCTCTCATCTGATCAGATTTTGGCAGGATTTATGCGATACATAACACGTTAAAATACCTATTGATCTATTCATTAATTTATTTCCACACATGCTTATAGCTAATTACATATAAACTTAATATTATTTTCATCTTCGGACATGTTTTCGTTGCCATTATCTAATATAGTTCAGTATTTTGGTTTTTGTGTTAGATACTATATGACTCTTCGGAAAAAGGAAAATAGTAGGCTATATTTACCATTATACTTATATTAACAAAACACAAACACAAACTTGCTCAGGGTCCACTACAAAAGACCTTTTTACTACTGTTTGAAATAATATTATTGTATTATTTCTCTAAATTGTTTATGTTTTATAGTAAAGAAGTCAGTAACTAAAATAGATCTGATATAGTGTATTTGCTCTAACGTAGAGTAAATTGATATCATCAATTTATTACACTGGACGGAAAATAATGTTGTTGAGCGTGTTAGTCTGGTGCGAGTGTTAATTGTTCACTTTCCAAGTAGCTCATTGCAATTTTTAGTATTACTCCATAATTCATGAGCAAGAAGTAGTTTTTGAAAAGACACTATTTGATACAACTGTTGTAGATGCACTGCTCTGAACCGTATATCGTACACTTTTAAAGGAAAAGTATAAGGAATGCCAACAACATCGAGGATAATAACTCATGGTGAAAATCAAAGGCGACAGCGATAATATTTAATAAGAAAATGAAGAATAACAACAGTCCAGAAACTTTGTAACAGTAATTGTAAGTGCATACAACTTGGATCCAAACCATTAGGCGAATGCTAATGCTAAACGTATACTATCAGTTCGCTGACAAAATCGAACCTTATCTAGACCAAATTCAAAATATTATCCAAGAATATAACAACATGGCGATGATCATAATTGCAGACACAAACGCAGAGTCACCTCTATGTTACAGTAGAAGAATTAACGAATGAGAAAAATCACTAGAATCCCTCATTGACCAACCAGAAATTGAAATTCAAAGTCAACCAGGATACCCAGAAACCTATCAAGGTAAGGCCGGGGCATCATCCAATATAGATGTGACATTAACAAATAGAAAAGTAGTGGAAGAACTAAAAAGTGAAAAGTCAAGGAAGGCTTGACTCAGAGTGATCACAACATGATCACATATGAAATAACTACCAATGATGGATCGAACACTTCCGATCTACAAGATAAAAAGAATGATATATACCACATGAATAAAGCAAACTGGCAAGGATTATACGGATAATAGACACACAACGTTACAAAAAAATAAGCTATAATGAGGACCTAAATTAATATGTAAAAACACTAGCGAAAGGTATAGAAAGAACCTTGGCCAAGAATATATCCTATATGTGATTTTCCAATGGTCCACGCGAAGGTACTACATTGGGCCAAGAATATACCAACACAACAAACCAAAATTCATAAAAAATACATACCTTGGAATGATGATTTAACGAGGGCTGAGAGCCAGGATAAAAAGGACTAAGAGGGAGTACCAGAGATTACTCACAGAGAATGCAAGAACTTTCAACTTGATTAGATGTAGACAACAGAAAACAGAGTACGAAAACGACATAACTGAGTTAAAATGAAGGAGTTGGGATGCTTTTGTACAAACGCATCTACAGCTAAACAACTGAAGATGGTCATATAAAAGGGGTAAGGTACGACCACTTACTATCTAACTAAACCTTAAATGTAGAAGGAAATATACAAACTAAAGACTGGAATACAACTGCCGATATTCTGCTGGAGACATTGCTTCTAGACGATAATAGAGAGAATGAAACGATGGAATAGAAAATAAAGAAAAATACCGTGACATCCAGACATACTACTAACACAAACAAAATGGAATTTACAGAAGAAGAAATAAAAGAGGCAATAATATGTGCTAAAAACAAAAAGTACCTGAAATGATTGCATACATAGTGAAGTCCCAAAAGTATTAACATCAAAGGTTACAACCATATTAAAAAGCTTATATAACAAATGCCTGCGACAGAGAAAAATGTCAAGGACCTGGAAACAAACGGAGATTGTAATAATAAGAAAAGACAAGAATACTAATCTAACAAGCTTAGAATCATATCGAACAACATGTTTATTAAATAATTTAAACAAAATCGAGGAACGACTTTCATGTAAGCGGCTACAAGAACACGGGAACCAGTCAACATGGACCAATCCCAATTTAGTTTTCGAAAAGGCAGATCCACAGAAGATGCTATAAACAATGCTATAAGCATAGCACAAGCATGTGCAAGGAAATTCGTGACAGTTATATGTGTGGATATTTCCGAGGCAATTAACAATATATGGAGACCCGCAGTTTTTTACGATGCTAAAACAAGTAAACTGCTGGCAAACATATATTACAGTATTACGACCTACTCCACTCTGAACGGACCTGCACCTTAAAGAAGTTTTAAAATACTAGAACGCGTAGAATGGCTTGCATGTTTCAGTGAGCTAAAGAGGCGAACTATATGTTTAACTAAATTAGTGGGGTCTTTAGTGAGAGACCAAGACAGGTCCCCGAAAAATGGCAACAGCTCTATTGGTACTGAAGGTGACGGGCACCTTGGCGGTCGGTATGACGCTCTAAGGCACTACTGTGATGTGGATTCCACCACAATACCTCCCAAGTACACAGCATACTAATAATGTTTTAAAGTGATGGCATCCTCCGAGATAAAAGATTCCAGAGTTAAAATAATCCCCATTCGGATTTCCGGAAGGGGATTACTTAGGAGTATATGATCGACAAGTTTAAAAGAAGAACAGGGAACATTTTACGAGTCGGAACGTGGAATGTCAGAGTCATGAAGCAAGTAGGTAAACTAGAGAATCTGAAAATTGAATTGGATATGCTAGCAATTGACATGTACGGATAGGCGAATTTCGGTGGTCAAAGGAGGGGGCTTTTGGAGTGGAAACTTTAGGGTAATTCATACAGGATCAGAGAAAGGAAATTCGGGTGTTGGAATTGTCATGCGGGAAAAATAGTACACTGAATAGGAAGCTACATACAAAAGAACGAAAGAATACTCATGGTCAGATTAAAATTTAAACCGATAAATACAGTAATAATACAATACATGTCCACCTCTAGCTACAGTAAGGAGGAGGAGGAACCGATCTACAAAGATATCGTAAAAGGACATGAAAATTTAGTAATTACTGAATATTTTAATGCAGTGGTAGGCGAGCTTAGGAATGGAACGATAGTAGGTTTATTTGGTTTAGGTTAAGCATCGGGAAAATTTCTGGTACTAAAGAAGGAGAAATAGAATGGAATAACATTAAATCCAGCTTAAATATAGCGGCCAGGGATTTTCTGGTGTATATAGAAAAAGAAAAATAAGAAGTCATGGGTAAGAAAGGATATTCTGAATTTAATAGAAGAATGATGGAAATACAAAAACAGGAAAACAGAGATTCAAAGCCGTAAAATGTTTAACCTCCTTTACATATCATTGAATATCGGTGAAATGGTGTATAGTTTTTAGGAAACGATACAAGCGGAAAATTGCAAAAGGCATTTAAAAAAAAGATTAGCACAAGACCATACTATATTTAACAAGAAAAAGCAGCTGCTTTGTTGGAATACAACAAATACAGAAACAAGGAAGAATTGTTGAAAGCGTATGTGTGGAACACAACACTGCACAGTTGTGAAACGTGGACAGTAGGAGAAGCGTACGGGAAAAATATAGAAGTCTTCCAAATGTAGTGCTACAGAGGTATGATATCCTTATAAAAAAAACTATTTAACACATTACAAGATATGATGGAGGTACTGGCGGTAGCGTCATATGCGGATGATATCACAATTACAGTTAGCTGAACAGATATTATAACATTAGTTGGAAATGTTAAAACCACATTATTAGTCAATCCCTATATGTTTGTTGTGGTTTTTTTTGTGTTTTTCTTAATCTTCTTTGGCAATAAAACCCCTCAGAGTTTTTAAAATCGTCTTTATTTACGTTTTGATTTTAAAAAAAATTTTAAAAACTCTAAGTGGTTTAATTCCCAAAGAAGATTAAGAAAAACACATTATTAATCGTTGAAAACTGGGGCGAAATAAATAAATTAAAAATTTCGACAGACAAAACAATATACACAATAATTAAAGGAAGAATCACCGTCACACCAGCGGCTAGTATTTAAAAGAAAAAGATAAACACATAATTGGGAGCAGCACTAGACAAGAGTACAAATTACTTAGAGCTCTATACAACAACATGTAACAAATATAAAGTATTAATGCACTAAATAGCCAATATGGCTCAACATCAGGCACGAATACCATTGAACGACGTTAGAATATATTTAAACACTATCCTGGCATCAATGATCGCATATGCTGCAAGCACGTGGATACAGATTGAAACTAGTAAGACTAGCAAACGTAGTAGACAAAACTCAACATACAGTACTAGTACGGTTGATGGGACGGATAGAACTACATCTTTGGACCCCCTAGTAGTCGTATTGGGGATACTGCCTTCAGACCTCAAAGTAATACGACGTACAGCAATATATTAGTTAGGGAAGGAGAATATGGAGCAAGTGCAGCAATTAGTAGGATCAGCGCTTTCAGCAAAATGAAAATGCTGTAGTTATTTTCAGTTTAAAACAGCCCATTTGGCAAGGAAGATAATTTTTTAAACTTGCTATATGATTCTAAAAATCCTAAATGCTGCAAAAGTAGAATAAACGGGAATTGATAATCTTGCACTTAAAACAATAATTAAAGAAATGCGCTTCTAACTCAACTGAAAATTGAAAATATGATCTTGAACGACAGCTATTGTATGTTGTGAATATGAATAAGAACGAGACAATACAATTTTACAGAAATAGGTATGACAGTGTGAAATCGAAACGAAACAGATCTCATGCGATATCTACATGAATGAATTATACGGATCGTGCTTCGCAGATACTCATCATCGAAATAATCGGTTGAAATACTTCGGCTACCATCCAGCTTCACGAGTAATAAACAGCGTTCAGGGAGAATCTAATCGTAGTGACATTCCTGTAAATAAGCATTAATAGCGCATACTAAATCAACCAAAATCTCCACACCACGCACCGCGTCCCAACCAATTGAACCCTGCTGAAATTCTGTACTCACAAAGTTGTATTTTGGAGAAATGAAATTCACTTTAACCACCTTCGACATTTTAGAATTGTTTCCTTTCCACTGATTTATTAAGCTTATTTGGAATGTGGTTTTACCTCACACTTTAACAAATTTCTATCACAGCAAACTAACCCCTGAAAATAAGACGGATATATATTAGGAAGCACTTAAAAACACGTTTCAATAAAGTAATTCCTTCTGAAAAAACATAAATGATGAAAGTTGTCCATTAGTATCCCCTCCAACCTTCTTTGTTTACTTTATATTGTATATCGGACCATTTTTACGTGGTAGGTTTTTATATTAAACTAGGGTGTTTGGTTTTAAATATTAAAGAAGCGAACTATATTGAAGTTTATAAACGAAACTAAATTAGTGGCGTATTTTATATTTAATATGTAAAATTAGTTGAATTGTGGAAACAATGAGCAATAGAAAACTTGTATATGTGTATGATTAGTAAGCTTTATCAGATACAAATTATAATCATTTGAAAATCAGAAATATTCATGCGTTTTTTTCGTAGAATGTAGAGCTCAGTAACGTAGCACACCCCATAATCTCAGACCGTGCTGGTATGCTAACTGATGGAACTAAATCGTATGGAAAAGACTAAATTAACGTTAACCACCCACATTGGAGGAACTTAACTGTACTGTTAGCGCAGGTTATTTAGAGCTATCACAACTAGTGCACCTCTAGAAATAGCTAACGCAGGCATAGAAACTACATTATGGTAGCTTTATTTCTGGAGGGGCTTAGTTAATGCTAGCCCACCATGGTGGAGACATTAAGTTATACTACTACTGCAGATTAGAGCTAGCACACCCTAACAAATAGCGAGCTGATGTGATCGCATGCTAACGACCCGTGACCATAATAGGATTCAATTTGATTATCTGGATCCTTCGAAGAAACTGTATAAATCCAATAGAACTGTATAATTTTGTCCTTTTGTTAAGAGTTGCAGAAATACTTATTTCTTGTCAATATAGATAAAGGCAATGAACTTGGGTACACGTATATTACCCAAATAAAAACTCGTTGAAATCCAATGAACAATAGGTTAAACACAGGAGCAAAATACAATCTCTATATACATAAGAAGAAGTACTTACTATGTTAATTACAATGGGTAGTCTTTAATGGAAGGATCAAACTTGCACTCATTTATCTTCTGAAACTAACTTTATACTATTGTAAATTAAATCGTACATGAAAAAATAAGAAATTTTACTTGACCATCGCGTGCGGGCAGCAACCATTGTGGTTAGTGAATGAATGACATTTCGGTTTTTACTAGGAATGCAAGGGACCGCAGGTCATGGTTATAGAATACCCTTTTTGTTGAACGAAATGGGTGAGTCAGAAATTCTGTTGGGAAGTAAATATTTACACTAGCGTAGGCATAGAAACTGTATTCTATTCTATTTTCTGGTAGGACTGAATTAACATTTAACTCCCCCTCATGTTGAAGCAACTCAATTACAAATATTAACACAATACATAGGACTAGTGCAACATATGGCACCCCATAAAATAGATAACGCACTCCGAAAAATAGCTAATTAGTCGCGTCAACATGTGGAGACTCTAACGCACTAGCTATTTCTTGGAGTTTTCTAGGCTCAACTAGTCCTATATGATCTGCACCGGCTGTATAACTGAGTTGCTTCAACATGAAGGGGGTGGGGGGCATAACGTTAATCTAGATCGACTAGAAAAAAGCTACCATAATATAGTTTTTGCATCTGCTAGCTATTTTTCTGGAAGCGCTAGCTATTTTATGGGTTGTTCTAGATTGCACTAGTCCTACGTAATCTGCACCAGTAGTATAATTGAATTGTTTCGACATGGAGGCAGTCTACTGTTAAATCGGCCCGAGCAAACAAAAATCACTATAACATAGTTTTGTTGCGTGCGTTAGCTATTTCTCGGGATGCGCTAGCTATTTCTTGGGATGCGCTAGGTTGCGATAGCCCTGGGTAATATGTGTCAATAGGATTACTTCAACATGGGGCAGCCTAATCTTAATTCAGTTTCACCAGAAAAAACTCACATTATGTAGACTGCGTTAGTTGCTTTTCGGAATGCGCTAGCCATTTCCTAGGGTGCCGTAGGTTGCACTACTCTTAAGTAATCTGCGTCAGCAGTAAAACAGAGTTGCTTCTATAGGAGAGCAGTCTAATGTTAATTTGCGTAGCTACTTTTCGGAGTGCGCTAGCTATTTCCTGGAGTGCGCTAGCTATTTCCTGGAGTGCGCTAGGTTGCATTAGTTTTAGGTAATCTGTATAACTTAGTTGCTTCAACATGTGGGGGATTTATCCTTAATTCAGTCTTACCAGAAAAAAGCTCATAATATGGTTTTGTTGCCTCCGTTAACTATTTTTCAGTATGGGCTAGCTATTTCTTGGAGTGTCCTAGGTTGCAGTAGTCTTTAGTAATCTGTACCAGTAGTAAAACTTAATTGCTTTAACATGGGAGCAGTCTAACGTTAATTCAGACAGGCCAGAAAGAAGCTACCATAATATAGCTTTATTACCTATTTTAGCTATTTCTTGGCGTGCGCTAGCTCTACGTAATCTGCGTTTGCACTGTAACTTAATTTTTTGCTGTGGAGGGGGCTAGCGTTAACTTATCCCTCCCGGATAGGAAGCTATCACTATGTTGTTTCTGTGCCTGCGCTAGGTATTTCTTGGGATGCTCTAGATTGTGCTAACTCTAAGTAAACTGTACTAACAGTATTACTTGGTTGCTCCACCACGTGGGGCTAGCGTTAGCTTAGCTCCATTATATAAGAAGCGCTAGGTGGTGCTGGCTCTAAGTAATTTACGCTAGTAATATAATTAACTTTTTCCAATACGGGTGGTAACGTTAGTTTATCCCCTTCACCACTCAATTCAATTTATTCCCGTAAATACAATAATTTTGATGCGATTGTCATTGTAAGAGGTGCGCTAGGTTGCGCTAGATATAATTAAGCTGCGTTAGCATTATCAGCACAGCCTGAGATGGAGGGGAGGAGCTAGGTTAACTGATCTAGATCGTAGTTACGAACTTTGAGTGCTAACAAGACATAGGCATTATTATTGAAAAGAAAAAGGTGCGTTTCCTGAAAATCCTTTTATACATAACAAATTTATTGGGAAATACGAAGACTGTCTGCTAAAATTTCGGAATGAGGCAATGCTGTAATCATCAGTGACTCATATAAACATTAATAAATTCCGACAATTTGAAACATGACAGAGGAAAATATTGACCGGTTTGGTTACAGAAGAATTTTAAAGTTACTAATATTTGCAGAACCATTGACTTAAATCGTGGCATTTTCAAGCAATGACTTTCTTCTATTTTAGATTAAAAAAGAAGTGAAAAGGAACGGAATCGACTGTCTTGTGATGAGTGACATGCACAAAATTTGTACTTTCTGTGATCGTAGTGGTCCTAGTGTTGATATTAGTGAAGCTTGATGAACAACATCGAAAACAGCGAAAAACATTGATGCTCTTGGATAAATGATAACGCAGATCAACATTTACATATTGGGAAGTTTAATCACGAAATATATTCATGCTCACTTAAGGGTTAAATTTATGTTCAAGTTGGATTGCTCACAGTTTTACTCAAGTTAAAAAAGAGGCTTAATATATGTATACGAACTTGAAATGAAACAGCTTTCACTGTTTGGGTACTCCCAGGTGACACAAATCAACAAAAGTTAGTCGTCGCCTCGGCGTTTCTAAGAAGAATAATTTTTTAGTCCATCTAAAATACTAGACATGTGACTATTATTCCTTTAGAAAAACGTAGAATAATAAATGCAGAATGGTAGTCACTTATCCGTTTACCGTGTTCTCTGAAATGTGAAAAAGAAAATAAGGAATATCGCTTTATTCTACATTAGGACAGTGTAGTTTCCGACACGGCTCAAAAAACAACAAATTATTTAACCAGTCAAATGACGGAATTAGTGTCTCATTTTCTACATGTCCAACTTAAGTACTTATGACAACTTTACTTTTCTAAAAATCAAAAATTAATGATTTTCAATTCAAAAAGGTGCTATAGAAGAGTTTAAAAATGGAGTTTTTATTTTCGAATAGAAACAATCCTTTGATGATTGGTTTATTCGCAAAAAAGTGTATAGATGATAAAGAGGAACATTCTAAAAAACCGCTTAAATCAGTTTCTAATTCTAAAAATTTTTGTCTTTTTCTATCCCGAAATTTTAACAATAGCCCAGCATAGTTACAAATAACTACCATCACAGCTGTTGAATCGCCAACGATGTTTGCAACATATCAGTGTCTGAAGCAAACATGTCACACTGTTAGAGACGATATACCCCAATAGATACACAGTCCTACACGAAAATGGAAGAATTGTTAAGAAAATAACATAAGACTACCCTTAGGGCAATATATGCGTTCCTCTCTTTTGTAACATAATAGCAGAAGATATACTCCAGATTTTGGAAACCGCAGATGGGGTGTTGTCCGTTGTCGCCTATAAGTGTGACTTCTGAAATGTCTTCGAAAATATTCCCGAAGAAGTATCGAAGTGAAGGGAACCGCATCACTAAATACAACAGAACTGATGCAAAACTAACAAAATCAACATATGATCAATAAAAACTATATACATAGTGCTTGGGTCATTTAGAACGAAAATTCATCATCAGATTAAGGATTTCAAACATAAATAACGCCATTCTACAAAATATCTAGATATTGTGAAGGATGAGAATTTAAGTTGGCATACATATGAAAATATGGTGGGAAATGTCACAGAAGCTAAGAAAACATGGTTGGTTTGCATTCAGATAACACAAAATCCCCATTGCATTAGGTAAGCATGTGCTAGCGGTTATGTTTTTTAATGCCGCCAGTGCGTGAATCCATAACACAAATTCGATCAAACCGAAACAAATATTAAACGGCAATCAAAACGAGAGACCTATCAGAAAGACGTGTGTAGATAAAACCACAGCGCAGAGTGCTATAGCGGTTTTAATCCCAGTAATATCCGTGGATCTTATATTTAAAAAAATTTGACATAATACGACTTACAACAAATTCAGCTTGAAAATGTGAGAAATAAAAGCACTGCAACACGACTCAAACTAGATATAAAACCTCTTTAGTACAAAATTATTTAGGAAACTAGTTATGTATTTTGATCACTAAATCGTTACTATCAATTGCAAACTATTTTAAGGAAATTTTAATAAAGAGGGTTCCTGAACAATTCTGTTATCATAATTGTTTTAAATTAGTCTGCTACTGATGATGTTACTTACTTTTCTAAATAACTTTGTGGTTAACTGTTTATTAAAAATTATATTCAACTTGAGGAAGTCTAATATTTATTACAAGCATCTGCAGATTAAAGACCAAAAATCAAGAAGGCACTGCACGTGCAATGTTAAACACCACAGGTCCGCTCGCCCCTCCCGCAACCATATACAAAAAATAAAAAATTGTACAGTTAGAAAGGTATTCAAGCACATGATGTGTGTATATGCGCGCGTATGCACGTGCTTGTGCCTGGTTGGTAAATGGTAGAATACAATTAAACTAATCACTTCAAATAAATGGCGTTTAAATTAGGATTTCTTGCTTTCTGTCCAAAAAATGAACTTCAAAATATTTTTCTTTCTTACCCAAATTTTCTTAAAGTTAAAATAGGTGATTACTTATAATAATTTTGAAACCAGTTGTACACGTTTCATTGAGCGTTCTTTATCATATATTATATTACTACGCTAGTTACATATTCCCCAAATTAATATATCTGTATATTTAAATGAAACTATTAAGTCTTAAGAATAGATTGTCGCAATGTATAATTGAAGGACATAATAAAAGGTTAATGAAAGTTCACAAATCAGACATGAGAACGGAAAGAGTTACTTTGTATTCCAGGCGTAATATGACACTGCAGGTGCATGTCACAGTAGACAATAAGACAGCAATTGTTAGAATTAAGATTATTAAAATGTAATACTTTGTATTTTATCAAGAAATAGCAGATATGATATCTGCATTTCCCATAAGTGATGTAATAGCAGGGATAGCATAAATACCCTCAAGAGCCCAAGATAACCAGTCAGTCTCGAGTTTCACAACTTTAACTCATCCTAGTTTTAATTAAACTAATTAGTGAATATTAACTTTGAATAATTTTGATTTAATACGTTAATGAACATAGCGTACCAATTATTTGAAACCATTTATAATTTCTGTATAAATAAATTTGATGGAAGGGTTTTTTTGAAGAAAGCCTTTTTAAAAAGACGCTCCAAGAGGCCCAAAACCTATCTCGCTTAAACTTTCATTTTAGACGTTAGCGCAACTATTAAATTAATATTGTTGCTTGGATTGTAAAAACCAGAGAATAGTACCACTCGTGTTTCTACTTTTATATATTTTGTTGGCGTAATGCACGAGTTTTATGCAGAAAAATATTTCGACTTTCTATTCCATCAAGAAATAAATTCATTATATATGTGAACAATAGATTCGACAGTATTCTTTTCCAATATTTATCAAAGTGAGAGTGTAATTAAAGAAATTCTAACAAAAGCTAAAGCATGACTTGACAAACACTTTACGGTAGCCATGATACTTTTTAAAATATTCACATAGTATTGTTTTTCTGCCAAACGTTGTGTACGTAGTTTAACATC
The DNA here is from genome assembly GCA_036346225.1 of Platerodrilus igneus. Classification (NCBI taxonomy): domain Eukaryota; kingdom Metazoa; phylum Arthropoda; class Insecta; order Coleoptera; family Lycidae; genus Platerodrilus; species Platerodrilus igneus. The sequence continues at coordinate 3,231,759 of JARFIW010001179.1, read as the reverse complement.
AAAACATCAATTTATTCTAATTTAATTTAATTAATGTAGGCATAGGTTTCTATTTGTAGCTGTAGTTGAAGTTTGTAAATTAGCATAGGAATTGCTTTTTATATTTAGTATTATATATGACGAATAAATATATTAAAATGCCTTTAATTAATATGGATTTAAATATTATAACTCAAGATTGAAATATAGATATGGTGCTGGTTGTGCTTAAGCTTACTGTCTTTTCTCTAATTATTGTTTTACAGTTCAGATGGAATCAACGTCAATGGAGTATCTCTGTGTAACTGAACTGTAAACAACTTGGAATATTTTTCCCATGAACACTATTTAGTTGAGTCATTCTACATTACGACAGTGGAGATATAACTCTCGGAACAGTGTCCAAAGTAAGTAAACACACCTTCCAAATGCTGACATTTCTAAGTCGGAACTGAAATAGAAACTGACACCAGAGATATGTAGCTGCACGTACCAGAATGCCAGTATGAACACTACAAACATTTACTGCAATAAAGTCGCCAGAAGGATAAATGGATGAACGTGGTAGCAATCTAGTAAAAAAAACAAAAACAGCGACTGCCTTCTTCTTCTTTGAATAAATTACTGCGGAATTGAACTCCATTGTTTACTAGTATATATTATGGTGCGCCGAAAAGTAAAATGATAAACTCTTCTATCTTTTGGACCACTGCTGAGGCCTCGGCTTGCTTTAAAGGGAAAAATAATGGAAATTTTGAAAACATGTCTCCTACGTCTAAAATAAAACTGCGACTTTCATAGTCTTAGATAAAGGACCTACTAAATCTATTGAAATCTTTTGTCATGGTTTGAATACAATCGGGTGACGTGACACTTTTCCGGCTGGAAGGTTATCTTCAGGTTCATGAGCAATATTGATTTTACAATGATTTACGTACTGAGTAACGTCAATATGCAATTAGGCCAAAAATATTTCTGAGTTATCGACTCATAAGTTTTAAAAATGATCGAATGTAACTTCGTCCTGAATGTTTTTTCGTTTTAATTTTGGGACTACTTCCTTCCAATTTTCTACTTCATCCGTCAAATTTGGAAATTTAGATGCGATGTGCTTATATAATTTATTGTCAGCGACTTTCCAACAATTAAATTTTAAAGGGTATTTTCGTACTTTTTCTATCATTTTCTTACACCGACTATTATACTTCAAATTAAATTCTATATTTTTAGGTTGAACCTGCGTATCCAAACCTAACGACTTAATCTATCACTAGGATGTTGTAAAGTGTTTGGCTAAAGTAACAAATGGCGATTCGTCATCACTGGTGGGTGCGTCCAACATAACGTCTTAATTTCTCGATACTATAACACTGTCGAACACTTTTTGTCTGTTGCAGTAGACTTTTTCTCATTTAGGGTAAGTGATCTAGAATTACACTAAATGACTCTTTCATTTCCGTGTATATTGTAAAGTAAAACGCCGAAGATACCAAAATCGGAGGCATCACACTGTATAGCAAATTTGTGGTTATAATCAGGACAAGTTTAAATTGGTGCAGACATAAGGAAATTTTTGATTATTGAAAAAGCGGTTTTACAACATTTATCCCAAAAAATTTTTTTTTAGCAAAACTGTTAACGGTACGAAAATGGTGCTAAAATTAGGTATAAACTTACGGGACCAACTTGCCACTACAACAGGTCTTCGAATATCTTTTACCATTCTCGGTGTAGGTATTTCAAAAATTGCTTCAACTTTATCTGGATCTACTAACAATTCATTTTCATTAATTACGTAACTTAAATATTTTAACTCTTCTTTGCAAAAGTGACTGTCTTTCCTTTAGGTTAAACAGACTTTTGTTAATCTAATAAATACCTTTTTTTAATATGGCTAATTGTTTCTCGAAAGAATCTGTCGTCTAGATAATAGAATACAAAAGGTTCTAACTCTAATCCTAGCATGTGTGAATAAGTTGCTACGTACCTAGACGTAGCCGGAAGAAAGGTAAATACCAGGCTAACTACCAAACGCGGAGAGTGTGGGGATTCACCTAAAAACCAAAAAAAAAAGCAAATCGCCCACGATTATTTATTAACAATAAGAATAAATAAAGGATTCTGTACAAACCAACAAAAGAAATAAATTAAGCGTTACTATTTCAAAGCAAACAATTATGTGATTTGAACAATTTAGTACTTTAGATACGAAGTGCGCGTCTCGTATTTTACACAAAATAAAACTAACCAGTAGAAAATAAACACGTGAGAGCTTTTGTCAAACGTTTTTACAATTGCACATAATATCTTTTGTAAAATAAACCAATCAATAGAAAAGAATTAACGCGTGAGAACTTTTGTCAAACATTCTTTTAAATTCTACATAATATTTGTAAAATAAACTTATCAGTAGAAAAGAATAAGCGTGTGTAACTTTTATCAAACATTTTTAACAATGGTACATCACACCTGTAGAGCGATAATATCGATTCGCCGCAACAAACAATAGTCCTACGGTGTCACATTCCTTATCACGTAAGTGCACCAAACGCCGATAAGGAATATTCTCTTGATATACACAAACGAGAACAAGTTGTATACCTGTATGTGTCGGGATACTTAGCTTGCACGCCATCGGAAGTGAATCAGCACCACGGTCGTCGGGATCTATTTACCGTGTTACCATAACGGCACTAGCGATCTACAGGCAACGGCAGTTGATCTGTGGCAAAGAACAGTGGGCCTACATAAAAAAGAACTAATTTGGCCTCCAGCTAAGAGCTAAAAAGAGAATCTGATTAGGATGGGTAAACGCGAGAAATTCACCGATACACGCAAGATACCTCCTACTTGTCGAACAAAAAAACGTGCATCGCTCTTGAAGTACTGGGACGAGTAATGTAGAATATACTTCAACGCACAAGCTACAGAATCAAATTAAAAATAGGTTCAAATAGCACGAGTTCGAACTGCAATCCTCGTGTTATCAAGGCGCGATTAGCAAACTGCAAAACACGCTATTAAATAATAGTAGGAACCATTATTTCGACAAGTCTTTAGATGGGAAACACAAGAGAAAGCAATTATACGTTATCGGAATGTCTAACAAATTAACGGATACCAAAAACAAAGTATTGACTATTTAATTTATCGAAAAAAATTTCGTTTTAAAAGCAAAATGGATTTGAGTTAAAATTATGTTAAAGCGGGCTCATTCTGAACAGGTACACTATATAGGGTATTGTTGGAGAACTTAAGAATAGAAATGGAATTTATTCGAGCGGGTAATGACTTAATCAGGGAAAAAAAGGGTATTTAATTTATGTTGAAAAATAATCGTAACAAAGTCTTGACCATATACTTGGTGAATTTGAAAGTACCATTGGTAAACGTTTGAATTCAAAAAGTCCTCGATCGGGTACAGTAAAAGCGGTATATTAATAAGAATCTTTATTAAGTGGTATTTGAAAATAAGCTGTCTTAATGTCTAGAGTTGAAATGTATTTCGCGTCGCGCAATTAATTTATCTAGAATGGAAGATACATATGGAATAAGATTTGCGTCCTTTTTGGTTACTTCATTTAGTTTTCTGAAATCTACTACCAAGCGATAACTAGTATCTTTTTTTTAACCACCGAATTTGAATTACTCCAAGCCGAAATACTTTTTGCACTATACCTAACTTTAATAATTGATTATCCAGTAATGCACTTCTTATGTAATTAAGAATGAGTCAATAGTAGTACTCATTATTGTGTAGGCGTGTATGAATTTATAATCCAACACCTTTAACCAATTAAGTACCTTCAGTTCGTGGGTTACGTGTATACTCATAATTCAACACCTTTGACCAATCGGTACAAACCTTAATTTTTCAAAATCCACGACGTATGATTTTCGTATCATGCGAAGTAGGCTGTTACACTTCGACAAATAAATTTTTGCTTGTTAGTGTTTATAATATTGGTCTAAACATTTTGAAAAAAATATGATAATGAAGATTTGTGTAGTTATGGGAAGAGTATAGTATTCTACTCGTGAGTTAAGGCCATTATTTATTCGGGTTACACCGCTCGCACTAGCGGGCTCGCGGCGCAAACCTTTCGAACGAGTAATGGCTATCATAACTCGCTCGTTCAATAATATACTATTGTTTAAATAGGTGGCTACTGTCTTTAATTTTATGCTCTACTAAATTTGTCTTTCCTAACTGGTAATTTATGATAAAGGTTGGCAATATTTCTATCTATTTCGGTTCTTTGATCTAATGTCAAATCTAATATCGATTGTAAGACTGGTTCTTTTTTTCTATTGTATCTAGTTTCGAAAAAGTAAATTCTCCCTTAATAATATTGGGTACAATCTCAACATCTCTTCAAGAATCTATTTCGAGCACTACGGAATGTTGAACTTTCGGTATAATTAATATATTTAATAGAACTAATGTATCTTGCATATTGGAAAATATCTTAAATCGGTAAATGGTTGTGTTGGGGGAACTTGGCAGCCACAGACTGCTTACCTCCCTTCACAACCGTTCATTTACATTTCCAATGCTCCACCCGTAGGTACTACATTGGCCAGGAGGCGAGTTTTTTGTCGCCTGGAAATTTAGAATTTTGCCGAACCCTTGCCGTTCCAGGCAAGGTAGGGATCTTTAACGTGCGTGACAACACTTACACACGGGACCTACATTTAACTTCTCATCCGAACGAGGGTGTAATTTTTGTGAAAAATGCTCACCTGTCATTTTTCAAGCAGTCGGCCGTGTCGGGATTTGAACCCGGGACCTTGGGATCCGTAGTCTTATGCTTACTACATTGATCCACGGCGACGCCTCTCCCTTCACAACCACTGAAGGTATGAGAAATAGGGTATATAACTGTAAAAAAATACAAGGTGACCGAACTGCATCTAACAAGAAAGAACAGCGCCTATGAGGAAAGACAACAAACATAGAACAAGAACAAAATTGTTGAAAGCATATGTGTGGAGCACAGCACAGTATGCCTATGAAATACGGGCAGTCTGAAACGCAGACAGAAAAACGGTAGCAGCCTTTTGAAATGCTGTGCTTCAGATGTATGAGGACGATAGCAGGGACAGACAAAGATAATAACAAATAGGTTATAGAAATAGAAGGGGAATAAGGATATTTGGGGAAAAAGAGAAATAGAAGGGCGGAATACGTTCTAAGGCATTTTTGGGGAATAGTATGGGATATATTACAAGCAGAGATAGATGTAGGTCTAGATCAGATAGTGATAGATGCAGACTGCAAATTTCAGGGAAATCTGAAGGTTAGTTCAGAATAGAAAACAATGATGGTAGGCGTCTAACCAGTTCCAGGACTGAAGACCTAATGATGATGAATGTATCTTGTAACCGTTCCCAAAACACAAAATTTCTCCGTTGGCTAACTGACATTCTTCTTGTTCTGTTTTAGTTAGTTTTAACCTTAATTTGGAAACATCCCAGGCCTTATGTCTCAACACTGTACTGGTTGCTCATGAGTCTAACAGTGCCAAAAATTCGAAAACTAATATGCTTATATTAACATAAAGGCGTTCTTTCTCTTGTCTGCTCGATGACGTAATCCAACTTTATTTTATTTTTTTAAAATTTTTGTTGTTTATGTTGCAATAAATTTTGTATTTCTATAGTCGAATTATTAAAAGTGCAAGAATTCAAACAACTAGGTAAAACCTCCTCTACTAGTGTAATTCGTTCGTATTTTGATGACATTGTGGATTTCGATTGAATGTCCCGTTTTCTAGTCCGCATTTGTAACAATAAGCGGTCTATTTTTTTATTTCTTCATTGCACTCGGCAATGACGCATTAGACCAGAGTGATGGCAACTTCGTCTTGATTGGTCGGCCTTCTGACTTTGGTGGTTATTCTGGTTAGTTAAAGTTGAATTATTGCAACATTTTGTATTTCGGAAATTTGAGATCTGCTGGTATCTCTGGTTTTTGAACCTGGGCGTTCCTGATACGATGTCTCTAACATATTTGTCTTTCTTGTTGGAAGAGCAAAATTTTCAATGGAAATCTCGTGTTCCTCTAATTTGTTTCTTAACTTAATTAGTTCTTGTACTGAATTTATTTCGACTAAACTTAATGAGGTCTGATATAAAGGTAACATATTTTTACGTAACACTTTTAATTAATTTTTTACGCTTATTGGTTCGGTTAGACGTGAAAACCTATTTGCCATTATTGCAGCGTATTTGGTTATCGTTTATGTTTGTCTTCCGTATGTAATCTTATCTTGGTCTGTAATTGTTCGTCGTAATCTGGTGGGAGAAACTCATCATTAAATGCTATGTTTAATTCTTCCCAAAATTTACCACAACTTTATGCGCGCGGTACCGAATTGACGGGTTTCATGAAAAATATAACAGGCCTCTGAAAATAGTTGCAAGTCTGACATATTTCTGGCTACTTTTAATCCCTCTATTCGTTCTAAAAATGCGTTTATTAAAGTGCCCCCTGAAAGGTTATTCATCATTTTGAAATCGGTGTAACTGAATTACTTATATTTTTAGGTAAATTTGAGCTTTCTAAAATTGTACTGATTCAAGTTGTACCAACACCGATTTTAAATTTAATCTTTCTCCAAAATTTTTAAATCATAATTTACTTCTTTTAAACTGCCATATATATCTACACAATTTCAAATTAAAAATTTTGCATTTTACAATTTGTGGTTGTCTGATATTCTATGGCATTGGAAATTACTGTAGCTGCAAAGGTGTTTTCAGAATACTATTCGTTACTAAACTCTTGCATAAATTGAAATATCTTTACTCTCTAAATAGAATGAACTATTAGTCCAGTCAATTTATCATAATTCATTGCAAAAGATCCGGTATTTATTATTCTTGGATATGTTGTAGGGACAAGTACCACTAGTAAAAATTCAAGTTTGCAGAATCTGAGACCCTGTGGAAGCAGACTTATAGCTAAAAAACATTGAAATTTTTACACTTTATTCAGTTTTTTGACAATATCTCCTTTCCTGTGCACCTGAGAGGAAAAATGATTATTATCAATTTTGTAGAGGAGAAAATTTACTAACATTTTATATGTATAGCTTTTTCTCTACGGGCTAAAGTTTTCTAATTACAGAGCATCGAAAATACGATAATTTGGAAGAAATACAAGAAATACACATTTTACAATAAAAATTTATGCGTTTATTGGATATTCATAAATATATATTATTAACAAAACATAGTAATCTTTAAAAACAATACGTTTGAAAGTAAAAACAACATATAAAAGTAAATTGAGTCGTATTATACGTGCGTTGTTGCTTTCTGTAGAATAGAAGCTATGAAGTAATAAAAAATAAAGCTTATTAACAAAACATAGTAATCTTTTTTGTATTTACAATTTAGGTTTTTTCGAAGGCCCTGGCATTGAAAAATTTTGTTTGTCACTCAAAAAATTAACAGGAGTGTGAAGGAGACTGGTGTCAGTGATGGTATCCACATCCTTATCTACACCACTGTCTTCCAAATCATCAGCACAAGCGTTCTGACATGATTGTCCAAAGCAGAAAGTACAAAGGCTTGAGCAGTTTAGGCCCGATTTTTTACAACTACAAGGTCCTTGGCACTTTGTTTTGCAGCGACATGATATCAATTTCGTCAAGTATTGAGGTGCAGGGTCTTTACTTGCATGAGTTGGAGCTAGCCCTTGATCAGTGCGCATCCAACCCCAGTCTAAAAGGTTTATTTTAAAACCTAACTACTTTTGTACTGTGTGGTATATACGATAGGAGTGGAATCTGGCAGCGTCTTGTGTTGGGGGCAGTCGTACAAGATTTATTTTGCTCGTCGCAGCACCCTTTCTAAGTTGTTGATAACGGAGGTTATCCAAATTTTGTGTGTCCATGTCACCTCCACACAAACAGACGATATACTTCTCTCTTACAATGGCAATGTCGTCAGGAGATGAGTTTTGTTTTGTAAATACTGAGACTAATTCTTTAAGCTGTATATTATTCTGTAGAGTGGTACAGCTCTTTATTTTACCTTGACCAAAAATTGCTGACGTGGTGTCACATTCAGTAACAGCATGTAGGAAAAGAACAATCTCTGGTGGATTTTTTAGCAAAACATATTTAAAGGAAGAACTAGAGTATACAACACCAGCAGATTCTCCTCTTCCACACTTGTATAGATACACGTTGTTTACACTTGTGGCCAAACCAGTGAGAAGCACTAGTAGATCAATATCTTCCTCAATGATGATGACTTGATTGTAGGCTTAGGCCTTAGAAATTGCTGTGTTAACAATGTCAACATCTGAATCTTCCACTGCCTGCTTTACTTCAATGCTTTGCTGTTTAAATGCGTTATATAGCATTGCTATGAGACGTTGTTTGTTGCCCTCATTGGTGAGAAATTTCTCTTGTGCCACTGGGATGATTGCTGCGTTGTCTAATAAAATTTTGTCTGCACAAAATTGTACAGTGGATCGACGCGCGCGTTCTGCACTCTAGATTTGTTAAAAGATGCGCTCGTACGGCCCGTGAACATGCTTGTCCAGGCAGCATTTTGTCTACGCTGTTCTCTGCATAAATCGTGTTGAATACTTCTTTCAATCGGCTCCCTGCCATTATATTGCCAATTGAGCCCATAAAGGACATCAATAAATGGAAACCACCAAGCCTGATTTCAACATTCTTCAACTAACGATGTCTTTCACTTTCAAGTATATCTCGAGATTTCATATACAACGGTTGGTCAAATGTTACAAAGCAGGTTCTTAATGAATGTTTGTTGCTCTTCTCTCTGGCAGAAAAAAGGGCTGTTAATAAAGTATCATAATCAGCAGGTGGTGATCTAATAAGCGGGAGCAACACAATTTTTGAACGCGTACTATCAACATTATCAGTGACTTGCTCCATAAAACCGTTCCAACCGGGTAAATTAGGTATATTAGACCACTTCCCAAATAACCACATGAGGTCTAGCGCCAATGACAATATATCTCTATCAAGAGGCATAACACTCTGCAAGTCAGTAATTGATATAGCTGACAAACCTGAGTTTTTATGTGGAAGCGAAAGAGCTTACCGCATCGGCAGAGACATACTTTTTCAGTCGTGGAATGTTGTTGTCTTTTGAAAGTGCAGTATGTGGAGTTACACACATTACGCCACCCATTTCGTGGAATGTATTTAGGCCGTCAATCGTGTTAACATTTACATCTGCATTGTCAAAAACAAACTGCAGAAATGCACCTTCCTCAATAATTGTGTCTGTCTCTGGCCGTAGTATAGCAGAGGCCTCAAGTTATGCTGCTTCATTGTAGCTTGAAGCAAATCCTAATGTTGAGCAAAGTTTGACGAGTAATTTCGATCCAAATTTTCGATACAGATAGGCGCTGATCCCAGTCAAGATCGAAGAAATGAAAGATCTTGGCCTAACAGCAGAAATTATATACACATTTATTTTTCCATGCAAGCACTAGACCCTGCGTGTGTTTTAAAATAACCGTCTCCAAAAATATACGTAGTGAATCCGGGATAACAGAATTTGCGTCTCGCAAAAAGTCATCAGATGGACGGTATTCAAAGTTATTGTAGATTTCTGACCGAATATCTTCCAATATAATTTCAGCTGCCGCTTTAACGACTCTCAGTCGCTCTTCATGGGCATCATTCTTTTTATTTTCATACCATGAATCATTTAATATTTTATGTCTAACGTTTTGAAACACACAACAGTTTTTCTTGCGGACACCTGTGCTATAACAATATCCTCACCATACTCTGCTTTTAGACGAGCTTTTACTGTCCTGTGATCAGGAAGATATACTCCTTCTACTACTCCCATTAATTCGTCAAGGTAAAACTGGCATTCTTCACTATTATTTGTAATATACAAGAAAATGCTTTCCATGGCATGGTCAACATTTGTGGTTTGTCTATAACCTCTTTTTTCAATATTTTTTGTAGGTGTCTGGTATAATTTTTGTTGGTAGCAGTGGTGATACCATGCATCGGCCGCCACTAAATCGTTTACATTTTCAATTCGTTTTATTATGCTCTGGGCCCATTCATCCCTTGTTGTTCAGCAGCTGCTAGTACATTTTATGCATATTTAATTTCTCAACCGAATGAACAGGATTTCCTCGAAAAATTGGAAGTCTAGCCTGAAGCTGGATAAAATCTTCACTTATTTTATATCCACACAAAAACAAATAGTTTTTAATGTTCCTGTCTGTCCACTTGACGATCTAAGGGATTGTTTTTGGAAATGTGGTCCACAATCACCGCCACGACGAACAGAAGCTGAAATCATCTTTTCCTCGGTGTATTTCTTCCGGTAATTGTCATGGACGTATACCTGTTTCTTACCTAAAAAAAATAATCTCAGAAACTTATAGATCAGGACTCGGGGGTAACTTTTCTTTCAAGATTTTTAAATTTGATTTATTTGCTCATTGTCCAACACTCGACGTTTCGACAAATATACAATCAGTGGGGTTTGAAGATACATACCAGTTCTCTTGAAAACATGGCATGGTTTAGCTTATTAAAAACTTAAGCTATTAAAATTGTCATACTATAATATTTATAATATATCATTATACTATAATATTTTTAATTATCAAGTTTTGACCGTTGGTCTCAAGTGGGAATTGTGCAGGCGAGAAGCGTGTGAGAGAATGAGGAAATAAATAAAAGTTAAAAATCTGGCCAAAGTGACTATTACTATTGCCCAAATATTATAATGGCGCCAGTGACTATAATAACAACATAAACGTTATACCTACATACCTTTTAGGAAAGAAACATTCTCGTAAAGTCCACGTTTAGCACTCGCAGCATTCAAGGTAGCTATACCCTTTTCTTTAATTACTATAACTTTACTGTCATCCAAAGTATTACGGCATATAAAACAATGGCCAGATTCTACAACAAACATTTTACTTAAAAAAAAAGGTAAACGCGTAAACTATCACTTGCTGGGAGCAGGTAGACTGATAAGTGAGATGGTGTATACGAGACTGTATTCCGCGGTGGTGGTAGAAGTGGCCATTGTAAGGGGAACCCTCCCCACTTCATAGCTTCTATTCTACCGAAACCAATAACGCACGTATAATACAACTCGATTTACTTTTATGTGTTGTTTTTACTTTCAAGCGTATTGTGTTTATAGATTATTATGTTTTGTTAATAATATATATTTATGAATATCCAATAAATGCATAAATTTTTATTGTAAAACGTGTATTTCTTGTATTCTTCCAAGTTATCGTATTTTCCATGCTCTGTAATTAGAAAACTATAGCCCGTAGAGCGTAGAGAAAAAGCTATACATCTGAAATGTTAGTAAATTTTCTCCTCTACAAAATTGGTAATATTCATTGTTCCTCTCAGGTGCACAGAAAAGGAATATAGACAAAAAAACTGAAAAAATTGGAAAAATTTCATGTTTTTTAGCTATAACTCTGCCTCCACAGGGTCTCGGATTCTGCAAACTTGGATTTTTACTAGTGGTACTTGTCCCTACAACATATCCATATCCAAGAATAATAAATACCGGATCTTTTGCTTTAAATCCCAATATTTTTGTATAAATTGACTGGACTATATGCCAAGCTACTTAAACTCTCCGATAAGTTATTTAATCTGAAGGATCTTAAGGTTTTAATGTTACCTCGTTTTTAGATTTTTGTATGTATAGCACTTTTTGTTCGCTAATTCAGTTTATCCTCCAAAAACATACATTTACCTAATATATCGAAGCACATTTTTAATATCGCGTATATGTTTTTCACGCCTGACAAAATCAAGGTGGTAATAAATCCTAACTGTCTTGTGATACTAAATGAAAATAGCTCTAAATGACGGAATTTTGGGTTGAAAGTAGGAATTTATAACACAGTGCCGAATTCTTCAATTAGCAACTACGAGGATTCTACGAAAAAGTTTAATAGCGCCTGATGAACAATAGCGGTAAATATTTGCAACTGGGTCTTATAATAAATTTTTTAGGGAACAAAAACGTTTCGATCAATCACATCCGGTGTTTGTGGTATCATGCTATGATTTCATAACTATCCTAGGCGAAAAATACGTATCAAATAGTTTCGAATCTTAAATATATACTTATATGGGGCAAGTACATTACACAAACCTTAAATATACATATAAACTTCCCATTACTCACCGGTTTCACACCTCGTCTATTTTTACACATCAATCAAAACATAACAACACGCACCATAGATCAATAAACAAAACCACTTATATTAAAAGCTCGCTACTAATTTAGTTCGTAACTCTACTTCAATTTACTTCGCTACTTTAATATTTAAACACAAGCACCCTAGTTTAATATCAAGACCCACCGAATAAAGGGAAGCTCGGATAATGCAATATAAAGTAAACAAAGAAAGTTGAAGAGAATTCTGCTGGACAACTCCTATCACCCAGATTTTCTCAGAAGGAATTATTTTATTGAATCTTCCTCCTAAGCTCTTCTTTAAAATATATCTGGCTTATTTTTAGAGATAACTTTATTGTGATAAGAATTTGTTGAAGTGTGAGGTAATAGCACATTCCAAATAAACTTAAGAAATCAACGAAAGGGAAATAATTCTAAAATGGTCGGTAAGTATAAAGGAATTCCCGTTTCACAGATATTTTTTTTTGCTGCTATTACAGGTTTCATAATAGGTTGGAGGTGCATTGCAGATTTAGTGTGGGCAATTAATGCTTATTTACTGGAATATCACTGCGATTAGATTCTCCCCGAGTCCCCGAGTGCAATTTATCAATCATGTAGTTGGATTGTAGCCGAAATATTTGAAACGTTTGTTTCGATGAGTAATGCTGCAAGCACGTTCCGATAAACCTTTTCATATAGATATCGCATGTGGTCTGTAGTATCCTTTCGATCCTAGAATATGTTGTAGTCGTTTGGGTCAATTTATATTGTCTCATTCACATACGAATAGTACAAATAACTTCTTTAAGTTGCTTGTAAATGAAATAAAACACCTTCATCGATTAGTATGATTTCCTAATCTAAAGGAATATCGATACTTATGTATTTGTACTACAAAGCAATCTGGGGAGAGAGGGATGCTTTCAATACCAGATAATGCAGTTACTAGCTGATTAGTACGACTACTGTCAAAAATTCCAGGCTATTCCGCCCCTCAGTTAAATGTTAAGATCGGAATTTAGTAAGTAGTATTATGTTCGAGTGGTAAATTATTATTAATGGGATTGTGAGGTGGGTATAGAATCACTTATATCGTTATTATCAGAACTGATACGTCTTTTAATATTTAGCTTTTACTCAATAGTACAATCGAGGAAATAAAATAAAATTCTTTCCCACCTGACCATATATTTTTATTTTCAGTTGTTTTGGAATATTGACACGTTACGACCGTCGGTAGTAAAATAGTTATAATAACTTACAGAAAAACCAATAAGCTGAAATTAGAAATGTCCCAACATTTCAGTATAGGTGTCTATATGCTTTGGGTTGTTTTTGTTGAAATGAGCACATGTAGCATTATTGTTATTATTGTAGGTTTTTACGGTCAGTTAAGGTCATTAATATGTTTTCAGGGCACTGTGCTATACTAAGTTGACGTTTCACCCACTTCTGTAGGGAACATCATCAGTACAAGACGCAGATCACTTCTCTGAATGTGCAGACTCGCCCGCTCAATTTACCCGAAAAGTTAAAGTGGCAAAGTCGTTATTACTAGGACATTACTTTTCGACGAGCAAATTAACGTTTCCTACCAAGCTGAAAGATATATTTATCAAACTCACGTTTGCTGTTACTTTACTAAGTAGACGCGTTTAGCTCAACAGTGCGGATAAATCTATTCGTGCACTACTTTACTTTACTACAAACATTCGTCTTAATCGTAGTCTGCATTTTCAGAAGTAATGACTCACATCTTGTTTTGATGAAGCTTCTTTCGAAAGTGGATGTTGCGTCGTTTTCACTGGTGTTCAATACAATACGGACCAAATCAGAAACATGCATGGTAATACTTCTGCTTACATTGGTTTTGATTATTTATTGTTATTTTTTCAATTAGACATTTTATAACGGCATCAAATACATTTAGTGAAACACAAACAAGAGATTATTCCTAAACGTAACCATATCACATGAAAGAAACTCTGTAGAGGTAAATTTTTTTTGTAGAATAGTTGGTACATTAAATTTTTGTAAATATTATGGTAGATATAATGTTGCTACAGTATTAATTATAATTTCTAGCTTATAGATATTATACTATATTATGTTATGTTATACTATACTATACTATACTATACTATACTATACTGTACTGTACTGTACTGTACTGTACTGTACTGTATACTATACTATACTATACTATACTATACTATACTATACTATACTATACTATACTATACTATACTATACTATACTATACTATACTATACTATACTATACTATACTATACTATACTATACTATACTATACTATACTATACTATACTATACTATACTATACTATACTATACTATATTATATTATATTATATTATATTATAAAAAAAATACTATAGTATATTATATTAAAATCATTTTGCGTTTTAGTTGCATTCTTTACTAATAGTTAATATAAAAGAAATGAAATTATAGTTATTCTGTCCCCTCTTCGGATCTCCGGGAGAACACTACTTCGGAGGATAAAAAGAAAAGATGAACCGGGAACATCTTGCAAGTTGAGACGTAGAATGTGAGAAGCATTCCGCAAATAGGCAAGCTAGAGAATTTGAAAATTGAAATGGCTAGGCCAGCATTAGATATAATAGGGGTTAGCGAAGGTCGGTTGCCAGAGGCGGGAGATTTTTGGAGTGGAAACTATAAAATAGTTCATGCAGAATCAGAGGAAGGAAATTGGGGTGTGAGGATAGTTATACGAAAAAAGATACGACGCTGTAGAAAACTACGTACAAAAGAACGAAAGAGTACCCATGGTTATATTAGAATCTACAGTGGTAAATACAGTAATGATACAAGTATACATACCCACTTCCAGCTATACTGAGGAACAGGTAGAAGCGATTCGCAAAGATATCGAAGACATACTAAGATTCGTAAAAAGACACAAAAATTTAATAATTACGGGGATTTTAATGCAATGGTAGGTGAGGATAGGGAAGGAGCGGTGCTAGGTTTATTTGGTTTGGGCACGAGAAACGTCAAGGAAAATAGGCTGGTAGAATTTTGCGACATAAACAATTTAACCACTACAAACACATTATTTCTACAACATTCTAGAAGACGATATACGTGGAATATGCCAGATGATATAGGAAAATATCAGATAGATTACATTCTTGTTCGACAACGCTTTAGGAAACAAGTGAAAGACTGTATATACTGTATAAACTACCCAAAAGCAGATATAGACGCTGACTACAACATCGTAATTATGAAAGCTGTGTTTAAATTAAAAAATTTAGAAAAAGGGGAACTTCGAAGGGCACTTTTACTTTGAGAGATAGATATCCACAAAAGATTGAAAAAATCAAATGAATTGCTGAAAGACATCAGGAAAAATTTTGGATAACAAGGAAGTAGAAACAGAATGAAATAACAATAAATTCAGCTTAGACATGGCGGTCAGAGTTATTTTTGGGTATACACAAAAAGAAGATAAGTAACCAAGGGTAACAATGGATGTTCTAAATTTAATAGAATAAAGGCGCAAATACACAAACAACCTAGATCAAGTAGGAAAACAGATACAAAGCCTTAAAGTGGAAAACTATTCTTATATTCAGAAACGTTATAGAACAATGTGCTACGTATCTAGGCGTAGCCGGAAGAAAAGTAAATACCAGGCTAACTATCAAACGCGGAGAGTGGGGGATTGGCTTACATACCAAAAAGAAACAAAAAAATATATCGCCCACGATTATCTATTAACACATAAAAATAAATAAAGGATTCTGTACAAACAAGCAAAAAGAAAATAAATTAAGTGTGATTATTTCACAACAAACAATTATATTGTATGGACAATTTAGGAATTTAGATACGAAGTGCGCATCTCGTATTTCACACAAAATAAAATTACTCAGTAGTTAATAAAACATGTGAGCTTTTGTCAAGCGTTTTTAAAATTTCACCTAATACTTTTTGTAAAATAACTAATTAGTAGGAAAGAATTAACGTGTTAAAGCTTTTGTAGAACGTTTTTAAAATTTCACCTAAACTAATCAGTAAAGGGAATAAATGAGTGCGTTCTTTTGACAAGCATGTTTAAAATAGTACATCGCACCTGTAGAGCGATAATATTGATTAGCAGCAACAAACAATAGTTCCAGAATGTCACGTAACTACACCAAACGTTGATACGGAATATGCCATTGACACACACAAAATAAATACCTGTAGGTGTCCGGATACTTAGCCGCAACCGTCGGGGGTGAATCAGCACAGCAACGCCATGGTTGTCAGGATCTACTTACCCTGCTACCATAACTTGTAACATTATTTTGTAATGTTAACAATTAAACAAATCAATTAATTAAAATTCAGTAACTTGAATAAAGTATAAACAAAAATTTACACCAATAAATCACCTCATTTTATTTAGGATCCTTTATAATAAAAGACCACATTTACCGATAGCTTCAGGCTAGTAAATTCCAGCGGCAGGTCATCATTTAAAGCTCTAGACCATCGTAAGTCAAATACAATAAACCTCTTAAAAGTTTAGGTCGGTAACAGACTAACAAATCCGATAAAATTAAAATGTAATAGTACCTTTTTAGCGTAAATAAAGAAAACCAATTTCAGTTTGAAAAGCTTAATACTTTCGTTGATTGACAACGAGTTAGACAAAATAAAACATTATAAATAGCGGAAACTATTTCCAATTTGATTTGTTCAAATATTACAGGTAATTTTAAGTAGTCTGGAGACATCCATTGTATTTAAAATCCATTTAGGCTCAAGTAGGTTAGCCGGTCTTTGTTAAGGGCAGACTGCTGTCGCCATAGATAGGTTCCACATTGCAATAACTAAGTAATTCGTAGAAGGTAAAATATAATTTAAACCCTTGGGGGAAATAATTGCATCCGTGATTCTCATCTAAAAAGGGGTTGGATTTGGTTTCTGAAATCTTGTTTTGTGGGAGGTTCTGTTCAGTCATTGGATAACAGAAAATGACGTACATAATTATTAGGGTAGGATTTAATCTATATAACTCAAGGCTTAGCCAAAAGACAGGGAGTTCTTCCAATGGGGCCGTCCGTGGTCAAGAAGTAGAGAGAAACGTAGTTTGCGGGTAGCGTTTCTCCGGCATGACAGCTAGAATATTCCACTTCGTATCACGTTAGTAAAAAATTGGAAAGAAGTGTTACTCTTCCAGTTTCACGAGGGTTATGCCCATATGTCGCGGATTGATAGTGATGCAAGATAAATATTAAAAACTTGTAGGCGTGTGACGCACAAGTAAGTGATATTGTCAAAAATTCTGCCGGGGTCGTGTGCCAGTCAATTTTTTAAACATTACAAACAGAAGCAACAAGCTAGATTCTCTTCCCAAATTTAATAACTGCTCTACGTTGGAAAACAAACCCTCAAACAATGGACAATTATTAGTAAGTAAGTTTTTATAGTTAAGTAGCATGACCAATTTTTAGTTAGTTTATTTGTTAGGACGTTTTGGCCATAAACCGTAGGATTAATTTAGTGTACGATTTATAATATAAGTTCCTTCATATACAAGTGTTTGATAACTACTTATGTACTCAAAATTTTCATAAATTCCATAGTCACCTATTCATTTAAATTTCTAAATCAATGAATCTAAGAGGTTCACGTTTATTGCTCTGTGAATTAAATAGTTTTGTTTGCCGTTGATTAAGTCGATAGTCTTTTTTTATTTTTGTTATCATGGAAGTTTTATAAGTAGTAAAAAAGTGAGGAATTGATTAAAAGAAACAATTGTCCTCCTTGGGATGACAAGTCTCCCAAGGTTTTGTACGAACATTTGGACATTCTCGACTTGTCTGGCGCCCTTGGCAATTGTCATTAAGCCACAATATTTTATGAAAGGTAAGTGCCACATTTTTGTAGTATATTATAAATTAATTTAACTTTTTTTTCAAAATTTTAACCCTCTATATGATCCACGACCTTCCGCTAGCTAGTGCCGGTGACCCCCCTTTAATTTTTGTTTTACAGGCCGCCCCCATTTTATAATTTGACTGGAAAAGATACACTTAGTAGCTTTTCCGCCTGTAACAAACTGCAACAGCGTTCTACGGACAAAGGCAGTTGGTCTACAGACAAAAGCAGTTGGTCTACATAAAGAAAGAACCAATTCGGCCTCCAGCTAAGAAAGCTAAAAAGAGAATCTGATTAGAATGGGTACGCGCGGGGAGACCCACCAATACACGCAAGACACCTCGTAGTTTTTGAACAGAAAAATAAACGTGCATTGCCTTTGAAATACGGTGACGAATACTGCAGAAGATATTTCGACGTACAAGCTGTAGAATCAAATTTAACAATGGTTCAAACTAACACGAATTCAAACTGAAAACCCTCGTTTATCGCAGCGCGATTGAATCTGGAAAACCCTGGATAGTGCGCGACCTTATTTCAACAAGTTTTTATATCGAAACAATAGAGAAAACCATTATATGCGATTGTAATGTATACCAAGATAACAAGTACCTAAAGCAGGAGATAAACTATTTAATTGTAGCATAAACTTGTCGTTTCGAAATAAATAAGTTCAAAATGAAAATTTGTAGCAAGCGTACTTATTGTAAACAGGATGTTGTCGAAGAATTTGAGATTACCGAATACCTAACACAAGGCATAGACTATTTAATTTGTCGAGTAAATTCTCGTTTTAAACGCAAAATGGATTTGAGTTGAGGAATTTATTCGAGAGCATATTTATGATTAATTATGTTAAAAATAAACGTAACAAATGGATCGATAAAAAGTTCAAAGAGGTACTAACTAAGATGGAAATGGGAAAGGCATACGAAGTATGCAACTAATTAGTATGAATTTAAGGATAAAAAACTATATAGCAAAAATATAAGATGCGCGAAAGGAGACGTCATTATAGAAAATGTAGAAAAACTAACTGCAATCAGACATTGAAAATGATGTCCTGTGATATATCCTATACTTAGAGGTGAGTTTGAATTAGCATTAAAAGAGTCTGAAAAATAATAAAGAACTAGCAGGTATAGAGATAAGATGCAAGCAGAAACTTTAAAAGTAATGGATAAGCAGTCACAGAAGCTATTTCTAATTTGTAAACTCTATGCATGAGACAGGCGAGATACCCAAAGATTTTAAATGTAACACCATAGTCGCTATGCTAAAAAAGAGAGGATGGATGTGAAAATTTTCGAGAGTCATAATGACGAAAAAAAAATAGAAAGGGTACAAAACGTGTATATAGGATGTGTAGATCTGGAAAAAGTATTAGACCACGTAAAATGGAAAAAAATGATCGAAATATATACAAATATTGGAATGAGTTATAGCGATAGACGGATAGTGCATAGTTTATACAAAAAGCAAACAGTTGTAATAGAATTAGTGCAGGAACATAGATAAGTAAACACTCGGAAAGGGGTGAGACAAGGATGTGCCCTATCCCGCTTAATTTTTAACTTGTATATCGAAGAATCAATGAACACTATCAAATGCAGAAAGACATTTCAAATTATTATGCAGGGACAAACGATTGATATGGTTAGATTTGCAGATGTTATGGTGGTATTAGTATCTAGCAAACAAACAGCTCTTAATGAAATGGAAACAGTACTAACACAGGGATACGGAATTAAAACTAATAAAAATAAAACTAAGTATTAGTATGTAGAGAAGGAGAAAAAGAAAAACCAGAATACAATTAGGAAATGAGAACTTACAATAGGTTAAGGTTTTCTGATAGCTTGAAA
Organism: Platerodrilus igneus; assembly: GCA_036346225.1. Taxonomy (NCBI): domain Eukaryota; kingdom Metazoa; phylum Arthropoda; class Insecta; order Coleoptera; family Lycidae; genus Platerodrilus; species Platerodrilus igneus. The sequence goes on along the minus strand of JARFIW010001179.1, from coordinate 3,211,803 downwards.
TCCAAATAGCCTAAGATAGGAAAAGTGCAGAAGATGTAAGACAAAGATTATCACAAGGCCCTGATGCTCTTAACTAAAAAAAACCAACTACTACGTTCAAAGACAACAAACATGAAACAAGAAAAAGATTGCTGAAAGCATATGTGTGGCACACAGTGCTGCATGTTTATGAAACTTGAACAGTAAGAGAAATAGACGGGAGAAAGATATACAAGATATACATATAATAAATGCACCAAAGATTTTAAAATAACTACTAACAAAAACTCTAGGACAATGCATACAAAACAACTCACATGGTACTAAAATATACTTAAACAATACCACAAGTATATAATATTTATTTAAAAAGAAAAACTTTATAAATTACATGGTTTTAAATATTAGAACTGTAACTAAAGTTTCATGACAAGACAATTATTCTACGGTCGCGTGGTGTAACGAAATAGAAAATTGTAATTGACTCTCTACACAAAACCTTGCAATAGGTATTTCTATAACTAAAGAGTTGTGGTTAATAGGTTAGTAAAAAATATTTAAACGTAAAAACTTTAAAACTCCGCGTGGAATTAAACGTAAGATCTCCAAAAACTTGTCTGTGATTTTCTAATTCACTATGAACCATACGTCTTGGGGGCAGTTATCAACTCTCAGAAATCCAAGGTATTACTTGAAATTCAGAGCAATCACGTGATTTAACGTAAAAACTTAACCCAAAACCAGATAAAACAGATAAAGGATCAGTAAATCATCGTCGAAAAGATATCTACCAAATACGCGAACAATGCCAGTAAGTAACAGGAAGAAATATTCGTGTACATGCTCGCTTTAACTATGCAACATCTTGCTAAGAAAATTATGTTTGCGAGAACAGAGCCAAACGTAATACATTTTAAAGAGTAGGCGACTTATAAATTATTTCAATAACCATCTTTACAACTCGAATACAAAGCATATGTTTAGAAAAGCTAAAACAAGAACTTCCACTAGAATAGGACATTGTAAAATGGGTTGCCCAACTGAAACATACAATAGGTTTAAAATAAACGATGGTAGTGGTACCGTAAAATGTATTTATTTAAAAGCATACTTTATTCTTTTTAAGTAGAAAATGAACGTAACAAATTCGTAATTGTGGTAATGTAACAGCTATTTACTAAAAAATGGTACTGATATATTTTAAAGTGGCAAAATGAATGTTAACACACATTTCTCTCTTGAACTGAGAATTTTTTGTGTTTAAACTTAACCTAGGGTAAAGTGTGATATTCAGAGGTTATGGCAGAATGAAACCTCATAAAAAGACGTTAAACTAGCAGAGTTCCAACTTACGATAAGGTAAAGGGTGATCATGGGTTACTATACGACAAAAAATACTTAAAAAAGTGTAACTACATTATAGCATATTTTCCTACTTGAGAATTTTCTGTATGAAATGTAACACGAAGTAAATGTGATGTTAAACGACTTTTACGAAGAGAAAACTTCATGGAAATATGTAGTGTATCTGGGTGTCAACCGAAGGTAGTTCCTTCAGTAGCGGTCAACAAAATGATGACTGGAATGCCACTGTATATTTGTTATGAACTAAAAAGGAATACAAAAACTCTTAGAAGAAAATAAACATAAAGCTAACTCATTATCATCATTAGGATTTTTGTTCTACAGTTGGTTGGACGCTTATCTTCAATGTTTCCTATTCTGGGATAACGTACACATTTCCCGGAAATTCCCACAACCTACATCTTTTACCATCTGTATGCAGTAGTCTAGTTTAGGTATACCTTTACCTCTGTATTTCTTTTTTCTCCGCTTCTAATATATCCCGCACTATTCCCTCAAAGCTTAGTATGTGTCCTATATTCCTATCTCTCCATTTCTTTACTATTTTCCACAGATATCTTTCTTCTCTTACTATTTCTAGTGTCCCTTGGTTCTTAACTTTGTCTGTCCATGATATCTTCATCATACGTTTGTAGCACCACATTTCAAAGGCTTCTACCTTTTTCTTGTCTGCGTCTCCTACTGCCCATGCTTTACAGATTTACAAGGGTGTGCTCCACACATATGCTTTCAACAATTTTTTGATGTTTGTTGTTTCCGAACATAGCAGCTGCTCTTTCTTGCTAGATGCAACACGGACTTATGCTAATCTTTTTTTATATCTCGTGCACTGTTTTCTTTCTATTGTTTTGTAAAAATATACTCTATTTCACAGATATTCAGTGGTACTCGAAGGGTGTTAAGCAACTTGACGGCTACCAAGATCTTCCGCACCTTAGACATTTGCTGGATCAATAGTTTTCCAATTATTCATTTCATACACTTAGTTTTTGTTGAGAATAGTGCAAAATCAACACCTGTAGCTGTTTACGATAATCATCAGGTTTAAATGCAGTTACTTTTTTCATCATTAGGTTTCCGTCCTCGAACTGGTTGGATTCATACCTCCATTGATTTCTATTACGAGGTGACTGTGCCTTAACCAATACTAAATTCTACCACTAAAATTTGGGTTTATAATCTATATACTCTACTTCCTTCGCTAATTTAGTCCAACAAAACAATTGCTTTCACTTTTTATCTATTACTTAAATGTGAGCAATGACGTTTTCAGTCCACAAATGCATAATTAATCATTCTAAACATAAAGGCTCATTCTACCCATAGTTTAATTCCAATCTTCAAAATTTTTAGGTTGTCCTCTAGCGTTTTTCATTTTCTCGTCTTATATAAACAACCCCTTTGACACATCATAACCTAAAATTTCAAATTAATGTCGGGATGAACTATCCAACTCCCAACATGTTTAATCGGTCACAACGATAACTATTTCAACAACAGGTACACTGAAAATACCTCGCCAGTGCAAGCGTAAGTTTAAAAGTTTATCGTATGCCGCGTTTATTGTCCATGAGGAACATGTCTACGAGTAATATTTCCCACTGTTATTCTTGTTAATTATGATCAGCACCTGTTTAATACAATGTATAATTTCCTTCTACGTTTAATAATGAAGTTATTGTTCCGTTATTATTCTTATAATGTGCATTATGTTTTAATATGGTAACAATTAAATGTTCTTTGTGGTCAAAACGGACGAGATCTGTCTATTGTAAATTATCGTGTTTATGGGAAAAATGTGCACGTACTGTTTTTGTCATATGAAGGTCGGTTTGCATTTACGGTTTCAAATTAAGTCATCCTTACAATGTATTTAGATTAAACAATGTTATACCTTATTTTTATAAAAACAGAATTTTGTAATATTTTGATTAATTAAGGTTAATTAGTTACGAAATCTATCATACAAAGGGGGCCCATATTTTACTTTATCTTTTGAAAAATTCCATTCCGAACGGAATCTGCACCTTGACGAAGTTCTAAAATACTAGAACGGGTAGAATAGCTTGCGTGTTTCAATGAGCTAAAGAGCGGAACTATAGGTTTAATCAAATTAGTGGTGTCCTTAGTGTAGAATCAGACTAAGACAGCTTCCCGAAAGAGGACAGCAGTATTTTCCATACTTAGAGTGACAAAGACGATAGGGGGTCGGTATGGCATTCTAAGACTCACTACGCGATGGGGAAGGCAACGGGAAACCATCACATTAGTTCCAAAGTACACGGCGTACAGAAAATGTTAGTAAAGATGATGGCATCCTCTGGGGTAAAAAGTTACGGAGGAACTGGAACTGGTTGGTGTAAAAAAAGATCCGAGAACATTCTGCGAGTCGGAGCGTGGAATGTCAGAAGAATGAAGCAAGTAGGTAAGCTGGAGAACCTGAAACTCGAAATGGATAGGTTAGCACTAGACATAGTAGGGCGATTTTTTGGAGTGGAGACTTCAGAGTAATTCATACAAGATCAGAAGAAGGAAATTGGGGCGTGGGTATAGTTATGCGAAAAAAAGTAGGACGACGTGTAGAAAGCTAGTTACAAAAGTCCGAAAGAGTACTTATGGTTATTGTTACGTCGTCATCGAACAATTCGGTATTTTGTGACAATAAATACTTTGTGCGTGCATCCTACAGTTTGAGTGAAACATTTTATATACCGGCAATAACAGTGCATAAAGTGACAGTCGTACTCGAGCCTTTAAAGAAGCAAGTCGCCTTCGAACCCTTGAAAAGGACGGTTGTGTTAGAACTTTGAAAGCGAGACCGACACCATTTCATTGCGTGTTGCTGGTTCTCCGTAAAAGCTTTTGTGCGTGAAAGTGTCTATTGCCCCCAGCGGCGCAGGACTTAAGGTATTTATACCCTTTTACTAAGTAGTTTGGTGTAGTTTTTTTTTGTTATTACATAACCGCTCCACCATTATCGTTATTGCTATAAAAGCAATTGGTCCTTCCGTATAATAGCATATTTATCACACATTTATATCAACCTCCTTAACCCCGACCAATCATTGTTCCTAAGTCGAGCCGGATTCATTAGTCCTGTGGTATACACATGTCCTAAATTAAATATTATTGCACACCAGCGAGCTTTTAATTAATATTTTGTTTTAAATTTGTATTCAAGCTCCCCATTTAGCGGGTTAAAATATGTACGATATTAGCTACATACTTTCGTTAGACTAAATTAAGTGATTTCGCCGTAATTAAAACCAGCAAGCGTTTTAATTACAAACAAATCCATAATATAAAATTTGTCAGTTTTCAGTTTAAATTTATCTTAGCGGTATAAAGCAAAGCAACCTGAAAACTATAAATCGCTTTATACTTCTTAAACGAAAAGGAAAGGGTTTGCTTTGTATTTAAAAGCTATTGTACGTTTTAGTATCACATGCAACCCTTTTTTCAGTCGGTTTACGGTAAAATATTGAACATCTGCAGGAGTAATATAATGTAAAAGCTGCATCTTTCGGCAAATACGTTAAAACCACGTTTCCTGTGATCTTTTGATGGTAAGCCGCTCGGGTTGTTAAGCGGTACATCTTATATTCACGCTTTTGTTTGACGAACCGTTAGTCATAAAACGTGATTTATTGGTTATACCCTATTTTAACATTTTTCGTGTACATCTGAGCGTTACGGTTTTATAGCATTTATTGTAGTCCTTTCAGAATCTTTGAGAACGGCTCCAAAGAAAGCACATGTGGTAGAACTAGAATTACTGAAAACACGCATTTTAGAAATCTTTGAGCTTTGTAAGACTATACAAAGTGACCCAACTTTAAAGGCATTGTTCCTTATTCAAACAAGGGAATACATGACCTTTATGCAAATTTCAATACAATTTTAGTCGCTGTCTTGGCCTCATGTGACGAGGTAGACTCATTAACTTACAACGCTGTACGGAAGGAAGTAATTCCGCTTATTTTTCATACTGCTGCATCTCGATACGATGCAAGAAATGAAAGCACCACAAATCATCGAAAATGCTCCAAGCAGCACGGTATCAAAATTGTTACCGTTAAAGCTCCAAATTTTAATAATGAGGTAACTGAATTTTCATCTTTCATCGATTTATTTGACAGCCTGGTCTATAATAACGCGTCGCTGTCCAATATCGAAAAATTAAATTATCTTATCAGTTGTTGTACCGGGAGTCTTTAAGAATCGTTAAATCTGTACCCATTTCGGGGATAATTTTATTATTTCCTATAACGCCTTGCGTGAGAGATTTAGCAATCCGCGTTTATTGGCAACTTTGCATTGGAAAGCAATGAAAGACTTTCCACCTTTAAAATCAGAAGACCCTAAGAAACTTAGGGCACTTATTGATTGTTTTTCGGAGAACCTTGCTGTTCTAACTAACTTAAAGTTTCCACTGAACATTGGAACTTTATTCTGGTCGATTTGCTTTTAGAAAAACTTGATCCGTTCACTAGAAAACGCTTCGAACTCCAATCGGATCCGAAGCAAATACCTAATTTCGAGGATTTGAGATATTTTTTAACCCAACAATGTGCAGCGTTGGAAACCTTTTCTTCAACCGCACCTGTTTCTTATTCGACGACTGTCCATACATCGCACACATCAGTGCCTAAGAAATCCTCAGCGTTTCAATTTAAACCAAAGGTTTCTTCTAACGTAGTTTCACTGGACACCCAAGTAGCTCCAGTGACTCAAATAATTCATTTTCGCACCATTGTCCTTCCTGCAAAGGCAATCACTTAATTTATAGATGTCAATCGTTTCTAAAGAAAACTCCGACGGAACGTTTCGACATTGTCAAACGCTTACGCCTTTGTTTAAATTGCTTACGAACAGACCATGCGTCCATGCAATGCAAATCTTATAATTCCTGTCGAACTTGCGCCAAGCCGCATCATACCTTGCTACATTTTGAATCACAACCTGCTTCTAGCCGTTCAGCTGAACCGACCGCTACACATGCATAAAAATGCCAATAGGACGCAGTCAGCCTCCTATTCCGGCAAATGTTTTGTCTTCACAGACGAATTCAAATCTTGGGGTTACTGTCTTACTCTCCACTGCTGTTGTGGAAGTTCAAGATCGTTCTGGTAGATACAAACCGATCAGGGTACTTTTAGACCCTGGCTCCCAAGCTAGCTTTATTCGAGACGATTGCGTGAGCAAACTTTGGCTTCCACGCATACGTTCTCAAGTTCCGATTTATGGACTTGGGCAGACAACTTCAGCAGTCAATAGGGTGCCGTCAGCTGCACCATTCGCTCTATGTTAGACTCTGAAAAATCTCTAGAAGTCACAACTTTTGTGCTTTCGTCAATATCTGGCAAATTACCTAGCGTTGAAGTTCCTAATAATTGGGAACACTTATGCGGCCTGCACTTTGCAGACCCGACCTGGAACTCCCAGGAACCATTGACATGCTCCTCGGAGCAGATGTTTATCCGTTCATCATCAATGGCGGTGTGATACATGGCAAATTTCTTCAGCCTGCCGCCATAAATACAATTTTTGGTTGGACTATTCTCGGTCCCACAAAAGCTTGCAGTCTGATACTGTCCAAGCATTTTTACTTCTGTAGAAGATCCTATCGACCAGACCCTAAGGCGGTTTTGGGAGATAGAAGAGTTCCATCCAAGCCTTATACTTCTCCAGAAGAAGAAAAGGCAGATCTGATTTTGAAAACACGTTTTCTCGTGACCCTAGCGGTCGTTTTATTGTTGCGTTACCGTTCAACGATACTTTGCCCGTTTTTGATAATTGCTTTGACATGGCTAAAAACGACTATTTTCGTTGGAGCGCAAATTGCATGCTCAACCGGAGCTACGCGCACATACAACAATTTCATGCAGGACTATCTTGATGCGGGTCATATGGCATTACTCGATTCTCCGCCCGTTGGGAACGATAATTATTTTTACCCCATCACCCTGTGTTTAAAGAAGAAGGTCATACTTCTAAAATTCGTGTGGTTTTGACGCCTCTGCAAAGGCTAAAACAACGTGTCATAATGACACTCAATTGGCTGGACCTAGTCTCCAAAACGACATTTCGTCAATCTTACTGAAATTTCGTACTCATCGTTTCGTTTTACTTGTGATGTTCGCCAAATGTATCGACAAATTTTGGTTACCGAAGAACATCGAAAGTTTCAATTAATTGTTTGGCGGTTCTCCGCAGAAGAACCCATCCAGACATATCAGCTTAATACAGTGACCTACGGTATTAAGTCATCGCCTTATCTAGCATTAAAACTCTTCAGCAATTAGCCATTGACGAAGGCAAAAGGTTTCCGTTAGCCGCTGACGCTATACGGTCAAATCTATATATTGATGATTTCGTCGCCGGTGGAGATTCTATACAATCGGCCCGCGAAATTAAAGATCAACTTATTCGACTTTTACATTTGGCTGGTTTTGAACTTCGAAAATGGAGTTCTAATTCAGTTTCTATTTTGGAAGGCATTCCGTCAGATTTTTGCCAATATACTTCTCTCGATTTCGATTCGGACGAATCAATAAAAATATTAGGTCTTCAATGGTCACCTACAGAAGATATTTTCTCGTTTCGGGTTAAACCATTAAACCAAATATGTACAAAGCGCAACATACTTTCACAAGTTGCCAGAATATATGATCCATTAGGATTTTTAGCCCCACTAACACTTTTGCAAAACGCCTAATCCAGCATCTGTGGATGTTAGGTTTAAATTGGGATGACATCCCACCAGCAGACATTTCGTCTCAATGGCAGCAATACCAAGAAGAGTTGCCGTTATTATCGTCATTAAAGTTACCACGTTGTTTACCCCCTTCGGATCCTTTTACTTGTCATTTGCATGGGTTTTGCGATGCTAGCGAGGTAGGGTATGCAGCGGTAGTGTATTTTCAGTTCATAAATCAAACTACTGGAGAAATAACTGTACAATTTGTAACCGCTAAAACAAAAGTAGCTCCAATTAAGCGCATTTCAATTCCACGTTTGGAATTATGTGCCGCCGTTTTATTAACCGATTTACTTTCTTTTACCATTCGGTCTTATCAAGGCTTGATTGACATCTCCGATGTTTCAGCGTGGAGTGATTCTACGGTCGCTCTCACTTGGATACGTTCTCCACCTTTTCGTTGGAAAACTTTTGTGGCAAACCGTGTTAGCCACATTCAAGAAATCATTGCACCTAGCCGATGGTTTTATATTAAATCTTCGCATAATCCGGTTGATCCTGCATCTCGGGGATTAATGCCAAGCGCGGTTATCTCATGTTCGCTATGGTGGGCGGGGCCTGAATGGCTTCACTACCCCAGTGACTCGTGGCCGCCTCAACCAACATTGTCAACCTCAATTGCTGAGGTAACTACGGAAAAGAAGATCCTAACATTTGTCGCTCAAACAGATCCAAACGTCATTGACATTTTACTAAGTCGCTTTTCATCGTTATATAAAATCCAAGGCATCGTGGCTTACATTTATAGATTTTCTAAACCCATGGCTCAACGTCATACGGGTCCCTTAACAGACATTGAACTACACAATGCTCTCATGATTATCGTTCGGCATGTACAAAATGTTACATTTTCAAAGGAAATAGCTTCGATCAAGGCAAACCGTAAGTTACCTAAAAGCTTGCGAAAACTTTCTCCATTTGTTGATCCACAAAACATCTTAAGAGTAGGTGGGCGCTTGACACATTCTTCGCTTTCCTATTCCGAAAAGTTTCCTGCGTTATTGCCTCAGCGGCACCGATTAACCGAACTTATCATTCTGTCAACTCATGAAAGGTATTGCCATCCCGGTGTTAATACCACAGCGTATCTTATCCAACAGAATTTCTGGATCCTTTCTATTAAACATTCAATCAGAAATTATTTATCATCCTGTCATAGATGTTTTCGTACCAAACCGGTCCTGGTAACTCCTCCTATGGGAGACCTACCGGCAGCACGTATTACCCAAATCAAACCGTTCAGTATTGTTGGTGTTGATTTTGCTGGCCCTCTTTAATAAAGGCTAACCGCCTGCGAGGCTCTAAAACTCTTAAGGCCTATATTTGTATTTTTGTTTGTTTTGCCACTAAGGCAGCACATATTGAACTTGTTTCGGATTTGTCGGCAGACGCGTTTCTTGCCGCTTTGCGACGATTTATAGCACGTCGAGGACGCTGTTCTCAAATATTTAGCGATTGCGGTACTAATTTTGTAGGTGCCTATCGTCAGCTTACGAGTTATCTGCATAGTGCAGTAACCTCAGAAAGGATAAAGTGGTCGTTTAATCCACCTAGCGCCCCTCACTTCGGTGGCTTGTGGGAAAGCGGTGTTAAGTCGGTAAAGACACACCTATCTCGCGTAATCGGCGAACAAAACTTACCTTTGAGGAACTGTACACAGTTCTTACACAAATTGAATCTGTGCTAAATTCAAGGCCACTCTGCGCTTTGAGTTCGGATCCAAATGACTTGCGTTGCCTAACACCAGGTCATTTCCTAACTATGGAGCCTCTTTCTGCACCACCAGATGAGGACCATTTAACCAACGTTGTACCATTAAAAGCAGGTGGAAACTCCTGCAAAACTCCACCAAGATTTTTGGGCTCGCTGGAGCCATGAGTACTTACATACTCTGAACCAGAAAGTTAAATGGCACTCTAAGGTAGGTGTCCGACAAGTGGAAAAGGACACTATTGTCCTCGTCAAGGACGACCAGTGATTGATTGGGGATTAAGGAGGTTGATATAAATGTGTGATAAAAATATGCAAATTATAATGAAGGACCAATTGCTTTTATAGCAATAACGATAATGGTGGAGCGGTTATGTAATAACAAAAAAGACAACTACCAACTAATTAAGGAAGGGTATAAATACCTTAAGTCTTGCGCCGCTGGGGCAATAGACACTTTCACGCACAAAGCTTTGTCCTGCGCCGCTGGGGCAATAGACACTTTCACGCACAAAAGCTTTTACGGAGAACCAGTAACACGCTCGACCGGGTGTCGGTCTCGCTTTGAAAGCTCTAATACGACCGTCCCTTTCAAGGGTTCGAAGGCGACTTGCTTCTCTAAAGGCTCGAGTACGACTGTCACTTTATGCACTGTTATTGCCGGTATATAAAATGTTTCACTCAAACTGTAGGATGCACGCACAAAGTATTTATTGTCACAAAATACCGAATTGTTCGATGACGACGTAACATACCGCCCACCAAATTCATAGAATTTTGAAAAGGAGGGAAGTAGGTTGGGTGAAGGAAATCACATGGAATTTGACCTTGCTAGGAAAGGAGGTAACGAAAGATAGGGTGGTGCACTACAGCGAGCGATATTACCAACTATGCAAAAAATAAAAATATATATATGTAAATAAGCAAATATGTAAAAATAATATACTACTATACATGTAAAAAATGTGTATATACATCTAAACATAAAATAAAGTTAAAATACCGGTAGCGGCGCTAGTTTGACCAAAGGTCGTTTTAATGTGCCATGTGCAGTTTTGATCTGGGTAATACGTGCTGCCGGTAGGTCTCCCATAGGAGGAGTTACCAGGACCGGTTTGGTACGAAAACATCCATGACATGATGATAAACAATTTCCGATTGAATTTTTAATAGAAAGGATCCAGAAATTCTGTTGGATAAGATACGCTGTGGTATTAACACCGGGATGGCAATACCTTTCATGAGTTGACAGAATGATAAGTTCGGTTAATCGGTGCCGCTGAGGCAATAACGCAGGAAACTTTTCGGAATAGGAAAGCGAAGAATGTGTCAAGCGCCCACCTACTCTTAAGATGTTTTGTGGATCAACAAATGGCGAAAGTTTTCGCAAGCTTTTAGGTAATTTACGGTTTGCCTTAATCGAAGCTATTTCCTTTAAAAATGTAACATTTTGTACATGCCGAACGATAATCATGAGAGCATTGTGTAGTTCAATGTCTGTTAAGGGACCCGTATGACGTTGAGCCATGGGTTTAGAAAATCTATAAATGTAAGCCACGATGCCTTGGATTTTATATAACGGTGAAAAGCGACTTAGTAAAATGTCAATGACGTTTGGATCTGTTTGAGCGACAAATGTTAGGATCTTCTTTTCCGTAGTTACCTCAGCAATTGAGGTTGACAATGTTGGTTGAGGCGGCCACGAGTCACTAGGGTAGTGAAGCCATTCAGGCCCCGCCCACCATAGCGAACATGAAATAACCGCGCTTGGCATTAATCCCCGAGATGCAGGATCAGCCGGATTATGCGAAGATTTAATATAAAACCATCGGCTAGGTGCAATGATTTCTTGAATGTGGCTAACACGGTTTGCCACAAAAGTTTTCCAACGAAAGGTGGAGAACGTATCCAAGTGAGAGCGACCGTAGAATCACTCCACGCTGAAACATCGGAGATGTCAATCAAGCCTTGATAAGACCGAATGGTAAAAGAAAGTAAATCGGTTAATAAAACGGCGGCACATAATTCCAAACGTGGAATTGAAATGCGCTTAATTGGAGCTACTTTGGTTTTAGCGGTTACAAATTGTACAGTTATTTCTCCAGTAGTTTGATTTATGAACTGAAATACACTACCGCTGCATACCCTACCTCGCTAGCATCGCAAAACCCATGCAAATGACAAGTAAAAGGATCCGAAGGGGGAAACAACGTGGTAACTTTAATGACGATAATAACGGCAACTCTTCTTGATACTGCTGCCATTGAGACGAAATGTCTGCTGGTGGGATGTCATCCCAATTCAAACCTAACATCCACAGATGCTGGATTAGGCGTTTTGCAAAAAGTGTTAGTGAGGCTAAAAATCCTAATGGATCATATATTCTGGCAACTTGTGAAAGTATGTTGCGCTTTGTACATATTGGGTTTAATGGTTTAACCCGAAACGAGAAAATATCTTCTGTAGGTGACCATTGAAGACCTAATATTTTTATTGATTCGTCCGAATCGAAATCGAGAGAAGTATATTGGCAAAAATCTGACGGAATGCCTTCCAAAATAGAAACTGAATTAGAACTCCATTTTCGAAGTTCAAAACCAGCCAAATGTAAAAGTCGAATAAGTTGATCTTTAATTTCGCGGGCCGATTGTATAGAATCTCCACCGGCGACGAAATCATCAATATATAGATTTGACCGTATAGCGTCAGCGGCTAACGGAAACCTTTTGCCTTCGTCAATGGCTAATTGCTGAAGAGTTTTTAATGCTAGATAAGGCGATGACTTAATACCGTAGGTCACTGTATTAAGCTGATATGTCTGGATGGGTTCTTCTGCGGAGAACCGCCAAACAATTAATTGAAACTTTCGATGTTCTTCGGTAACCAAAATTTGTCGATACATTTGGCGAACATCACAAGTAAAAACGAAACGATGAGTACGAAATTTCAGTAAGATTGACGAAATGTCGTTTTGGAGACTAGGTCCAGCCAGTTGAGTGTCATTATGACACGTTGTTTTTAGCCTTTGCAGAGGCGTCAAAACCACACGAATTTTAGAAGTATGACCTTCCTCTTTAAACACAGGGTGATGGGGTAAAAATAATTATCGTTCCCAACGGGCGGAGAATCGAGTAATGCCATATGACCCGCATCAAGATAGTCCTGCATGAAATTGTTGTATTGGGCGCGTAGCTCCGGTTGAGCATGCAATTTGCGCTCCAACGAAAATAGTCTTTTTAGCCATCTCAAAGCAATTATCAAAAACGGGCAAAGTATCGTTGAACGGTAACGCAACAATAAAACGACCGCTAGGGTCACGAGAAAACGTGTTTTCAAAATCAAATCTGCCTTTTCTTCTTCTGGAGAAGTATAAGGCTTGATGGTAATTCTTCTATCTCCCAAAACCGCCTTAGGGTCTGGTCGATAGGATCTTCTACAGAAGTAAAAATGCTTGGACAGTATCAGACTGCAAGCTTTTTGTGGGACCAATAATAGTCCAACCAAAATTGTATTTATGGCGGCAGGCTGAAGAAATTTGCCATGTATAACACCGCCATTGATGATGAACGGATAAACATCTGCTCCAAGGAGCATGTCAATAGTTCCTGGAGAGTTCCAGGTCGGGTCTGCAAAGTGCAGGCCGCATAAGTGTTCCCAATTATTAGGAACTTCAACGCTAGGTAATTTGCCAGATATTGACGAAAGCACAAAAGTTGTGACTTCTAGAGATTTTTCAGAGTCTAACATAGAGCGAATAGTGCAGCTGACGGCACCTCTATTGACTGCTGAAGTTGTCTGCCCAAGTCCATAAATCGGAACTTGAGAACGTATGCGTGGAAGCCAAAGTTTGCTCACGCAATCGTCTCGAATAAAGCTAGCTTGGGAACCAGGATCTAAGAGTACCTTGATCGGTTTGTATCTACCAGAACGATCTTGAACTTCCACAACAGCAGTGGAGAGTAAGACAGTAACCCCAAGATTTGAATTCGTCTGTGAAGACAAAACATTTGCCGGAATAGGAGAGGCTGACTGCGTCCTATTGGCATTTTATGCATGTGTGTAGCGGTCGGTTCAGCTGAACGGCTAGAAGCAGGTTGCGATTCAAAATGTAGCAAGGTATGATGCGGCTTGGCGCAAGTTCGACAGGAATTATAAGATTTGCATTGCATGGACGCATGGTCTGTTCGTAAGCAATTTAAACAAAGGCGTAAGCGTTTGACAATGTCGAAACGTTCTGTCGGAGTTTTCTTTAGAAACGATTGACATCTGTAAATTAAGTGATTGCCTTTGCAGGAAGGACAATGGTGCGAAAATGAATTATTTGAGTCACTGGAGCTACTTGGTGTGTCCAGTGAAACTACGTTAGAAGAAACTCTTGGTTTAAATTGAAACGCTGAGGATTTCTTAGGCACTGATGTGTGAGATGTATGGACAGTCGTCGAATAAGAAACAGGTGCGGTTGAAGAAAAGGTTTCCAACGCTGCACATTGTTGGGTTAAAAAATATCTCAAATCCTCGAAATTAGGTATTTGCTTCGGATCCGATTGGAGTTCGAAGCGTTTTCTAGTGAACGGATCAAGTTTTTCTAAAAGCAAATCGACCAGAATAAAGTTCCAATGTTCAGTGGGAAACTTTAAGTTAGTTAGAACAGCAAGGTTCTCCGAAAACAATCAATAAGTGCCCTAAGTTTCTTAGGGTCTTCTGATTTTAAAGGTAGAAAGTCTTTCATTGCTTTCCAATGCAAAGTTGCCAATAAACGCGGATTGCTAAATCTCTCACGCAAGGCGTTATAGGAAATAATAAAATTATCCCCGAAATGGGTACAGATTTAACGATTCTTAAAGACTCCCCGGTACAACAACTGATAAGATAATTTAATTTTTCGATATTGGACAGCGACGCGTTATTATAGACCAGGCTGTCAAATAAATCGATGAAAGATGAAAATTCAGTTACCTCATTATTAAAAATTTGGAGCTTTAACGGTAACAATTTTGATACCGTGCTGCTTGGAGCATTTTCTGTAATTTGTGGTGCTTTCATTTCTTGCATCGTATCGAGATGCAGCAGTATGAAAAATAAGCGGAATCTACTTCCTTCCGTACAGCGTTGTAAGTTAATGAGTCTACCTCGTCACATGAGGCCAAGACAGCGACTAAAATTGTATTGAAATTTGCATAAAGGTCATGTATTCCCTTGTTTGAATAAGGAACAATGCCTTTAAACTTGGGTCACTTTGTATAGAATTACAAAGCTCAAATATTTCTAAAATCCGTGTTTTCAGTAATTGAGTTCTACCACATGTGCTTTCTTTGGAGCCATTCTCAAAGATTCTGAAAGGACTACAATAAACTGTTGTAAAATGGTAAAGCTAAATGTGCACTGAGAAATATTAAAATATTATGAGTTGTTCAAAGCACGAAAAATGTAAAATAGGGTATAACCAATAAATCACGTTTTATGACTAACGGTTCGTCAAACAAAGCGTGAATATAAGATGTACCGCTTAACAACCCGAGCGGCTTACCATCAAAAGCTCACAGAAACGTTTAAAACATGTGGCTTAACATATTTGCCGAAAGATGCAACTTTACAACCTTATTCCTCTGCAGATGTTCAATATTTTACCGTAAACCGCCTGAAAAGGTTTGTATTGATACTAAAACGTACAATAGCTTTTAAATACAAAGCAAACCCTTTCGTTTCTCGTTTAAGAGGTATAAAGCGATTTATAGTTTTCAGGTTGCTTTATGCTTTATATACCGCTAAGATAAATTTAAACTGAAAACTAACAAATTTTATGTTAAGGATTTGTTTGTAATAAAACGCTTGCTGGTTTTAATTACGGCGAAATCGCTTAATTTAATCTAAAGACAGTATAAATAATATTTACACATTTTAACTCGCTAAATATGGAGTTTGAACACAACTTTAAAAAGCTAAAATATTTACTTAATTAAAAGCTCGCTGAAATGCACAATAATATTTAATTTAGGACATGTAACCACAGGACTAATGAATCCGGATCGACTTATAGGGCCAATGATTGATTGGGGATTAAGGAGGTTGATATAAATGTGTGATAAAAATATGCAAATTATAATGAAGGACCAATTGCTTTTATAGCAATAACGATAATGGTGGAGCGGTTATGTAATAACAAAAAAAAGACAACTACCAACTAATTAAGGAAGGGTATAAATACCTTAAGTCTTGCGCCGCTGGGGCAATAGACACTTTCACGCACAAAGCTTTGTCCTGCGCCGCTGGGGCAATAGACACTTTCACGCACAAAAGCTTTTACGGAGAACCAGTAACACGCTCGACCGGGTGTCGGTCTCGCTTTGAAAGCTCTAATACGACCGTCCCTTTCAAGGGTTCGAAGGCGACTTGCTTCTCTAAAGGCTCGAGTACGACTGTCACTTTATGCACTGTTATTGCCGGTATATAAAATGTTTCACTCAAACTGTAGGATGCACGCACAAAGTATTTATTGTCACAAAATACCGAATTGTTCGATGACGACGTAACAACCAGCTTTCTCCACTTCAATGGAAGTTTGGTCGTATTATTAATACTTTTCCCGGTGCGGACGGTATTATACGTGTCGCTGAAGTCAAAACGGCACATGGCACACTAAAACGACCTTTGGTCAAACTAGCGCCGCTACCGGTATTTTAATTTTATTTTATGTTTAGATGTATATACACATTTTTACATGTATAGTAGTATATTATTTTACATATTTGCTTATTTACATATATATTTTTATTTTTGCATAGTTGGTAATATCGCTCGCTGTAGTGCACCACCCTATCTTTCGTTACCTCCTTTCCTAGCAAGGTCAAATCCCATGTGATTTCCTTCACCCAACCTACTTCCCTCCTTTTCAAAATTCTATGAATTTGGTGGGCGGTATGTTACGTCGTCATCGAACAATTCGGTATTTTGTGACAATAAATACTTTGTGCGTGCATCCTACAGTTTGAGTGAAACATTTTATATACCGGCAATAACAGTGCATAAAGTGACAGTCGTACTCGAGCCTTTAAAGAAGCAAGTCGCCTTCGAACCCTTGAAAAGGACGGTTGTGTTAGAACTTTGAAAGCGAGACCGACACCATTTCATTGCGTGTTGCTGGTTCTCCGTAAAAGCTTTTGTGCGTGAAAGTGTCTATTGCCCCCAGCGGCGCAGGACTTAAGGTATTTATACCCTTTTACTAAGTAGTTTGGTGTAGTTTTTTTTGTTATTACATAACCGCTCCACCATTATCGTTATTGCTATAAAAGCAATTGGTCCTTCCCTATAATAGCATATTTATCACACATTTATATCAACCTCCTTAACCCCGACCAATCAGTTATATTAGAATATAAACCAGTAAATACAGTAATAATACAAACATACATGCCCACCTCTAGATGTAGTGAGGAAGAGGTAGAGGCGATTTACAAAGATATCGAAGACATACTAAGATACGTAAAAGAACATAAACATTTAATAATTTCGGGGATTTTAATGCAGTGGTAGGTGAGTGTGGAGATTACATTATTGTTAGACAACGGTTTAGGAATCAAGTAAAACACTGTAGAAGCTACCCAGAAGCAGATATAGACAATGACGACAACATCGTAATTATGAAGGCCGCTCTTAAATTTAAAACGCTTCAACAAAGAAACGGAAAAGGCACTTTGACTTTGAGAAGCTGAAAGATAAAGATAATAACGAAAGATTTAAAAAAGTCAAATGAATTGCTGAAAGGTATCGGGAAAATTTCTGATACTGAAGAAGTTGAAATAGAATGGAATAACATTAAATCCAGCTTAGACTTGGCGGCCAGGAATATACTGGGGTATACACAAAAAGAAAATAAGAAACTATGAATAACAAAGGATATTCTGGATTTAATAAAAGAAATATGAAAATACAAAAATAGATCAGACGAAACAGAAAAACAGAGATACAAGCCATAGAATCGGAAATTATTCGCAAATGCAGGAAAGCTAAAGAACAATGGATTGATGAACAGTGCAAAGAGGTACAAACTAAGATGGAAGTAGGAAAGACAGACGAATCATACAAATTAATTGGAATGAATTTTAGGGATATAAAGCCATATAGCAAAAATATAAAGGACGCGAGAGGAAACGTCATTATAGAAAAGGGAGAGAAAGTGATTAGATGGCAAGAATATATAGGTAATTTATATGCAGGAGAGGAACTAACAGCATTAGAACAGGAATCAGAAATTGAAAATGATGACTTGGGATATTCTATACTTAGAGATGATGTAACCTCTACTAGGTTAAGTTGTTTTTGTTTTGAGACGTGTCCGACTAACAATATACTGGCCAGAAACAATAATCAAAATAGGTCGGAACACTTGGTTACTTTATGATCAACTCCCGAATTATTCACAAAGGTCTGGGCAAAGTTGTTATTTTCCGTAGTTAAATGACCTTTGGAATCTTCCGGACTAGCTTGGGACTCTATCTCCCTCGGTTATTTGTAGATGCTATCAGGGGGGTTCCTATTCTATGGACATTTTACGGCGCCACAACTTTCTTAAATTATTTTACAGGGCAACACTGCAGCGTGAAAGTAGAAGCTTTATGGTGTATAACGTATCTTAAAGAATTTACAATTGAAGTTGCTTTATCTTGGCTTTCAAATTAAAATAATTATAAATACATACTATTACCTTTAACACTGCAGGTGGTAGTCAAGCAAATAGTTCTTATAATCATTTAATTGATATCTCTAATTAAGTTTTATTATCTCTGTGTCGGTCTTTACGACCATAACTAACTGCATAGTTTAAACTCCTCCTCTTATGTTAATTTATATGTCCATAAACCTGAGTAAATAAATTTTAAGTCAACTCAAAGCATCTATTTCTACTGAAAGGAGTTATTTACACAAAATCAAATGAAAGTTATTTCTCTTTAACTAGTTTGTCAAATTTTAAATTTGAATTCTTACTTCATAACAAAAAAACATTTTTGGTTATCGAAGGTGATCAGATCTGAGGCCCTGCGACTTACATTTATGATCACAAGGTCATTATATATTGCAATTATTAAAATTTCATTGTTGGCGAATAATCATTTACTAATATGAAAAATTTCAAAAATTAAATTCATTTATACTTGGCTCTTAAACTAACCTTTTAAATAGCATTACACACGATCTTCTACCAATTAATATATAATCAAGTTTTTAGACCAATAAAAATTAAGCAAAATGCATGCATCCAACAGTTCGAATTTCAATGGAAATGTTTTTATAACGACTCACCGTACATTACAGGCGTGGTAACCTGGCTTTTCCATGACGTAACAAATCGAATACTTGGACGAAACCTATACGGAACCTCCCGCCTGCATAGTTGTTTATGACATTGAAACGTGTCGTAGCTTTAATTTCTTAAGTTCAAAGTTCAGCGTCGGTAGTTAAATACATCTTGGTTAAATAACATATTGCTGCTTTTCACAGTGCCATCATATGTAAGAATAATAAAAACTGCTCATGGTTGAATTAATTTTTGTTTTAGTGAAATCTATAATTAAACGTAGTTGCGCTACAAGTAAATAATATTTTATTAAATTTTACGTATAGAAATTATACGAACCATTGGTTAATTGGCCTCTATTAATTACTTCGGTGAATCAGGAGAATGTCTATACGTAGACTTGCGGCCAGTGCGCTTAACAAATAGATGTGTGCGAACTGATATTTGGACTACAAGTGGTGGATTTTCCATGCAGCCGGTAGTGCTCAACAGAACAACCTGTGGCATGTTACAAAACGGTTAGATGCGCATTGAACCTATGACTTTATTTACTTTGTTACAATAAATTTCTATTTCTGATCTGTAGAGCTTATTGAGATTTATTTTATGAAATTTATACAAGATTAGGGCGGTTGAGTAAAATTTTATAACACAAAATAATTTATTGGTAGGACAAAATGTAAGCTAAAAATAATCCATTCATTGCAATATTGTTTCACAAAGGACTGTAGACAATTAAACTGTTTCAATGAGTTTGAATTAGTATTAAAGGGTCTGAAAAATGGTAAGGCGTCGGATACAGAGAAGGTGCAACCAGAAACTCTAGAAGTCTCTGGACAAGCAGTATTAGAACATCTCTTCCAACTTGTAAACTATATGTAAGAGGCAGGAGAGATATCCAAAGATTTCAAACGTACCATCCTAGTAACTATACTAAAAAGAAGAGGCGTGATTATATGTGAAAATTTTCAAACAATAAGTTTGACAGCACACGTTTCAAAAATATTAACTAGAATTGTACAAAAACGAAGGAAGAACGTGCTGAAGAAATATTAGGAGAAGATCAATTTGGGTTTAGGCAAAACAGGGGAACACGGGAGGCTATTTTAGCTCTGAGGGTGATAATGGAGAATAGAATAGGGGGAGAGCGTGCATATAGGGTTTGTAGAACTGGAAAAAGCATTCAACAATATAAAATGGAAAAAATGTTTGAAATACTTAAAAAGATTGGAATGAATTTTAGGGATAGACGGATAGTACATAACTTATACACAGAGCAAGCAGCGGTAATAGAATTAGAGCAGGAAAGTAGAGAAGTAAATATTATGAAAGTGGTAAGACAGGGATGTACCTTATCCCCATTAATTTTTAACTTGTACATTGAAGATGCAATGAATAATGTCAAATGCAAGAAGACATTTGTAATTGCTACGCAGGGACAAAAGATTGATATGCTTAGATTTGCAGATGATATAGAGGTACTAGCATCTAGCAAGGAAGTGATAGAGGCTGCTCTTAATGAAATGGAAACTGTTCTAACAGAAAGATACGGTATGAAAATTAACAAAAATACTAACTAAAGTACTAGTATGCAAAAGACGGGAAAATATATCAAAAACAAGAATAAAGATAGGTAAAGAGAACGTACAAGGTTAAGGATTTCTGCTACCTAGGAAGCCAAATGACCCAAGATGGGAGCATAAAAGATATAAAACAAAGATTAGCACAAGATCGTGCTATGAGGATGGTAGCATGGACAGACAAAGTTAATAACAAATAGGTTATAGAAATAGTAGCGGAATAAAGATATTTGCGGAAAACAAAAAAAAATAGGAGAAATAAAAGGACAGGATATGTGCTAAAGGTATTTCTGGGAAATAGTACGGGATGTATTACAAGCAGAGATAGGAAAAGAGAGGTAGAGGTAGACCGAGATCAGACTTTCGCATACAGATAGTAATAGATGCAGACTGTGCAAATTTCAGGGAAATGTGTTGGTTAGTTCAGAATAG
The DNA here is from genome assembly GCA_036346225.1 of Platerodrilus igneus. Classification (NCBI taxonomy): domain Eukaryota; kingdom Metazoa; phylum Arthropoda; class Insecta; order Coleoptera; family Lycidae; genus Platerodrilus; species Platerodrilus igneus. The sequence goes on along the minus strand of JARFIW010001179.1, from coordinate 3,190,685 downwards.
GAAACAATGAGGGTACGCGTCTACAGTTTCAGGACTGAAGACCTAATAATGATTTTGAAAATTAAAATTTTTCTTTCCCTCATAATTTATTATTAGCGTAGCGCAGCGCGTTACAAGGTCCACCTTTGTTATGTTTTTTTCAGGCATTGGAACAGTAACAATCAACCCGTCTTTACTGATGTTTTAACAGTTATCAGCTGTGTTTATTGAAGTAAATCGTTTCCTTCCCAATTACAAATTCTCATCGCAAATACTTCAACTGCGGTAACTAAGTAAGTTGGAACGTTAGAATTGTTCACAAACCAGCCACTCTCTGACACTACAACGCTGTTACAAGTACAGCCACAAAGGAATGATTGAAGCTTTTTTCCGTCGTGTATAGAAAAAAACCTTTAAGAAAACAGGCACTATGTAGCCAATATCCCGTTTCAAACCAAAAGGCTACAATTATGTTGTGTAATGAGTCTCGGCTGCACTGACGCTTAATTGCAGCGGCTCCAAATAGAAAAACCCTTGTTGTGATAATGTTGAACCCAAAGCTAACAATACTTATAACGAGGCCAAATAATAATTATTCATGTGATGGGGGGGATCAGGTGAGAATATGGGTATTGCTCTTTTCCTTAAAAAGTAAATATAATCAAAATTTATACCTTTTATCAATTGAATGCGCATTAGTAATACATAAACAATTCGTGTGTAATTTAGTGCAATTTCAAAGTGTGATTTAGTAATTTACAACCGGTCTATTTGTATGGGTAACCATAAACGAAACTATCACATAATTGCATTACCCTTAGCAAACGAACATGAAGTAGAAGCTAGCGTCAGGCCGTTTGCAATTAAATAATTAAATTTTCATCATTACACTGCAATCAAACCAATTCTACATTACTAAAGCCCAAGGTAAAACAAATTCAGAAACTATTTTCCCTTTATTTCATGTTCGAATCAGGTAATGTCGGTATACCTACGAAAGCAGACAACCAATTTATTTGTCTGATTGGACGAGGAAGTTATAAATGGTGAAGAACCACATTTGTCCTGGACACTTCGTGTTCGTTTCGTGCGATCACCCACAATCAAACATTAAACTTATTTTTAGGTTTAAGTTGTGGAAATTGCAAACCGTGTTCGTTTTGTTTATTTAAGGACTAAATCGAGTTCAATGAAACTTTTATTAGTCCCTCGGATATGTGAGCCAGCATTGTTTGGTTTGTAATGCAAACAGAACAAGTATATTGCTGCGTTGTGAATGGGATAACTATCAGCTTTATCGCATGAAGTTCAATCCTATAACATTCTAGCTCTGATTTGAAAAAAAATTAATTACTATTTACATTTATTAGGTTGTCTGAATACTTTTATTATAAAAATTGAATGGGGGTCGATTTATAACTCAACGAATAGAAATTTGCTATTATGTATCATCCTCAGGTATTGAACGAATGGAACTGTTCAAAAAGTATGATAGGTTGACTTTACTGTTTGTATCTTTAACACATTTAGTACAGAGAAAAGTGTAATATTTTGGAACTTATTTTCCGCTAGTCTAGTTGGAAGAGCTTTAATTTATATGACGGAGAAGTAGCGGGTTAAATTCTTGACTAACTAGCGAGGAGTGTATACTTTGCTGCTTAAAATATGAAATGAAATAACTAATTAATATTCAAAAATTAGTACAAAAAGTATATCAAAACTTATTCAGAACCCATCTGTGTTACTAGCCGTCCTTTCCAAAAATTTGTCTAATTAATGTACACTAGCTGACCTGTTCTTAGGCAAAATGGTTCTGCAGTTTCTCAAAACTCATTATTTGTTGTTAAGAACTACTATATTAATATAATCAACCAGTTAAGAAAATGCTTTTCCAGTTGAATTAAACTGACCAATCAACACTTGCAAACTCACGTTATAGCTTTTCATCTGCCTAACAACTTTGCTACTTTGAACTTTTCAATATATATATATGATATATAGGTATATATATATATATATATATATACATAAACACACTGAAATACATTGCTGTAAACAAATATACATACATGAACATAACATATATTAATACATACATACAAAAATTAGTACTAAATTTCAGTCAAATGATCAAAACTTAATTTATTACCCATCTAGAAAGTTATCTCAAACACTGTCAAAATTATCCAAAGGAATTTGTCTAATTAATGTACACTAGCAAATTTGATTAACTTAAGACAAAACTGTGTTCTTTTAAAAGTTTCTCAAACACTCACTTTCATTTGTGTGTTAAAGAATTTATCTATATCGACGATTTCATTGTAATCAACCTCACATTAAGTAAGTAATGCTTTTAACTGTTTAGCCCATATTAAACTGTTTCTAATTTTAGTATCTTTGCAAACTCACGTTTAAAATAAAACCGAGCTTAGATTTATAATAAAGCCTAACAATTAATTAACCAGCAGACCTTAAAGCCTGTTCAATATGTATATATATATATATATATATATACTGCAAGGTCGTATATACCACAAATATATATATATATATATATATATATATATATATATATATATATATATATATATATGTAATATTGAATAATGAGTACACGAAAGGTCATTGAACTCCAAATTATGTGAGAAAGAATATTCCACCCCAAAACGGAAGTAAATAAAATTTCCGAATATTTAAATTTAAATACGCGTATTTCAATAGCACATAAAACATGATCCCCATGTAAAATAATACTCTTCAAGGACACACACCATTTAAGAGCGAAGCACAACTTAAATTCAACTGATTATGTTAATTCAATTAAACTGTGTATAAATAATTACTCCTGAGAGATACAATAAAGCTAGTTTTAATTTTAAATAAAGCATAAAAACGAAACCCAAATTTTAAATACGTTAAAATAAAAGCCTCTATTTTTAGCCAGTCTTGTAAATAATTATGCGGTTCTCTGGAAAAATATTTTTTAATAACAAGCTTTCATTGCATTTAACGTAGAACGCGTTAAAAAATATTGATTTTACAAATTTATAAAGCAAAGCATATTTTCTGTGTGTAGATATTTTTTAAAAAACACGTAAAACAAGTTATAACAGTCTAGAAAGTTTGAGTATTTACGGTTATTTAATAAAAGGATACGTCATTTTTACTAGGAAATGTTCTAAAAGCTATTAGATAAACTTATCATTTCTGTAAATGAATAAATATCCCAATTTGAGGGAGCACTGCTATTGGAAAAGCCATAAAACCGAGATAACGAATTTAATAAGAGAGAATAAGAGAGAAATAACAACAGCTAGGTTTTAATGCACCAGAAAAGAATGAAAGACGCTTTACGATAGCCACAAATTATACCGACTGCAATTAATCAGAGATGAAGGGCGAAGTTGCTGTGGAATATTGCATCGCCCGGATGTGTCATGCTTCTGAAGCAAGTAGATAATTACAATGGTTTTAAAAATTGAAAATAAATGAACAATAATGACTTAGTGCTAGCTAAAGTTTTAATTTGAATAGAAGCATATATGAAACTGGAATGGATTTAATGGTAAATTGATGATAAATTTTAAACTTGTTTTTCACCTTCAACTGTAGGTATTTCTCCCTTTTGGCATAAAATACCAGGTCCTTCGCCTTCAAGATAAGCTAGGTGTACTTTTTGAAACACCCTGTAATCGAAAAAGTTACTTAGTTAGGGTAACGTATTCTGTACTCTCCTAGCTTGCAAAGCCTTTCCATTGCAATACCCATACACGAAATGCATTTCTGTGTATTCCCTAGCAGTGTAGGGCATTTTTAGATGTAAAATTTAGGAAACAATATGTACAGCACAAAACAATAATAAAACCCGAACAACAAAATCGAAACGGATATCTTATACTAGTCTAGAACAAACTAACTCACAATTTAAAAACAGATGTGGTTGCAAACAAACACACAACAAAAGACGTACTAAACACAAATATGTGAAATACCAAGGAATGCAAAGGTTATTTGAAACGTAATTAAGCTGCAGTACTGCTGAAGAAAATGTTTAATTCTATGTATGCCATTGTTTGTGATTGATTTACAAAAGTGATTTCAAGTTTCAGCATAGATAGCTAACTCATACTCCTGCAGTGTACTGTATTACAATATTTAAACTCCTTTATTAGGAAAAGTTACCGTATGAAACTAGCCTAAATACTAAAAGGTGACCTCTATCTACTTTGGCAAAAAATAAGTCATTTTGTACATTTGTGCTCATCTTCTACATAAATTCTTTGGTAGCTAATTATTTAAAATTTTCAATAAAAGTGTTATCCGTAGGATTAGACCCAAATATTTCATTAGTTAATAAGCTGACATCCATAAGTTATATCTCAAGAAAGGGATGAACCAAGAAAGTTTTTTGATAGGTGTTTACCTTCATATGTAAATACAATTGAATTAGTTATGGAACAGGGTTGAAATAATATTTAAAAATTATTAAAGTGAGATTACAGCCAATTGGATGATTAAATATAGTATACAGGATGATATTAGTGTGTGGTATAGTTAAATCTAATGGTAAAAATGATATAGTTAATTGTAGTATTAATGAAAGTAAAAAATTTTTGGTAATGATGTATACCGTCTATATTTTTAATTTTTTTTGTAAACGGTTGTGTAATGATAATTTTTTGTTTGGAGGGTATCTTTGTGTGTATTATTTAAAATATTAATGCAATGAATCTGCCTGTAGATGTATTGGATGTTAGTTTTTTATAAATGTATATGTAAATTTATGTAGTTATCTTAATAATTTTGTGTGTATGTTTGTAAACAGAATTAGTTATTATAACTTACTTATTTTTATTAGTATGTTTCAATGCATTTTTTAAATTTAAAAAGGATGTCTACATAAAACTTGAGTTTCCAATGTTGATTGTTTTTATTAATTCTATTGCAATTTTGGTAGATGTAATAAATGTCAAGAAATTTTCGTTTAAATTTATTATTTTCGATATTTAAAATTTTTGGATTGTTAAAATCAATTTTGTGGTTAGTGGTATTTACATGTGTAGTTGAGCAATCGCATCGGGTTTGGTACGTATCTCACTTTATTGTGGTGTTATGTGTTGTTTGAGGTTTTGTGAACACTGTCCGATGTATATGCTACCGTTGAGGTATGTAATTGAGGTATTTTATGGAATACCTGATTACTACACGAAATAACGGGTTAAGTCAGTTAAAGTATAAAACAATTTTATAATTTTATACTTAACCTAGTTATTCTACGAAATAACTGGGTATTTTGTAAATTCACTAATGATTGTTAGTTAATGTGTATAATAATAAGAACGAAATAATTACTAACACATAACTCAATTATTATTAATATTGTGATAGTCATATACAAAAGAAAACATTAGGAAATCATTTGTTGCAATAAGGACTGCTATGATGATACTTTGAATTGCATAGCACTTTATTTTTTAAACAAGCACATGCTTTACTGTCACGCTTTTTTGTATGAACACTTTTGAATACTTGACCGTGACCAACACTTTGATCTGTGGAGACACACCAGAGCCATTTCTCAATATTCGGCAGTTCTTCAATTTTAATTAACTCTTGTTCACAGACACTGAACTGGGATCGAGAATATAACTATTTTATGCGGCAATTTTCTGTTCCCAACCGGAAATATTTTTGTTGGGTTACTTCCATGACAACAGCTAAAATAGATCTAGTGTCACCCGTTCTGCTATCAATGTCGGATACTGGGATGCGGACTGTACCTCCCATACAGAGATTTATTTGACATTAATTTCATGTTATTAGCTTGACTTTCCAAACCTTCTTTAGATTTTTCTTTTTGGATATTCACCTCGTTAAAGCACAACCTACATAACTTTTGTTCACTTTCTTTTTCCAAAATACAGTCTTCTAAGCATGATTCGTGGACCGGCTGCCTACATTTCCACGAAACAATGTGTTCAATGCAATTGTTTGAACAAACATATTTCAGCACTATTATTAAGCCTGGTTTGTTTAAGCAAAATTTTACTATCAGGTTTAAAAGAGTATTTATTGCAGTTAAGGCATTTTGCAATTGCTTTTCATTCTCCAAGGAATCAAATACTTCCTTTGGGATAGGAGTTGTTAACAATCCTACTCTGTAACCAAACATAGCTTCATAGGGGACCTCTTAATGCCAGAGTAAAAAGATTTGTTTTTCATAGATGGGATAGATTTTAGGCCGTTTCTTTTTGAGGTGGACTGGCTGTTTTACATCCATGTCGTCAACATATTTTTGGTCTTGGTTACCCCTCTCAACACTACTTTCGGCTTGGCTATGTCTTTTTATACCACATACGATCAGAAGCTCCGGCCAAGTTGTTTTCAAGTCTTTTATAAGTTTATTACATAATTCTCTGCCATTGTCTGACTGTAGTATACATGGGGCTCCAAGCAATAGAAATATATCAAGCAATTGAACCGCAACTCCTTCCGCTCTCTTTGTCTGCAGCGGTCTTAAAACAACAAATTTTGTAAGGTGGTCTTAACAAACTATTCTCTCAGGTTGCTAAGGTATACCTGACATCTTGAATTCATATGTGAAAAACCATTGGTTTAGCAACCTATTTTCTTTTTATCGACAAGATTCACAGACACTCAGAAAAATCTTAACATCATTTTGTGTGATATTTTTGAAACGACGATTAAGTTATTTTATTATTTCATCTCCGTCACCATGACCAATAAATGAATGGGTTTCATACAAAATATCAAACAAACAATAACTTTAAATACAAAATACTACATCTGGTTTTGAATCTGTTACTCGTAGTATTAATTTTTCTATTCCCTGAACTTCAAGGACATTATAATATTAAAGTAACCAGTAGTCACGCGGCCTCTTTTATGTCTGCCGATTCAACTTTCTTTATATAGGCGATATAACGTAAACAATGCACGGTTCTCTTTTATATTACGCTTTTGTAGTAAAGACTCGGACATCTAGTACAATAGGTCTCTTTGTTTCCTTCATTCATTCTTAAAGAATTCATTGTTTAATGTTGATAGCCAAAAAACGCAAAACTTCGTAGCACATACTCATAACAATGCCAGCAATAAACTGGCGCGAACGACCGCATCAGCAGACTTGCTAACACAAAGCTGGGGTATGACTCATACTTGTCGTCATCGTCCCTTCAGTATACCCTTCGTGATTTTACGCTTAAAGCATAGAATATCACTTCATTATATACTTTAACTGATACAATCTGTTGTTTCATACACTCGTACCTCGGCGTTAAAGTAGACGATAAATTAAATTGGAAAGCGCACGTACAGTATGTAAAAAGTAAGGGCGGAGAAATATCAAATAGAATGATGGCGGCGGCGAAAATAAACTGGGGTTTCCGAGGCGAATCGCTGAGGACGGTCTATGCCGGAGCAATTGAACCGGCAATGCTGTACGCAGCATCCGTATGGGCGACAGGTTGCAAAGTCCGGGAGATGCGACAATTAACGAGCGTACAACGTATAACCGCGGTAAAGGCGGCGAGGGCATACAGAACCACCTCCACGGAGGCTGTCCTGGTGATCAGTAGGACTCTCCCTATCGAATATGTCGTTAGGAGATTAGAGATAGAGACTTATAGATATAGGAAAGGGCGCGAAATTATCGAAGATATTAATCTAGGTAATAAGGACGTTGCAAGAAAGATCGTGGTATCAGAGTTGGGGCACCCGGCCGATATTAGAGGAATCGAGTTTATCGAAGGTGATAGAGACGCAACGGGTATCAGAATTTACACGGACGGTTCACGTATGGATGACGGACAAGCAGGCGCGGCGTTTGTCGTGTTTAAACAGGAAAGGGAGGTGTTCCGGTTTCAAACCAAACTCGCGAACTGGAGCACTATATTCCAGTGCGAATTGGTAGCCATACGAGAGGCTATCGATTACGTAATAAATCACACGGACAGAGACGATTATTATATAATCAGCGACAGTAAATCAGCGCTGATGGCATTAACTAACATGAACACCTCGACAGACCTCCAGGCGGACGTCTGGAGAATAGCACATACAGCGCTCGAGTTTCGACGTTTAAAGTTCTGTTGGGTTAGGTCGCACGATGGTAACGCAGGAAATGATAGGGCTGACGAATTAGCTAAAGAGGCCGCCACGAGGGACTTCCGGATATCACATTCGTCGATACCGAGGTCTTTAATTAAAAAAAAGCTGCGCGAAAAATCAATTCGACAATGGGAAGAGAGGTGGAACAACGCTGCCACGGGCAGGTTGACCCACAAATTCATACCGAGCATAGAAGCTAGAGGTAGGATCGATGTTAAGCTCGATCACAAAATGGTGCAGTTGATAACAGGGCACGGCGCCCTGAAGGCGTATTTACAAAGGTTCGGTCTAGCCAACAGCGACCGCTGCGAATGCGGTGAGGGCGCGGAAAGCGCAGAGCACGTGCTCTTCGACTGCCCGCTTGAGGCGGGAAATCGAGGGTTGGCTGATAGCAAACTAGCTATCATAGGTCTGGCATGGCCCAAGAGCCTAGAGGAAGTCGGGGAAGTGGTTAACCAGAAGGCGTTCTGGACAGGCTTAAAAGAATTCGCGGGAAGGGTCGCGAGATTAGACAATGACAACCGCGTTTAAAATTCGGTGGGGTTGGTGGGAGGATTGAAAAAATTTTTAGATTGACTTGGCGTGAATACGGATACGAGCATAGAGATAACCAAAACCTGGTAAAAATAATAATAATAATAATAATAATAAATAACATGATAACTATACCCAAATGTCCAATATGCACGAGAAACCCCCACACCATTAATACAATCACTGCCTATCTTCATAATTATGTGCGGAAATCGGGAAATCGGGAATAAATAATAACAAATAAACAATAACAAATAAATCAGAAACCCTCATTAAATTAAATCAATAAAATAAACAGAGATAATAAAATAGAGTGAAACCGCGCATCCCCCCCAGGACTTGAAAGTGAAGTGATAGTGATAGTGATTGTGATCCCCCCAAGAACATTTAGTGCATACCCACCAGGACTTTAGCAGTGCACCCCATCTTCCCCTTAGAAGTAAGTTACAGTTAGATGTAGGCAGACGACCAGATCTTCGGATGCTGGAGAATTTTATTATCGAGGTAAGACTTAAATTGTGGCGGCTGTACTCGCACAAGCATTGATTTACATTAATTAGCAGTTTTTGAAACAATTTAACAAGCACGTTTTGTGCGTAATGTCGCTGGCCGACATATGCTTGTGGGAGTGCACCTGATAAATAGGGTGATGCTTTTGCTATTTTGTGCACTGCTATTTGCTTAACGCTTATTAGACATTTATTTATATATTTATATAATTATTTTTATTTATATTTTATATTTACACTTTATATTTATTAGCATGTATTGTAGTATTTTGTGGCATATTTGTTTTGATTGACGTTCTGTCGCCATTTTGGTTGCAGTATATATTTGGGAAGGAAGAGTAGAGTTGTGAAGTCTGTAATCATAATATAAATCAGTTAGGGAATGATAGGGAAAGCTAGGGATGGATTTAAATTAGTTAGCTAGATTTGGATAAGACGACCCTTCAGGTCGCACTGGTAAGCGGAGCCGGCGTCTGCTATCCGGTATTGCGGATCCCTCCCCCTCTCATTTTTGCTTGTGTCTTGTTGATCGGGTACACTCGAAAGTCAGCGCTAGGGATACCATTATTTACAACCCTGTTTTTAGTTTTTGTTTTTAGTTTTTGTTTCAGTTTGTCAGATTTTTAGGTTTGTTAGATTGTTAGAGTTTGTTAGGTTTGTTAGATTTTTAGGTTTGTTAGATTTTTAGGTTTGTTAGATTTTTGTTTAGTTTTTATTTAGGGTGGACCAACTATGAAGCTAGAATAATTTAGAAGCACGATTATTTTTCGCGTTTAAACCCTCCGGGTGGAGCATTGGGGACGTGGCCGCAAGTATAGCGGCCCTTATTCAAATTATAATGTTTCATACACTGCCTAGGTATTTCACAAAATAACAAATTTTATACTTTAACGGTAACATATATAGTAAGACAATTTGAACAATTTGGTTTGTTACGGCGTATAAAACGTAAAACTGTTAAATTTGGAATTGCCCAGAAGGGTGGGGAATCCCGTAACAACTTTAGGGTGCACTGACTAACTGCAGTAGTGCGGACGTGGGTCTCTATAGAGCCTATGAAAGAAACTGATCAAAAATCGAAATAATGGATGCCAACTTGTCTAGTCTAATGAGAACCCGCTGGACAACGAGTACTCTTGGGGATTTTAATTACGTAGACCTCTTGGTGGAATGGTTTTCTTTTTCAAAAATGCTAAACTATATGTGTACATAGAAAACAACTTTCAGCCTACTGCATCAGCTAAATATATTTTAGTACACCATCACTTTATTATTCCTTTAAACAGGGATACATACAAAATTTTAGGTACTTACATCAATTTAAACATCAACGACATAACAATAATCTTGTAAACAAATATACCGGCAGAGTTGTGAACTTTCATAATCAGTTCATATTCAATTGACCACAACTTGGACGATTCAATTAAAATCACTTATGTCCAAATTTTCGAATAAAACCTGCAGTGTTCAGATTTGATGCATGTAATAATTTAACACTATACTTTAACTATAGAGTGAACGTTGTATAATTTTATCAATATTTTACAAAACAAAAATCATGCATAAATGCCACCAACGAAAAAAACCATTTCTAATGAGCTGACTTACGGTAGCGCCTTCAGGTGGCTAAAGAATTTTATGCAGCCTGTTAGTGTTGTGTGGTCTGTCGAAAATTCGCGGGATCTCACTATGTTAATGCTCGTTCGTTCGTACATAACTAGAGGGGTGTACCCGACTAAACTCACAACGATCACCCTCCCATGTACTATTGTTTATGACCCCGAATAATTAATTTTTATGGTTTTCCGTCCACTGTTGTGCGTTTGTTATTCTTCCCACTTCTTTTATGCATTCGGGTAGTTTTGTAATTGTATAACATTCCTAACACACGAATCAAGCGTGAACTCATATGTAAATACTCCCTGTATGTTTGTTGTGGTTTGTTTAGCATTCTTCTTAATCTTCTTTGGGAATTAAACCATTCATAGTTTTTTAAATTGTCTTTATTTACGTTTCGATCCATGTTTAAAAACTATGAGTGGTTTAATTTCCAAAGAAGATTAAGATGAACTCATATGGTTCTATCATGCGAAGGTCATGTGCCCATGGGTATTGCATTTTCTCATCAACCTGAATAAATACATTGAAAACATTTTTACTTTGTATTAAAGTATCTGTAACTTGATCTCTGTGAGTTTCATTGACTGTATTTTATATAATGACTACATTATATCATCTGCTTATGATATGGTGTTAGGTTTACGTTGTATTGTAACTATGCCATACTACTTCTACTACATTTTATTAAAATTTATAAAAAGTTTTCATATATTTGGTATAACTATGGTATTGGACAAGCCAATTAATAATTTCACGGTTATATACTTTTACATTTTAAGAGATTTCTTAAAATGGCAGACCTCGCTATGAAAATTTACTTTTATAAATATTTTGCTTACCCTTTTGTGGTTTTGAAATAATTTATGAGCTTGAGTTACGTTCAGATATGTATTCCACAGAAAAACTATGCTTTTGTGGTTTTTTAATTAATGACTTGACTTTCTTTTGTTGAACACTACTATTCATGAAATCATGGTATACAGGGTGTATCAATGTTAATTTTGTTCGTTTAGCATTAATTTTCTCCTTCATCCAGTTTCTATTTAAAGCAACATCAGAATGCGTTACAAGTTGATATATCATATTTTTTTGATTTAAAGGAATGTTGTATCTTTAATTTTAGAAAAAGGTATATTATCATTAAAATGTAATAAATTTATTGCACATAACCGCTAGCTAATTTAAAATTTGTAATGTTAATATTACTTGTGGGTTAAGTGACAGAACAGCTAATGGATTCTCTATTAGCTGAACTTCGCCCATATTTCTTTGTAAGTTTGTTTTTCTTTTTTTCTTTACAATAAAAACCTATTATTATTATTATTGTTGCAAAAAACCTATAAAAGATATATTGTTGTGGATTTAAAGGGTAAATAGGCGTAAAGAATAAAATTTTAGCAACCGTGTATATAGAAATAAGAGCAAATTATTTACGCGCCAAATTAATGAATTTATATAGTGAAAACGGACGGGTATTAAGGTATTTTTATATTTAAATTGGAATGTTAAAATTACATAAGGGAAGAAAAGCTTTAAAGTACATAAAAGCTCAAGGATACGCATAAGAAATTATAATAATTTAATCAAACGCATGGAAGCAAAAAGGGGAGCGCGCAGGCATAGAAAATCAATAATTCCAAACGCAAATGTGTTCAATTTTAAAAGCCAACGTTTGTTATACAAATACTACGAAGCGAAGAAACCGAGAATTGTTATTTTCAAACGGTCGGTTGTTTCAAGAAACACCTGTTGTTAAATGTCAGGTTCATATTACTGGATTATACGTTTGCACAAAATTCCATAGAAATTGTTTTCAACGGTCAATTTTGATAAGCTGCTACAATAACCAGCACCTTAAGGAGTGAGTGGAATAAACGATCGATAATATAAAACAGACAGAGAAAAGTATAAATGAAGCGTTGGATTGAAGTTACGTAAGATACACGGGTATTTGTGAAGGACAACTACAATATCGATTTTCTGTAACTTAAGAGGGGTTCGAAAGGAGACAACAGATATGCGTGGAACGGAGATATATAGCTAAGAGGTGGCGCGTTTGAACGGGGGAAAATTCTATCATTGGTCGATGGCCAACAGGTTTCGAGAAGTGCGCATACGGTAAGGTAGGAAACGAAATTCTATGTAAACAGCAAGACGGACGGGAGAAATTTTTCAGAAATTATAGTCGGTCACGTTCAAAATTTTAGGAAGCCGTTTCGAAAACAAGCTTTTCACGCGAAGCAGGTTCTACTAGGGGGGTTTGGAATAATATAAATACACGAACGAATATATTAAAGCTCTCCTTTTTTCCATTGAGATCTGAATACGGGTTTAGATCTTCAACCTATAATAGTAAAAGCTTTCGGTTAGCAATTATTGTGTTCAGTCAAGTTACATTAAACATCCTGTTAAACATCATAAAAGCTGTAGTAGCGGACCGCAAGTTATAAAAGTGTTTGCACGAGTTGGCGCTTGTTTAGAGAAAAGGTGCCGTTACTGCGACAAAGTTTTTAAATGGATGGATGATATTTGGGGTAAGCAAATCTGAAAGCAATTTGTATGCATGATATATCTGGTATGGAATGGTACTGTTGAGACGAAGCTAATGTCTTGGGAGAAGAACCGGAGTGGTAGCGGAGATGTTGAATGGTGGGGATCTGTGGATCCAGGCTTCTTCGTAGTAGACGGACACATCGACAAAGGTTTCTGGTAGCCATCTGCAGCAGTGACGAGGAACGTAGGTGACTCCAGGTAACGAACTGTAAATTTTGTTTTGTATAAACATTTGTGGTAATATTTTGGTGTTTGTGTGTTTGACTTATTGGTAGCGTATTTATTATTTTTAAAACTTGTTTAAAAAGGTACATTAATTTTGATTATTAAAAAAAGGTTTATTGATGATATATAAAGGTTTATTTAGGTTATAAATTGTGGTCGTAAGGAGTAAACGGGTCTGTAAATTTGTTTCAATAAAGTGCAAGGTTAAAAGCATTTAATGTTTAAAATTTTTCCAATTAGGAATTATAAGTGATAGGATTACAAAACCTAGATATTTACAGATATCACTACGGCGTAGGCGGTAAACTTTAAAATCGATTATATTTTATTATATTTATTACGTCCCAGGATAATATTCACTAACAATTTGGACGAAATGGTTAAAAATGAAATTCGTTGCACTCAAATTGCGTTCTAATCCGATCGAAAATTAAAATCTCTAAAATCAAACTTAGAAAGTTTTAAACATCTTAATGTGGTTAGTTCTAAGACATTTCTAAAAACTGGGTTATAATGAGCTCACCATAGACCAGTAGGAAGTCAAACTAGGGTTGCATGTGGGGCCCATCTACTCATATCATGTAGAATTTATGTTAAAATAATTTAGAAACCAAGGACGTTAAAGCATTTAATAATTGAGCTGGTAACAATTGTACCAAATCGTTTGTACTCATGTGTAAATATTTTATTCGTTAATATGTGTAAATAAAAGGTTGTATGGTTGTTGTATTATTTTGGTAATTTCATATGACGGCGTGTGTGTGTGAGAGAGGTATGTACCTAAAAATAGGTATTCAAGAAGAGGCCGATTGCTGAGCTCTAATTACACATTCCAATAACAACTAACCACAAAATTGATTTTAACAGTTTAAAAACTTTACATATCGAAAATAAGAAACTTAAATGGGAAATTTTTGGAAAAATCTAATACAATTAATAAAAAAACCGCCATTGGAGACTTAAGTTCTATAAATTTAACTATATTTCACACTAATATTATACTTATACTATTAATAATAATCCAATTGACAGTAATCTCACTTTAAAAAGTCTTAGTTATGATTTATATAATTTTTTAATATTGTTTCAACCCTGTTCTTATAAATTATTCAATTGTATAAAGCAACAGATTGAACTGTTTGATTCTAGTAAACCGGTTATGTGAAAGTGATGATAAGATATTGAATGATAGTTTGAGTATGTTCATATTATAAATGCGAGTCTATTGATAATTATTTAAAATATTATTGGATACTCATTCTATTGTTTATGACGATAGGTGTTGTTTTTATTTTTATTATTTCTAAAAATAATCTTTTACTACAGTTATTAACTTCTGTGTCTAAAATTTTAATATTATTAAAGTCGAAATTAAAATCATGATTTACAGTGAAATGGTGAGAATTTAACCATTATCACTCACCAACCTAATTTTCAATTTACGTCTGATTGATTAAGTAATGCCGTAGTATTACAGGAAACATGTGTAAATGGGCGAGATGGCTGAGAGGTTTCGTACGTATTATAGTTCAGTGTTGAAATAAACTTGTTTTGTGCACATAAATAAAAAAAATAATTTTACCTAGTGTTTATCGTTATAAAAATTGTCGTAATTAGTGGTTTTGTAATTTTATGCATGCATTAGGTCTTTACCTATAAACAACGGATTTTAATTTAAGAAATATATTTTAAATATCAACTCTTTAACCAATAATACACAATTTTTATTCAGTTGTAGTTATTAATTTCATTACAGTGTAGGTTATTATATGATTTTCGCATATTCATTTTAGCAATCTATTAATCTGTGCTTATATTAGAAATGCCTTTAATTATGCTATTATTCCTTCTAGGTTTATGAAGTCTACAAAAATAGTTTCCGTCCTTGTCTTATAATAATCTGCTTGTGTACCTCTATTCGTATCCAGTCATCTGAACCTTTTTGTTCACACATGCTTTTTTGTTATTTGCCATTAGTAATAAGACGATTAGGAGCCCTGTAGAAAGCTACCGGGTATACATGAAGAAACAATGGAAAGTTGCGTCAAGCCAACCTTGGTTTTGGAAGATCAAAAGTTTTTAAATTTGACTGTTTCTAATATAATCTAATGGCTAAATGCTTCTTTTAAGAAGTAAGTTAAATATATACATTTAAGTTATACATTGATAAATTTAAGATTGATATCCTTATATACACAACCATCTGTATCTGTGCCAAACTTATCCATTAGGAATGAAGAAGCTTGTAGCAATTTGTCGCTAAGATTAAGCTTATTTATATAATAAAATAATAATACTCCAATTTCCTTTTTACAAATATACAGAACAACTAATCTAATTACAATTGAGATGTGATTAAATTTGTGACAGGTGCGTGCAATTACGAACGTGTGTACGTTTATTCATTTCACACCTGTTGCCAAATAAAATTTGGCATTTATTCAACTACTTAATTGATTACTGCAAACATTAGAGTCTCAAATTTGTCTATGCTACATGTATACAAGTAAATTTGTATTTGTCAGATTTGTATGAATTAGTTCCCGAGATATGTTATTGTAGGCAATGAAATTGTGAATAGAGGCTAAATTACAATCATTTTCTTGGGTCGAACTTTTAAAGAGATTTTGATTGAAGTTCCTGCTGCAACTATTATATATTTTTAGTTGACGTTTGTAATTCGAACTTATATATTCTTTTTATCTGTTTTGCCTAGGATGTGTCCTCGAAATGATGCATAAAGAATTAGGGGTGATTGTACAAGAAAAATTAATATTCCAAGTTCTTATAACAGTTTTCCGAAAACTCAAAAATTTTAACTTTGAAGTTAAATTTTAAAGTCATTTTTTTAATTTGCTGCTTAATCTTTTCTTTTCGATTAAGTTCATTTACTAATAATGCTATTTTGTGCAATTGTTCGAAATCTAAAGTTCATCCTCAATGTGAACGGGTTGAAATCACTTTTGCCGATTTACTACGAGTCTGTATCATTTTTATTTTGTTTTAAGAATTATGTTTGCATAAAGTGACAGAGTATACAAAAATAACCAAAAACTTTAGTTTACTTTTTACATGTCTAAAGTGAACGGGTTTTAGAGCAAATTCTTTAAAACTATCATGCTTTATATGACTAGCAACTATCGACATTTTAACAAAGCAAACCAAACCAAAGCAAACTAATGCTCTGTTTCTATGGAAACCCAGATACCTACATGGAAATAAGATTGACAGATATTAATTTTGTTTTTCTTTTGAAGTTGCCTAGTATGTACTAAAGAAAAAAACCTTCAAGATTATGCAAAAGAAGGAATGTTTTTTAGAATTCGCCGTAGCTTCTTGAGAAGAATTAATTTGTGCATCGAGAAGGAAGGGCACTTCTCTAAGTATTTATTATTTATAAAAAGTTTAAGCTATTGTGGATTTTAATAAATACTACCTACTCTTGAACTATCGAATAAAGAAATATTAAATTTTTCAGTGGAGCTGAAAACTTGTCATTATATATGTTCCGTCACAATGGATAATTAGTGCAACAAACAAGCGTTAGTTGGAAGTGCGCGCGAATACTATACCTGATACGTACTTCGCGACAGACGGTAGAACGCGATAGACATTCGACTAGTACGGTCACAAACAATAGCGTACTATTAGCGAGTGTGGTACCACTGATGCACCGTGATGTTCATCATATCAACTACCGCAAGGTCAGTACTTGTTAAACTAATTATTTATGATATACAATTGATCGTTTGTGTATTAACTACAATCAAGCGATTGTCTAGTGTTTCTTATTGGTGATCCTTCAACGTCTTTGAACCTATAAGGCTTTTTTATTAACATTTCTAGTAACATTTTGAACCTTCGAGCGCCGATTTTTGTCTAGTTTCTGGAAATACAGTATTGCCCGAAATAAACAGTACTGAAACTAAGTTGGCGGTGTTTTTATGCGTGCGCTGTCACACTCAAGTTAGCTAGTATAGACCTGTCAAGTAAACCTCAAACAAGTAATTAGTAGGGCCTAATTGTTAAAAATGGTGTTAAGTACAGAGGAGAAAGTGTTTCTGGTAGAGCATTATTTTCGTTCATACGGAATCGGCCGACGTAATGGTGCAAGTTTGCTATACGTGTCTGATCAATTCACACAAAGGTTTAATAAACGTTCTCCAAGTAATGCTGTAATTTTGAAGGTTATTGAAAAGTTTAGAAATACAGGTAGTGTATTGTGCCAACGAAAAGGAAACTCAGGGCGTCCCAGGACAGTTAACAACAACAATAACCATGAACGTGTTTTGAGCAAATCTTAGAAAATCCGAAAGTCAGCCAGGCAAGGACAGCGTTACAACTTGATTTAAAAGAACTTCCTTTCAAAGAATCCTGAAGGAGCTGTGTACATTTTCGTATGTGATTCAGGTACATCAACAACTACATCCTCGGGATTATCGCAGTAGAGTGGAATATTGCGCCAGAATTCTCGCGTTACAGTATGAAAATCCTGAATTTTTGAAAAATGTTTGGTTTTCAGACGAAGCACATTTTCACTTGTCAGGCTATGTGAATCGTCGCACAAATCGATTTCTGGGCTTTGCCAGACCCGATGAGGTTCAAGAGGTTCCTTTACATAGTGAAAAAGTGAGTGTCTGGTGTGCTGTTTCCGGACACGGAATCATTGGTCCGTACTTTATCGAAGAGAATGGTAGGCAAGTCACACTTAATCAACAGAGGTACAGACAAATTTTAACACGATTTATCCCTGATCTACGTCAATTCTGTCGTGCACGTAACTTGGCATTTCGAAACCAATTTTTCAGCAGGACGGGGCAACTTGCCATACTGCTGCCGCAATTCGTCAATTTCTTCAAGAACATTTTCCAAGCAAATTCATATCACGATTTACTGACTTCCCTTATCCTTCACATTCTCCTGACCTCACACCTCCAGACGCATACATTTGGGGCATGGCTAAAAATGCCGTTTTCAAACGGGCACCACAAACCATCGATGAATTAAAGGATGCCGTTAGAGTCTTCTTCGCAGCCCTGAGACAACCCTTATTCAATAACATGACCAGAAACTTAGAACATCGTTATGAAGTCTGTCTCGAACGAGGAGGTGCACATTTAGAACATATAATAAAGTGTCAATAATATGTATTTTTTAAATATACAAAACAATTACAATTTCAGTACTGTTTATTTCGGGCAATACTGTACATTCATAAAAACCCGAAATTTCTTTATCAACACGGTGCATTTCTCCTGGTGTCGTTTTTCCTATCTAACATATATATTTACGTAAATTTACGTATTGTGGACCTAGAATCAAAAAGAATAATTTTTCATTTATTTGAGTCAGTACAAAACCGTATATGACCTGTCTTTGCGCTCAGACGATGAGATCATCTGGCGCCAACATAATGTCTTATTTATCAAAACAACTGAATCACAACTGTACTAATTACAATGATGAAGTCATCTCTAACCTTTAAAAACTGACGCATGAATTTGATAATCTTTGAATATGGATCATATATGATACAAAATACTTTTAGCTTAGATCAACATTATAGTAACCTAAAAATTATATTTCCTAAAAGGAATAATCTAATCCTATTGGTGGAATTTACCAATACAAAAACTATTAAAATGAAATTTGACTAAGTATTTCTAAGGAACGTCACAACTCCAAGCCAAGAACTCAGTCAAATACTAAACATGCAACCCCATCAGAAGTAGCTTCTTCAAGAAAACAAAAAAATTGTAGTTTTATTGAAAGATCACCTTGGCCCAAACAAAAGAACCATGATTCAATAACATGTTTAAGTATAAAATAAGCTTAGTTTTTAGAATGTCCAATAAAATACAATTCTGAAACGCAGAAGAGATCGCGAGTGAAAGGCTAAAATTCTAAAATTTACAAAGGAAAAACACGAAAACCATCTTTTATTGTAATTAACAATTAAAAGTTCTGCATCAATTGTTTCTGGGATATGCATGACAAGAAACGCGTCACATGAAACCTAAAATATAGAATTTTTTCAGTTTTAACTATTCTACTGTTCAACTACCATCAGAAAATACATGAATGCCTAGTTTATTAATAATAATTTAACCTATACAACACTTGCTATCGAGTTTGTTAGCAGTCGTACGTACGAGAGGTGGTCGATATGTATTGGGAATAAGTAACAAAAACAAAACTTAAGGTGTGAAAACTTCTTTATTGTTTTTCAAAATATTCTCCACGATGATTGATACACTTTTGCATACGTTGGAACCAATTTTCATAGCATTCTTTCCATTCCGATTGAGATATCTCCAAAACATTGGTTTTGAACGCATCAACCACTACTTCTGGTGTCGAAAATCATTTTCCATGCAGTTTGTTCGTCACGTGTGGGGAATAAAAAGAAATCATTATGTGCCAAATCAGAACTATACGGCGAATGGTCCATCAATTTGATGATTTGAGTGCTAAAATAGTCACTTGTCTGAGTCGATGCGTGAGAGCTCGCATTGTCATGATGGAAAATGTTTCGGCGTCGTTGGTTTACTTTTCTTATTTCTCCGAAAACGTGGCAAACAAATGGTTGTGAACTAAGCAGAATTAACTGTTCTACAATCCTCTAAAGCAACGATCGTGACATGTCCATTTATTCCGAAAAAACAAGCAACCATTTTCATCGATGTGGTTCTAGCGTGGAAAACTTTTGTTGGATTTCCTTCATCTTGGAAGACACAGACAGTCGACTGCTGTTTACTTTCAGGTTCATACGAATAAATTCAAGATGCATCACCTGTGTAGATGTTATACACTGCGTTTGATGCACCGCAATTGTATTTTTTGAGCATTTCTTTGCACCAATCGACACGAGTCTTTTTTTGAGCAATTGTAAAATTATGTGGGATCCAACACGCACATAGGTTTTTACACCTAAATGCTCATTTAATATCTAACGTATACTTGTCATACTAATGCGTGTAAGGATGCCTGAATTTCATGATAAGTCACATGACAATCTTGCATTATCACTCGCGCACAGCATCGATGTTTTCTGGCACAACAGCCGATTTTAGACGACCTTCTTTAAATTCGTCCGTTAGCGAACTACGACCACGGTTGAATTCACTATACCAATGATATACGGTGGTTTTAGTTGAAGTTTCTTTCCTAAAAGTCGAAATAAGTTGATTCAGGCACTATTGTGGAGTTAATCCACGTTGGAAATCGTAAAAAATCATCGCACGAAAATGTTCACGAGTTAATTCCATTTATTGGCCGAGACGAATTTCAACTCAATCAATACAAAACAAATAGTGTTCATATGGCAAAATGTTATAAGTATGTATACTGTCAAAAATGTCAAACTTTAAGTTAGAAACGTTAGATCTCACCTAGCAACACTAGTGTTGTTAGTTCTCGATATATATTGAGCACCCCACGTATCAAATACTTTTTGGCATTTCCTCAACACAGTTGGTTAGCATCTTTTAGAGTTCCAATCTAGTTCCGAGATTTACCAAAAACGCGTTATTGAATCTAAAACCATAAATTTTTTACGCAAATAAACAAGAATTCTCCAAACAAAATGTATTACAGCAATAAACAAAGGTTCAGAGGCGACCAAAGACATTTCCTTCTTGAAATGAGAAATACCGTACGCTATAAAATTAAATTTTGTAATAGTTGGGAAATAAATAACCGTATGTGTAATATAAAATGCACCGAACTTAATTAAACTAATGCTTTAAAAACTGTTAGTATGCAATAAAAGACGCCTTTGCAAGAAACGTTTATGAGTAATTTGTGGACGATGAATTTAATAAACAGGACCTCGAGCTGGTTAAAGGGCTCATATAAGCATTCATTGAATAAAGCAAGCACCGTTTTAAACATACGTTTTAAACTTAACTGTAGTAAGTTAATCGGAAAAAGTATTACATGCTTTCGAAAATTATTAAAAAGGCTTAAGAAGAAGAAGTCTAAAGATTGTTGTAAACAAAAGATATTATAATTAAAATAGGAAAGGAGTAAGCACGTTAATCTCTAGGTGAAAGTCGTTGTAACAAGCGTTATGTATTCGACATTACAAAAAAGCTCTGTTAATAACTAATATTAATAAAAGTACTGCTAACGCAAATAACCGAATATTTAGTAAAGATCATAGGTAACAAGTACAGCATTTATTAGTGGAAAATTCCAATACATAATAACTTAAAGTAAAGAATTTTTCGGAATTCCAGTTTTAGGCAACCCCTGCCAATTGTTTTTCATGTTTAAGTTCAACCGCTTGAGATTTTGGTTCTAATGATTCTAAGCCAATTAAAATATAATAGGAGTCATCAATATTATTGCGTGTAATCTTGTTGTTCGGTTTCATTATTGCAAGTGCATAAGGTGTCAATAAGAATTGCATTGATTTTATTGTAAAGCTGCGAAATGGATTTCGCTTGAATTTTAAACAGGCAATCTTGATAATCTATAGGAACACTGGCACGATTTGAATAAAAAAAATTAAAATCCCTTACCACAAAAAAATATTTAAAATACTAGATACGTATTTCGACCACTATGTGGTCATCATCAGTAGGAAATCTGCAATTAAATAATAATTAGTTGTTGTTCTGGAACACTTCAGAGGATATTCTCCTCACCACTTAGGCTGAAGTGAACCTTCCCAACCTATAATTTACTATATTGTTGCTTTAAACACTATCGAGGATATTCTCCTCACCCGCAGGCTGGTGTTCTCAACAACAAACAAGTGAATTGTGACGTTATAACTAAAATCTACTTAATTTATACTAATTCTAAATCTGCTGAAGCGGAACCAAATTAATCTTGCTTTCTCATTGGTTGTTGACCAATAGGGAAAGCAAAGCAGATGACTCTATTGGCCCTTTATCGGTGTTTAAGAGGGGTCCTTTATGTTTAACAATTTTAATTGATTCATAGGCATTTAAGAAGAAAAACGTTGGTACCGCTTTTAACAATTTAATATTTTCTAGTTTAACGGGGTGGCTGGTTTCAAAAATATGTTTGGCGACGTGAGACCTTTCGTATTTACCATATTTGAAGCGAGCAATGTGCTCTTTAAATCTTGTTGTTGTATTCCTCTTGGTCTGACCAATATATTTTTGAAAACAACCTGGTCCATCACAAATATGTTAAAACTTCCGTTTCACAAAACCACAAAGGATTTTGATAAAATATTCATACAGATTAATTTCAAAATTGCTTTCAGTAATACTAATAAAAATAAATATTTGCTAGGTAATCCAAAAGACAAGGTGGAAAAATTGCAAAAGTCGGGGATTTATGAAATTAGTTGTGCAGGGTCAGGGTCTTTTCGAAGTAATATTGTTCAGATCAAGAGGAATATAACAACAAGATTTAAAGAGCACGTTGCTCCCTTCAAATATGGTAAATACGAAAGGTGTCAGATCTCATTACAAAACAACCATAAAATTTGTTTTGCAGTTTGATTACACGCTATCGCTCAGATGGGATACGTGTAAAATTAACGATTTAAATTGTATGATTAGCCTAGCCGAGTCACAATTCGCTAAAATATGGATTTAGTGTAACCAGTAATTGCATTTAATACTCAAATATTACCGTTTACCCGGGAAATGCACCGTTTTGATAAAGAAATTTCGGGTTTTTATGAATGTATTTCCAGAGACTGGGAAAAAATCGGCGCTCGAAGGTTCAAAATGTTACTAGAAATGTTAATAAGGGGTTATAGGTTCAAAGAGGTTGAAGGACCACCAGTAAGAAACACTGGATAATCGTTTGATTGTAGTTAATACACAAACGATCAATTGTATATCATAAATAATTAGTTTGCCAAGCATGTCTCGAATGATTTTAGGAAGGGTAGATCCATTTTTCATAGAGTACTTCGTACATATCATCCAAACCATCAACATTCCGCTTTGGTAGGTCGATTACCTTTGACTATAGTTTAGTGAATAATGCTGAGAAGTAGTCTAATTATATTCGGATAACGCTCTGCCTAGTGCGTCGGTTTCGCTTTTAGGGACACATTGGTTCCCAGATAGTATCCTTGTGTAGGGACAATCATGTTATGGAGGACGAAGTCGATAGCGGCATTATAGTATTCTCTGGAACAATAATCAATCATACGTCAGGTACTGTTAAATCTCAGCTGACACTATACCAGAAAGGTTTGTAACTGAATAAACAATCATAATTTAATGCATGAACTGACGGAATGTATCTATAGTACGTCTGTGTTTAAATGAAGCTTTTAGTTAAGTAGATTTACGATATATTTGATTTCTAATACTTGCTTAAAACTGTGTTATGTATTTGTAATGAAAACGTAAGTGTGGTATATAGTTAGAAACAAGTCGTGTATAATAGTGTAAAGACACTTTATATTTGGTTTTTTTCATAATTGTAACGGTATAGTTACAGTTTTGCTGTAATAAATTGTTTTGTGATTACCTAGAAGCTCTTGTTAATTTCTTTTCTGGGCCTTTTCCCAAGCAACCCTGAGAGATTAGGTGACGTTCAAGGTTTTTCTCGATCAAGACATATTTAATACCCAATAGCTTTCTGGAACCCTCTCTAAACACTTACACCACCCATCCCACTGAGTTAGTCGGCAACCATTTTTGTTAGTACAGTCTAGGTTTTCGGTACTTTACAATACAGGATTTTTAACGGAATACTTCACCGAGATTTCCGTGAATTACCGACCAAAACTGTATGTAACAGGGTATATCTGCCTGCACATGTAGCAACTGTGCACATTCTCATCCTGAAACCTTCAATTTTTTACCTCGTTTATAATTAACCTACTGGTTCTGACTTGGCATCCATACAATAGCTGAGGGTTTTATGATCACTTTTAACTATTTAGAGCTTCGCTTTTTGATTTATTTGTAATTTTTTAAGAATTGATTGTTTTGGGTCCTGATAATTTCGCTACTGCTTTCCTGTTGTTGATATTCCTTTGGTATCGAAAGTTACCCAAGTAGAGTGTAATTCATTTGAGTTTTGTTAATCTAATGTTATGCGATCAGCAACGTTTCTTCGATTTTGGAGGTGTTGCTTTTAAATCTCGTCTCCAGTCGTTTGCGTCTTGTAGTATGCTTTTCTTCACTGGTTTGGGCAATATGTATTACTATTACAATATGTATTACGATTCTCTGTCATGCTGCGTAGATTTTTTTGGTGTTCGTTTTACTATATTTTGTTATAGGACTCTTTCGTATTTTATAAACCTGTTATTTGTCGTATACGTTTTATTTTGCCCTTACGACATTCTGCACTAGGTTTTCTGATTGTTTTATTGCATTTAATTTGCTTTTAAATCCAAACTGTAGTTATAAATTTGAAGTTTTTTTCCAGGAAATTATCGTTTGTTAGTGTTTCTAGTAATTTGAAGAGTTGAGTAAACTTATTGGGGTCTGCTTTCAAGTATTGTTGATTTTATTTTCTTGAAATTTGTTGATTATTACAGTATTTTACTTTACAATTTGATTGTGCGACTTTGTTAGGTTGCGTATCAATATTCTTAGAGCGTGGATTAGTACTTCATCTAGTATTTGGTTTGTCCTCTCATTCTAATGATGACCCTTTGTACTCTGTTCTAAGTAAATGGGTTTCTCTGTCGGTTGATACGAGAGGCAGCTCTCTTGCTTCTTCGGACATTTCTATGTGCTTTCGATTATCAACATTTTGATCAGAAATTTTTTAAATCGAGCTTCTATATGTTAGCTATGATTTCCTCCGTATCGATATCTGTGCAAGACCACCGCCTTTTGTAGAAAATTGCCTAATTTTATGCTTTCTGTTTAAATGCTGCTCGTGTATTTTCTCGAGTAACAAATAGATAGTTTGTTGCTTGTTGTGGTTTATCTATCCCATTGTTTCATGTGATTCATTAGATCCACGATTATATCTATCTTTTTTTTCATGGTTGTGCATCGACATTATTTATATATGTTTAACTCATTTTTTTTAAATAACTCGTACAAAATGTGATTTGATATCTTGATTGGTCTTCACTCATATATCCTTTTGGTTATTTTTAGTATGGAGTATATATAATGTGCTGTATAAACCATTCTCGCTACACCTAATTGGGAAACTTACAGTTCCGATATGGATTTTTTATTTGCCGCATATTCGAATTAATTTTATTCTGCATTTATCAATGTATTGGCATCCTCATGACAGATGCTTAGTTCAATTTTTTTTTATTAAGTTATTGGCGTTTCAAGTCACTTTGTTTTCCTGAATTAGTGTTTATATTCAATCGTATAATCAGGTAGTTGACTCTCTCCGCCTTGTGTGTATTTTTATTGGTTATGCATGTGTTGGGCGCACTCTTTGTTTAATTTATGCTTTTTAATTTTGATTTTCTGTTCTTTTGTTCTATTTCCAATTCCTTATTAATATTCTCTTGTCTGATTGGCTAATTTTGTAGGCTATATGCAACTACTACTGGTTGGGGCAGAATGGAAAGCCAATTTTCAGATAAGAATAACTCAATTGTTTTTGAACTTAAAAATTTGTAATTAGGTTGATGTCAATTGCCTAACTTATGTAATGATGGCTTTTTCAACTCTTGGCAGGCCTAGAGGTTTATCAACATATCTTTGCCTTCAGGTGTCTCCATAAAAAATAATTACAAACTGTAAGGTCTGGGGAAGGAGAGGACCACGGCACGTTACCGAAACGGGAGATTACGTGTCTAGAGAAAATGCAACGCACATCTTCTGTTAAGGTTTTGGTTGTATGCGATGTGGTGCCATCTTGTTGGAACCAAACATTTCTTGTATTGATTCTTCGTTATCGCAATTCTGGTATAAAAAAGGTGTCCAACATGAAAACATATGGCTCTGAGTTTACACATAAAAGTTACGACTCCTGCATCTTAGAAAAAATATGGCTCGATCACTCCAAGACGGCTCGCAGTGCACCAAACGGTTACTTTTTACTGTGAAGTGGGGGTTGATGCAGGTCACGTTTTTTTGCTGTTCAATATCGATAGTTCTGTTTATTAACAGAACCGCTCAGATGAAAATGAACGTTGCTCATAGTTATGTATGGTTTATTTTTATCAGCAAAAATCATTTGCTTTCTTTCGGCGAACTACTGACGTGCTTTAGTTGCTAGACAAACATAAGCTTATAGGGGTGAAAGTGAAGGTCTTGTGTAAAATTCTACCATGTGTTCGGCTACTCATTCGAAGTGCTGCAGTTTGTTTTTGTACAAAGCACGCTGGACTTTGAATTACAGATTATCACACACTTTCTACACAACGGGCGCGACTTCAAGGCTTTGGATCAATTGCACATGCCGTCATTCTAAAACTGTGCACCCATCTTTTTATTGTGTCACGTTTCGGAGCTGAACCGTTACGACCAATATTGAAGCGTTGTCTAAAGCGCTCCTGCACGACAATAACAGACTCGCTCGATTTGAAATACCCCCCAACTGCGAACACACAATGCTCCCGTGTCCAGATATCCTTTGAGACTTATGCACGATAAGTACTTGAGATGGGCACAGTACGTAGTCAAGTCTTTTTAGGGTTTGAGGTGAGAGTGACGTGAGGAGAGTATGTTGTTACTCGACGCGCGTGTCAAGAGCACCGTTCCTTATCGCTGCTCTTAATTTCATTATAATTTAAGTATTTTATTTATCAATAAGAGAGTACAGGTATAATTTTCGTAGCGTGTTTGTATTTACATTTCGTACTCGTTATATGAAAACTAACGTTTGTTCTTGCAAAATAAAGTGTATTTATTGTAAGAGCAGCTGTGGCATTTTAACCTTAAAAATTTTGCGATTTGATAGAGTTCATTACATTGCTAACTTTGTCAGGCGTAACCAGAGAAAACGAAAAGTTCTGTTATGATACTTATTATTATTATAATGGTCGTACTGTCTTGAAGTAGGTGATTTTATCAAGGTCCTGACAGAATCTAGAAAATATTGATTAATTGTGTCCGGTTGACGTAGATTCTCAGGAATAACATGTTCTTTACGCGATAGCACATCAAAATCACGAAACGTTTGCCAAACATCTTTATTTGAAAGATTACTCATGAGCTGAAGATAAGCTTTTTTTTCACGCTTTATTGCACTAGTGACTGCATTACGTAGCTGTTTATACTGCTGCCAATGTATAGAAGATTTGGTAAGTTTAAATGTACTATGCGCTTTGTTTCGAACTGACATCATCGCCTTTATTTCGTTATTTAACCATGGTGCTTTTTGTTTAGTAACCCTGACGTTTCGCACTGGTGCATGAGAGTCAAAAAGACCTAGGACAACTTTACATAAGTAATTGACCTGAGCATCTACGTCCTGAATATGATAAATTTCATAACAAGGCAAGTTGCACAGATCATTATAAAATGCAGCATGATCAATATTTTAAGGTCGCGAAAAGTAATATATCTAGGTTCTACTACAGGTTTAGTTAACAAAAGTTCAATCACAACTAAAGAATGATCAGACAGATCATGCACAGACTTACATTCGACCGTTTTCACTATATCTTGACATTTAACTAATATAACATCAATTAATGTCGCGCTATATTGAGTTACTCTTGTGGGCTCGTTGACTGTTTGTTGTAAATCGTATATTTCAAGTAGAGTATTGAACTGCATAACATTAGGATTACCAACATTGAATAAATTTAGATTTATATCACCACCGTAAAAAATATTATCAAATTGAGGAGAGATTTGACTAAGTGTATCTTCAAAGCAGGATAACGAGTCCTTAACTGAAGAACTAGGAGGTCGATACATCACACCAGTAGCTATTTTCTTTCGATTGTAATTGAAGCTGACCCACAGCTGTTCTAAGGACCCATTATTTAATGAATTAAGATGGTGGATTTTACAGTATAGAGAGCATCTTGCATATATGGCAACACCTCCACCTCTACCAACTCGATCATTATGAAATAAATTAAATCCTACAAGCTGATAATCGTTTATATTACTGTTTTCATTAAGCCAAGTTTCAGTAACGAGTATTATATCTAACTTATTCTCGTCCACCAGAGCAGAGAAAGCATGAAACCCTGAGTTTAAAGAACGTACATTGATTGTAGCTATTTTAAACATGAAATTTAAAAGAACGGAGAATTAAATTTAAGGAATTTAATAGGTGCACACAAGTATACACTTATAAACACAGGTATTGTGAGTTGTAAGTTGTTGTGCTGCTCCTTCCGCAGTTAAAATAATAGAAATAAGTACAGTAAGAAGTACTAGTAGACTAAGATGAATTAGAAAAATCAATATGAATGAATATGTATTACTATTACAATATGTATTACGATTCTCTGTCATGCTGCGTAGATTTTTTGGTGTTCGTTTTACTATATTTTGTTATAGGACTCTTTCGTATTTTATAAACCTGTTATTTGTCGTATACGTTTTATTTTGCCCTTACGACATTCTGCACTAGGTTTTCTGATTGTTTTATTGCATTTAATTTGCTTTTAAATCCAAACTGTAGTTATAAATTTGAAGTTTTTTTCCAGGAAATTATCGTTTGTTAGTGTTTCTAGTAATTTGAAGAGTTGAGTAAACTTATTGGGGTCTGCTTTCAAGTATTGTTGATTTTATTTTCTTGAAATTTGTTGATTATTACAGTATTTTACTTTACAGTTTGATTGTGCGACTTTGTTAGGTTGCGTATCAATATTCTTAGAGCGTGGATTAGTACTTCATCTAGTATTTGGTTTGTCCTCTCATTCTAATGATGACCCTTTGTACTCTGTTCTAAGTAAATGGGTTTCTCTGTCGGTTGATATGAGAGGCAGCTCTCTTGCTTCTTCGGACATTTCTATGTGCTTTCGATTATCAACATTTTGATCAGAAATTTTTTAAATCGAGCTTCTGTATGTTAGCTATGATTTCCTCCGTATCGATATCTGTGCAAGACCACCGCCTTTTGTAGAAAATTGCCTAATTTTATGCTTTCTGTTTAAATGCTGCTCGTGTATTTTCTCGAGTAACAAATAGATAGTTTGTTGCTTGTTGTGGTTTATCTATCCCATTGTTTCATGTGATTCATTAGATCCACGATTATATCTATCTTTTTTTTCATGGTTGTGCATCGACATTATTTATATATGTTTAACTCATTTTTTAAATAACTCGTACAAAATGTGATTTGATATCTTGATTGGTCTTCACTCATATATCCTTTTGGTTATTTTAGTATGGAGTATATATAATGTGCTGTATAAACCATTCTCGCTACACCTAATTGGGAAACTTACAGTTCCGATATGGATTTTTATTTGCCGCATATTCGAATTAATTTTATTCTGCATTTATCAATGTATTGGCATCCTCATGACAGATGCTTAGTTCAATTTTTTTTTATTAAGTTATTGGCGTTTCAAGTCACTTTGTTTTCCTGAATTAGTGTTTATATTCAATCGTATAATCAGGTAGTTGACTCTCTCCGCCTTGTGTGTATTTTTATTGGTTATGCATGTGTTGGGCGCACTCTTTGTTTAATTTCTGCTTTTTTAATTTTGATTTTCTGTTCTTTTTGTTCTATTTCCAATTCCTTATTAATATTCTCTTGTCTGATTGGCTAATTTTTGTAGGCTATATGCAACTACTACTGGTTGGGGCAGAATGGAAAGCCAATTTTTCAGATAAGAATAACTCAATTGTTTTTGAACTTAAAAATTTGTAATTAGGTTGATGTCAATTGCCCTAACTTATGTAGTGATGGCTTTTTCAACTCTTGGCAGGCCTAGAGGTTTATCAACATATCTTTGCCTTCAGGTGTCTCCATAAAAAATAATCACAAACTGTAAGGTCTGGGGAAGGAGAGGACCACGGCACGTTACCGAAACGGGAGATTACGTGTCTAGAGAAAATGCAACGCACATCTTCTGTTAAGGTTTTGGTTGTATGCGCTGTGGTGCCATCTTGTTGGAACCAAACATTTCTTGTATTGATTCTTCGTTATCGCAATTCTGGTATAAAAAAGGTGTCCAACATGAAAACATATGGCTCTGAGTTTACACATAAAAGTTACGACTCCTGCATCTTAGAAAAAATATGGCTCGATCACTCCAAGACGGCTCGCAGCGCACAAAACGGTTACTTTTACTGTGAAGTGGGGTTGATGCAGGTCACGTTTTTGCTGTTCAATATCGATAGTTCTGTTTATTAACAGAACCGCTCAGATGAAAATGAACGTTGCTCATAGTTATGTATGGTTTATTTTATCAGCAAAAATCATTTGCTTTCTTTCGGCGAACTACTGACGTGCTTTAGTTGCTAGACAAACATAAGCTTATAGGGGTGAAAGTGAAGGTCTTGTGTAAAATTCTACCATGTGTTCGGCTACTCATTCGAAGTGCTGCAGTTTGTTTTGTACAAAGCACGCTGGACTTTGAATTACAGATTATCACACACTTTCTACACAACGGGCGCGACTTCAAGGCTTTGGATCAATTGCACATGCCGTCATTCTAAAACTGTGCACCCATCTTTTTATTGTGTCACGTTTCGGAGCTGAACCGTTACGACCAATATTGAAGCGTTGTCTAAAGCGCTCCTGCACGACAATAACAGACTCGCTCGATTTGAAATACCCCCCAACTGCGAACACACAATGCTCCCGTGTCCAGATATCCTTTGAGACTTATGCACGATAAGTACTTGAGATGGGCACAGTACGTAGTCAAGTCTTTTTAGGGTTTGAGGTGAGAGTGACGTGAGGAGAGTATGTTGTTACTCGACGCGCGTGTCAAGAGCACCGTTCCTTATCGCTGCTCTTAATTTCATTATAATTTAAGTATTTTATTTATCAATAAGAGAGTACAGGTATAATTTTCGTAGCGTGTTTGTATTTACATTTCGTACTCGTTATATGAAAACTAACGTTTGTTCTTGCAAAATAAAGTGTATTTATTGTAAGAGCAGCTGTGGCATTTTAACCTTAAAAATTTTGCGATTAGTAATTAATCGAAGCAAAAAGGAGATCATCTCACACTCCTAAATCGAACGACGTCAGCCACAATTCTATTCCCCCCCTTCAAGCGTACTATCCGTTCAAAACAGTCCATTCCATTCCGCCCCACCATGTATAAATATTAGAATCTGTATTTCACAGTCGCCCAACAATTCAAAAATGTTCAGTTTGAGAAATTATTCTAGTACCTTTGCGCAATGAGGTAATTACAGATTACATTTCTGAATATTTTTGTTAAAATCTGCTTGTATCATGCTTGAAAAAGAAGGAACTTCTGGGTGACTAGTATAGTGTTATTGTTTGGTCTCTTTATCGCACGTTTTCGTGGTTAATTTTAAGTTATTTTACATTCATAGTTGTAAATCAAGTAGTAAAGCTGTCATCCCTTGTCCCGTTATATCCTGTCATAAAACCTCCTTTGTGCATGTGGAAATAAAGTTGAAAAAGGGGTAGTGACAGACACTTGCTCATCGATATCGAAGCAAAACAGTTGTTTGTTCGGTAAAGTGTCGCCGAATGTGATTTTATCGATAAACCTCTAAAAAACACAGTGAAAGTGCAAACGTAACATGTACAATAATTCGCCATACAGTCCCCTTAGTTGAAGAGTAGGAACTACACCTTAGAACAATAGAATGACGCAGAGGTAAGTCGATGTGCAAAATTATAAGATGCCCCGCGCATTAAACAGTTTTCTCCAGTCATTTTGAAAGGGATTTGGAAATAGGATATACTATAGTATTAGTAGTTATAGGAACGTTATATAAGAGTATTTCTGAAAATTTTAGTTTATAACTAGGTATGATTTTAACTAAAATAAAAACTAATAAGAATTGCTAAAAATAAGCCAAGAGAATAATGCAGATAAATAATAAGTTTTTACAAAAATTAATTATTCAAAATTGGATTAATAATTTTGTTTAATAAATCGCAATCTACTGGAGGAGTTTGTGTGTTACTTTTGAGTTTAATTGAATGAGTGTTATTTAGTGAATTTTCAAAACTATCATCAGTTAAAGTATCCAAATAAAAGTTTATTAACTGGAGAATACCTTGGTTAAAATTAGTTTTGTTATTTTGGTTAAGAATGTTCAGTCAGAATCTAAAGTTATTGTCCTAATTCCATTGAGTGTAGTATGTTTTGTTATTAATTTACAAAACAACAAACCAATATCTGGTTTCGAAATAACAAATACCCATGTATGGTTTTTTTTTGTTAACATACTGAAAATTTTGTATTCTAACATTGCATAGCTTTGAAATTAATTTAATTCCATAAATTGAGTTCAAAGTAGTTAAGTATGGAACACTTTGCTAATGACATTTTCAAACGTCAATATCGTGCTTATGTTAAATAGAACACCCTGTATTTTATAATACAGTGATGTAGTAAATTTAATTACCTTTCAAAAATTATAAAGGTGTACCATACCTAAATTGTTTAGTTTTGAAGTTATTTTTATTTTGTATTACTTTCCCGCTATCGTTCAAACTATTAGGATTTCTACGTGCGTGTTTAAGTTTCAACCTTATTAACAAGTGTTGTTTCCTTTTTAGGTTTTGATATTCTTGCGAATATCTAAGTAGACTGCTGACAGTTAAAGTTGAAATATTTCATTGGTTATTGTGCAATTTTGTCATTGTAAACGACGAAAATAAAGTATTCACTACAAGAAAGAATAGATATGATTTTCATAATCAGAAAATGTCTTGAAAATTGTTTAATGGCAGAAAGAATGTACAAAGCGAAGTACCCCCAACGCCGATATCCTGATAGTAGAAGCCTTGCAAAACTGCATGGAATTTTTAGATTTACAGGTAGTGTTAAGTATCCGAAACATGTAACTGCAAAACCGGTTATTGATGATGAAAACGTCCAATTTATGGTAGTGGGATCTGTTGTTGAAAATCCGAGCACTAGTACTTGAGTCGTAGCCAGGGAAAATGATTTAAGCCAGTCTAGTGTATCCAGAATTAAAAAAAAAAAACATAAATACCATCCTTTCCATTTAGAGATGCATCAAAATCTGTATGGAACAGATTTTCAAAGGCGGTTAGATTTTTGTTTATTGACAATGGAAAAGATAAATGGGGAAGATGATTTTTTTATAATGTGCTGTTTACGGACGAATCCACTTTCCATAATAATGGATTAGTGAACCATCATAATTTTCACTATTATGATACAGAAAACCGTCACGTGTTCCACACAATAGATGGTTAAAATCGGTAGAGTATTAATGTTTACGGATGAATTATGGACAATACAGTTATTGGTCCGTACTTTTTTGATGGTCGTTTAAATGGTCATACATTTTTGCAATTTTTGAGACGAGATTTCTGGGAACTGTTGGAAGATGTTCCATTAAATAGTAGACAAAAGATGTGGATTCAATTGGATGGTGCTCCTGCACATTTTGCAATTGATGTAAGAAATTATTTAAATAGAAAATTTCCCAACAACTTAATAGGAAGAGGAGGACCA
This sequence comes from Platerodrilus igneus, assembly GCA_036346225.1. Taxonomy (NCBI): domain Eukaryota; kingdom Metazoa; phylum Arthropoda; class Insecta; order Coleoptera; family Lycidae; genus Platerodrilus; species Platerodrilus igneus. The sequence goes on along the minus strand of JARFIW010001179.1, from coordinate 3,156,641 downwards.
GTTAATTGGCCAACTCGACCTCCTAAGCTGACTACTAGGGATTTTTTTTAGGGGGTATGTGAAAAACATTGTTTATATTTCCCTTCCTACAACAGCAGAAAACATGAAAGAAAGAATTAGAGAGGTATTTTAAGCAATATCTCCATATATGTTATGCAATGTGAGGAAGTCTTTTGAAGAAAGGGTCAGACTTTGCATTCAAGAAGATGCTCTTTATTTCGAACAGTAGTTGTAATTTTAATTTTAGCGTTGTTCCATTATATTGCAATTAAATCTGCATTGTTAATTTTAGATACGTTGTTTTAATTTCCTAACAAATTTTCCACAACAGAGGAAAATAATACAATGTTTCAATAAAAATTAAAATAACTTCAAAACTAAACAATTTAGGTATGGTATACCTTTATAATTTTTGAAAGGTAATTAAATTTACTACATGACTGTATTATAAAATATAGGATGTTCCATTTAACATGAGCACGATATTGACGTTTGAAAATGTCATTAGCAAAGTCCCATTTTGGACACCCAGTAGATTTTTCGATAACTTTAAATACATCGATAATTTCTATTATTGGTCTAATATTTATAGTTAAAATTGGATTTAGATAAATTTATTTGTTTCGGAGTTATTCACTTTTCTTTTAGACCTTCAAATTTACGAAAACTCAAAATATCTCGGTATCTACAATGTTAAGGTATAGGACTTGTTTAAGAGAGTTTATCTCATTTTTACGTACAATCCAAAAATGCAATAAAATACAGAGCGTTCCATAAGAAAAAACATAACTTTGATACGCCACACTTTTTTGGGACGCCCTGTATATTTCAAAATAATTTTAAAATGTATCCATTAGTAACGCACATATCGTTGTACAGGCAAAAACTTTAAACTTTTTACCGTTTATCCATAATGAACCGTCGCGTCAACGGAGACTCATCCTGTATACAGTCTGTTGTGTGTATGTGTTATTAGTAACATTTGGCACTATCAAGAAACAAAAACACATGGTCTTTGCCTAACAAGATTTGTCCAACACAACCAACGTGTTTATATATTTTATGCAAATCAATCATGGATTGCTGTGATGAAAAGGTTACGTGAAATTTTTGGGAGAAATATGGTACCAACAAAGCGTACTACTTATCGTGTAGTGAATGCCTTCAAAGAAACAGGGTCTGTAGCTGTGAGGCCCAAGCATTGACCATAGCATACTGTAAAATTAGCTGAGAAGATTGCTGTTGTACAGGAAAGTGTTTAAAACAATTCATCAGCCTATATTCGACACCGTACTCAGGAGCTTGGTTTACGAACAAAACTTTGGTCGCAATTTTGCACAAGGATTTGGATCTATTTTTCCATTCAGTATTCAATTAACACAAGCGCTTCTTCTGCAAGACCATGTACGCCGCCGTACATATGCTAATAAGATGTTTCACTTCTCCCATGACAACCCTGAGTTTTATGAAAAATTCATAATGAGTGACGAGACACATTTTTATTTCAATGGATATGTGAATAAACAGAATAGTCGCTTTGGGCAATGAATAGCCCACAAGTTATTCATGGGTCACCTCTTCATCCATTAAAAGTAACAGTCTATTGTGTACAATTTTGTCAGAAGGAATCATTGGACCTTACTTCTTTGAAAATTAAAACGATTTAACGGCAACTGTCGCTGGAGTACGATATTGTGATATGATTGAAAACTGTTTGACGCCAGAACTGCATATCTTGGGCTTGATTAACATGTGGCTCCAACAAGATAGTTCCACATCGCATTTTCAATGGAATTACTGCGAGACCTCTTTGTAAAGCAAGTTATCTCATGAAATGGCGATGTTGATTGACCTCCACGGTCGCCGGATTTGACTGTCCTGGACCTTTTTGTGTGAATATCTGACGAGCAAGGTTTATGCAAATAAACCAGAAACCCTTGAGCAAATCAAACAAAATATTCATGATGAAATTAATGAAATACCGGGTGAAATGTGTCAAAATATAATGAAAAATTTGCTTAAAAGAGCCCGTATTGTAAGGCTAACACAGGTTGGCATTTATCTGATATTGTATTTCATATATAATTGCTATCATAAAATAAATCATTTATCAACATTAAATCCATTCTCTTTCATTTGACCAAAATTTATAATCAAACAAAGTGGTATATTTTCCCAGCGGACGCCCTGTTTATGTTGTCAAAAATGTAAAAACGGAAAAATGTGCTTAAACTTTTGGACAAATTAAGATTGAAAATTTTTTAATATTCTAATAATAACAAAGGGCACAGTTATCTTAGGGATGTACGAACATCTGAGGTATTATAATGCAAGTTGGGCTTTAGTTTGCTTTGTAATTCGATTGCCAATCATTTGTTAGAAAACCGATTTTTCGATGCTGGTAAACTATAGCGCAAATTGAATGATACTACTCGGTTCCCCCAATAAAAGAATCAACAGAAGTTACTTTTTACGTGTTTTTAACGGATATCATCATCCACTAACAAAAGACAAATCGATTTGAATATTTCTGCACCTTGTCATTTTGGGAAGACCCATAAAACCTCGTAAAAGTTATTTCTTCAGCCCAAAACTTTCAAATAACAATTCGGTTTCTTCGATCCAACTTTTATCCAGTTAGTGACTAATCGAGTTCCAACTACGTTGTTTGTGTGCATGACTTATTCTAAGGCTATTCTTATTTTATGCTTCTTTGTTAATTGATTTTGGACTGTATAAAGATCATTCTGCCAACAATCTGAAAAAATCGAAAACGCTCAGGAAACTTTGAACTGTAACAAAGTTTGGAGTTACTAATGATATCAAAATATCAAACGTATTGCCAATTAACCCTGTCTTGTAAGAAGTCTTCGTTTATATTTGTTTTTAGGGTATCTTAATTTATCATAATTTTTCAATGTTGAAAACCTAGGTATCTCTGGAATAAAGGGTCAATTTTCAAAAATATTTTGGGATTAGATGGAGATTATAGTATCGATTTAGCAAAAGAAATCGAGAACTTTTAAAAAAGACTCACTGACTGATTGACAATAGTTCGTATCTATGAAAAAATCAGCTAACATTTTGATATACGCATTAGTAAGAGCTATAAAATACAGGTTTGCAACATTTATCCGACATAAATGAATTCATAGGCGTTGAAAAAATGCGTAACCAATACGCGTATTTTAAAATTCCTGCTGATTGATTCTTTTATGTGATACGTTTGAAACAACCAATTCAACCAGCAAGCACAAATATCCGATTCATTCCAAATTAATGTATAAAAATCTGCTGAATATCGATTCTTAAAAACTACCCTTTGAAACACCGAATTTGTTTTCACACTGATGATATAAATTTCCTGCTGTTTCTAGGCCACGCCGAGGACCAATTCATTCATATCCAAAAAATAAAGCATTCGATATGCGAACGCTTTAATCTCTTTTGTTGTTGTTTCAACGGTAGCTTAATTAATTTGTCGACAATGATTCGTCCCACTATATTTTTAAACAGAAAAACACTTTAAATTGAGTTACATTGGTTTCCAGTATTTTCCAAACGTAGAAAATGACCAACACAGTCATTAAGTAAATCTACAGCGCCCGTAAACAACCCAAAGTTTCCAACAGTGTTCGGTTTCTCATTAATCTGTCCGCATAAGATAAACGGGGAAACCTTACTCCTAGTGGAATTGAACAAATCCCTTTTACACGTCAGTACATTAAGTATGAACTTTTGGTATTGTATGTTTTGTTAAATTAATAAAAAATGATAATCAAGTATTTGCTGTGCAAACAGTAAAGTCTTTAGAGGCGCCACTCAATACAAGGCGAAAAGGGCAGAACAGAAGGGGTGTTTCTTTGCTTGGAGCTTTTTAAACGACACCCGGGTGAGCAATCTTCGCCAGAATAATAAATGCTTTGCTCGCGACAAAACTGAGTCAATGACGTGAGAGGTCGACCATTCTAGTGGACCTGAAAAACGCATTATTTTCAAGAGTTGAAAACGTTGACAGTATGTGTAATATTAAGAATAATGATATTACGAAAATATAGATGAAGATGAATGAATGCGCTTTCTTGAACGCCTGTATGTATACAAGTAAAAACAGTTCAGAAAGCGGCAGCCATGTTAATTTAATTAGTTCGATCTCGTTTGTAGTATTCGTAACAGGAACCTGTGCTTGGGATTATTCTAATAGACAACGGTAATGATCGGTATTATCCCGAGTGAGAAAATTCATTATAAAACGATTTTCTTGTTTAAATTTGGATGGATCCCTACTAAAAAGGATGCTTTACAAACTGTACATACCACGTGAAAACACTTCGTATAGGATTAATTATATCCCTTGGATATTTCCCCTGTGCATGCATTGAGATTTTGCACGCGTCCTCGCTGGATGTTGATTGCTCTCGGAAATGAGGAAGTTGGGAGTTGTTGATCCTGTATCGACTGATCCGCAACGGAGAGACTTCATATCCTTTAACCCCGTTCTATGTTCCCTGCTAAATTCGGTGGGCTTTAGTATTTCTGTATGCGTAACGTGCGTCTTTGCCGACGGACGTTCAATTCGTATTCTGAGGATCCCGTTCTTCTTTCAAACAGTTTTGAAGTGCTTTTATTATCTGTCCCGTTCTCATGCTACTTTTAAATTCGATTTGCAATTGCCACGTCGATTCAAAATAGAAGAGCATATAAATTAAGTTTAGATAGTGTGAGTGGTTTACCCTAAGGTTATTACAAATCCCAAGAGATTGATGACCTATGTATAATGTCACCGATGATCTACCATTTATATAAATATACGTCAGTACATGGATAATTAACTATATGTAATAAGACCAATAAATCCTCCTGTAGTTATCTTAAATTGCCCTATTGTTAAATGGATTCTTTGTGTTTTATGAACTATCACAAAATACAAATCTTTGTAGTAGAAATTGTAACGAATCGAACAAAAATTTGAATAAGAATGATTACCAATTTGTATTCTGAATTTGAACTTTGCCAATATTAAGAGTGGTAAAGTTAACGTTTTGACATTTTTTGTAAAAAACATTATCAATGCTAATAACGTGCATGCGTACAGGTGCAATTAAAACAATAACACTTCTGCTTAAGAACTGAAGTTGAGTACTACTACATGTCTATAAACATTTTTCGAAAAGTCTTTAATAGCTTTTTCCTAATATATTTATACTTTGAGAGCAAAAATAAAAGTAACGTGTAAAGTTTTAGATGTTTTGTTCATTTAAACACATTCTTAGGAACCCATACCTATTATTAACTTAAACTAAAACCGATTGTAACAGAAATAAAATCCTGTTTAAGTTTACCCCTATAAGCTGCCTAATTTCATATTTGGAATTTTGTGTATTACTTATATAAAAGCGATTTCCTTACATTCAAACATGTAACACATTGCTTTAATTTTGTCTATTTATGCGTATTAAATTCCAGAATAATCGTAAACAAGCTTATTTAGTTTGTATTAATAATTCCAAGCTTTGACCTTGGTTGGTGTTTGTTTAACACTCGTTAAAATCGCATGTTGTTGTCGTATTATAGCTTTCACCTGTCAGTATTTGAAGTGATCGTTTAAGTTGTGCGCATGCGAGTATAATTTTCCTTGGCATCTTTCTGTTGTGATTGTTGCACTTATGTAAGGATAATATGTTCTCTGATTAAAATCCACGTGTTGTGTGGAAGAGGCGCCTCGCATTCCTTTAACTTTGACGATGGCTTCATCCTCGTATTCTGCTAAACTATCCTCAATGTACAACCTAAAGTTATTTGCAATCTAAGTTATGTGTAACAAAGTAGACTTGAATAATTTCTGCTAAACTGAACTGCGTTTCACTATACGGAAAATTGAATTTATGTATCTATAATGGTATTCAACACGAGCTTTTAGATGTTATTATATCACACATGAAAGTATTTATTACCCTCACTTTTATTGTTCTTGCATTTATAAAACATATGCTTTGGCTACTGTTGAAGAGCATGATCTGGTCGCTGTCGTCGATAGGGTGAAGAAACTGGTTCGTGACCTAAGCTATACCATTTATAAAGATATAGTTTGGTTGGGGTAAGTCCCAGCTTTTGTTTTGGAATCCTGTGTTGGAAATATTTTCACAAACTATTGAATTTCTACCGACTACTTGTTAGTGCAATTATGAATCAAAAAATTCTTGTGCGCAATAATTAAGATTTCGATATTTTAAAATTTGTAATATTTATATAGTTTTTATTGTCAAGTAAGCTGTTGTCACCTTTACACGCCTGTTTGTAGGATGCTTTAAAATTTGGTATAGATACAACATAGTTTTGTTCAAACCTCAAAAATAAATTAAATGTGCTGAGCAATTGTAGCTAACATATTTTATGAAACGCATCACTTTCAACAGATCTGTAGGAGAATATAAATAAGAAAAAGCTATATATTTTGTCTTTGAATGCAACAGACTATTAAGCACTATTGCTAGAATGAATTTTAAATAAGCAACTTTTGTAAAAATAAATTCTGAATTTTTATATTTAGCTGAAAAACCACAAATTGAGGCCTTATTTTTGATTAATAAATTGTTGTGTTCTACAGCTTTGAACTAAGAACGGACCATGGAGGTCTGTTCCTTTTCTTTGAGCTTCAAGTTGATGAAACATACGGGTTTCTGCGTTTTCTTCAGACTTTAAAAGTATTAGTAGTATAAACGCCTCGGCGTCGTTACTCTTTGTCATTAGCTATACCAAAACGAAATTAGCATTCTACCCGTTCTCATGTCAGAACGCCGAACTAATTTCCAGAGTTAGTCATATTGATTCAGAGGGAGTTTTCTCTTTACTTTTGATTGTCATCTATCCTTAACCCTCGGCTATTTGTATATTCATAAAATCCCGGTATATTTCAGGGAAGTTACGTATTAGAGTATCGTCTCTGGCAGAGGCATACCAAAATTTTATTCATCTTCCCCTGATACACTTTTGATCACCCAACCCTAGTGGGGCAGTATACGTTATACATACGCCGGCAATGTGCGGGGCTATTTACGCTACACTGTGGGGTTTACGTTACATGATTACTAAAACAATGCATAAAAAATAGATGAATTTATAATTAGACCACGTATAAACAGGAACAATTTAAAAGCTTATAGGTTTCCTTATGTGACTCTTTATCTAAAGATATGGTTCAATTCCTACAAACGGTTTCCCTGAAGAGAAATAAGACGAACATTGTTTCCAAATAAAATAGCTTTTTTCAGGCGAGGGGTAAAGCTGGAGGCTTGTGTGCATGTGTTGCCATTCACATTAAAGTTCTCTGTCTTGTTTAAAATAGAGGTGTTTTGATAATATTATAAATTTTCAATGTAGGTAACTCTCGCCCCCTGGTATTGGCGATTAGCCACGGCAGCAAAATAAGATTAACGTAAAATAAATGAATCATCATCATTTTATTTTCGACTTACTTAAGGTCGGTTTCACGCAGCTCTAACTTCTTTTCTATTCAGTGCTAATCTAAAAAGTTCTACATACAATTCACAACCTAGCTTTCTAATAATTTGACTAATATAGCTTGGTCTAGGTCTTCCTATGCTCTTCTATCATTTTTTTACCTGGCTCTACATAGATATTAGCCACCTGAGGGTTGTTAAAGAACCCCAACATGTTTACATGAATTACATTTATAAGGAAATGAAATATTACCTGGTTATTCCCTTCAAAAAAGGAAAAGTATTAAATTATATGCCAGACCGCTAACCAATTGTGAGTTATGTCATGGAGAAGTTAATTAAGTTATGTTATGGTAAGGCTTAGGCAGCGAATTGCTGCCAACATGCCGGGCCGCTAATTAGTTGTGAGTTATGTCATGGTGACGTTTATCAAATTATATGTTATGGTATGGTTTAAGCAGCGAATCCCTACTAATATGCCAGACCGCTAACTAATTGTGAGTTATGTCATGGAGACGTTTATTAAGTTATATGTTATGGTAAGGCTTAGGCAGCGAATCGCTGACAACATGCCAGGACGCTAATTAGTTGTGAGTTATGTCATGGTGACGTTTATTAAATTATATGTTATGGTAAGGCTTAAGCAACGAATCGCTACCAATATGCCAGACCGCTAACTAATTGTGAGTTATGTCATGGAGACGTTAATTAAGTTATATGTTATGGTAAGGCTTAGGCAGCGAATCGCTGCAAACATGCCAGGCCGCTGATTAGTTGTGAGTTATGTCATTGTGACGTTTATCAAATTATATGTTATGGTATGGTTTAAGCAGCGAATCCCTACCAATATCCCAGACCGCTAACTATTTGTGAGTTATGTCATGGAGACGTTAATTAAGTTATATGTTATGGTAAGGCTTAGGCAGCGAATTGCTGGCAACATGCCAGACCGCTAATTAGTTGTGAGTTATGTCCTGGTGACGTTTATTAAATTATATGTTATGGTAAGGCTTACGCAACGAATCGCTACCAATATGTCAGACCGCTAACTAATTGTGAGTTATGTCATGGAGACGTTAATTAAGTTATATGTTATGGTAAGGCTTAGGCAGCGAATCGCTGCAAATATGCCAGGCCGCTGATTAGTTGTGAGTTATGTCATTGTGACGTTTATTAAATTATACGTTATGGTAAGGCTTAAGCAGCGAATCGCTGTCAACATGCCAGACCGCTTACTAACTGTGAGTTATGTCATGGTGACATTTAGTTAACTCATTTTTATTTATTTTTTTTGTTTTGTTTGCGAACTTACTTAAGATCGGTTTGACGCAGCTCTAAATTCTTTTCTATTCTGAGCTAATCTAAAGAGGTCTACATATCCTTCACAACCTAAATCTTTAATTATTTGACTAATATAGCTCTGTCTAAGTCTTCCTACGCTATTTTTATTTGGTAGTCTATAATCTAAGACCTTACTAAATAGTCCCCCATGTCTTAACTGGTGCCCTATCATTCTATCTCTCCTGACCTTTAATTGTTTCCACATACAGGGTTCCTCACCTATCCTTCTATAAACTTCCTCATTTGTTACTCTATCTGTACAGCTAATCTTTAACATTCTCCTATAACACGAAGTTTCAAAAGCTTCTATCTTTTTCTTATCTACCTCTTTAATTGTCCAAGTCTCACTACCGTATAATAGAACGCTCCATACGTACGACTTTAAGAAACTTTTTCTATTATCTAAACTAATACTATTAGCTATTAGTAAGTCTTTCTTTTTTAAAAACATTTTTCTAGCTTGATTTTTCTAGCTTTTCTACCTCCTCTACCTTGGTATTACCTATTTTTAATTTTGGTTTAGAACTAGGCTGTAACTCACTTGTCATTATCAATGTCTTTCCTGAGTTAATTCTTTTACTATAGTTACTCTGTAGTACCTCATCTAAAATATTTAAAAACTCTCCTAACTTTTCTAGACTCTGCTATAATGGCTATATCATGTGCAAAACGTAACTTGTCTATTTTCTGTCCCTGTACACTAATACCTATCTTTTCTATATCTAGCTAAGTTTAAAGCTTCTTTTATATAAATATTAAAAATCAAGGGAGATCGTATACAACCCTGTTTAACACCATTTCTAATCTTACCTTCCTTTTCTATTTCATCAAATCTAATTACTACGCTTTGGTTTTTATATAGACTGTAAATAATTTTTCTATCCCTATGAGAGATTCCTATTTTTCGCAAAACCCTGAACATTACAATCCAATTAACCCTATCAAATGCTTTTTCGAAATCTACAAACGCGAAGTGAGTCTTTATTTTTTTGTAACCTTTTTCTTACAGTTACCCTAATCATTAGTATCGGTTCTCTAGTCCCGCTGTCTTTACGAAAACCATATTGATCTTCGCCTAAATAATTCTAAGTCAAAGCTTCTACTCTATTTTTAATTATTATTATTAGTATTTTGGAGGCGTGGGAAGTTAAACTAACCGTTCTAAAATTCTCACACCTAACAGCTCTTGACTTTTTTGGGATTGGGATAATAATATTATTTTCGAAATCTATTGGGACATCACCTGTCTCTTATTTTACTAGTTCATATAATCTGTCTAAGTTTTCTGACTTGCATATTTTATTAATTCTGTGGGTATATCGTTTATTCCCGGCGCTTTATTTAGTTTAAGATTTCTAACAGCTCCATCAAATTCTTCTCTTAATATTGAGAACCCTATTTCTACATCCTCTTCTTGGTCGTTCTCTAACTCATCCATATCGTCTCCCTTATATAAATCTTCTAAATATCTTTTTCATCTATCTGCTACCTCAACTTTATTTATTAGAAGCTCATTATTCTCGTCTCTAATACCATTATATTTTTTCCTATCTTCCCCAAAAAACTTTTTAACGGCCCTGTAAGCCCTGTCTGTCCTACCTACTCTTAAATCATCTTGTGATCCCTTACAATTCTCCTCCATCCATTTATTTCTAGCTTTTCTACACTCATGTACTATCTTATTTCTAACTGTATTGTATTTTTGCTTACTTTCACTATCCACTTCTCTGAAAGGTTTAAGCTTTCTTCTATTCTCTATTAAATCTAATATCTCTTTTGTTACCCAGGGTTTACTCGTTTCTACTTTTTTCTTACCAATAGTCTGTGTTGTTGTATCATGTACAGCCTTTTTTATTTCTTTTCATCTATTTTCTACGTTCCCTCCTATAGCTATATCTTCGAACTTATTATCTAATACTTGTTTATATTCCTCTTTTACCTCACTATCATTAAGCTTATCTAGATCCCATCCCTCTGTTTTAGCCTTTCACAAGTTTTTGAATTTTAGATTACACTTCATTTTAACTAAGTTATTGTCTCTGTCTATGTCAGCTCTTGGATAATCACGACAGTTTTTAACTTGGTTTCTAAATCTTTGTTTAACTAAAATATAATCTATTTGGTATCTAGCGCTATCACCTGGCGCTTTCCAGGTATATCTTCTTCTAACATGTTGTTCGAATAGGGTGTTTACAGTTACTAATCTATGTTCCTGGCAAAACTCAACTAATCTTTCTCCTCTATCATTTCGTCTACCATACCCAAATTTTCCTACCATTTTCCCCTCACTACCTTCTCCCACTGACGCATTAAAATCGCACATAACTACTAAATTTTAATTTCCCTTTACTTTTCTCACTATACTATTTATATCCTCGTATACCTTTTCTAGTTCCTCATCCTCGTACTGAGTTGTTGGCATGTAAACCTGTACTAAAACAGTGTCTGTGGGTTTCGTACTTAATCTAACCATAATTATTTTATCACTAAATTGTAAGTACTCTTTAACTTTACGTCTTTATCTTTTACCAAACACTATTCCTACTGCTGCGTTCCCATTAGTTGAAGAAGTTGTAATTATTCTATAATTATCTTTCCAAAAGTCATTAATATCTGACTATCTCACCTCACTAGTACCTAAAATGTCGAGCTTTCCTGTTCTCATTTCAACTAATAAATTCGTCAACTTATCTACTCTAAGCAATGACCTTACATTCCAAGTCCCTATCACTAAATCGAACCGTTGTTTTAAATTCTTACGATGACGAACCCCAAGTGTCCCCTCCCGGAGATACGAATGAGGGGGTATTTTACCTCCGGACAAGAATTTTACTTGTGAGCTCTCCATCGTACATAGTTCGTGCTTTAGGCCACGCATACCTGGGAAATATTGTGGTAAGTTCCCACATCTTTCCACAACGCAGTTTTTAAAGATTTTAGCAAAAAGCCGTATCTGTCACGGCCAACCCCCAACAACCTTGTAAATTATTGAGGATCGCCCGAGACCTACCGACTCTCCTCCGATATCTTTTAGCCAGCAAGGCCGCTGTCCCTTGCTGCGCCTTTTAGTCGCCTTTTACGATAAGCAGGCTTACTATAGTAGTATTCTTTGTCCCCTACTATAGAGAAAATAATAAATGAATAAAATATTTAAATTAATACATCAGTAAATAAATTAATAATAAGTAAATACACAAAAAGTAAATAAATAAATAATTAAATAAACCAAACGTAAGAATAAATAAATAAAGAATAAGTTTATAACTAGGGAACATAGTTTATATACTATGACCATACAAAGATACTGCTGGATAATTATACCTAAATCTTTGCGACATCTTGATGTACAGAAATCCCACATTCCTTGAAGTCTTTTCTTTAATTCAGGGATGGTTCTGGCATGATTCCTTTGAACCTCCTTTTCAGCTTATCTCAAAAATATTCAACTAAATAACAAACCCGGGACTATTAGAAAAGCAACTTACCATATTTTTTCAGTCATCTCAAATTTATGGAGTAAAGTATCTGGATTGTCTTATTGAAAGGCAAAATGTTACACTGATGTCAACTGCTTTTTATGAGAGGTTTAAGATATATTTCCAAAATTCTGAATATTTCTTTGTATATACAGTTTATTCGTAAATGTGAAGCTTTTTACATTTTTGGATAACATGCTGCCCTAAATCATGACTGGTGCTGGAAATTATGCTTTTCTTTTACTATAATCGATAAGGAAAGCATCAAGCTTCTTGTGAATAAGTCGATTTCCACTTTTTTAAACACAGACTTCGAATCTATTGTCATAGTTACATTGTTCACTTCTTTGACGGACGACACATATTCTTTCGCTTATATATGGTTTTCTGAAGATTGAGATGGATTTCTTTTTGGACTGAAATAAAATAGCAAATTTAGAACAGTTTTTCACAACTTATAATTTTCTAAATCAAACCTTATTTTGTGGATCTTTCTGTGAGTTTTTATGTAGATATTCGTTTCGTAACATCACTTCATGCAACACTTAACTCAAAATATTTTTCAAACAATTCGTTTCGACAGCTTTGTTTTTCCCTACACCTTTGAAGCATTATGGTGACTGAAAATTGAAGTATTTTGATTATATTTTGTACACTATATTACGAATACCAAATATAAATATAAAATTTCCTATTTTGATCTCTCTCTACTGGTTTTTAAGCACTCAGGTGGTAAATAGTTTCAAACTATGTAAATAGCTTATTGTACCAATATACAGTTGTTATGGGTTCTTTCTGAAAGTTATTGGTGACAATATAATCAATGTAAAAAGAATAAAATGGGCCTGTTTGTGAGAAAATATGACACCATTTTTAACATTTTAGATTTCACTGCAAAAACTAATAAAAAACAATATTGTGGTTTTTATTGCATATTATTAAAAATACCATACTAATTAATTTGAGCAATATAAAAAGCCGAGCTTTTATAGTTGTCGATAATACAGTAATTTAATAAGTGGACCAACTGAAAAGGGAAATGACAGACATACTTGTCACGGTAATGTCTATTTTTCCGTTTGACCATCCACCAGGAAACAATAGCTGATCAGCGTCTAATAATGGGTTGCAAGAAATTGACCTCATAATTTTGGACTTGATCTCCAGAAAACGTCTTCTCTAATAGGAAAATTCGTACGCAAAGCTTGGATGTGCCGAAATCTTCGTAATCGTATTGTGAGTACATTACCTATGTATAAGCAAAATTAGGATATTGGTGAACGTTTTACAACTCACTATTGTCCATCACCATCACTAGGTCCTCAGTCCTGGAACTGGCTAGACGCGTACCTCCATTGTTTCTTATTCAGAGCTAATCTACATTTCCCTGAAATACCTCGATCTACCACCACTTCTCATTTTTCTGTTCTCTGCCTTGAATATACTCCGCATTATTACCACATGCCCTAGAACGTATTATATCATCATATCTCTCATATTTTTTACTATTTCCCACGTAATTCTTTCTTCCAATACTATATTTGGAATCTCTTTGTTCTTAACTTTGTCTGTCCATGATATCTTCATCACACGTTTGTAGCACCACGTTTCAAAGCTTCTATCTTTTTCCTGCCTTCTTCTCCTACGGTCCTCGTTTCACAGCCGTACAGTGCTGTGCTCCATACATGCTTTCATTAATTTTCTCTTTGTTTCTGTGTTTGTTGTCTTTGAACATAGCGGCTGCTTTTTCTTGTTAAATAAAGCACGGTCTCGTGCTAATTTTCTTTATACCTTTTGCATTTATCCTATCTTGCGATACTCGCCTTCCTAGGTAGCAGAAATCCTAAATTTCTTGTAAATTCTGATTTCTTATTTTTTTATTCTGGATTTTGACGTATTTTTCCCTCTTTACGTATTAGTGCTTTAGTTTTGTTTATTATTGTTCCGTATCTCTCCGTTGATACTATTTCCATTTAATTAAGAACTACTTCTAACTCTTCATTGCTAGATGTTAATACTGCAAATCTAAGAATATCAATCGTTTGTCCATGCATAATAATTCCAATCCTCTTCCCGCATCCATTGTCTATCCGATATACAAGTTAAAAATTAATGGGAATTAATGGGGATATCTCTATCTCTCCCCTTTCCTAATATTTACTTTTCTACGTTCTTGCTCTAATTCTATTACTGTTGTTTGCCCTTTGTTTAAGCTTTGTACTACCCGTCTATCCCCATATTTTATTCCATTCTTTTTGTGTGCTAGGAACACGATTTATTCTATTTTACATTCCCGAATGCTTTTTCTAGATGTGCAAACCCTATATACGCGTTTTTTCTTATTTCTCTATTGTTTTATACAACTATATGCTATTTCACTGATATATTCAATGATAAGCGAAGGGCGGTAAGTAATCTGACGGCTACAGAATTATCCCAACACTTAGACATTTGCCGAATCAATAATTTTCTAATTATACTGCTTTCGTGTAAACAACATTTGTTGAAAATACTGCAAAACTAACACTCCTAGTTGTTTACGATAATCATTCCTCTTTTCATCATTAGGTTTCCGTCTTGGAACTGGTTGGACGCGCACCTCCATAGTTTTCTAGTCTGAACTAACTTATACATTTCTCTGAAATTTCCACACCCTGCATCTTTCGCTATCTCTGTGAAATAGTGTAAGCTCGGTCTAGCTGTACCTTTCTTTTTCCTATCTCTGCTTCTAATATATTCCGCACTATTCCATCATGCCTTAGTGTGTGTTATATCTCTTATTTTTCCTTCCCTACCATGTCTAGTACCTCTTTGTTCTTAATTTTGTCTGTTCATAATATCTGCATCATACGTCTGCAACACCATATTTCAAAGGCTTCTATTCTTTTCCTCCCCGCTTCTACTACTGCCCACGTTTCACACCCGTACAGTGCTTTGCACCACACATATGTTTTCTGCAAACTTTTTCTTGTTTCTATGTTTGCCGTTTTCGAACATAATAGTAACTTTTTCTTGTTAAACGCAGTATGGCATTGTACTGATTTTTGTTTTATATCTTTTACACTTTTCCAATCTTTTGTTATTTGACGTTCTAGTTAGCAGAAATCCTTAACCTTTATTACGAACGATCGAAGCGTTAAATTAGTAAACTTAAAATTGCCCAAAAGGGAGAGAATCCCGTAACGAAATAAGGATGCGCCTGCTAGCTACAGTAGTGCGGGGAAAGTCCCTATAGAAATAAATGAAAGAAAATGGAACAAAATTGAACAATGAAAAGATTTACCTGGGTGCAATTTTAAGTTACGTTACTAATAACACTTATAGGTCTTTTAAAACCACATTGGCTGTTGCGCATAACACCAATTTAATCTATTTACGTTAAAGTGCATGCCAAAAACATTGACAACTCAGCTGTCGATTTTTAATTCATTTGTCATTTATTTGCGTATTAAGATTTGTGGTTTATTATTATTGTTTTTAATTATTATTTACGAGATTTCAGCCTTGATGCAGCTTTAACCAGTTTTTTCAAAACTACTGCAACTCAGTTTAGTTTTTTATTTGTAAATATAATGATGGTTTCAATTCAATTAGAAGAACAATGTTTGGTTTTACAGATATTTTGTTATGTCTGAGCTTATAATTTTACAATGAGTAACCGCAAGAAAACAGTTCACAGTTAAGGAAGAGAAATTATTTATAGTGTGTATAAGTTTATGAGAGAAGAAAAGAATGGAATGCCTTTCATTTCTATGAATAATTTACAAGAACGAGTGGCATTAGCAACTGGAGTTGGACTAAACACAGTCGAGCGAATTATTCCAGAAGCGAAGAGAAACCGGTGGGTGACAAATTTGTATCACCAAGGAAGAAAGTTAATAAGAGTATAAATCTAATGTGGGCCAATTTGAGGATTGTGTTAGTAATTTTATATTTTTTTAGATTAAATTTCTGTGAAATATACATTCTTAAAAAATTAAAAGAGAACATAGTATTTTGGCTGCCAAGGGTTTTAAAAAATTTACCTTGTCTATTTTTATCCACACATGCACGGAAACATGACACACGAAAACAATAAACAACACACCAAAAAAGTTACAGGCTCCCCATACAAACATTGTAGTTTTGTAAATTATATTATGTTGGTAAATTACTGGTTATGCAATCTACATAGCATGTCGGTTGAGTTAATTCAGAATACACATCCGGGAATTCAATGTTTTTAGCTTTACTTATATTGTATTGTTTTTTCTTTTTATACGATACTTCTCGCTTCCTTCATTGCGCATCTTACAGCCCATGAAATTTTGATAGACCTATACCTTGTTAGGATTTCAATCAGCTAAGTTTATGGGCCCCTGTTCATTAATCTAGCGAGAATTCCTTAAGACAACGAGCAATCGGGGAGGATATATTACGTTTACTGTTAGGTGTAATTCGTTGATAAAATCAATTTAAAAAAATACAGCCTCACTGCGTTACGTATATTCTAATTTTAATACATAACAGTATTATTTTTGTAAAAATTTTAAGGTTATCTAAATAACTTTCAACACCATTCACACAATAATACTCCTGAGACAGATTCTAATACCATTCGCCTAATAATATTCCTAAATCATATATTTAAAATTACCTAACCTTTTTAAATGTGTGTTAATTTAATTAAGATCATCTATTTCACCAACTGAAATTCACAATGGAAAAAATTATTCAATTTCCCATCCAAGTGGTATAGAGTAACCGCCCCCTTTTAGATATTGGATCTATGTATATATCCCTGACTCTATCACGATGAACAACCTCCATTACTATTTCCTAATCAATGAGGTTCGTCGACTTTCCATTTCTATAAACAACCTTTCACAGGTTTCTTTGCTACTGGTTCAGGAGTAATTAATTAATTGATATGCGGTGGCTGTCATTATTCCCATTTTTCTACTTGCGAGGGACATATCATTAACGTCCCTATCACGTGAAAACTGCATGTCTGTCTGTGGTTTATTTTAGTTTGCATTACGTGTAACTGTATTATATATGAATATATTGTAATGATTGATGATGTTTAGTTGGTAATTTAATCTCTGTGATTTCATTAACTCATCGGATATTTGTATTTAACAACATTGTAATAACCCGACTTTTATCGTGCCTTAAATGCATTGTAAACTAGATCTATAATTATTTTGGTGTATTAGTAAATGAAATATTTTTAATGATCAATATACAAAAGCTTCCTTAATATTTTATGAGAAATGAATAACATAGAAATTTGTTTTCCATTTTGGCGAGATAGGTTTTGGGCTCTTTGGTGCGCCTTTTTAAAAAGGCTATTTCCAAAAAACTCTTCTATCAATTTATTTGAAACAGAAATTACAATATTAATTTTAATTACAGGTACGTTATATACAGTAACGTATTAGGATCAAAAATATTTTAAATTGACTTTCACTTTAAATTAACTAAAATTAGGATGAGTAGCTGAATAACCAACAATGCTAAAGTTGTGAAGCTCGAGACGGACTGGCCATCTTGGGGTTCTGAGGTTATTTATGCTATCCCTGCCACTCACATTGCTTGTGGGAACTGCAGATCTCATGTCTGCCATTTCTTTATACAATACAAAGTATTACATTTTAATAATCTTAATTCTAATAATTTTTGTCTTATTGTCTACTGTGACCTGCACCTGCAGTGTCATGTTACGTCTGGAATACAAAGTATTCACATCCGTTTTCATGTCTGGTTTATGAACTTCCATTAACCTTTTGTAATATGTCCTTCAATTTATACATTGTAACAATCTAACTTACGATTTAATATTGCCATTTGATTACTTATATATCCTAATTCGGGGGATATGTAACTGGCGACTTAAAATAACTTATGAATTGGAGTTCCATCTTATTATGTATTTTACAGAAATAAAACAATGCTTTTGTGATTTCTAAGTTTATGATTTTATAACTACTGTTTAGTGCAGTACCCTGTTTATTGAACACTGTTATACATGAAATCTGAGTTATACAGGGTGATTCAATATTAGATTGTCCGTTTTAGATTATTTTTTCCTCTTTTTCATCCGTTTTCTGTATAACTAACTCCAAAGTGTTACATTACATTAACATATCGGTAACGACCAAACGAAGACTAAACTACCTACGTGTACTGTGGGTTGTATAGTCTCATGAAACATCCAGAATAATGACTAATTATTTGTGTATGAGATATCTAGCGCTCTATAATTCTTACCAATGATATTAATTTACCTGCCATTAATATAATAAAATGGAATTTTGGCGATTTGTGAGGACATATCTGTACTTATTTATCAGCTCTTCCTTTTTTATACATCGCTAATATGCAATTAATGCTCTATTAAAAAATAGTTGAAAAAATTTTCTTATGTTATGGCAAGAGCCATATTGTAGAAGTGTTTTAATTTTATAATATATTTAATACGTATTTTTAAATTTTAAACCAGTAATTATAAGAATATGATTAACTGTAGATGGATGAGCTATCTTTCGGTTTTGTATTCAATCTAGTTTTTTGCACGCAGAATTATCATTGCCTAAGCAAAGAAAACAGCAAAGTACATAGGATCATCTCCAACATAAATATACAAAAATGTAAACTGGAGTATGAATATAAATGATAAAATTGCTAAATGTTTTATTCTTCGCTAGAGACATTACACTGTATTTTTGGTGCTTCATAGGTAGCGTCAATGTAAAATTTATAATTAATTGCCTTTGCGAAGTCAATAATAATGTTTTATTTTGAGTATGATAATTTCTAGCAGTTCATGTAAATTTGCTCAACACCTCATTTTTTCTATATTTTGCTGCTTTTTCTATCGTGGCTCTTGTCATACAATTTTTGAACTTTGGGCGACATTTCCTTTTGTTTATCTTCTTTAACTTCAAATCAAATTTATTATTATTGCATTGTACTTCACACTGTTTTTATCTGCATATGGGTAACTCTTACTATTTTGCCTACCCTTAACTATTATGTAATCTATTCGAAACATTTCAACATCTCGAGTCCACGTTGAGGATTGTTAAACCTTATATTAGCTACGATTAATTGAGTTCTATTATTGAAATAAAACCATACTCACCTATATTTTCCTTCTCCGCCTTGACATATAACTTCATTGAAAGCTTCGAGAATAATCCCTTTCTTTTCTTAACGTCTCTATTAATCTCTTGAATTTAGAGATGTGTTTTGAAATTTCATGCTTCCTGAGCCGATGTGACATGTATACTTGTACTGTCACTGCTTCTGCTGGTTTGCTATGAAGTTGGGCTTCAATTATCTTTCACTAACATATTGAATACTATTCTTTTTTGCCATTTATACTAAAACCTGTATGACCATCACTCTAGCTCTGGATGACTCCAAAACGTCTTGATCAAAATCTGCTTTGTGCTGGCCATCTGACATCGTTAAGTTCTACCGAGCTTAACTGTAAGCTTTTAGACTTTTTATCTCCTAGAGACGCCAAACGTTCCACGTTCTAATTCAGCGACAGTTTATTTTCGTCGCTACTTCTTGTTTCTGATAACTTTTTGATCTTTTCCAAAATCGTAATCGACATGACTTACTACGAAAAAGGTTATAATTCAGAGAGAATGCCGCTACCCACTATGGGAGTCTGTATTAGATGTATTAAAATTCATTCTAGGGGAAAGATAAGCAGTGATTTTGTGTAGTTTTCCAATAATGGTTTCTTTAAAAAAAGGTATAGGATTCGGCTAGAACAATCTTACAATGGAATTTCTCTACTCTGCCTTGTTGTATCGCAGTGGTCGGCAAACTTATTAGCCAAAGAGCCAAATATGAACACTAAAACAATTAAAAAAAATTGGAAGCCAAATCTGCTTGTTTAGTAAATTTTTATTATACTAAATAAGTAGTACACTAAATAAAACTAAATTTCGTACTTAATAAATATTTATTAATGCGAACAATGTGCTTGCATCTCCTCGGAAAGTATGAGTAAGTCAGGTTTGTATGTTGTTGTTTTTAATTTTAAGCATGATACCAAGTTCTCATCAATAAGACGACTTCTCAGTTTACTCTTGATAATGTTCATGCTTGAAAAAGATTGTTTGCGTATATATGTAGAACCGAAAAAGGAAAGAACAGCAAACGCGAGCTTTTGCAGCTGATCGTAAGAGTCAGGAATACTATTCCAACCGTTGAAAATGATCATGTCTTCCTTCTCCAGGTCATTCAAAGATCACATTTTTTCTTCTCCAATATTTCCAATTCAACACAAAGACGTTCGAATTTAGAGCGTTTAATCTCCTTGTTTTTTAAATCCAGCAATTGTATTTCAAAGCTACCAATATCAATTTCAAAAGGAGAAAATTTCAACTCGGTTATCGTAGCATTAAGAGGATTTTTGACAAATGCTAAAGTTGCTCTGGTGTTTTTAAATTCCCGAAACCTGCTGAGAAATGCTTCCCTCATATTTAAAATTATTGTTTTAAAATGGTGTTTATCAATATAGGTATTATTTTCTTGGTGATGCTTCAGCAGGCTCGGAAAGTAAAACAATGTTTCCCTTTCAAAAATGGATTCTTTGTTTTCGAATGTTATTACTTCTTCTAACATCCAAAAAATTAAGTTTCCTTTCCCTTGTAGTTTACGAGTAAGCTGATTTAGATGAGACGTATCGTCTACCATGAAATAAAAGTTTTGGATCCACTGATCGTCTGGTAGTTCTGGATAGTGAACGCCCTTCTCAAGGAGAAATGCTTTAATTTCCTGAAAAAGGGACGCGAAACGTTTTAAAACGTCCCCTCTTGATAACCAACGTACCTTGTTATGAAGCAGAAGATCAGCGTACTCACTCTCCATTTCAAATAAAAATTCATTGAATTGGCTATGATTAAGACATTTAGCTACAATGGGTTGATAATGGTATAATCACTAATTCCATAACTTTACAAATTTCATCCGGAAATGTTTGCGCACAAAGCGCTTCTTGGCGAATGATACAATGGTAAACAAATATCTCGTGATTAATTTTTACTTTCAAGATAATAACAAACCCTTTTCTTACGCCGGTCATACTTTTGGTCCCATCTGTTGAAATCGACACAATTTTATCGAGGGGAATATAATGTTTATCCATACACTCAATAACAGCATTTGCGATATCTTCTCCACGCGTCTGACTTTTAAGTGGCAATAATCCTAAAAGTTCTTCTTTAGGGCCTGAATGAGACATAAATCTTACAAAAAGTGAAACTTGCGCTGTATCATTTATGTCACAAGACTCGTCAACTGCTATTGATAAAGCCGAAAACAATTTCAGATCTTCGATGTGCTGGGTGGTTATATTCGAACACATTTTAATTGTTCTATCTTTAATGGTTTTGGCAGACAATGGTACCTGTTTAATTCTTTTCAGAATATCTGCTTTGTTTTTAAAATCCCGAAATAGCTCTTCGGATGCATTTATATAACAATTTTTTATGTATTCGCCGTCTGTGTACGGTTGTTTCCCTCTCTTAACAATCTCTTGGCTAAAACAAAACTTGCCATATTAATATTGTTGGAAGATTGCATCCAATTATTAAACACAGAAGTTGACGACTCCTGACTCTTCTGAAGTTCCTCAACTGCTTTCTTTCTTGCATCACGGTAGGATATTTAGTGCTAAATGACGCATGCTTTCTTGTAAAGTGTCTCTCTAAATTTGACTTCTTGTTATGCGCGAATTTCTCCTTACAAATTAGACAGGTCGGAAGTCCATTCAAGTTTGGAATAAACGCAAAATTCTCGGTCCACTGAACTTTAAATTCGCGTTTTTCATCTTCTGTTTTTCTTTGCTTTTTTTTGGTAGCCATGTTAATTGGGGTGCCTATAAAAATATTCCAAATATATTTTTTATCTAAAGCCACCAGTACAAAATTATTATCATTATTAAATTGATGAAAATAAAAATTATAAATAAATCTTTTTAAAAAATACAATTTTATTAATATATGTAACTGCACTAAAAAGAAAAAATAATTTTTTCCATCATCAGAATAACAAAACTTTTAATATGACCAAAAATGGAAGCAAATTTCCAACATTTAAACAAATAGAAGTTATCGAAAAATCGATTACAAATTTTGTACCGAAACTACAAACATACATAGCAGGTGTAATAAAATCGTATAAAAATATCTGTAGGATGTGCAGCTAGATTGAAAAATACAACAACTTTTTAATAAGATAGGACAACGGCAGACACGGTAGATAAGACAAAACTGTTCACACTGCAACTGCTGGTCTGTGATGCCATTTGTACCCCACTACTTTAGAAAAAGTATGCGCGTGCAGGTTTGTGGTACCTTTGTATCACACCGGAGTACGCCGGAAACATAGGAACAATTTCAGCCGGTAGCTTGTACATGGTTTGTGTTTACGTTTACGAAAACTAATAAAATTAAACTCGATGTTCGTTACAAATTTTTACAACAATATAAAATTTTAATTACCCATCTATCTTTTAACTTAAACAAAAAATTATACATATTCTCGATTTATAGAAGAATTTTAATTTATCAAAATAAGAAGTAATTTTTTTCTTACCAAGTTTTTTTTAAATGATAATATTATTGCGCCTTCCGTGGATATTTGTGCCAGAACCGCACTTAAGGAGCCAAAGAGCCACATGCGGCTCTGGAACCGCACTTTGCCAATCCCTATTTCATCGTAAATGATATTTAAAAGGTACTTTTTGTTTGCTTTAAAAAATATGTCATTTAGAGTGACTCATTTCAGGTCGGGTTCAGAACCGTAGACCATTTTTTTGACATAGTGCTCTTGAAAAGTTTGTAGAAATGAGATACGTACTTTTGCATTTGGAACGACGATATTGGACCACGTTTCTTTATATTGATCACTTTCTGAAACATATAATTTTCTGTTTTGAACCGTAGAAGGTGCGTATCCATTATGTTTACTTAAAAAGTCTTTGAAAACTTTAGGGTAGAAATCATATCTAACTTTCGTAAATAAAATTAACTCCTGGTTCATTTTATTTCGCCCTTTTCTTTTTGCTTTTGTCTGTTTTCATACTTGCGTTTTTGTAGTAGCTGAACTTTTATAACTTCCATAAAAGACCAGGACTTGTTAACGGGCACATAAATGCAGTGCATAAAATAATTGAAAATCCTGAGGAAGCTGCAGTAAAGCTAGAAACGTAATTAAACTGCACATCTGTACTTTTAATACCAGCATAGATAACTTTCTTAGTTTAAAATTTAATTACAAGACAATTATAAGTTGTAAGATTTTCATTGCTGTTGCTCTCGTAAAGCCGTTACCAATTTTACTCACTTTCTTTTTGTTGCAGGTAAATCACTTCCGCAATCCTGGTTAATCCTGAAACTGCAAGAGATTACTACAACCGCATTACTACTGTTAGAAAAGTGAAATGTAGGTTCAGTTTAATCTGTATTTCAGAGGTAAGCGAAAGTGTTATTATTGTCTGAAACAGTGTATCCTGGAAAGCTTATTCCATGAAGACTCGGTGTGTTAGAGGAAATGTCGGATAAAATGAAACTGTTTGTTTAGCTCTAACTGTGGGCTAGTAGATTTTCGCGGGTTTTGTTCGATATTATTTGAGTCTTAGTAAGACTGTTATATATTGCAGTTGAGCTTGAGGTATTTGTTACGGTGGATTGGATTTGTGATATTTTTAACTCTGAAGATTCAATTCTATGACGTTGTCTCAAATTAACATTGTTAAGCCTACATAGGTATTTATGGATGATTGAATAAAGTAATTTCGGTACGTTGCTCCACTAGGACTAAATTTGTAATAAGCGTTAAATATATTTTATTCAGTTTATCTGTTAATCATAAATTATATGACAAATACAATCATGTTTCATAAAATCACAATAAAATTTAATAAAAATCTTTACCGAAAACTACCCTTATCAATCTTTATAATTTTTTAAGGTGTTGCTTCAGTATGAACAGATAAATGTCTTTGGGAAGTACATAGAGATCCGGAAGCCGCACACTCATAGTATTAAAATAAAATTTAATTTTGCTATGTAAAGATGTACAAATTTTATGTATTTATTATTCATTACTGTATGTTACCTTTACTACATATTGTAACGTACTTCGGTTTAAATTTCTTTATTCGGTCTAATATAAGTCTAATTATTCAGAAATCTTTACAGAGAATCTTTAGGATACAGCAATACTGATAAAAGTTTACTAACAATCCCATACTCAGGGCTTTCTTAAACGGACGAAAACGCTGGTTACGTATGTTTCATTTGCTTTATGCACTATAAATTTATTACACCGCATCACTAATCGACCAAAGAATTTAATTATATCACTTGTTCTCGGACTAAATTGGTCTCCGTCAAGTTACAGCGGTTTATTTATATTTGACGACAGTATTTTCTATATCATTCCAGAAGCTACCAGAACATACGCGTGCTTCATTCAATCAAGCTCTTGAATTTCCCCTTTGTGCTTGTCAATCATGGCTATTGCTCACCTAATGGAGTTCAGAACTCTCATTTAAAAAGCGATGCCTAGACCGCCTGGCGTCAATGTAACAGGCCGCTGCACGTGCAAACTCCTTTTACTATGTCAAGGCACCTTTGTTAAACTTCGTGGTTATGTTCATCTACAGTTCCTCTAGTATGTGCAGCTTGCGCTTATAGATGTTTTTTTTTAAGGTGACCACACGACAAGAGGTGAAAGCAGGTCTGCGTATGGTGCAAGTAGTGCTCTGAGAATAGGGCAAAATACCGCGCCCTTCATGCCCTATGACAGTCCAGTCGTCAAACCAATACGATGTAAACATATTGAGTTCTTGCCATAGAAAACTGCTAGTTTTTGTATTTGTTGTGAATCTATATGGGAATAAATATAGTTTTCCGACATCACTGTCTAGGAGACACAAACGACAGGCGTGGTCAAGGAGACACTAGTAATGGGGTAGAGACGTATACAAGTGTATCCAGTATGATTATTACTAAAATAAGTAATAATTAATGGTGTTACGGCCTCGGATCGTTTTATTATGACAACGTTCATCATTTCATAGTATTTGGCGACGAAACAATTTGGGCTTACGTGATTTTTTTTAAGTAAATGAAGAAGTCGAAGTGAGATTAATTACCAATATGATGTACTATAGCTGTTGAAAATACAAGCGTGTATCCTTTAGCGGAGTGAAAAAATGTCAGTGATAACAATAATTTAGCAATCATTAAAGTAAATGAATTCGTTATGCCAGGAGATACTATCAGTACCGTAAGTACATTGAAAAATACCGATCGCCCAACATCATTTTCAACAAATTCAATTTCATGTCCAGTCCTTGATAAAAATAATGAAGATATGCTTTCACATTTGGAATGATCGCAACTGATCAAGAAGTAAATTTACTGGGTGTAGTTTTACCATTCCCAATATTTAAAATACCACGTGATTGTATAGCGCCAACGTTGGTAAAAGATTCGACACTGAATGAATGCAAACAAGCACTTACGAAGTTTTCATTCGTCTAAAGATTGTCAAAGAGCGAATCGTCATAAATTTTATTGTCATTAGCAGTTAGAAAATGAGTCACTTCTGCATCAAGACAATTATCAAGTGAATGTAATTTTTGTACACTTTTATCAGATGCATTGTTAAAAAAACTGTTGTCGCAAAAAGACGTTTTTTCATGGAAAAATACAGTAAAACTAGTACTGGAATATGAAGCCGTCAAAGGTCAGCTGTAAAAAAATATCGTCCAGTCAACAAAACGCTACGGTATCAATTAATGCCCACCAGTTCAGGGAAAAACAAAAATTTCGTCGGCCGAGAAGCGGAAATAATGAAAAAGCCAAAAACATTGTGGTATTGCTAGTACACTTCTGGAATGGCCTCAAGAGTCAAGTTCTTATGGGGAAAAAGTGTTCGTCATAGTCCAGCAAAGGATTGGTCTTACTTTTCATGTGGAAATAAAAGACATACAAGTTAGGTTTGCTTTTCAAATAATAATTCTAGGAAGCAGTTTCCTTATTATATAGGTAGCGGGGATATTAATTATCCATTCTAATCAAATCAGCGCATTTCACTTTGTGAAATAAGTGACGCGTACAGTAGATATAGTCATAAAGAATAAAATAATAAATTTTTTGCTAGATACCGGGTCAGTTATATCGTTAATTTCCTCTAGGAATTTTAACTAAGTATTTTATAAACAAGCTCGATTGCCCTTTATGGATGTTTAACTGTTGCAAACGGTAGTAAGCTAAAAACTATGTTATTGGTTCATCAAGGTGTCAATACATAGGTAAATATTCAATTTACCATTAGTTATAGTCTCTTAGACTCTGTCGATTTAAAGAAAATAGTTAATCCCTAAATTGAGGTTAGTCAGTACCCATTACCACGCAAGTTAAGGTTCGTGGCTTCGAGCGGTCCTTTTTAAAAAGACTTCTTTGGTCCTTAACACATTTATTTTATTTAAACAGATTTGAACAATGGAATTTTACAATCTTGAATTAAATTATTCTAAGTCGAAATAGTTAATACTTAATTGTACAAGTGAGTTACCGACGGACTGCAATGTGAAAGCTGAACGTTGATGAACTGACCGCAAGTGGAGCTCCCGGTCCTTTTATAATCTCCCTAGCTCTTTACAGTTCTGTGAGAACTTGCAGACCTAATGTCTGCTTACACATGATTCCATTCGTGATACATAGTTGCTATCTTAAAAGCTATTCATAATTACAATGTTGCAGGCTTATTCTGCGTAATCTCGGTACGTGACTTCCTACGACCGTCTGTGACCTGACATCTGCAGTGTCACTTATCCTTGTGCTACTTTGTAGCGCTTCCGTTCACATGAGAACGTTTATAAACTGAATATAAATTGTAACAAATTGTCTTTTAATTACATTGTTGCATTTTCCTAATATTTCCTAATATTTCCTAATAACTTTAATAGTTTCATAGGTATAACAAATGGGGGATCACATAACTCGCATCGATGGATTTTTAAATAATTTTACGAGAACAAAAGTGTATTGTAAATTAGATTTGTCTCAAGAATACTTGCAGTTGCAGGTAGATAGGGATAGCCCAGAACTGCTTACAGTAATGATAATGAACCAAATTTTAGATGGCGTTCGAAAGATGATATTTTAATAGGGCGAGAAAGTGAACATACGTGTAAAAAGACCTTATTAGTGGTTTTAAAAAGATTAAATAAGTTTAATATAAAAATCAATGCCAAAAAGTTCGTTTTTTGTGGAGTCATTTGGTATTCTGGGTTTCCATATATATTAGCAAAAGACAAGCAACCATCGAAAGAAAAAATTATACACTCTAGGGTGTCTGCCCGCCACAGATATTTCACAATTAAAGTCATATCTGTCAATGTTTACTTTTTATAGGAACTTTCTTGAGATGTGTCCTAATTTACTGGAGTTTCTATATAAACAACTAAGAAGGGATGAGTCATTTCAATGGTCAGCGGAATTTGAAGGTATTTCAATAAAAGTAGGTGTGCACTGACGGAGAAGTGGCTGTTAATATTCTTTGATCCTGCACATCCAATCACGTTAACTGCGTAAAGTTTACATATGTGGCAGGGGCGGTACTTTGTCATCTAG
This sequence comes from Platerodrilus igneus, assembly GCA_036346225.1. Taxonomy (NCBI): domain Eukaryota; kingdom Metazoa; phylum Arthropoda; class Insecta; order Coleoptera; family Lycidae; genus Platerodrilus; species Platerodrilus igneus. The sequence goes on along the minus strand of JARFIW010001179.1, from coordinate 3,128,708 downwards.
TAGACGTGAGTTCCGTTTCTATAGCATTTGAGTCAACTACCTTATCAAAAGCACAGAGGAGAGTCAACTGTATAAGGAAACATTAGCAGTAATGTTATGTTATGAGTTTAACGGATCATCAGCAGTTGAAGTCTATATTTTCTGAAACAAAAAATATACCTGCTACGGCAGCTTTCCGGTTAATGCTGTGGTGAATTATTATGTCGGCATATGATTATAAAAGAGAATGTATAAATATTCCACAAAGTGATGCCACTTCGAGATTACCCAGTACATATGTAGCCATAGAAAACAAATGAAAGTTTCTAACTCCCTTAATAGCACAAGAGAAGGTAACTAAACATGATCCTGAATTGTCAAAAATAATTCGGTTTGTAAAAATGACGTAGGGGTTCCATTGCAAACCTGAATATAAATATTGTCTTAAAATACGCCATTGTCTAACCATTACAATAACTGTTTAATGTATGAAGTTAGGGTGGTTATTCCGAAATCTTTGCTAGTAATAAAAGTCTTAAATCTAATCCAAGAAAGCCATGGTGGTGTTCTAATGTCATAATTATTTGCTAAATCGTATGTATGGTAGAAATCCATGAACAACGATGTTAAACGCATAGTAAAGTAATGTCACGTATGTCAAAACTCACAGCCAGATAGGAAAAAACGCAATCGGTCAAGTTGACTTCTGAGCAAAAAATCTTAGGAATAAATCTATCTTGACTTATTTTAATTTTAAGGGAGAACTTTCTAATTATAGTAGATCCCTACTCAAAGTGGGTAGAATGTTTCGCTAAGTCGTTTACAAACCTTCCTCGATTGTTGAAAAATTGTGCAAAGTATTTGCGGTATTTTCAACGAATAACGGACTTCCTATTTAGCCTGGAGATTGTGTAAAATTTTGTTCGTCAAAACATATTAAAGTCTTGCCTGCACCACTATATAAACCAGGGTTTAACGAACTGGTGGAACGCTCAGTTCAAACATTTAAGAAGTTATTAACAAAATGTTATCAACTAATAAGCACCACTTTTAAATATGATTATACAACGTCTGTATTTGTATCGTTCACCCCCTTGTCTTTAACAGGGGTATCTCCTATGTCATTAATGTTAAATTTTAAATATACAACACCATTCTAAATCCAAAGCGATTTCAGGAAAAATTGTCAAAGGTTGAAAAGCACGTCAGGTTTCAGTTAAACTATACTGGGTAAAAGTTTTGCAAAAAGGATAGCACTGAAGCTTTACACTATTCCTTTGTAATAAATGATCCCGTGTTACATTGATTACGCAATAATCATACAAGTCCAAAATGGATACCAGGTCGAGGATGCCAAGAGCTAGAGGAATACATATTCCTAGTAAAAAATCAGTCCATTTTGTAAGCAATCAGAATTCGGGAGTGCTATCTTAATTTAAGTACGTAAGTACACACTTTTCATAAACATTTGTTCAAAGTTTAAAATTTTTAAGAAATCCTATTTCTTTGATAAAGAATTACTCTACTTCCCTTTTTAAACATCAGTTAAAGTAGATATTCTCCCCAAGTTGAGAATTTTATGCGTAATTCACAACTTCATTTTGTAAAGTGACCGCTGATTAGAAAAAATTAAGTCGGTTCATCGAAAATACAGTTTCTGTGGTGTGTCGTTTCTTTACTTTACATGTACATCTACAGACATTTTTAAAAACATCCATTTAAATTTTAAGTCGTTATTATTTAAGAAATTTTTTTTTTTGGTAAATATCAATTTATGTCCTTTCCTTAAGCATCAATTAAATATTTCTATGAAATTGTGAATCATCCTGTATAATATAATAATAAAAAAAAAGACTTTACATTCAAATACTTTCACTATTATTGGAGGAAAAGAGTATTATTATTAATCATATTAACTCTTTTATCCATAATGTAAATTTTAATTTGAACCAAATTATAGTACATTTATAGTAAAAACTGACAGCAAATTGGTTGGTTTTTGTAAAATTACGTGGAGCACAAATGTTAAATTTATAAAAACACCTAATAGACAAATAAAAGTAAGTAGTTTATAAAAACTTAAATGAAAAATTCAACAATTCTCCAACGATAAGATACTCTTATATAACCTAAATATATAAGCATGCGGGATACTGGGGATACGAATTTACACAAATATCATACTGTTTTCGGAATGCAACTTTTTAAACATGAACGTGGTGCAAGGTACGTTGTGGTGCTTGGAGTGTTATATATGCTACGCAGTTTTAGTAATAAAGCATTCATGACCGGTGGAACAACATGTTTTTGCGATACGGTATATCTTTGCCTTGAGTCTGTAATAGGGCTATTTCCTGAGGTAATCTATGCCATTAGTATAACTTAGTTGCTTGAACATGGACAGCGTCTAACGTTAATTGAATCCAACCAGAAAAAGCTCCCATAATATAGTTTTGTTACCTGCGTTAGCTATTTTGTGCGCTAGCTTGCAATAGTCCTAGGTAATATGTTCCATCAGTATGTCTTAGTTGCTTCAACATGGGGGAAGTTTAACGTTAGTTCAGTCATACCAGAAAAAGCTCTCATAATATAGTTTTGTTGCCTGCGCTAGCTATTTTTGGGTTGCGCGTGCTATTTTTTGTAATGGCCCTCGGTAACTTATGCCAGTAGTATAACCTTGTTGCTTCAACATGCGGGATTGTAGCGATAATTCAACTCTACAAAAAGGTTTCTATTATATAGTTTTGTTGCCTACGCTGCTACTTCTCGGGGTGCGCTAGATATTTCTTAGGGTGCGCCAGGTTACGATAGCCCTGTGCAATCTGTCACTAGATTTGATTTTTCAATGTTCCACCCGAAGGCACTACATTGGCCAGGGAGCGAGTTTATTTTTATTTGGAAAATTTTTTATTTTACCAAATTATTTGCTGTTCCAAGCAAGGTAAGCATATTTAAAGTGCGTGACAACACTCACACACGTGCCCTACATTATACCTTTCATCCGAACGAGGGCGTATTTTTGTGAAAATGTTCGCCTAACGCTTTTCAAGCGGACCTTGTCGGGATTCGAATCTGGAACCTTGGGCATACCACGCATACCAACTACGCCACGGAGTCGCTGGGAATGTGTGTCGCAGTATAATTTAATTGCTTCAACATTGGAGGAGTCTAACATTAATTCAGTTCTATCAGAAAAAAAGCTACCGTAATAGTTTTTTAGCCTGCGCTAGCTATTTCTCGGGTGCGCTAGCTATTTTTTGGGGTGCACTAGCTTTTGATAGCCCCGCATAATTTGTGCCAGCAGTATAACTTAGTTACTTTAACATGGTGGGAATCGCAACGTTAATTTAGTCCTACCAGAAAAAGGTACCATAATAGTTTTATGCGTGCGCAAGCTATTTCTCGGGATGCGTTCGCTCGCGATAGCCTTGGGTAATTTGTGTTATCAGCATCGCTTAGTTGCTTCTGCTTGGGGGGGGGGGGACGTTGATTCAGTCCTACCAGAAAAAAGCTCTCAAAATACAATTTTGTTGCTGCCTGCGCTAGCTAATTCTCGGGGTATGCTAGCTATTTTTTGGGGTGTGCTAGGCTGCACTAGTCCTAAGTGATTAGCATTTAATTTCTTCACCATGCTTCACTTGGTCTTCCCAAAAAATTAGCTACCATTATGTAGTTTCTGTGCCTTAGCTATCTATCTCTTGTGATGCGCTAACTCTAAGTAACTTCCGCTAGCAGTATAATTAAGTTCATCCAACATGGGGGGATGGGATGTTAATTTAGCCTTCTTCCCTATCCGATTTAGTTCCGTAAATACAATAAATGTGAAACACCAGCTTTTGTAAGGTGTGCGCTAGATATAATTAAGTTGTGCTAGCATTATCAGCACAATCTGAGGTTGTGGGGAACTAGGTTAACAGCGCTCTACATCGGAGGGTTTTATTGATTTTGGTTTAGCGAAATCACCAACAATATCAACACAACTTATTAATAAACGAATGCCACATTGAGTGTAAATCATCATAAATTGATCCAGTCCTCTATCTTCAATTTTCAAAACAGGTTTTACCAAAACCAGTTTTACCGAAACTGGTTTTTACCGAAATCAGTTTTACTGAAATTGGGTTTACCAGTTATACAGACAACCAAGTTTAATGAAATAAAAATCAGTTTTGATGTAGTTTTAAACAAAAACGTCTTTGCCAAAACAAAAACCGTCCTGATTCGTGTTTTCCTTCTTGTAATTAATAAATTACATTTGTAATGTGATTTGCATTTAAAATCACTTCTATATTCATTGTACGATCGTAATTATTAAATTACAGTATGCTTACCTCATACTTCAAATATTATCTTCGGAAAGCAACAGCTTGCGATTTAAAACAAAATAACATTTCGCTATCGAGTTTAAGAATCGACTGAATGGAATCGAATGAATGAATGTACTGAATGAATCCCGTTTTTAATAAACGCTTTTTTATATACACTGAATTATCTATATCTAGAAGGTTGTAACATGTGCGCGATTCCCCTTCTAAATAATAAACGCCCATCTTACGTAATTTTATTGGAAATCCTCATTAGCGTTCAAATTTGTTCAGTTTTATTACCTAATTATCTGGTTCCAGTTATCCGTAATGCGCGCTGTTCGTCCTGCTCCTTCATATACTATTATTGCAACGTATTGCTTCTCTCCAACAGTGAATGCGAAAATCATAAATAATTTTTATCAGTTATTCCAGGGATTTTGCAGGTTTTTCGTGTTCCGACGCTTCTAAGAATAAACGATTATTTATTAATTAGTCTATTTACGTCGTTCTAAACACCAATGACTCATCCTTTTATATTCTAGAAAATTATTTATTTAAAATAAATTTCTGTAACTCACAGGGCAATTAATTTAAACTTTAATTGCTTTTTAATGCACAAGGGGTTGCATTTTATAGAAAATATTTGCTTTTTTGTTCCAATACACAATATTAAGACTAGAATTGGTTTTTTAAATACACGAAATTATTTATTTTTATCCTAATGCGTAAAACTAGTACTATTCCATGCTATTTTCAGCAAATGAAAAAGCTTTTTTATCAAAAATATATCGACAATTACTAAACGAAAATAAATGGTTTAGGTTTTTATCTTGAAATGATGAGTTTTACGGTATCTTACAATTAATTATTTTTATATATACAACCTACGTTACTTGCTATGTATTTACAATATGCTTATATCATACAGAGTGATTATTTTTCGCTTATACGTCAACGAATAAAAGTAGGCTTGTATTGTACAGGACGTAATCATGAATTTACGGAATTTTTTTTCCGGATTATATTTTAGTGGGATTTATTTGTAGAATTTGGGTTTCAATGACCTCTCGTGACCCCTTATCGTGTCAATATATATTATTGTGAATTAATTCTATTCAAGCCCCACGCTTGGGCATCATATTTTATTGTGAAGCTCCACTGTATACCATCGTGCCCCCACAATTTGGGTACATTTCCATTGTATAGTTGACCTCGGCTGCTCACTCTGTCACCCCTAAAATACGTTTAGAAACTACTAAATGAAGCTTACCTGAACTGCTCAATCTAATAACTCCCACTCGCTGCCTCTATGCTGTAAACTAAAAGAAATCACGCCCTACACTCATACTCAAAATAACGCAACTCGCCAAAATACTTCAAACTCTATTTACACGAAATAAATATTACATTTTCAAAATACGTTTCATTATGTACAATCGTATTACTTATATTATCAACAATTCCTTTTTCAAAATGCAATTGGATTCGATAACCTCTTTAAACAAATGCCCTATTAAAGTAACAGGGCTATCCTCGTACCTGACGTTAACCCCCTTGTCTTAATATGAGCTCACGCTAAAACTCTTTAAACGTGAGTGCAAATTTACAGCACTGAGATAATAAAATTAGTCCTTTACTTTGTACAACATAGCCTGGTTATATTTGAATTAATTATCCTTTTCTACCTAAATAAGTTTTCATCTACATCTAAAGTCCCATAAAATTTTCAGTTCATTAAATTCATAAAATATAAACAGTCCAAAGCACAAAAAGTTAAAAGAAACACAGCCAATAACTACCACAAAATGTTTTTATAAAATTTATTACCTGGTAACTATTCTCCGGTAGGTATCCACAAGGCCGCTCCGTGGCGTAGTGGTATGTGTGTGACTACTACGCCCAAGGTCCTGGGTTCGAATCCCGACACAGTCCGCTTGAAAAATGTTAGGCGAGGATTTTTCACACAAAAAACCCTCGTTCGGATAAGAGGTAACATGGAGGTCCCGTGTGTGAGTGTTGTAACGCACGTTAAAGATCCCTACCTTGCTTGGAACAGCAAGGGTTCGGCAAAATTCCAAATTTTCCAGGTAAAAAGAACTCGCTTCCTGGCCAATGTAGTATCTGCGGGTGGAGCATTGGAAAATCACATTTGAGGTAGGTATCTGCAAACCAGCCCTTGAAGTAGATGCCGTCTAGTATGGCTCTAGTCTATGAAACAGCTCCCAGATTGAATCATCATTCCTCTCTGCTGGCTGCTACCTCAAAATCTCTCTTCATTTACAATAAACCAAATGCATCCAACTTCCAAAATTTCCACATCATATTTCCAATTCCCATTTATAAATAACTAATCAATGATTGCTACATTCCCATTAAATTCCAATTTTTAACAATTTTTGTACATTCCAACACCCAAAATAGTCGTTTCTGCTTACATACTTCGTATACGCTTTGCTCAGAATTTTTTATTCATTGTCAGATTTTAAATAAGTTGACTTATCATCACCTCACACCAACTTGTGTGCAAGTACCATTAATTATATAAAATATCACTTAATACACTCACTAGAAGTAACCTCATAGTCAAGCGAAGAACGCAAGAATAAGAGAACGTCACCCTCCACTGAGGTGGTTATATAGGGTCCATGTACCCCCCTGTTTTCCAAGCTGAGCACGTAAAACTACAACGTAAAATTACTTGCTTCCAAAAATCACCGGCCTAACCGTCGCCAATTTCGACGCAAACCTCCAACGGGTCTCAGTTTTCTTTGAAATACAATGTACAAACAGCTAAAATTACTTGGAAGTCCTTCGAAAATTGCCAACCGTCCGAACTTTTCAGCAAAACTCGCCTCAACGAATTTTAATTATAAAAATTCACGCCGTCCAAACTAAACAAAACATATTCCTTCTCCCTTTTTGCTATATATTGTCTTTTCTTACTTGTGCTCCCTTCTTACAAATCCCCCGTTGTATATCAGCCCTACCTAACTTTGAAACTGTTGCGCGTATACTTGTAACGTCCAATTGCATCGCTCCATTTCTCTTCCAGTTTTCGATCGATACAAACATCTTCGGTCTTGCTCTATCTACAGGCTATAGAACTGTCCTTGTTCACGTGTTTATCACGAACTCTAACTGATATTTACCTTTGCATTTTTGTCTTTCATATTCTTTATTAAAAACCGTCTTCGTCTGTGATATTGACCCGTGTCTGCTTGTAACGTTCGTTTATATTTCTACAAGTTATTGATTTTCTTACCCTAACCAAAACAAGCTCGTGTTTAACATGCCTTATAATACGTTTCAAGTTTGTCCTTAAGAATATAAATCCTATGTTAATGAATATGCAACGCTTTTACATTCTCGTACACTATCTGAAATTAGAATAAAAGCGGTATATTCACCTTGTTACCTGTAAACCTTAGTTCCTACTCTGTAAATATTATGCTATACCTTACTAAATAAATGAATGCAAAGCTGCAACTAAACTAAATTACCCTAAATTCCTACCTTAAGTTGAATATGCGCTATCTTAATTGTCTAAAATACCTAATTAACTTTCTAGTAGATTGTGACTACACATCCTAGTTTGACCTATGACCTTATGTATCTACAATTAACTTACAAATTACTGTTCTCAAACCGGAAACTAAAGTCCCGTTTTCATTTGTTTTTACAAGCATATTATTGACAAGAGGTGCATTCTTAACTTAGTATTCTCTAAACTGGGATTGTACGATATAAGACTGTAGCTTAGGTATATAAATTCGATTTCTACGATTATACCGTCATCCAGTACAGCACCATTAATGCCATTTTCCTGATTGTATGTTCTGGCAACTTCTACATTTTCCAACTGGGGCGACTACGATATATTGACTGCTGCGTTAGCGCTCTAATAATGCACAATTATATCAGATTCGCCATTTACTTGGTTATTAAGATTTTCATTCGAGAGTAAAATAGGGGGTGGTGTTGTTTGGAAGGTCAGACTCGTATGTTGTTTTTTAAAATGCAACTATTGACCACAACAAAGTGAAATCAGGTGGTGCTTAACATAATTATCTTCTAAGACAGATATTCCCCAATAATAATCCGACAACGTTACGCAAGCACTTAGACTTTTACTCTGAGTTACTTGGCAAGTACGGTCGAGATCAATAATAATTATCTGGATAACAGAATTTTGAGCGAGGTATTTCAGCGAGATTATACGTGAAATATTTACCTGATTTTCTGGACCAAAACTGGACGTAATAAAATAGAATAGGATAGCATTAGCTCCTATGTACGTTTTATTATTATTATTATTTTAAATATAGATGTAATGAATCGTCACAAAGGACATCCTAGCGGATGCGGTTTGTGAGCTAACATCTATGCAGCAACCGATAACACTCTAATCATAAAACATACACTGAGGTAACTAATTTGTAGTAATTTTATCTTAGCCTTGAATAAAGTTTAAATGAGCGTTTAACGTTAATTTTGGCATCAGCGCATCACGAGTTCGCTTTATATCGTTTTTCGTGCGTTGCAAATTACAAACCGTGGTTCAGCTAGTTGTTGCATTATGAAAATACGTAAATTGCACAGAAAATTTGCCAGAACGTTCTATAAAAAGATATAACGACAGTCTAATGAGGCGCATAGAAGTTGGCCTATATTGTACTGTTTAATTAAGCATCAGTGATGAGAAAATCGCATTTTTATGACAATGCTGTTGCAGCTTCCACGTTTTTATGAAAAAACAATAGCTTGGCATTTTCATATGATTCAGCTGGCTGCTAATTCTAGTTTGCGAACCAAATTTAATATGTAATTACATTAAAGTACTGTGCTCGGCTAGAGATGGTTATGATATTATTAACAAACAGTGTGTAGGTGTATAATATACTATGAATAATCAGTCGTGTAATAAAAATTTAACCTCTACGTTTTTGTTTAAGCGTCACCGTTGTTAATAATTAGATGAATTTACGTTTTAGGGGTGGCACAAATAATTTCAATTTGGTTTATGAATATTTATTAAAAGGTACTGGTTAATTAAAGTTTGGAGATTGTGATAAATCTATTCTTCTTAAATTTCATTTGTGATCAACTCTTAATTATAGATGTTAAAAAGCATTTTTCATGTTAATCACGAACAGGATACACTGCAACCAATATTTCATTCGCTTTTAATAGAATGTACTTGATATTTCAAGGACAAATCATTAGTACATTATGAATTCACACTATTAGTGAAAAGAAGTTACGGTAAAATGAGTAGAACCTAATAAATTTTGATTTGCCCTAAATGGGAGGGGAATCCGTAATAATATAAAGGTGCCTCGGCTAATTGCAGCGGTAGTGGGTTCCTATGGACGAAGAAAATAAAGAAATACAAAAATAATAAATAACACGGCTTAAATACAAAATTTCTACGATACATTAGCACACCCTGAAAGGTCTTTTTCTGTCAAAATCAAGGGACGTCAAACCGTTGATCACAGCAATTTCTTATGATGTTATTTCTAAATGGAAAACGGTTGTTCGCATAAAACTTGCTTGCTTTTGGCATAGTAAAATAAAATTGTAAAATAAAATACTTCTTTCAAATAAGATGCCATCACTGGGTAGCTGGATATCCTTAACAAATCACTCACTTTATCTATTTTCTAAATGAGTCCATACGTTGCTTGGAACAGCAAGGGTTCGGCAAAATTCCAAATTTTCCAGGTAAAAAAAACTCGCTTCCTGGCCAATGTAGTACCTTCGGGTGGAGCATTGGAAAATGAAATGTAAAGTAGTAGTAAAATGGAAAACAACGGACCCGAAACTTGACTATTTGACCGTATTTACTACATTTTGTCACCCCAAATTTTCACTACCACGTTCCTCCGCTGCACCCTATTCTACTTCTTCGTTATATACTTATTTGTTTCTGGTAAATGTTGGAAGATCTGGTCAGGAAATAAAAATTAATTTTCCAAACCTAGACTGCTCGAGTACAGAACCCTCTGCGTAAGCCTTATATACTTATGTAGTGGTCAACTTCTCCTGCCCTTTTCAGATCGGGCACTGAAATCTGCCTTGATTCTCCAACAGAGGTATCTCTAGAGTTATAATGACCAGAGGACGCCCACCAACACTTTAACTGGTTTCTTGTTTCTGTTTAATAGCTAATGTCATTCTTGTTTCATCTCTACAGGATATCGTTATCTTCACTGTATGCTAGCCCTTTCCTCTTTCCATTTTTCTATTTATGCGCCAATAATTAAGCCCCTGTACCCTACACCTAGTAACTTAATATATGTTTTGTAAATGGTGATAGTCTAAGAACCAGATATCTTTTGGTCATAAATTTTCTAATGCCCAGCTAAGAAAGACAAAACTGTTCTTAATACCATTTTTATCAACACACAACCAAGCATGATAATTGAAAGGTGAAGGTGATTCTACATTTGAAAATTAGTTTGACTACATGGGTGTTTGTAGCGAGTATTCATGAGAACAACTTTTCCAAAACAGCGTTAAGTTCCCTGGTTAGGAAGGTATAATGGTTTAAAACTATTTAAAAAAGCTCCATCCTATAGAAAAATAAAATCAGGTGCGTTTGATTTTATCGTAACTGATGACTTTTCTTTCCTAGTTTTTGATTCTATCCGTAAATAATACATAATCTGTCAGAAACTTACCTATAGCTCTCGGCTATATTTGCGCTGGTGATTCTTAAACATGGTATAAGCTACAATTTATTCATCTTTTACGCAATACACTATTAGCGCATTGCCTCTCTCATTTTTCACTTCTAAATCTGACTTCAGTACTACTTCTCTCTGTGACAGTAGATAGGGAAGAAGAAAGGAAAGAGGGTAGAGAATGCCCCTATTGAAACAGATCGGTCTGAACGACCTCTTGCAAATTTAGCAATAAGATAAGCACCATCCCAACACATCCATAATTAAAAACTAGATTCCAATGAGATCTAGACAGATCATTTTCCTACCAAGTGCATCCACTGTGATAAGAAAATTAGACGAAGGTAACACGACCAACTTAAATATACGCATATAATAATTTCAAAAACAAATGACTATGACAGGCATACCAAAATAATTGTACGATAGATAGCTAATCAAAGATAAAAATAGGAAAATTTTCAATACACCAGAAACAATCAGGAATAATGTTGAAAACACCAAAGGCGGCAGTCCCTCATCAACACGTTCAGGAGAAAACTGAAAATGTGTACTAACACCCTTATGATATAAAGTAATTGCCCTGACACATGGCACAGGTAGAGTTGAAATTAGTGGCGACGTGAGACACTGCTTGATTTCGTTTTTAGTCGAAACTTGGAAGCTATTGCTTCTCGCAACAGAAGTTTCCCACTCTTTACGCGTGGCTACATGATCTAATTTAGTAGTTATAGTCAATTCGCTTTAACTTTGGGATGACTTCACACATGAATATAATATCACATTGTCAATGTTAGCTTAAATTATAATATACTTATGAAAGATATAGGAATATTCCCATTGGCAAGAAGAATTGGTGGCAACATCGTACAGAACTGTCTACCTTTATTGTAAATACTCCCTGTATGTTTGTTGTGGTTTGTTTAGCATACTTCTTAATCTTCTTTGGGAATTATTTACGTTTCGATACATGACCTAGGATCGTTGTCAAAATAATTTTGACAACGTGGACAAAGTGGTGTAAGTCGAAAAGAAGATTAAGAAGAATACCTTTATTGTGTTAAATGATAGTATCCTTCAAGCGCAAATCTAGGTATTTATTTGCATACATTTGCCAACACTTCATTAATTACTACATTTGACGTCATCCTAAAGTTAAATTGAATGGACTATTAAGGTGTATGAGAATTGTGTCCCAGTTATCGACTGGTCGACCGAGCTTTTAAACACCGTAAATTTACCATCGTTTCGATTATTAATTTATCCGCCACTGGAAAACAGAAAAATTAACTTCTATCAACCTGATCGATTTTTTAATTTGTTACATATGTTAATGACGCATTGTAATTGGCATATTTTCTGTGTCACGTGTTTGCTTCTGTGTGCTGTATATCTGCACACACAATTCGTGGCTACTTGCAATATATTTCTTTTTTTCTTTTATAAAATTTTTGGATGATGACCATTATGAATAGAATTGTTTACTTATTTTGCTATTTATTTTCTTGCAGAAACCCTTGTATAAAGGTTATGCAAGTACCCCATGTTGCACCATCAAGTAGTCACAGTTTAACAGATTACTCTAAAAAAGATTAACATCAAATGTAGGCAATGCAGATATCTTATTTGTGCATTTATAGGAAATTGATTAACGACTATGTACAATGTTGCAAATACCCTACACAAATATCTATCTTATCAAAATGCATTTGTGGGAATTTACATTAATTTGGGAATACGGGAATAGTTAAACTCATATTACAGATCGTAAAATGTCCCCAAATTTGTATACAACGTATTTAAATATTCATTTATACTGAATATAAAGCAGCTGTCAATCGAAAATTGATTACTTAGGTTGATTTGGTTTTGGTAATACACATGTTTTTGAATGAATATGCAACAAATTCAAATAGGCTACAAACTGTCCAGTCTCTCCTTGTTGGATTTTTCCCACAAGATATGTACGGACCATTGAGTAATAGTGTTTAAAATTTAGATATAAAATAAAAATTGGCGATTACATTTACACAAGATACGAATGAAGCTGAAGGTTTTAGTTTTAGCGGGTTCGAAATTAAACTTTACATTGTTCCTTGTATTCGAGATAGTCGAGCATAGGGTAGTATAAAATGTTATTCAATCTTGCCTATTTTAAAAACAAAGAAAATGTTTGGGAGTCAAAGTCTCGTATAATTTAAGAGGATTAATTGCTGACGACCCCGCAGCTTGGTGTCGGAAATTTTGTTGTAGAAAAAGTACAACAAATAGAATTAACCTCCCAGCAAGTTGTAATCAATGTAAATGAACACTGATTAGCTATTCCGCAACTTGTGAAATTTCTAAGGAACGCTCGTCTGTCTAATAAGAAAACGTTGTTAAGTCACTCCTTACAACTGTGAATAATGGAGTGTTATTCGTTTGCAAATTGTGGTACTAAATCGAATCGAATACCACGAGAGAGGATTTGACGACAATTTGTAAATGTAAAACGCAGCTGCAGCTGTAGATAGAAAAAGTATGCATCAATATTCCAGACAATAAAGATATATCATTGTCAGGACGGAAGTGAAAGTGGATGAGTAAATTTACCCTGTGTATTTATTTATTTCAAAAAGATATATACCTGAACAGTGGAGTATATTAGCCTTTTTATTCTCACTTGCGTGTTATATATCATCTGATATTATCGATATGTTTAATAATGCAAACAATATTTTGTAGCAATTCTTTTCAATAAAATTAAGGGGATTTTCATATAAACGTATTTTCGAAAAGTCTTATATACATGTTACATGGACATTAAAATTAAGTGTTTATTTTATTTCTCAAATTTGAGGAAATGTAGAGAAATGAAATCTTATACATCAAAGGCTTTCCTAACACTAATATTATAAATCATCTATTATCCTCGGAAGGAATTGAAGGTTACAATCATTAATGGTTTTTCATTGTATCTTTTTACAACATTGATAGTGTTAACGATCATTAGTATGGATCATTTTGGAAAGTACGCTTCTTCGGTTTTTACTCAAGTGGCCTCATATCTGTTAGCAATAAGGACGCATGATTCACAGGTATCATAATACAATCGTGATATTATATTATTTCTGTCTAGCAATTGGAATATATGATTAATATTTTAATGCGATAGAGCTTTTCTCGAAAATTTGATGACTCACATTCTAGATTCCCCTGTACTTTTCTTGAACAAAAGATTTTTGTATATAAGGGCAAACTCTACTGCGATAAATCAGTATTAGTTTGAATAACGTTCTAATAAACGTTCGATGTACATAAGGTAATGTAAATATAGAGTTGCTTACGTGGAATAAATATGTTGGATAAATAAATTACCAGTAAGATTAGTGCTACAATAGTGTATTTACAAGATTAAATTAGTACCTACAAATAGTGATTAAGCTAGTACCAATGTAAACATTTGTGATTGTGAAGAATAATTATTTGACTTGTAGTTATTGGAAATAAAGGACAAAGGACAAGTAATGAACACGATACAATAGTTTACAATTTGGAAAATACTATTTAAAAATTCTTTGTTAAAACATTCTGTAGTATTGGTCTGTTCTGGTTTGGCAGCCTACGATTTTCTCCTATGTTTTTAATATGTAAACTGTCATTTTAGTCCTAGAAGTGCTTGTAAACATTCGTTACTAGTACCGCCTGGTTCCAATCTGTTTCCTTCATAAAAACAAAGTGGTTTCATTTGTGTCAAAATGTTATTACCGGGTCGTTTCATGAAGATCCCAGCGTATGGCTCTCTTGAATATTTACCTTGGTACAGACCGTCGCACCAAGGGATTTAACTAAAGAAACAGCGCTTATATTGGCGGATTTTAGTTTAACCCCTCGTTTGAGATTAATTATCTTGCTGTTGAAGTGCAAGGATTACGCCTTTGACAGATACAACGTCGTCGCCGTTTCCAAGCCAGTTGGGCTTCGGATATATTATCCACATTAGTGGCAAGTAGTAAGTTCCCAATACTTCTCGTCCTATTTAGATTATTTTTAGGGTCCTGGTTCCAGAGCCAGTTAGTAGTTACCTGTTAATGCAAAATATCCCCGAACGTGTGGACATATTGCAAATGCAAGGTGTACGGACCGCCCCATTGAAACTTATGTTTATGGTGTTGGCTTGATTTGTTATTACAAGTTTACTCTTCACTACCTCTGATGGTTGGATCTATCATGAATCTTTACTATTAGTTTCAACGGAGGTATCTCAGGTTGTATTTCTTAATTGGTTGTAGTGCAGGTAAGGTTGGATGAAGTTATGTACAATTGAACCAGATAATTAAAAATTATTCCAGTAGTGTGTTAGTTGATTACCGTTATTACAGTAATTATTATAGCAACATTTTGGTTGCTTCTTATAGTTAAAATTGTTTCAGTAGTGTGATAGTTGAGTAACACTATTATAGTAATTATTGTGGCAACGTACTGGTTGCTTCTTATAAATTTTTAGGTGTTATTCCAATGTCACACCTTATAAAAATTAGGTGTATCGTGTAAATCTATGCACGAACTTTATGTTGGGTTAAGCTTATTTACAGAATTTTTATCCAGCACTGCACCTTTTGTGGGCATAAAACCTGCACCCCAATAACTACTATTATTTTAGGTTATTACTGATATTGCATTAGGGGCACTTAGCCTGTCTCATGCTTAGATGTTTAGTGTTTAATATATGTTGCTCATAATTAATTAATAGAACTTTGATTAGTTTACCGTTCACTTTACATTTCAATTAGTATTTAAGGTTTATGAATCAATTGGTTGTTAAATTGAAAATATTAGCTGTATATAAATTAGTTTGTTGGTTTAGAGCGTTAATCTTCCTTGCTATAGTCAATTACCTAGGGGTCTGCCCGAGAACCGTGGAATATTTCTCGCAGTGCCTGCTAGCTTCTTGTTCTTGGCGCCCTTATATATGGTTTAGCTTTTACTTCACTCCTGTATGGTCTGTCCCTACCGGTCATGCGATTTTCTACGATCCAAAGAGCCCTACTTGAGCTATCCCGGAGTACTTTTGTCATCGTCCCTTCTAGGGAAATCATTATATCGATAAATGATTGAATTTTACCGTGACAGTATGCTTCAATACTATAAAAACTATGTCTAGCAAGCTCCAAAATTCAATGTGACCTTGACGTTCTATCAACATTGACATATGTAAGATACGTTAGTACCCGTACAAAACTGTTAAGCGGACTAAATTTAAGTCAAGTGTCAATTCAAATAACTATTCATATTGGTACAGGTATTATAAATGTTTAACACGAAACTTTTTTACTGTCAATAGTTTTAACTTCACTTTTAAAAGTTCAGAAACAAATGAATTTACAAACCAAAATTAGGCACACGTTTTCTATTTTTCCATTACAGCATTGAAAAAACACACCTTTCTATAACTATCCTATTTTATAACGGTGAAATTAATAGCACTTGTAAAACCTACATTATCTTATAGTTGTTTTCCTTCTATTTTTTGCGATGAGCCACACGCAAGTTTGTTTGATTCCAATTATGGACGAACATGTTCAAAAATTACAGGAGTCTGTCGAATTGACCTACAAGACGTGATGTTGCGGTGCCTGAATTCCTCAGAATTTCTAACGAAAGTGGTATGTTTATAACGTCATCACTCTAAGACATCGTTAGGATATAAGTTTGGGAACCATGAATACCAAAGTTGTGCTTTTGCCTGACCTATACGACGATATAAATATCAAGCTTGCCAGTACCGTCAAAGAATCCAACTGAAATGTGCTAGTGCGCAGTCACATATGTACATTATTTATAGCCTCAACTATAAAAAAACTTTCTCAAGCAGTTTTGACCAAACCCCTTCAAGGAATCTGCGATAAGTATCTCCATTTAGCCTACCCGGTAGAAGGGACAGACCAATCAAAAAGTCTCTAGAAATTCTCATGTACACCACATGTGGGTTTTCATCAGCACATATTTGACTGATATAAAACTCCTTATTGTATTCTAGAGACGCTAGCCGCATCAGTCAACAGTATTTGTGTTAAAAATGAAAGATTTTACCCTATCCCTTCTTGCGTCCTTCGACAGCAAGCCATGGTTAGTGGAAAATCGTCTTGTAAAAGTGATTATATGTGCCGAATATGATGGCGAGGGGGGTATAAAATAATTTTAAGAATTTCTAAACCTATCGAGTCGTGAATGATCAATCTTTGTAGAGCTTGTTGTAATTTTCGATTACGTCAATCATCTGCTCCTTAATTTCGCGAGCAGCTGTATAAGAGTGCTCTTTTTCAACGGTAACTTTTTTATAACACTCAGACGCTTGACTCTGTATCAAAAAGAATTCCTATCCAAAATGCATTTGTGAGACGAGAAAATGATCCTTACCACGATTTCAATAAATTGGGTTGAATGTAGACATTATACTTGTATGAGTGCAGCTGAGTTGGTTATAACAAAGATATATATGGTTAGCAATTTTTTTGTTTTGACAATACTGCCTCCATAGTAACAATCGCACATACGTCACGTTAGGAAATTGATCCTCGTGACGTTTTCAATATAATTTTCTCTGTTTGGGTTTTGTATTAGTGGGGAAGAAATAAAGATAACAAAGGTGCATAGTTATAATATAGTTTTCGTTGTGATAGAATTGCCGTCTTAGTCCTATCCACGAATTAATTTGTTAATTAGAATTGCATTCTTCATACGACTTCCTACACGCCGCCAATTTAACTTTATCAGGCTAAGACAACACCTAAACACGTAGTTATTATTTAATTTTTTAAAAAAATTGTACTGATTGTTCAGTTGAAGTAAAGCTGTTTGGTTTTGGTTGTAGACCTTACTCACATTTATAATTGGTATCTACTTGGGGCCTGGCAAACGATAAGTCAAAATATGAATTAAAAATTATTTTATATATCATTTTGTGAAAATAAAAACAATCAGTCGTTTTATGAACGCATCGAATTATAATTCCTCGTTTCTTTTTGTTTATTGCATGTCACCGTCAAAGATAACTGTCAAATTATTTTCCACATCTGCTAGTAGATAACGCAAAATATCCATTCACTTTCATTGGTAGCTAAAATTTTTTCTAAGTATTAGTACTTTGATGGATAGAAAGATTTTAGGTAGACATATACGTTTTCAAAACCCGCACTATTTGTATGTTCTTAAGTTTTAATGATCGCGTTGGTTTTTCATCATTGGAAGAACACACCCAGTGTTATAGATTGCGGTCCCTTGCTTTTAGACTAGATTACGTCGAATTTACGGTTGGTAATCTACGATGTAAATTATTACCTAATCAGGCGCATGATATTTTACTGCTAATCACGGTCATAGGTTATCGAGGTATAGGTTATCGAACTTGTTTCACCAACAGTCTATGAAAGTTGTATTGATGAACGGACGTTTATGAAAAATAGATGGGACTGTAGTCCTTTTGATTTTTGTTACCTGCTTGTCAAATCTATCAATCAACCGCTTAGTTAAGTGTTCTAATTTCATTTGTATTCCTTTTCAAGCAACTATAGTTTTGGGTTTAGTCTAGCAGTTCCAGATCAAACTAGTACATCTGTTTTTAAATATATTTTCCAACTCTCGCGTATGAAAACAACAGATTGCACAGTACTTAATTATTTAGAATGTGACGTATATCACTCTAGAGTGCGAAAGTAAATATCACTCTAGAGTATGGAAGTAAACATCACTGTAGTGTTGAAATAATTTTCACTTCTAGAGTGATATGACTGACGGATGAGATATTAGTACCTTAATTACCTAGATGACTCAACACGCCCTATGTCAAAAACACGATGTAGGATTTGTTCGACATTACCACTAGACGAGCACACGACCTTGCATCAAGGTAAGATATTTAAGGAAAAGAGCAACAGTGTACGTTTATTTAAAATATTTTTCCTAATTTTTTTCTTTAGTTGTGATCGTCGGAAGAATCGTGTGCAATACTCGTGCCAAAAGTGCCATTTTTTGCTCCAAACTGCAATCGTTCAGTTTCTGTATATTGCGCAGACTATATCTATCTATTTAGCCAACAATTTCATAAAAATGCTTCTGGATTATCACTAGGTAGGTAAATAGCATATCTATTATATAAGTATAGTTATTAACGTTTCGCTATCTAACTTTTATTAGTAGGTAAAAGTAGATAATCTACCTTCGTGACTATCTCAAAAAACCGGTTTTTTATCAGATTAACATTGAAGAATTTAAGGACACTCCTGGTCATTTTTGTACCAACTACAGGAATCTTCATAAAGAGGCGTCTGGTCCATTCTAGTCATATCTAGTGTCCGTAGGAAAATTTGTTCTCATTCCCCAATAACAATGATTAGACATAACAATAAATCAAAATAAAACAATAAATAAACAAAAATTAAAATTTATTAAATAATTTGTACATACATTTACTATAATTGTACATTCTTATACTTATATTTTATATGTATATTTTATATCTTAACATCATATATTACAACAAATATTCTATAATTACCTACAGTCTGAGTGTCGTCCACGATCGAGTAGTGTCTGATAGGTAGCGTTACAAAAGAGTCGGTAAGTAAGTAGCGTTAGTCGTCCCCTGGGCTTAATACAATATTCTTCTATACAACGGTATAGACGTGATGCTTTACCGATTCAATTAAATTCTGAGTAAACGAATACTCCTTAAACTCTTCTATTCAGCTGACATAATCATTGAACGTAATTCTATCTTTTATCACATCTTTTAATTCCTTATATTTTCTGGGCAACACCGAAATGCTTGATAGTAAGTAATTCCTTTATCTTCGAGTTGTAAAAGTATTGTTGATTAGGTAATGAAGTGCAATCGAATTTTTCAAAAGAATCGACAAAATCATATGGATGGACACCTTTTCGAGTTATTAATTTAAATTGATCTTTGCTCAAATGAGTAAATTCGCTTTTTAGTAGCGTAAAAGTATTCAGGTAAGATCCCAAAGTTTCTAAAGATGAACTCATAAAGCGAAAGCTATCGATGAATCTATAGTTGATCGAGTTTTCGGAAATGTGTTTTAAGGAGATATATTTTTCTTTAGTTACAGACAGCATTTCCACACGCCCCTCCAAATCAACAACTTTTAATTACAAAGTGGCTGTTATAACCACTCAGATTATGGAACACCACAGTAATTGAATTAGAAGCTTGATAATTGATATTACAACTCTCATGGGCTGGTCCTCTGTAGTTATCATCGGGCACTAAATGATCCTGATTGCGAACCTTATCTTCCGCACTAAACGGTTTTTTGCAAAATGGCAATCAGTTGGGTTTTCAAAGTCGGTTTGTTGTTTAATTGTCAATGGAGGTATATCATAGGGACACATAAATACAGTTTCAGTGTGTTCAGAAAATTGGTGAAGCTTCATAGTAAACCACTTTACAAAGTCAAAACCCCAATATGACCGATAAAACGATAACGAGTCATCATAACCGCACTTCACATAATATCCAACACCTTCATTAGGAGGTTTATACGTTTATTTTTTCTATTCTCCGATATCAGTATAGGAATTGTAGCAAATTTGTGTTTGTGTAGTTTCAAGGTGTACATATAATTTTGTGCCTCCAAGTTCTTAATTTGATTTATTGTCATTGGGAGCTGTATGCCATTTAGGTTTAATACTTCCGAGTAATGTGGGTAGGAGCATATCCAATCACTATTCTTCTTAACAGAGTATAACACCACCATAACAGACCACGCCATGCCAGCTCCGTCTTCATTTTTTAAGTTAATATACGCATGCTTCCGCTTAATCTCGTGGAGCAATTCAATGTACGAAGACCCTCGCATAGGATTACATTTGTTTATATTGACAACCAAGTTAACAATATTTTTCAGACTCCGACATCTTATTTTAACCATAGGTCCATATAAGTATCCTTGAAGATGGTAGCATTAGACGTTGTGAAATACTTATAATCATTCTTTAACTTAGAACCAGATTTAATCTCAAACTCTCCACAAAACGCTGTATTAAGTTTGATAGCTTCATCCATTTTATGAGCATTATGAATCCTTCTTTTGAATACACTTTTACAGTCTTTGAGGAAAGTCTTCACGTCTTTATGCTAGAGGTTGCTAATTACTTTAGTTCTTATAAGCCCCTTGAAAGCCGAGACAGAGTCCTTCCAATGTACTCACAGTTTATCAGTTTCGTTTCTATCTGTAAGTCCTACACATTTCTTTTGGGCTACTTTAAATTGTGATCGCATTGTTTTAATATTGGGCAACGATAGCAATAAGTTTTGCTTTTATCGGACAGACTTTGATTTCTTTATTGCATTATTATACTACGAATTCGAATTGTACATTCATAGAGATATTTCTTAATCACAACATTATCGTGTGAAGTCCCTACTAAGCCAAACAGAGCAGCAATATAGAGCACTACATCATTGAAGAGATCCATGTTGCTTGTTCAACGTTCAACAATAGAATAACAAACCATTTAAAGCGCTCTTATGTTTATCGAATGTCTCCGTCCTCCTCCCTCCTGCAATACCATTTTTAAATTCAAGATCATTTAATAATCATCATCATTAGATCTTCAGTCCTAGAACTGATTGGACGCGTCCCCTCATTGTTTCTCAGTCTGAACCAACCTATATATTTCGCTGAAATTTGCACAGTCTGCATCTATCCCTATCTGTGTGCAAAAGTCTGATCTCGGTCTACCCCTACCTATCTTTTCCTATCTCTGCTTGTGATATATCCCGTACTATTCCCCAGAAATGCCTTAGAACATAATAATATCTAGTCATTAAATATACTACTTTTGATAGATTAGTTAGCTGATCTGAAAATCATCTAGATTAGACACTCTATGAAATTCCTCTGCAAATAACTGTATAATTTGAAATGCATTAGTGATAATAACTTTTATAATTAGAAACTCGTTATTCGATAAATTGTTAATAATTGGAAACACATTAACTAATAGTTTAATGATTAGAATTTTATTAACCCGCTATTAGTTGAATGATTAGAAGATTTATCGTCAACACTTTGACCTTCACGTATTTCGGTATAGTTTCATATTTACTAGCGCGTTGTTGGACTACAGTTTTACCATCACCGTCGCACGAAACAATGTTCTTGCTACTCAGGAAACTCGGACCCTTCAACAACGTCATGGATATTTTTGTCAAAGATTTCTGACGTATATCGGATGAATGTTGGACGTGTGTCGGATGTGTTGGATGTATACAGTTATGAACTTTTGTCTTTTGGCAAGTATATTTCCTTTCGTAACCAGTATGTAGGTTCCTAGAATTTTATAGTATTAATACGTCAAAAGCAATTAACAGAGTAAAAGCTAATGAGTCCACATTTCTTCTTATCATCCCACTTTAGTTTCTATCTGTATATAATTATATCAATCACCAGGAAAACCCTGTTCTAATTTACAAATAATATTTACCGCAGGCTATGTGATTTAATGTTTGTATAATGGTGATTTAATTACATATTAATATTCTATTCAGCGTATTTTAATACATCAGAAGCAATTATCAGAGTAAAAGGTGATGAGTTTTATTTTTTGTCCATTCATGTACTCGTAGAATTTTATTGGTTGAAGGTTAAAATAATACACACTAATGATTATACTGCACGTTCGCTAACTCCTCTATTTAATGCAGATTATTTTCAGTGCTTCAGTTTACAAAATGTCATCGTGTTAAGCAAGTGTGTTTCAAGAATTATGAATTTCATCGGTGTTGAAGTCACAAATGATGTACGAGTAGTGCAATTAGACATCTACAAGCTGGTAAGTAAAACCAATTTAGTCACATCATGCATCTGTTGAAGATTCCGTTTATTTTCATAGGTTTGAAATAAGTAGGAACAGTCTGTACTCTTACGTCTACCATACGAGAAAAACGGTGTGATCTTGCTTTACTCGTTCAAAGGGATTTCGTCGAACGCCATAGTCGAATCTTCTTTAGAATCCTCTGCCTCAATAACGTTTTCGTAATTTCTAAGTCTATTCTCTTGTAGAAATAGAGATATTAAGGCATAGGCTTGATAGTCAGCGAATATTGTTCTTATATTAGATTGAAGGTCCATGACTTACCTCGTTTAAAAATCCGTACATAATATAATATAAACATGTCAGAACCGCACTTGCTTACTAAGTCGCTCACCTCGATTTGCTGACAAAGCGCCGGGATCAGCTATGTTCTCGGGGCTTCTCCGAATACATAGACACATTTCAGAAGTTTAATTTCTCATCTTTTAACGAAAGAATTTATATGTATAAGAAATTAGTCATATGCCCAGGCATAGGCCCAGGGTTTGAAGTGTAGGTGCGAGTTTAATTGTTGTTTATTTATTCCTTTACTTTATGTAGTGTTAAGAACCTATTTTCTTGTTCTTTATTCGGTCTACTATACGCCTGATTATTGAAAGTTATTTTTAAAGAATCCCTAATACTCTTAAATGCCGTTACAGAGATCACGGATGATAACTTCCAGCAATATTTACTGTACTAATTACTTTCTGAACACGATGATTATATTATACTTATTATAAAATCTAATCACGTTAATTTATTTACAAAGGTCCTAACTGTTCTTCCGTAATTTATTCGGACATTAAGCATATTTATTTTAACTACTGGAATAATAATTTAGTTAATATCCCTTGTGGATTAATTTGCTCTAACTGTCGGATCGTACAGTGTATATAGCTAATTATACAATTTCCACATGATACCACAAATTACTAGACTGTTTTAGAGTCTTTGCAAAGCATATGAACTTTGTAGCTGTCAATCAATCCAGTGTTTGTTTATTGGCTTTATCTCTTCAATTCTATATTGTTCAACGTCATTGTTACAATACTAATAATTCAAGTGGAATTGTTAACAAGAATTTAGGTTCTTTGAAATGTAAACTATTTTCAATCGAAAAGACATTTGTTAATATCAACGAAAGATACAACAAGAAAGATTTCCAAGCTTTTAATAGTAATTTAGACTATAAATAAATTTCAAATTTTTTTTAGAATATTCATTGTTACGGGTGAAATAAGCATTAAATAAATTAAATTTTGATTTGGTCTGGAGGAGCGGGGACCACGGACAATTTTAGGGTGCATCAGCTAACTATAGTGGTACGGAAATCGGTTCATATGGATGAATGAGAAAAGAAAATAAAGAAAAATAAAGAAGTACAAAAATAGTAAATAACGAGGCTTAAATTCGAAAATTCTACATTACGTTAACACTTACCCTGAAATGTTCCTACTGTCAAAATCGAGGGGCGCCAAATATTCTGTTACAGCAATTTGTTTGATATCATTTTTGTACGGAAGACTTATTCCGCATAAAACTCCATTGTTTTGGTATCCTAAAGTTGGTATTAACTAAAGAAATTTCTCAAATTTAGTGCTCCTTCTAAATACTACTATTACTGCGGTAGGTGGATATCCTTTACAAACTATCTATTTTCTAAATCAATTGAAATAAAAATCAACCTAAACTTAACCTCTATTAACATAAAAATAATTTCTGTACATATACAAATATAATACCTTATAAACAACTTCTTACCCTACAAATCTGGTTAGGTATTGGTAAAATAAATCATACAGAAAAATCTTAAAGTAGATAAATCTAAGCCATCAATAAAACTATTTGCCACTTCCAATTTTCCTGTTTTGACATTAATAAATCCCAAATTATTGGCAAAGTCGTTAAAAAAAACAAAAAGGCAGTGGAATACCAACTTTGCCTTGTATCATTGTCCTTTCCAATATATTTAAGTTTTTATATTATTACTAACCTAAATTTCACTATAAATTTGGTATTTCAACCACTATTCGCTCCTTCCGTCGCCAATCAGTGCTATCCAATAATTGTTTTCACCTCTAAATTAATTCCTTATCACTTAAACAACGACCAATAAGCTTTTGGTAGATAAATGTATGATTAAAATTCTTAAACGTACAAACTATCTACTCGCGATGTAATTCCATGTATCCAAGACCACCAATGTTGCTTGCAATCATTCCTTTAATGTTACTACACAGAAAGCCTCCTTGTACTAACCAAGCTATAAAGTTCCAACTTTATGGAGGCATGCCTCGTCAGGTCCTAACTCTTGTTTTGAAACTGTTCTCCGACATCATACCCGCGCTCGCGCGTAAATGAACATACCCTGCCACTTGCAGATGTATTTCATTTTACATGTCAATCGTCGTCTTCTCCGTTCGGGAATGTAACTAAAATTTTCTTGGAGCTCTGCACATTTAACTTCACTTTTTACTTTATATTCTATCAAATTCCCATATAAAAACTCACTTCTATCCCCCCCACACCGATGTTCAATTCGCGCGTAGCTCTACATCTTAATGTTTTCAGGTAACCGACTTATGTAACTGACTTTATTTCCTCTGTCGTTACTTCCAATAGATCTAACCTACGCCTACTGTAAATCATATTTTATTACGGTCAGCGTCTTGTTTATACAATGTTTCGAGTTTACTCTATCCATATCACACTAGTTCTCACGCTTACAATGTTTTACAATGTATTTATCTGTGGAAAATGTATACGTAAGTACTCGTCACATTTCGATATCTGTTTTGTGGTTGTTTAATGTCATCGTCCTTTCGTTCTTACCATACAATGTATTTGAAGGAATAAGTTTCTACTTTCCTATTTGAATGATCCCTATAGCAACAAAATTGAAATATCCTGATTAATTAAGAATGTCCATTTAAGAAATCTTTTATACAAAGTGCGTCCATACACTATGCCCTTCAAATTAACTTGTATTTTTTTTACGTCTAATGTATTATTATCCTAACTTGCCACGTTACAACATGTATTTGAAAATATACTTGATTTTGTTTGGTTAAAAGTCTTTGGTTTTTGTATATTTTCCTATTTCTCAGTTAAGAAGAAACTGCCGTTATTTTTTTTTCCACTAAGCAAATGTTGCAACCCTTTTAATATATTTTAAGGTCTACATCTTTAGTAATGTAATAACGAAATAAACAAAGAACATTGATTTTCTACAAAAACTTTATTCTACTCAAGACGATTTGGCCGACAGGTGGTTGGTTGTACCCGATTCCTGTAAAATATGTAAAAATGGCCTTACATTTGCGAAACGATATTTTTCCTACAACCAGTTTCGGTTTCGAGTTTTCCAGTTTAAAAATTTTAACATCTTAATTTCGCTTTTTTGGAATTATATGCAACGAACACCAATTGCGTACAAGCTAAAGTTCATTGAAAACCAAGTTTGGCATTAATTTTCTACTTGTTTAATTAACAGATACACATAAATTAATATTCATCAATATTTGAATCATGGCATTATCCAAAGTAATAAACCATCTGCGAAATCAATAAGGTTTAGGCGGAGTCAAGATGCATTTAATTAATCGTTGGTGTTTGATTTACCTAATTTAGTAACATATAACTTTCTAATAAATGGACATGTAGGTTCTAACTTTATTATAATACTGCCTACTGTTTAAAGCAGCATCCTTCGATTTCTGACGAACCTCTAAATATCCAATGGCTCCACTAACAACATTGACCTTTTTAAATTGAATTTATACCCTCTCATTACTTTCATATACTTCGAGGAACTTTAAGTTATTGTATAAACAGTAAAATCACACTGTAAAATAATAGTATGACGTGGATAACTTGACCATTAATTCAAGACAGCTTCGTTACTTTATCTCTTAATTAATGAATTGTAAGAGCGTCGTTAGGTAGGAGTTAGCCAATTAATCTTTCTTGGGTGTACTCCAGAGAGGAGGTACATTTACGCTGCAGATGATTTGTGTTAATCAAGAAAAGAGCTTGCTCGTGTAGTCCGTATTTATCTTTCTCCTTTACAGGAATTCTTATGCATATTAGGTATTACAAGTTGAAATTTTCTAGAGCTGAAAAATCTCGGCTAAAGTCTAGGACGTTGAATCGTTTACCTAAGGGAATAATATTCATTTCCCGAACGTATCTTTTAATATACATTTACAGAAGGTGCTTGCTAGAGTTTATCATTTGCTTTGTTCATATTGTGTAAATTTAGGTGGAAATTTTGGATATTGCTTGCTCCAGTTTCATACATTGATAAAGTACTTCTATACATTAAATCGGTTCTCACACTGCAGTAGTGTGAGTGTATCATCACGTGTAAGAGTATATTACATTACTAGCGTGGAAAGGGGCCCATTTCTCACGAGTGCGACAGTTCTACGAGTATGAAATGGCACTTTTTGTAAGAGTAGTGTACACTATTTCTCCAACGACCCCGACTTTTGTCTTTATACAATTCGCAACTTATTTGCTTCAAGCGCATGAATGCGAAAAGGTAGAAAACTAGTAGTCGTCGTAGACATGTTGGATTGTCTAGAAAATTAACGTTCTAAAAATTATGTCAAGTTGGATGGGCCCATTTAGGAATTCAAAAATGTTTACACAAATCGTTAGTACCTCGTTAGTACCCCCCAAATCCAAAATCTTATCGTTAATACTCAAAAATTATAATTAAAATTTACAATCCAACTTGACATCAAGTTTAGATAGACCCAACTTTAACGAATTGAAATTTTTAAAAACCGACTTAGCCAGTCATTAGTACCCACCAATTCCAAACCTTTATCGTTGGCATTCAAAAACTGCCAAAGTTATTAACAATTAAATTATGGGATTTCTAATTGGCACCAAGTTAGGTGGAACCACTTGAAAAGATTGAAATTTTTAAAAACGGATCTCGTCAATCGTTAGTACCTTGTTAGTACTTACCAAATTCAAAGTTACAACGTTAGTACTCACAACCTACAAAAGTTATTAAAAATTTTAATGGGCCATCCAATTTGACGTCAAGTTAGGTAGATCCATGTGAACGAATTGATATTTTTCAAAACCAATGTACCCACTTACTGGTACCTCATTAGTACCCACCAAATTCAAAATTGCATCCTTAGTACCCAAAAATTACAAAAGTCAAGAATAATTTATTCAAGTTTGTAGCAATTTAGGAAAAATGGTCTTATTGTAAAAAGGATTTCTTTAACAACAAATAAAGAAATAATAAATAGAATAAGGAAATTGGTTCTGTTCACATTGAACACGCATTCAGGAGGTACTTTTCAATTCCAGTTGATTAAAGTAAACTCAAATAAAATATCAACGGCCATGGTATTTATTACAGCAACTGTAAACACGAATTATCTATACTTGCAGCATAAATCTGCATTCTTCGATAACTCAAATTGTTATATTTATGAAACTTTCAAGCAGTATAAGGAAAACACGTTTTTCAGCTAGGGCAAAATCCCATACAGTACGACTCTTCTCACGTCACACTATATAATCTGTACAACTTTGAGATCAGACTCTTTCACCTCCAAAGCAATAGATGATAACCCATTAGCTATTACTATACGGAAGTGGCACTATCGTTACGAGAACTATTATATGATAAAACAATTGACGCGATAAGAATTATTACCTAATTTTTCTTTTAGGAAAATAAACATGATGTCTGGTTGGATGGATTTTGTTAAATCTGGGTACTAACAATGAAGTTCGAATTTGGTGGGTACTAATGAGCTATTAATTATTGGCAATGTCGATATCTAAAAATTTCTATCTTTTCAAGTGGGTGTATCCAATTTGATGTCAAATTGGAGGACCCATAATTTAAATTGTCAATCACTTTTGCAGCTTTTAGGTACAAACGATTACAATTTGGATTTAATGGGTACCGAGATACTGTTGATTGACTAGGTTGGTTTTTAAAGATTTCAACTCTTTCAAGTGGGTCCATCTAACTCCTTGCCAAATTGGAAGCCCATAATTTAAATTGTCAATAAATTTTGCAGTTGTTAGGTATTAACGTTAAAAATTTGAATGTAGTGGGTATCAACTGTACTGGCCCGCCCTTGAAATATGAATACTTTTGTATATTAGGGTCTTTTAGGTATAAGTCAGTCGAGTTAAGGATGCGATGTCGTGCGGTTGTGTGTCTAGGCACGTGTCCTCCGATCCGTGTGTTACGTTCATTTTCGTAAATCATTAATTAGTTATATGCAATAATTTTTATCTTAAATTCCTTTGGCGTTCAGCACAAAAATTAATTTCGTTAATTAAAAAATAACCCTTTCGTGTATTAAAATTTGTATAGTAATTAATAATAAATATCCTATCTATGTCAGTTGATAAATCTTTGTGCTTCATTAGAAAAATAAATATCCTTTCTAAGAATTTCGTCCTGTGGAATTTACGCCTTAATTAGATAGGCGACTTTCCAAGTATTTTAATAATTAAATGCTGGTGTGTTTTCCTTGTTAAAGAATTCGGCGAACTTATTTTAATAAAATTAAGGTTTTCCTGGTTTATTTCCTTACTTTGGTGCTTTAGCAAATGTAACGATTCATTTGCTGTTCGATTAGCGACCAGAAAACACGTTGTTTTGTTTCGCTCGTTTTCTTGATGCGAATTTCCGGCACGCATTATTTAGCGTGGTGAGTTTATATAAAACAATACGTTTCGGCTCCATTAAATTAAATTTATTGTTCGTAATTATTCTAGCTTCCTGCGGGGGACACGTTAATCCCTTGAGCTTCTTCTGGGAATGCGAGGTCAAATGCGCTCTGCCTGGACGTAAGACCAGCGACTGGTTCCACCCTGATGCCAGTAACTCGAGGGCGAGTCCTTTTTTCTTTGTATGCGATTCTGACTTCGGAACCAGAACGTTCTAAGATGACATTTCCAAATTTGATTCTTTTATATATGAAAATTATTAAACTATTTTGGCATTTACTGCTCTTGTGTTACGGCCTTACTATTGGTTGCTAAATTACTAAAACTATACATTGTTTGTAAAAATAGGTTAAGTGAATATTTACGATATTCTAGAGCTGTGGTTTTTAGGGTTGCGTTTGGTTCTTTCTTTTTTTACTAATTACTGTCAGGGGATAATTACCTAAAAACTACAGCTCGCCCCTTTTCATGAATAATTTTTTTTTACTGTGTTGTGTAAATATTTTGTTTAATTATAAGTTTTTTTTTCCTTTGTATGTTTTGTTCTGAGTGTGAATGAGTGAGTGTTTATATATGTTTTTTTCTATTTTTTTCCAGGCTCTCCTTTACTTACTTATAGGTATAAAACCCCGCCCACTCACCGATTGAGCCCGGTCATCCTTTTTTCTTTCTTTTTTTTTGGTTCTTTTTTTATGTTACGTCAATGTACGTAGCACGTGTATTAATGATTGTTGATTTATAAACTGAGTGAGTTACGAATTAATTAGTAGTTTTAATCGATGTGGTAGTGACAGCATCTTTGAAATTCGTTCATTGTTGGATTACTGTAACAGATAAGTTTGAGTAGTTAGAATTTTGTTCATTTGCGAATAGCAACGCTGTATGTGTATATCTATAAGAAGTGTCGTTTAACCTCATTGCGATTGTATTTTACGGCACGCCGAGTATTGTGCATTTATTTCTACTTTGTTACATTATTTTATCACATTATTTAATTAAACCCATGCAAAATAGGCTGCGAGTTGGTTCATTCTTTCTAAACAGGTAATAGCGAGACAACGAAGCTTTACCAGAATATACGTGTATCCAGGAGGGTTGTTGCTAGCCAGGGCCAACACCTCAAGGGCAACCGCTTTGGTGACGGGTCATAAAGCAAAGACGAACATTACACAACGAGGTACTAATTTCTTCAAGTGGTCCATCTAACTTGGCGTGAAGTTGGATGGTCCATTTAAATTGTTTATAACTTTAGCAGTTTTTGGGTACTAACGATACAATTTTGGACTTAGTGAATACTAACAAGGTACTAACGATTGGAGTAAATGTTTTTTGAATTCTTGATGTGGAATCCATCCAACTTGACGCACGTGTAAAAACATCTATCGCATCGCTCTAGAATTGAAAAGTATTTTGACACTATTGTGATATGTAGTTTCGCACTCCAGAGTGATATACGTCACTTTCTTAATAGCTAAGTAGTGTGCAATTTATTGTTTTCACACGTGGTCCTTGGAAGAACCTTTTCAGCTGATATGTTTACTATACAGTACGTATTTAAAAACCGGGTAATTTATTATTCAGATTTCAAGTATTGTTTAATTTAAATAACCTACGACCTATAACATTAATAAATCTACCGGGGTACAAGTCAAGTCATATCAATTGTTGTCTAAAATGAGTTACACTCCAAGAGGACTGGAGTTATTATCTTACGTTGTAAGTAAGTGATTAAATTGCAGCAGACACTTGCGAGGAGCAATCGTTATGTAAATAAATAGCCGTATTAAAAAAGTGAATGATAAACTGGTTACGTCGATATGACTAATCAGTGCACAACGCATTTTTATTGTCAGTATGTGTCTTAAGTACAGTTAGTTAAACATTTCTCTCACTTTTAGTCATATTGTCACGGAAAATTTTGGTATAGTTACCAGCTGCTAGGAGAGAGCCTAGGTTGCAGTTTCTAGCAGGGGGTGGTGACATCTTTTGTTACGGTCTCATCGTGATGAGACTCAAATTCCGGGTGGATCGCTAGGGCTATATATTGCCTTAACCAGGAGTAATCTAATCAGAGAATAAGAGGCAGAACAGGGAATCACAAGGTGCCAGGGCAAAGAAATATTGGAGCATACGAAACCTAAAGTCTTTGTTCCAACAGACTTCTAAGGAACCTTCTTATCAGATCATCAACTTTAAAACATGCAACTTCACAAAAGCAACTACTATTAATGCAATATCGTAACACAAGAACAAAGAAAGTCAACAGTTCTGAGTACAGACTATTCATCATCATTGGGGCTTCAGTCCTGAAACTAGTTAGACGCGTACCATCATTGTTTCCTATTCTGAACTAACCTACAGATTTCCCCGAAATTTGCAGTCTGCATCTATGACTATCTGATCTAGTTCTACATCCGCCTCTTTTTTCCTATCTCTGCTTGTCATATATCCCATACTACTCCCCAAAAATGACTTAGAACGTATTATGCCCTTCTATTTATTATATTTTTTCCCAAAGATATCCTTGTTCCCTTACTGTTTCTATAACCTATTTGTTATTACCTTTGTCTGTCCATCCTCAAACATCCGAAGCACGGCATTTCAAAGGCCGCTACTGTTCTTCTGTCTGCTTTTCAGACTGTTCGTATTTCGTAGGCATATTGTCTGTGCTGTGCTCCACACATACGCTTTCAACAACTTTTTGTTCTATGTTTATTGTCTTTCAACATAGGCGCCGTTCTTTCTTGTTAGATGCAGTTCGGTCACCTTCTATTGTTTTACAATTATATACCCTATTTCTCCGACATTCAGTGGTTGCGAAGGGGGGTAAGCAGCCTGTGGCTGCCAAGTTCCTACAGCACTTGAACATTTACTGATTTAATATTTTTTCCAATATGTCTTTTCGCACAGTCAACATTAGTTGCAGATATTTCACAACAAACAACTAGTTGTTTATAATAATCATCAGATTTGTCTGTGCTTATTTTTTCGTCATTGGGTTTCCCGTCTCAAAACTGGTTGTACATGTACTTGCACTTATTTCTTTTCTAAACTAACCTACATGGTTCCCTGAAATTCTCACATAGTAATACAGGTCGGTTCCCCTTATATTGTTTTCTAATATTATGCCCTATTTCACAGAGATTTATTGAAGGGGGTTAAGCAACCTGTGGCTGCCAAGATCCCCCAACACTTAGACATTTGCCGAAATAATAGTTTTCCAGTAAATGCTTTCACGCAATTGCCATAATTCGAGAATATTGCCCATCCAATGCTTGTAGTTGCTTATAATAAATATCATGTTCCTTCTATTGTTTTCTAATAGTATGCCCTTTTTCACTGAGATTTATTGAAGGGGGTTAAGCAACCTGTGGCTGCCAAGATTCCCCCAACACTTAGACATTTACCGAAATAATAGTTTTCCAGTAAATGCTTTCACGCAATTACCATTATTCGAGAATATTGCCCCTCCAAAGCTTGTAGTTGCTTATAATAAATATCATGTTTAAGTGCAGCTACTTTCTTCGTAATTAATTTATCCATCTTGGGACTGGTTCGATGCGTAGCTCCATTGATTCCTCTTCTGAGCTAGCCTACACATTTCCCTGAAACTCCTACAGCCTACATCTTTCACTATCTGTGTGCAGTAGTCTAACCTAGGTCTACCTCTTCTTCTCTTTTTTTCCTATCTCTGCTTCTAGTATATTCCGCACTATTCCTTCATGCCGAAGTATGTGGCCTATCATCCTATCTCTCCTATTTTTTACCGTTTTCCACATATTTCTTTCTTCCCCTACCATTTTTAGTACCTCTTCGTTCTTAACTTTGTCTGTCCATGATATCTTCATCATAGTCTGTAGCACCACATTTCAAAGGCTTCTACCTTTTTCTTGTCCGCTTTTCCCACTGTCCAGGCTTCACAGCCATACAGTGCTGTGCTCCACACATATGTTATGAGCAATCTTTTCCTTGTTTCTGTGTTTGTGGTCTTTGAGCACAGTAGTTGCTATTTCTTGTTAAATGTAGCACGACCTTGTGCTACTCTTTGTTTTATATCTTTTGTGCTTTTCCCATCTTCCGTTATTTGGCTTCCTACGTAGCAGAAATCCTTAACCTCTTGTAAGTTCGTGTTACATATTTGTTTTCTTGTTTTTGATTTATTTTTCCCTCCTTTGCATACTAGTACCTTAGTTTTACTTTTATTAATTTTCATACCGTATCTCTCTGTTAGAACCGTTTCCATTTCATTGAGAGCAGCTTCTAACTCTTCCTTGCTAGATGCTAATACCGCTATATCATCTGCAAATCTAAGCATATCTATTTTTTGTCCCTGCATAGTAATTCCAAATGTCTTCCTGCATTTGACAGTATTCATTGCCTCCTCAATGTACAAGTTAAAAATTAGTGGGGATAGGGAACATCCCTGTCTTACCCCCTTCCTGATGTTTACTTCTCTACGTTCCTGCTCTAATTCTATTACTCCTGTTTGCTCTTTGTATAAGCTATGTACTATCCGTCTATCCCTATAACTCATTCCAATTTTTTTGAGTATTTCGAACATTTTTTTCCATTTTACATTGTCAAATGCTTTTTCCTGATCTACAATCCCTATATACACGCTTTTCCCTTTTTCGATTGTTTTCTCCATTATCACCCTCAGAGCTAAGAAAGCCTCCCGTGTTCCCCTGTTTCGCCTAAACTCAAATTGGTCTTCTCCTAGTATTTCTTCAGCCCGTTTTTCCATTCGTCTTTGTACAATTCTAGTTAATATTTTTGATACGTGTGCTGTCAAGCTTATTGTTCGAAAATTTTCACATCTATCTGTGCCTTTCTTTTTTGGTATAGTTACTATGATGTTATGTTTGAAATCTTTGGGTATCTCGCCTGTCTCATACATATAGCTTACAAGTTGGAAGAGACGTTCTGTTACTGCTTGACCAGCGGCTTTTAGAGTCTCCGCTTGCACCTTATCTGTACCCGGCGCCTTACCATTTTTCATTCATCTCTAAGTATATGATATCCCAAGTCATCATTTTCAATGTCTGATTCCTTTTCTAATGCAGTTAGTTCTTCTCCTGCATATAAATTCCCTATATATTCTTGCCATCTACCCACTTTCTCTACCTTTTCTATAATGACATTTCCTCCCGCGTCCCTTATATTTTTCCTATGCGGTTCTATATCCTTAAAATTGATTGTAATTAGTTTGTATGCTCCATCTGTCTTTCCTACTTCCATCTTAGTTTGTACCTCTTTGCACTTTTCATCAATCCATTGTTCTTTAGCTTTCCTGCATTTTCGAATAATTTCCCATTTTATGGCTTTGTATCTCTGTTTTCCTGTTTCGTCTGATTTATTTTTTTATTTTCGTCTTTCTTCTATTAAATTCAGGATATCCTTTGTTATCCATGGTATCTTATTTACTTTTTGTGTATACCCCAGAATATCTCTGGCCGCCATGTCAAGGCTGGATTTAATGTTATTCCATTCTGTTTCTACTTCCTTTGTATCACATATTTTCCCGATATCTTTGAGCAATTCATTTGACCTTTTTTCGAATCTTTCTTGAATATCTTTCTCTTTTAGTTTCTGTAGGTCTAAGTGCCTTTTTCCGTTTCTTTTTTTCAAATTTTTAAATTTAAGTGCGGTCTTCATAATTACGATGTTGTGGTCAGTGTCTATATCTGCTTCTGGGTAGCTTCTACAGTCTTTTACTTGATTTCTAAACCGTTGTCTAACAAGAATGTAATCTATTTGATATCTTCCTATATCTCCTGGCATCTTCCACGTATATCGTCTTCTAGCATGATGTTGAAATAATGTGTTTGTGATGATTAAATTGTTCTTGTCGCAAAATTCTACCAGTCTATTACCCTGTCGTCTCTCGTGCCTAAACCAAATAAACCTACTACCGCTCCTTCCCTACCCTCACCTACCACTGCATTAAAATCCCCCGTAATTATTAAGTTTTCATGTCCTTTTACGTGTCTTAATATGTCTTCGATATATTTGTAGATTGCTTCTACCTCTTCGTCACTGTAGCTAGAGGTGGGCATGTATACTTGTATTATTACTGTGTTTACCGGTTTAGATTCTAATCTAACCATGAGTACTCTTTCATTCTTTTGTAAGTAATTTTCTACACAGTATCCTATCTTTTTCCGCATAACTATCCCCACACGCAAATTTCCTTCCTCGGCTCCTGTATGAATTACCCTGAAGTCTCCACTCCAAAAATCCCCCGCCTCTGGCCACCGAACTTCGCTGATATCTACTATGTCTAATGATAACCTCTTCATTTCGATTTTTAGGTTCTCTAGCTTACCCACTTGCTTCATAGTTCTAACATTCCACGCTCCGACTCGCAAAATATTCCCGACTCTTATTCTTAGCTTTCCGATCGCATCCTCCGAAGTAGTCCCCTCCCGGAGATCCGAATGGGGGACTATTTTAACTCCGGAATCTTTCGGACTATTATACTCCTCTTTTTTCCGGAAGTTATTTATTTTTAGATTGTGATTATGAAATTCCGTTTTTATTGAAATGCCACGACTATTTGATAAGACAAAATGAGTACTCTCTTTTATAAAGCCGTTTGTGGGTATAGCCCTATTTGAAATTTTATCTTTCCTTTGTTTACGTACACAAACATACAATCAAACTATAAAACAATTTAATATGTATAATACTTATTAAAACCACCTCTTATTAATAGGCCACAATTCCATATATGTTTGCATAGTTTTAAATACTTTATTAATTTAGTGTACTTTTGAATTTGAAAAAACTTATTTGATCAGTAACATTATAATCTAAGAAAATTAAATACACCGTCCTATTGCTGCTTAAAATCCAGTAAATAATTAGAATTTGGTGTCAGATATATAATGTCTGGGATTAAGTAATTAAAGTCTAATGTTCTGTCTACAATAAGTAAGGCAGGTTGAATTAAAAAGCTACCAGAACAGTAATACATCATCTCGTATCAACATCATAAATCAGACCTTAGAATACGTTAATTATATGTGCAAAGTTTGGTATGCTTTGGTTTACATACGCTGAAAGTTTAATTTGTATTGGGGGTGCTGTAAATTTGAACAGACTGGAAGTGTTTTTGTCATGTTAGCTGTTTTCCCGTTGCACAAAGTTTGCATAAAGATGCAGCTTCCTAGTTTATTGTTTCAAATAAGTTAACTATAAACGAAATGCACCTGCATAAACATTCATGATTAAATTTAAATGGTAAAACGGCATGAGCGTAAATATTTGTATGTCGTACAATGCGGTAACACAATCGGGTTTATAAAGTGTTTCTAGTTCTACAAATTCGCATATGTGTGAATGTAACTATTTAAAATGCCTGGTTGCATTTTTTCCGTTAATTGAATCATACAAGATTTTTCACTACCTTCTTCATTACAGTTCAACCGCTTTGATTATTGTGCCACAGAGATACGCTTTTATATTTCCGAACTAGGAAGATTTCAAATTTAATACAGTTTTTCAGTATGTTGTAATTAACTCGGGTTTTGTAGATCAATTGCAGAATTGTTTTATTCATTTATCGTTCTGTTTGTATTGTCACGTATGAAAATAAGCAAATTCCAGTACTGAGCTGTTATAAGATTCCCTACAAAACGAGGAAGCTCCGCGATTATCCGTCCAAATCTATTTTCAAATGATTGCAATTATTTAACGGGTGAAAGAATCGTTAGGCGCTTAAATTTTAAATTGCACAGAAGGGCCGGGAATCCCGTAACAAATTATGGGTGTACCGGCCAGGTACAGTCGTACAGGAGTGGGTTCCTACATAAACAAATTGTAAAGTGAAGAAAATATAACGGGGAAATTAAATTATCAAGTGATGCTACTAAAAACACTTACCGTTAAAGGTTTTCAATATGGTCTTAATTTATGGGCGCCAACTCGTCTGGCCTCTGGAAGATTAGTATGCCTGGGATACTAATTAGTTCGGGCTCGTGGTGAAATGGAGTTCAATTTACAATCAATCGTTATTTTCATTATAGGAAAAACACCATCGGCTTACTACGTCACCTAAATCTATTTCCATACGGCATCATATCATTTTCCTATAAACAGGTACACATACAAAAATTTTAGACTACATAAATCAAGTCTCTTGATTAGTAATACCAGTTACTGTTCATCTATAACAATCTAACCACATCCTCAACCTTGTCGAATTAAAAATATCGAGGTTTTGTAAATCTAATAAAGTAAACACTATAACCTGTAATTATGGTGAACTTTTTATAATCCCCTCAATGTCTAGCTTAACAGGTTGCATAGATACATGTCACAAACAAAACGGGAAGAACAATTAATAAATAGGTAATAAATGTACAGCCGAATGCCAGTTTTAATAAGGATTTACACTTCGCCAGACTGGAATCCTCGTTACAAAAGGATTATTTAATTTCCAACCAGTTTGATATGAAGCCAAACTTGTAACATATATAAATTTTTAAGGTATGTAATTTTGCATCATCCGGTATTTAATTTTGAATAGCAAGTTTTATCATTGAAAATTGTAGAATTTACGTCCTTCTACTTATCAATAGAATACACTTTACAAATATCAAGT
This sequence comes from Platerodrilus igneus, assembly GCA_036346225.1. Lineage (NCBI taxonomy): Eukaryota > Metazoa > Arthropoda > Insecta > Coleoptera > Lycidae > Platerodrilus > Platerodrilus igneus. The sequence goes on along the minus strand of JARFIW010001179.1, from coordinate 3,090,552 downwards.
GTTACGTGAAAATCTTACATGCTTTCAAACGGAATTGGCTGGGTTTATCCAGGTTGCTAGTGAAAACACTGGCCGCTTAGGGTCGTGTAAATTGCATCTGCCTTTTTTCGACCGTCAGTCCCATACCAACCTTCTAATCCACGAGATTTGCTGAAGGGGTAGGATGGTTATGGTCGAAAATTTGCGCGGAAACTCCGTAAGGCCAGATCTTGCGTAATGGTCAATAACTAGATTCTCCATCCCGGGGTTTCAATGTGTAACAATTCAGGGTTTAACTAATCTCTTACCACTTGAAATATCCACTAAATTTCGTGCGTTGGAATTAACTTCAAATAAAATTAATAGATTTTGCGAATTAAAAGTTACTAAAGCGATATTATGGTTGGATTCGATGCAGAATAACTTACGATGTCGTGAGATAACGTTAGAAGAGTAAACACCTGGTTGGAGATTTGCATGGTTCCCAAGGTCAACCATTCCGTAGCAACATTCCGTTGCCAGTCGTCCATTTCTGAGTAGGTCGAGTTCGTTCTATATAGAGTGTATAAAAAGGGTTAAGCGATTTATTTCCTTTTATGTTATTGGGAATCATGAGGTTAAACATTTTAGTAAGGAGTAACTTCTTTTCGAACGTGATATGCCAATTTTTATTGAGTAAAAGAACCGTTATTTTTTAATTTTGTTGTAATCTGAAAATATAAAGTTTCTTGGTTGAGTGATTGTGAACACCGATTTGAAATATTTATTAACAAGAATTTAACTTTTAGTAGTTCCATTTCTTTGGATTAAAACTATAATATGGTTCTCTTAGCACTAACAACGGGGGCCGTGCGAAAAAGGAAAGCTAAGGCTACAGATCAGAAAAAATTTCGATACGAACTGTACTAATTATATATTAAGTCCTTGTCGATTTATCCGCGGATACAACTACGGTAAACGCCCTATCGCTAATCTTATAGCAAATGGGGTCTTTTGACTTCACTTTATCAAACACAATCTTTCACATGTTTTGTCGGCTCGAGAGTAATTGACTTATTATTTCCGTCCGCTGTCTAGCTTGTATCATTTTCTCCCACTCTCCATGTCTTTGAACGGTATGTTATTGTATTAGCTTGTATTGAATCACGTGAGAAATGCGCGACTCCGTATGATCTTATACATAATTAATTCTATCGTATGTATTCAGCAATCCTGCGAATGAGTACTTTATAACCTTCAATATTGTGATGTATAATATCTCTGGTTGCATTATGTGAAACGTGATATGTGATTAAACTACATTGTAATGATATTGGTGTTATCTTGTCTGAGATTTACTTTGTATTATAACTACACTTCTTTCCTCGTATCGTTAATTTTACTTAATTCTACTAAAAATTATAAAAATCCTACCTATTTTGGGGTAATTACCTTATGAAACTTGCAGATTGATCATCCCGCAGTTATTTACTCCTTTAATTATTCTAAAAGCTTTCTTAAACTAGCATGACTACATTAAAAAATTACTATTTCAATTAGATTGTTTGCCCAACCTAACTACGCTAATTACTCATGCTTACCTCGTTGTATTTGGATTTGTAATGCATGATATTGGAAATTGGTTTTCGTTTTTGAAATAAATTATTGATCGTTGTTAGTTCAACTATGTATTACACAAAAATATAACTATGGTTTTGTGGTTTAAGTTTATTGCCTGAAGTCCTTTCATAGAACTAAAAATTATGAAAAATCAAGCTTAATGACTACTACTATTTGTGAAATCATAATACACAGGGTACATCCATATTCATTCTGCTCGTTTAAAAATAATTTTTCTTTTTCCATTTGGTTTCATTTAAAGTAACCCGAAGACATTGCACATGATCAATCACAGAATGATGATCCCCGTCCAGTCGCCCTGTTGACATGGTGGCTTCGAATGTAATTGAAAACGCAAATGTTTGCTACTGGAGCATGCAAGATTAAACATGCGATGATTAGCAACTTACTACGAATTTTAGATAACACGGTTTGGGGAATTTTATACAGATACCTTGGAATGGTAAATGCCAAGGCGACATGGGTTCCAGAAATGCCAATCTAAATATGCGTGCTAAAGAAGATATGCGAATAATGTTAGACGCTTTGTGAAAACCAATCAATCTTGTTGTCGTGGATGAAATCCGGATTCATTATTTTCAATCGCACTCGAAACAACAATCGATGCATTCGCATATGAAAGGCTCCAGCCCTTCCGAGAACCTTAAAGTCGTTTTCTCCGCAGGAAATATAATAGTAATGGTTTTTTGGAATTGTAGGGAAATGTAGTGATCGATTATCTAGGTAGGGTAACAGGTAAATATGTAAGCTTAATTCATCGTCTTATACATTTTATTAATGTGAAAAGACCCCGAAATCTGACTGACGCAAGGTATGCTACGCTCCACGACAATGCACCAAAGGTCATGACTTTCAGAAGCTACCATTGCTGGATATGACTTTCTAAAAATTGGTCATCCTCCTTATAGTTTACATTTAGCCTCCTATGAATACTCTGTTTCAAAATCTTAAAAACATTTATTGACGATAACGAATTTGTAACGGCTGTTATAGGTCATTTTGCGAACAAACCAAAAGAATAATTTTGTAATGGATTAAAGTTGTTGTTGAAAGGACGTTGTTATTTGCAAAACGCACTTTTACTTCGGAAGAGCTATTTCATCAAGAAGTAGAGGAATATGAAGATGACCAGAATAATTGCATTCGACCAAGCACAGACAATGAATAAAACCATTCGAACCATTATGAACGCGAAGAATTGTACGAAACTTATGAGAAGGACGACGAAGAAAACGCGTGCTCAAATTTTCAGATAGACCGATTCATAAACGACCAAACTTAATAAATTTAAATAACATAAATCACCTAGTACTACCCTATATAGAAATACCTCATGCCGAATATAAACTATTAATTGATACCGGATCCTCAAAAACACATACCCCCGAACCGTAAAGAAACACTATTTTGACTATGTAGAAAGAGAACCATTTAAGATTAAAACAGCCCATCAAACAACCCTACACCAATGCGTAGCTAACATACTCTTACCGAGAACATTTAATGTAATAATGAAGCATAAATTTTGTATTTTCAAATTCAATGACAAATATGACGGACTGATAGGAATGGACCTTCTAAGAAAATTAGGAGCCAACATTGACATAAAGAACCGTTTATTAAGAACGAAATACGGACGAATCCCCATTAAATTTCAAAACACCCAAGTCGAGCAAAAATACATCATAGAACCCCGAACAGAGAAAAAAATTAAAATCTCAGTAAATTCAAATCACAAATTAGGAATAATAAATCATTTACCATTTCAACAAGGAGTAAAGACCTCAACCGCCTTAGTACAAATAAAAGATAATTTTGCCACTACGACGATTTTAAATTCAAATGACTACCCCGTAGAACTATCATTAACCAACCCAATTAATGTAGAAAAATTAAATTTTAACGAAATGGAGATAGACGAAAATTTAGAAAACAATTACAACCTCGTAGAAAACGACAAAATGTTAAGAGAAAATTTAAGTAACATTCGCTTTAATACCGACATCAATCAAGAAGAGCAAAGAGCAATTAAAAATTTATGTTTTGAATACCGCGACATATTCCATTGTGAAGGAATACCCCTAATATTTACCAATACAGTCAAACATAATATCGAACTAACGGATAACAAACCAATATTCACAAAAGCATACATATTACCTCAGGCAAGGCAAGAAGAAGCCGATAGACAAGTAGCAGACCTACTAGACCAAGATATCATACAACACTCCAACTCACCATGGAGCAGCTCCGTATTAATAGTACCCAAGAAGTTAGACGCACCAGGAAAGAGAAAATACAGAATGGTAATAGACTATAGAAAGCTAAATGAAAAAACGATAGACGACAATTACGCACTCAATATAACCGAAATTTTAGATAAATTAGGCAAGTGCCAATATTTTTCAACATTAGATCTCGCCTCAGGATACCATCAAGTAGAAATGGATGAAAAGGATACACCTAAAACAGCACACCGAGAGGACATTATGAATATAAAAGAATGCCATTTGGATTAAAGAACGCACCCGCAACTTTTCAACGAGTTATGGACAATATTATTACGAGGGATACACAACGAACAATGTCTTGTGTACCTAGATGACATCATAGTTTATTCAACATCATTAGTGGAACACATAGAAAGATTAAGAGAAGTATTTGAAAGACTAAGGAAAGCACAATTAGACAAGAGCGAATTTTTACAGAAAGAAGTAGCATTCTTAGAACATATAATAACACCCCAAGGAGTCATGCCAAACCCCGATAAAACAAATGAAGTACTAAATTACCCCATACCAAAAACGAACAAAGAACTTAAAGGATTTTTAGAACTTAGTGGTTACTACTGCAAATTTATTAAAGGTTATGCTCAAATAACCAAGCCCCTGAGAAACTGTTTAAAGGAAGGAAATAAAATTGAACACACCCCAGAATTTATTAAAGCCGTAGATAAAATTAAAAGTACATTAACAAATCACCCCGTATTAGAATACCAGGACTTTTCGAAGCCATTCATATTAACGACAGACGCATCAAATGTAGCATTCGGCGCAGTATTGAGCTAAGGAACAGTAGGTAACGATAAATCCATCAGCTATGCATCCAGAACCCTAAATGAAACCGAACAGAAATATAGTACGATAGAGAAAAAATTGTTAGCCATAATTTGGGCAACGAAGTATTTTAGACCATACCTATACGGACGGAAATTTTACACATACACTGATCATAGACTATTAGTATGACTATGCAAGCTTAAAGAACCTAATTTAAAATTACAACGATGTAGAATCAGACTAGAAGAATATGACTACGAGATCATATACAAAACAGGAATTTACAATAATAACGCAGACGCCCTAAGTAGAATACAGCTCAACGCACTGGAAACTGAATCAATTATAGGAAACGTAAACGAAACGGTAATAAGAGAAGATTCAGGCGATATGAACACCATACATTCAACACAAAATGAAGAACCAAAACCGCGATTAAAATTCTAAACGAAGCAATCGATATGAAACCCAATCAATTTATAATCACCGAAGTTTTTAATAACCCAAATCCTGTAAAATATACTAAAGTAGATAACAAAAAAATATACCAAATTCAAATAAGCAAAGACGACAATGAGGAACAAATAATTAAAATTCTAAAACAATAAACCCTCGAGAAAAACGATTTTACTTTTACTTTAACACCGAAAACTTGTATAAACGATTTTCAGAACTATATGTTAAATTATTCAATAACTGTGGCCTTGAACTTATCAGATGCACAAGAAAGTTAATAACATTAGATGACCCTGACGAAATAAATGATGTAATCCGAAATAGAAGATAAATTTAACCGACTAATACTCACAGAACAAACAGCGAGGCGGAAAAGAGGACTAATCAGCGGATTAGGTAACATAATAAAAGCTATCACAGGCAACTTAGACAATCAAGACGCAGAACGTTATGATAACGCAATACAACAATTAATCGAAAATCAATACGATATAAAAACCATAATTAGCAACCAAATATCACTAACTCAATCAACAATTATAGAATTCAATGAAACATTAAGAAAGCCAGTAAGAAACCAGGACAGTATAGCCAACCGAATACAAACCATTGAAACTAACATGCAAACTACCACGTTAGTCATGCGAGATTTAATTAGATTCAATACAATATTCACCCAAATAATATCAACCCTTACCTTAATTCAACAAATTTTAGCCGCGTTAGAAAACGTAGTCACATTTGCAAGATTAAATACCCTACATTCCAGTATCATAGAACCCATTGATTTATTAAAGGAATTATTAAGAATTAGATCATTTATAAACAACAGTAAATTACCCTTTGCTGTAGTAGAATCAAACATTCTAATATTTGAAAAAATAGCTATAGTTAAAGGCTATGTAAAAAATAACGACATAACATTTTTAATAAAGATCCCGATAGTAGAAAATAACATTTATGATTATTATCATTTATTTGCTTTTCCAATGAAGGTTACTAACATGTATCAAGTTATTATACCCAAAACCAAATCCCTATCCTTAAATGAACTAAGATATTGTTATACAAACGAAAAATGCAACGAAGTCACACCAAATCAATATTTATGCCAATCGTTGACAACAACAACCATTCAAGAAGACAGCCCTTGCGAAGTACAATTATTAAAATTTTCAAATAATTACGAAAACTGTGAAGCCAAACCCGTAAAAATCACCAATATGAAAATTCAAAAAGATACAGAAAACAAATGGATACCCATTTTCGCCGCAGAAGTAATAGCAACAGTCCACTGCAACCAAGACAAAAACAACTTAGCACTAACCGGAAGTAAATTAATAACCCTCAAAGCAGATTGTTATTTAAAATTGAAAAATGAAATAATCAGAGTTTATCAAGATCCCGTAGCAACCAAGAAACTAGCACACTTACCATAATTACAAACCCAGACAACGCAAACCGAAGACGAAGAAATAATTCAGAAACCCGTGCAACTAGAACATCTAGAATTAGACGAACTCAACCACGCCATGAAACTGATGAAAACTATAAAGAACATTTGAGTGAACTAAAAACGCCTAAATTACACTACGATAACATTAGTGTTTGGACAATTGTATTAATTATTTTGACTATTTTACTGATCATTTATGTAATTTACAAAATGTATATTAGATATAAAAATAAAGAAAACAGTTGTAGATTTAAGGAAACAAAGGTAAACAAAGAAACAAATATACCATTAGAAACTATGAATATTAAGCAATGAAATTAAATAATGAGTTTTAAATTAAAACTTAAGAAAAGGAAAACCCTTAATTTTTCATGTACGTCGGGAGGAGTTATGTATCCCCCAATTGATGTATGTATTATAAAATAAAATAATTAGGAAATTATTAGAAAGTGTAAGAATACAATAAGTGAAGTGCAACATTGTAATACAAGGACAATTTATAAAGTTTATTAACAGTTCATGAGAACGGATGCGCTACTTTGTATCCGAGACGATAGTGATACTGCAGATGTCAGGTCACAGACGGTCAAAATACCGTGATTACTTAGAAATTAAGATTACAACATTGTATTTATGAACAGTATTAAGAAATAAGCAGACTTGAAATCTGCAAGTTCCCACAGCCATGTGAGGGGTAGGGACATTATAAAAATCCCGGGAGCTCAAGGACCAGGCAGTCAGTCAAAGTATTCAGCTTCAACATTGCAGTTGCTTAGGCTCCTCACAGTAGTACATTTAATAGTTATTTTTGAACTTAGAGTAAATTAAATCAAGTTTTGTAAAATTTCATAATTAATGTTCGTTTAAAATAAATTTGTTAAGAAGTTTTGGAACTGATTTTTAAAAAGTCAACTGCCAAGGTCCGAATCTTAACTGGCGTAACCATGTAAAAGTTAAAAACTTTCTAAAACACCAACACTTAACTTAGCTACACTTTTTACTACGTCTGCTGTTTGTATCTGGTTCGTTAACAAACCCTGTCAGGTCGAATCGAATTGAATATAATGACTGATTCAACAGACAGGTTGTCGAGGTACAGACGACAAGGCGCCCGCCGTCTGGCCTTGGTCAGCATTAAAGTTACGTTTCATAATCACAACAACAAATGATTTGAACAATGTCGTCAGAACATGCCCTAAACCCTGGTAGTCGGAAGCGATACGAATACGATACGATAAGTGTCTAGTTTCGTTTAATAGAATAGCGGACAGTGGAGTTAATGTTCAATAATTTTGCTTCGCGTTCTTTTTTGAACTTTCGAAATTATTAAAAATTTGAAACACAGGTTGACTCTTGCTGAATATTTTTTATATTAAAATTATGGAAACGAAAAAGTTTAAACTAACAGAACATTCTGGGGAGGGGGTTGTTATTAAACCCCCCGTAAATCCGCGCAAGCACTGGTTTCAAACTACCTGTAACAAAATAAATTAATTATACGAAATTCCGGGAGCATTTTGACTGATCATCGTATAACATGTTACGAACTTTATTAGAATGCAGAGATTTTAGTTAAATTCTTAGTGGAAAGTAATTTAGATTGTTTTGCGGAAAACAAATGGACGAAATTTAATATATTTGTTGGTACTCTGCAACATTATAGTTACAAAGTTAACAGTTACCTAAGTTTTTACTAAATTGGAATTTAATGCAAAACAAAATTGGGTTTGTTTTGTTTGAGTGTAGTAATCTCACTTTCAAATAAGTTCATTTTGTTCTTGATACATAAGGTTTTAAGATCGATCTATCTCGTCCCATTATGAAAATTTTACACTTTAATCAGTAATTGTACATTTACTACGTTATTCTCTGCGTTATTTAGATCTTGCTGTTGCAAAAAGTGGTACTGTATTTCTGTTTTCTAATTATGTAACGCTTACGTTGTTTTGTAATCTCAAGAAAACCTATACAAATAAAAACATGGGTCTTAGAATACTTAATTATGTGCTGCTCTTACTAAAATTAACTTAATATACAGTCTCCACTTCAATATTAGGACCAAGTGAAAGCCATCCAAGGTGTAAAAGTGCTGAAAATTAGATTTCATTAAGAAGAGAGCTTTTCTAATGCATTCTCTTTCAATACGACTTTAATTTACTCAAAGCTTCAAAAACGTTCCTTAACTTAAAATATGAGAATTTCTTTGCATTTCTGTATAAAGCTACACGACCCGTAAAAGCTTTAATGTATACATAAAAGTGGTAGGATAATTGGTTCTTTTAATATATACTGGAATTTGGTAAATCGCAGACTACAACTAAGTTCAAAAATGTTAATTACTTCCAATAACAAAATTAAGCTTGCTTTAGTGAATTTTCTATTACGCTACTTTGGTAAATTGTTATTAAACTGCTAAAACGAGCTAAAGCTTCATATCGCGTTTTGTTTTTATTCCAGTGGTGAAGAACTGGAAATTTGCTGAAGTTCGAAGTAGCTCGCATATCACTTGTTTATCTTTGTTTGCATTTGATGTAACTGTTTTCCTTATGTTTGCACTACTTTGTATTGCAGTGTGCTCTGTAACTGTGAGCGGGATAAGACCTGAAGCAATTTAATCTTAAAATGTACACGAACTCCTGAGAGTAAAATAAACCTACCACTTTGTATCAATATTACTGTTGATAGTTTAAAAAGGAATAGCGCAAGTATCTTTGTGTAGGTCTTTCTATTCGCATGCGGCAGTTTCTTACCACGTTTCTTTTGAATTTGGGATGTTTCACGAGTATTACTTTCGTGTGTCACAACAGACTTTGTGCGTAAATAGAAAGTAAATTGTATGTGAAAAAATATGTGCAGAAATGCTGTCTTTAAGGTATATATGAAGGGTGTATGGATAGTTTTTATCTGCTCTACCTTAGAAACCCATCCAGGAGAATGCAATGATTTTTAGCAAGTTTGTGATTAATTTTTGACATTAAGAGGATTTTTAGTACTGTTCAGACTGTAGGTACTTCCACACTGCCTCACTTTTAAAGTAGAGAAACCTTCAGCAGTAGCAAAAAACAGTTCTTCCTAAATTATTGATAAACGTATAAAACTATATTTTTCGAATTAGGTAATTCATACGGGAGCAGAGGAAGGAAATTCCGGTGTGGGGATAGTTATGCGAAAAAATGTGTAGAATATTACTTTCAAAAGAACGAAAGAGTACTCATGGTTAGATCAGAATCTAAACCGGTAAACACAGTAATAATAAAAGTTTACATGCCCATCTCTAGATACAGTGACGAAGGGGTAGAAGAGATCTACAAAGATATCAAAGACATGAAAATTTAATAATTACGGGTGATTTTAATGCAGTGGTAGGGGAAGTAGGGAAGGAGCGGTAGTAGGTTTATTTGGTCTAGGCACGAAAAACGACAGAGGAAATATGATGGTAGTATTTTGCGACAAGAACAATTTAATCATCACAAACACATTATTTCAACATCATGCTAGAATACGATATACGTGGAAGATGCCAGGAGATATAGGAAGATATCAAGTAGATTACATTCTTGTTAGCAACGATTTAGGAATCAAGTAAAAGACTGTAGAAGCTACCCAGGAGCAGATCTAGACACTGACCACAACATCGTAATTATGAAGGCCGCTCTTAAATTTAAAAATTTGAAAAAAAGAAACGGATAAAGGCACTTTGACTTTGAGCAACTAAAAGATAAAGATATTCAAGAAAGATTCGAAAAAAAGTCAAATGAATTACTGAAAAATATCAGGAAAATATCTGATACTAAGGAAATAGAAACAGAATGGAATAACATTAAATCCAGTTTAGAAATGGCAACCAGAGGTATTCCGGGGTATACACAAAAAGAAAATAAGAAACCATGGATACCAAAGGATCTCCTGAATTTAATAGAAGAAAGACGAAAATACTAAAATAAATCAGACGAAACCGGAAAGAGATACAAATTCATAAAATGTAAAATTATTCGCAAATGCAGGAGAGCTAAAGAACAACGGATTGATAAAAAGGGGCAAGGAGGCACAAACTAAGATGGAAATAGGAAAGACAGATGAAGCATACAAACTAATTATAATCAATTTTAGGGATATAAAACCGTATAGAAAAATGTAAAGGACGCGGGAGGAAACGTCATTATAGAAAATGTAGAGAAAGTGGGTAGATGGCAAGAATATATGGGGAATTTATATGCAGGAGAGGAAGTAACAGCATTAGAACAGGAATCAGACATTGAAAATATTGACTTGGGATATCCTATACTTCGAGATGAGTTTAAATTAGCATTAAAGGGTCTGAAAAATGGTAAGGCGCCGGATACAGATAAGGTGCAAGCAGAAACTCTAATAGCCGCTGTACAAGCAGTAACAGAACGTCTCTTCCGACTTGTAAGCTATATGTATGAGACAGGTGAGACACACAATATATATGTCAAAATTTTCAAACAATAAGTTTGACAGCACATATGTTAATGTTAAAAATATTAACTAGAATTGTACAAAGACGAATGGAAAAACGAGCTGAAGAAACACTAGGAAAAGATCAATTTGGGTTTAAACGAAACAGGGGATCACGGGAGGCTGTTTTAGCTCTGAGAGTGATAAGGGAGAAAATAATAGAAAAAGGGGAAAGCGTGTATATAGGGTTTGTAGAACTGGAAAAAGCATTCGACAAAGTATAATGGAAAAAAAAATCGAAATACTTAAAAAGATTGGAATGAGTTATAGGAATAGACGAATAGTACATAGTGTATACAAAGAGCAAACAGCAGTAATAGAGTTAGAGCAGCAACGTAGAGAAGTAAACATTAGGAAAGGGGCGAGACAGGGATGTGCCGGTATTGGCATCTAGCAAGGAAGAGTTAGAAGCTGCTCTTAATGAAATGGAAACGGTTCTAAAAGAGAGATACGGTATGAAAATTAACAAAAATAAAACTAAAGTACTAGTATGCTAAGGAGGGGAAAGTAACTTACTACGAAGCCAAATAACGCAAGATGAGAAAAGCGCAAAAGATATAAAACAAAGATTAGCACAAGGTCGTGCTAAATTTAACAAGAAAAAGAAACTACTGTGTTCAAAGACAACAAACGTAGAAACAAGGAAAATATTGCTTAATACATATGTGTGGAGCAGAGCACTGTACGGCTGTGAAGCCTGGACAGTAGGAGAAGCGGACAAGAAAAAGGTAGAAGCCTTTGAAATGTGGTGCTACAGACGTATGATCAAGATATCATGGACAGACAAAGAGGTACTAAAAATGGTAGGGTTAAAAAGAAATATGTGGAAAACTGTAAAAAATAGGAGAGATAGGATGATATGCCACATACTACGAAATATATTCTAAACAGAGATAGGAAAAAAGAGAAGTAGAGGTAGACCTAGTCTAACTATTGCACACAGATAGTGAAAGAGGCTGTAGGAATTTCAGAGAAATGTGTAGACTAGCTCAGAATAGAAATCAATGGAGGTACGCATTCAACCAGTCCCAAGAGGGATTCACAAATAGCGAAAAAAGTAACCGTACTTAAACATGATGCTTATTATAAGCAACTACAGGTATTGGTTGTGTAATATTCGCAAATAATGTTAGTTATGTGAAAGGATTTACTGGAAAACTATTAATTCGGCAAATGTCTGAGTGTTGGGGAATCTTGGCAGCTACAGGCTGCTTAACCACCTTCACATACCACTGAATCTCGATGATATAGGGCATATAATTAGAAAACGGAAACCGAGCTGTATATAGGCTGTGTGGGAATTTCAGGGAACTGTGTAGGCTAGCTCAGAATGTAAATAAGTGGAGGTACGTGCCCAGCCAGTTTTGAGACGGAAAACCTAATAACGAAAAAATAAGCTCAGATAAATCTGATGATTATTATAAACAACTACAAGTGTTGGTTGTGAAATATCTGCAACTAATGTTGACTGCGCGAAAAGATATATTGGACAAAATATTAAATCGGCAAATGTTCAAGTGCTGAGGGAACTTGGCAGATACAGGCTGCTTACCCCCTTCACGACCGTTCATTTACATTTCCAATGCTCCACCCGAAGATACTACATTGGCCAGGAGGCGAGTTTTTTGTTGCCTGAAAATTTTGGAATTTTGCCGAACCCTTGCCGTTCCAGGCAAGGTAGGGATCTTTAACGTGCGTGACAACACTCACACACGGGACCTCCATTTAACCTCTCATCCGGACGAGGGCGTAATATTTGTGAAAAATGCTCACCTGCCATTTTTCAAGCAGTCGGCCGTGTCGGGATTTGATCCCGGGACCTTGGGATCCGTAGTCTTACGCTTACTACATTGATCCACGGCGACGCCCCCCCCCCCTTCACGGCACTGAATGTCGGAGAAATAGGGTATATAATTGTAAAACAATATAAGGAAACCGAACTGCTTCTAACAAGAAAGAATGGCGCCTATGGTCAAAGACTACAAATATAGAAACAAGAAGTAAATTGTTAAAAGCATATGTGTGGAGCACAGCACAGTATGCCTATGAAATACGGGCAGTAGGAAAAGCAGGTAGAAAAACAGTAACAGCTTTTTGCAATGTTGTGCTTTAGATATATGAGGATGATAGCATAGACAGACAAAGTTAATAACAAATACGTTATAGAAATAGTAGGGTAGCACAAATATCTGTGGAAAAATATAGGAGAAATAGAAGGGCAGAATACGTTCTAAGGCATGTTTGGGGAATAGTATGGGATATATTACAAGCAAAGATAGGAAATAGTAGGTAGATGTAGATCTAGATCAGATAGTGATAGATGTAGACCGTGCAAATTTCAGGGAAATGTTTAGGTTAGTTCAGAATAGGAAACAATGAGGGTAAATGTCTAACCAGTTGCAGGACTGAACGCCTAATGATGATGATTAAGAATTAGATTAGTTTTTAATAACAGGTATCATAATGCTAGTGGCGTCTAGTATAATAAATGGAACAACGAATAAAAGGCTCTGCTCATAGTTCGTGGTATAGACGGGTAAATTATTTTATATCCGCTTTAGTTGACTCTTGCACTAAACATAGTGATGTTGAGCACAGAAACCTTTCTCAAGAAAGTTCATAGGAATCCCGTGAATAATGCATAACGACACCGTCACACTGTTTCGTCTCTATATATGGAGTATACAACGATACGCAGTTTTTTTCAGGCATGCAGACCCTTTTCCAGAATATATGACGGATGACGCATACGCACATACACACATTACGAACACAAATACGCATGCGTTCACGCATACGCACGTAAAAATTTTGAAAATTGCATGGGTTAGCTATTCTTGTTTTTCTTAGCTACAAGTGAATTTATTATCCAATGAGTTCTGGAATCACATAAACACATTATCTTAATATTATATTTAGTGGTTGACTTTTTAAAGTGTTATTGAAATCTCTAGACCATGCCTCTTACAAACATTATGTCTACAATGACATACTCACCGTGTTCATAGTTTACCTAAAACTGATTATTTATGAAAAAATTCATCAATTCATCTTTTATGAAATTATGCACTTACATAAAAATTGGAGTTCCATTTCAGTGAAAATGGGAATATTTTTCTAAGAAATTTGCATGGTCTTTGATTATCCAGGAAGTGATAACCTCACTGTTTGGAATTTAACAAAAGCTAAAATTGTTTTGTTAAATTGAGATCACAACCTAAAGCAACTTTTAAAAAGTATTACAGTAAGTTAATTCGAGTGACACGCTTCACAAGCACATTACAAAAAGAAATGGCTAGAAGTGAAGCAAGTGAGAAAAATGTGGCTAAGAGCTACAATCATGGATAATTCTAAAAATTATTAACACTTAACATTACTATAAACCATTTTATTACAAATGCCAGTTTATGTTTATTATTTTTAATATTCACGTTCTATCAACAAATAAAAAGGTATTTTATACTTAACAAACAATGTCAAAAGAAAGTTGTGGCGATGTCTTGTCTCTTGTATATCACTATCGCACAGATACTTTTTGAGTCACTAGCGTATATTAAGCGACTCATGCTGGCTATAATCAACATTTTACACTAATTTGATTGCTTAACATAATTGTTTAAAAAAGCATATGTCTACTTTGTATTTTTAATTAAAGGCCATTTATATTCCGATTACGGTAAAAACATCCAATTAATAAATCACAAACGTGTTGCCGAAACTGCTCGGTAGGTTAAAGTTTTCACAGTAGCTAAAACGAACCCACCGCTGCTTGATATCATTGATCAAAAGCAAGATTGGTTTATTTTTAGGCCAAGTTTTTTTCAATTACCATTTCGATCAGTCTTGTTTGAGAAATTTATCAATCATCCACATATAATGGGAATAAAATCAACAGTCTGCAAATCGGCTTTAACACTCTGTTGATGCTCTACCCAAATATCTTTCATCAAGAATGATACCGGTTTAGAAACTGAAATTTGACCGCTTTCAAGAATCCAAAATATTTTTTACATTCTGTTGCGTTTTGGAAACAGGATGCCGCTATCATATCTTTAATGTTTCTCAACAAAATCACTGACAGTTTTTAATTTTTCGGTTTATAGATTATTTAAATTTATTTAAAAAAAAGATATGTTTAATAAGGAACTTGCACTTATTAAAGAAATGGCGAATTGGAATAGTTTCTTTGCTACAATTGTTAATAATATTAACAGAAAATGGAAAAATAGAAACAACATCCGTAAATCAACGACTTTACATTCAACGATCTTCAATGGTAATATCAAATACGTTAAACTTCCTTTTCATTGTACAATTAAGGGTCTTAATAAAATACTCAAACATTTAATTTCAAAATGGCTTTAGTAATATACAAACAAAATTTACTACTTCTGTCCTGATGAGCTCCAATTAGGGCGAAACGCGTCGACAGGATGACTTTGTGGCTGAATTTAAGTCACTTGTCATTAATTCTTTTTTGCTTTGTATTAATTTAAGACTCATTTTTGTTTTAATTATAACTCTTGCCTATTGAAAAAGGCAGTTGAGCCGGATCTCCTCCGTGCCAACTGTTGCTAAAACCTGCGATGTCAGGTGAAACGACACGAAGACACAAATTGTGAGCTAGGTGGTGCTGTACTTCCCATAACGTGTCTGTATTAAATATTACAACTTTCCTACTCCTGTGCTGATGAGCCCCAATTAGGGCGAAACGCGTCGACAGGATGCCCTCGTGGCTGAATTGAGTCACTTGCCATTAATTCTTTTTACCTTATGTGTATATATATATTGTAATGTCAGGGGGGGGGTACAAGGCTTCTAAGGGTAGATTTGTGTTAAAAGGGGTGTATGCCAAATAAAATGATTCATATATCAGATCCAGTAATTCAAAAACTATATTTTGCCGTACTTTACATATGCTAAAGTATTTACCATGTTAGTTTGAAACGTATGTGCCAAAAGGTAAACTAAATGACTTGATGACGTTGATAAAATGCACAGTGCTCAATGTTTTATACTAAGTTGAAATTTAATAAGCCATTGAAAGTACATTTGCCGTCTGAAAACCGGATGCGTCTACGGATGTCTACTATCAACCAAGCATCCAGGTCTTGTGTGAATTATTTTGGCTTTTCATTTAAGTAGAATCAACTTTTGGAAGAATTTGTAAATTCAAAATTATAAGTTAATAGCAATATCAAATATAATTGGAGAATTGTGAAGTGTTTAGGACCAATGATAGAATTTAGGAATGTGTATAAAGACAATAGTGAAGGTATTTGTGACACAAAAGAAAGGACAAATTGTTATTGGATATTTTTATGTATTTAAAATGTAATTAAGTAAGCTAGTTTTGTTGTGCTTATTGCCTAGGGGAGTAAACAAGATGATTCTTTTTCGATTAAATTTTGTATAAAGACGTGTTTTTGCAAACCTGCGTTATAATTGTTATATATTTTGATAAAAATAAATGTGTTTGAATTTAAATAGTCTGATTTATTAAAGTGGAGGTACAAGAAGCATCGGTGGTAAAATAATAGCGACGTTAAAAGAAGAGTATTTAGAGTGGTTATAGTGCGACGGGAAAGCAACGAATATTTAATTAGATTTGAAACGAGATTGGAATTGGATTTGGAACGATATTGGTTTAAAGGCAGAAGGACATTCGAGTGGTTATACAAGCGACGGCGAAGCAACGAATATATAAATAATTTTGGGAGTGATTTGGATATAGATTTTGAGGCAGTAGGACATAGAGTGGACATCGAATTTATAGCAGGGCATTGATTGATTTGGAACAGGACGGCGGATAGATTTGGGATTGACTACGAATAGGCGGACGGCTTAATTGGAGCACGAAGAGGGTAAATAGGAGAGCAGCAATTGCAGGGGAAGATTCAACGCAGAAACAAAGGGAACACGGAAGGATTAACGCAGGGGAAGTAAATACAACGGTTTGTCAAAATTCTAAAATTCGGGTTATTCATTTCAGATTTGGGGTCATCAAAATTGTACTAAGACACCTGGAGGCGATACGCAAGTTCAATAGTGATTGTGAGTCCTTGTAAAGACGCATACGGCGATTAAGATCGTGAGCCAGCAGCATTTAAAAAGGGCATCAGCGAAGTATAATTCAGGTGAGTACCGTGCAATATCATAAAACGTCAAAAAAAGTCAGAAATTGTGTACATTAATTAATTTGGCACAAAGCTACGTTGATCAGTAAAAATTTGGCATATACAGTAATTTCATATAAAAGTAGTAAAACAAAAGAGTGTGCAGTTTGGTTGGGCAGTGCACATCTACTCACGATTGAACCCACGGTGAGTAGGTGAACACCCTGAGATAAAGAGTTCATATAGTCGAGGCATAATAATAGTAAACAGTTTAATTAGATAACCAACCAAACTTTGCTAAAGCACATTATATAGAAGTCATTCATTTAATACTAAAAAATAGGGGCGACGACAAAGGTAGTGTCTTATAATTTAAATTTAAATAAATAATAATAAAAAAAGAGGGTGGGGGGAGTCAGTAGAATATATATATATATATATATATAAAAGAATGCAATGGATGCCTGCTTAATAGAAAATGTGAATTTTTACCTTACCGGTCCCGTTTTCTCTTGCTAGCTTAGCGACAAATATACTTTGGATTTTACGGAAATAAAATGAAACAAGGAAATCTCAAGACACATTTATAAACAACCCTCTATATATTCAAACATATTTTTATACACATATTATCTTAGAAATCTACTTACACACAGTTACAGCTTAATTTTATGGAAAAAAAACATATTTTATAACTACTTACGTATTAAAAGAGTATGTACTCTTTGTTAATAATTAGAGAATCCTAAAGTATTTTATATGTAAGTCACAAAATTTTCTTTCAAATTTTCATGGATAATTTAAATATTCTTATATTACCCCGTCTCTCAGTGTAGTTGTTCAACGATGTCTAGCAGAAATTTTTTTAAGAGTTAAATCTCGTCGGGATGTGATCTCAAAATTGCTAAAATGAAACACTCCATTTACAAATAAATTTTATACGAAAAATAAAAACTTAGTATAGCTTTAACTAATTAATAATAATACACAAATTGGACGTCGCTAAGTCAGTGCTGGAAACAGATACAGCAAATTCTAAAATTGGAAATTGCTGACTTACCTTCTTTTCCAACTTTTCTTTGACTGGCTAGCTCAACGGAATTGATGGAGTTTACAAAATGAAATCGAACACAGCAATATCTTATATCGTTTATATATTTTTAAACAATTTTCTTTCATACAAAAGAATATAGAACATTTACAGCATAGTTTCTTTCAAACATAATCTTACTCGTGTCAAGTACCTATTTTAAAAAATGTTGCTCGCCTTATCTAGGTTTAAATTTACGGAACTCAAATTTTTTCTGTTGTGGATGGTTTACCTGGCTTTGATTCCCACGCTTATAAAGTTTGTTTTGACCAAAAAAATCTTTGACAGTCTATTTAAAAAGTGTTTAAAAGAGTGTTTTCAACTCTGCCTCAAACTTTCCTAGTAAATACCCTTACAAAAAAAGTATTATATGTTTAAGACTTATTCTATCTTAAATTAAATTGACATTAACTCAAATATCAGTTACAAACAAAATATTTTAAAAGTAATATTTGCAAAATCCACAAAGCGCTTGTCCAATTCGTAATTAACAGTATTAAATATCTTATGCTTCTATTTTAAATGAACGTTCAAGTCCCAGTTTACAAAATCATGCTTATTTGCTTAAATCTTCCTTCCCAATAGTTAATTTAAAGTAGCGTTGTATCGAAGAATTTTTCCTCTTTATTGTGTATTACCATAATTACATTTAACAACTTCCATATTCATACGTAAACTCGGCATGTTATTTTTGGCTTTATAATCAACTTTACTTTTACTTAAATGACGCTAAATTATGAATAAGGTATTACATTGTCGATCACGTAAATCGACATGAATCGATTTACTAAATGAAATCAAATTATTGAATGAATCCAATGTCGATTGCTCCTGCTTATATATATATATATATATATATATATATATATATATCCTCGCTTTATTACCTCATTAGCGCGATTTATTTCTTAGTGACGTGCGCAGTCTTCTCCTTCTCTAACATAAAAGGTTAATGGTCGCATCGCATCTATTCTGTAGTAATGCGAAAGATAATAAATAATTTTTATCGATTTTATGGGATTTTAATGTTCCTGCGACATCTTAGAATAAATGTTTATTGATTAATTAGGTATTTACGTAGTTCTATTTACAGATGACGCATCCTTTCTCTATTCCTCTCGAAAATTCGAGAACATGTTTTATTTAAAATGTTATAGGGATGTTTTACACACGGTTAGTTACTTATTACATAAATAACCAATGCTTTTAATTGCTTTAAATAAAACGTGTTTTTATTACATATAATAATTTTTACATATACGGCTTACGCGGTTGTATTATTGATATAAAATTGGGGGCTTTAAATACACGGGAAGTGTGTTTTTCACTATTTCACATTATTTGCTATGTGATTACTGTACGTTTATCTTTTTAAGTAATTATGGCAACACAATTAAAATGTATCACAGTCAATTGGATAAAATAAATAAATAAATTAACATTTAACAACATGGAATTAAACCTAATCATACGGCGCAACAAGCATAACTAAACGAATCATATTTAATAATAGATCATGTTGTCACCTGGTGACCATAGTAAGTCATAATCTAAAACCTGTATCTTAATAGTGTCCTGGAAAAATAGAACACACTAATAAATGAAGCAACACGAAACAGAATACATAATTAAACATTTCTACGCTGTTTGCGAAAATGACCATTATTAAACTTGTAGAGCGCAGAGTAGACCGTATTCAAGTTGTTCATATCCACTTTGTTATTCAGTGAATTCGGTTGTTGCTGAATATAGAAAGATTCTAAGAAAAGTCTTTTATAATAATTAGATTCTATATCTAATATAGTGGTATTCTCAAAGTTCGCTGTATGTTTAGTATTGTACAAATGCGACGCAAGAGCACAATTAGATTTTCCAATCCTGACATCACTTTTGTGTTGCATGATGCGGTTCTTTAGCCACTGTTTTGTCTGACCAACGTACGTTCTTTTACAACTACATTGTATTTTGTAAATAACGTTGCTGCATAGAGACTTATCTGTGCTATCTTTTATTTTTGTAAACAAACCACCTATCGTTTTTTATAGGCGCATGCATTTTTATTTAAATTATTAAAACTGTGATGATTCTGTCTTTTACATTTGCTTATATTCTTATATTATTGGGGCAATTAATTTTGCTTTAAAGTGTAAGCATTTTATGTTAATGTTATTAAGATTGGAATTTATAGTGTTATCTGCTGTATTTTTGTTGTTTCATGTGTTTGCTGTAAATCTATATGAATATTATTTTACGTTAATTTTTATTTCAATAATGGTTTGTGAAAGATCTTTGAGTCTTTCTTTGTTGGTTGTTATAATTCGTTCTTACGGAAACGATTATTTTCAAGTTTTAAATATTTTATGATAAAATTTATTTTATTTTTATGTACACAGCTATACTGTTTGAATTTAATTGTAATAATCTTCATTAAATTTTTCAGTCTATGAAGAAGGCATAAAGTCAATGCCGAATATATATATATATATATATATATATATATATATATATTACAGTGAATAAGATGAAATACTAACTTAGACTTTTATGCAAAGCAAAATGATCAATTCAAATCGAGCTAGTAATTGAAAGATGGAAAATATAAGATCTTGGACAGGACATGAACCTGTATCGTGTATCCTAAATATATATATATATAAACACACACACCCACACTCACACCCACACTCACACCCACACCAACCCACACCAACCCACACCAACACCACCCACCCCCACCTCCCACACACATACACACATTAGAAAGTTTTGATCTCTCAAGCAAGCTAAATGTTTTATGCAAATAACTCGAGCATACTGACTTAAGGCAAAAGTGGATTTTAAAGAATTGGAAGGTCAGGAAATCGTGAGTACTTCAGCATGCGAGCATTTATTTTGTAAAAACTAGACACATCAGATTCTATCTTCTTCCATGTTATGCTTTATTTATGTAGGAAAATATCTGGGAATCTGAAGAGCGTGCAGCTAATAATTTAACCGAGATTAAGCTAGAAGTGAATTTTAGGGTGTCAAAAGGCCTATGTATATAGTTAGAGTGAGGTATGTCTGTCTTGTGTAAATAAATTTCATAAATTTGTTAACAGAACGACTTTGGTTGGGTTTTCATTTTATATAGGAAGGATATTGCTAACGTTAAAATTGTGACTAAAATAAAACGAACCCCAAGCTTAAACTAGGTTTTATTTTTTATCTACAGTAAGTGGCTAAGGTACTTAGAGCATAAATCTTCTAAAGCGGGTATAAATACTTCAACCGCATGAAATAGGGGATATTTTTAGAGAGATGAGTGCTAAATTAAAAATACCCAGATGTAAACATAGACGAGCCACGTGAGCTGACATCTGCTGACAGCAGGCGGTGTCTGATGGGGGTCTGAAGGAATGCATCGCATCATTTACACAAACTGTTTGTTTTTTTACATTATTCGAAATTTACGTTCTTCCTCGTCCATCTTTATGTACATCAAACGAAACGATTGCTATAAATTTAATCGCTTCCTATATAAATACTGAAAACCTTGGATCGTTTGTAAACTGTCTGGCTATACGTCTGCCGTAGTCTGCAAACTCATGCTCAGATGTGTGTATACATTACTGCAGAAACTATTTGCAGAGCATCTGCAGGTCTTACTTTATTATGTGTCTGTGCAATATCAATTGGAAACCGTTCAACTTCAATAACTAGAAACTAGACTGTTGTCTGGGAAAGCATTATGTATCAAACAAATGAGAACAATATATCTCGATCAGGAGTTTATTGTTGAACGTAATGGAGTGAGTGCTATGTGGAGTACAGGAAGTGATTATTTTGATTTAAGTAGATGATTTCCCTGCTGGATGTTGGATACATTTTATTTTCAAAGATGATATACAAAAGCACAACTAAATCTTAGAAATGGGAATCACTTTTTGAAGTTTATTAAAATTGAATTAATTAAAATAGTCTACAAAGTTATATAATGTCAAC
Organism: Platerodrilus igneus; assembly: GCA_036346225.1. Lineage (NCBI taxonomy): Eukaryota > Metazoa > Arthropoda > Insecta > Coleoptera > Lycidae > Platerodrilus > Platerodrilus igneus. The sequence goes on along the minus strand of JARFIW010001179.1, from coordinate 3,068,313 downwards.
CACTATATATTGGAGACACTTCTTTTTGAACGATGTTATTTTAACAAAAAGTATGGATACCTCTGAGAACATAACTGGTTTGTGAGTATTTAAACAACTTCCTATTAAAATTTTATATCAACATTTGAATTTGAAACAAGATTATATGTGTTAATCATAAAATTTCGACTCTAAAAACATTTAAGACAAACCTTCACTTTAGTTAAAACCCCCTGTAGGTAATCTGTGAGGTTAGAAATATTATGATAATGTTGTTGCCATACAAAACTTGATTAGGTGGTGTAAAATAGTCGTTATTGAGAAACTCTTTTGCTGAGGAAATATTGTAGACTTTCTAAACATGCTTTAAGACCTACAATTTCATTCTGAGGTTTCAAATTTCATAAGCAAATAAGTAATAAATATAAGCCTGCATCCACGTGATCGTCGAACTTCTAAGTAAACAGGGAGTCCCCGGATTGAGTACACAATAGGTATAATAGACCAAAAATTTTCGAACTGAATTTTCATATTTTAGGATTCCGCCCTGCTTTGTTTTAATATGTCGATGTCATCATGAAGATCATATGAATAAAACTTTTGTTTCAAATAATCCCATAATAGAAATCCATAGAGGTCAAATTCGGCCCAATGTATTGGACCATGCGTCCAGTCCACCTTTCAGGAAAGTGCTGATTCAAAAAATTTGTAATCAAACGAGTTGAATGAGATGGACATCTTGTGGAAAATGAAAATCTTCTAAATTCACGTCTTCCATGGCAGGTAAAAAAAAGTTTTCGAGCACATTCAAATAGGAATGTTGGTTTAAATTTGGGCCCATAATTTTATCGTATCTTATTGCACACCATACATTTGCCGTTACTTACTATACGAAAGATTTTCATGAGACCAATACCTACAATTTTGTGAAGACACGATGCCATTCGTCTTAAAAGTTAACTCATCCGGAAAAATTATTTTTTTATAAAAATATCCGTCGTTGTCAAATTTGGCTCATTCGAAAAAATTATTTTTTTATAAAAATATGTCAATCAAAATCTTTTCTCCAACCCATAAACAAAACAGCAATCGGTGACCATCTTCGCAAGCTTTTAATTTATGAATGAACGTGGGTTTAAATGGTATAATTTTATTTTTTCTGAGAATTCTTTTTTATGCGCGATTTACTTATTGATAATTTAGTGGACCGTTTTTTCAATGATAATTGATTATCAGTGTTCACGGATTCAATCACCAAGACTGTAGCAGCATCTTCATGATTATGAACTGGCATTTTTTCTTCAAATTTTGCACACTTCCAGTTTGTGTAAACTTTTTCACAAGTTTTTTTTACTCCATTTTAAAGCGCTAGCCGTTGCGTTATAGAAGTATGCGGTAAAACATAGTTGCGAGGTTGCAATGAATATTGAAGTGATGTTTTTAAATCCGAACTACATACAGAAATGGACTTATTAATTACGAAGAAAAGGCAAAAATTCTTCAATATGAAGCTATTTTTTAAGATATAGTAAGTAATTGAAAAGAAGATTTAACCCAAAAAGGTACTTTGATAATTGCTGTTGAAAATCAGAAACTTTAATTTGGAGATCAATTTAAAATAAGAGGGATTTTAATCACCAGGAGCGTTTTTGTGCATTCCGCAAGTAGTATTTTTTTAAAATTTATTTCTAACTGATATTAGAGTATTTGTATCTCTAGCTTAAGATAGTCCTAATAATTTTTTTGTGTGAGGGTTTTTTTACCAGGAGTTTGTGTTCAGAGTTCGAAATACTCGGACCTTTAATAGATTAAATGTCAAGGATTTTTTCTGGCCAAAACAACTCTTACCAGCGTGGAAATAATGTATAACCAAGGAAACGATCTTCAAAAGAATGAGTTTAACTCTGTGTATGTAAAATAAGATAAGAAACAATATTTTTTTGTAACAAAGACTTCTTAGAAATTATTTTATGTCTAAAAGAAACGATGTTGTAAATGCTTTTGCATGAAAGAAGATATTTCATATTGTATAAAAGTTTTGTGATATTGCTGCGTTTTATTTCATTTTGGAAACTCCGTAAATTTCGTTGAGCTAGCGAGGCAAAGTTAAAAAAGGAAGGTAAGTGAACCAATTTCAAGTTAAACAAATTGCTGTGACTGTATCACAGCACTCTTTTAGTGGCGCCCAGCGTGGAGCGTTGTCACAGCACCCTTTTAGTAACGCCTCAAAGCGAGGCATTTTCACATCAATATATATATATATATATATTTGTCACAATGTTCGGAAGAGCAGTTTTTCTAAAATGGTGTTAGAAATTTTCCTGGATATAAAGGTACACTGCATTTTATTTTCCAATGCTCCACCCGAAGGGAACATTGACCAGGAAGCGAGTTTCTTTTACCTGATAATTTTTGAATTTTGCCAAACCCTTGCTGTTGGAAGTAAGGTAGGGATCTTTAACGTGCGTCACAACACTCACACACGGGACCTACATTTTTCTTCTCATTTGAAACGAGAGCGTATTTTTATCAAAAATGCTCGCCGAACATTTTTCAAGCGAACCGTGTCGGGATGCGATCCTGGAACCTCAGACATATCAGTCACACACATACCGACTACGCTACGAAGCCGCCGCCGCCGATGTAATAGTACAGAGGGTTGAAACTAATGTAAATGGGTTTGTTATATATACTAAATATATAAATACTCCACTTCTTTTGCTCCGAGCATGCTGGGAATAACTCGCATCTGCTTTGATTTGTCCTGCCATATAAAATAAGTTTTCTGCTTTTTAAGAATTATATCACGTTGCCCATGCACAATAGAACAAAGTTAATACCAGCAATTGATTTTCATACAAATAATTTAAATCGCTTTGTAAATTTCTAACTGATGCCATCATTCGATTCCCCGTTAAAAAATTAAATTTTGGTGTTTTGGGCACTTTTTGGTCCGGATATCTTGTCACGCAATCGTCATCTGATTCTGCAACCCTATTTTCAAAGCTAAAAACCTTGAATAAAGAATTCCGTTTTTGGAATGAAGGTTTTACGCGGTTCTTATTAATATTAAAGACTTTTAAAAGCTTTAAGTTTGTGAAGTTTTTGAAAAATGGATAATGTATGTTTTCTCTGAATTATGATTTTTTAGTGCTTTCTATTAGACAAATAGATTTAGAGAATATTTAATTAGATATTAATTGTGAGCATTTTACTCACTGAAGTTTTGCTTTCTCTTATTTGCGGTATGCGCTTTTACATTTTTCCTCGCGTTTTTGATATATTTTTCCTAAATATTGTTTGACTTAAAAGTCGTAATATAAATCCCATTCATTTTCCTTTTTCGATAATATTACTTTGGACACAACAGTCCTCTGCTAGATGGATGCAACACTTATTTTTTGCGGTCATTATTTTTTGGAAGTAGTGAGGCTAGTTAACTGAGTTTGTTAATTTTTGATTTTACATTTTTTGCATATACTGTTCTTTTTTTATACAAGTCATCTTAGAATTTGGTATTTCAGTTTTAACCTTCTACTCTATCGGTTACAAAGGTACTGCTCTGTTCTTATTCGCTCCTAATCAGTCCGAAATTATTTGAATATCCATTTAAAAATTTGTACCGAATATAATTTTACAATTCTGCATACGTCAATCTTTTTTATTTAAAATACACTGCTACAAAACATATCATACATTTTTTGAATCCTATGTTTATTTTTTAGGTAATAAAAGTTGTTAGAATTTTCGAAATAACCGTCTGTTCTTTTCAGTTGACTTGAACCTTGAATTTTCGGTTTCTTACCGAACCAACTTCATTCTCTCAGAACTTCTTCTTTTTTATTGTAATTTTATTGTTTTGTTACTATGGTCATTGTCTTTTCAATATTTGCTCATTACTTTTTTCAGTTTTAAACGTTCTTTTAAATCATTTTGTTACTTTTTAGATTTTACTTTCTTACCAATGATATTTTGCTGCTCATCTAGATTTTGCTGCATTATATAGATTAGCATCCAAATTAATTTTTCATCACGCCAAATGATTAGTGCTAACGTCTAATTAGTCTAGTACCTCGTTTAATGTTGTTGCATAGGTATAATTCTACCAATTCGTGTCACAAAATATCGTTATTCGTTTACAGCTGCCAAATTAATCAGTGTCGAGTGCAACCATTTTAAAACAGTTACAACTGAAATTTTCGACGATATATTATTATCAGAATAACATTTTTCGCTTTTTCTAAGAAGAAAAGTCTCATTTTAGTTAAATTTGAATATGTTAGACCGCTACTATATGCTAAGAATAGTAATAATTGACCGACAAATTATGAGTTTTCCAATTTTGATTCTAGAATATTTTATAGTTTAACATCCATTTATCTAATACCCACTAGAAAGTTCAAAACGTTGTTTAATTTTAAATTATTGTACTTCTGTTCGCAGCAATTTACATACAATTTGGTTCAGATTATGTCCAATGTAGTATATAACACTAGCTCGAACACATTCCGTGGAATTGTATGCGAATTCGAATGCACTTTAAAATTACCATAAAAATAGGATGTCGAACTACAGTATTTTTGTGAATTCTAGAAAATGGTTTTATGCATGCAGTGCTTTAAGACTAGCTAGTTCTTTATGAATATGATTCAAATAACGTTTATGCACAGAGCGTGAAAATGCTAGTAATGGCTTCTAAACTTGGATAAAGGTTTTCTTATATCTTTGTGAATTGCTTAAGTTTGTTTTGTGTTTATTGTATAATAAGGTTAGAATAGAATCTTTGCTATGGGATTTTGATCAGTTGCTGAAAAGGAAAGTTTATCTGAAATAATTGATATTGAGATTATTATTTAAAAATGATAAACATTATAACTAACAAGGAGGTCTTTTGGTGTACTCAAGTGAACTTGAGGTTATAGTCTCCTTAAGATGATGGAATCTCAACTATCTTCCGACTAAGCTAGGGGTTTATTCCCCGGGTAGAGCTTATGAGGAGTGGTCGTTGGTTTTTCCACAAAACATTGTTTACCTACTGACTCTAATAATACTAAAATGGGGGTGCAAGAGGGGCGCCACCAAGTCCTTAAATTTTCTAAAAACGAGTTTGCCCCCTAAGGGGGACTTGGAGGTCCTTAGAGAGAAATATCGTATTTACTGCCTAAGCAGGAGCTGTAAAGAAAATATAATTAATATAGCAAGGAAGGACACAAGAAGTGTACTCTTGTTACCTTATACTATAAATAAAAAGAATAGCTGCCATTATCAATTATTTGAACACTATTATGAACACAATTTAAGCATTAAAATTCTTGAAAGTGCTATTAGTGTTCCTTAGTCAAGTGAGAGCTAAAAACGTTAATTTTGTAAAGGGTATTTATGCTTTATTACCTCTTAATTTAATTACCCTATTCTTGAACTCACTTGTTTAAAATAAAACAATTACTCAAATGAATTAACTGGTTGTCCTTTAATTAAATATTGCCTTCTAAGTAATAAAATTTTATGTACAAAATATACATCTCAAAGGTAGTTTAATTTCTTCAACACAATTATTGAATGAGAAAATTATGACTGTCTCTACTAAGAATTAAATTTCCAAATTAATTAGCCAAAATTCCAGATCTGTTACCTTGGTTTAAAAGTGTGTATTAAAATTTCAAAGTCTAATAATTTTAGTTTTTATAATTACTTAAGGTATGATTGAATTTAAATGAAATATTTTGTTAGGATTAAATTAAGGTATTCATATTCATTTGTAATAATCTCATGCATGGCCCTTAATTCAAACTGTGATAAATTCTAAACAGAAAAAGTTTTCATAATTATACAGTAAAACAAGAATCGTCGATTGCTACAATGTTGTTTTCGACAATCTGCCTCGTTGTCAAGATAGGTGAACAGCTGTCGTCATATCAAAGTGATAAAAAAGCTTACCTTGCAAAGTGTTGTTCTAAGCTACATTGAAACAATTACATTGTTGGGACCAGATGTGCTGGCATGCGATCCTTTGACAAACAACTGACGTCAACGTACCGTCCACATTTTATTGCGTAATATATTGGAACTTTACTGGAACCATTTACACGAACTTGAAGTGCATCTCATCTTTGCAAATCGAAGCAAAACCAAACCATAAAACAGGTTATCCAAAATACATCATTTTCAACATTCTTCAACTTGTTTTAAAGACAGTTAACTTGACGGTAATTCGGAAAATTAAATACTCGTAGTCTTATCTTTACTGAAGGTTCAGAATAAACATTATTACAATTTCGTTACTGATAATAAACTTGATTATTATAAAGAGCAAACTTTGGCAACCATTTAGCTTAATTTTTAATAGGTTAATTGAAATTAATACTAGCAAATTTTAAGAAAACTATTATTGGAAATTCTATAAGACCATAACTAGAAAATCCTCAAAGCACGTTTTATAAATTTAGTGAAATCAAAATTAACAAATTTGGAAAATTCATTATCAAAAATAAATAGAGCGTTTGAGCGCTATCTTACCAAAAATTCATAGAGCTTTTGAGCGGTATCTTACAAAAAAATATCATAGAACGTTTGAGTGCTATCTTACAAAAAATTATTATTCAACGTTTGAGCGCTATAACAAAATTATTTAGTTTTATTTGACAATAAATTAATCTGCTTACCATTATTAAAGTACACCGTAAAGCAAGTGCATTTTGCACCTGGCTAAGCGGCACGAAGGTTGCTGGGAAAATAATCTAATGGGAACCATTGGCGTTATCACTTATTATTTCAATAACCGTTATTGATATTGATCATCTTTTTGTACTTTATTTTATCTTTGCTGAAAACAAATATAATTCATTGCAGAGAGTTAAGCAAATGCTCATTTAATAAATATAGGGAATATTATTTAAAAAAATTTACAAAAACTGTATTTTAAAGAAATGGGTTTTTTTTCGTGTATTATTACTGTAAAAAGAGAAATAAAATAAAATACAACAGTTGATATTCCTAGCAGCAAAAAGTTTAAAATTACATAAAAAATAAGTAGCTAGCACGTAGAAATAAAATAAAACGCACAACATAATATACAAAATTCGTTGGTAAAATACACTGGACCTTTGCCTTGTTTCGAACTCCATAGTGCTTTGACCCTCCTGCTTAATTATACTCAACAGACTCACTTTTCTGTTGAGTTAGACACCATCCAGCCAGGATCAGTACGAAAAAGACTCTTCGCAAATTGTCCCCTTTTATCAGAGAGGGAAATCTTACGGGTTGGTGGTCGCTTATCTTACGCACTCTTATCCTTCGACAGGAAATGTCCCACTCTTTTACCTACTAAAAGTCACTTTACGGATTTGTATATCAACTTTGTTCATCTGAGATAATTCTACGCTGTTGTTCAAATGGTTGATTTTATTGTTCGTCAATGTTTTTGAATTGTTTCAAGTAAACATTTTTTTTTCATTAATCTTAACTTCTTACAAATCTGTTACCTAGACTACTACAACACATCGTATTTACATAACATTTTTGTTTTATGCGCTCTTACTTATTACTTATTACTTAGTTATTTATTATCTTAACCTATTAAATGTTAGAGTAAAAATACCTAATCACCTAAAGTTCTTAGTACTTACAAGCCATTGCTTTCCCTTCCAGGTCCCAACTATCGGTATCCGGAAGTCGGTTGCTGGAAGGTCAGCCCTATCCTAAATCTTAAATTAATGTTAGTACCCTTTCCTCGTGTTTGCCTATCGCAATAGTTATGTTTTCCCTAAAATTAAGTTTCTTACTCTACGGCGTGCTTTCCACTTCCCACTCGACCATCGGCAGCCGGAAATCAGAGGTGGAAATGGTCGACCTATAACTACTACACCCGCTCTCAGCCATCGGCAGCCCGGGACTGAGATATAGGTGCAGACCCTAACATCTAAATGTCTTCTAACTTATTCGATTCTACTCATATCTTATGTTGTTAGTTCCTACACTACGTTTGCTTTTCATTCCCTCCTCGACCATCGGCAGCCGGAAATCAGAGGAGGGAATGGTCTGCCTCTTTTTTACTGCACCCCTTCTCAGCCATCGGCAGCCGGAAACTGAGGTTTCGGGTGCAAACCCTACTGTGTACATTGTCCCTATTAGTTATAATTCTACTTCTTATTTCTGCTTCTCATTTTTATTACATATTAGTTTGGTTGTTATGTTTATTTTAATACATTTTTTGTTTTTACATTATTTAGAGTTTTGCGTTTTGATCGATGTTTTGATCTAGGTTTGTTTTTATATGGTTGTTTCGTAAAGTTTTTCAGTTTCAGAGTCCTAGTCTTAGTGTTGTAATATATTGGAGGTGTGCGTTCTCGGTTACCTTTTGTGCGAGTGTGATTAAGTGATAGTATTTGTGTTCGTTTCTGATTATGTCATACGTGTTTAAGTTTTCTAATTCGTTCCTATGTTGTTCTACGTCCGGTATATGTGGGCACTTCAGTAGTATATGTTCTGGTGTAGCTGTTTATCCACAGTCGCATATATCGTCGTCGTCTGTGATGTTGCGTGCGGCCCTATATGTGAGATAGGGACCGTGTCCAGTTAAGTAATGTATTAGTCCTGTCGTTCCTGTATATCTGGTAGTATTCCATACGTGCGTCTGCCTGTACTGGCGTTGTTCCACCGGTCTTGCCACAGTAGGATGATTGTTGTTTGAATGTCCTTTTTTGTTCTGTCTTGTGTGTCCAGTATTTGTATAATTTTATACCAGCACTCTTTCGTTCTCCAGTAGTTCGTTGCTCGTTGTTTAATTATTAGATCCACTGATAGAACATTCAGAGATGTAGTTCTGTATGCCCCAATCAGCCATAGAAGGATTCCCCTTTGTGATTGATTGACCTTGGTCTTTAGATTTGTTAGTTTAATTGTATGTCCCTATAAACTGGCGGCGTAAGATATTATTGCTGCCAACACTGTGTTCATATAAAGTCTTACATTATTTAATGGCACTTTGTATTGTCTTTAAGCTAATTTTGTAATTAATATAATTGTTATTTTAGCTTTTCCACATGTTTCATTTATATGCGCTTGGTAGTTTTGTTTTTCATCAATAATGAGACCCAGATATTTGAGTAGTGTATTTAGTTACGAATCAGCACCACATTTCCACCAGCATCCACATTTCCACACACATCTGGACCAAATTTACATGTAAATTCGCACTATAAAGTCTTATTTTTTAAGAATCTCCACCTGCTCTCTCCCTGTGGAGATGAATCTCCTCCTTGTGGAATTTTTTACCCCAACCATTTTGATTACATCACACCCGCATTCTTTCCACCCGCGAGATAAATCTTTCTCCACATTTCCACCCACGAGATAAACCTATCTTGTTTGGTATCAATTAATATTAGAATTTTCTCAGCTACCTGAATCTCTAGGAATTTTTCAGATTGCATCATCCCCAAGGGAGCTACCTTCATTTTAAGATTTCTTACCTGTAGCGACTTTTGAGCGTTCTTATAAATTTTTTTATACATGCGATACATCTTGTTAGTCTAAAATTTTACACAGAATTCAAATCTGTAAACAGATTTGAAATCGGACCATGCCCTGCAAAGTTATACCCCTTTAAAGTCCTGATCTTCTAAATTTTGCTCTTTGCTTTATAAGCAAACCTAACAAATAGTTTTCTTCGTCTGACCAATGCATCTTTTGAGATAAACCTATCTTGTTTGGTATCAATCAATATTAGAATTTTCTCAGCTACCCAAATCTCTAGGAATTTTTCAGATTGCACCATCCCCAAGGAGCTACCCTAATTTTAAGATTTCTTACCTGTAGCGACTTTTGAGCGTTCTTATAAATTTTCTTAGTCATGCGATACATCTTGTTAGTCTAAAATTTTAGATTCAGCACCCATATTGTGACACTTGATCTACCTGGTTCTTCAGATTTGTAGTTTAAACTTGTAGTTCAAACCGATGTTAATTCCACGCTTGTACAACCTGTCTTCAAAACACGATACATTATCAGCGACCAATGCACTGTTTAGAATGTTTACAAGATATGTATTTTGCACATTCTTATACACGTTCTCAGACATCGCCGACGGCAGTTATTTCAAGCACCAGTTGTTAAGCATGCAACCATTTCACAGCCGAGTACATTTTTATCTGTACAGTCCCAGCCGACACGTCATTTTGACGCATACACGTACAACAGGCACCTTGCCGAACGTCCAGCTGCCTGCAGCCGTCCATCCACGACGAAACCGCTACGCTTGCGCGCGCCAGCACGCAGTGTTACGCGTTCCATGAGCCCGCAGCACCGCAGTTCATCGCAAGTGCCATCATTTGCACAACACACACCCGCACAAGCACTTTAGGTTAACCATTGTACAGCATCCTGCTGTTACTACGCACCGATTGTCCATCAACGACGACGAACGATCGAGATTCGGCGAACCAGATCTGCCGCGTCCACCATTGCAGAGCGCTCGTCAGTCGAGCCGTGAATGCCGCCAGAAACAAAACATCTTCCGTATCGGATCGCTGCACATGCCAGCATCAGCACATTGCGTCGTGCCAGAAGATGCACGCACTAATCAAAAACACTTTAAACCATTACAGACAACATTGCACAGATACAACACCATTTTACACGCACTTCAGAATGCTGATTTCCAATGAACACGCGAGCAGCTTAACGGCACACACACCTCCATGACCGTGCATCGATCGAACCACTCAGCACGTCCTCGTATAACCAGAACATACTAGCACAACGCGCACAGCACGCCCCATTCACCAGAACCCCTCAGCGATGCAAGCACCATTTTACTTACATAGCACATTTCGTCGACACCAGCTCTGCTTACAGTCATTCGCAGCGGTCGCTCGACTGATTTTCAGAACCGGTCACGATATCTCCAACAGATAGATGCCGATGTCACTCAATTCTCTGTCCGTCAAAGTCCTATCCTGTCTAGCTTGTTCACGATATTCCTATCAAAGCGCAAAAATGGCACGGATAATCTCCGAGGATCTTAGCATTATCACATCCAGCTTCCGCATTAACTGCATTTTGCACTCAGAGCCAGTATAGTTCAGTTCTACCGTTTCCTGAACAGTCGCCCTTAGATCATGAGCACATTCTACTTTTAGCACTCGCCCATGAATCTCTGTGCGATACCACATTTGTCATCACGCTCTCTATTTAAACATTCAATCCACAATCAACTTCTGATATTATACGAACCACTCCGACCGATTCTCGATCACACCCAGGGCTACCACGATCACCGACTGCTTTTACATTGTTAACAAACAGCCTGGTCAATACGATACGCAGACGTAAGCATGCGAAAGTAACAAAGTCCGTCTCATTTTTTTAGTCCAGAAACCTCATATTTTCACCACCACATCAACCTTCTGTTTGATCAACATTTCCGTACCATGCCTGAAATTCACCCATGAGCACGCAATTTGCATCTACCGTACGCTTTAGCTCTAAATTTAGGCACATCGTTAGTTAAAACCGTTTAACTGCACACTTGAGACGCACTCTAATCATAGCCTCACCTTTAACAGCTGATATTAATCATTTAAAACTTTTCACCCAAACATGTTTACCAACTTAGGTTAACATTGAACAGAAAATTTTAAATTTATTACACTACATTTATAATTATTGCAATTTTACAAGTATAACTATTTCCGATTAGCCAAATTTACCTGTACAAAAAAATAAGTTTTTAAATACCAAAAGATTATGTAAAAGATTTTTCTATCATTTATCTAATCTACAATTTTCCGTCCACGACATCACGAGTAACACATTCCATGAATGGGTTTAAAGGAAAGTACGCAATAAAATCAATTAACAGCATTAAATGCTACGACTACTTGAAGGTGCGCATTAGGAAAGTTTAAACTTCTACTATTTCCGATATATATCTTTTATAATAATCAATATCGTTCCTTCTCTTCCAAAGAAATGACATCCATTGTCACCTGCGTATTTCAACTAGCCATGCGTTGTAAACGCGGCAACATTTCACACCACTCGTAGAGCGGTAACGAGCATTTATGTTGTTGCCCTAATCGGGATCTTCCATTCGAAACGCATACTGACACATAATCGTGGTGTTCGTCAAGCCCTTAACAGCTGGCGGAGCTAACGTTTAGGCTTAATGACATACCGTGCTGTTTTCCTGTGTCGCATAAGTGCCATTCTGTAAAAGCAAACCGCAAGCCCAAGTTTAAGTACTTTCGCGACGGCAACCCTGGGCTGTTACACACAATTTGTTCTGGCCGTTTGAAGCATTTTCCAGGATAGAAGCACCCAAGGGTTGCACTTATAAACGTTGCAGGTCCATTTTGTACAAAACAAAACCGCACTATAGCACTTTGGTTAAACTTGTAATCGCTAACTAAAAAGTTACTCGAGCATACCTGATTTATGTTCCTTATAGAATGCAACCGAAGGTTTCCGAAGACGACCGAACGATGTTGAGGATTCGGCGGGAACTAAATGATGTCATATTCCTTGCTGCTCGTCCAATACATTTAGCGCTAATGCATGCACCTGCTTCGCTTCGTCGATGGTGTGAATGCCGTTAGTGAAACACCGGAAAACTCTTCCATGTTATACGGATCGCATGCATATTAAAAATCCAAAGGGTGGTAGCACAGCACACAAATTGTGTCAGTCGTGCGTAGAAATCAATCAATAACCATACTTTGCCATCGCGCACTCTTTGTCGACACCACTTTCACACGCTTATTTAAACATTCACGATCATCACTTTGATTACTAACACACCGCCATCGCCCACGACGCAGCTCACGCACCGACGTCTTCACATTGTTAAACAAACGCCGAGCACGTGAGCAGACCCAGGAGTGCAGAGACAGCCATACACACAGTCGTTTATTTAGTCCACGAACATTTTTAACCACACCATCAACGCCATTGCTTACATTTCACTCTCACGACTGGCTGACGGAAACTTTACCTCATTGAGCACGCCGCGCACCGCGCGTCAGTCGCCCTTTGAGGCATGCCGTTGTCAAGACCCGGTTTAACACACCGTGAGACTCATCTTACATCGTCGCCACACAGTAGATTCATCACAATTCATGACCTACACACGTCTTCACTTGCCGACGCGATTTGCATTATTCGCGGTCACTTATAATTATTGCAGGTATTTCACAGATCAATTGCACAATCTGTAAACAGATTTATAACATCACAGCTTTTAAAGATCATTTTGCTCATCTTATTTAATCATCTGAGAACCCGCCAACGTCACACATCTTGCCCGCGAACACGGAACGTACTCGTCAACAGGAACAGCGAATTTGAAGAAGAACATATGGAATTCAAAACAATAACAACCAACACATCATCACTCACGATTGCATGAGATGTATCATCTTCCTCGATAAACCACCATCGTTGCGCAGCGACGCACCCGACACGAGCAGCACACCACCAACAGCATGATGCGCGACATCCGCCCGACCAGCTCCAGCGCCATCGCACCCACTGCGCACAGCGCGTGCACGCCGCACACCCAGCGCCTGCGCACTCGACGTACAGCCTTATAACAAAGAACACGTTATATACATAACGTTATTCCGACACATAACAATTTACGCACAGGATCCATTTAAACCACTTAACACAGAAGACAGTCCTTTCAGGCTTTGAGGGTTTACTTATTCCAGCTAGTCAGACGATCCGTCTCATCCTTTCAATCATCGCTTTGAACGTCAGCACCGAAGATCGCCTCATTGTGCTGATCGCCGACAACCGATCCATTCTTCGCAGCCAGTACCACCCAGCCCACACTGCCATGCGCTGTTGTGATCGACTTCTTCGGCTGAGAAATCTTTTCACACGCGTAGCAGTCATCACTTTGGGAACAGTACAGGTCAAGACCGGTTTTAATGATCCGAAAGCACCAGGCAACACTGTCGCGTGGCACGCAGCATGAACCCGCATTCGTTCGTTCATTCGTCATTTTGATAAACACGTTTTAGAATAACCTTGCATACGATTTACATCCTTTCAGAAGAACGCCACATACAAAGAGTCTTCAACGCAATGCAACAACCAGAAACCAGATGTCGTGTCATCGGCAATAATACTTCCTCATTTCTCATCAAGATGTTCTCACACATTCATGATCGAGTCGCAGCAGTTAGTCCTAGCCGCATCCATTTTCACCAGTTGTCTTTCCTTCCACTCAAGCTATGGCATCTGGCATTTAGCAGCAACGGACAGATTCATCAGTTTTAACGGATTGTCGACACGATACCATATATCTACATCCATGTCCGAACTATTTTGATAGATCAGATCGAGATTGTTAAATATACACTCTCGTCAAGAATGAAATTTATGTTTTGACATCTTCCATCTTTACCCAATCACATCACAGTTACGCGAGCATAGCTTTCCCTTTTCGTGATTCACCATCACCATCGTCACATCTGCTTCTCACCTTACAGCGCAGCTAGTAACACAACCGCATGCCTTTTGTATGCATTCACGAACCAGCCATTTCTGTGCGACGCCGATGTCACTTTGTACTGCTTAACTTCCACGAGAACACCGCAGGTCATTTACTTTGCGACCATGCAACACGCTTCAATCGCAAACTTGAATCACGCTATAACTACTGATCTAGTTCCTAGACCCAAGGTTTCAGACCGAACTAGTTGCAACTAAAAGCAATCCTGCGTGTCACTGCCAAGCATCACCGTCTCGCAGGTAAGCCTTTAAACACCAACCTCCATGTTGTCCAGCATTAAACCAGGTGTAGCCACGACACAATTGTCAACGCTTAATGCAGCTCTTCACAAACACTTAACCATTCTAGAAATCATGTTCTAGTACTAACAATTATTTTAAAACTCTCATTTTAGAAATGCGGCTAAATTTTCCAAATGAACACCACAAGAATTAACGTTTAATTCCCGATATTCCTCGTTTCACCTGTAATTGAAATTTACTTTTCACTGTTCCAACACTACATTTTGAGCACATCGCATAACCAACCTTCGCCGCTACTGCATCTTAATTGCTAAAGTCACTCATCCTTTTTTTAGCGATGAAAGCACCTTTTTCTTCGCCAGCACATTTTCGCTAATTAAATTTGCTCGCTTCACTTTCGCAAGCGTGGCCGCACGTTATTCAAACCGGAGACTCAACCTCAAATAGAATTAACATCGTCAATCCAATCTCGTAAGGTAGAAAACTCGCAATCATCCATTAATCGACCCCCGTTCGAAATTTACAAACTTTTCAACCATGGCGATTTAAACCCGAGATCTTTAAGTCTGATCATTACCATCCGGCACGAAACAACATATTTTGCAGCAACTGTATAACATCATACCCCTTCTCGCCACTATTCTTAGTTCTTGAAAGTCATCGCCCTTTTTTTGTGGACCGATGCAAGCACATCCACTTCTTTATAAGTGTAGCACACGCGCACTTTTGTCGGAAATAATTTTGTTTATGTAGGCCTTTACACTTCGCTATTAAACATCAATCATCAATTAACCCTCAGTTATTCTACGGAACAACCATACATTCCGCCATACGTTTTTAATCCAACGATCCATGGGCTTCGCACTAACACCAGTATCTTCCTACTATTTGTTAAACAAAATACCGGTATCGCCATTGTGGACGTAAGACGAGTTTTGATTCGAAATACCATATACATTAAATTAGTCAAGCATTTTATTTAGTCCACGAAAACACTATTTCAACACAAATAATCGCCTTTATAGGTTTAACATTTCTACCATTACCCAATGACTGGTGCTACGTACATGGAACTTTAATCTCATGGAATCTGATCACCTTAATTTTCCTTTCATCTAACCTTTCAGTTTGTGTTATGGAAACCCATTAAACAGGATTTTATCTTAAATTGTGGCCTTTTAATTTTTAACTCATTATTCTCCAGTCAATAGTAGGCATTAGTACATGGTAACAAATTCTAATACTGGACCCCCATGTAATGTCTTTAATTTCCTACAACTTTTTGTTCAATGTATTGCAGATTTCCATCTCCTACCATCCCCCAGTGCTCCCACCGACAGCTGATGCATTCGCGACTTTTCAACGCAGACACTTTCACCGATCTCATGACGCAGATCAGTCCAACTTTTGACAAGCAGTGAAATCCAGCCACGATTAGTATTGCATTTTAGTTTCATCCTTCTGCATGTCCAGCACCCTTTCAACCGCACACAGCTACACTCTGCATCCTGCAACCAGCTTCACCCTTCACGCATTCAGTTTCAAACACAGCACTGTCATCCAGCATGCAGTGTACCTTGCCAGCACCATCTTCCGCATACGTCTCCCACGATGCCAGCACCAATCGACGCACCTGCCATCTCGTCACTTCATCAACCAGTTTCACCGCAACCACATTGACGATTCGTCAATTACTGCGTCTTCCACCTCGCACCACATTCTGCCATACATTCCGCAAGCACAGCACAACACCCAGTCTTTCCAAGTTCAACCATCACATTGTCACACGACAACCATTTCGACCACGGTCACTCGAGCACTCAACAAGATACACTCATACGCATGTCGCTCGACACAGCCGTATCAGCCGCAACCCGAATAATGTCACTCGATAGCATTCGACATCGTACGCATCCACAGTCACCATCGACAAGTCATAACGTTAGACCACAATTTCACTCGATCTGCTCTGACGCAAGCGACGACGTCAACGACACCAAGACTACTCGTTCAATCAACCTGAAAACGTCATCATTCACGTCCGCAAACAACCAACGCAGCATACCCGGATCTGCGTCACACTCGACACTACACGAATTACGCACCTCGCACCACTATCATCGCGTGAGACCATGCAAGCACTCCCTCAAAGTTGACAGCGCACTGAATAATTGTTATTAGGCTACACGCATAACCATCGAACCACTGTACTCGACACACATCCCCAACGCAATCCAACCTAGCAGCACACACTGAACCCCATGACAACTACCGGATCCCAGACGACAATGTATGACCAGATGACCATCATACATGTCACATTTTCCACAAATACTTTCAACCACAAACCGAGTTTCATTCACTTACCAAAGCTAGACATGAATTAATGCTAGTTAAGGTTACCAGCGCCGCGCGCTGCCCAACCTATTAAATTTTCCTTTATCTAACCTAGGTCCACACTTGTTTTTAATGGAAAACTCATTAAAAGCAATTAGTGTTAATGGGTTTTTAATGAGAAAACTCATTAAAAGCAATTAGGTCATGTGGTCATGCATGGTCATGGTCATGATGGTCATATGGTCATTGTAAGGTCATATGGTCATTGGTCATGTGGTCATGTGGTCATATGGTCATATGGCCATGTGGTCATTGTAATGGTCATATGGTCATGGGTCATGTGGTCATATGGTCATATGGTCATGTGGTTATGTGGTTCAGGGAGATTAAATTTGCATATAGAACCCTACATATATCCGGACATTGTTGATGCCAACCCTCCGACTAGGTCGGATAAAACAGTTCCAAACCAGAGAATGTAACGATATGTGGTCCGACTATGCTATTTCGGAATATACGCCCCACTCTGTAGGAATACATAAGGAACAGATTTTCGTATTCAATTTAGTATTTGATCGTGTAGCTAGAACGGTAAACATGAGCGTCTCCAAGGTGATTAACGTTTCTCAACTTCTTGGGAATAAAGTGAAACCGACAAATGAGCGATTTGGATTATGGCTGTTGGTAGAAAATATGTGCAACAATAATCTGGTGACAGATATTGGTAATATTTGTTATGTCGAAGGCGAAAAGATGCTGACTGGCGGACTACACACACCAATTACAGAACCATTTTGTGACAATATAATGTTGGTTAAAATTTGTGACCTTTCTGACACCGAACAAGCATCTGCAAACAAACGGATGTTTATCCTAAAAAAAGAAATTTGTGGTGCATTTAACAGCTATCTACGAAGAAAGTTCAACCGATTTGTTTTCGCTAGGCATGGTGTTAAAGCTAAGCTTCCGTTTTCTCTGGAAAGCAGTAACAAGATAGGGCCAGAGAGTAAAAGAAATTATCGGAAAAGAAGACATCGAATGCATTAATAAAAATTCCAAAATCCTATATGTGTTCCATACAAAGTGGAACTAGCAGATGTTAAGTTGGAAACTTTATTGGAGGAACTACCAGATATATTAGACGAAGTCGAAAAGATTATTTCTATCTTTTGACATGGATGTAACCCAAGATTTTGCAGGCATATTTAGCAAGATGGAGATGTGTAATTATTTAACTACAAACCATAACTTTTGCTATAAGGGCGAATACGAAGAAAAGTGCAATATTATAGTTGACAACGATAAAACTGGGGATTGATTGTTTAACATGGCTAACAACCAATGCAAGAATTAAGATTTACAACAAATTTGTGTGCCAGATAACAAGTCCTGGTGTTAATAAACAACTTGGCAATCATATACTAGATTTTTACGTTGTCCAGATGTACGTTTAAGGGAAACATTTGCGTCTACTTTGGCCAAAGAAGATGGTATTACGCGATTGGAAGCGACAATATACAACTGTGCAATTGGAAGCTTATGTCAGTGCGGAACGGGTGTATAAACCCTTAAAAGACTGTTTAACCTTATTGGAAGATAGTAGTTATACTTCCTAAAGGCACCAATGTACTCGGTACCACTTACCAAAATGTGGAGTAAGCTATCGGACAAGCTACAAAATAGCTGCTGTTTAGTGTATAATAACCTGCTACAGTACGTGTATTGGGGAATGGCAATACAAAGAAATTGACGGGCTTGCAAATTAAGTTGTCCAAAAACCAGAGGAAAAGGAAAATTGATAAAGTATGTGCTGGCTTTTAGTTTTAACTATTTACCTGTAAATTATTTGGAGATAGTAGAGGAAGATGTCCAAGATAAAATAAAAATCTTACACAAGTGCTACATTAAAGCAGGTAGTACATATTTTACACAATCTGCACACCATATTCTACAATTCCAAAAGAAATAGTAATTTCGGACTTGGGATTGATAGATACGCCTAACATTCGTCCAGAGGTTGTACGACAACGCGTAAATATTGGTAGTAAACTCATCCGTTTACGCTAAAGGAAATTGCCCCATTATGTATACCATACGCTGTAAGTGGAAGGAAAAGACAACTGAATTAGAGGAAATGGATGCAAAAAGGCGAAAATTGACTACATGGAAAACACTGCGACAATACGCGATCAATACAAAGATGTGTTAGACAAAGAACATCTTATTAGAGAAAATGAGGAAGAATTAAAAGATTATTTTATGTGCCGATGGACTGACTTAGATACATCTGGTTTCTACAAGTTGTATGCATTTGCGGTTAGTAAGAAAGACTCTTTAGTTATGTAGGCGTTCTTGCAGAAAAGGATGGTACTAAATCCGTATACTTTTTAAAAGGTTATTCTAAAACGTATTTATCAAAATAGCAGATAACAAAGACGAACTAAGGAATGCGGGTTTCGTAATCTTTGCGTACACCACACGCAAAGGGGTCCGTTAAACATTGTATATTTGCCTAGTAAAGAACCTTTCGGATCATTTAAAACCGAGGGTCTTACAACCTATAACAACCATATATTCCCAAAAGTGGTGAATATGCAACTACGCAACGGTGTGTGGGAGAAAAGGATTTCTCCAATACCGACAAGAAGAAGTCGATCAAGCTAACAAGATACGTATGCAGGATATAGTGGGAAAGCTGCGATTAAAAGATTGTCACAAGCTGGAAGAATTACACGAAGGAATGGATCTGGTTGTCGGCGGAATCAAAGACTTTAAATATAGAGGCAAACTTCGGTACATTTTACAATTCGAAAACCTAGACGGTCTCTATGTATCAAACTATTGGTTAGAAAAGGAGATAGAGGACTTGGGTATCGATTTAAATTTTAAGCTGCGAATAAAATTAGATAAAATTAAAGCCACCCAAACAAGCATAAAGAAAGGACTGTCTTCTGTGTATAACTTTGTATTAAAATTAAGTTTAAATGGATCCATGCTTGGTCATTAAATATTTTTAAATTTGTTATGTATAATGTCAGAATAAACATTTTATAATAGTATATAACATTGTTCTTTATTTATAAAAGGCTGTGACGTTACCCTGAAATAGCAGTCGCACAGAGAGGGGTGCGCATGGGCAGCACGCATGGGCAGGGTGTACGCGCATGGGCGCGCATGGGCAAGGGTGTGCATGCGCAGGGGTGCTCATGGGCTGGGATGTGTCTGGGCGTACACGAGGGAAGCGGATGTTAACAGTCACCAAGCATCCAATTCTTTATTTGGTGTGGAGTACTTGTCTGCGTATGTATCCGGAGTAAAAGAATACGATTTGCATACGCAGCTTATTAATAAAATTAGTTTATCGAGGAAGATGACAAAAGGTACATCATTCCTAATAGTACAACAATCTACGCATGGGGGGGGGGTAAAGATATAAGATAGTTGTTTAGATTTGTATATATTAGTTTTAAGATTCCATAATTTTTAAGTTCTTCTCCCACCTTCCAAATCCTTCCGGCTTCTATCCTGGTTGACAGAGGATACGTGTTATCTCCACGTGGTATTCGCGGGACACTGCGGTTTTAGATTTCTAGGGAAACGGTTGGTTAAAGCATATGTCTTGGTTAGCGGAAAAAAAGGGTTCTCTAGATGGTGTTAAATAAAGATGAGCAAAATTAGTCATTAAAACGCATAACTTTGTAGGGGGTGGTCCTATTTAAAATCTGTTTACAGATTTGGGGTCCCTAGAAAAATTTAATATTAGTTGATACCTAGCAAAATATATTTATCTTAAAAGAGTGACTACCCGCGTATAATAAATACAATATAACACTTGTCAACAAAAAGTTGTAGGAAATTTAAAGACGTATTTAATGGGGGTCCAGTATTAGAATTTGTTGGTAGTAATGTTAAGTCCTACTGTATTGTAGGCGAGAAAGATACGATTAAAAAGATTAAAGGGGTCTCACGAATTGTAGTTATAAAACCGAGGGTCTTACAACCTATAACGAGCATATACCTCCAAAAGGGGTAGACATGCAACTACGCAGCAGTGCGCGAGAGAATAACAATTCTCTCCAATAAGAAATTAAAGTTTCCATGTACGTAGCACCAGTCATTGGGTAATGGTAGAAATGTTAAACCTATAAAGGCGATTATTAATTGTGGATTAGAAAAATAGTAGTTTTCGTGGACTAAATAAAATAGCTTAGACTAATTTAATGTATATGGTTACATATTCTCGTACACATCCACAAACATCTGCTTACGTCCACAATGGCGATACCGGTAGTTTTTGTTTAACAAATAGTAGGAAAGATACGTCAGGTGTTAGTGCGTGGAAGCCCATAGGATCGTTGGAATTAAAAAGAACGATATGGCGGAATGTATGGTTGTCTCCGTTAGAATAATCTAAAGTGGTTAATTGATCGTATTAGATGTTTAAATAAGCGAAAGTGTAAAGGCCTACATAAACAAAAATTTAATTATCCGACAAAAGTGCGCGATGTGCTACACTTATAAAGAAAGTAGGAATGGTGCTTTGCATCGGTCCTAACAATAAAAAGGGCGACTGACTTTTCCAAGCAACTACAAGAATAGCAGTAGCGCAGAGAAGGGTATGCATGTATTATACAGTTGCTGCAAAATATGTTAGTTTACGCATAGCTCGGATGTGTAATTGATCACGACTTAAAGATTCCTCGGAGGTTTAAAAATTCTCGGCCCATTGTCGTTTGAAAATGTTTGTAAATTATCAGAACAGGAGCGGGTCGAAGTTTAATGGATGATTGACTGAGTTTTTCTACCTTTACGAGGAATTGGAAGTTGACAGACATCGAGCATCTAATTCTCTATTTGGAGGATATCGAGTACTTACCGGTTCTAGAAATCAATACGTGCGGCCGACCGCTATGCGAAAGTGTAAAAGCCTACAGAAGCAAAATTTAATTATCAGACGAAAAGTGTGCGATGTGCTATAGAAAGTATAAAAATGGTGCTTTGCATCGCTCCTAACAGTAAAAAGGAGAGTGACTTTTTCTAGCAATTACAAGAATAGCAGTAGCGCGGCGAAGGGGTATGCATGTATTATACAGCGCATTGTTGCTCTAAAATATGTTAGTTTACGAGAAGCTCGAACGTGCACAAATTAAATTTCAATCTATAATTAACCACGGTCGTAAAATAGGAAATTAATGGGTAATTCTAATACCGTTAAGCATATACTTTCGCTTGGTGATTCATTTGGAAAATATTCAAGCCCCCATTTCCTAAAATATGACGTAGAAGTTATTTAAAATTAAATTGTTGTAAGTATCCTGTAGACAACAAGTTGGTATTTTCTTAGTAATGGTTTAAAGTGTTTTTGGTTATAGTAGCATTGCATCTTCTACAGCACGACTTGCACACAATTTGTGTGCGTGTGCTACCACCCTTTGGATTTTTAATATGCATGCGATCCGTATAACATGGAAGATGTTTTCCGGTGTTTCTACTAACGGCATTCACACCATCGACGAAGCGAAGCAGGTGCATGCATTAGCGCTAAATGTATTGGACGAGCAGCAAGGAATATGACATCATTTAGTTCCCCGCCGAATCCTCAACATCGTTCGGTCGTCTTCGGAAACCTTCGGTATGCATTCTATAAGGAACATAAATCAGGTATGCTCGAGTAAGCTTTTAGTTAGCTAGATTACAAGTTTAACCAAAGTGCTATAGTGCGGGTTTTGTTTTGTACAAAATGGTACCTGCAAACGTTTATAAGTGCAACCCTTGCGGTGCTTCCTATACCTGGAAAAATGCTCTCAAACGGCACCAGAACAAATGTCGTAGTGTAACATCGCCCAGGGTTAAGCCGTCCGCAGCAAAGTACTTAAACTGTGGGACTTGCGGTTTCGCTTTTACGCGAATGGACAACTTACTGCGACACAAGGAAAACAGCACGGTATGTCATTAAGCCTTAAACGTTCAGCTCCGCCAGCTGTTAAAGGGTCTTGTACGAAACAACCACGAATTATGTGTACAGTATGCGATTTCGAAATGGAAAAGAATACATATACCGCACACTTAAGGAGCAACAAACATAAAATGCATCAGTTACCGCTACTAACGAAGATGGTGTAGAAATGATTAGCACAGCGTTTAACAACTGCATGGCTAGCTATCGCATAAATAACGCCAGCGTCGACAATGGAGTGTCCGAGTTTCTTTGGAAGCAGAAGGAACGATTTATTCGATTACTTAATAAAAAAAGAATACAACATATAATCCGGAAAATACGTACGAAGTCTTAAACATCATTCCTAATAGCACAGCAACCTAATTAAGGTAGGTCAGTAAGCAATATTTAATTGCTGTTAATTGATTTGTATTTAGCGTACTTTCCTATTTAAAACCCATTACATTGGAATGTGTTTACCTCCACGTGATGTCGCTGGACGGTAAAACATATTGTTAGATTAACGATAATATGTCTTATTAACCGAAAACATGTCTCCTTTTTTTACATTAATCTCTTTTTATTACAGGTCTATTTAAACAACACATTAATTTCCTTTTGTTACAGGTTAAACTTTCGGCTACGCACAGGAAATAATGTTATACTTTGTAAAATTGCATTCTATAAGTTTATTAAACTGTAAGTTGGATAAATAAATTATTAAAATTTTGTGTTCTTAATTTTGTGTTACTACCTCTAACTGTTTGGTTAAAGCATATGTCTTGGGTAGCGAAAAAGGTTTTAAAAAATGGAGTTAAATATATACGAGCAAAATTTTTTAAAGAGGTTTGAGGGCTTAAAGTATAACTTTGCAGGGCGTTGTCCGATTTCAAATCTGTTTGCAGATTCAAATTCTGTGTAAAATTTTAGACTAACAAGATGTATCGCATGACTAAGAAAATTTATAAGAACGCTCAAAAGTCGCTACAGGTAAGAAATCTTAAAATTAGGGTAGCTCCTTGGGGATGGTGCAATCTGAAAAATTCCTAGAGATTTGGGTAGCTGAGAAAATTCTAATATTGATTGATACCAAACAAGATAGGTTTATCTCAAAAGATGCATTGGTCAGACGAAGAAAACTATTTGTTAGGTTTGCTTATAAAGCAAAGAGCAAAATTTAGAAGATCAGGACTTTAAAGGGGTATAACTTTGCAGGGCATGGTCCGATTTCAAATCTGTTTACAGATTTGAATTCTGTGTAAAATTTTAGACTAACAAGATGTATCGCATGTATAAAAAAATTTATAAGAACGCTCAAAAGTCGCTACAGGTAAGAAATCTTAAAATGAGGGTAGCTCCCTTGGGGATGATGCAATCTGAAAAATTCCTAGAGATTCAGGTAGCTGAGAAAATTCTAATATTAATTGATACCAAACAAGATAGGTTTATCTCGTGGGTGGAAATGTGGAGAAAGATTTATCTCGCGGGTGGAAAGAATGCGGGTGTGATGTAATCAAAATGGTTGGGGTAAAAAATTCCACAAGGAGGAGATTCATCTCCACAGGGAGAGAGCAGGTGGAGATTCTTAAAAAATAAGACTTTATAGTGCGAATTTACATGTAAATTTGGTCCAGATGTGTGTGGAAATGTGGATGCTGGTGGAAATGTGGTGCTGATTCGTAACTAAATACACTACTTATTTGTTTGTTACTTTTCGTTTTATTAGATAGTTGTTTAGATGGAAAGGAGGTTCCACCATAAGCTTTCTTTTCACTAATGTGTAGCTTGTTTTTTCTTGCGATATTTCTAATTTATTGTTGTTACACCAAGTTGATATAGTTGTTATTGTCTGTTGTGCGTTTGTTTGTAGTTCACGTTGCGAATTTCCTCCCACAGCTACAAGATTATCATCTGCATAAGCTGTGACAGATTATTCATATTGTTGTTGGTATAATTTCTAGTCGTTCTTCCACCACTGTGTTCCAGAAGATCGGGCCGCAGACCGATCCCTGCGGACATCTTTTAGTAATTAATTTTGTACGGTGCTAGATTTATTTTCCATTGTCACATATCTATCCCTACAGTAGTCTCTCACCGTATGATAGATATTTTTCAGACAATTAAAAGTCTGTAGTCGTGCGAAAAGGGCTGGCTACCAGAGTTTATTAAATGCACCTTTAATGTCGACAACGATGAAGATTGCATATTTATATTTTGTGTTGTATATGCTGTTCAATGCCTTGTTTGTTGCGTCCTCTGTCGTTTTGCCTTTCCTAAATCTATATTGGTTGGATTCATCCCTATCTTTTCATGTTGTTCTACTAGTCTGTTGCATATTACCCTTTCTAGTATCTTGCTTAGGTTGTTCAGTAAGCAGATCGGTTGAATTGCTTTTGTTGATGTGGGATCTTTGCCTATTCCTTTTTCGAGTATTATCGCTTCTGCCCTTTTCCATCTATTTGGGAATTTGTTGTTTTACGCATTCGTTGAAGAATTCCGTTAGTATTGGTGTTAGCTTTCCTGCTAGGGCTTGAATTATTTTTGTGTTTATGCTATCTGGTCCCGGTGCTTTCCTTCTTTTGCTGGCTCTTATAGCTTGTTCTACCTCCAATTCAGTAACTTCCTCGGCTTGATGTTGGGTTGTATACCTTCCTGTCATTAGTAGACGCTTGCTTAATTGTGCCGGTGTTTATTCTATTGTTCGATCATCTGGCAGTAATTCCCGTAATAGTTTGTTTCCTGTTTCTGTCCATGTTTTTGTTTTTTCACCGTCAGTGCGTAACTTGTTGAAAGACTAATCCTACCGCATCGCAGCCTTTTATGGGCCCTTTTTGAGTTCGGACGTTGGTTTTTCTTGCCTCTTCTCTATTATCTCGTCGCGGATACGGGGGACTAAAGTATTGAAAGCATATTTTCTTTATATGCACGATCACCAAGGCACTCCATCTTATATTAGTTTCTGATCTGTCAACCAGCGCCTTTCTAGCTGCTCTACGCCGATTTATTGCCAGCACGTGCGATCATCTGTACAGTGATAGCGGCACAAATTTTCGAGTTGCTCATAGACAGTTAATTTCTCTTGCAAAATCAGCTATCACAAAGGAACATATTTTTTGGCATTTAGACCGCCGTCTGCGCCTCATGTTGGTGGTTTGTAGGAGGCGGGTGTGAAGTCGGTTAAAACCTTGTTTCTTCGTACCATAGGTGAGCAAGTTCTGTCCTACGAGGAATTAGCTTAACTGTCTTTGTTCAGATTGAGAACCTGGACAGTAGGAGAAGCGGACAAGAAAAAGGTAGAATCTTTGAAATGTGGTGCTACATACGAACGAAGAGGTACTAAAAATGGTAGGGGAAGAAAGAAATATGTGGAAAACGGTAAAAAATAGGAGAGATAGGAGAGATAGGATGATAAACCACATACTACGGCATGAGGGAATAGTGGGGAATATATTAGAAGCAGAGATAGAAAAAAAGAGAAGTAAAGGTAGACCTAGGTTAGACTACTGCACACAGATAGTGAAAGATGTAGGCTGTATGAATTTCAGGAAAACGTGTAGGCTACCTCAGAATACAAATCAATGGAGGTACGCATCCAATCAGTCCCAAGATGGATAAATTAATGGCGAAAAAGTAACTGTACTTAAATATGATGATTATTATAATCAACTACAAGTATTGGTTAGGCAATATTCTCGAATAATGTTAATTGTTTGAAAGGATTTACTGGAAAACTATTAATATCTAAGTGTTGGGGGATCTTGGCAGCCACACGCTGCTTAACCCTCTTCACTGTATCTCGGTGCAATAGGGCATACAATTAGAAAACAATAGAAGGGGAACCGAGCTGCATACAGGCTGTGTGAGAATTTCGGGGAATTGTGTAGGCTAGCTCAGAATATAAATTAGTGCAGGTACGTGTCCAACCAGTTTTGAAATGGAAAACCTAATGACGAAAAAATAAGCGCAGATAAATCTCGTGATTATTATAAACAACTACAGGTGTTGGTTGTGAAATATTTGCAACTAATGTTGAATGTGCGAAAAGAAATATTGGAAAAGTATTAAATCGGTAAATGTTCCAGTGCTGGGGAACTTGGCAGCCACAGGCTGCTTACCCCCCCTTCACAACCACTGAGTGTCGGAGAAATGGGGTATATAATTGTAAAACAATATAAGGTGTCGAACTGCATCTAACAAGAAAGAAGAGCGCCTATGATGAAAGACAACAAACATAGAAACAAGAAGAAATTTGTTGAAAGTATATGTGTGGAGCACAGCACAGTATGCCTATGAAATACGGGCAGTAGGAAAAGCAGACAGAAAAAAGCAGCTTTTTGGAATGATGTGCTTCAGATGCATAAGGATGATAGCTTTGGCAGACAAAGTTAATAACAAATAGGTTATAGCAACGTAGGGGAACAAGGATATCTGTGGAAAATATAGGAGAAATAGAAGGGCAGAATACGTTCTAAGTCATTTTTGGGGAATAGTATGGGATATATTACAAGCAGAGATAGGAAAAAGGAGGTAGATGAAGAATTTCAGGGAAGTGTGTAGGTTAGTTCAGAATAGGAAACAGTGATGGTACGCGTCTAACCAGTTCCAGGACTGAAGACCTAATGATGATGCTAGTAATGTTTCTATTTCATTAAGAGCTCCTAACTCACCCTTGCTAGATGCTAATACTGCCATATCATCTGTAAATCTAGCATATCAATTGTTTGTCGCTACGTAGTAATTCCACGTGTCTTTCTGCATTTGACATTAGTCATTGCCTCTTCGATATACAAGCGAAATATTAGCGGTGGTATCTTAACTTTACTTTTCTAAGTGCCTGCTTTAATTTTATTAGCGTTTTTTGCTATCCTTATAACTCATTCGATTTTTTTTGAGTATTTCGAGCATTTTTTATATTTTATATTGTCGAATGCCTTTTCTAGATCTACAAACCCTATATACACGCTTTCTCCTTTTTCTATTATTTTCTCCATTATCATCCTTGGAGCTAAAGCGGCCTCCAATATATTGCTGTTTGGTCTAAACCCAAATTGGTTTTTTCCTAGTATTTCTTCAGCCCGTTTTTTCATCCACCTTTGTACAATTCTAGTTAATAGTTTTGACACGTGTGCTCTTAAACTTATTGTTCGAAAATTTTCATTTCTAAGTGCATCTCTTTTTTTTGTATAGCTACCATGATGTTACGATTGAAATCTTTGAGTATCTCGCCTGTCTCATACATATAGCTTACAAATTGGAAGAGAATTTTCATTTTATAACTTCGTATCTCCTTTTCTGACTTGTCTGGTCTGTTTTTTGTATTTTCGCTTTTCTTCTAATAAATTCATAATGTCCTTTGTTACCCGTGATTTCATATTTTCATATATAAGATAACGATAGCAGCTACAGGAACACTCATCTTCTAGAAATAAAAGTCATTGATTGGTCTAATGATGATGTGCTTAATGTACAAATCCTGAGGAGAAGATTTGGCTTTCTTATTTTCTTCAGGACCATTTGGACGTCAATTGCTTAAAGGAGTAATGTCGCTAAAAAGATATTAGGCATTGCTGTTGGCACTAAAATTTGATGACGTAAACACCAGTCAGCAAAGAAATGAAGAAGGATTTGCTGCTACAACTGCATTCATATTTGGAAAATTTACTAGAAATGGTCAAAAGGCGCACTCAATGAGAAATTACGGATGTGTATATGAAATGCTGATTTCATTTAGAGGACGATGCTTGTTTATAATATACATACTAAATAAAAAAGCAAAAAACGGGCTTAAAATTATGTTCCTAACGGACGCTCTAAATTCGTACGTTTTCATTGCATATATTTACACTGGAAAAGGTACTGATGGAATAACACTAACCAATGGACTGAAAAAGGCGAGTATTCCAACTCAATCAGTGATACGACTAGTAGGGCAGGGCCTATAGAAGCTTCCAACACGAATATTACGGCAGACAATTGGTTTCATCCATTCAATGAGCTTTGGAAAAAAACTCACGCATGTTGGTACACTGAAAAAGAATAAAAGAGAAATTCCGTTGATTTTTGTCCAATAGAAAACTTGAGGTAAATTCAAGCTTTTATGGTTTCACAAATAGATATATCCTTGTATCTACGTCCCCAGCGAAGCAAAGCACTGATCCTAATTTTGTGTATGTCTCAGAACAAACACACCTAATCATCAAATAATAAACCTAATATTATTAGTTTCTATAATACAACTATATCTGAAGTTCACACCCTGGATCAGGTTATTGTTAATAGGAGAACTCGAAGATGGCCATTTGCTATTTTTTATAACATTATAGCTGGAAACTGTTGAAATACATAAATATTGTACAGTTTTTATATAGATGCCGCAGAGATGAAAAGGTATAATTCATTTATGATTCTGCTATTAGCTTTGTTTGTGGCCATGTTCAAATACGACTGGATATTCCTAATCTACCTCAAGATATACAAGCTATTGATCAGAAAACTTGTAGTACGAGTGCTAAGCCCGAGAAGCGAAAGCGTGTCCTTTCTTCCCTTATTACAAACAACGGCAAACGCTATAAAAGCGTGTATGATGCGAAAAACCGAACTGTTTAGAATGCTTAAAAAATCTGTAGCAGTTGTGCAAAAACTGTTTAAAAATTGTACATGTTGTATTTAATTTTGTATTTTACAGTTTCCTGTAATACATGATTTTTTATTGACATCTTTATTACCATTATACGTTTATACGTCTTTGAGACGTACATTACCTACAATGTACTAAAATAAGGTCCTACAAGTTGAGGGTTAATGATCAACTGTTACATTTTGTGTGTGCCAAAAACTCATTCGTCAAAGTGCACCAAATTATGGAAGTAGCATGCTGTATTAGCTTGCGTATGTTAGATGCTGCTTTAACTTTGATATTCTAAACGTTCGAGTTTACTATGGAAAAACTAGAGGCATCGATTTCTAACTTAGGGTTATAAACCAAACAGCAACATGTAGAAATGGCTGTGTACGCAAGTCCTAAGAGATGGGAATAAATTTCAAATATAAAATGCGCCAAACGACAACCATAAAAATTGATAAAATATATTTCCGCTATAAAATAGTTCCAGCACATTCAACATCATCGCACTAAGCTAACACAAATTTCAAACCAGGTTTTCAGTGCAGTGCTTCATTTGTATAAGAATAGGACGAAATACGATTTAAAAAGATATAAATTACATGAGAAGTTGCGTGTGACACAAACATGTATATGTGAAGGACTATTCAAATGTATAGAGATAATCTCGACTGAGACACCATTCAAATGTGCCTGCTATCAGCTTTATACAGAGATAGAATTAACTCGAGATATAAGCAGCGAATTTCTTGTCCTCTGCCTTAACAAACAATACCGTTGTTTGTCGTTGCTATTTTCGGTTTGTTCTGGTGACAACATACAGAACGTATAGAAATTCACACTTGGCCGAATTTTATTATCCGTCACATATATCCACAAAATAACGTTTGACCCGAACTGAAAGATGCTTACTAGATGTTCCTTTAAATCCATCGAAAAACAAATAAAGCAGACCGTTTGTTTACCTTTTGAATCAGCCAGTATTTTTATTCTATTGCAGGAAATTTATAAATACATTGGTAGAATTATAATTAGCAATTACCAATAACCCATACGTCACTAATATCGTCGGCTTACTGCCAAAATCCAACAAATGTAAAGTGGATTGTTTTGAGGTAATAGCAATTAAAGGTTTCAGACAACGATATTGACGTGGTATATAAAACTAGGATATTAATTGTTATTTTTTTATTTTTACAAAATTTAACAGAGAATCACAACATAGAACTTAAAATTAATACATTATTATACAGACTTCATTAAAAACTTAATTAAACAATTATAGTTTAGAATGTTGTAGTTTGTTGGTGTTTGCCTGTAGCAAACTCGAGAATTGAACACGTCAAATGAAATAATTGTAGTAAACTCTTAAAATTTGTGGACGAAGAGAATAATTAATCCTCATCAGTAGATGGTTATGGGGGTTCGTTCCTGCTCCCTCATTTCCTCCAGCATCCTCATTTCCTCACACATTTTACATGTAAATCCCCATAAGGAGGAAATGAGGAGATAAATCTTCTCCTTTGCTCCTCCTTGCTCGGACGCCCCCACATTAACCATTTTGATTATGTCACACCCGCATTCTTTCCACCCGCGAGATAAATCTATCTCCACATTTCCACCCACGAGATAAATCTATATTGTTTGGTATCAATTAATATTAGATTTTTCTCAGCTACCCGAATTTCTAGGAATTTTTTAGATTACATCACTCCCCCAGGGAGCTACCCCTAATTTTAAGATTTTTTTACCGCTAACATTCTGAACCAAATAGTTTTCTTTGACTACCCATTGCATCTTTCGAGATAAATGTACATTGTTTGGTATCAATTAATATTAGAATTTTCTCAGCTACCTGAATGTCTAGGAATTTTTCAGATAGCATCATCCCCCAGAAGGCTACCCTCATTTTAAGATTTTTTGCTGGTAGCGATTTTTGCCCGACCTTATAAATTTTTTAGCAATACGATACGTCAAATTAGTCTAGAATTTTACGTACAATCCGAATCTGTACACAGATTTAAAATCGGATCAACCCTTACAAAGTTACACACATACCTTCTAGTGAGCATACCGCTACTGTACCACTACTCGCTTTTAATGTCATACCATACTTTCTATCTTGTTTAGCTCATCTTTCGAGATAAACATGTTTTGTTTGGTATTAATTAATATTAGATTTTTCTCAGCTACCCGAATCTCTAGGAATTTTTTAGATAGCACTATCCCCCAGGGAGCTACCCTCATTTTAAGATTTTATGCTGGTAGCGATTTCTGACCGTCCGCATAAATTTTTTAACCATCCGACACATCAAATTAGTCTAGAATTTTACGCATAATCCGAATCTGTAAACAGATTTAAATAGGTCCACCCCTTACCATTTTACACACACACCCTCTAAATTATAACTTTCCTATAGCTCATACCTAAACTAATTCTAGACTAATTTGATGTGTCGCATGGTTAAAAAATTTATGCGGACGGTCAGAAATCGCTATCAGCAAAAAATCTTAAAATGAGGGTAGCTCCCTGGGAAATGGTGCTATCTAAAAAATTCCTAGAGATTCGGGTAGCTGAGAAAAATCTAATATTAATTAATACCAAACAAAACATGTTTATCTCGAAAGATGAGCTAAACAAGATAGAAAGTATGGTATGACATTAAAAGCGAGTAGTGGTACAGTAGCGGTATGCTCACTAGAAGGTATGTGTGTAACTTTGTAAGGGGTGATCCGATTTTAAATCTGTTTCCAGATTCGGATTGTACGTAAAATTTGACGTATTGTATGGCTAAAAAATTTAAAAGGACGGGCAAAAATCGCTACCAGCAAAAAATCTTAAAATGAGGGTAGCTCTCTGGGGGATGATGCTATCTGAAAAATTCCTAGAAATTCAGGTAGCTGAGAAAATTCTAATATTAATTGATTGATACCAAACGATGTACATTTATCTCGAAAGATGCAATGGCTAGTCGAAGAAAACTATTTGGTTCAGAATGTTAGCGGTAAAAAAATCTTAAAATTATGGGTAGCTCCCTGGGGGGGGGTGATGCTATCTAAAAAATTCCTAGAAATTCGGGTAGCTGAGAAAAATCTAATATTAATTGACACCAAACAATATAGATTTATCTCGTGGGTGGAAATGTGGAGAAAGATTTATCTCGCGGGTCAAAATGGTTGATGTCCGAGCAAAGAGGAGAGCAAGGAGGAGCAAAGGAGAAGATGCATCTCCTCATTTCCTCCTTATGGGGATTTACATGTGAAATGTGTGAGGAAATGAGGATGCTGAAGGAAATGAGGGAGCAGGAGCCCCCATAACCATCTACTCTCATCATCGAAACTGTCCTGCATATCTGGTTCCGATATTCTGTCTGTTATGCCAGCTGATGTTGACAATCCCTGAAACCAACCATGATACTTTCTGGTATTGTATGGTTCTTACATAGTTTCAAAAGATCTTTCTTCTTCACAGCGCTTATGGGAAGTGGTTGCTGATATAGTTTTTTTAAAACCTTTGGTAGTATTGGGGGTGACTTATTTTTGGTGTTGTCGGCAAATTTTTTAGTTCTTTTTGCAGAGTACGATGTTTCTGGATTATCTTGCTTTATTGGTTGTGGTAATAACACTTCAAAAACATTAATACAATCAAAATTATCCGAAAGGTCATAATTGTAATAAATCCGACCAAAGTGGCCTTTCACAAATTTTAATCATTTGATGTTGAGCCATTTAATTGTTTTTCCAATTGGGTCAACATTTCGGTTAATAATGAGTTTCTGTGCAAGATCCGTACAGTCATAAAAATCTATATACTTCATTTCTTTTACGGTGTATTCCGGTTTTGACACATGTATACCTTTTTTGATTTTGCGTTTTTTTGTTGATCTAGCATGACGGAAAATGTTCATCCTGTCATGTAAGAAATACACAGGAACATTTTTCTTTGCGTGTTCTATAACCGAATGCATCGAATCCACCTCCATATGGGTGTGGCCCGTTTCCAAAAATTTTTGTTCTATAATTTTTGCGTTATCCAAAGTTTCCACTGCATACAAATGATAAGCAGCCACATTTCGATTACGTTTGTGACCACCGCAAGTATCCGAGAACAGTGTGACATGTGACACGTTGTTGGTAATGCTGCTCTTTAAATAGTCCAGGATACAGCTTTCTACTTGCGAACTTCCTTTTTGTCCATTCATCTCAGTCCAAACGTAACAGTATGCATTATTCGGTAGTTTTGCTTCATAAAAACATAGATTATACACGGATATTTTGCGAGTGTAGTATAACTGGCTAACATCCCCACATGGGATTTGTAGGAGTGCTTGCAAATCAAAAGTCAACGAAAGAAAATTATTTTCATTGCTTGCTCTTTCTTTATTCCTCGCCTTTGCATTTTGGCATGCAGTTTTTCTCTCTATGTGATCGTTATATTTTTGTTCATACTGTTTTTAAGAGCTCCTTTTGACTGATTGTATACAGAACAAATTGAACGTTGGTCTTTTATGGGCTTAAAAAAAGACAAGTTGTACTCTCTGCAAAATATTGTTCTGTATATTATTTCAGAAACCGTCATCCGCTTTTTTTCCTTACATAGGGCGACATTCAAGACATACATTTTTGCAATATTTAAATTTTTATCTAAATATTGACGTTTCGTGCTCTTTCTTGTGTAATGGATTCCATTGCTGGAAATGACTCGATATGTGATTTAACCATTTTAATGGATTACAGACTGGTTCCGCGTTTGTCGTCACCTATAAACGTTCCTGTACAATCTTTATTTGCCAGTGCATGCGTAATTACATCCATTGATATACTTAGCGTTTTGCAGAAAAAATTTCGACACACTTGAATTTTGTTGTTCTCTTTTTTGAAGAAATATTGTTTTGCATTAGACCTTTCTTTATGTTGTGTTTTTCTTACTATTACACGTCTTTTTGGAGCAAATACCTTATGTTTGACAAAATAAAATCCTTTTTGTAAATGTAAATTATTTTGTATTATATCTAAGTTTTGTTAGGTTGAAATAAGTACACAGAAAAGGGTGGTTTCTATTGTTCAGACGAAATGAAAACGCTCTAAAAAGCTAATACTATATTATTGAACTTTCCCTCGACTAGACTTTTTTCTACCAGGAGAAACAACACCAACAAACGCTGCATGTCACTACGTCAGCAACAATGCTAAAGATGGTCGTGAATGGGGCGCTCTACCTTAAAATTTTGCTTCTTAAATGAAGATAAACATAACAAAAACGCCATACTTGGAAATGCAATAAACTTAAATCTTTGGCGCCTATGGTGATTATTTGTATCTTTATTAAGAAGCTAGAAATACCGCACTAACAACAAGAGCGTTCGAGATTTTGAATTATCTGGTGATTTGGTGAACCTGAAATCAAATAATGAATCAGACGTCAACGCTCCACTCACGAAACTTCACACAATAGTTGCCAATTTGGTAAGTTTGTCACCAAATTTGGTGTTTTGAAAATCCCTCTGTCGTTTTTCAAATGCTTTATTAGCGAGTTTGGTGATAAATCTAATCTATAATTAAATAAATATTTATAGTCTGAGACAGTATTACCAGTATTCGCGTTCCATTTCTTCTATTTCTAATGCCATAGACCGCACTATGAGCATTGTTCTCAAATCCAATGAGAGAAATTGGATATAAGTAGTTATCTCAGATCGTCTATACAAATATACAAACAGAGGAAAATATAATTTCAAATATCTTTGAATAAAGCTTTCATGTAAAATTTTACGTTTACTAAATCATTTGAATCACATATTGGTTTATTAATTTATTTTGTATTATACTAAAAATAATACATAAGATTTAAGTCAAAAACAAATCATTGCGACCCAGAACAAATCTTTGCCAAGAGGTTTTAAATATTTCTTATAAAGGGTGACCAGGAACAAAATTCAGTTTTTAAAAAATCATAGAAAATATATATTAAAAATTACAATTGATTTATTAATGAAATATTAAAATAAGCATATGCGCATTTATGTTTTAAGAAAAATATTGTCTATACGCCTGCCTCCTTATTCACAACACTTCTGCAAAATTATTTCTAATTTTTGAAAACACGCTGATACAGTAACGGGAATATTGGCGATTTCATTTCGAATGCTCTCCTTTAACTGTTCGAGATTGACTGGAGAGTTCCATTTGGTTCTCCGGGAGAGCACTACTTCGGAGGATGTAATCGGCAAGCCTGATAAGAAGAAAAGAAGAAGAAGCCAGGGGAAATAAACTGGTAGAATTTTGCGACAAGAACAATTTAACCATCACAAACACATTATTTCAGCATCATGTTGGAAAGGCGATAAACGTGGAAGATGCCAAGAGACATAGAGAGATCTCAAATATTTCTCCTAGCCAATGGTTTTGAAATAAGGTAAAATACTGTAGAAGCCTTCCAGAAGCAAATATGGACACTGTCCACAACATAGTAGTTATGAAAGCCGCGCTTATATTTAGCAATTTTGAAAAGGAACGGAACTCATCAACTTAAAAAAAGCGAAACCTAAACGATCACGTGTTTGAACTTGCCAATAACAACTGCAATACATGTACCTCTGCGCCTTCCGTCATGGAACCCACACTACATGGTTAATGACATTCGAACCAACACACTAAACCCTATTAATTATTGCATTTATTAGTACCAGATCTTCACAACACTGTAACGGTTTATTTCTTACCGTTCCAATTTAGGTTAGGTTAGCTCAACTATCCTGAGTAATTTCTGATTTTGCGGTTAGAGCAGTTGAGAGTGTTTCCACATCGCGTGATGGGAACGCATCCTAGTAACCTTCCGATGTCTATAGTTATGTCAATGTCAGAAATAGAGATCTTGACAGCATAATTAATTCCCATAAACATCGAAGTATTCTGATCGAGTTTCATGTTTAATGATGAGTTGTATGTAGGAAAGTTGTTTAGTCTTTCAGTTCAGTGCAGTATTTGTGTAGTTGCCGCTCAATACTTCCGGCTAAGTCACAATGCAGGGAGATAACATCCACGAGGAATTTTTTTGTTTAGTTGTTATCGCGATATATAAAATGACTTGCAAGGCTATCGGGTCTCTTCTTAAATTTGCAGCCAAGGGGTTGACTTGGTTTGACGAAACGTGAAGTGTTTCAGTTGATGGTACTGGCACATGGTTGGCGAATAAATTTAAGATTTATAGTAAAGTGGTGATACTGTATTGTAACAATACTACGAAGGAATTAGCATGGCGTTTATTAAAATTAGTTACTTCGATCAGTAGTTATTTACCTGGCGAAACTGGTAGCACCAGCTGGGTGGTTTTGTTGCTCAAGCGATCAGATGAGATTGTAAATTGTACAGAAGTTTATTGGGAAATTTATGCCGCTTACAAGCGTAAGTAGTAAGTCATATGGTGGGTTTTATTTAATTTATGTGT
This sequence comes from Platerodrilus igneus, assembly GCA_036346225.1. Lineage (NCBI taxonomy): Eukaryota > Metazoa > Arthropoda > Insecta > Coleoptera > Lycidae > Platerodrilus > Platerodrilus igneus. Next base: position 3,031,230 of record JARFIW010001179.1, on the reverse strand, counting down.
ATAGGGTTTTTATCCTTGGCGAAGCATCCCTCTTGTATATATATATATATATATATATATATATATATATATATATATACGGAAAGTAAAAAGTGTTAAAATTTTTTTTGGGATAAATTTCGTTCGGAAAGTTCTTTCTCAAATAAATATCATTTGTTCATAATCAACGTTTCGGACTATAGGTAGACCTTAATAATGATTCTAAAAGTAAAATACAACTAATAGTTTAACAACCGGTTGCATACTTACAAAAACTTGATTTTTTAAAAAATACTTTGACAAACATGTTGACATATAAAAACAATTATTGTAAAATACGAACCTTAGTTTACTGTAAAACTAAAATTGTTACGAGATAAAATGTGGTTAGTAGTGTACCTGTACGGTGAAGATTAGCTGGATGTCGTGTTGAGGTAAAATTCTAGGTAAGATTTTATTTATATGGATCTACTTTTTTCAAGGGTAAAATAAAATTAAACATCAAATAATTCAACGATTATTTCTTTCATTTATCAAATCAAAGCAATTCGCCAATCACACTTTCGATTATGTCATGATTGAAACCAATCAAAACAAGATATCACAAACTATTAAGCCCGGTGGTGAATACCAGCAACTATAGAAAAGGACCCGGGCAAATATATTTGCCAGGGTCCTTTTCTTCGCTTAATTAAAGAGGCATGATTCTATTTTACACATATTTCAGAATTAAATAATATACTCAAAGATTGTGGTGAAGAGTATAAAGTGTATATACCGTAAAATGCATGTGAAATTTTATTGCTAAAAGTGTGTTGACTCAAAAAACAACCTTCCTAAATTTAACACGACCTTAATAAACCAGCGACTATTTTCATTGTAGCTAAATTTCTCTTCTCGATGCAATTTTGTCATTAATAATCAAAGATTAGAGCACTCGAACTAAAGCTCTCGGGGTTTGATCAGATTGTTAATGACAAAATTATGCCTCAATGAATTGATATAAAAAGTACTCTAAATTTGCCCACAATAAAAATAGTCATTTACTTATCAAGGGCATGATATATTATGTATAATTATATTTCCGTACTTGAACTGTTAGGCTTTATATTCCACAATTATTTTATGTATCGGAAGATGACCTATAGTTTGAGGCATTCTTAACGTCATTGTAGTTATTGTAAATTAGGGTAACTAATCTGATAACTTATACATACTTCGACAAGGGCAGCAATCGCTACTTATAAAACATTTATTTTAATCTAGGTATAAATACAGATAGGTTTAATTTTTTATTTGCATGAGTTGAAAATTTGATCATCCACTTACACCTTTGGTTATTTTATTTACCTCAATCGCTTTTGAAACAAATCTTTTATTTAGCCGACTTTTTAAAGCATTTTCAGAATATAACGAAATCGATCAACAGTGTGGAATATTTGTGAGACGTTAAGAATGCAAGAGTATAGGTCAGACGGTACAGTAGACTTTTAGCCTTTTTGTAGACTGCAGTATGAAGTTCCAGACGTCGAGACGCCTTCGCGAAATCAATTTGGAAAGCTTGTGCTAATACATCGATTAAGGAAACTAGAAAAGAATTTCTTACTATTTGCTGCTTGTAGATGACTATCTTGTTCATTTAATGAACATTTTATTTCCTAGTCTTCTTTCACTTAAACAGTAGTTTCATAAATCTTAAGTTTATAGTCGAAAAAGTTACAAACTTGAATTCAACATCAAGTGCTTTATTAATGCTGAAATGCTTGCTTATTATTTTCCCATCTTCTTGTGGTTGCAATGGACGCTGTGCGCGCAGTAATCTTTCTTGTTACGAGCACTTTGTAATATAATAATAAATGAATGGAATAGGATGCATAGTTGCATAGACGTCGAGGAAATGAAATGCTGTCCTAAATACGCTGGAAGCTTCTTGTATATGCATGCATATAGTATGCAGCTAGACCAGTATTGCGGTTTTACTGGAATGCGAATATGAAATCAGGCATTTTCTGCTGTTTACCGTAATATTTTATTGTTTAATATACCACCATGAACTTTGAGTTTAAAATAAATGGCGGCTTCTATATTTTTGCATAACCAAGTGCTTCAATTTTTAATATTGCAGGTATTGTCTTAGACATTCGACTCGGATAAACTCAGCGGAAAAAAAATATAATGAGTATCAAAGACACGAACCGTAGCATCTGTACAGTCCCATAGTAACATGTAAATGAAAGGAATGCTCAGTACTACATTTGAGTATACACGTGAAAATCCTCTGTGGAAGCGTTGAATTTAATTAATGTTATGTTTAATTAAAGTTAAGCATTTATTTTAGATTACAAAAGACTTGCAGTGATAAATAATAAATAGGGAATGTATCTCACCTTTGACTATGAAATTACTTTAATGTTCTTCCCTTCACATGAGAGGATAACTGTTCGCGCTTATTCGTCTATATGCATGTGTAACCAATAGTTTATCGGGGTTCGTCTAACTTGAGGCCAGTAGATGCTGATATCATTTAATATATCTGTCAAAGTATGATATTCTTTATTGTATAAAATGCTCAGAGATAAAGTGCTGAACAAAATTTGTATACCAGGCATCTCCTTTCCTCAAACATCATTTAAACATCCCAGGACATTCTTCAAAATTCTCTGTGTCTTTTCAGATATCCACGAATATTCCCTGACATTCTTGGACTTTAATAAACACAGCATCCTCAAGAAGACTAATTGTATGTATATATATATATATATATATATATATATATATATATATATATGAGAGCCACTGAAAAAGTGATATGAAAATGGTCTCGCGTTGGGAGTGTCGCTGAAAGAGTGAGACATTACTAAAAGGGTATTGTGAAACAGATACTTGTGGTGTGTAAACTTGAAATTGTTCACTTATCTTCCTTTTTCACTTTGTCTGGCTAGCTCAACGAAATTTACGGAGTTTTCAAAATGAAATAAGAACGCAGCAATATCACAAAGCATTTATACAATACGAAATATCTTCTTTTATACAAAAGCATTTACAACATCGTTTCTTTCAAACATAAAATAATTTCTAAGATGTCTTTGTTACAAACAAAATTATTGTTGTTTACCTTATATTACATTTACAGAATTAAACTTATTCTTTTGAGAATCTTTCACCTAGTTATAAATTATTTCCACGCTGGTAAGATTTGTTTTGGCCAGAAAAATCCTTGACATAATCTATGCAAGGTCAGACTATATCGAACTCTGAACACAAACTTCTGATAAAAAATCCCTCGCACTAGAAAAAATTATTAGGATTATCTTAAACTAGATCTAAATACTCTAATATCAGCTAAAATTAAATCTATCAGAGGTACTTGCAGAATCCACAAAACGCTTCTCGTAATTAAAAATCTTCTTATTTTAATTTGATCTCCAAATCGGCTTACAAGTTTTTCCACATTAAAATTCCTAATTTTCAACAGGGTTAAATCTTATTTTCAATTATTTAATACATCTTTAAAAATAGCTTTATTTTGAAGAATTTGCCTTTTCGTCGTAATTTATAACTTCATTTTTATATTTAATTTGGGTTTAAAAACATCACTTGAATATTTATTGCAACCTCGCAACTATGCTTTATTACATATTTCTATATAACGCAACGGTTAGCGTTTTAAAATAACATTTCCTGATCTAATTTACGCGTTGACTGCATCGGATCAAATTTAATGAATGAATTTTCTTTCGAAACGATAAGTGCACCTTTATATACAAATTGTCTTTTTTCTAGAATTTTACTACAATAATCTCGAACATTATGATGTAAGGGTCCAGGAATACCCAATTAACGTATAAAATTTTGACATTTTATTACCTTTTTACCTGTTCTAAGTACCCATGACGCGTTTTTTTGTCATTGTTTATAATACGCTATTATTGTTGCATATCGCTTCTCTCCAATATCGAATGCGAAGATTATAAATTATTTCCTATCAGTTGTTCCAGGCATTTTACCTTTTATTTTCAATGTTCAAGCTGCTTCTTGGAATAGAAATGTTTATCTAATGAGTTGATACGAATTTGACGTATTCTTAAATCCCGATTACTTATCTTTTTATGTTCTAGAGAATTCTATGTTTAGAATAAATTGCAATATCTACGGGGTAATTAATTTAAACTTTAATTGGTTTTTAATGCAAAAGAGTTTGCGCTTTATAGGAAATATTTGCTTTCAGTACACAAAACTATTTATTAATTTTGGGGTTTTTAAATACACGTTGATTTTAGTTTCTCAAACTGAATGTCAAAGCTTACAGCAAATCAAATGCATTTTACGGTATTTTACAATTTACATATCCAATCTACGTTATTTGCTATTTATTTACAATATGCTTATATCATACAGGGTGATTATTTATACACGCACAATTTGCGTTATTGCATTGTACATTAATAAATAAATGTACGCTTGTATTATACAGGGCGTAACCATGAATTTACGGAAAATTTCATTTTTTTCCGGATATATATATATATATATATATATATATATAATCTTCAAGTTTTATTTGCTGATGAATATTAATTTAAAATTATATAATTTATTGAGGATTGCAGCAATGTTGCTCCTGAAGAAGAGAAAAATAAATTCTCGAAAGCTCGAGTTATAGAATAAAGAGTAGACTTCCATAATTGCTGCAATCCTCAATAAATTATATAATTTTAAATATATATTGTTGTGATATACTCCTGTGAATGCGGGAACTGGGTCCTTTCAACAAAAAAATTCTAGTCCCACAGATTGGGCGTCATAAACTGCTGTGATCCTCTTTTCGCCTCGGCTGCTCACCTAATTTTATAAACCTCCTCATTCATAAAATTAAACAACACATTCCTACCACAAACATCAACGTTAACTCTATTTACATCAATATTCAGAATACATTAAATTTTCAAATTAAATTTCAGCATAAAATTCAGTTTTAAAAGAATTTCAAGATTAATTTTATTATCACTTTAACGTGCATCCAGAATTAAAGTCCTTGTTGGATGCCTACTAATTAATATAACAATATAAGCAGACCGGAGTCTGAGTATAAAGGAGCATCTACCACCCCTTTACGTTAATTAACCAGGTTCGTCTAATTGAGCTCAAAGACATACCCATATTTTCATCATAATTCAGAACATCAATACTAAATACCCTTTCTACTTAAACAAGCAAATTTCATCTTAAAATTAAAATTTTATGGTTAGTACAATTTCACTAATGTCCATTTAAAGTAAATCAATTATAAAGTTATTCAACACACACAAAAATGTCAAACAAGATAGTATAATTTACCTGAAGGTTACTGTCCTCGTAGCTTCAATGTACATCGTCCCTTTAGTTAATCACACCATTCCAACAGGATTATATTTACGGTTTCTAATTCTCAACGCTTTTAAAATTTTCTCCATCACCATTTATTTAAAGTTGTTTCTGGGCTTTTCCGGAACTCATCTGTGTATATCTGACCCTTGTTTCGTGGATCCAGACACGTATTTGAACCATTTAATTATTAACACCCCAGAAAAATAGCAAAGAAATTCATGCGTCTTTCACCAATATACGCCAAAACTGCCTACTTTTGTGTATACATTTGTCGTTGTAAATTTTGCTAATTGGTACAGTGATACTAAATTTTATTACCTTGTATCTAAATGCACTGAAGTACCTTCATGTTAGCACGTAAATAACAAACTATTTTGAATCACTAAAATATACGAGCAAAATTTTAAATTATTTTATCAAACTAAAATGCACTGTTTAACATCTTGAATCAAGTCGCGGATGTAAGAGCTTTTAACGCATCGAATAGTCAAAAGTCTAAGAGGCCGAAATTCATATTACCACCGGTATATATAGCGAATAGCAGGCACGTCGCTTTTGTCCTCAAAACAGACAATTCTTAAGAATTTCTCATTCTATGTTCCCAGTCCGTCGCTCGCGCGTCGGTTTTTACGAATTTTTCACTCGCCCCATTTAAATCTCAGAAATTCTCACACGGCACGCAAACATGTCCGAGAAAAACTAATTAATTTTGTACAGAAATTGTTGTTTCTACCTCTGATATTTGCATCCTATTTTCAACCAATTGTGACCCTCGTGACGTTGCTTAAATCACGCCTTTTACTATATGTGTCTTTGCTTGACGCATTTTCTCTTTCCTTTTCTAACCTGTTCGTATTGGTGCAAATTGATATTCTTTATTATCGATTATATTTTAGTCCATGTGGACTATCTGGGTTAAATAACCCCGTATCGCACATTCTCGTGAATATTAAGCCCCGGTTTCTCCAAGATTCTTTGAAACCATTTGTTATCTACACAATTTTCGCCGTACGTGATATTTAAACTACGCAGGTGTTCAAAATAATATTAATTTTCACAGCTTTTTAAATAAACCCTGTTTTGTATTTCGTGCTAAAGCATCTGACCGTTTCCAATATCCTTAGAATCGACATGTTTATCTAAACAAATTAAACTGAAATTGCCTTTTAAAATACGCAGGTGTGTTCAAACATCCTACTTCTAACTAACACTTCTAGGATTTGCATTTTATTGGGTTTTTACAAGTTTCTATAGATATTATCTGTTACTAACGATTCAATTAACTTCAATTAAAAATAATAGCCTTTAATTTTTAGTGAATCCTAACTAAATATTAGTTATTATCTGTACGTTTTGTTCAATACCGGTTACTTGAAATAGAGTTAATTAAGATAAATTTTGCATGTAATTTCTCTTTTGTTTAGGAATAATTACATTACACGCAGAGCTTTTTTTCATATAAAGCGTCTTGTACATGATTATAAATCTCTTATTTTTACTGAAACGAATGAATTTTTATTCTCCACGGTGTTTTAATAAAGCGTATTATCTAATAAAATTCCTTATACACGGTGATTAAAATTATTTGATGTGATTATTTAATTTTCTACCCTGGTCTAAATATGAGTAATATATATTATATATATATATATATATATATATATATATATATATATATATATCATACACACACACACACACACACAGCGGCTTTGTTTTACGAACAATATCTTCAATACAACATTATTAAAAAATATAACTTCCTCTCAACATAAATCTTACATACTAAAAATAGAATCCAAAATTCTATACAAATAAATAACTACATAATTGGCCTTTTTCTTGAAATTTTTCAAGTTTACGACGATGAATGTTTATGAGATGTTGTAATGAACTGATGTTTGCTTTTGTAATATAAATATTGGAATTACATTATTAGTGAAACTATAACTATATAGTATTGGACTAATGATATCTTGTTTAGTCCAAATTAGAATTTGTAAATATGAAACTGTAGTTATTCATTATAAGATAAAACAGGTTTGATATTTTATTTTATGTTAAGAGTGTATTTTTATAAGGTTTCTGTACCTCCCCTTGAAATTATTATTTAAAGGCACCGTGGCGCCCAATTTTGTGTTTCGAGTTATCAAATTCACTCACCCCTCTTTCACACTCTATCCGAGAATAGCTTAACCGTGAGCACTTTTCTGCTTTACCTTCCTCGTGAAACTTTTTGGTCAACGTTACTTTTAATAGGCTTATCTCTGAATCCTTGAAATCTACTGATATCGTTCCGATATCATCATCGCGGTAAGATTATCAGGTACTCCCGAAGAAAAATGGTTACAGCTTTTTATTGTATTTTAATAGAGAGTCATACGTCTTTTTGTCCAGGAGAAACTTTTGTGCAATCTCATCTTGTTATGGTGATGTTTCTTGTGAAAATTGGGAGAACGTCATCTTTATCAGTTTTTAGTATTGCATTATCCAAACCCGAACATGTATTTATTAATCGTGATTTCGACCGTAAAAGCGCCCGACGATAGCACCTTATCCAATACTGTGCAATTCAATACTTTTGTTGTAATTATATTAATTTTGCGAGTATGACAAGTCTTATTTTGTCTCGGTCATCGTTTTGTTAGGGTTATTTGTCGTAAAGTTGTGTTTATTTTCATTTTTGTAATATTATTGTTTTTGACTATTTTTTGTTAATTTGGTTTTGTGGTTGTAATGCGATATGCATATTTTTTAACGTACTTACACGTTGTAAACTCTGTTCTTCATCATTAGGTTTTCAGTCCTGGAACTGGTTAGACGCGTACTCTCATTGTTTCCTATTCTGTGCTAACCTACACATTTTTCTGAAATTTCCACAGGCCGCAGCTTTCACTATCTACGTTTAATAGTCTCATCTAGGTCTACCTCTACCTCTTTTTTTCTATCTCTGCTTGTAATATATCCCGCACTATTCCCCAAAAATGATGTTTTCATCGACCCAGACGAAGTCTCACGCTTCTCCGAAACTGTCTTCCCACAGGTCAATATAAGAGATACACCGACTGTAAAATTCATTGAAGTTACTGGCAGTGCGGTTGCAGTCTACATTGTCTTTTCCTTGAAATGATTGGAAGAGACATTTAGCCTCATGTGGAATGAAGTTGGACTCTTTTTCTTTTCTCTCGTAAATTCTTCTTCAACATCTGTAAAGAGTGAGCAGCTTTGGTAGCACTGGATTTACCTTTATCCAGGGCTAAAATCGTTTTATTAAACAATGTTAGCTGACAATGTACAAATCAAAGAAACATTTCACCACATTCATCATCAAAAAGGTTTTTTATCAGAGCTGGGCGCATTTGCTGAGATAAGAAGTACTTCTTTAAACTAGAAAATATTTGTAACATTCGTTCAATTGCGGGCATGGTGTAGAGGAATCTAGTGTTACCGTGTTTTAATAATTTACGGTATTCAATATCTGCAAACTCACAGAACACTTTGAGCCGAATGACCCTTACCGTATATATGAAAATACTTGTAGATATTTATAAGAGCTTCGACTTCAATGGGAAGCACATCTAGTGCAGTCTGGACTGCGCTGCGGACGATATGAGCGCCACAACCAGTACCATTTATTGTTCTTCTAAGTTCATTCTTTACGAGAGTAAAAACATTGTTTTCTTTTCTTCTCTTCACTCCACCAAAGTTTGTGTTGCAATTGTCATCATAAAATCCCACTACTTTCTCTTCAACTTTATTTTCCTTGATGACTGTCATCAGATGACTTGATAATATGTCTGTAGTTTCACCAGGTACAGATTTAAATTCTAGTAGTTTAACTTGCACCCCAGATTCCTGCTTAAAATAACGCACAACTATAGGGGCAAGTTTAATCTCCTTTTTGTTGGAAGCATCCATGCTTAGCTCAACAAAATTTGCATTTGTTAAATCATCATTTCTTCGAGTGCCAAAGGTGCTATTATATTTAATATTATAGCCTCGCATTTGGTTTTTCCCAAGGAAAATTTCGGTTCAAAATTTTTGAAATCAATTTTGAGGAACACGTGTTGGAATTGAAGCTTATGTTGTGATTTGGTGTATAATAGGCCAATGTCGCTTCTTTTGCAGTTATTTCATACTTAGAATCAATAGGATTTGTATTTTTGAAAAATGTTGAAAGTTTTGACGATCCAGCAAGGCTTAATAAACTACTTTTGTGTTTCTTTTATCGTTAATATCAGATTGTCCTCCATGAGCAACGGATAATTCAGAACCACATTGTTCACATTTGACTCTATCATCATGTGTACCTACTTTTTTTAAAAAAGGAAATTTATTCTGAAGGTTTTCACTAAATTTGCAGACTCAATTCGGCATGATGTTGAGGCTAGCTTACTCGATGAAGTATACAAGGAAAACTGCACAAATAGTTATTAAATTCATTATTAATTAAAGTTAATAAATTAATTAAAATTGATAGGTTTCACACCTACAAATACACACTTAAACGACAAGGAATAGCTTCTAACGTCTTGTCTTAACACCGTGTAGTAAGCGACTGCTGTTTGCTGTTAAAGTTCGCGAGATGCTCGGTACAAGTCGGGCATTTTCGTTAGTGGTCGGTACCATGCTCAGAGTCGAGACAGCTCGAGTGTTTGAGTTTGCGTGAGTAATATATACTATGACTACGAGGACCACTACGCAGTAACGTATATAAAAGGCTAAATTTGTATTACTGTTAGGGAACAGTTACTGATCGCCCGTCAACAGTTTAATCATTTTCTGATCTGATCTGCTTGCTCACTTATTTCCAAGAAACTTTGCACTGGATCTCAACCGGAACAATTTTAGCAACCGGGCGGGACACCAGGACAACCCTGTATATCCGGGACTGTCCCAGTGAAACCGGGACGTATGGCATGTCTAATAATAATCATCAGATTTAAGTGCACTTACTTTTTCCGTCATTTGGTTTTTCATCTTGAAACTGGTTGAACGCGTACCTTCACTTATTTCTATTCTGAGCTAGCCTACATCGTTCCCTGAAATTCCCACAGCCTAGATACAGCTCGGTTTCCCTTCTGTTGTTTCCTAATTATACGCCCTATTTCACCAAGATTCAGTGGTATGTGAAGGGGGTTAAGCAGCCTGTGGCTTCCAAGGATTCCCCAACATGGTTATAACGCAATATTTTTTAAAAAGTCAATTGATCTTATTTACTTTTAATCATTAGTGATAATATTTCAATACTCTCAAAATTGTTCATAACTGATGAATAATGTTAAGTATCTGTGCCGTGTTTAAAATTCAGGCATAATGGTATATAATAATAATAAAATTGATGTGAACATTATATTGATGAGACCTATGAATGCATTATGCAGAAGTGCCTGGAATCTGATTGTATAGCGGACCTCATCGAATGAGGTAGGCATATTTCTAGTGAGTAGCAGTAATTTGATTTATGAATCACTTATGATCGATTCAAGTTGGTATCGCGAAATAAAAAGATTTCTTAAAATTTGCATTCTTTCTGGGATGTATAAATAGAAAAACATGATTCGCACACTAAATCGTTCAATGAAATACAAGTGACCTAAAAAGCTCCGTTTCATAACTGGAATATTACCTGTTACTGCTAAAATAGATGTTATTTTGAACCAAACGAGTGCAAAGCGGCATCGCTTTTCACTACAGAGCGTTGCACTTACGAGACTTTTTCTAAAAGAGCGGTGCTCATACAACAAACAAACACAATAGACATAAAACATGATGAGTAATTATACAATGCCGTACACGAATAGCATTTTACTTCATGAAAGAACGTCAATTACTCTTTCAAGGCGTCGTTGCTTTTGTAGTTGTAATTAGTGAGCACATGTATGATTGCTACAATATGTTTGTTAGAATATGCGAAAACAAAAATATCAGGTTTGATTATTGCTCTGGTTTCTAAAGTAATACAGCTATTTTTGCCTTTAAATTTTAAAATGAGTAAGGGTTTTATGGACGACCAAATGTCGTGAAAATTGTCCTTTTTGTGGCGTACTTAATGTACAATGTTTGGAACGTAGGGAGATAATCGACAATATCTGATATATAAGGGAAATAATAGTCGTTTTATAGTTTTGCCAAATATCTCGAAAATAAATTGCATTCAGAAATGTTTTACGCCTAGAGTAGAAAGCGATAGCGGTATTGGCACAATCTTGCTCATTGTGCTTTATCGTTCTTCTCTTAGAATTTTATTTAGAGACCTAATACGTGTTCTGAATTTTCCTGGAAAATTAAAATTTTGTGAAATTTTTTTAATTGTACGAACTATTAGCGGATTGCAGTCCTTCAAGATCTATCAGAGCAAGATTTTTCGCTCATGTAGATAAAAAGGGATGTTACTATACTTTCAGCTACCATACTTTGACTACATTTCGGGTTATCGGTCTGAGTGTACATTACTTCTACTTTAGGAGCAGAAATAACAAGTTCAATTCTCCACTCTATTTGCTCCACTTGATAGCTATATACGTCCTCTTATTTCTTGTATAAGGCGTTCGTCTGTTTGTTCTATCTTTTTCTGTACAAAGCACCCCTTCCTTGTATTCTAAGTATTATAAGTATTCTAAGTATCCTAAGTATCCTAAGTATCCTAAATTTCCTAAGTATCCTAAGTATCATGAGCATCCTAAGTATCCTGAGCATCCTACGTATTCTAAGTAACCTAAGTATCCTAAGTGTCCTACGTATCCTAAGTATCCTACGTATCCTAAGTATCAAGTATCCTAAGGATTCTAGTATTCTAAGTACTCTAAGTATTCTATGTATTCTAAGTATTCTAAATATTCTAAGTATTCTTCTTTCTAAAATAAGTTGGCATTGTATGTCGTAATACGATTAGTTTTAAACGTTGCAGGACGATTTCTGTAGGTAGATAAATCAAATCCAATCGATTAAAAAGAACTAACATGTATCCTACATGTGTATGCTTTTTTCTTGCAATGTGCATTTTAATAAACAGCATTTTATAAAGCCCGTTTAATAAATATACAACTACACCAATGGCACCGGAGAATCTAGCATTGAAAAGGATAAAGACATTAAACAAACAATGGATCAATTAACAGCTACATGCGTGTATTTACAGAATCAATATAAAGTAAACTAGAATCGCTTTGTAATTTCTAGAAGCCTCTCTTTAATGCAACATCAGATATAATAGAATTTGAAGATAATTCTGTAGAAAGTAATTTTTTTAACAATCGGCCTTGTTATGTGAGGTGTTGCATCTGTTAATATTTAAATAATAATATATTTTTTTCATTGTAATGGCAAAAATTTTTGTTTGTGATTATAGAATCTTTAAATTATAAAAAAGATAGTTTAGTATACGTACGTATTTTAAGCTAAGAAAGAAAGTGTAGGATTGGAAAGTTCTTGGTTTCGTTCAACAATTTTTTGTTTTCAGGAAAACAATACAATCTCAACAATTATGCTCACAGACAAACAACAAAGAAATCCCTTTCCTGAATGTGACCAAGCAGTCTAATTTAACACGCGATAAAAATTATCTTCAAATCATCGCGACATACGTCCAATTGCAAAGTTTTTGGGGTGCATGGTAAATTTCGATTTAAAATTGAATGATTCTAAGTGATATTTTAAAGGAGATAGTACTGTTCTACCAATAAAAGGTGCAGTAACTGCATCTTCAACTAAAACTGTTTTATATTTGCCATCTGAGACGCAAATTGAAAAGAATGTGATTTTTACTAGAAACAAATTTCTTATAGGCCTAGTACAAATGAATTTAAATCAGGTGTGGAAGAATATATTGTCCAGGCTTCCGTTTTAGGCGTGAATAGTTTAATATAAGAAAATAAAAATGAGAACGACACAGAACTGAAAATAAAGAGAACTTAACTACAAAAACTAAAAACAAAGAAAGTCTTACGAGAACCTAAAGAAGAAAGAAGGGAAAAGCGTTTGGGATTAGCTTATACAAATAAAAAGGTATTTATGTTCGTGCAAAACAGTTTAATCCAATCGTGAAATTCTATAAGAAAAGGTGTGTTGAAGAGTACGCTGTCAGTACACAGGAAATGATGTTTTCTAGTTTTATCCCATAACTTCCTAAAGGAACAAAAAAACAAGTTGCGAATGAATGACAATATCAGAGTGTAAGTTACACTGCAAAGGTAAAAGTACCAAATGAAAAAGGCTCCAATATCGTAAAATTACCGTTTGTTATAAAATTGTTATTGATTCTGAGAAATTGGACGTATGCAAATATTTTTTCATACAATAACATGAGGGTCTAAAATCAAATAGAGCTCATAAGATAACTGAATGTATCACAAGATGGACTGATATAAACTGATCAAGGGACAAACAGACTCCTTCGAACAAAATCTGTGCTGAACTGCAGACTATACTAAAATTTATATAACGTTATCCACGATTCAAGAAGGGATAATACTGAAAACATTTTCCTCCATAACCACTTTTATACTAGACAAATATATATTGAAAATAAATCAGAAGGTATAGATCAAGGGTTTGCTATGATATTTTTAGGCAGGTTTTCTACCAAAGAGGATATAAATTCAAAAAACGTTATATCGACACATGTCGAAAGTGTGATCAATTCAAAATATTAAAAAAAAGTAACTTTAAATGACGAAAAACAGAGGTTGAAAAAATGCATGTTGAGCATGTAGAAACTAATCAATCTTATGGGAACAAATAGGTAGATAGACAAGAGGGAAGCTAAAGATATGATAGTAAAAGAGCACTTGTATTTGACATACAACAGGTATTATTTTATTTGCACCATATTAGTCAACAAATGTGGTTTACCACAAATGTGAATTGTCGGTGTACGATTTAACGATTTGGAACTGCATCTATTGATTCATCAAGCTGCTTCATGTGTCACGAGGTAATTGGCGGAAGAGGATCCAATCAAATTACATCCTGCTTTAAAAATATTAGCAGCACTACCGGATTCTGTTTACCACATAGCAAGATTTTCAGACACTTGTGGTGGACAGAACAGAAATATCAATATGGCAGTAATGCTTTTTTTACCATCTAGAAAAGAACATGAATTAAAGCCATTAACCAATAATTTTTGTTACCTTTTCATACACGTTTAGAATATAAAAGCGACCGTGCAAGGATTGAACATACAAAAAACAAACAAACAACTTGAAAATTATGATACCGCGGACTGACCCCAATTTATCACATGTTAGCAGGAAAAAATCTATTATTTAGGTGATATGTCCCAGGAAGATTTCTGGGCATTTTCAACGATGTTAAAAAATAATGATACTTTAGTATAAAGAGCCTGCGATACTGATGGGTAAAAGATAAGTAAGGAGCCATGCTCTTCAAGTACACAGTGGATAAAGACATACCCTTCACGATTTTAGATTTAAAACTTTGGAAACTTAGAACTGGACCACTTAATTCAACTATATAAAAAATGTTCCTTTATCTATACTGAGCCTTTAGGAATTCGTTCTTTAAAAAGAGAGATACCTTTTTTTATATGTTCTCACTAATAGACTGCGATTGTCACAGTTTCTATCAAAACTTGCGCACTACTGATTAAGCTGAACAGTTTGATGAATTAGAAGACACTTATAAACCAGATTCCAAAGATTGAATTCAAGCAGTTCTATCTGACTAAAATGTCTTTTCAGTTTTTTCATTTACGTATTCATTATTGTTGTGGAAAGATTTAATAAATTCCATTAATCATATTATATTGTATTTTACTTTAACTTTTAAGGAAAAATGTAAGATGGCACAATCGGATATGTAACAAAAGTCAAAATTTTTTGAAAACATCAAGTGTAATACAGATTTCCAGTTGCATATCTCGGAAGTATATTAAAGTTATGATCAAACCAGCAATGATATTCAAATACTTTTTATGCGTATGCTTTTATAAGTTAATCAACTTCAAATGTCTCTTCTGAAATTCAATAAACACGACATATTTCGTTTTGCAATCTAATCACAGATTTATACAGCTCAGCTCTCCCTTACATGTGATTTTCCAATGCTCCACCCGAAGGTACTACATTGGCCAGGAGGTGAGTTTTTTGTTGCCTGGAAATTTAGAATTTTGCCGAACCCTTGCCGTTCCAAGCAAGGTAGGGATCTTTAACGTGCGTGACAACACTCACACACGGGACCTCCATTTAACCTTTCATCCGAACGAGGGCGTAATTTTTGTGAAAAATGTTCACCTGCCATTTTTCAAGTAGTCGGCCGTGTCGGGATAGCTCAGCCCCCCGCCAGATTTTGCAGATAATGCTAGTACAGCTTAATTATATCTAACGCACCGGGTGCACCACTTACAGAACTAAATCGGTTGGGGAGGGGGGAGGGGAATGAATGTTAGCCTCCCATATTGGAGAAACTTAATTGTTCTGCTGGCGCAGGTTACTCAGAGCTAGCGTAACCTAGCGCACTTCTAGAAATAGTTAGCGCTGGTATAGAAACTACAGTTACTCATGGTGGAGGAACTAAGATATGCTATTAGCGGAGGCTACTTCGAGCTAGCGCAACCTAGCGCACTCCAACAAATAACTAGCGTAGGCTTAGAAACTACATAATGGTAACTTCTTTTCTGGGAGGCTAAGTTAACACTAGCCCGCCCATGAGGAAGAAATTAAGTTATACTAGCGGCGCATATTATAGAGTTAGTGCAACTCAGCGCACCCCAAGAAATAGATAGCGCAGGCATAGAAACTATATTATGCACTTTTTTTCTGGTAGACTGAATGAACGTTAGACTTCCCCTTATATCGAAGTTATAGTATTTGTACAGATTATTTAGGACTAGTGCAGTCTGGCGTACTCCAGAAAATAGCTAGCGCACCTCGAGAAATAGCAAGCGCAGGCAACAAAGCTGTATTATGAGAGCATTTTTTTGATATGACTTAATTAACGTTAGACTCCCCCATGTTGAAGCAACTAAGTTATACTGCTAACACAGATTACTTAGGTCTAGTGCAACCTAGGGCACTCCAAAAATAACTAGCGGTCCCTGCGGCCAGCAAAACTATATTATGGTAACTTTCTCCTAGGTTGCGCTAGGTTGCGATAGCCCTAGGCTTAATTGCTTCAACATGGGGGAATCGAAGGTTAATTCAGTCGTACCAGAAAAAAAGGACCTATTCTACCAACTTTAAATGAGGTAATCACAACATGTCACATAAACAAGCTTTCGATATTATAAGAAGAATTCTAGCGAGTAATTATATTGTTTGAAGAGTGATGAATCAAATGGTTCAGAGCATGGGAAATTCTGTATGTGAGAACTTAAAACATCTAAACTATCTATAAAACTTGACGAATCAACTTTACCAGAAGACGAAGCTGTGCCTTTAGCTTATATAGATTTGAAAAAGAAGAAATAATTTCCCAAGGATTGTTATTTGTCAAATGTTTGAAGACCGATACGAAAAGTTAAATAATATTTGTGATGATTATTATCGTTTACTACGTAACACAGAAGTATTTTGGTTATTTAAAAGGGCAAGTTTGGATAGGTTCCATGCACACTTTGATTCAGTATTGGAATTCGTGGAAACCAAGGATAATGATTTGCTGTTCAATTTAACTAATTCAAAAAATGGCATAGCTTATATGACTATCTGATTTGCCAAATTTAACGAAACCAATTTGAAGCTACAAAGTGAGCAATTAAATTTAACCACAACCAAAAATACAATATCTACGTTTGTTGCAAAACCTTTTGTACGTATACAAAATTTGGGGAGAGGAGAATGCTTTTAATTTCAAATTTTTTGAAAATTGCAAACACGAGAATAAGATTTTCTTACTTTTGTCAACACATAACTACTTAAGCTCAGTCAAAGCTTTGAAGACATGCTTTTCACTGTTTGAAGTAGACCCACAAACTACTAGTACGGGACCAATCTATTGAACTATTCACAAATTAGAAGCTACGACCTATTGAAAAATAATGCAACAAATTCTGGTTACAAAAAGAGATACTACTTTTTTATCCTGCATTATGAGTTACTGTGCAGAAGCTGTTGATTGCTTTCCAGTCTTTTTATTTGACACAACGTAGATTTATTGTAGTTATGAGGTTTATCGCAAAAAACGGACTTGAAATTAATGCTTGTAGAGACCTAGGAATATTACTCATAAATGTGGAACCGAACATGAACAAGCTCATAGCATCCCATCACGTTCACTCATTCTATTGAAATGAAAATGTGTTTTTGTATTATAAAACGCAGGTTTAGTTTCAATAAATACTACTTTAAATTTCAAAATATTTTTATTCATATTTTATTTTTAAGTCATCATTTACTGTTCAAAACATCAAAGCTAAATTTCTAATTTCCCTATTATGCGGGTATATAAGTTTGGAAACCACTGCTCTAGAAGTGGGAACCCAGTGCTCGCTACTTTGCGTCGTTTGTCTGGTATAATACGGTTCGTTTTTAGTATCCCAGAAAAATAGAAAATTTGTTTAATAGAACCAGATTTGTTAATTATTTCATTATTCTGATTAAAAATGAGCATAGTTTGATTAAATGTTTGTTACTTACAGGTGTATTGTTCTAGTTATTCATTTGCCTTCACAGAGGGCGCAATATATTGCACAGAATTTACAAAAAGGAACAATATAATTTACGCTTCAACGTAACACTGTAAATTAATTATAACGATACTTACCTTCAAAATTAATACATATTAGCAAACGGAGTATCGAATATTTATCGATTTCACAGATTATTGCGTAGGTGTGGTTGTCGTTTCTAGCTCAGATGTCCGTAGTGGAGTTCATTGCTAATTTCTACAATATAAACAGGAAACACAGATAACATAAGGTACGATAATGGATCTGTACAGTACTCGAACGGTATACTCCACTACATAGTCTATATGCACTCTCGCACTAGTAGTTACAGACCAAAATGGATATGACGACTGGATTCTTCAACTAGTCTAACCACCACCCTTCTTCATCCGCCATCCTGATTGATCGGGAAAACGACATATGTCTATTACGAATTGTGGAAAATTATATTTAACATTCCTTTCCTACGGTATAAAAAACTGTTACTACGAAAACACAAAGGTAATTCACACAAGTCTAATTTCTAAACCTGGATTACACAAATATTTGTAATATACCTAAAGTAGTCATACAAAAATCCCCTAAAATAATTATTTACTAAACATAGTTTGTATAGCACTTTTTAACACTTAACATGTTTCATGTTTGTTATTTCATTTGGCTTCTTTAATTGATAGTTTTGCACAAGAAATACGATTGCGGCGAAATTTAATGCAGTGAGTTTACCGTTTATCAATTCTATTGTATGTAGAGCCAATCTGCACGTTTTTACCACTCGCTTTGACAATCACATGGAACTTTATGCCTTGATTATTGAGTTCGAACAAAGGAATACTTTAAGACAAGCTCAGGCCATTGAGGTGCATAAACACGGATATAGTGCGAATTCGCTTGCATCCATCCGATTTTAAACGATTGTAATTATGTGGAACGTTTATAACAACCTTTTACTGCCCCATAGACCAGAAGGAAAACTACAATCTCCATTGGGTTATGACGTTAATTCTTCCCAACAACTTTTCATTGAAAAATCTTTGTCGTTGTTTTGTAAGTGTTTTATATATCCCCTTTCATAAATCTTAAGATAAAAGAACTGGCATCTTTCTTCGGCTGATGACCAAAGAAAGGGGATATCTTCCGAGTAGCTGAGCCCTAACCTCTGTGTGGATCATTGATACGTGATCGTAGGTACGTAGCTTTAAAAGTATGTAACGCGTTGCGTTATAAATTAGAGGGTAAAAGAAAATTTAATTTTGTAGGGACAAATGTATGGACGCGCTTTGTATAAAAGATTTCGTAAATAAATAACCTTAATTAATCATATGTTACTTTTCATTGAGCGGATAAGAATAAAAAGAACAAAAATCAATCAAGAACGACTCGCCCGAATTACTGCAACAAAATATAAAACGAAACCGATGAACCTACAACCCGACAGTAAAGTATAGAAGTACAAAAAATTAAGAAACAGACAATAATTAAGATATAAGTAACATACAAATAAAAAATATATATATTTGTTCACGTACATCTACGATTACCTTACCTAATCTATTTACTAACGCTACAGTACAGGTGACGAGGTCACCTTACTGGAATCTGTTCAACATAAGAAAGGAACGAAAAGTATGTATAATAGCACCACCACCACCACAAGTATTATATCGGAGCTCAGTTATACATTCTTATAAATCAACAGTGTTCAAAGCATATCCTCATATAATTATTCTAATAGTTACATATTATCAGTAAGCCAAACGTAACGTAAGCTAGCAAAACAATCGTTCGCTACAAATTGATACTCTTCTTACTCTTTACATAATACAAGTAAATAAACCTTAACGTAAGCTAGCAAAGTAGACGCATTATAAAAATTGGTGCTCTTTTAATGTTTACCTCAAGCATGTTGTACAGGATCCAGGTGGCTCAACCGATATACGACGGTAGTCAGCCAAATATATTGAAACAAGATGTGGAATTTCCAGGCCAAGACAGATGAGCATGGTCCAGAGTATCATATGAGACTACATATGATTTTACAATACCTCATCCAAAGGTACTACATTGGTCAGGAAGCGAATTTTTTTTTACCTGGAAAGTCCTAATTTTGCCGAATCCTTGCTGTTGCAAACAAGGTAGGCATTATTAACCTGACAACACCATATACGGGACCTACATTTCACCTCTTCCGAACGAGTTCGCACTTTTGTGAAAAATGCTCGCCTAACATTTTTTAAGCGCACTGTGTCGGGGATTTGAAACCAGGACCGTGGACTTAGTAGTCACACACAGAATCATACGAGAGCTGATGGGTTAAGGATATACTCAAAATACGAAGTCCGATAACCGGGAGCCGGGAGCAGAGCTAAAGACATTAAACATTTCCATTAGCGAAGCAATAAAAATATCAGCCACGCCGAAAAGTAAAGGATGTTTTCCATTACACAAGAATTTATTAACTGTCCGTTAAAAATTACGATAACCTGTAGTCAAAAATCGAAATCCTGCAATCCACGGGATACAAACTGGTTTCTTTTTAAAAATGGTCACAGAAAATCTCTTTCCAATAACATAACCCAATACGTCTTGATAACAGGATCAAACTTGTTTTTATTCCAAACCAAAATCGTGAAGGCAATAGAAACGATAATGTACGGAGATCCCATTTTACCATGCATATACAACGTAACATTCGTAATACAAAAATCAGTTGTTCCACGAGCATTATAATAAAATTCGCCTGATATCAGAATTTTCGGAAAACGCATCGTAGTAAATTGAAATAAAATGCAAGCATAGTTCGAGATAACACGTAGTTTGATCTAATTACAATTTAAACGAAGTCGGTTAACTATAATATATATTGAATGTTAAAGGTATCATAGGCGGGTCGGGTCGTAAAGTTTATTAATATTACAGACCGTGAAAGCGAACATTGACGAATATAGGATATTTAATTAGAAAAATGCAGGGAAGTTCTAACGCAGGGAAATGAATATAACACATGATATTTCAAATGTTGTTTCTGTATAAATAATTCAGATTATAAGGTACAATATTGGTTCTTTTAAATACATTGAAAAGTTACGATTCAAGACGCTGGACTTAATTAACCACAAATGCAAACAGATCTTAATATGACAAAAGCACTGCATACGCATTTCTCATGAACATGATAATTTAGAATAAACAGATATCGTGCATCTCAACCACTAAAGTGATTAAAATGTAGCTATATTACATAATAATGCATATTACTACAAAGTAACGGAATAATAACCTTATTATTAAGCATAGATTATTCTTGATAAATTGTATTAACTGAATACTGACCACAATTAATATATTAGATAATAGTGGGAGAAAAGATTACCATAGTTTTATCCGACGGAAGAGAATTGGTAAGGTGGACTTGATCGCACAGCTAGGGGTTGATAAAATGTTTAGTTAATAGTGAAATAGAATGTTCAGAAAACCTAGAAAAATTCTATTTCAGTCCCGCAGGGAAAAGTGCGGCGATTGACATGAAAGTGGAATACGTCGGCATATGCAGGGTAGGTTCACAAACGTGCGGGGCGCGAACATGTTGTGATGACGGATGGAAAAGGGGTTAGAGCCTGCAGATTTCATCCCTCCATTAAATTTGATATTTGCGGTGTGTTAAAGGAAGGGAATTTTCTCCTTTTGGATAATTTAAGAAATAGTTGCAAGAGAACATTGGTGTTGGTGGATAACCTGAAATAAAACAGTGAGTAGAATGAGTTTTTATGTTTAGAATTACTAATTATGTATTTGTGGACTGGTCTATTGTTCGTATTTATGTAATAGGGAAGTATAGTGATGGTGATTGTTGTGTTGGACTAAATTAGCGATGGGAAAAGTGTATTTGGATTTTAAATGCAAATTTTAGTGCTAGAATTTCGTGTTAGTTAAAGCACAGAAACTTAATATTTTGGAATGGACAATAAATGATGTAACGAAAATTTTTGAATTAAAGTTGTTTTGATTAATAAAGGAATAGTGTGTGTTCTCAAATGTGTTTAAATTTCAAAAATAAAAAAGTTAAAAATAAAGAAAGCCATAATTTTATTTACAAAAGATAATGATGTTGTAGGTCAAATCACAAACAGAACCTCAAGATATCCTTACCAACTAATTCTGTAAATATATCTCATAATTATCTCTTACGTTCATTAAATCCTCCAACTCAAAAGGAACATTCTAAATTATTCAGTTTTGAACATATTTGTCCAAAATAATACAATAGCATAAGTGTAAATAATTGTAGAATTTAAACTAAGGTTTTTTCTTTTATAAATATCAATCTTCCTATAACATTTTTTTTAATAAAAAAAAGTCATATAGAAAAGATTAAAAATTTAACACTCCATCTCTTCTTTACTTAATTATTCACATTACAGTTTAGGATTTTTTAATGGTGTATTTAAATTAGATTTGTGTTAATTGATAGCTTACAAGTATAAATATAGTATTGATAATTTCAAGACTAGAACATGCTAAACAAAAGTTTATATAGCTCTATTTAAAGGCCAGAGTTTAACATTTCATATATATCTAGACAAGACTCAACTGTGACGTAACTGTTTGCCTTTTTATTCAACATTAAGTAATATAGAAAAGGCATAAAACGTATAGTTCATAATAAAACATCACTCTCGTGCTAACAAAGTTTTTGAGTCAATTTATAGATGTTCTAATAATACACAAAAACAATGTTTCTTAGATTATAAATATTCCATTTTTAATTTTTTAACTAACACCGGATGTAAGCAATCATTTTGTGAAAGTTCTTACAAATCTAAACAAAAATTTGCAGTATAAAAATAATGAGATTCACATGTAGACGAATATTTTTTAAATCGTTAAAGAATTACCCTCTTTAAAAATTGAAAGTGTATCAAATAGGTTTTAGTTTTCTTGCAACTTGAAGGAACATATTGTCACAAACAAAACGTGTTTTACTTATCTTTTTAGCGCTTACCTTATAACAAGAGCAAGTGACTTTATAAATTCTTACTAGTTATCATAATTCTCTGCACATAAATAATGGACCAGACATGCAAAAACAAAGATTGTTTTCATGCGTTATTACACCAGAACTTAATGCATTTAATGCACTTAATGCATTTGTAAAGCTAGTTTACGTTGTGGAAAACAACTTACATGATTTACTCTGCATCATCTCAGGCTCTAAAAATTTTGTCAAATGAAATTAAACAATAAAATACTAACCGTTAACTGTCATCGGTATATTGAATCAATATCACATCATCACGGCACTCACTAAAGTTATTCGCCGTTTATTTGCTATTGCCACTTTTCCAATTTCCATCTTTACTCACCGCGAATTGCAAGCGACTGTGCCCGAAAGATATTTTAAATGATTTTTGACAATGCAGAACAATAGGTGTCGTTACGTATCATTAAAAACAAGACTTTTTAAATTTTTACTGATTAACGGTTTATAATTATTTTAATCCATTCTATTACATACTTAAAAGCGAGAGTGAAAATGATTTTTAACAATACCAAAACGCAAGTTAGCGTATAAGTGATTATGAAATGCGATTTTTAAAAGTAAAACAGTAAGGCCAGGTTTTTCAATTCTGGTTTAAACTGAGTTCTACTGAACCAAGTTCATTTCAATTCAGCTCGTTGTCGGTATTTCAAACTCAAGTTTAGCTGAACCTAGATTTTATTTTCTTAAAATTAGGTTGGTAGGAGATTTACCAAACGCGACTGCGTGAATAGTTTGACCATAATTTCGTTGTTGTTGACATACTGAATTGTAATTTTTTAAAATTTAGTGAACATTCTTTAAAAATGGATAATGCTAAAAGGGCAACAAATTTTAGTAGAGCAGAGGAGCAACTATTGGAAAGTATTTGGCCATATTTTACTAAAACACCATCTACTATAATATTTCTATATTACTTATTTTGTTGAAATTACCTAATTTTAATAATTGTAGATATTGTTAATGGCAAAACACCGAAAAATATTGGAATGTGTGAAAACAGATGCTGTTTCATCACAAGCTAAAGAAGCAGGGTGGAAATTGCTAGCTGATGAATTTAACGTTAATAGCAATACTTTTCGGAACCACCTAGCTCTTCGTCGGAAATACGAAAACTTAGAAAAGCGATCCAAAAAGCATTTTCTGATGAAAAATGTTACAACCGAGGTACAGGAGGAGGTCCTGCATCGGTCGTTAAAATTACCGAAACGGATCTGCACATTAAGGAAATGTTAGGTGCACAAGCGACAGGCCTACCAACAATCAGAATTTGATGATGTGGAAGTCAACGCGACTGAAGGTTTATATTATATTTTATTACGCACAAGAGTTCTAATAATAGTTTCCTATCTCAGAGTAAATAATAAATCCCGTTGAAGATGACGACGAAAATGAAATAGTGGAATTCGCTTAAGAATCAAATTCTCCAATACTAATACCACTGAAATTGTTGGATTTTTTCCGTAGCAGTACAGTGCCTTCAACTGAAGCACTTAGAAATACATGGGCAACTTACACACCCAGCATGTTACAAAAACCTAGGAGCGTGCAGTTGATGCCAGCACCATTACAACACAAAATAAGTAAGCATTTTCAATTTGTATTTAAAAAATTACTTATATAATATGTTGTTTTTAAGTAATTGAAGCCACTCAGAGTGGTACCAAAGAAAAAAAGAACCTTCTGCGAAACAGGATATCCGCAATAGGTCAAATACAAGTATGCAAAATCATTTTTTACTTTAATATTTAACTGTATTTAATGTACACAGGTTCCACGAGAACTAGGCGGAGCAATCCAGTAGGTGCCTGGAATTCTGTTGCAGAAACAAAATTAGAATTAATAAAAATGCAGAAGCGAATTTTAATAATGGATATGGAGCATAAAAAGGTGGAACATGCACTGAAAGTGCAGCATTTAAAAGAAGCGTATGAATTAAAATTAAAATCGCTCCAATTAAATATTAAGATAAAGAAGAAGCAACTTAAAGAATGTTAAACGATATTTTTATTTACACTATGTACCTATACAGAATAACTTATAAAAGTGTATCATTAGCGTTAAGTAGTTACATGATTTACAAGGCCGTAGGATGTATAGTTCAAACGCTGAATTTTTTTAGTCACATGATAGCAAAGATCCTCGTTTATTTCATTTGAAATTGGCAGCGACGTGTTTCTACACATAAAAAGACAACCACAATATCATTTACAAATTTATTCCACGCTAAATTATATTCAAAAAGAATCGTTTTTTTTGAGTATAACCTGAAATTGACACGTGACTGCAAAGTTTCAGCGTTTCAACTACATGTTATTGATGTATTATATTGTGTATTATGTTTATGTTGTAATTTTTTTGGAGAAGATTTTAGTTTTAGTGCTCTTAAAAGTTTCTGTTATTATTTCCTTACAGGTTTTGTAATTTGATTTATGTATTTACTTTAAACCTTCCTAACAACTTTATATTTCTTTATACCTATTTATTAATAAAACATTATCAGAATTTAATTTCATTTTACAATATTTGAGTGCCATAAATTATATACAATCAAAATATACAGTACTTAATACCTACCCACTGAGCAGAAAAACATTACTTGAATATTCAACAACATTACAGTGTAAAGTAGCAAAAATACATTATAAATTTAACGTTATGTGCATGTCGCAGCGACAATGCACTAACTTCACAAATATAGGATTATGCAATATTACTGCAATAATCTGTATTGCTGCATGCATCTACGTGTAAAATGCTAATTAAACTAATTTCTGAAAGTACTCATTAATTAAATTGTTTCTCATAAAATTGTTAAGATGTATATTATTCCTATTTGGAACATTTGGTACATCCAAAAGTTCCACAGCAACTTTGACATCGGGATCGAAAGGAGGATTTCGTTCCCCCATATCACAAGCAATATTGTGCAACACTCCTGTAGCAACAATAATCGCTTCTACTTGATCAAGTTTTGGCGGTTTCCAAAGGCAAGAACGAGGAATCTCCTTTTCCAAACACTATAGCCTCGTTCTACCGGATTTCTGGTCTTTATCAAGCATCCATTAAATAACTGCTCTGCCACAGTCACTGGATTTGCTTAAGGGTGTTATTAAGTAATTTTTGATAGGGTCTGCACTGCCTCCAACAATTAAGTTGTCCTGCATTTCTCTCCACTCAAATTTACCCTAATAAGAGAATTGTTGAAAATAGTTGAATCGTGCGCAGAACCCGGCCAACGTACTACTATATTTTGTATTCTTAAATCTGGTCCAGCAATAATTTGAACATTAATAGAAAAGAAATTTTTCTTATTTCTAAACGTTTCCGCATTGTCGCCCCCGGGCAATTGAGTCTTAACGTGGGTACAATCAAGAGCACCTATACACCTAGGAAATCTAGCTGTATTAAAGAATTCTTGACGAATTTTCAATATCTCCTGATTAGTGCTTGATATCTTAATATACCGTGGATGTAGTTGTGCTAAAGCACGAGAGACTTTATAAATTGCCTTGCTTGCAGTACTCTTATGAATTCCCATAAAATCACCAACAGCAATAAGAAAGGATCCTGTAGCATAAAATCGAATGGTTAAGAGCACCATTATAACAGGCGAAATTGCACGATTCCTAAAACAGATATTGATAAATCTGTACATTTTAAATGTAATATATACACCTATTAGTGTTGGAACTAATTGCACCACCAATTTCATTTACTATCCTGTAAACAGTTTCTTTGGACAGGCGAAACCTCAAAAAGAAATCATAATTATCTCACCTTTCAAAATGGTCGGATCTTTCTCTAATAGTGGCTAATCTCCTTGGCCTATTCAAATAATTTAGATACTATATTATATTTTCATCGTCATCCTCTAACATAAAATCAGCTAAAACCAATTCCATAATTTAAAGGTAAACAACTAGATACTTACTAACCCACTGACAAATCAGAAAAGTTATTGAGGTTAGGTTTATTGGTTTAAACCGTGGAAACGAAGGACCAAGTTTAAACTAAGTTCACTCACTGAACGGGAATTGAAAAACTAATAAACCGCAGAACGTAGTTTAAACTATGAACTCGGTTTAAACGTGAATTGAAAAACCGGCCCTAAGGATTTGAAGAACATTATACATTGATTATGTTTAAGTTTCTGTTCTCTTGTCCAATATTGACACAGCAATTTTTTTTTGCATGTTTGATCTAAATTATGCCTAAATGAATGCAAACAAATAGATACTAACCTAGTTATTTGGGTCTATATAAAATGATTTTGCGGCCTACTCAATTGTGTAATTAGAAAAAATACGAAATTCGAGAGTGTGTCCCTCTAGAAATAATTCATTATTTTAATTACGCTTCTTTTTTAAATCCTAAAGGTAGAAACTAAATTCTAGTATTTGAATTAGATTTCGTACTTTTTGCTACATAATAAATTGCAGAAGGGTCGCTAAAGATTCAAATACCTTAACGTTAGGGTACCAACGGTATTAAGTTTTATACCGTTGTGAATTATACTAATTGCATTTCCATGTTTTTAGCTTGTTGTTTAGAATGTAAGAAGATATAAGGACCGAAAATGAATAATTAATTATTCAGAACGTCCACAAAATTTAATTTGGAAGGAAAAACGTTATTTATGGTGTTTGTGATAAATTGATTTTAGGAAAATATAACGACCTAGCGCTTTAAGATTACCATTTAAAAACTCTTGTTACATAACGACACGAGTACATCAAAATTTCTGTAATAGCAGCTATCAACTTCAAATGTTTTATAGAAGAATGTATACTTGATTCTTTCAGTGTATTTAATCGTCCTAAAGGCGTCTTTGTTTTAGAGGTATCAGTGGTAGTTGTTTCCAAATTAAAAGAGAATGAGTCAAGTTACGTCATTCATTAGAGACGAAACGGTCTTTGTTGCAAAAATCACAGCTTGAATATCTGACACGAGTGTAACCTTGCTGGTACTAAGTTAACAATAAGTTTGCAACAATAGCTGCTGCCGCTCTGGGCGCCAACTTGAATCGTGCCACCCACAACCAATTTTTACAATGGATTATGCTTTATTTGGTCATACTGTATACAATTACCATAAGCATATCTGCGAAGTTACATGTTATGGTTTATCTGGTTTAAAGATATAAAAACAAAATATCCCCTATATAAATAGTAGGTTTACTACAGTCAATATTAGTCTTCTATTCAATATCAAAATGATTATAAAACTTGCGCTCATTCTAGCAAATGATTCGCTCAATTCTTATTTTTGTACCGTTTTTAAAAATTTAAAAATGAGATGTATAACATTTGAGGAAAGGTAAATAATAGAGTATATATCAGGGAAAAATAAATTTATTAATTAAGTCAGTAACTACTAATTTTTATGATTCAAGCAAATTGAAACTAAACAACTTAAAACACTTTAAATTGAACTTAAAAGACTTAACTATTTAATAAAGTGTTCCTGGTAAGCGCGAGTTACATATTCCCCAATTAATATGTATATAAAATTAAATGCAATTATTATGTTTTAAGAAATAGAATGTTACATTGTATAATTGAAGGTAATAATATAAAAAGTTAAGGATAATTCATATCAGACATGAGAACGGAAGCAACTACTTTGTATTCCAGACGCAACCTGATACTGCAGGTGCAGGATACAATAATCTGCAATAAAAGCAGACTCAATTAAGATCACTAAGAGGTAAGACATTGTATGTTATCAAGAAATAGCAGACAGTGAGATCTGCATTTTCCACAAGATGATGTGAGAGCAGGGATTACATAAATTCCCTGATGAGCCCCTGATGGCCGGTCAGTCTCGAACTTCATAACTTTAACATTGTTGGCGGTTCAAGCTACTCACCATAATTTTTAATTATTAATTATTGATTATTAACTTCAAGCATTTTGTCAATTTAAATTAGTTTAGTGAATATAAACGTTTAAATTGATTGTAACAGAAAGAAGTTTTTTGTAATTGCATAATTGAGAATAAAATCGATAAAGAGTTTTTGGGAAATAAATGTTTTAAAAAAGAAGCTCGCAAAAGCCCAAAACCTATCTCGCGTCCAGTGTGGGAAATCGAAAACTGTAAGTACGAGGCTAGTTTTAGAATTACCCTACCTAACGAAGAAAGCAACAAGTTTGGGACAAAATACCTTTATTTTTCTTCATAGTCTCTTTTTAGCTTTCCACATCGATGGTCAATACCAATCTTTACGACTGAGTCATTTTTCAGCGCTTTTTACTCGATTTTATCACTCAAACGCTGTAATATGTTCGCATAATACTTGCCGCTGATTGTTTTTCCTTTTTACATATAGTCAATGAAAATTATCCTACGCTCATGCTAAAAAACAGACTATACGGCTGGCATGCAGACGGAATTATCTTCGCCTTTTTTGGAAGCGGTTCTCCTTTTTCAGTGCATTGTTTTGAATGTTCCTTCGTTTCAGGTGTGAAGTGATGAATTCGTGTTTCATACATGGTTATGAATCGACGCGAAAACTCTACTTTATTGCTACGAAACGTCGCCCAACACTCGATTGAAACATCCTCACGACGCTGTATTTGTTTCAATGTGAGTATTCGCGGCACTTATCTTGCGCACAGCTTTTTCATGTCTTATTTTTAGTGAATAAGCAATCTACAGCAGTTTTTGAAATGCCTACGCTGTCTGCTATCTCACGTACTTTAGCCGACGGTTATTCAATACCATTTTGCAGATTTGCTTCAATATTTCTGACGTAGTCATTTCATTCGATCGATCATTACAATGTTTCGCTCGTAAGCCCGTATCGCCTCGTTAAATTCAGCCACCCAATATTTTACTGTTGTAAACGGCAGATCAGACGCTCTCAAAATGGAATCTAGGTCCGTTTTGATATTGGTTGGACCGAGACCTTTCTTATTGAAGTATTGTAGCAAATAACGATGACTAATTGTTTACACTTTTATATATTAACTGAGAGCGTTCACTATTATCGGGTGTCATACAAATATTAAACAAACGTAGGGTCGCCAAACTTCCAATTTAAGCTTTAAAAGGTTGGTACTACTATACTTATTTTTTCATACAAGAACGCCGATTTTTATATCAAGTCGGGTTCTTACGGGACTATTCTTGTATAATGTTAGTTAAATGAAAGGTGGTTCTTCTAATTTTTAAGCTATAGGGAAAAATCTGTTATGTGTAAAATGAGAGTTACGTTATTAATTTAGAATTGTCCTGAACGGGCGGGGTCCCCGGGTGCACCGACTAACTATAGTGGTGAGGAATTGGGTTCCTCTTCATCATCATTAAGTCTTCTTTCTTCCTATATCTGCCTTAATATCCCACATATCTTTACTGTCCTACTATTTTTATAACCTAATAAATCCTTTCACACAATCAAGATTAGCTGAAAATAATACAAAACCGACACCTGTAGTTATATATAATAATCATTAGGTTTAAGTGCAATTATTTTTTCGTCATTAGGTTTTCCATTTTGGAACAGGTTGGACGCGTACCTCAACTGATTCCTATTTTGAGATAGGTTACACAGTTCCCTGACATTCCTACAGCCTAGTTATAGCTCAGTTTTCCTTCTATTGTTTTCTAAATATATGTCCTATTCCACCGATATTCATTGGTATGTGAAGTTGATTAATCAGCCTGTGACTACCAAGATCTTCCAGCACAGACATTTCCCAAATGAATAGTTTTCCAATAAATCTTTTCCCAAAATCAAGATTTGTTGAAAATATTGCAAAACCTACACCTGTAGTTGTTTATAATAATCATCTGGTTTAAATACAATTATTTTTTCGTCATTAGGTTTTTCGTCTTGGTACTGGTGGCACGCGTACACCCACTGATTTCTATTCTGAGTGAGCCTACACAGTTCCCTGAAATTCTAACAGCTTAGATACGTCTCGGTTTCTCTTCTATTGTTTTGTAAAATATACCCTATTTCATCGATATTCAGTGGTATATGAAGAGAGTTTAGCAACCTATGACTACCAAGATCCTCCAACACAGACATTTGCCAAATTAATAGTTTTCTAATAAATTCTTTTGCACAATTGGGATTAGTTGAAAATAATGCAAAATTAACACCTGTAGTTGCTTATAATAATCATCGTGTTTTAAGTACACTTATTTTTTCATCTAAGCATATCAATGTTTTGTCCAAGCATAATAATTCCAAATGTCTTCCAGCATTTGACATCATTCAGTGCCTCTTCGATGTACAAGTTAATAATTAATGGGAATAGGGCACATTCCTGTCTCACCCCTTTCTTAATATTTATCTCTCTATGTTCCTACTCTAATTCTATTACCGCTGGTTGCTCTTTATATAAGCTGTGTACTATTCGTCTATCCCTATAAGTCGTTGAGTATGTCGAACATTCTTTTCCATTTTACATTGTCATATCTACAAACCCTATATACCCGCTTTCTCTTTTTCTATTGTATTCTCTATTATCACCTTCTGAGTTAAAATAGCTTCCCGTGTTCCTCTGTTTCACCTAAACCCAAGTGGATTTTCTCCTAGTGCTTCTTCACCCTTTTTTCCATCCGTCTTTGGACAATTCTAGTTAATATTTTTGACATGTGTGCTGTCAAACTTATTGTTCCAAAATTTTTACATCTACCTAAGCTTCTCTTTTTTGGTATAGTGACTATGATGTTACATTTGGAATCTTTGGGTGTCTCGTCTGGTTCATGCTATATAGCTTACAAGTTAGAAGAGACGTCCAGCGGCTTTTATAGTTTCTGCTTGCACTATATCTATGTCCGGCACCTTACCATTTTTCAGGACTTTTAATGCTAATTCAAACTTATATCAAAGTATAAGATATCACACGTCATGGTTTTCAGTGTATATATATATATATATATATATATATATATATATATATATATATATATATTCTGGCCATCTAACCACTTTCTTTACATTTTCTATAATGATGTTTCCTTCCGTGCTCTTTATATGTTTACTTAACGGTTTTATATCCTTAAAATTCATTCTAATTAGTTTGTATGCTTCGTCTGTCTTTCCTATTTCCATCTTAGTTTGTACCTCTTTGCACCTTTCATCAATCTATTGTTCTTTAGCTTTCTTGAAATTCCGAATAATTTCCTATTTGATGGCTCTATATTTCTGTTTTTCAGCTTGGTCCGGTCTGTTTTTGTATTTTCTCGTCTTTTTTCTACTAAATTCAGGATATCCTCTGTTATCCATGGTTTCTTATTTTCTTTTTGTGTATACCCCAGAACATCCCTAGCCACCATGTCAAAACTGGATTTAATGTTATTCCATTCTGTTCCTACTTCCTTAGTATCAGAAATGTTCCCGATATTTTTCAGCAATTCATTTGCCTTTTTTCAAACCTTTCGTGGATATCTTTATCTTTTAGTTTCTCAAAGTCCAAGTGCTTTTTTCCGTTACTTTTTCTGAAATTTTTTAATTTAAGAGCGGCCTTCATAATTACGATGTTGTGTCTATATCTGCCTCTGAGTAGCTTCTACAGTTTTTTACTTGATTTCTAAACCGTTGTCTAACAAGAACGTAATCTTTTTGATATCTTCCTGTATCTCCTGGTATCTTCCACGTATATCGCTTTCTAGCATAATGTGTTTGTGATGGGTAAATTGTTTTTGTTACAAAATTCTACCAGCCTATTTCCCCTGTCGTTTTTCGTGCCAGATCCAACTAAGCCTACTACCGCTCCATCTTTACCCTCACCTAGCACTGCGTTAAAATCCCCCGTAATTATTAAATTTTCTTATCCTTTTACATATACTAGTATGTTTTCCGATATCTTTCTAGATTGCTTCTACCTCTTCCACACTGTAGCTAGAAGTGGGCATGCTTACTTGTCGACACGGTTTCGGTTCTAATTTAACAATGAGTATTCTTTCGTTCTTTTGTAGGTAGTTTTCTACAGTGTCCTATCTTTTTTCTCATAACTATCCCCACACCCGAATTTCCTTCTTCTGAGCCTGTACGAATTACCCTAAAGTCTCCGCACCAAAGGTTCTCCGCCTGTGGCCACCGACCTTCGCCAATCCCTACTATGTCTAATGCTAACCTTTCCATTTCAATTTTCAAGTTCTCTAGCTTACCTACTTGCTTCACACTTCTGACATTCCACGCGCTGACTCGCAGAATGTTCCTAACTCCTTTTCTAAACTTTCCGATCGCATCAACCGAATTAGTCCCCTTCCGGAGATCCGAATGTGGAACTACTTTAGCTTCTGAAATTTCTACTCCAGAGAATGTCATCATCTTAAATTACAATTTAAGTACGCTGTGTATTTGGGAGGTAATGTGATGGCCTCCCGTTGCCTTCCACATGTCTTAGAATGCCATACCGATCGCTATGGTCTCAGTCACTCTAAGTACCGAAAGAGCTGCTGCCGTCTTTTGGGGACCTGTTTTAGTCTGGTTCCTCACTAAAGACCAAACTAATTCGGTTAAGCCTGTGGTTCGGCTTTGTAGATTACTGGAACTCTCAAGCCGTTCTACCCGTTCTAGTAATGTAGAACTTCTTCAATCTACAGGTCCATTCAGAACGGTTGGGTACCTATTGAAGAAAAAATAAAAAATAAAGAAGTAAAACTAATAAAATGGCTGACATACAAACAAACTACTTTATGATATTTACTTATCCTGAAAAGCTTTCTCTAATCATGGTTCAGAGGTGTCAAACCGTCTTGTCTCAGCATTCCCTTAGATATTATTTTTTCATGGAAGGAAGCTATTCCTCATAAGCCGCTTTTTCGTTTTGGTTCCCTATACTTTACTCGTTTCTACAATTCCGTTAAAACACGCGTCAAATTTTGATCAAATTAAATATAATTGAAAAATAGGATGCCTCTCCCAAATCCGAATCCATCACTGGCGTGACTGTACCTTATTGCCATTACATAATTTTTATCTAGTTTGTAAATAACTATAAATAGATTCAACTCTACTTAACCTGTATAGGCAATAAATAATTGAAATATAAAATCAAATATACGTTCCCTAAAGAAAACCAAATTTCTTAATCTCAAACTGCTGTTATTAAAAGAAATAAAAAGAAACATTAAATCAATTCCATTAATAATACTGCTACCCAATTTTTTCGTTTCCCATATTAAATTACATGACATTCTAAACCCCATTTCTGGAAATGCATTCTAACAAACATAGAGAACAATTAAATACCAACTTGTTTTTGTAATTCGTGTCTATTCCAAATACTAAAGTTTTATACTTAACTAACACTAAATTCAGCAATAGAACTTGTAGAATAATAACTTTCATGATTTGCTAACTAGAAACCAGTAAATTTAGATTAACTAAAGTGTACTGCGAATACTTCAAAACGCTGCTGCCATGTTCCATTACCGCGTTTTTAATTTGCAAAATTTCGCTGTTTTAAGAACAATACCTCCTCTATACGTGTCACTTATTGCATTACGGATTGCAACTTCTAATCTGATGTGTTGTACGTTTATAACAATGCCTCCCGGTTTGTTGCCACGCTTTAATGAATCTCCATTTTTCGCAATTTTGGACTACAGTAGTCATATTCGGCGGAGAATAAACCTAGGGATACTGGTTTGAAACTCATACTATTCGGTTGTTTGTCAAAATACATTGCACGAATTTCTTGTGTTAAAAGCTAACTGTAAATATGTTTAAGTTATATTTTCTTTAGATGTATCCCCTAATCGTCGTTTGTAATAGTTGCAACTTTAAAACGAACGTTGATGATCATTACAAATCATCACCATAGCTTTGTAAATCATTCAGTATTAATATCAGTTATCAGATTATCTATATAATTTTTGAGATATGCTTAATAGCGCGTTGAACCACTTTTGCCTAGATATTTCGGTATGATTCATGAAACACACAATCTTAATTATTGACTAAGCTTATTTAACATTCATATTACTCACATTTTGTTACAGCCCACCGATAAATCGCGTTCTCTCGACTTCTTTTATTGCTATTATTTCATCATCTTTTGCTTATATTTATGTTCCTACTTCTACACAATTACACTGCCTGAGCTAGCATTTGCTTGTTTCTTAGTTGTTTTTACATATCTCAATCCTACTCCTAGTGTCAATTTCCAGTTTGTGCTGTTTTGTTTTTCCTCTCTCGGCTTTATCCAAATTTTCAGTATGATACTCTTTCCTTTTTAAGTTCTACTTGCAACCTCTTCTATAGCACAAACTGCAACTTATTTTATGTGGATCTTGACAACACTCTAACCCAACCAGACACGGACCCAGACACATACCTTGAACTCTCCCTCTTAGATTCCTTCGTTAACAAGCTAAACCCTCATAAAGCCCCCGGCCCAGACCTCATCACCAACCTGATCCTACAAAAATCCTGGCACCTAATTAGGGAATCCACACACCTACTATTCCAAAAATGTCTCTCCTCTGGGATTTTCCCTGACCCATTTAAATATACTTCCATCTCCCTTATACTCAAACCCAATAAGCTTCCGAAGACCCCAAATCCTACAGACCTATTGCACTCCTTCCAACACTTGGCAAACTGCTTGAACAGACCCTCCTATTCAAACTAAACTCACACATAGAACGTCATTCCTTACTCTCACCTAACCAACATGGCTTTCGCTCTTGGCATAGCGTTGAACGTACAATCCGCTCTCTAATTCAAACGGTCCGAACATCCCCTTATACATATACGTAGTCTCCTTATTCCTCGACTTCCACTCAGCCTTCGATCTCCTTTGGTGGCCCAGCCTTCTTAATCAACTTAAACAAGCCAATTTCCATTCCAACCTTTACCTCTCATCACGAACAGGCATCCTAACCTCCAATTTCCACTTGGTGACTAAGTCTCTCACCCAAGGATGTCCACAAGGTTCCCGTTTATCACCTACCGTATGGAACCTCGCAATCAATCCTCTCTTAGACCTCAATATCTCAAACACCTCCACCTTCGCATACGCCGATGACGTAGCTTTCCTTATCCATGGCAATTCTCGTGCTTCTATAGAATCCGCCGCTTCCATTCTAATTAATTCAATTGAATCCTGGTCCTCTTTAAACAGACAACCACTCTCCCCATCTAAAACAAAAATGCTTCTGCTCAAAGGCTACCTCAGCCCAAACCGAAATCCTAAGATTCACATCCTTAACACACCAATTCCTCTATCAACAACAGCTCCCTACCTTGGACTCCACATTGACACACGCCTAAAAATGAACTCCCATCTCTCCAAACTTCGAACCAAAACACAAATCATACTCCATAACCTACTTTACGCACTCCCAAAGTCAGTCCACCTCACCAATCTAACACGAAGACTAATCATTAACCACATCATAATCCCGATCATCAGATACGCAGTAGATTCTTGGCTCCCACTTACACCCCCTCCTCCAGACGGACGCTCAACACAATCATAAGACCTTTCCTACTCTACACCTTAACAGCGTACAGAACTACCTCCACAGCCTCCTTGTATACCCTGCTTCAAATCCCTTCGATCGAAATCCAACTAAACTCCTCACTCCAAATCCGAAACCTAAAACATAACCTACCAATCATCCTACACTACAGAATACTTCACTATGACGAATACCATACTCTCCCTAAAACTGAAAAATCCCGAATACATAACTCCCTACTCCATTCCTGGCAAGATCTTTGGTCCCGCTCCACCACCGGCAGATATACATTTGATATCTTACCTGATATCACAAACATCTTTCTACATATTCCTTTCTTTAATCCCCCTACAATACAATTTCTGTCCGGCCATGGAAACTTCCGTAATAAACTTCATCAATTCCATTTAACTCCTTCCCCTCACTGTCCTTGCAACAATAAATCTTTAGAAACCCCACAACACCTGATATACATAAACCTGTCCCCTAACCTCTCTACTACAAATCAACCTCAAATAATCTACAAACTTTGACCCGTTCTCTCTACTTCCTAACATAAACTTCCTAGTCACTAACTACCCTCAAGAATTAAACCATTTTCTAAATGAAATCCTTTTAACCAAACAGACCACCTACAACTAGCGGCACTAACACACTTAATATACACTCTTGCAATTCACTACCACATCACACTTACACTCGCACTATGCACACAATCAGCCCCACTCCACGTGCACAGTCGACGAGAAAGGTAGGGGCCCAAATCCTTCTCACCAAACCTTCAAGAACCCCAGTTGTCATGGAATTATTGATTCTAAGGTCTTAAATATATGTAAATACTATAATGTACGGCTACTATGGGCTCTGGCCTAGGTATAGTCCACAATAAATTAATTTATCTATCTAAAAAAATCTATCTATCTATCTATGTGGATCTTGTTGTCGCTTTGCAGATGAATGTATTTAAGCTTTATTATTCCAATTTGTCCAAACTTGCCGAACTATAGGTTTCCGAGCTTTCATATTCTATTATAGCTTAAATGTATTTATTCCCTCGTACGGCAATTCCTAATTATGCGTGATTTCTGTTTTTGTAACATTGCATTTTGCACCTACTATTAGGATTTAGATGCATAGAAAATTATATTTCAGGAAATGCTTTTTTTTGCTGATAGCAGTATTTTTAATACATTCCTTATGAGACAAAGACGAAATGGCACAAAGCCCTTATATGTAATCTTCCAACCGCAACAGAAACCTGTTGTACTCACCTCAGTTTTTATTTTTATTTTCGATCAAACATTTTAGAACTTCTCCTACGAGCTTCTTTTATCAATATTCTAGTTGCCGTCTGGCTATTCATGCGTATTTATTCTTTTAACGCATAAACATCATTGATTAAATTTCACCTAAAAATTACTCTCCCTAACTCGTTGTGCTGACTTTCAACGGTGCCATAGAATTCTCCAAATAATTTGTAAGTTGTGAAGTATTGAACCCTTCACAGGAATAACATCAGTTAAAAGCTCTAAATTATTACAGATGGTTATAATTGAACTGGAACAGATATCTCTGCAACCACTAATTACACAGTAGTCAGATAAGAGTCCGTGATAACGCGCATTATTAATTTGTCAGAGCTGTCATGTAACTGTCGTGCTTTTAGTATCTCCGTGTTCCATGTTTAGTTTGGCAACTTCACGTAAACTTTGTTGCTTACCGAGTCCCATTTACCTTGATATTTATAACTTTTAAAAAATGTAAAGAGGAAGTTACCCCAACCTTCGTTATAATGTTAAATCGAATATCAAACTCTGCTGGATATTTTGAGAATTTCAAACATTTCGAGCTTTCAGTTTGAAATATGTATTTACACTGCGGAAATCAGGAATGTCAATAACAAGCTTTCAATCTAGTTCGTTGGCAAATCAAGG
Source organism: Platerodrilus igneus (assembly GCA_036346225.1). Classification (NCBI taxonomy): domain Eukaryota; kingdom Metazoa; phylum Arthropoda; class Insecta; order Coleoptera; family Lycidae; genus Platerodrilus; species Platerodrilus igneus. The sequence continues at coordinate 2,992,853 of JARFIW010001179.1, read as the reverse complement.
AGTTACACGACTGTATCCAATCAATATAATGTATCAGTTACCCATTTCATTACGTGTGAAGTAGATTATGAAGTGATCTTAATCAAAAGGTGGGTATAAAATTTTGTTCAATTACAACTAGTTAATAGGAGTAATGCCAATTGTAATTATTTTGCTCAAGTGTTTCTGAATGCTTGAATAATGTCTATCAAACTATTGTAAAATTAGCAATGTTATTAAGTAAGTTAAACTTGCATAAAAATAATACATTTCTTTTATAGCTGATACATGTCAAACATATTGTTAATGTCATACAAATAAAACATATTAAAAAATAGTAAGTATATCTTCAGTGCCTTTGAGAGGTTAACTTGCTATGCTAATAAATACTTATGCTTTTTTCCCCATGTGTACCAAACTTTTAAGCAATTTTACCAGCTGTTTTATGGTTGGTTTTCAATTTAACATAATACTGTTAACATATAAGAGGAATAAAAAGCGCACACACGTGACATAATGTCAATTAATATGTTAAAATGACAAGGCGAAGCAGTTTCAATTCAGAAACTAATCTTTAAGCAATTTTGTTACTTTTGAATTCAGAAAAAGACCTTATTTTAGCAAACCAACGTTTCCAAAATAGATATATTATGAAATAAAGCATTGTCATACCATATAGAAGTATGTTTCTACAAAATAAAGTAATTTTAGAAGTTACATTATCATATATTGTAATATGTATCAATAATTTTAAAAATCAGGTGGTATTCTATAAATGCATTCTATGTAATTTAGTTTATAAGTAATAAGTTTAAATTTATGTACAAAGTTGGCTGGAAAGACAAAATGTTGTGGTATCCTAGGTTACGAAGTTATTTATTTAAAGGGACTTGCAAAATTTTTGAAAATAAAGAAGCTGTTTTCTTATTGCTTCAAAGTTTTATTTTAAATCAAAGAAAAAAATTGGAATTGTATTGAAGCGTTTAAATAAGCATTTTAGCACTACTATAAAGAATATAAAGATTAAAACCTGTATTTATTGAAGAAAAAGATATTTGTAGCGGAGCCCTATAAAGTTATGGCATTCCAGTACGAATCATTAGTAGCGGAGTATTTGGAGCAGCAAGACACCTGACAAAATTTTAACATCATCGACGTGGTACAAAGAGGATCTCTAAAAGCATATTGCAGTCCCAGGATAGAAGCAGCGAGTATTTAAGTATAATCTGTATCGAAGTTCATATTTTATTATTTATATTGCATAAATTTGAATCCATTCTGAAAACTAAAGTACTAGTATGCAAGGAAAGGGAAATAAATCAAAAACAAAAATACAAATATGTAACACAAACTTACAAGAGGTTAAGGATTTCTGCTACCTAGGAAGCCAAATAACGCAAGATGGGAAAGCGCTAAAGATATAAAACAAAGATTAGCACAAGGTCGTGCTACATTTAACAAGAAAAAGCAACTACTGTGTTCAAAGATAACAAACATAGAAACAAGGAAAAGATTGCTTAAAACGTATATGTGGAGCATAGCACTATACGGCTGTGAAGCCTGGACAGTAGGAGAAACGGACAAGAAAAAGCTAAAAGCCTTTGAAGTGTGGTGCTACGGACGTATGATGAAGATATCATCGACAGACAAAGTTAAGAACATAGAGGTACTAGAAATGGTAGGGGAAGAAAGAAATATGTGGAAAACAGTAAACAATATTAAAGGTAGGATGATAGGCCACATATTAAGACATGAGAGAATAGTGCGGAATATATTAGAAGCAGAGATAGGAAAAAAGAGAGGTAGAGATAGATCTAAGTTAGAGTATTGCACACAGATAGTGAAAGATGTAGGATGTGGAAATTTCAGGGAAATGTGTAGGTTACCTCAGAATAGAAAGCAATGGAGGTACGCATCCAACCAGTCCCAAGATCGAAAAACTAATGACGAAAAAATAACTGTAGTTAAACATGATGATTATTATAAACATCTACAGGTATTGGTCTTTTCTCAACTAATGTTAATAGTGCGAAAGGATTTAATGGAAAACTATTATTTCGGCAAATGTGTAAGTGTTGGAGGATCTTTGGCAGTTACAGTCTTTTTAACCCCCTTCACATACCTTACATGTGATTTTTTTCCAATGCTCCACCTGAAGGTACTACATTGGCCAAGAAGCAAGTTTTTTTTACCTGGAAAATTTGGAATTTTGCTTTAACGTGCATGACAACACTCACACACGGGACCTCCATTTTACCTCTCATGCGAACGAGGGTGTATTTTTGTGAAAAATGCTCGCCTAAAATTTTTCAAGCGGACCGTGTCTGGATTCGAACCAGGGACCTTGGGCGTAGTAGTCACACACATACCACTATGCCACGGAGCCGCCCTCCTACGCATACCACTGAATCTAGGTGAAATAGCGCATATAATTAAAAAACAATAGAAGGGGAACCGAGCCGTATATAGGCTGTTGCGGGAATTTAAGGGAACCGTGTAGTCTAGCTCAGAACATAAATAAGTGGCGGTACGCGTCCAACAAGTTTCGAGACAGAAAACCTAATGACGAAAAAAATAAGAGAACTTAAATCTTAGGATTATTATAAACAACTACAGGTGTTGGGTGTGAAATATTTTCAACTAATGTTGATTGTGCGAAGGGATATATTGGAAAAACTATTAATTCAACAAAGGTTTAAGTGCTGGGGGAACTTGGAAGTCACAGACTGCTTCCTCCCCGTAACATACCACTGAATATCAGGGACATAGGGTATTTAATTGTAAAACAATAGAAAGTGACGGAACTGCATCTAACAAGAAAGAACAGCGGCTATGTTCGAAGACATCAAACACAGAGACAAGAAGAAAATTGTTCAAAGCATATGTGTAGAGCACAGTACAGGGTGTCCGGTTTTTGCGACACTGTATTCTTTTTCTTTAAACTAAACATGCCATCAACAAAATTTTCATAGCCCTCTTTGTTTTTTGAGATACAGGGTGAAATTCAAATTATCACTTTTGAGACATTCCCCGTATCTCGGTTGTTTTTTAACTTATTACAGATGTGATAAGGTATCTTTATAGAACTTTTTCTGTAGAATGCAGTGGCGTAGTTTGTTTCTTTCAGGCACCATCCGTCTTTTAATTATGAAGCAAACATATGTCGCTTTGAATAGGACATCCTATATATCAACCAAACTTACGAAGTAAGTTAGGCTAATATAATCACTACGTCGTCGTCGTCGCCGCCGTCGCCGCCGTCGTCCGTTGCCATATTCCCATAATGATACAATAAATGATATATATATATATATATATATATATATATATATATATATATATATATATATATATATATAGATGAGTATTTTCTTGCTGTGTGGTTTTAATAGCGAATTGAGTATTCTTGGGAATAAAACAGCGATAGAACTATATTCTCTTTATTCTTTTAGAACTCGAGCTTTCGAGAATCTTTATCTCTTCTTCAGGAGTAAACTACAAATAGTGGTTGTACATAATGGTTTATACTTAAATTACTTACGAATGTGAGAAATGGATAAATTGTAAAAATTTTATGGTTTGAAAGTTATTTTCTATTGAATGAAAAGTAATTTGTCAATGTCAAATTTTGAGTATTGTGATGTATTTGATATTTGAATAAATCGTTGTTGGACATGAATTTTGGATCATGTGTTATTTTTATTTTGAATATTAATGGGTTTCTGGTGACAGTGAAATTATTTGTGGTGTATTTAAAGTGGAAACATTGCTGAAAATTTTGATGTGTTGATTATGGGACATTTTTGAATTGTAATTGTGATGAATTTGAGTGTATGGATGAATGGTGAGAGGAGATAGATACTGGAAACGTGTCAATTGTGGAAAGTGATGTAGAGAAATTGTTTTTTTAATGTTTCATGTTTTTGTCTATTTCTAGAAGATAAGCATAGACGCAACTTAAATTGTCAATGTCTTTCCTTTGATTTAACGCTTTTGGTTCTTGTGAAATTCTTACCTTTTCAATGAATTTTTTTTTATTGGAATTTCTTTCAAAATCTAGAATTTGGCTATTTTCGTAATCCATGTTGCGACCAGTTTCTATTATGTGGCGCGAAAGAGCTGAAGAGTTGATCATTCTTCTTGTGTCACTTTTGTGTGAAGTGATTCTTTGGTGTAGTGTCCTTGATGTTTCACCAATATAATGTTGTTTGCAATTGTAACAGGTGATTTTGTATATTAGATTCGAGTTGAATTTCTTTGGTATGGGGTCCTTGACTTTTGTGTGTAGATTTCTGCAAAGTTTTGTGTTTTTTATCGTTATTTTGATGTTCGGGTTTTTGATAGTGGAAGATATTTTATATTTTACCATATATCTCAAAGGTCTTACCAAAAGAATATCTTCCACTATCAAAAACCCGAACATCAAAATAGCGATAAAAACACACATACATATATATATATATATATATATATATATATATATATATATATATTATTATTATGTAAGGGGGGTATAAGGTTTCTAAAGGTATATTTGTATTAATAGGGTGTATGCCAAACGATAGGATCAATATTTCAGATTTAATAATTTAAAACTATAAATTTTGCTATACTTTACATACGTTAAAGTATGTACCATTTCAGATTGAAACTTATATGCCAAAAGGTAGATAACATGACTTTATGACGTTGATATAATGCACGGTACTTGAGGTTTTATACTGAGTTGATATTTCATGAGCCAGTTGAGAGTACATTTGCCGTCGGAAAGCCGAACGCATTTATGGATATCTGCAATATAACAAAGCGTCCAGGTCGTGTATAAATTATTTGGCTTTTCCTTTTATAGAATCAAACTTTTGGACGAATTGTAAATCAAAATTTAAAGTGAATCAAAATGTAAAAGGTTATTGGAGTTTAGTGAAGTGTTTTGGACCAATAGTAGAAATTTAAAATTATTATAAAGACTGTAGCGAAGGTATGTTGGACACTGAAAGAAAGATGATTTGTTATTGGATGTTATATGTTTAAAAATGTTATTCTAGTAAGCTAAGTTTGTTGATTTAATAACTAAGCAAAATAAATAAGGGACTTACTTTTCGAATTTGTTCAGATAAAGACCTATTTTATGAAACCTGCGTTAAGTTGTAAAATATTAATAAAATAAAAGTTTATATGTGTATCAACGAGTATTATTTAGTAAAGGGTGAAAGTAAATAAAGGCGACGAATATATAAAAGGAGTTTAAAAGTGGTTAAAAGTGCAACGGGAAAGTCAGCGTGTATTTAAAGAAGATTTTGGAAGTGGTTATTAGTGCAAAGGGGAAAGCGACGGATATTTGTTTGAGAAGATTGGTGTTGGTTTTGGTATAGATTTGGTATAACGGCAGTAAGGGATTGGAGTGGATAAAGAAGGCATCGACGACATAAGTAATTTTGGATTGATTTGAGAAGATTAAACGGCAGTAAGGACATCGTATGGAAAATTGGAATAGCAGGACTAGGAGTGAATTATAATAGGACAGCGGGTTTGAATTGGATTGTGCGAAGAGAGGATTAAGTGGGGTACGGAGCAGAGGAACAGGAGATCAAGATACGGCGAGGAAGAATTAACGCAGGGGAAGTAGACAACGGTTTTTTGCTAAATTCTAAATTGGGGTAAATTTATTTCAGATTTGGGTCATCGAATTTGTTTTTAAGAACACCTGGAGGCAGTACGCAAGCGGACAAAATTGGAGAATCTTTTGTGAAAGTGCGTACGGCGATTTCGAACTTGAGCCAGCAGTTAAAGGAAGGCCTTCAGCGCGGTATATTTCTGGTAAGTACCGTAAATATATCATAACGTCAAAAATTAAAGTCATAAACAGTTACATAAATTAATTTGGCATCAGGCAACTTTGATCTATTAAAATTTTGGCATACATAGTAAATTCAGTACATTAAAAAAGTGGTAAAACAAACGAGGGTGCAGTTTGGTTGGGTAGAGCACATCTACTCACGATTGAACTCACGGTGAGTAGGTGAGAAAACCCTGAGATTAAAGTTTCAAATAGTCGAGGCATATAAAATATAGTGATTAGTAAAAAAAGAACCAACCAAACGTTTGCTAAAGCACCTCGATTTGAAGTCATACATTAAATAGTAAATTTGTGACGACGACAAAAGTCGTGTAACAAATTTTGTTTAAAGTTAAAGTGTGATAAATAAAGAAGGTATTAGCCCAAAGTGAAATTAAAGAAAGTAAAGTAATAGGAGTGATATAAAGTAAAAGGGCTGATATAAGAATATATATATATATATATATATATATATATATATATATATATATATATATATATGTACCTTGTTTAGTTTTTTTACGCTGATTACAAATATGCTACACTTTTCGATATCTCATTTAGTTTTCGAGATAATCGAATTTATTTGAGAAATGTTAACAGTACAAACTAATATAAACTTAATAGATATCCTATATAATAATTATAATTCATGTTTAAATTAAGATTTATGTGTGTTTGAGTGGTACTGGGAGCTTATATCATTAAGTAGTCCGACTCAAACTTGATTAAAACAATAAAATTTATTAAATTATATTTATAATAATAAAATTTTGTTTAACATTTAAGTACTAGTTATTTAATTTATTTAAAATATATAATTTTATTTTATAAAATTTCCGTAAGTTTGGTTGTAAGGCGTACGTACATGCGTCTTAGATTTTTTTTAACTAATTAAATTAAGTATTTTTTGGGCTTTTCAAAATATATAATAGTCTATATTTATTTTGAAAAATAACTGAATAAACTACTCTTTTCTCAAAATTAATATGTTATTTAATAGTAGGTCATGGCAACAGTAAATTTTTAGCCACGGCGTTAATGAAACAAAAGAAAATAATTTGTCAATGGTGATAAGCCAGATTGCTTGTCAAAATAATACTTAAGATTAACTTAAAAATTTTAAAATCTGTGTTTTCTTTTAAAAAATGACTAGAATGGGAGTATATCAGTACTTTGAAAAGTATGATATGTTATGTTGCTACATACAATCCGATGAAAATACGCATCAGGCCCCAGAACTATATTTTAACAGCTAAACTTTTTCTTCGTTTAATACCTAAGTATTTTTTATCATTGTACGTTTTTATACTTATTATAGATACCCTGAAAGAAGACAACCTTTCTTGGATAGGTTTTCTATACTCAAAAATAATCTAATTAATCATGGATCAGTTACGCGACAAAGACCAAAATCCTATAATAATGAAGATCAAGAAATTGAGGAGACAGTCGTAGAGGCAACTCCTTCAACCTCGTGTAGGGGCATTGAGGCAGAAGTCGGAGTAATCAAGAGTAGGACACAGAAGATATTAAAAAAATTAAGTTCAGATCCTATAAAACACTAATTGTTCAGCACTTACACCCTGGAGATGCTGAACGTTGCTTAATTTTTTGTAACTGGTATTTACATCAAATTCAAATAAACAGAAGTTTTGCTCGTTCAGTAGTATGGTCCGATGAGGCTTATTTTTCAAGTGCTGGTAGTTTAAACAGACATAATACTAGACATTGGTATTAAGAAAACCATCATCTTGTATTTGAGCCTGAGCAGCAGGGTAGGTTCGACTTCAGCGTAGCATATTTTATTTTGGGCCGACAAATAGCATTTAGAATTTATGAAGGAAGTCTTATAGGCGACCGGTATCTAGAAATTTTGCAGGACGAATTAAAACTTATAAAAAGATTAGTAAATCAATTGTCAAGGGATACCTACAAAATACACAGTCGGAGAAAATATAAAAACAATAATATTCGTGCAATTGCACGCTTTGATTATATAACATCTAGCGAAAACGTTGCGAGGACAAAGCAAAAGTAATACAGTTCAAAGAGGGACGTATGTACTATTCCGACAATCACTTTTCCATTATAATGTGAATAAGGGCCGCTATACTTGCGGCCACGTCCCCAATGCTCCACCCGAAGGTACTACATTGGGTTTAAACCCAACAATATAAACGTGCTTGAAAATAAATCTAACTTCAAAATTAATCCATCCTAAATAAAAATCTAACAACCTGAAACACAAACTAAAAATAGGGTTTTAATAAAGGTATCCCTAGCGTTGATTTTGGAGTGTGTCCGATCAACAAGGCACACGCGAAAGTAAAAGAGGACGGACCCGTAACACCGGATAGCAGTCGCCAGCTCTGCTTACCAGTGCGACCTGAAGGGTCGATATAAAACTATCCAAAGCTAGCTAACGAATTAAAAATGGATTCAAATTTGTAAGCATTTACCAAATATTTTAACAATGACTCCAGCTATTTTGCCTGCTCTATATATTTACAAATTCGTTCACCCTGGTCTAAGTAATTTAGTCTAAATCCGTCCCTAGCTTTCCCTATCATGCCCTAACTGATTTATATTATAATTACAATCTTCTCTATCACATTCTTCCTTCCTATAAAAATGCTGCCACCAAAAATGGTGGCAGAACGTCAGAAAAAACAATTCAAGCCCCAAAATAATATAATACATGCAAATAAATATAAAATATAAATATAAATAAATATAATATATATATATATATATATATATATATATATATATATTTAAACAAATAAACGTCTAAAAGCATAGGCATGTAGCAGTGCATTTAGAAACATCACCCAAATAAATTAATTAGGTGCGCTCGCATAAGCATTATGTCGGCTAGTGCCATTACACACAAAAACATGCTCGTTAAATTATTTTAAAAAAATTCTTATTAATACAAATCAATGCTTATGCGAGTACAGCCGCCACAATTTTATTTTTACCTTCATTATAAATTTTCCCAGCATCCGAGGACCTGGTCGTCTGCCTACATGTATTTATTTCTTACTTCTAGGAGGATGGTTATGCACTATTATAGTCCTGGAGGGTTTGCACTAAACGTTCGGGGGGGATTCACAATCACTATCACTTTAAAGTTCTGGAGAGATGCTCGGTTTCACTCTATTGTATTTTCTTGATTTATTTACTGATTTAAATTAATGAAGGTTTTCTGATTTATTTGTTATTATTTATTTGTTTTCGTTTATTCCCGATTTTCCGCGCGTAGAAGGTGAGACAGTGATAGTTTTAGTGGTGTGGGGGTGGTCGTGCATATTAGACTTTTGGTTATAATTATTATATTATTATTATTATTTATTTTCCCAGGTTTTGGTTATTTCATACGCATATCATTTTTCACGCAAAGTCAAAATCTAAAATTTCCTCTCCCTCATCGCCCTCCGATTTACGCGCGGTTATCACCATCTAATCTGGCGAACCTTCCCGCGAATTTTCTAAAGGCCTTCTGGTTAGCCACTTTCCCGACTTCCTCTAAACTCTTTGGCCATGCTAGCCCTACGAGAGCTAATTTCATATCATCTACCTCTAGTGGACAGTCGAAGAGCACATGTTCTGCGCTTTCTGCGCTCTCACCGCATTTGCAGTGATCGTTGTCGGTTAAACCGAATAATCACCTTTACAGCTTAAATATAAAACACGTGTTTAAGTAAAGGAAACTACAATTTGTAGTATTAACATAGAGCTTGTAAGGTTATTCTGCTTTCCCGCGTTGCTATACTATTGCGCAATCGTTTAATATAACGTATAATTACGCGGCAAATTACGCGCCATCTTGTATCAAATACCGAACGCGTTTAAAGGTGATGCAATGGTCAAATTTTTATGCACAATGTAAATAAAAGCAATTTACTTACTTAAATCGCACCTTGCAACCAAATCCCAGGGTCCATCACGTTTGGGGGTCACATCACGCCATGGTGACTCCAAATTTCCAATCCGTCCATCCTAAACTATATGCTCTCGTAGGGGAACGATAAGGAACAACCAGGTATGAGGAACACAAAGGTAAAGATAAAGGAACCTACATGCCTATAAAGAGAAAAGACACACACACAACACAGGTAGATGTTCTTAGCTTCAGGTCTCGTAGCTTAATGTCCGCTTCCGACACTACCCGCACCTGCGCATTCTTTTGCGCAAACGCAACTGTCCGGAATGACGGAATTTGACAAGTTCATTTAAAAATATTCGCGGGAATTTAATTACAAATTAAAAGAATGTACATTGCCAAATTTTGACATGTAACAAGGTGGATTGCCTAACTTGACATGCTATAATTTAGCCTAAACGACAATAGCGGAAATGCGATACGTAATTAAATATTTAGAAGCAGGAGAACAAACACAGTAAATTTTTAAATTGCGGTTATGTGATATAATTATTTAAAGAAGAAGCTGAAATATTTTAAAGTAGGAAAATGAACGTAACAATTTTGTTTTAAAATTAACGTTCTCTGAGCACTCGTTGATGCTCTACAACCATCCGTTGCTCGTTTGTATCCAATTAAAAATTTGTCCGTGGTTTTAGGCTAGGAAACCGCAAGTATTTATACTGTGCACACAGTTACATAAAATACGCCATACGATATTCATTCGCATGTGATTGACACGATTTGGTAGAAAATATTATGAAACGCCTCGTTTTTACGAATGGAACAGTTTCAACACCTTCTAGTATATATGGGACTGTTCGGCATTTTTCTTGTAATCACTGAATACCCCGATATTAACAATTGAACTTTGATGCAGGTTTTTACGACGCTACTACCTTGGTAATAACATACCAGCGGAGAAGCAAGATTCATGTTTAATGTTGATATTTTAGTAGTACTTCAGTAAAGTAGCAGAAAGGTGACTTTACATTTGATTCTTCAATGCTCCATCCGAAGGTACTACATTGGCCAGGTAATGAGTTTTTTTACCTGGAAATTTTGAGTTTTGCTGAACCCTTGCTGTTCCAAGCAAGGTATGGATCTTTAACATGCGTTACAACACACACACACACGGGACCTCCATTTTACCTCTCATCCGAACGAGGGTGTATTTTTGTGAAAAATGCTCGCCTAACATTTTTCAAGTGATCCGTGTCGGGAATCGAATCCGTGACCTTGCGCTTATAGTCGCACGAATCAACTAAACCGCGAAACTGTCAGCAGAAAGGAGACCGTGGTAACAGTTACTTTTAAAAAGTTGGCCTCGAATACCTAAGGTTGCGAAACAATGCATTACTATTAAAATATCCCACATTTTGTATTTTAATCGATGAATTTGCACGTAACATATTTCAATAAGTATCTCTAAAAAGCATTTATGAAGAATGCTGATGCACGATACCCACCACTATCATAACTTCAAGGAATTGTTGGAGCAGTTTAGTTGAATATAAACATAAATTCTGTTAGTAAGCTTTCTTTATATATACTTTTTTAAATTAATGAGAACGTTTAAAAGAAAAATGGTATTTTGGTGTGGATGATGTGTTTGTTTACTGTAAGCGTTCTAAGTGCATTTCATTTATGAGAATTCGAACACACTCGTGCTCCGTTTTTGGGGATTAGAATAAACAATCTAGTTTCGTGATCAACGAGAGAATATACATTTGCTTATATAATTTAACCAAAACTTATGCTAAGCTTTTCATTCATTCACAATTAGTAATACAGTGTATGTTAGTTAAATATTAAATCACAATATTTATGCAGACCTCCATATCAAACGATCGCAAAGGTACCCATTATGAATTACATGAATATAGTTAAAATTTCACACGCAATATTTAGTTTATCCTGGCGTATGCTGTATTGGTAGGAGCTAAAATTAATTTGCATACTAAGAATTATTTTGTGTAACATATTGATTATATGTTTTATTGTAATTTATAACCTTTCATCTATCTGTAATCCAACTGAAGTGTCGTCATTTTTCCTACTAAAATTTTTTTTCGATAATTTAGAAATGAAGCAACATTGACGCAGAGGTAAATGAAAACACAAGATTCCTGCTGTGGTTGGTTTATCCAGGATTTTCAATTGGAGATAATCATAACTCTTATTGTTCACCTGTTTCCGAGTAGACTTTTTTGGAGATTTCTTTTTGATTGAATTTTTAACCTGGAGTTTGCTTAACCTTGTATTAGATAGGAGAGACGTTATAACCATTTTGCTTTTTGACCAGTACTGCTTGAGCATAACAAAGCAATCTTTAGGTAAAGAAGAAATTTCCCGAAGCTCTAAGAAATCCTGGTTTATAAGTAGTCACTTTGTCAGTAGCTGACCAAGATACCAACTACATACTGTAAAACGCTCGCCACTTTCAGAGGCGCCTGTGGGATTTGTATCTGATCTTAACTATGCTTGCCTATTTCATATAACAAAATAGAACACTAATTCGATATTTGATCAGTAGTTAAACGATATGCTGTATCGCGCATTTCCGTTAGTAGGCGTCCCAGATCCCTTTTGTATGCAAAACTATTTTCGTCAAGTTTACCTTGATAAGTATAAATTCCAACTTGAAATCTGATCAGTTGTTACGGAAAGATTACCCACTATATACCGTCAACGTTTCGTTCATTGCAAAACCTGTCAATGAACAGCGTACGTATAATAATTATAATAGTTGTTATATTTAAGGCTTTTCGAACGACATATAGGTTCCTATTTCAGAGAGTAGAGTTCAGATAAGATTATTGGTTCAATTCCAGTTTGATAACAATTCACATCATTCTACAGAAGAAATCAAGACTTTGAAGCTATTTACAGTTATTTCTAACTTATGTGTAAATTTCATGAAAGTAGTGACAACTACGCATTGTTTGGTTCGTGAGAATATTATTTAGTAAATAATTAAATAAGGAAGTACTATTTTAAGCGTAGTTTTGTTTTATTGTGAAGATGCAGTACTTTTATACTCGCATTTGCGACTCTTAACGGAAAAGCAGGCTGCATTGTGTGAACTAGGTATTCTGGTTTCGAATGTATATCATGTTTATTTATTTGCTAATGTTAGAGCAGTGTGATACGTGTTAAGTGAATTAACCTGTAACATGTCCTTTATTTATTGGAAAGCCAGTGTCCATTTTCTTATATTTAATAAATCACTAATTTTTCGTATTAAAGGTAAAAGTAATTTACCTTGTTTCTTGGACCTGGTTTTGAGTAGGTTATGAACTATTAGTTATATTTTAGGTTTGAATGATCTAATAAGTATAAATATGCTAAACTAGTCCCAAGAATTATTTTAACACGCTCGATAAAGTGATGTAGAACTTTATTGTACATCCAACTATTTTTGCAGGAAATTACAGAATTCATTTTAGTACCGAGACTCGACTAGAGCGCTTATGCTTTGCTCGGGTTGCGTTTAGTGCATATTTTTCGATGTGGTAACGTAATTATCGTCCCCGCTTCTCTTTACCTTATCGTTTTAGGGCAGTACTACATTTGGAAGATCCATGTAACGAAAATCTTATGAGAATCCGTGCTCCCTGAGGATTCGATTCCGTCGAAGAAGAACGAAAATGTAAGTAAAAACATTACAATCTTGGCATAGAAATTTGCATGCCTAAATCATAAAATTTATTATGCAAGGGTTAAGGGGTATTTAATGTGTAGCAATTGACGCTCAAACCGGGATTGTAGCATTTGGCGTTTTAAATCATGGACAAGTTTTCTATGACGTAATGTCGCTTATTTCAAGGAAATATTTAAGGTTGGTTCCTTTCTTTCTCTGTATTATTTAAAATAAAAACTTTTTGCCAATTGCGTGTAACTTTATCTTTTGTATCAATGTTTGCTTCGCATTCGTATTCAAATTACCGTCTAACCTAAAACATTAACCTTACTATCAGACCGCGAAATATTGTTCAATTTCATAATAATTCCGTTTCTTATTTTCCAATAATCCCGAAAACGTAATTTTCTCGTATATATACACGGTTTTTGAGGTAATAATTCGGGTTTAGATTTTAATAAACTTAAGGAATTGAAATTGTGATTTATGTGAATATATAACAGAATTTATGCCTACTTGAAGAAAATACTATAAAATTTTATACCCAGTAACGCGCCTAAACTTTGTGTTCAACATGTAACCTACAAATAATTTATTTTCATGATTAGACCTGCATAGTCATTTAATTTGAACCACCACCGTATTTGTTTTAGCATTTTTTATATAAATGAGTTGAATTTTTCTCCAATTTGCCTTTGAGAATAATTTTTTTTATATTGGGTATATTTGTCCGTTATGTATATTTTCGTACTATAAAAATATTTATACTCCCAATTTGTGGTGTTTTTACAAAATATTTACCTTACAGTGATTTTTCCTTTTTTATTTAAGATTTGGTCGCTTGAAAATCGTTCTTTTCTCGTTAGAAGTTAAAATTTTGTATATAAATGGACTAGACTTGTAAAAATTTCCTTGTTGAACATTTCGTTTACCTACTTGTAAATTGATTTTTTATAGATTTTGTAAATTAATTTTAAACTTTTAAAATGAATTATTTTTACACTTAAAAACGAAAGAAATTTGTTTTGAACCTAAAAAATTTTCTGTTCAATTACCTTTAGAATATATTTTATGTAAAGTAAGATTGGTTGTCGATCCATTTGTCTGTGAACTAGAAGATCATGATGGAAAACCACAAGGAAAGTAGCATATAAAAGACCTAAAATCTTTTACCGACAACACTCCTCTACAATAATTAATATTTCTTATCTACTTTTTTAAATATATCTTGTACTAAAAAATATTTTACACCCCCATAATCTTTGCTGTCGTTACACTTTACTTATGTTCTCTTCTTGTTTTTCATATTTAAATGGGTAAAACATTTTAGTTTTTGTAAATTTCTTTATTCTTTTGATAACTTGCTTTTAAATTGTTTTGATTCTTATGAGTTTGATTTTTCATTTGTACAATACGCCTTTAATTTTTTATGTTTATTTTTTGGGGTTAGATATTCAAAGTATCATTAATAATTTTTCTAATATTTTCTCGTTTACTATTTTCCCTACACCACCTCCTCCGTCCATTTATGATATATATATATATATATATATATATATATATATTTGGCATGAATAACGCAATAAATCGGAGCTGATGTTGAGTTGATGCTTTTCAAATAGGGTAAACATGATGATCGACAAAGGTTCATATGTTGTAAAAAATCAATATTTGCCGTTGCAAAGACGGGAAATTACCATTTCTTGTGTTTTCATTCTAGAATTTTCAGCTCCCTACTCCACCCACTTATAACCTGGAAATATCATGACGTAGTTGGAATGCTTGCGACTATTATACCTAAGGTTCCGGGTTGGAATCTCTACACGATCCGCTTGAAAAATGTTAGGCGAGCATTTTTCTCAAAAATACTCCCTCGTTCGGACGAGAGGCAAAATGTATGTCCCGTCTGTGTGTTGTCACGCAGGTTAAAGATCCTACCTTGCTTAGAACAGCAAAGGTTCGGAAAAATTCAAAATTTCCAAGTTAAATAAAACTCGCTACCCGGCCAATGTAGTACCTTTGGATGGAGCAGTGGAAAATCAAATGTAGTGTCTCTGTTTTCGCTTTCATTTTTCTTCGACGGACCTGTCTTAAGTCTCAAAGACTACCGGTTGTCACATAAGAATGGTGCTTCCTCACTCCTGGTTACTGACACCGTTTAGATGAGTTGAGTAGTGCTTTTCTACCTACCTTGTCTACCATCTTTCGCTCAATACGAGCCTTTATTCTTAGCTTTGCGTATCGGAAGCTATTATGGCGTCCAACTGATTTGAATCTCTTGCTTTTAACACCTTTTTCAGTTATTTCACCTGTTCTTTTCTGCTAGTCGCTCTATTACAATTTAATTTAGATTTGTAGGATTTTAGGTTAAGGAAAGCCGCTTGCTTTCCGACAATATGTATTGCTAGCGAGAATTGCCGCAAAGAATAAGTGCGCGCAATATTGAGTTACTCGAGAAATTAGTGACTACTTCACCTTTTCCCGTTTCCTGATTTAGTGCGGGCTGTTTCAAGAAACGAGAATCACATACACCTAGACATAAAAATGTTTTGCATTCGTCCTTGGTCAACTCTGGTATAATTTTATGTTAAGGCTATGGTTATAAATGGTGTTGGATTTCTTTACTTGAAGAACAGATTTCCTTCTACAAATGATTCTAAAATAATTAAAGGAACTTTTGTAGGGTCGCAACAAGAGCTTTAGTTGGATATACAGAACTGTTATGGCTTTACAAAGATATGGGGATGTGATATGTTCCTTAAATTGAACTTCATGGACTTTCGCCTAGATTTCTTCTCCGACAGTCATGGGCGTAGGAACGTTTTCAGCAAGACATTTGTGTCATGCAAAAGCGGTACCAGAAGCTATTTTAGAGAGATGATAGAAAAAAACTGCTTACATACTTGAATTCAGCATAAAAAGTTCCATTGGAATCAGATCATATCGTAAGATTTCATTTTATTTCTCGGTATAGTATTTCAGAATAATCTTAGCCAAAACGTTGAGGATACAAATTATTTAAACGGTACAAATAATGTTGTAGGTACGATTGATTTTCTTCATGCAAAAGAGACTGCTCATATTTGACTTCAATTTAAGACTGTTTCATGCAGTTTGGTAGAATATTTCATTTTTTTATGGTAAAAAAAGGTTACTTGTTTAGTTTTTGTTCGTACCTTTGTTGTATTTTTTCAATGTGATCCTGCTAATGCATTATCAAGCTAGTTTCTTTACAAAACAGCGTACGGTATAAAATTTTGGTCACTAGTGCAAATTAGTACAAAATTAGTACTAAGTATTGGAATATGTCTGATATGATTCTGTCCAGTTGCTTTTCTCAGCTTATGCGAAGTTAGCTTGCAGCTTCTTCACTATCGACCATTTTTTTATGTTCTACTACGAGAGACACTATTTATGTATTGAGAATAGAAAGAATAAACAAATGCATTTGATGAAAAATACTTTTATTGCTTTTCAAAATAATCGCCTTTAAGATCTATACACTTTTGCATGCGATTGGACCACCCTTCAAAGCACTTTGTCCAGTCAGAAAATGGTAGCACTAAGACATGCATTTTGAAGTCCTCAACCGCTTCTTCCGGCGACGAAAATCGTCGTCCACGCAGTTTATCTTTAATTACTGGAAACAAGAAGAAGTCATTGGGTGCCAAGTCGAAGCCGTAAGGCGGATGACCCCATCAATTCGATCTTTTGCGTGTCCAAATACTCGTTTGTTGCATGTGATCCGTGTGAGTTCGCATTGTCATGATGCAAAATGATTCGTCGTTTTGGGTTGGTTTCCCTCAATTTACCGAAAACTTCAGGCAAACAAATGATCGTATACCACGCTGAATTAACGATCTTTTGATTTTTCGAGAGCCACAGTGTCACAGGACCGGTTTTCGTGTAGAAAAACGCCACCATTTGCTTCTTAACAAGAACGAACAACTTTTGTTGACTTTGCTTCACATTGAAACACCCAAGCTGCCGACTGGCCTTTTCTTTCTGGCTTATACGCATAAATTCTCAGCTCGTCACCTGTGACGATGTTGTATACCGCTTTGGATTCACCACAGTTGTATTTTGAAATCATTTTACGGCACCAATCGATACGAGTACTTTTTTGAGCATCTGTCAACAAATGGGGAATCCAACGCGCACACAGCTTCCGAACACACAAATGTTTGTGCAAGACTCTTATGTAGGCTGGTCATACTAATGCTTAAACATTTCTCGCTTTCCTTATATGTCACATGACGATCTTCTTCAATTAGTTTTCGCACAGCATCGATATTTTCCGGCACAACAACCGATTTTGGACGACCTTTAATTTCGTCCGTGAACGAACTACATCCACGTTTGAATTCAGTCTACCAGCGATATTCAGTGACTGTGGACGGCGCTTCATCGCTAAAAGTTGAATTCAGTTGATTGATGCATTGTTCTTGAGTTAGACCACGTCGAAAGTCATAATAAATCATGGCTTGAAAATTTTCGTGAGTTAATTCCATATTTTAGCTGAGATGAAATTTTAAACACTGCAAAAACACAAATAGTGCTCGCATGTCAAAACATTCAAAGCACCTATAACCTCAAAAATGGCAAAGTTTACGATGGCAACTTCACATTTCACCTGGAAATACCATTGTTGCCAGTTCTCAATTCATAGATAGTGTTCCTAGTATGATACGTTTTTATTAGAGACATGTTTGGTACAGAAAGATAAAAAGCTAGTGCACCATGGAGGGCATAAGTGTGCTGGATAGTTAGGATGTTTGTGACAAATGCGTCATATTGATATATTGTAAATACCAGCATACTTTACAAATCGTATCTCTAACGAAGCTAAATGGGAACTATGTAAACCTGTCTACCCTAATTTACAATGAATAATTTCAAACCGAGCTTGTTAAAAAGCACGTATTTCAATTTATCGATTTTCTTTAAAAGTGGCATGTAAGGAAGCCTACTCTATGGTTATAAGATGTATTACATATTTGTTATTTTTCATCGTATGTGTAGAGTAGTAAGTGCTGAGCATCAATCACTCTTGATTGAAAAGGGATCTACTTTATTATTAATTCCCTTGTAAGCAGGTTGTTATATTTCAGTAAATTGAAACTCGTCTGTGGCGTATTATTTCCGCTTAATTTATGGAAAAAGGTCGTTTGTAGGATTTTAACAATCGTGTGGTTATTTGTACCTTTTAATTTATTGGATTTTTGGTCTTTATAACGAGAACTTTGAAATATTTACTGCAATGCGAGTTTATGTGGAATGATGAAAATCCAAGCGAACAAAGTTGTCCATAGCAAGCTTGGGACCTCCAGATGGCCAACTGATTCAATTTTAGGTGTACTTTTATTTTTTTTAATATTTATATTGACGGAATTATTCATTATATTAATACATGGATTAAGGGAGTTGTTTATATGCGGCGGACAGTTTACATTCAGACCAAGGTATTGCATTTTCTCTATACAAAGACTGCCGAGCAGTGTTCGACTGAGTACACCCTTCAGCAGTCAACTATGCAGTTTTTACAATGCCGACGAGTACCTATATATTAGTGTTGGAAACATTTCTGTAATTAGGACGACAAGTAAAGGCTCTCCTCAGGGGTGCGTGTTGCCACCACTACTATGGAATCTACTAGTAAACACCCTTCTTCAACGCCTTAATGAAGCAGGTTTCAACACAATACGTTATGCGGACGATATGGTTATTGTAGTAGTCGGCAAATTCAGGCAAGTGTTGTGTAACTTGATGCAAGCAGCACTAAAGATTACGGAGCACTGGTACTTCGATAAGTTTCTAGCCATCAACCCCAATAAAACGGGGCTACTGCTGTTTTCTAATGAAAGGAAGTTAATTGTAACTAGACTGCCAATACTTTTTCAAACCCCTCTGCCTCTTTCCGAAGAGGTCAAGTACCTGGGCATTATTCTTGGCTAGAAGTTGAATTGGGCTAAACATCTACAAGCCAAAACCACGAAGACCAACTTAATGTTCTAGCAGTGTAAACGTGCCATAGGCAAGCTTTGGAGTCTCCCGCCGGAAACTGTCTTGTTACTATACACCACGGTAATTAGGCAAATACTTTACTATGGCGCTTTAGTTCGAGGCTCAGGACCAGGCTAGCCCATTCAGCTAAAGAGCTAACTTATATTCAAAAATTGGCCCATCTAAGTATCACAATACGAAAATATACTAGAGGAGGCGGTGTACAACAACCTTTTCCTGGGAGGAATGGTTAACTCGATCGCACACACAATGATTTTTAGCAAGTGCTACGGGTTTGTCTTAATAAGGAAGATGCGTCTCTAACCGAGATCTCCATCTACACAATTTGTTCCAAAACAAATTATGATACTGAAGCATGTATCTTTTCAGATGACTCAGACCATCGTGAAAGAGTCGCATTGGGTAAGTTGACAACTGTCTTCTAAACAGAAGTCAAATTCATCATGCACGGTGTTAACACTGATCTGGAGTGTAGAATCCAAGATAAAACTACGCGCATTTTGAACGATAGTAGAGCAGCTCTTCCGAGTCAAAATAAGCAGAAGCTCCTCTCAGGAGTGATATACAATGCCATCCCATCCTTGAGCTTCTTTCTAACGTTAACGCCCTTGAGCTAGTTTGGGTTAAAGGGCATTTAAGAGTACATAACAATGGACACGCAGGCGCTCTTGTCGAAACAAAAATCTACTCAGAATTTTGTTAATCCTGAAGTATCGGTTTTTAGACTGTCATTTACGATGTTTTCCAGGATAAGGCAAACAACCCACCGCCGTCATAAGGACAGGTAGGCTCGTACGACAAGCTATCGACAGGCAAAAATGTTTGTTAGGTCTCCCATGACTAAAATAACAAAAATTTCTTATGCTTCCCGAGACAGAAACTACGGTTGTTTGTCGGTATTTTGATCGGGCGCTGGAAACTAAAGAAGCAGCTGCACGAGATGGGTCTGTCAGACGACTCCACCTATCGCGACGTTGGTGTACATTCTGTGCACATGTCCGTCATTTGCCCGACTTCAAGGATACATCCTGGGGACTCCTGGCCTGATGAGAATAGATCAGTGACACCCTATGATCCGATATTTCCAAATTCACTTGCAAGGTCACGTAGATGAGTTATGAAGGATCAATTTAGGGCAAGGAGATAGTAGAATGGGTCCACTAGGAGGTCTATGTGCGTGTGTCGTTACCCAATTTAATCGAATCCAAAATAGCAACGTATGAAAATTAAATTTGCTCAATCTCTTCAGTTGAATTAATTCATGGTAGCTTAGTTGGTGGAGCGTTTAAGTATCAATCGAAAGATTAAGACTTCAAATTTTAGCTTTGATTTTATATATTTTTTCTGTCAGTTACCAGCTCGATTTGAATAATCATTTTGACTTTTCATAAATGTTTAAATTATAATTTCATCTTATCAGCTAAATAGATCTTTATAAAATTATGTTGACGCCCATTTTAGCGATACATTCCGTAGGTGAACGTCAACAGTCTCTGTGATGCTGGACGAGTACCTTGGAAGGGACTTGTCCAAAGTGCGGTTCATGCGTTCTACCATACATCCGACTGCGAATTCATGCTATTGGTTAGATCTTTCTCATCCCCAGCAAATGGCAAACCCCCTTGAACAACGCTAACCCCAAATTTTTGCTTTGATCAGCGTGCAATACCATATGAACTCCAAAACGGCAGAGCAATTCCTTTACCGGCACCTCAGCGTCGGTTGCAACTTCTTGGTTTGGTAAAGCGTACACTTCGGTCCAAGTCATAAAATAGTCTATGGCTACCAAGATGTACGTATTCTCGGAATCGGTCTTAGGGAATGGACGGGCAATATCGATTACCTCTTTTTCAAATGGCCTCCCACGTTCGATTGCCTCATTGAAGCTTTGCTGTTTGTTAATGGCGTACACAGCTGACACTTTCAGCTACAATACTTTATATCGTTCATGCAACTTACCTAGTAAAATCTTGCTCGAACTTTCACCAGAATCTTCTCAACGCCGATTCCTAGGCTTCTTCGTGTTTGGCCAATGGGCGTCTTCCGGGCTGTTATCTGATTGGCCTTGCATCTCCTGCATCGGTTCTATTTTTGACTGCGATCTTTATTAGTCGACCGCCGTCGACCGCGAACATGTCTGAGTACCAACGGATCAAGTTTTGAAGTCCAGGCAGCTGTTGTTGTTCAAGGTGCTGGAGTGGTTTTATCAACTAGTCCAATAGCTTAGTTTAACACTCGTTGGTGGATAGTTCTTTCTCAATACCGTCAGATCCCACAACTTGAACAACCGAAAAACACCATCCAACCGTTGTATTCCTTTTTAGCGGGATATCGTAGTCATTAGCGTTTAAGATCCTAACAGGTACACCATCCGTCACTTTGGTCAGAGCTTTCGCCACAAACAAACTTTTTCCGAAGGGATTCGTCACTAATCGGCTCAATAACGTGCACAAAGTTTTTCTGGAGACCACCACCACACTTTCTGTCCTTCGAGGTAGGATAACGTCGTCCGTCAGCTCTCGCGGCAACTTTAAATTGTTTATAATGTCTCTCATAGTGACTTTCTATTAAATACGGGTGGTTTTACTTTTAACCTTGCCGTCAGTTCGCATTCCACGACATTCTTGAATTCTGTGGTGGGCTGCTGTATCACTGGCACTGAGGGTTCTGATGCTCACACTGTTAGGGAACTAATCTGTTCTTCCATCTGAGGTATCTTTTTTTAAATTTTCGCGAGTTTCCAAAGAGCTTTGCATCTAATGTTTGTGAACCGTTAGAAAATTTGGCTTTCAGCTTTTCTGCGATTTTTATAGTTTCCTATATAAATTTCTCTCTGAATTATGTGTAATTTTCTATTAACTTTTGCTTAACTGCTATTGCGTTCTGATTTAAAATTTCGGTGAGATTTTTGGCGCCTATAATTTTTCTGAAAAACTTGTGTTACTTGCTTCTAATTTCGCCGCCAGACTTGCAACGATATGGTTTTGTTTCTCTGCATATCCTTGTTATTTTTTTAAACTCGTGTTGTCTTCTTGTAAAATCGCGGCTAGGTTTGCAGCGTTTCGGTCGTGTTTCTTAGCAATTTTCTGTAAATTGGCGTAATGTTTGGCTTGAACTTGTCTATTTTGTGTTTTTGGCTACGAGTGTCAGGCATGCAAATAGAGATTGTTCAAAAGTCTTTAATTACACTACTTGACACAGTGTAACGAAAACTCTATTTGTATTACTGACAGTTTTTTATTTTCAAACTGATTATACAAGTCTTTTTAACAAGTCGTAGTTATAATGGAATTTACCACCATTTATATTTTTGTAATTTTGCAGTTATTATCACCAGTCTACGTAGCGTATTTGGTAAATTCATCGGCCGTAAAAGCCAAAGAATCATGACCAGGACCTTATATTTTCCATCTATCGAAGTTCGTAGGTTGTAGTTTGTTTGTTTTTTGTTTTTAGGCCCAACTTAGTTCGTGTAAGGAATTTTATATGTTTATGACTTGAATGTAAATATATTGCTATCCTGTTGCTAGTGTTCTTTTTAAAGTCTAGTAGTTTATATTGGGCTGAGTTGTTAAACTGGTGGGTACAATTTCATAGGTGTAGCCGCAGGTTAGTTAGGTATAGGGATTAGATAGCAGGAGAAGAAATATAAATACTGGTGGTTTTGTGGTTAGTATGTGTTTTATGATGTTGTGCAACTGAAAGGGGTGGTGTATATAAGGAAGGCGTAGTTGGGGACTAAGTAAAGGGACCAGGCTTAGTTATCGTTTGAAATCGTGACAGATTGGGCTAGGAATAGAAAATGGTAAAGTAAGGGGGTTTATGTATGGTGAAAGACATAGCGAGGAAGGAGCTAAACTAAAAGAATGTAGAATTAACTAATTTCGCGTGGGTGGTTAGTAATTGGAGAGTGAACGCTTTGAGTTGGAGGATTTAATCAGGGATACGCATTATATTTGGGCAAATTTCAAAGGTGCGTCTGCCAGTTTGAGCTTCCATGACTCTTGCCACTTTTGGATGAGCGAGTTGTTAGAACTAAAAGTTCACTAAACATTTTATGTTTTGTCTTGAATTATAGTTTTATGTTTTGAACTAAATAAACAGGTAACGATAATACAGTGTACTACTATGAAGAAAACTTTATTTGCTTCAACTATTCAATTAGCGTAGATTCCACTCCTGATATAACCCATACTGACCAGTTGACTTTTATTGTGCGGTATATTTTAAGTGATGGAACTCCAACAGAAAGATTTGTTAAATTTATTAAGCTGCAAAATCATACTGGAGGTGAAATGGAGAGGTTAGATTTAGATACTCTTTCTCAGTTGAACATTTCAGTGCACGACATGAGAGGACAATCTTACGACAATGCTTCCAATATGTCTGGTCGTTATAAAGGCCTACAATTTTTAATAAAGAAAACAAACCCATTACCAGAGTACATCCCATGCTCAGCTCACACTTTAAATTTGATCGGTTCACATTCGGCCACTTGCTGTCTTGAAGCAACAAAACGTTTTATGTTTATTCAGGAATTGTATGTGTTTTTAAGTGCATCAACTTCTAGATGACAAATAGTATATGAAATGGTAAAACAAAGTGAAACTCAAATTAAATTACTACCTAAAAGGCTCAACACGACAAGGTGGTCAGCAAAATGGCATGCAGTAAGAGCACTATTACATAATTATTGGAGTATTCATGATGCGGTAAAGCAAATATCAGATGACGAAACAGAGAGACCAGAAATAGGGGCAGAAACAAGTGGGTTTTGTAAACAATTTAATAAATTGGAGACAGCGATTTTGCTATCATTATGGTTTGATATATTGTGACGAATTTTCTTTTGAAGCACTGAAAGCACCAGCCCCTACGTTGTGTGCCAGTATAACTATATTTTCTAACTGGGCTCAGCTAGCCTCACGCATGGGCAAGTGTAACAAAGTCTTCCGACATAACTAGGGGTCTATTCCTTGGGTAGAGCTATGAGAAATGGGGGGGGGGGTAAGTCGAATTCTGATTGTAAGTTGAATTTAATCCAAAACAAATAAGGCGCCACCAAGTCCTGACTTAATTAGGATAATTGCGTAGTATATTTCTAGGGGCGGACGTGGAAACCCAAAGAAAAAAATCGCCTTCAATGACTGAAATCCGTCTTAACTGAATAAGACGCTGCTCCTGTAAGAAATGGTAATAATTAGCTTAATAGAAGGGTGGAACACTATTTGTGTACCACAAACATACCTAAAGAAATATTAAAAAAAATATCTCCTATATAAGTTGACATTAAAATTCCACTCATACGGATATTAGTTTCTTGTAGTTAGTTTTGACCATATTTGATCAAAATAAAAAAGCTTTAATCTTGAACTAATAATTTACTCAAAAGATTCTCTTTTAAAACAAAATTCAATGCTACAAAGTTTCATAAATAATTAAATGAGTTCAAGGATTTTAAATAAAGTTTCATCAAAATAGTTACTAAGCAAACATTTTAAAACTTAGTGTAAACTTGTTACAAATGAAAGCCGCCCCGGGCATATCTGTTCGAGAGGGTTACAAATTAATACATAGTAAATCAAGTTCCCTTATCTAAATTAATTGTGTTAGTTTCAGTTTCTAATAAAGAAAGATCATAAAAAAAATTCTTATAAACTCAACTTAAGCAAACATTGTTCAAAGCATATGTTATTGGAACTAAGCAAACATTGTTCAAAGCATATGTTATTGAAACACAGGTGTCAGCAGTAAACTGCAAGCAAACAAGTGACGTAACAAAACATCTGTCGCTGTTACCAACAGGACAAAATGAACCACGTGTATGGTTTCTTAAACCATTAAAAATGCTGAATTATAATTTTAACACTGAAAAATTCAGCTCAACAAATAATGTATATTTTATAACATTCGTGCTTTTATGCACTAAATAAAAATAGCGTGTTTCTAATTTGAAACACAATCAAATTTTTTAAAGTTATCTACGAACCAAAAGTGAAGAGGTGTTGTGAAATCAAAAGTAATCACCATACTTCCATCAGGTTTGTAGTAATAAGTTCTTCTATTAATTATTCAAATTCTCCATTATCAAAGCCGCTTCCTACGGACTGCAATACAAAGTGGTTTTACATCTGTGGTTGGGATAGTTGTTTCTACTGATGATTTTATGGTGGTTAATTACGCGCTAAACAAAATACCTCAATTAAACAAATTAAATACTGTTCATAGGATACCAACCGCTATTTAAAGATGGATCTCGACTCTTCAAAATGTAACCGCAAATTGGCGGCCTGCTTCCAATCATACATTTTGATTTTTCAAGCTTACAGGACCGACTGGTTATCCTCGCACGAGCTACGGCGTGTTCCCGGCCGAGCCTTCAACCACAACGCGCCTGCGAACCGTTATCGAAAGCACAGACACCTGACTATTTATAGAAAACTATCTATACATACAATTTTAGCGTATTACTAAACTTGTTGCATGTATTTTACTAATAATTTGAATAAAAGCGTTTTATAACTTTGCACTTTTATGGTTGGATTTAGTAACTAAGAAATAAAATTGTTACACTACCCCTTTCCTAAAAAAGAAAAAAATTTTCTAACAAAGAAAAACTTTAAGTGTAAATACAAAAAATTTTTTTATACATATGCATACTAGCCTTTCCTATATCCCTAATTATCAAAACAAAATCTTATGAATTTTTCAAAACGAGGGGGACAAATATTTACAAATTTGAGTGTGTCGGTAGCTACGTGTACCTAACGTCTATAGGGAGACAAAATCGGGGAGTCGCAATCGGTGTAGGTCAAAATTGGGAGGGGTCAAAGTAAAAAGTCTAACACTCCACGGGACAAAAAAATTAATCAAAATCTAAATTCAAAGTAATCCTTTAACTAGAGGTTCTTACTCCTACTGAGGCTAGTATTTACTAACTATACCAAACATATTAGAAATTATCCTAATTTCCACAAATAAAGACTCCACTTCCTGGAGCTCAAGCAGCTCTATATACAAAAATTTGAATGCTACAACATCAACAATTGCATAACTTTCCAAAATATCATCACTATAAAGTGACAATCAAAAGAAGACCCTACTAATAGGTCTAAATTAAATACCATTATCACAAAGTGATACTCAAAACAAAACAATCTAACCAAAAGGTTACTTATAAATCTCAAATTCAAAATATTATCATCACAAGGTGATAATCAAAACAAAGGTAACCTGACCAAAAGGTTACTCACAAATCTCAAATTCAAAATATTATCATCACAAGGTGATAATCAAAACAAAGGTAACCTGACCAAAAGGTTACTTACAAAATTCAAATTCAAAATATCATCATCACAAGGTGATAATCAAAACAAAGGTAACCTGACCAAAAGGTTACTTACAAAATTCAAATTCAAAACTGAACCAGCTAGGGCTGTAACATCCTACACCCTACTGACTATCCTATCACTAACCTTCAAACAACACATCCCATTAGTGATGGAACAAATGGTGAGGTTCACCACTCAAAGCTTTGACCTTGACAAACAAAATTTCTGACAGGTTAGAGACAAGGAAAGAATAAATTAATATTCTCTCAACCTAAATGTGTAGAAATCAGGACTTAAATAGCCCACTTATCTCTACATCCCAAAGATATCTGTCAAAGACATCTTTTAACCACATCTTCAAATAACGCGCGACCAAAACAACCCGTATGCACAACAATGCACACCTCAAAACTACCACCAAATATCCCTAACCACTTGCTTCAATTATCAAACAAAAATTTCAAAATAATAGATACTAACCGGCAGTCTCCATTTGTAGTATTAGTGAAACGATGCCAAATCAAAGATCAGAACAAAACAAGGCAAACAAGTACCGCTTCACTTAACATCAAAGAGATGACTAGACTGGAACTAATAGTCAGGGTCATCATTTTCATTTGGATATGATGCTCCAATGGGCTTTAAATCCTTGACATGCAATTTTCCGGCTTTTGTCCCATCTTCATTTTCTAGCTCGTAAACTAAATTGGAAAGTTTTTTCCAAACTTTACTCATAACAAACTTTGGAGCTAACTTAGCGGAGAATTTATCACCGGCACTTGAAAGCACCTTATTAGCTCTCCAAACGCTTTCTCCGACTTGGAATGAAATGTCTCTTCTTCTAAGGTTGTAGCGTTTACTCGCACGTTGATAAGCTACATGCAAATTTTCACGGACATTTCCAAAGATATCAAACAAAAGTTGACGATCCAAAACATAAGAAGGTCTACTACTTGAAACAACATCAACATCCTCACCAGGTTTAAAATTATCACTATAAGCTTTTCCACTTAAGGGTACCTGACGACCAAAGACTAAAAAATT
Source organism: Platerodrilus igneus (assembly GCA_036346225.1). Classification (NCBI taxonomy): domain Eukaryota; kingdom Metazoa; phylum Arthropoda; class Insecta; order Coleoptera; family Lycidae; genus Platerodrilus; species Platerodrilus igneus. The sequence continues at coordinate 2,965,068 of JARFIW010001179.1, read as the reverse complement.
TGGAGAATAGTTGGTTGATTCGTGTTTTGCTGAATTAATAGCGTACTGAATTTTTGATATCTCGACATCCCACGTATCATGTTCTTCTACGTACGAACGGATGGCAGTACCAATTGTCTTATTGATTCTTTCCACAAAATTGCATTGAGGAGCATACACAGCATTGTACCAAAGCTTTTGGATTTCGTACCTTGCACACAAAGCTTTAAAAACACGTCCAATCAACTGTGGACCATTATCACAAATAACAAATTGTGGTACTCCGTAGACAAGAAATACCTTTTTCCTCTAAAAACTTCTCAATCAAATGTGCCGTGGCACTATGCAAAGGTTGTAAACTCAAATACTTTGAGAACCAGTCACCAACAACTAAAAGCCATTTACCTGCTTATGAATCATCAATAAAAAAACTAATCACGACGATAGCTAACAAAAAAAATGAGTGTTCAGGTACACTCTCATCCTACTACCAACTGAACTGTCGAAAGAACTACACTGCTTCACAACGCCTAAATATGCTAGAGTGACAAACCCTCTACGAGTCTCACCTAGACTAACAATACAAAAATTTACATCAAATCAAAAAAATATGATGCAAAAAAAATTCTAGAGCGCCTAACTCACCTCGAGTCTCGTCTAGACTTATGTAATGCCGAGCGACCAACTCTTCCTGAGTCTCGTCTGGACTGACATACTGCTGAGCGACCAACCACGACGACAAGTTCCGCCTAGACTAAATTGCGTTGCAATGCCGATCTAACTAAAATCTGCTAACAAAATCAAAACGTGCTTATGCACAAGAGCAATTCTCAAATGACACGACGACAGCTCACTCCAATGTACTCTCAAAATAGAATCTCTAGCCTTATCATCAAATTTGGACAAAATGTTCTTTATTGACTCAAGCAAATCAAACTACAGGCTTACTAGCTTCTTCAGCTAACAGTCTTCCTAAAATTTTCCTTTCTCCAAAACTGGTTTCTTACTCACTACTCCCGTTCTTCTTTAAGCAGACAAACAATTGGAATCCTCCGACATGATTACAAAAGCCTAATGTTTCAATGAAATCAAACTGGTAAATCTAAATGATTTGAACCTTACAAAAATAGTCAAAACAAATTTGGGCAACCAAAGGTAAAGTCAAAAGTGTATTGGAAAAATAAATTTTACCAAAACAATATCAAAATACTTATATTGGGTCAAAACAGAATGAAAGTTAAAAATAAATGTGACTAAGTTAATTAATTGACTGTATGGGGGTCAACGCCTCAACCAAACCTTCAAACAAACAAATCTCAATGTCAAACAAACCTTGAGCAAACAAATTTCGAAGCAAAACAACTCTTGAGCAAACAAATCTCGAAGCAAAAAAATTCTGAACAAACAAATTTCGAAGCAAAACAAATTTTGAACAAACAAATTTCGAAGCAATATAATTTTTGAACAAACAGATTTAGAAGTAAAAAAATTTTGAACAAACAAATTTCGAAGTAAAATAAATTTTGAACAACCAAATTTCGAAGTAAAAATAATTTTGAACAAACAAATTCGAAGTAAAATAATTTTGAACAAACAAATTTCGAAGCAAAATAATTTTCAAACAAACAAATTTCGAAGCAAAATGATTTTGAATAAACAAATTGAAGTAAAATAATTTTTGAATAAACAAATTCAAGTAAAATAAGTTTTGAATAAACAATTTCGAAGTAAAATAATTTTTGAATAAACAAATTCGAAGTAAAATAATTTTTGAATAAACAAATTCGAAGCCCCAAACGTTGCCGGCGCCAGTGTGACGAATTTTCTTTTGAAGCACTGAAAGCACCAGCCCCTACGTTGTGTGCCAGTATAACTATATTTTCTAACTGGGCTCAGCTAGCCTCACGCATGGGCAAGTGTAACAAAGTCTTCCGACATAACTAGGGGTCTATTCCTTGGGTAGAGCTATGAGAAATGGGGGAAGTCGAATTCTGATTGTAAGTTGAATTTAATTCAAAACAAATAAGGCGCCACCAAGTCCTGACTTAATTAGGATAATTGCGTAGTATATTTCTAGGGGCGGACGTGGAAACCCAAAGAAAAAAATCGCCTTCGATGACTGAAATCCGTCTTAACTGAATAAGACGCTGCTCCTGTAAGAAATGGTAATAATTAGCTTAATAGAAGGGTGGAACACTATTTGTGTACCACAAACATACCTAAAGAAATATTTAAAAAAATATCTCCTATATAAGTTGACATTAAAATTCCACTCATACGGATATTAGTTTCTTGTAGTTAGTTTTGAACATATTTGATCAAAATAAAAAAGCTTTAATCTTGAACTAATAATTTACTCAAAAGATTCTCTTTTAAAACAAAATTCAATGCTACAAAGTTTCATAAATAATTAAATGAGTTCAAGGATTTTAAATAAAGTTTCATCAAAATAGTTACTAAGCAAACATTTTAAAACTTAGTGTAAACTTGTTACAAATGAAAGCCGCCCCGGGCATATCTGTTCGAGAGGGTTACAAATTAATACATAGTAAATCAAGTTTCCTTATCTAAATTAATTGTGTTAGTTTCAGTTTCTAATAAAGAAAGATCATAAAAAAAATTCTTATAAACTCAACTTAAGCAAACATTGTTCAAAGCATATGTTATTGGAACTAAGCAAACATTGTTCAAAGCATATGTTATTGGAACACAGGTGTCAGCAGTAAACTGCAAGCAAACAAGTGACGTAACAAAACATCTGTCGCTGTTACCAACAGGACAAAATGAACCACGTGTATGGTTTCTTAAACCATTAAAAATGCTGAATTATAATTTTAACACTGAAAAATTCAGCTCAACAAATAATGTATATTTTATAACATTCGTGCTTTTATGCACTAAACAAAAATAGCGTGTTTCTAATTTGAAACACAATCAAATTTTAAAGTTATCTACGAACCAAAAGTGAAGAGGTGTTGTGAAATCAAAAGTAATCACCATACTTCCATCAGGTTTGTAGTAATAAGTTCTTCTATTAATTATTCAAATTCTCCATTATCAAAGCCGCTTCCTACGGACTGCAATACAAAGTGGTTTTACATCTGTGGTTGGGATAGTTGTTTCTACTGATGATTTTATGGTGGTTAATTACGCGCTAAACAAAATACCTCAATTAAACAAATTAAATACTGTTCATAGGATACCAACCGCTATTTAAAGATGGATCTCGACTCTTCAAAATGTAACCGCAAATTGGCGGCCTGCTTCCAATCATACATTTTGATTTTTCAAGCTTACAGGACCGACTGGTTATCCTCGCACGAGCTACGGCGTGTTCCCGGCCGAGCCTTCAACCACAACGCGCCTGCGAACCGTTATCGAAAGCACAGACACCTGACTATTTATAGAAAACTATCTATACATACAATTTTAGCGTATTACTAAACTTGTTGCATGTATTTTACTAATAATTTGAATAAAAGCGTTTTATAACTTTGCACTTTTATGGTTGGATTTAGTAACTAAGAAATAAAATTGTTACACTACCCTTTCCTAAAAAGAAAAAATTTTCTAACAAAGAAAAACTTTAAGTGTAAATACAAAAATTTTTATACATATGCATACTAGCCTTTCCTATATCCCTAATTATCAAAACAAAATCTTATGAATTTTTCAAAACGAGGGGGACAAATATTTACAAATTTGAGTGTGTCGGTAGCTACGTGTACCTAACGTCTATAGGGAGACAAAATCGGGGAGTCGCAATCGGTGTAGGTCAAAATTGGGAGGGGTCAAAGTAAAAAGTCTAACACTCCACGGGACAAAAAAATTAATCAAAATCTAAATTCAAAGTAATCCTTTAACTAGAGGTTCTTACTCCTACTGAGGCTAGTATTTACTAACTATACCAAACATATTAGAAATTATCCTAATTTCCACAAATAAAGACTCCACTTCCTGGAGCTCAAGCAGCTCTATATACAAAAAATTTGAATGCTACAACATCAACAATTGCATAACTTTCCAAAATATCATCACTATAAAGTGACAATCAAAAAGAAGACCCTACTAATAGGTCTAAATTCAAATACCATTATCACAAAGTGATACTCAAAACAAAACAATCTAACCAAAAGGTTACTTATAAATCTCAAATTCAAAATATTATCATCACAAGGTGATAATCAAAACAAAGGTAACCTGACCAAAAGGTTACTCACAAATCTCAAATTCAAAATATTATCATCACAAGGTGATAATCAAAACAAAGGTAACCTGACCAAAAGGTTACTTACAAAATTCAAATTCAAAATATCATCATCACAAGGTGATAATCAAAACAAAGGTAACCTGACCAAAAGGTTACTTACAAAATTCAAATTCAAAACTGAACCAGCTAGGGCTGTAACATCCTACACCCTACTGACTATCCTATCACTAACCTTCAAACAACACATCCCATTAGTGATGGAACAAATGGTGAGGTTCACCACTCAAAGCTTTGACCTTGACAAACAAAATTTCTGACAGGTTAGAGACAAGGGAAAGAATAAATTAATATTCTCTCAACCTAAATGTGTAGAAATCAGGACTTAAATAGCCCACTTATCTCTACATCCCAAAGATATCTGTCAAAGACATCTTTTAACCACATCTTCAAATAACGCGCGACCAAAACAACCCGTATGCACAACAATGCACACCTCAAAACTACCACCAAATATCCCTAACCACTTGCTTCAATTATCAAACAAAAATTTCAAAATAATAGATACTAACCGGCAGTCTCCATTTGTAGTATTAGTGAAACGATGCCAAATCAAAGATCAGAACAAAACAAGGCAAACAAGTACCGCTTCACTTAACATCAAAGAGATGACTAGACTGGAACTAATAGTCAGGGTCATCATTTTCATTTGGATATGATGCTCCAATGGGCTTTAAATCCTTGACATGCCAATTTTCCGGCTTTTGTCCCATCTTCATTTTCTAGCTCGTAAACTAAATTGGAAAGTTTTTCCAAACTTTACTCATAACAAACTTTGGAGCTAACTTAGCGGAGAATTTATCACCGGCACTTGAAAGCACCTTATTAGCTCTCCAAACGCTTTCTCCGACTTGGAATGAAATGTCTCTTCTTCTAAGGTTGTAGCGTTTACTCGCACGTTGATAAGCTACATGCAAATTTTCACGGACATTTCCAAAGATATCAAACAAAAGTTGACGATCCAAAACATAAGAAGGTCTACTACTTGAAACAACATCAACATCCTCACCAGGTTTAAAATTATCACTATAAGCTTTTCCACTTAAGGGTACCTGACGACCAAAGACTAAAAATTTGGAGAATAGTTGGTTGATTCGTGTTTTGCTGAATTAATAGCGTACTGAATTTTGATATCTCGACATCCCACGTATCATGTTCTTCTACGTACGAACGGATGGCAGTACCAATTGTCTTATTGATTCTTTCCACAAAATTGCATTGAGGAGCATACACAGCATTGTACCAAAGCTTTTGGATTTCGTACCTTGCACACAAAGCTTTAAAAACACGTCCAATCAACTGTGGACCATTATCACAAATAACAAATTGTGGTACTCCGTAGACAAGAAATACCTTTTCCTCTAAAACTTCTCAATCAAATGTGCCGTGGCACTATGCAAAGGTTGTAAACTCAAATACTTTGAGAACCAGTCACCAACAACTAAAAGCCATTTACCTGCTTATGAATCATCAATAAAAAAACTAATCACGACGATAGCTAACAAAAAAAATGAGTGTTCAGGTACACTCTCATCCTACTACCAACTGAACTGTCGAAAGAACTACACTGCTTCACAACGCCTAAATATGCTAGAGTGACAAACCCTCTACGAGTCTCACCTAGACTAACAATACAAAAATTTACATCAAATCAAAAAAATATGATGCAAAAAAAATTCTAGAGCGCCTAACTCACCTCGAGTCTCGTCTAGACTTATGTAATGCCGAGCGACCAACTCTTCCTGAGTCTCGTCTGGACTGACATACTGCTGAGCGACCAACCACGACGACAAGTTCCGCCTAGACTAAATTGCGTTGCAATGCCGATCTAACTAAAAATCTGCTAACAAAATCAAAAACGTGCTTATGCACAAGAGCAATTCTCAAATGACACGACGACAGCTCACTCCAATGTACTCTCAAAATAGAATCTCTAGCCTTATCATCAAATTTGGACAAAAATGTTCTTTATTGACTCAAGCAAATCAAACTACAGGCTTACTAGCTTCTTCAGCTAACAGTCTTCCTAAAATTTTCCTTTCTCCAAAACTGGTTTCTTACTCACTACTCCCGTTCTTCTTTAAGCAGACAAACAATTCGGAATCCCTCCGACATGATTACAAAAGCCTAATGTTTCAATGAAATCAAACTGGTAAATCTAAATGATTTGAACCTTACAAAAATAGTCAAAACAAATTTGGGCAACCAAAGGTAAAAGTCAAAAAGTGTATTGGAAAAATAAATTTTACCAAAACAATATCAAAATACTTATATTGGGTCAAAACAGAATGAAAGTTAAAAATAAATGTGACTAAGTTAATTAATTGACTGTATGGGGGTCAACGCCTCAACCAAACCTTCAAACAAACAAATCTCAATGTCAAACAAACCTTGAGCAAACAAATTTCGAAGCAAAACAACTCTTGAGCAAACAAATCTCGAAGCAAAAAAATTCTGAACAAACAAATTTCGAAGCAAAACAAATTTTGAACAAACAAATTTCGAAGCAATATAATTTTTGAACAAACAGATTTAGAAGTAAAAAAATTTTGAACAAACAAATTTCGAAGTAAAATAAATTTTGAACAACCAAATTTCGAAGTAAAAATAATTTTGAACAAACAAATTCGAAGTAAAATAATTTTGAACAAACAAATTTCGAAGCAAAATAATTTTCAAACAAACAAATTTCGAAGCAAAATGATTTTTGAATAAACAAATTCGAAGTAAAATAATTTTTGAATAAACAAATTCGAAGTAAAATAATTTTTGAATAAACAATTTCGAAGTAAAATAATTTTTGAATAAACAAATTCGAAGTAAAATAATTTTTGAATAAACAAATTCGAAGCCCCAAACGTTGCCGGCGCCAGTGTGACGAATTTTCTTTTGAAGCACTGAAAGCACCAGCCCCTACGTTGTGTGCCAGTATAACTATATTTTCTAACTGGGCTCAGCTAGCCTCACGCATGGGCAAGTGTAACAAAGTCTTCCGACATAACTAGGGGTCTATTCCTTGGGTAGAGCTATGAGAACTGGGGGAAGTCGAATTCTGATTGTAAGTTGAATTTAATCCAAAACAAATAAGGCGCCACCAAGTCCTGACTTAATTAGGATAATTGCGTAGTATATTTCTAGGGGCGGACGTGGAAACCCAAAGAAAAAAATCGCCTTCGATGACTGAAATCCGTCTTAACTGAATAAGACGCTGCTCCTGTAAGAAATGGTAATAATTAGCTTAATAGAAGGGTGGAACACTATTTGTGTACCACAAACATACCTAAAGAAATATTTAAAAAAATATCTCCTATATAAGTTGACATTAAAATTCCACTCATACGGATATTAGTTTCTTGTAGTTAGTTTTGAACATATTTGATCAAAATAAAAAAGCTTTAATCTTGAACTAATAGTTTACTCAAAAGATTCTCTTTTAAAACAAAATTCAATGCTACAAAGTTTCATAAATAATTAAATGAGTTCAAGGATTTTAAATAAAGTTTCATCAAAATAGTTACTAAGCAAACATTTTAAAACTTAGTGTAAACTTGTTACAAATGAAAGCCGCCCGGGCATATCTGTTCGAGAGGGTTACAAATTAATACATAGTAAATCAAGTTCCCTTATCTAAATTAATTGTGTTAGTTTCAGTTTCTAATAAAGAAAGATCATAAAAAAAATTCTTATAAACTCAACTTAAGCAAACATTGTTCAAAGCATATGTTATTGGAACTAAGCAAACATTGTTCAAAGCATATGTTATTGGAACACAGGTGTCAGCAGTAAACTGCAAGCAAACAAGTGACGTAACAAAACATCTGTCGCTGTTACCAACAGGACAAAATGAACCACGTGTATGGTTTCTTAAACCATTAAAAATGCTGAATTATAATTTTAACACTGAAAAATTCAGCTCAACAAATAATGTATATTTTATAACATTCGTGCTTTTATGCACTAAACAAAAATAGCGTGTTTCTAATTTGAAACACAATCAAATTTCTTAAAGTTATCTACGAACCAAAAGTGAAGAGGTGTTGTGAAATCAAAAGTAATCACCATACTTCCATCAGGTTTGTAGTAATAAGTTCTTCTATTAATTATTCAAATTCTCCATTATCAAAGCCGCTTCCTACGGACTGCAATACAAAGTGGTTTTACATCTGTGGTTGGGATAGTTGTTTCTACTGATGATTTTATGGTGGTTAATTACGCGCTAAACAAAATACCTCAATTAAACAAATTAAATACTGTTCATAGGATACCAACCGCTATTTAAAGATGGATCTCGACTCTTCAAAATGTAACCGCAAATTGGCGGCCTGCTTCCAATCATACATTTTGATTTTTCAAGCTTACAGGACCGACTGGTTATCCTCGCACGAGCTACGGCGTGTTCCCGGCCGAGCCTTCAACCACAACGCGCCTGCGAACCGTTATCGAAAGCACAGACACCTGACTATTTATAGAAAACTATCTATACATACAATTTTAGCGTATTACTAAACTTGTTGCATGTATTTTACTAATAATTTGAATAAAAGCGTTTTATAACTTTGCACTTTTATGGTTGGATTTAGTAACTAAGAAATAAAATTGTTACACTATTGCAGAAATTTAATAAAACCAGCATGGCACTGCAAAAAGTTTCCACAGATTTAAGTAATGTGTGTTTATGGTATAACTGCATTACGGATTATATAAAAAGTCTAAGGAGTTCTTTTGATGTATATGAGTCAAAAGGAAAACTATTGTCCAAAACCGATTATTACGAAATTGACCTAGAATCCCAACGAAAGTCAAGAAGAAAACGTCATTTTGAAGATAAAGCGGTGAATCTTACAACAAACGTGATGGTGAACGAAACATGAGGATTAACACCTTTATTGTTGTTATCGACAAACTGATCTTAGAGCTAGAAAGTCGTGCGACGTGTTATTCTGAAATTGAAGACAATTTTGGTTTCTTTTATAAGTTGTCTGATAAAGGAGAAGTTGAAATTCGTGAAAAAAGTAATGCACTAATCAAGATTTATGAAACTGATCTGTCTGAAGATCTTCGTGACGAATGCGTTCACTTTAAGGAATTCGCCAAAGAATTGGTACTTGACGAAGCAACTGATCATACACCTAGAAAATTTTTAAAGTTAATTCGCCAAAAACAGCTGGAATGTCTTTTACCCAACCTTGAAGTAGCTTTGCGAATACTCCTTTGTATCATCACTACCAATCCATCCGGTGAAAGGTCTTTTAGTATCCTCAAAAGAGTTAAAAATAATTTGTGGAACTCATCATTAGAAGACAGACTGAACAGCTTAGCTTGCTTCGCTGCAAATGCTGAACTCGTCCAGAGTATGAATTTGGAGGACTTAATTGAAGAATTTGCAGCTTCTAAAACTCGAAGAGTTCAACTATAAATTTTTTCTCATATCATGTAGCAGCAGGTTCAGTCCTTGAAGCAGATGCCGTAGAGTGAAAACTTTTAACTTCTAACAGTAATAAATATCAGCACTGTTTTTGAACTTTCTTGCGTTTTTTAAGTATCAGTTCTTCAGTTTTTGTTTTTTTTTTATAGTTAGTTTTTAGAGATTTCTTTACTAGTGTTTACTACCAACCTAATTAGTATAGTATTTATGTAAAATTAATTTGATTTTGTTTCTCCTAACCTAGGCATTTGAAATTTTTCAAACTTGTAACAGTAATTTGTACCATGTTTGCGTAGTAAATATAAAGCATACCATACTTCCCCTTTTTATTGATTTATTGTTGATTTGCTAAAATCTATGCTTGACCAATAAATTAATTGCTTTAAAGGGCCGCTTTTATAAAACATAAAACTCCGGTAACTGGCAGGTTACTTCACCAGTGGATTATGCACTGGTTCCATAGTTACCACGGTTTAGATCACCAATAGGAAACCTTAACCTATGTTTAAGAAAGGCGAGTTTTAGATAACCTTACGGTTATCATCCAGCGGTAAAAGATAACCTATCGGTAACTTAGTATTGTACAAGCTGCCTTTAGAGTTTGAAGTGCGGTATGTAAGCAAAACCTAGTATTTGTTCTAGAATAAAAATGAGCTAATTAGTTGCAGTTCCTTGAGAACATATATATGATTGGTTGAAGTTGAAGTAATGTTTAAGTTAGTCCTAGATCTACTTACCTAAGAAAAATTTCTCATATTGCATTTGCTATGGAAGTTATAAGATTTGGTATTTACATTTAAGTATAAATACTTATTATTTTTGTATTGAACGTAAAACGTTAAAACGTATAAAAAACAAGGTTGACAAACTATATAAACTCACAAAAGAACATATATTATTTAACAGTTCTGCAAAACAAAAAGAATATACATGGTTAAAGCAAATCTTGAAAAATACAATCAAATAATTTCCCTAGATTATTACGGGAGGGCGAGGGGATGGAGGAGACCATGGCCATCAGCTGCCTGTGGTCGTAAGATACCTAAATCCGGCGTAGAGTTCATCATCATTTTGTTTTCGACCTTACTTAGGGTCGGTTTGTCGCAGCTCTAACTTCTTTTCTATTCTGTGCTAATCTAAAAGGTTCTACATATCCTTCACAACCTAAGTTAAGTAGTTGAGATTTACTAATTTTTTGCTGCAACCTGACCCTAATTATTATTCGTGGTAAAAGCACTTTTTTGAACAAGCAAGGGAAAGATTATCGCATATGTAGCAAAATTATTCATAAAAGAAAAATTTTATAAGATTTGTTTAACTTTTAAATAACAACAAAAATCTGTGCAGATGACTCAAAACGCTTTTATAGACCGAAAGACCATCAAGAAGTATGTGCTGTGTTCTTGGGCAACCTGAAAATAAAAAGATGGGCGCACTTTTTCGCCACCAAAAATTTTAAAATCATAACCCATTTATATTGAATATATTAAAATATCAAAATTATTCATTAACGTCTTGTACAATTCAACTTATTTGTGGTGAACTTTTAAGTAGAACAGAACACTGTGGCCTTCCAGACGACTCTTTAAGTTGAAAAGCAATCATGAAATAAATACCAACCGTGTTTGTTTGGCAAATGTAAGCAAAAGACTGCAGTTATTTTATTAATTACACTTTTAAAACCAGAGAACTAGTTAAATATATCGGTATACCAATATAGCAATGCGTTTTAGCTCAATTCGGCAATACCTGTTATAAAAAACTTTCAAATTACATCATCGATCATTGATTGTGCTTTCTTTGAAAATTGCCAATAATCATAGTTAATACGTATTTATTGCAAAATATTTTCCAAAGGTAATTGTACTAATTTTCCTAATTACACCAAGGGTAAAATTGTTCCAGCATGTAGTGCATATTTACTTTAACCGTCCATCAGTTTAATACATAAATCAATTTTCACTTTATGCCCTTTGAAGGATTGAACGTTACCAAAACATGTAATATATCCATTATCACTAAAAGCATCTCACTGGTACTGAGATATAAATAGGCAATAATAATTACCATCACACTTCAATTTCGGTGACCTGTAAAAGATGACATCACAAGTCATGCAACATGAGTCAATAATATACTCTGTCACCATTAAAGTTAGATTCAAACGTAATGCAATTTACTGCTCCATTAAGATGGGGGAATTTATAAACGAACCAGCAGTCGCTAGTGTAATAATCAACATGCTATTATTATAGGAAAATGTGAGGCATTATTTAATGGAAATGGTCGATTATGTGCTGGGAAATATTTATAATGCACTTACTTCTACGATCGATGTGTTTATATACCTACGAGCTATTCTTATTGTAGAATTTAAAGTTTATACGTTGAGTAAGGTGTATTGCATTTGTATGTGACTGAGTCCTCCTTCAAGACTAATGATTTTCCTGAGGTAACGTTAACTCGTTGCTTTAGATCCAACTTGAACAAATTCATATAATCAAATGACTATATTCTGGATGATATGGTTTTCAATAATAATGTGGATTGTTTTTAATCACTTGTAGATCCACTGAAAATAGGCTATTTAGTTTAAAAGAATTGAGTTGGTGGAAAAAGGATTGGTTTTATATGCTTGTAGAAATATTCATTTGAAGTATAGTTAGAATATGCTTCTTTGGGGTTTGAATAATTTTGTTAGTTTTCCTTTTGTACTAGTAAAGATATAAAACACGTATATACATACATTCAAAGATGTACAAATTTCCGTAGGAGTAGAATAAAGATAGCCAGTAAATGATGCGTGTTACTTCAATATTACTTATACGTAATTGTTTCGCACCGCATAGAAATAAAGCAAACCTGGTATTATACGTCGAAACGTGTTTCATATGTACAGACATTTAGAACAAAACGTGAGTTATATGCATGTAATTTATTACAATTATTATAATTTTATGAGTAACTAATTAAATAAAAACAGCCACTAAATTCTACAATAGTCGCAATGAGCTTCGAAAATGGAATGAAACTGGCAATGCTGCTTTTTCCTATAAAACTTCCCAATAAATGTAAGCGGATGGTCATTTCACTTCAGAAATTCATATTGATTCAGATGAATACAAATGACTATTAAATACGCAATGCACATTTCCAATTGCCCTTTAAAGTAAACATATAACTTAACCTAATATTACCTTGTATCATATCCAGTCATATCTTTTCCAACACAGGCGTCTTTCTTAAAAATTGATATACAAACAAAGTTAACAAACTGACATCCAATTTAAATCCAAAACCCAAACTGGCACAAATTTTATTTTAGCAGCCCCAAACCAATTAGATCAAAACAATTACTTTCAGTGAAAGCCTTGGTTCTCGAAGAAGTGTATTTACTGTATTATTTAAAATTTTTATAGAAGTGATCAAAACCAAGTAGGGTGCTACTTAAAATATTTCTGGAAGTACTTCTAAATGTCGAGGATGGAGCTCTGAAGTTACTTCGAGTGGTATTTGATATATTAGTGGAAGTGCTTATAAGCCCTAAAATACTTCCTTACCTAAAACAAAACAAACAAGGCAATTTTTACGTACGATTTAAATCCGCTTAGTCGAATTACCATTTAATTTCACTCTTCAACATTGAATAATTTTTAATTGTTACTTAATCGTAGCACTTTATGTATTTTCACTCTTTACCGCCTCACTGAAAGATCAATAATCGCTCTTTATATGTACGTCTATTGTTATTTATAATACTTGTTCAGAACGAAGTGTTTGTTCCAGGAAATTTTCATGCCAGATCTAATGTTAGACATAGAAATGCGTTCTATGAGCAATTTGCACCTACATAATACAAAATTGTATACGTCGAGTCCTTTGAATATTGCAAGTTTGCTTATATTCATTTAATTATGTAATCACCAAGTGTATATAATAGCTTTGTTTTGATATCGTCTGAAAGTTTTGGTTTGTACAACGAAAATTTGCTAGGCTACGTAACCAATAGAATGTAGTACACTTATAATAACAATTTGAGGTTCTCAATTCAACATTGGCGTGACTTTTGTATATTATTAATACTTGCACGATTTTTAAAAAAAATGCAATTTTTCAATTTAAATTAATGCATTTATTTCGTTAATAACTTTTGACGTTAATGAATAAAATGATCCACAAAATGTTACAAAATTTCGCTTATATAAAGTGCGTTTTTAATAAAGGTTTCGCTCCTTTATACTTGCTTCCAGTTTCCAAGCTGAATGAATGAAATTGTGCATAAAATGTTACTCATTTTCGCTTACACAAAGAGCATTTTGAACATCAAACGTTTTTAACAAAAATTAGCTCTTTTGTAGTTATGTGCGATTGTATGTATGTATTTGTATATGTTTATGTGTATTTATATATGTATATATGTGTATACACGTAAAATTTTGTTGTGTATAAATATGCGTTTTATGGGTATATATATAAATAAAATTTAAACACTACCTCCATATTCATGCCAAATCGTTCACACACATACGCTTCCATGCATTCATACACTTGCTCATGCAGATAAATAAACAAATTGTGTCATACTGTTTTTATAAAAACTTCAAAAAAGACATTTTAAATACTTCAATAGAACATACAAATTTTTAATTTTACACCTTAGCCAAATGCAAACTACTTTTACGACTACATTTTAATTTAGATGCAATCATTTTATTAATCTCAATTTTGTAAGTTTATACAGATTCTATGTGTAGTTTAGCCCATTCATTTTATGTAATTATAGAAAGCCTGTGATCAAGGATTCAAAATAAATCCGAAAATTTAGGCAGTTAAAGAAGGAGTTTATATACCTACTTACCAGCAGACCTAAAACCCGCAATAAAAACAATTTAGAATATATATATATATATATATATATATATATATATATATATTATGAGAAAGTATATTTAGTGAGTCTTAAATTAATACAAAGTAAAAAAAAATTAATGGCAAGTGACTCAAATTCAGTCACGAGGGCATCCTGTCTACGCGTTTCGCCCTAATTAGGGCTCATTAGGACAGGAGTAGCAAAGTTGTAATATTTAATACAGAAACCTTATGGGAAGTACAGCATCACCTAACTCACAATTTGTGCCTTGGTGTCGTTTCACATGACATCGCAGGTTTTTAGCAACAGTCGGCACGGAGGAGATCCGGCTCAACTACCTTTTTCCATAGCCAAAAGTTATAACCCAGTACTGAGGCGCGGTAATAGGAGAATGTTTAAGTTATCCTTTTTGTGACTTACATATGAAATGCTTTGGGGTTTTCTAATTATTAACAAGGATTAGATAAAGATTGTATTAATGTGCAAATAGTGATGAAATGTTGTTTCTTTCTAAGCTTAGCTGTAGATTGCATTTATAAGCTTGCTTTATATCTGTGTGTGTAAGTAGATTTCTTAAATAATGTGGGTAGAAGAAAGGTGTTTTTAAACGTATCAAGGATTGTGCATAAAAATCTTTCTTATAATTATACCTGTAGTGTTGAGATTTCTTTGTTTCATTTTCGTAAAGTCCACAGCATACTTAACGCTGAGCTGGCAATAGAATGCAGGTATATTATGGTAAAAATCCACCTTTTATGTTTTCAATTGATGATTATAGTATATTTCTTAACTCCCAACCGTTAAGCAGCGTATTTCGTATTATTCATAGCAATATATATGAAGGTTGTTTTACAAGGAAAGTCGTATCTTGCCTATTTATCAATCACATCATACTGGTTAGACGCGTTCCTCCATTGTTTGCTATTCTGAGTTAACCTACATATTCCCCTGAAATTCTCACAGCCTACATCTTTCAGTATCTGTGTGCAATAGTCTAATCTAGGTCTATCTCTATTTCTCTTTTTTTTCTCTGCTTCTAATATATTCCACACTATTCCCTTATGTCTTAGTATGTGTCCTATCATCATATTTCTTTTACTTTTTATAGTTTTCCACATATTTCTTTCTTCCCCTACCGTTTCTAGTAGCTATTTGTTTTTAACTTTGTCTGTCCATGATATCTTTATCATACGTCTGTAGCACCACATTTTAAAGGCTTTTACCTTTTTCCTGTCCACTTCTCCCACTGTCCACGTTTCACAGGCGTACAATGCTATGCTCCACACATAGAACTCTATGCTCGTCATGTAATATCTATCGGTTATATTAAAAGAACGAGAAAAATAAAAATACTATTCCTTAATTATCCACGCGACGTCCGATTTCTCTCATATTGAACAAACCACGTTCATTTTAAGCTACCTTCATTTAAATCTCGAAGAAAAAAATTATACCAGCGAACAACGTTTATTGACTGTAATAAGAAGACTGGTGCAGCTAATACTGATTTGATACGCGACACTTTAAATATACATAACATCCTTTTGACGACTGCTGCGGACAAGATTACAATAACGGTAGCAACACTAAAAGTGAATATAATGAAGCACGAAGCCACTTCCTTCGAGATAATCCATTTGCTGTTTATTCACCTTGTGCTAGCCACAGTTGGAATCTGTGTGCAGTAAGTTCTGCCGAATGTTGTGCCAAATTTAATACCTCCTTTGGGGTCGTTCAAAACTACTACACAATCCTTAGCGGCAGTCCACAGCGTTGGGAGGTTTAAAATATAATAGGGTACTCACTTCATAGCTTGTCAGATATGTGATGGTCTGCTAGAATTGACCCTGTCAAACCTTTTGCTAATTACCTTCCTGGACTGCAAGTTGCGCTAAAAGACGAAGTCACTTTATTTGACCGTAGAAACTAGAATGGATATTAGTGGCATCCAAAAATGTATTCATAAATTTGAATGTATTTTGATGGCATTTATATGGTCCAAAATTCTAAATGCAATCAATGAAAGAAGCAATGTGCTTCAGGCCAGAAATGCTACTATCGATTACGAAGTTGTAAATCTCAAAAGCTTGCTTTCAAACCTGTAGCTAATACGAAAGCAATGTGATGCCATTTTACGACAAAGTGAAATTGTCGCGAGCGAACTAAAAGATACTTCTTCAACTTTGCCTGCGATTCGGAAAAAGAATGAGCAAAGGCATTTTTGGCGAGTGAAGATAAAGATTCATCAAGTACCATTATTTCAAAAGAAATCATTTTTTTGGGTAATTCTAGATTGTGTTACTGCAGGAATATCCCACGATGAATGATTCGAGTGACACTTTCTTTTCCGTAGAAATTTACAACGTTGGATGAAGAGGAAATTCGGGTCACTACTGCCAATTTTGTAAACAAATATTCTGCTGATGTTTACCACAAATTAATAGAAAAATAATTTTTTTAAAACGCATCTACGAAGCAAACTTTGAAGCCGGTCTCTCTCTCCGTTTGAACTATTGTCTCCAGTAATGTAGACGCACGTTTTCCTAATGTTTATGTAGCATTGCGAATATTTTGTACTCTGCTAGTTTCTGTTGCTGGTGATAAGGGTTCCTTTGGCGTGCTGACAAGAATCACAAACTTCCATCGCTCCTGCCCTATTCAAACGCGTATAACATCACTAGGCACTCTTTGCCTAGAATCGGTTTTTGGGCAAGGCAGTTAAATTTTGAGTTACTAATTAGCATTTTGACCTCGGCCAAAGCACGGAAAGTGCGTTTATGGTAAATGCCTAGTAATAAGTATACCTCTATGTTATTTTGTGAAATGAATTATTTTTTTGTAATACAATATTTTTTATTTGAACATTTTGTAATATGGTCAAATTGGACTTTTTTACTTATTTTTTCGAAAAAGTTTGCGGGGGAAAACCGAACTCCCATTCGCTGGGTATTTCCGGATCCTCCAGTTAGACTTTAAAAAATTAATTTCATTATCTAATAACATATTCAGAATATCCTAACTCTACCCGTTCTCAGTTCCCCCGGGTCTGGATCTTTTCCCCACGGCCCTGATTAAAGATAATTTCTTTGATCAGTTTTTCAAAATCATGTTTATACCGATATTTTGTTTGATGACTGTATATAATGTTAAAAATACACTTTAACGTTTGGTATTGGGTGAATAAATAAGATAACAGCAAAGTTTGCACCTTGAATAGCCTTGGTTTTCTAGAAATTAATATACGTGTTCCTCGACAAAGGAAAATTTGGTCGGTGTGGAATTTCCCAATATACCCAAGAATCTTTATGTGATGTATTTGTGCAGCTACAGATGTCGAAATAATTTTAATTTAAAAAAACACATTTGGTACTTTGTAAAATGTAAATGCAGCTATTGAATTATCTTTTTCTGTGTTAACTTACGTATTTTAAACACAGAAATTGAAGACACTATATCATTTATACACATGCTGCTAAGCGAAGGGTTGCCTGTGGAAAAATAGAACTTACAACTGAAGACGAAATTGTAAAATTATAAATGAATTAGAGTATCTAGGGTTTGCCAATTATTGAAATATTGATATTTTAGTCATTTTATATACTACTGTACCAGAACATTTTCATCTTTTAATATTTAATACCTTAAAAATAAACACTACAATTTAAAAGTAGAATTACAATTTAAAAATTTAGAAGTTGATCTTATTTAATTTTTTTTTGTTTCAGCTTTTTTTGTATCCGATAAAGTAGATCTATCGATTTGCTCTACACATGTTGTACTTATCTATATCTCTCTTGCGATCCTTAGATTAAGTTAATGCTTTAACTACCTGTGGCATTAATTATTTTGTAATATGCTATTACTAAATATTTTTCTTTTGATATTTTGTTTTATTTCTACATACCTTGTTTATTGTACATAGTGAATTTACCTTCACGTTTATTATTAAATTGATTTTATGAAATCTCTACTTTTATTTTGGAATTAATAACTACAACTACAAATTAATATTAATTCGTTCAGATATCAGATTGCCCTTGAGCACAACTGCTCTCTATTTATTTAGAACAAAATTATTTTTTGTTATTGTAATTTTTTTTTATTACTTGATTTATTCTTTGGTTGTGTATACTAATGTTCTGCCATTATTTTATATTTTGTGTACTATTATTTTTCAGCTGGGCGAATGGTTGTTTTTGGTATTATTATTCTCTCTATCCCAATCTACGATTGGTGCTAGCCGTTGCACCTTCTTTAGTTTCCTCTTTTTTGTGTACCGGTAATTTGCGCAGTCATTAAGTTTTCGGTGTTGCGAGGATTACAATGACAATGCGGTGTATTAATGCGTTAGGTAGCTAGTTCAATGAAGCTTTTTATAGATTAGGTCGTACAAGTAACTTCGATTAATAAGTGAACATCAGAAATAACCTTCGAGTCTTTGAGCCCGATTTCGAACCATAAGACCCTCTCTTCTACAAAAACAATAAGAGGTTACATTGAAATGTATGTCGTGTGAAGGATTTATATCATTTTGAACTGAAATTCTGAATTGTTGACGCCACACAACGCAAAAGGAAAGAAACAAATTCAACAAAGAACGTAAAAAGAAATGTTAGTTTTACGTAATGTCTATTTTCAGCTTCTTGTAAGGTTGATATGACCTTTTTAATTATGTATAACTTGCGTAATTCTTGAACACAAACGCTGACTTTTAGGCATTTCCCGATACAAACGCAACACTATCAAAGGAAATGAAGAATGTTAAAAAAAATTGATTCTTGATTATTCCTGTTTTACTACGAAGTTGGTTTGGCTATTTAAAATCACGAAGTCGCGCAATTTTTGGCCACAAACTTTGAATTTTTGGTACAAAGATAGCACAAACGAAGAAAGCACGTTAATTACAGTTAAAAAAAATAATTTTTCATGATGTCCATTTCAGTTTCTTCTGAAGTTGTATTGATCACCTTAAATCACGTACAATTTTCGCAAGTTTTCTACACAAACGCTGAATTCTTGGCACTGCCTGGCAAAAGTGCAACACAAAGTTCTTCATCGTGTCCGTTTCAAGTGCCTGTGAAAATGGATTGGACAATTCTAAACACAAATTTGCGTAACTTTTGTAAATAAATGCTGATTTGTGGCACTGTCCGGCATAAACGTGGCACAAACGAACCAAATGGGTTTTAAACATTGTATGACATGCTTTGCTGCTTCACCCACATGGTATTGCTTTGTTGAAGTCACATATCAATTGAAGTCTTTATTACTTAATATTTATTTATTGCTTTATTATAGAAATAATCGCCAAAAGGCTTAGAATTGAACACGCGTGTTAAGTGTTCGGATTGAGAGTGTGCATACAGGTATAATTATTTTTAGGAGTGTCTTTTCTAATTGAACAAAATTGTATCCATTCATTCACATCCTCCCATCTTATTTATTATTCTTTTAGAACTAATAATGGCGCTGCTAATATAGTAAAGGAATTAGGGAAAGTTTTATAACCTACACTTATAATGCTTATACAATACCTGTCCAAAGGAACAGCCGTCATTTATAATTTACTGAGTACCGCCAATTTAAATAAATTGCAATAAAAATGCTAACGAAACTTTCACACATCTTATCTATTTCAAAACTTGAGCAATTGCGTCGTAATTCTGTCTTGAATCTACCTAAGTGCTTATAAGGTGTTTTATCCTAATTTCGCAATATTGTACAACGAATATGGAAAAGTAAGAACTTCCAATAGGTCAGTCAGTTAAAAACATCGCTCAGACGGGTGAAATTTATGGAACATTCCAACCACACAGCAAGGTATGCCATTTACGTTTTCTACATACTAAACATTTTACTTTGTAAATCACAGTGCAATTGGCACAATGACATGATAAAAGCACCGCTGTAATCATTGCGTAACTGCTCATGCATCAACAACATTTCTCGATATTTTAAACGTGACATATTTATGACTCAATAAAGAATAAAATAACATCGCACCTATCAGTTTTGAATAAATGTACAAGCATAAAGTTTGCAGTACAAATCAAACATTGATAGTGATGTATGATTGTATTTTATGTGAAATTTTGAATAGTAAACAAATAGAATTTAATCTATCGTCATTTAAAAGTATTAAAAACACAATATGAAATATGTTTTGATCAATTACAATTACAAACCTAAATTGAAAGTACGCTCATAACATGTATCCTAATTACATGTCAATTTAAGGGTTAATGTGCATGACAAAGTAATGGAATATATAAGGATGGGTCCGTTTTCGCTTTATTTTTGATATACTGGGTTTTGGGTTTTCCTAAAAATTTTTTAGAAATTATTTCGGAACCAATTAAATATTTTTATACAACTTGTTGGATCTAGGCAGAGTTTAAAAATACGTTTTTTATAAAAAAAATAATTTATTTTCAATTTTAACCAGTGCACCGCAACGATATGATACATCATTGTTTTTCTAAAACTCAGAAATGATTTTCTTAATGGTGCTTCGGTTTAGAATAAAAAGACCTCTTGTGTTTTTCTATTCTTGGACAGTTTAAAAAAAGAACGATTATTATGTGTGTATCCAACTAAATGTACTATACGGGTCAATGTGAATCTTGCACTAATTAGTTTTCGTATAGAAAGGCATTAATATTTTCCGCCAAAACTGCACTCATTGTTTATGAACTGCATATCAAATAAACTTTTAAAGCATAGGGCGGCCCTTTCGGTTCCGTAATTGTTCAAATAACAGTTGATGTCACCGCACCAACCGAATTATAATATAAATTTACCAATTTGTCGACCATACGAGAAAGCCAGCTAACACGTGCACTGAGTTTCATAGTTTGATTTTGACTCACTGTTTGAACAAGGTAGAAATTAGAAATTAGGTTTGATGATAATGAGGCATGTCATTGTGCTTAACATACCGCCCACCAAAATAAGAATGGAAGAGCTTATTTTATACCTTTTATATATATTAAGATAGATTCTTGGATCTTGGCCAGTAAAATCTTTTTTAATAAAAAACTAAAACAGCTTGTAACTTTTATCCTGTACATCTGACGCGTTTCTGTATCATTAACCATTTTCAAAATTATTCTAAAAATATTACCTATTCTATAAATTATTTTATAAATAAATACATACCAGGAAATTCATGAGTAAAACTTCACATCAATTTTAAGCGAGGTTATGTTAAAATATTTTTGTTATTTAATAAAAACAAAAACAAAAACCTCACACACACATATTTTAATTTTGAATTATTAAGCAACGAACGTACTTAATAATGAACTGCTACATTTAAATATTTACTCAATAAACAAAAGGGTATCTATATATGGGTGCATTATAAACTCAAAATATTAAATTATAATAATATTGTATAAAGTTTTCTTGATCGGTTTTAAATTAATTGAATAAGAGTTTTTTGTATGTGTATGGTTTCTAAGTAATTTCTTCTATTGTCATTTATCTCCCTATCCAATATCTCCAGATTGTTAAAATCAAATTGATGCATTTTATCTATTGAGTGGGCTGCTAAAGCGGAACATTTTTTATTATTTGTTTTAATAGAATATTTATGTTCGTAAATGCGCATATGTAGGTACTGTTTGAAATTACCTATGTATACACTAGGGCAATCAAGACAATTTATTTTATAAATGGTACGAGTTTTTTTCTTTTGTTCTATTGTCGGTTTTAAATTGGTGAAAAAGGTCTTTGAATAATTATTGGGTTTGTGTACTATTTGTTTATTGTGTGATTCTAAACTTCTTTTTATTCTTTCTGATAGTCCCGGTATATATTCTATTCCAACCAAATTATCTTTTATTTTTTGTTTGTTATTGTTTTCTGTAAACAATGGATTCCATTACTAAAAGAAATAACAAAAGAAATAACAAATGAAAATCAAATGCCCACAATATCTAGGTAGCATTGCAAGTTTTTCCTGCGTTTTCCTTGCAATATTAACATGAAATACAGCCTACATACATGATTTCTATTTATACATAAAATAACTAATTACATAAAAATAAGCATATTAACAATCCTTGTAAAACAGCATTGGTATCTGACAAGTATAAATCCACAATAAGGTTACCTCAAAACCATATACAATCTCCGTTGAACAGTATTGGTATATGACAAGTGTAAACCCGCCATAGGGTCGCCTCAGATCCATATACAATCTTCATAGAACAACATTGGTATCTGACAAGTGTAAACCCGCCATAGAGTCGCCTCAGAACCATGTTAAAATCTACCAAAGAGGTAACTTAAATCATAATGAATTTTCCCCCTCAAAATAAATATAAAAAAATGACTACTTAAGCCTTTCAATAATGCAATCGCACACTTCTTTAATAACCATCCTCTCAATTGTATACATAGAAACATGTTAAAAAATGTTTTCCAATTCCAAGTTATTGAATTTATATAAAATTCACCAATAAAAATTAATCAGCTGATTTCACGTTAAGCGTATTGGCTACCTAAAGAAAGCCGATCCCAGGTCGCAACACAAATTGAAGGCAATCATTCTGTTAAAATTTAAAAATTTTTGCTTAGTATACTCAAACCAAATATTTCAAACATCAATAAATCAAAGTCACCTTCAATTTATGTCATAAATGCCAAACTTGAAGTTTTTATTATAATTTTGACAACGATCCTAGGTCATGGATCGAAACGTAAATAAAATTGATTTTAAAAACTATGAGTGGTTTAATTCCCAAATAAGATTAACCTGAATACACATGCTGTGTGAGAATTTCAGGGAACTATGTAGGCTAGCTCAGAATATAAATAAGTACAAGTACGTGTCCAACCAGTTTTGAGACGGAAAACCTAATGGCTGCGAAATACGTGCAACTAATGTTGACTGTGCGAAAAGATAAATTGGAAAATATATTAAATCGCCAAATGGCTAAGTGTTGGGAGAACTTGGCAGCCACAGACTGCTTACCTCCCTTCACAACCATTGAAGGTCGGAGAAATAGGGCATATAACTGTAAAACAATAGAAAGTGCTCGAACTGCATCTAACAAGAAAGAACATCGCCTATGAGGAAAGACAACAAACAGAATAAGAAGAAAATTGTTGAAAGCATATGTGTGGAGCACAGCACAGTATGCCTATGAAATACGGGAAGTCTGAAACGCAGACAGAAAAACGGTAGCAGCCTTTTGAAATGATGTGCTTCAGATGTATGAGGACGATAGCATGGACAGACAAAGATAATAACAAATAAGTTACAGAAATAGTAGGGGAACTCCTTATCTGGGGAAAAAGAGAAATAGTAGGGCGGAATACGTTCTAAGGCATTTATGGGGAATAGTATGTGATATATTACAAGCAGAGATAGGAAAAAAGAGGTAGATGTAGACCTAGATCAGACAGTTATAGATGCAAACTGTGCATATTTCAGGGAAATCTGTAGGTTAGTTCAGAATAGGGAACAATGATGGTACGCGTCTAACCAGTTCTAGGACTGAAGACCTAATGATGATGATTGTTTTCTGAATTATTAAATAACTTATGTATTTTTGTTTTAATTAAGGGTTTATAAAATTCTTTAGGATAGTTGTTATTTTTTAATATATTTTCAATTTTTTTTTGTTTTTTGGTTTTGTTTATAGTGTGTAAATTGCCTTATTCGGTCAACTAGATTATTTACGACATTTCGTTTTACTGGTCAGGTACAATAGATTTAAAATTAAGGTATCGTCTACTCCATGTTCTTTATTATGCCAATTTGTGGTTATCTCTCCTTTTTCATTATGTGAAATCGTTAAATCTAAAAATGTAATTGTGTTGTTTGATTTTTTTTCTACCGTAAATTGAAGTCGGGGGTGATATGCATTAAATTTAGGAAGTGTTTCGTCTATTTTATTTTCAGGGATGCACATTAACAATCATCAACATATCTTTTAAAAAATATAGGTTTATAATTTAGTTGTTTTATAGTTTGTTCTTCTAGTTCTTCTAGAACTAGGTTAGCTATAGTGGATGATATTGGAATGCCCATGGCAGTTCCAAATATTTGGAGCTAGTCCGTTATGACATGTTAACTGATTTTTTTTTGTTTTGGGTTATATAGCCCTTTTTATTCCAGGAATTTATTAGCGAATTTATAGTGGTTTGCAATTTTAGGGTAGGGTCAATTTTTTTAGTTATATAGGTTGTTTTATTTATCAAAATTTTATTTATTTTATCGATATATTCATTTTTGTACATTAATACTGTAGTTTTACATTTATTGGCCTTGAGTATAGTTGTATAGCTATTAACAAAGCAATAGCTTTATTACTTCATAAAGGGAGGAATATTGCTGTAATCTTCCGCAAATTTCAAAGGCCAGACATACTTGTATAGCCATCTATAGAACTACGATATAGTTTCGATTCAATCTTTGTACTTCCACGCTTAGTTAGTGTTGGTGTTTTACCACCTGATGGCGGTATTGTTTACTTTTGCCATAATACAGAGATTCCTTCGAAATTATATCAGTATAATAGCTTCGATAACTTCATAGGGTTGTTGGAACCTAATTCGTTCTGCAGAAGCTTAAGGAAGCTGAAACCGGGCGTTCAGTGGATGTTTTCTCCTCTTTTGAAGTAATAAAGCTATTGTTTTGTTAATGGCTGTACAACTATTAGTCCGATTTGTATAGGTTGTATAGCTCTTATTATTTTCATAAGAGTTTGTTTGCAGATACATCTTATTTTATATATATATTATATATATATATATATATTATATATATATATATATATATATGTATATATACACACACACGCATTATGAACACCAATTGATGCAAATTAGAAATTATTGCGATACATCCCCAATTGGAAAAAGACACAATTTGAGCAAAGATCCCTTTAACATACCATACATGGTTTTACGTTTGCTATACGAACTATTTTATCAAATTCAGTATATAAAGATTCCGCACTATCCAAACGCCTTGATAAAGGAGGAATGTTCCAATTTTAAGCTCACATGGAGGTGATAGTCATGTTGTCTTTTGTTGCAAAATATTTAATAGTATGTGTGCCAATGATGCCAAAAGGTCGTTGTATTCTATGTTTCAATTACCAGCAATCGAACATTAACAATTTCAGGTCTATGACACATTCATCAGGAACTACTGACAGGCTCCAAATCAAGACAATGACTGGGAGTCAAATAAAAAGAATTATCTGGATCATTAGTTAAATGGCACAAGTGCTTCGAATTGGGACTTGTTTCAAGAAAAAAAATCTGGTAGCCAATCGCCTTTTTCAAGTGCGATTTGACCGATTTTATGCCTGCTTCCTAAAGACTTCCAAAATGAGGTGATGCTGGGAGATTGAAAACAAATTCAATTCCTTGAGAGCATGCTGATACTTCCATAAGATTTGTCAATTCTGCAGAAGCACCAGTATAATTAGTTTGACAGTCACTCTATAACCTTATGCATTTTCCGCGGTGAGCGATAAATCTGCGCAAGGGGCTAATACATCCTTAGAAAGATTTGGCACTAATTTCAAGTGAATTGCATTTGTGCTAAAACACACAATTAAGCAAATATATGCTTGTAAACACTTTAATCTGCGCATCCAATTCATTGTAATAGAAAGGGGCCCACCAAATTTCATACCAGTATGTAAAAAAGCTTTCCTTGAAATTATTCTAGTTGAGGGGGAACCTATGGGAGGGTAATAAGCAATCGGATTAACTCGAAAACAGCGTGTGCACCTTTCCAAATATTGCGGAATTGTCTCTTTTGCAAAAATTCTGCGTTCTTAAAAATTGCGTAGCTTTTAAACCAGGATGTGTATGTATGTGATGACAGTCCAATATAACCAATTCTCTTAAGCGATGAGAATGGGGAATAATAAAGGAAATTTTTTATTAAACATAACTCGGAGTTGCGTAGCCGGCCCACCCTGAGCAAACCAGTGATACCCATAAATGGGCTCAACAAATAGCTGTTTAAGAATAAGCCTGCCAGTTTCGAGACACTTTATATCCTTGCCAAATACTTCGTTTTGAACTTTCTTAACCGAAAGCTGCAAAGCATCTTCTTTTTGATGCATTAATACTATAGTAGAAATTCCACCATGTTTCGAAGGAGCTTTTTATGCCAAAATAAATATTTGAACGTATGTTATAATACGACAAATTTTTTGTAGATTAGAATACTTATTTAACAAGTCTAAAAAGTTATCTTCTACAACAAATTTTAACGATACCTTCTTTTGTCTACTGTGACAAATTCATATGATCACAATCTAAGGTGGGCCTTGAGAGCCATTCGACAATTGGTAAATGTAACCAATGAGGACCAGTTTATCATAACGGATGATCCACTAAGTCAAAGTTAATATGCCACTTGAAACGCAATCTGGTAGGTTGTCAATCGATTGCAAGAAGAGATTGAATGCGAGAAATACGATTCTCCACAAAAGTTTTTCACAAATGAGACGATGAACGAATCCACGACAAGGCTACAGTAGAATCTGATCAAGCAAAAAAACTATCGAGAACTAACCAAGTTTTGTATGTTCATTGTACAAAATCTAATAAATCAGGAAAGAGTACAGCTAAGCTCAGTTCTAAGCGAGGAATCAGAAGGCGCTGTAATGGTGCCAACTATTAATTTAGCACAAACTAAAAAGGTCTTAACGTTTCCAGATTGGTTTGCAATCCGAAAATAAGCCACTGATGCATACTCCCATTCGGACGCATCACAAAACTCATGAAGTTGTAAATCTACGTAATTGTAACATAAAATCCAACGAGGAACGGTCAATCTTGACAACTTTATTAATTGTTTTAAATAATTTAATCATTTTGATGTGACATCCAGGGGCGTATGTATCCAACTAATGCCTAGAATTCATAGATGTTGTATGAAACGTTTCGCAGAGTACCAACGAAGTTAATAAACACAAAGGATCGAATATCCTCGACATTTCTGATACCATTGTTCTTGTCGTATATTCCATGTCTAAAGAATTTATTTCATAAATGAAAGCATCCATCTAAGGTTGCCATTGCAAACCCAAAATTTTCTGAGAACAGACTGTTGCGTTATTAAACGAGAATGTTCCTTGACAATGTAAGGAATCTTATAGGTCCTCTAAAACCACCGAAACCCTGCTTTTCCACTTTCTTATAAGAAACCCACTAGAGCTACAAATTGTATCCAACTCAAAGATTAATCATATTGCTTCTTCCACAGAACCACTCCCTGTTACCAAATCGTCAACATATGTATCAGAAGTCAAAACATTTGTTGCAACTGGGAAATGCACGGATTCGATATGTATTGTGCTGATTTGAGACCGTAGGTTACTTTTGCTTTGAATTATAACATGAAAAATTTCTCTAAAACTTACGTATATGGCGTTTAACACGTTCACTGCCAGGCTGCGAGATCTGACGTTGTACAAACGCCACCCGTGCGATTACTACAAATTTACCCGCAACGCGAATTCGCGTCCTTGGCGTGTGAGATTGGAATCACGGTCATTAATGTTATTATAACTCACATTAATTCCTATATGCAGATGTAAAACCAAAAATAGTTATATCTTAGTGAGAAAGGCATACTAATTATTATTATAATTTGTTCATTAATATCATAAAAGCAAAGAAATTATGCACAATATACATGGAATTCTACCGTTTTACGTTCAAACGGTATGTATATAAAATGACACAATTTAGATAGAAGAACATCAATTGCAGGCGTAGTTTGAAAATATTTTCAAATGTACAGGGTGTTTAAAAAAGCGCGACCTATCAAAGTTATATTTTTAGAATGAGATCCAATTACATTTTTTGTATTCTATTTGAAAATCCGATTTTACAAACTATAAGGCTTGTCTAAAGGAAATTAACTAAGATACCGGTTGAGGAAAATCAACTATTTTCTAACTTCAGATAATTTTTTTTCAGGACTATTCGTTATTGGACAAAAAGGGTTATGTCTTTATCGTAACTCTTTTTTGTAGTATTGGATGGCACACTTTTTGAAACACTCCTGTAAGTTTCAACATATTTTCAAGTGCGTTTACGTAAATTGTTATATTTTAAAAATACATTGCGGTTTGTATATAACACAAGTATCTATCAGTGACATAAAAAAATATATAAAAATACAGCTATAAAAATACTTAAAAATTAAAAACAAAACTATTCTACTCCTGTGTGATAAATTGGAAAACAATCAAGGCACAGAGGTGGCTGATCATCACATTCTAAACAACAGTACATTGTGTCTTTACGTTTTTTCTTTGATGTGCACAATTTGAATTTTCGTCTTATTGAACGTTTTTTATTTATTTTCTTTATTGACCGTGGACAATGATTTGCAGATTTTCGTTTTTTGTAGTATTATTCATATTTTATTCGCCGTGTAACAAAAGATTCTCAATGACTTTTAATCTAAAGTCATACAAAAGGATATTTTCATCGGCATTTTTTTATAGAAAAAATATGCATTCAGTGGAATACACTGAAAGATGTGTATTCCTGATTCCAACGTACTGTTTTTCTTGCACAATCGTAGTAAGATAACATTTGATCCATCATATCTATACCACCCATGTACTTGTTGTATTCAGCGATAGATTTTGGTTTCATCTTTTTTTGGCCTCGTCTGTTTTCACACTTGATAAGCTCTCCTTTGTGTTCTGTAGATACAGTTAGAATTTCAGCCTCATCCTTTCACATTTGAACAGAGACTCCATGTGCGTATTTTGAAACCAGTTCTTCTTTTTTAGTTTTGGGAAATCACTTCATTGGGAATGTTTTTTCTGCTTTTTCTAGTGTGTCTGTAACATAGGTACCTTTTCCTAACAAATTACGAGTCAAATTAACGTCATTATAAAAATTGTCCATATAAATAGCATGTCCTTTATCGAACTGGTCTTCTAACAATTTCATGACAACATTTGAAGTGTGTCCTATGCCACCAATTTCCGTGTGATCTGCAACTGTGTAAACCAACATTTTTTAAATCATACCATTGGGTTCGCAAAGCATATATAATTTAACCTCATATT
Organism: Platerodrilus igneus; assembly: GCA_036346225.1. Taxonomy (NCBI): domain Eukaryota; kingdom Metazoa; phylum Arthropoda; class Insecta; order Coleoptera; family Lycidae; genus Platerodrilus; species Platerodrilus igneus. Next base: position 2,935,453 of record JARFIW010001179.1, on the reverse strand, counting down.
TGTGCCTTTTGTTTTTAATGTACTGGCCAAACACCAACCTTCCTTGCCAAGGCACCATCCCTTCATCCAAGGACAAATGTCGTCCGGGATAATAAATTTTCTGCATGCGTCTGTTGATAAAATCCATAAGGTTACGTATTTTATTTAATAATCGTCCGGTTTAGGTTGTCCATCTTTAGGATTGTCCGCGAAATGTAATGCTCTAAGAATGCATTGAAATCGGTTACGAGGCATAAATTGTCGAAAAACGGTAATATTGAATAGATAACTAGTTTTCCAATAGTCCTCTATTCTGCTGAGCTTTATTGTACCTGTATGTTACAGCAGGCCTAAAAACACTTTTAGCTCATTTAAAGTTAAATCCTTCCAAAGTTTATTCTAGAGTGTTCTCCAATACCACGAAGAAATATTTCCTCTGCATATCTATTCGTAAACAAAAGAATTAAATCGTAAAACTCATCTGTGGCTAACAAGTTAAAATATTCATATGGTTCATTCTTATTTTCAACATGCAAAGGAATTTCAATTCCGCTAAAATGTATTTCTTTTAGATACTCATGATCTACCCAATGCCAAACGTAAGATTCTAACATCTCGCCTTTTTCGGCTGCGGCAGTAGGTATCTGTTCATCATCACTTTCTTCCGATTCAGAATCCTCCAATAATCCTTCATCCGAAGATAGTTCTCCTGAAAATAGTAACTCCATGGCTTCCTCTGCAATGTACATCTTTTTTTGTTGAAACCTGCAAACCAAACTATATTTTAAAACGTTTCTCTTGTACGATTTATAGTCAAATATTTTATTGGCGGGAAAATTCTCCCTTTTTATAAATAACCTCCAACTAGTTTGCTTTTCTTTTGAAGAAATCACAAAAATTGTATAATAAAAAATAAAAAGTATTCCTACCTTTTGGCTGTTCATTTGCACATGATTTGAATGATAGCGTATTTTTGGACGTACCAGGTTGATCCATTGTACTACGGATCCGATACACGCTTTACAAAAACCAACGCTGTACTGGTATTTAATACCTCTTATGACAAGCCTACGAAATATAACGGACCAATCCCCAACGCCAGTAATTTCACGCCGCCCTAAAGTTACTCAATGATGAAAACGCAAATTCTTGTCTATGGCGTTGGAAATGCAAGCAGCAAGACGCGAATTGCGTCTATGGCAGTGAACGTGTTGATATAGCACCGAGGCCAGTCTGACTCGTACCGTACGATGCGTGTCATTACTTTTTCTTTATGTGCTCATTTATACTTATATTTTAAGTACTTCGTAGATTTTTATCAATGTATTTATTGCTATCTATTTTAAATTTCACAATAGTGAAAGTTGGTCAGATCACATTTATTTTCCTTTATGTTGAAACTTTCGCGGGCCCTGATGTTGTCCACGCACCTCCAAATTCATTTTAATGTGCTGCAGACCCTCTTAGTGGTCAGAAGGACTCCTGGTGGTTCGTAACAGCCAATTTGGGAACCAGTGAACTTAAGGCACTTGTGTTTGACGATGTACTGATTGAGCTCAAACACGTAATACTGATAATGGTAATAAAAATAGTAGTAGTAATAATAATAATAATAACAGTTTAAATATCATTAATCTAATAAGTTCTAATAGGTCTTTATTGGGCTTAAGTTTTCTCTACTGTATAATCTACAGAAACAGAATAGGGAAGCGTTTTATGTACCAAATTTATATTACAATTCAAAATTACAACAATGAAGAGTGGCTTCTAATTTCATTATAGGTTTCTTGGCGTTCCTGTTCTAGAAATAAATATTATGGAATACGCTCTAAGAATAAGCTTAAAATTATGATATAATTAACTGAAGCACTATAAGATTTACTCTAACATGAATATTACAAACTTCAAATAAGCGTTATGTATTTCAGTGATCTGAGTCATCCTTTCGTTCCTGGTTCGAATAGAATACGTATATAAATATTATACACTCTGTTGTGTTTTTTTACTCGAACTAAGGTTGAGACTAACGTGATTAGTTTCCTGTATGTATTTATATTTGTATCTATCTAATAGAGTTGCTAAAGCGGTTCACGGCACAGTGACCAATTGTGTAGTAATCAATTCAGTACAATATCTTTAAAGTTTACTGTCCTAATTCTGTATTACTCGTTAAGATCACGTGGGAAAATATTTTGAAACGTTCACTACACTTTGTATTGTACAATGCTAACGACTGTTTCTAGAAGAACGTATCCCGTTTTTTGATGACGTGATGTATTACAAAAATATTCAAATTACAATGCAAATAACTTTACAGTAGAAGTTCAAATTGATTTATTGTTGTCCGATTGCAGGTTTGTACACGTTGCATAACACTTTCATCACTTTTCGTAGTGTTTGTAATCTCGCGTTAACATTAGCATTCGATTTGTCAAGTGAATGGGAATTGTTTTTAAAACTGCACTTACAAATGCCCGAACGAAAACGTATACTGGTATATGATCTCGGGATGTTGGAGACTACAACACTTTCGGTATCAAACGACGGTCAAAAAATTCCTTGTAGCATATATAAGGGTTCATTAGCATTATGACACTTGACGTTATCCTGCTGGAACCACAATTTCCTTTCGTTTAAATCTAAAATTGCGATAAACTGTTGAATTAAGTTGTGATAAACTACACATTTTTCAAAAAATAAAGGCCCTGTTACATGACCGCGGGAGATCACACACCAAACATTAATGTTACACACGTGTATAATGGTCATTCATAATGACAATTTTGACCGTTTACGTAGCCAGTAGGTAAAACTACGCTTCGTCATTAAAATAAACATAATCCATTATTTCAATACGTTTTCATAAACAAGAGAACAAAATCGATGACAATATCTCAAACGTTGTCTGTGTACTATTTCTTTCAGTTCATAAACAACACCGATGTGGTAAGTATCCAAATGTAAGTTTTTAGTAGTCTTGCAAACAGTAAATAGTGAAAGTCTAGCCTCTAGAGATAGTTTTTTTGCGATTTTCTGAGTGAACAAGTTAATTTTTTTCATATCCTCCAAAACTTCCGCGTTTAACACGTTACGTGCCAGAATGCATTATTAACAATGGGGTTGGTCGGGCCAAAATCATTAAAAGTTTCAGAATAATTAATAATGAATTTCTAACTCATATTTCTTAAAAACAAATTCAATTTCATTAATAATAACTATTTTTAACGATTTTTAAATTGAGATACACGTGTGCATCTCGTGGCCACAATAAGCTTTATAGTTTATCTTATGCCGAGATGCATACTTACTTCTCAAATAAAGACAAGAATATTCCTGTACAAACCAGTCAACAAAATCGGTTTATATTATAAGTAAGTGAATGGTATGCAGTGCTGTTTAGTTTATGTTCGAACTTGGTTGAGAAAGGAGGTATTTAAAATGTCTTATGAAAAAGAGTAAGTCCGTTTACAAAAACTAGTGAAAGAATTTTTATCAGGCAAAGATAGTGATGACAGTGTACGCGATAAAGACTATGCGGTCAGTAGTGATGATGAAATTAGCAGTTCTGCTTCTGGGAAAAGTATACCTATTCAAAAAAAAGCCTAAAATGTTAGAAAATATGCAGAATAAACCTTCAACGTCGAAAATGCATAATTTACAATCTGTTAAAGTGGAAGAAACAATTGAAAGTATTATTGCTCAATATTGCTGACCGGATGATGAAAATTCCTCTGATAAAGGAGAAATTATTGCGGAGGATGATGAATCCTTGTGATGGGAAAATGTAGATGGCAAAAAGTTAAAATACATAGAATTTAGTTGTCAAAATTCTGGAATCAAAGAACAGCTTTTTGAAATGTACGACAGAAAACCAATTGATTTTTTCAAGCTAATGGTTTCTGATGATATTATAGAGTTGATTGTATTGGAAACAAATAGATATGCACACCAAAAATTAAGTGCAGGTGGACATGTTCCGAAAGCACGAATTCATAAGTGGAGTTCCACTTATGAATTCGTGCTTTCGGAACATGTCCACCTGCACGAGTGAGGAAATAAAGATATTTCTGGCCATTCCTATCTGGATGGGATTGAAAATACTACCAACTTTGCGATCATATTGGTCAAAAATTCCGTTATATAAAGGTCAAATACAGAATTATATGTCTCGTAATCGTTTTGAGTTGCTGCTTGCTAATTAACATTTCAACGACAATGAAATAGGTAACGAACAACTTAGGTTGTACAAACTAAAATCCCTTTTAGATAAATTGTTGATGAATTTTCAACAAATCTAGGAGAACAAGTATGTGTTGACGAAACACTTGTTTTCTTTAGGAGACGATTGTCGTTTAGACAATATACAAAGAATAAAAAACACAAATTTGATGTAAAAGTATATAAACTGTGTTTAGATGCTGGATATACCTATGATTTACAAGTATATTGTGGAAATGATAAAGTGGGTAACAAATCAAGTGCGGAGAGTGTTGTATTCAACCCAACGAATAATTTGTTAGATGTTGGACATACTATTCACACTGATAACTTTTATACTAGTGTAAAACTAGCGCATGCCTTAATGAATCGGAGTACACATTTGGTGGGAACTTTGAGGAAAAACACAAAAGTGATCCCAAAAGAAGTGATAAGTGCAAAATTAAAAAAAGGAGAGGTTATTGCCAGACAAAACAACACTGGTATAGTAATCAACAAGTGGAAAGATTAACGTGACGTACTTATGCTTAGTACTAAACACACCTCTGTTATGGTAGACGTTCATCAAAAGAGGGATTAGTGCAAAAACCAAATTCAGTTGTTGATTACAATAAATGTAGAGGTTTTATAGATATTCCTGATCCAATGAAATCCTACTCAACAGCTCTTCGCAAATCAGTGAAGTGGTACGGAAAAATTGCTGTCGAATTTCTTCAGCAATAGTCAATACATAAAAAAGTTACTATCACAACTTTCAAAGAAGAACTGGTGTTACAAATAATTGGTTTTTCTAGCAATACTATTTCAAAGAAACAACACTTACCGAATGACGACCATTATTTGTATAAAATGTCAACATCAGCAAGAAGACGGTGTGCTACTTGTTATACAAGAAATTCAGTAGAAGTTGACAAAAAGTTTGCCCAATCAAAGACAACTCTCACTATATAAATGTATGCAATGCAATAAGTTTTATTGCATCAAATGTTTTTGTCAACTTCATTTTATTATTATCTACAATTAAAATGCAATTATATTTACAATTATTGTTTTTTTCTTTACCAATATTTCATTTCTGTGCTTGAGACGACAGAGATCTTAAAATTACAAGCTAAAAGTACTAGCGAGTTTGCCGGGCCATGACAACATTATATTCCATATAAAAGTACAGATATTGAGAAGCAACATTGTACCGCGGGGCCCCAACATAAACTAATAAATGAGATGCACCATTGCTACTCGTGGCGTTAGTATCTTGGAGATGTGAGATGCACACTTGCTTCTCATGGTAGTTAACGTGTTAACAGTGATGGTCGACCTGTGCCTTTTCTATCATGTACAGACCCAGTTTTAAGAAATTCATTATTCCAGCGGGATATTGTCGACGTATTAGGTACTTGACTGTAGAAATGTGAAATTTTAACTGAGCTTCATCTTTCTCTTGTTTGTAAAATTTTTACGCGTAATAAGTCTAAATATTAAGTACACATTCGAGGCAAATGACAGTTGAGACAATAAAGCGAACTGATACTGGAACAGTACTAGTGCATGATAGAGACTTTTCTACCTTGAGTACAGTGTTACCAACAAACATGTTGATAAAATAAAAATTTACCCATGCGTAACTGTTATCTTCGTAATCTTAGGGTTGCGTCCATTTTGAAAGAACCACCTGTATACAGGATTATATTGCTAGTACAAAATATTTTATAATGATAATAATTCAGACAGCAGTAGATTTGATTTCCAAACAACTAGCATTATTAATGAGTATTGGGATTTAATAATATGATGTGCTACTGTGGGTATTCGGTCTGTTTTATGAAACTCCAACGCCGGATAGTCGCATACAATAACACAATTAAACGTGCAATTAAATTATTGTTTACATAGAATTTGTATAAGGGTGTTTTATTATTTAAATACTATAAAATACAATGGATTCAAAGTGAGATGAATCAATATCTTTTACCCGCATTAAGTTATTGACTGAAGTTAAATATCAAAGGTAAACCAGTCTCAATACATTCTATTTGTTCTCTTATCGCATTTTTGTCAAAATTAGTACCACTCTAAACTAATTTCATAGCTTTTTTTCAGTTTATTATGAATATTAACCTGAAGAAATTAATTCACAATAAAATTTTGTGCTATCTACCATTACACCTCATGTTATATATACACTAGTATTTGGCATGCTTTTGTTGCACTATTTAAAATACATGGAAGTCTTTGACAACAAAACCGTCCAATATTATATCATTGCAATCAGCTTGTTCTCTGGTTAACAGCTCCACCTTAATTAAAAACCAGGATATGGATATGGATATGGATTAAAAACCAGGATATAGAAGGAAACGAGAAGCCACTGCATTAAAGATCTTCGTGTGTATTCCAAAAGCATACAGCTTCACAAATTATGAGGACGACTTTTTAGTGAAATATTCCGGAGGTAAAATCGTCTGCCGCGATTACCTGGAATTGGTCATGAAAAATTTTAACATTCTAGAAATCGTAGCATGGAGTCTTAGTATTTCGTCAATTATTAGAAGATTCAAAACGACAGATAAGTAGGTTAGAGAAGATAAGGTGAGTGTGTGAGTATAAGTAAGGTTTGATGGAAAGATGAAAAGAAATTATGGTCAGGGCACTATAGGATAATTTATAGAGAATCAAACAAGGACAAAAATGACAAAAAAATTTATTAACAAAATAGTTATAGAATTCTTTGAATTAGAATTAATTCGAAGCTCGTAACGACTATAATTCTAGTTATCGACATGCTGACAAATAGCCTGGATGATGAACAAATGGAACTTGTTTATGAAGAAATAGAATTCTATTTGCACTTTTCCCATCTTGCGTTATTTGGTTTATAAAATAGCAGAAATCTTTAACCTCTTGTAAATTCTTGTTGCCTATTTTTTATTATGGTTTTTGGCTTTAGTTGATTTCCATTTTCCATTTCATTAAGAGCTGCTTCTAACTAATCCTTGCTAGATGCTAACTAATACCGCTACATCGTCTGCAAATCCGAGCATATCAATCGTTTATCTATGCATAATAATTCCAACAGTCTTCCTGCATTTGACAGTATTTATTACCTCTTCGATATACAAGTTAAAAATTAATGGAGTGTACATCCCTCTCTCACCCTTTTCCTAATATTTGCCTCTCTACGTTATTGCTCTAATTTTATTACAGCTGTTTGTTCTTTGTATAAGATATATAATATCCGTCTATCCCTATAACACATTCCAGTTTTTTGAGTATTTCCGAAATTTTTCCCATTTTATACTGTTGAATACTTTTCCTGATCGACAGACCCTCTATACACACTTTCTCCTTTTTTTATTGTTTCCTAAAAATATACCCTATTTCACCGATAGCTAATGGTAAGTGGGGTGGGGGTGGGGATGAGGGTATTAACAACTTGACGGCTGCCAAGATCTCCCACCATTTAGACATTTGTCGAATCAAAAGTTTTCCAATTACTCATTTCGCACACATTTGCTGAGAATATTTCAGAACCAGCGCCTTTGGTTGTTTACTATAATCATCACGTTTAAATAGAATTAGTTTTTCGTCATTAGGTTTTCCGTCCTGCAATTTGTTGGACGCGTACAGAAAAATACTTATACCACCAATTGAACTGGATCAACTTCCTAATTACATTTGATTAAAACTAAAAGCTGCATTTGTTAAGAGTGAAAGAAAAAGAAACCCTAGGGAGTACTTTGCCCATACTGTAAATATTTTAAATAAAATTAATGCAGGTATTAATGCTGCCAAGGTTCGCAACGCCGGTGTCAGAATATAATTGTTATACTAGGAAGGGATTGGTTCAAGCACCTACTGAAAGTTAGACTTCCCAATATACAAGTTGGTATGCAATTTAACATTGAAGTGATCCTATCCTGTATATTTATATAAAAATAAATTCCCGAGCCCTGCTTCAGTCAAATGATCACTAAAATATATGCGGTCCTATTTTAGTATTTTCACTGAATTTAACAGGAATATTTAATTAAATATGTACAATGAAGGCATTGATTGAACAAATAACCTTTTGGGGTTTAGCTTAAAGAAACCATTTGTTTTAGTGCCAGATGTTGTGTAAAATATTACAGGCCTTCTGCGTGCGTCGATGGACCTAAGGGTAGTAGAGGGAGTAAGTAAGGGGTTACTGTAACTTGTTGTGTAGAACGTAAGTAGAACGTAGCGAGAATGTAAGAAGTTCTCAAGATGTGTAGTCGCTTAGCTTGATTTATATTTAAATAAACCTTTCTTTAATCTTGATGTTGTTTATTGCATTACATCAACTTTGGTGCCGAAACCCGGGAAGATCTGGTGATAAATATAAACGAGCTCTAACGTAAATATTCGAAATAACGGAACGGGAACGCGAATATTTAACAAACGGCTATACTATCGAGGCTTCATGATGGAACAAGTAAAACGGACAATTTGTAGAACGCACTTAACTAAAACAGTTAATAATATAAATTCTATGCTAGAAAGTAGTTTCAGTGTTGAAGACATTTATACAGCTATGTCAAAGTTAAAGCTTGCAGTGACAATCTGAAAGAAATTGATATGCAAATTGAACCTCTGCTTAAAGAAAATCTAGAGGACGAGTTAATGAAAAGGTATGAATATGAAGAGGTTGCTGTAACAACGATGTCTAAGTTGGAATTTAGATTAAAATGTCCAGAAAAATCGCAGATAGAGGTTGACTCGAATTTAACGAATACGGTACCAGTAAGTAACGAAACAAGTAGGCCGTCCTTTACGTCAGTGAAGCTTCAACGTGTACAGTTAGCGAAGTATGATGGTACCGCAAAGGGCTGGCTTCCTTTCTGGGAACAATTCAGAAGTATGATCCACGACAATCAACAATTAACGAACGGAGATCGATTCAACTACCTGCGAATGTATGTCACGGGAAGGGCCGCTGAAGCAATTGAGGGATTTCCTCCATTTGGAGCATTCTATGAAGAAGCTTTAAATATATTAAAAGATCAATTTGGAAATGGGGAACGGCTAATTGAACAATATATTGATAGCATTATGAAAATCGAACCTGTAAAATCTAAAAATGACGTAAGCACTTTAAGAAAGAATTACAATCTAATTACTTCAGCTATGCGTGCTCTTGAAATATTAGAAGTATCTAGTTCTCAATACAACATAATCGTAAAGTCGACCCTCATTAAGTCGTTGCCAACGGAATTGCGTTTAGGATTTTATCGACAAATGAAAATGAAATCATCCAATCATCTAGAAATTATTGCGAATAATTTAGAAAGTTTATCATCAAGGTCAGAGGAAGATGTAGATCGCCAGGTAAAAGATTTATTGCAGTTTCTTAAAAACGAAATTGAGTCCTTAGAACAAGCTTTAAATCCGGATGCAGGTTGTAAAGAAAAGATGCTCCCAACGCATTACAAAGGAACTGCGTCTAGTTTATTAGTCACGCCGAACAAACGTCTTGAATGCTGTGCTTTCTGCAAGAAAGACCATAAAACCGAAATGTGTGACACAGATGTACCTTTAACAAGGAAGAAAGAAATTCTTAAGACAGCTGGAAATTGTTACCGTTGTACGAGAAATAACCATAGTGCTAAGTATTGTAAAAATAGATTCTTAAGATGTAAGGAATGCAGAGGCAGACATGCTACAACTATGTGCGATCCAAGCTTTAAGCCAGGTAAAGATAGATACAACGCTGAGACGACAAATATTACAATGAAATTAACGAAAGGCGAGAGTTCAATGAACACTTCGCCGCCGTCGGTGTCCAGTTTGATGACAAACGTAAACAAAAATGTGTTATTGCAAACGGCTTGTGTTTATGCCTTTGGCGAAAATTCAAAGAAGTTAATCAGATTAGTTATGGACGGCGGTAGTCAACTTTCATTTATTAAGGAGAATCTATCAAGGGTATTAAATTTACCTGTGGTTGGACAACATAGGGTTCGTATTGCCGCGTTTGGAAATAATGCATCGATTCCCTTTAAGCTTTACAACCGCGTTTTAATTACTTTGAAGGGACAATATACAGATGAAATTTTAACGATTGAGGCTGTGGAAGTTCCAGAAATTTGCATGGATGATTTACATATACCTAAAGAAAGCGTGGTAGAGTATCAAAACTTGCAGCTTGCTGACAATATCCCGTTTAATATAGATCGAGCGTTAATTGTTGATGGAATTAGTATCCTTATTGGGGCAGACAGTTACTGGACAGTAGTGACAGGAAAAAAATTCGTCTAAACAAAGGTTTAGTAGCGGTGGACACGAAATTTGGTTATGCTTTGCATGGCCCCATACCAGTTGATGCTACAACCATAGGAGTAAATCTGCAGACAGTGTTACATGCGACAGTTATAAAAACAGAAACTGAGATCGAAAGTATGTGGAATTTGGAAACAATAGGTATAACCAAAGAAGCAGACGATGATAAGAAATTTTTCGATAATTTTTTGAAAAATAACGTTCATAAATGTGATGATCGATATTTAGTAGCGTTACCGTGGAAGAATGAGGATGCAGTGATTGAAAATGATAATTTAATTAGTGCCCGAATTCGTGCTCAAAGGTTAAAGTTTAAATTGACCAATATTAACAAAATATGTGAATATAACGCAGCTATCAAAGGAATGTTGGATAATAATTATGCCGAGTTATTTTCCCGCGGTGATGCTGAAAAAACAAATGGCGATCGTGTTTACTACATGCCACACAGGCCGGTTTTTAGAGAAGATAAACAAACAACGCTTTTACGAGTGGTTTTCGATGCGTCTTCACATGCCCCGGGACAAAAATCGATGAATGACTTATTAGAAAAGGGGCCTAATTTAAGTCCAGATTTAATTAAGATTTTGCTTAATTTTCGTGTAGGCGAGATCGGAATTACGGCTGACATTGAGAAAGCATTTCTACAAATTTATTTACATTCCGACGATAAAGACGCGCATCGATTTTTATGGTACAATAACGACAATGAACTGGAAACGTATCGTATGAATAGAGTAACATTTGGAGTTACATGTAGCCCGTTTCTTTTAAATTCGGTGATACGAACACATTTAATCAATAATCGAAAACAAAACCCTGAATTTATTGAAATCTTAGAAAGTGAACAAACGTGGCCAGATAATACAATAGAGACAGCTACGTCAACGATAGATATAGTATCGAAAATGTCTTTACTAATTAACGACACTATAAAAGGTAGCAATCAATTTATAGATTCCTCTAGATACAGTAATTTTGATCGTTTAGTGCGGATAACGGCATATGTTTTACGATTTATAGGAAATTTAAGAACCAGAAATAATAAAGAAATAAAAAGCTTAACCGTAAACGAATTTGAAAGGGTCGAAATAGCTCAGCGGGAGGTTTATTATTCGGAGATTAACAGCGTACAAGAGGGTAAGGGCATTGAACGGAAAACGAGTATGTCAACTTTAAGCCCTTTCTTAGAAAAACATGAATTGCTGCATTTGGGTGGACGTCTTCATAATTTAAGAGAAGATTTCGACTTCAAGCATCCCGTTATTCTATCGAAAAATGCACATTTAAGTAAACTACTAATAATGATTAAAACTCTTCATCATAGTGGTGTTAATGCGACACTTTACGAATTACGTAAACGATTTTGGATTGTACGAGGACGGCAATTAATAAAGTCCGTTTTAGCAAGATGTGTCATCTGTAAACGACTTAGTGGAAAATCAGGGTCGCATTCCTTCGCGCCGTTACCTAGAGATCGAATACAGCAAACAAAGCCCTTTGAAGTGACAGGTTTAGACTTCGCCGGACCGTTGTATTTTAAAGAGGGTTATCACTCAAAGTCATGTTATGTGCTTTTATTTACCTGTGCGGTTATACGAGCACTTCATCTAGAGATTGTTTTGAAAATGGATGTTGCGTCTACAATCAGTGCATGTAAACGGTTCTTTGCCCGTAGAGGGATTCCTAAGGTCATTTACTCTGATAACGCTAAAACATTTAAAAAAATATCACGTGAAATATCGACTTTAAACGAAGTGATGGCGAGTACAGAATTGATCGAATTTGTAAACAGTCACCAAATTAAGTGGAAATTTATAATAGAGCGAGCGGCTTGGCACGGAGGATTTTACGAGCGACTTGTAAAAAGTGTAAAAGACGCCCTTAGGGCTACGATAGGACGTTCTTTACTAAATTTAGATCAACTAAATACACTCATTACCGAGGTTGAAGCAACAATAAACGCCCGACCGCTCACATACCTAGGTAGTGAACCTATGGATTTAATGCCGCTAACCCCTTCGCATTTTTTATTGGGACCCGCTTTGGCTACTATTCCTTTTGTTGACCGTGTTATTAATGGAGATGAAATTCGTAGGCTATGGAAGCAGAGAACAAACGTTATCGACTACTTTTGGAAAAGATGGAGCTCAGAATATTTACAATTATTGAGAGGAGCTCATCATAACGTGAATGTGCGTGAGTGTGCGATTAAGCAAGGGGATGTCGTATTAATACATGGAAATGATAAGCGACAGTTATTGTGGAAATTAGGGTTGGTGAACGACGTTATAAACGGCCGTGATGGCAAAGTGCGTGCCTGTTACGTTAAGATTGCGAATGGCACCGTAATTAGGCGCCCAATACAATTATTGTATCCTTTAGAAATAAGAAGTGATAAGCTAAGTTGTATCGCCGCGCCGGAGGATGTGTAAAATATTACAGGCCTTCTGCGTGCGTCGATGAACCTAAGGGTAGTAGAGGGAGTAAGTAAGGGGTTACTGTAACTTGTTGTGTAGAACGTAAGTAGAACGTAGCGAGAACGTAAGAAGTTCTCAAGATGTGTAGTCGCTTAGCTTGATTTATATTTAAATAAACCTTTCTTTAATCTTGATGTTGTTTATTGCATTACAGATGTTAGTCCGTTTGGTTGGGTTCTCGACGACTGGAGAGTTGCTGCAGTATGAAATTGATCTACATACATCCGGTCAGAAAGCTTAATTTGGCCTCTCACAATAAAAGAACCAATTGTTCGTGACGTATATAAAAGAACCATCTACATATAAATTGGAATGGGTATCCTTCCCTTTACTCGCGCTTTTCCGGTGGTTACAGTTTTATTATAATCAAATCAACTATTAGTGACCACACCAGATCAGTTAACCAATAATTAATCGTGCAAGTGCTTAATGTCCTCCGCAAAATGAATTCCTTAAAACAGCAAGTTCCTCTACTAAATCTCTTAATGAAATTCTTCTGTATGAGAAAAGGGTGTCCCAAACTAATTTGTCAAACAATTATCGTTACTTGCAAGAACACTCCACAAAAAAAATATGGCTTGCCTCTTCGAACACTTGCATCTTTTACTAGCCAAAGTATGCTGATCATAAGGGAGCAAAATGGCGTCTGTAATGCGTTATATATCTTGTTGATAAGAACAACCGCTATCACAACAAAAATATGTGGTTGAAGATCAGTTCCAACAAAGTTTAATATTCTAATAATCAACGCAGTCAATGCATATTTTATTATTGTCGCCTTAACCATTGTTACTTAATCTAGAACCACTTAAACAAAATCAACCAATAATTAATTATAACCAAACTTGTCAAGACGATTTGATATTTGACACAATAAATTTGGATTATTCTGGAACAATTGATCATTCACAGTTTAAACATGGCGGTAAAGGGCATACAAACTCAGCTAATTCTATTCGTTTATATATTTGGTGGCATGCACACCTTATTTTTGAAGTTATTTCCACGTTTTTGTTAATCCACTATGAGCATTATTAGAATGAGTGATAATATTAAGAAATTATTGGTTCAAAATAAAGAAAGTGGACCAATACCTAAAGAAATTGGAATCATTGATTTTTTAGTCCCCTATATAATTGAAGAAATTCATTTGAAATATATACCAGATGTATTTCCTCCAGTGAGTAATATGGATATTGTGAGTTATTTAGTTTTTACTCACAGTTTTTATACTAAAGGACAATATAAAAGCTTAAGTGCTTATAAATATTTTGAAACTGGCTGTGTACAACAATGCGCAGCAATCATGATTAAAGACAGTATTGTTGTTGGCAAAGTAGGTAGTTTAAATATTTGTAATGTGTTTTGTTTTCAGACACAATATTCCCAACGTCTTAATAAGATCACCTTGGATGTTTGAATAATTTGTCAAACAGTTGAGAGCATTTTGCTATCCACGTTGCAGTTACACGCCATGGATCAGTGCAGTATGCAGCCACGCTGCTGTCATTTTGTTTGCACTAGAATATGCACATACAAATAAAACTTTATGTCCTGCACAGATGGTAGATCTCAATGTATAGTTCCCCGTGTATTAAGTGTGGCAATGGTGTGCGAAATCAACGGAGGGGGGGGGTGTATATAGGAAAAGAAAGATACAACAATACCTATTATCGACTTAAATTCATTGCTTAAACGTACTAAAGAAGAAGGTATTCCTTCGGCCATTATGAGAGTGATGGTGCCATTTGCCTCAGATTTGGAATCGTCAGAAGATAATATAGTAAATATTTCTGATATTTATCAGGAGAAATTTTTAAATTTTGGTTATGTAGAACTGATGGAATTGAAAGACGTCTCTAATTTTTACTAGGGGAAGATGACGTGAAAAAATTAAAAAAGTTACCAAAAGGCAAGTACAAATCAACGAATTGTTTAAGCAGTATAAAGGAAGAATAACAGCTTCAAACTTTAAGGCCTCTTGTAGAACATCAATGGAGAAATCTTTTTTGTCGCTTATAAGATCAATTTGCTATTCTTCAAAATGACATTCAGTTCAAATTCTGTTACATACGGAATTAAACATGAGCGAGCTGCTGGAAATGAATATATAAATCACACATCTTAGCAACATGTATACTTTGAGGAAACAAGCGTTGCAATATGTATTAAACCGGGATTTGGGGCTTCCCCAGATGGTTATTAAGTGCAGTTGTTCTAGTGTACGAGTGCTCGAAGTAAAATGCCCTCATTTATTTAGAGATGATAATATGCCCCTCAACAAATATTGATCGGTCGCGTTGAATCCATCATTGACAACGATGCATTAACGCAAAGAAAAAAACAATGTAATTAGGGGTAAAATCTCTGTCATTTTGAACTATGCTAATAATCCCAGAAATAACCAACATTACAATATACACAACGAACATTTTTACAAAGTCAAAAAATACTTAGCTAACCATCCAGAAATTGTTGTTACAAAGGCAAATAGAGGTGCAGTTACTGTTATAATGAATAAGCACCAATATGTCGAAGAGTCTCTTGATCTTTTTTCAGATATATCTACGTACAAACCGTTGCAAAGGGATCCTACATTCACTACTCAAAAAAACGTGAATGATCACATCAAAATATTACATAAAAAGGGCATGTTGGATGATTCTGAAAAGAATCGACTCAGCTACTCGACTCCCGGTATATATTATGGATTACCAAAAATACACAAACCAGTCCACTCCCTAAGACCTATCATATCTACGGTTAACAGACCTACGTACGGTATAGCTTCTTTCTTGGCCAATATCCTTCAACAGGCTTTTCCTCTTGGTGAATATAACGTTAAAGATAGCTTCTCGTTTGTGCGACAATTCAAGAATTTTCACCTACCTGAAGATCTCATTCTTATTTCACTGGATATAGCATCTCTTTTTACAAATATTTCTTTATCTATGGTCATTAACATTATTAAGGACAATTGGAATAAAATCAAGCCCTATTGTAAGATGTCTGAAGATATGTTTCTTGTCACCGTCAATTTGGTCTTTAACAATATTTACTTTGTTTTCCAAGATGAGTTCTACTTACAATTATTTGGAACTCCAATGGTGTCACCTCTATCACCCATAATCGCTCAAATGATTATGGACAATTTATTGTCTAGTGTTCTACCTAGACTACCTTATGAGATGTCTTTCCTGCTAAAGTACGTAGACGACATCGTTTGTTCATTGCCAGCTCAATATGTTGACCAAACTTTAACAACGTTTAATGACTTTAATGAACACCTTCAGTTCACTTTTGAAATTAAAGTAGATGGCAAATTACCTTTTTTGGATGTTTTGGTCATTGGAGATACTTTTAATCATCTATTATTTGATTGGTATACTAAACCAACAAACTCTGGCAGATATTTAAATTTCTATTCTAACCATTCCTTTCAACAGGTGAACACTGTTAAAGCCCTACGATATCGATTTGACATATATCAGCAAAGAATAAGAAATTATTGATAGATACTTTAGTAAATAACGGTTACCCAAAAGGAATGTTACATAAGTTAATGTATAACAACTTCTTGAGTGTGAATACTATAGAAATAGATATTACTTATAAAAAGCTTCCTTATATACAGAAGTTATCTCCTCTTTTAGTACGATTACTTAAACAACCTAAGATTGCTATCGTCTATGAGTACAATTACCCCATCCAGAATTTGTTTACGAAATTAAAGGATCGATCGTACTCCAAAATTGTTAAACAGTAACGTTATTTACAAGATCACGTGCAGTTGTAACAATAGTTACATTGGACAGTCCAGTCAGGGGCTAAACAGTCGCTTAACCCAGCACAGGAGTGATAGCAGGAAAAACTCCATAAAATATGCATTGTCTTCTCACGTTTCTGCAACCAGACATACACCATTGTTCGATGACACCATCATTTTGGACAACGAAACCTATTATAAAACTAGGCTATTTATTGAGTCTCTTTACATTAATAGAGAAAATAATCCTGTCAATAATAAGATGCATGTTGATAGAGTTCACAATGTCTACTAGCTTTATATAGTAATGATATTTTCAAACAACGTTAAAATATTACCTTTCATGATATGTAACTAATGCCATTTTTGGAACGTCCCCTGTCAATTCCATTTAATATTGTTACATTCAATCTTGTTTTTCCGTTTTAACCGCCATCGTGGCATGACGTGCCCTTCAGGCAATTCTTAAATATTTTTAAATGTTTGACCCACATTTATTATGTGAATCGTGTAGTATTAAGCATTCAAATTTTTATATTTTAATGATCAAAGTATCGAATTTTCTGTTTCCATTATAGCCTTTGAAAAAGGTGCGAAAATGTACCGAAACGTTAGGTTGTTGACTAAACAGTAAATTTTAATCTGTCGTTTGATTTGGACTACATTCCATGAAAACATACATGTTTATTATACTATATATATATATATATATATATATATATATATATATATATATATATATATATATATTGCTATGATATAGCCTTTTTGGATTTTAAGCCCCTACGATGGGTGCCATTAAATTTGATATGAAATGCCCCTTATTGGGCGTGTCATTAAGTTGCTGTGATATCCCTTATTAAGCACCACGATTAGTACGTTATATTTTATTTGTCTACCTCGACTAGCTCACTGAATGCTCGACTTCCTAATAATAAATCTGATTTTACCCTTTAAATGGATTCAAATAAAGCAGTTCAAAATCACACAATATAATAATTGATAATATGTACAATGTTATGTAACCTCAAAATTTTCCCCTGTATAGAATATTTACGTTTACCAAATTTATGCTTTCCTGAAAGCCAGCAAAAATATCTTTTAATTACTCTCAAGTATCTTCGAACGTTCTAAGATGATTTCCCTGTTTTCATACTATCAAATGACCTTTTTGATGACTCTACAAATACATAATGTATAGCAAATATTAATTTTGAAACAGTCTTTAAATAATACAATGTTTAAAAATCGCTAACCTGTAACGGTCACTGGAGATGCCTCATAGTGTCCGTTGTCTGCATCCCTTGCTGTGTCTTTGAATTAACTTTAAGTACCCTTTTGATCTCACTTTCGAACGTATTTTTAGATTTGTGTTGAGGCTTAGATCTCGACATGAACATCGACTTGCATATGAACTTAAATATCAACTTAGTACATATGACATCAACGAAACTGACATCAACGAAAGTGTCATCAATAACAGCCCTCTCAACAAAATGGCACTAACAAAAGCCGTCTCAACAAAAGCCCTGTTTTGTTAAATATTAAAAATAAATTTAATTAATTGATTAACTTTTGTCTATTTGTAGATTGGCTTATTTTTCGTCGCACAATTTTTACACTTTCAAATTCTACTTATTCTGAATTTTAACGTTTCACTAATTAATTTCATCACTTAAATTTCTACTGCATTTGAGCATTGTTTGTGCTTGGTTGAATATGAACTGACTCTTTATTCATTTCCTATCGTATTTATATGCCCTTCCCACCAATCGTTCCCATTGGCGTGTTTATTGATCAAGGCTTATACTTTGCCTTATCTCTGGCAGAACTCGGCATTTTCTCAAAATCTCTGTCGAATGCTTGGCGACAATGCTTTATCAGTCACGTAGGCGTTCTGTATTATATGGTTATTTCTCAGGATTTCCAATTATTACCCACATTCAATCAGGTAATTTTATGTTTGTAGTTTATAAGTCCAAAACTTAACATATAATGAACCGCCTGGTGTTTATTGTTTGTTACAGAATTTGGTTTTCTGAACAAATGTATTCTTCGTAGTCACGTATCCATTTTCTAATAATGACGTATTAAGATGCGTTTGCATATAGATACGTTGATATTTTCGGCGTAATTATTAAATATTTGGAATGCCAATTTATCTATGTTTCCCGTTAATTTATTTTTGATGCAATAAGTTGCTTCTAAAATCTTATCTTTACTCGTAAATTATACTTAAACACATTACTATTCTAATAAAATGGTATCGGATTATTACTAAATGAACTTCTTTCTTATGCATTAGATCAAATATCCTTTATATACAGTGTCCTCGCAATTGACTTTTTGTAGAATAGTCGATTTACTCCTATGATTGATGGAATTATTTGATTTTCTTAAAGTTAAAGTTATTTATATCTGTCCTACGACCTTTATGACTGAATCTACCCTTAAACTACCCTCTTATCATAGCATTATATATATATATATATATATATATATATATATATATATATATATATATTACTCATATTTAGACCAGGGTAGAAAATTAAATAATCACATCAAATAATTTTAATCACCGTGTAGAAGCTTTGGGAAAAGGTACGCGTTATTAAATAAAAGCGTGAAGCATAAAAATTCATTCGTTTCATTAAACATAAGAGATTTAAATCATCTACAAGACGCTTGCTATAAAAAAAAGGGGACGCAGTATTAAAAAGCTTTACATGTAATTTAATTATTCCTAGTAAAGAAACAAAGAGAAATTACGTGCAAAATTTATATTAATTAACTCTATTTTAAGTAACCGGTATTAAACAAAATGTACTGATAATAATTGAATATTTAATTAGGATTCACTAAAAATTAAAGGGTATTAATTTTAATTGAAGTTAATTGAACCATTAGTAACATATAATATCTATAAAAACTTGTAAAAACCCAATAAAATACCATGAAATAAAGCTCTGAGAATTAATAGTATATTTGAACACCTGCGTATTTTTAAAAAGCTCATTCTGCGTAAATTTTGTAGATAATTAATGGTTACAGAGAATCTTGTAGAAACCGTCGCATAATAGTTACGGGAAATGCTAAAGGTGGGTTATGTCACAGTCCACATGGACTGAAATAATCGATAATAAAGAATATCAATTTGCACCAATAAGAACAGGGTAGATAGAGACAGATAATATACGCAAGACCGAGACACATATAGTAAAAAGGCGTGAGTGGAGCAACGTCACGGGGTTGCGATTGGGTGAAAAGAAAAGGCAAAATTGAGAGGTAAAAATAACATTTCTGTATAAAATTCAGTTAGTTATTTCAAGACGTTACGAGCCGTGTTGAAATTTCTGAGATTTAACTGGGGCGAGTGCAAATTTCGTAAAAATCGCATGCCGGGCTGCGGAATGGGAACATAGCATGCGAAATTCTTTAGAATTGTCCGTTTTGGGGACTAGACCGACAGACAGGCTAACCTCTATATATACCAAGGTGAATATGAACAAGCTCTCTTAGATCTTCGACTTGATTCAATGCGTTAAACAGTGCTTTTTAGTTTTCCAGTTTTGACTAAATAATTTAAACAGTTTGCTCGAATATTTTTGTGATGTAAAACAGCTTGTTCTTTACGTGCTACAGTGAATGTACTTTAGTGCACTTAGAAAAGAAGATACAAGGTAATAAAGATTAGTATCACTGTACCAATTAGTAAAATTTACAACGACAAATGAATACACAAAAGTAGGCAGTTTTGGCGTATATTGGTGAAAGAAGTATGAATTTCTTTGTTATTTTTCGGGGGTGTTAATAATTAAATGGTTCATAAACGTGTCTGGATCCACAAAACAAGGGTCAGATATACACAGATGAGTTCCGGAAAAGCCCTGAAACAACTTTAGATAAATGGTGGTGGAGAAATTTTAAAAGCGTTGAGAATCAGAAGCCGTAAATATAACCCAGTTGGAATGGTGTGATTAACAAAAGGGACGATGTACATTGAAGCTACGAGTGCAGTAACCTTCAGGTAAATTATACTATTTTGTTCGAACTTTGATATTTTGGTGTGTGTTGAATAACTTTATAATTGATTTACTTAAAATGGACAGTAGTGAAATGGTACTAACAACAGAATTTTAATTTTAAGGTGAAATTTGCTTGTTTAAGTAGAAAGGGGTATTTAGTATTTATGTTCTGGATTATGATGAAAATTTGGGTATGTCTTTGAGCTCAATTAGACGAACCTGGTTAATTAATTAACGTAAAGGGGTGGAAGATGCTCCCTTTGTACTCAGACTCAGGTCTGCATATATTGTTATAGTAATTAGTAGGCATCCTACAAGGACTTTAATTCTGGATGCACATTAAAATGATAACAGATTTAATCTTGAAAATTTCTGATACTGAAATTTATGCTGAATTTTAATTTTGAAATTTTAATGTATTGTGAATATTGATGTAAATAGAGTTAACGTTGATGTTTGTGGTAGGAATGTGTTTGTTTTTTTTTATGAATGAGGATGAAGGTTTAATTAACAGAGCAGCCGAGGCGGAAAAGAGTAAAGAGGCGAGTAACAGAAGAAAGTCAATGGACCAACACAGTTAAGGTAATGAATAGCTTTTTGTAGGATTCACAGCATTCTTGGCGACCCAAAAGTGAGGCTCGAGTTCCAAATAAAATTTTTGTGATTTTATTCCAGGAAACTGGCGATCTGAGAGAGAGAGTTTCTGTGTGTGCATAAATTTAAGAGTAGTTTAGAGTGTGTGAGAGTGATTAGAACGTATGTAGAGAAAAGAGTGGTTAAGGAGTCAAGGAGTGGAAATTGGAAGTGACGATAGTGCATTGTGTGAGAAAATTTCTAAAATGGAAGAAGCTGGAGGCAGTAGAGATCAGTCGAGGACGGAATCAGGGGATCAAGGAAACGAAATGATAATGAGGATGCTTGAAAGAATGAACGAAGAATCGAATAGAGCGAGGGAGGAGTCCAACAGAAAATTAGAACAGCTAAGCGAAGAATCTAATAGAGCTAGGGAGGAGTCCAACCAAAAATTTGACCAATTAAATCAGGAATTAGGGGATAAAATAGAAAAATCGACTCAAGAATTTACAGAGTTTAAAAATAGTCTTACCGTAAAGATGGGGGAAGTTGAAAATATGGTAGATAAAAATGAGCGTGATATTACAGGTCTTCGACAGGAAATGGGACATTTAAGGTCCGAAGTACGCATTTTTTGTGAAGAAATAAATGTAAAAATGACTGAAGTAACGCACTCATGTAGGGATCAGTTAGGCAGGGTAGAACGCGAAGTTAGTAGTATTAAATACAACATGTCAAGTTTAACGGGGGGATGGTCCCAGATTTTCTACAGGTGGAGTATCATTGGACCAACACATGAAGTTTTATGGCGATAACAGGGTAAATCCACAAATTTTTATTAATAGTGTAAGAAATCTAGTGGGAAATTTATTTGACGAACAGACTAAACTGAATACGATAAAGGCTTTATTGAAAGACAACGCGGAAGCATGGTACAATTTAGTAGGACAGGACATAGACACCTACATAGACTTTGAAGACAGATTTTTAAAGCACTACTGGAGTGACCACAGACAAGACCAGGTACGAGACGACTTAATCACAGGAAATTTAAGGAGAATTTTCAGGAAGTAGGAGCAATATGCTATACGCAAGTATAGCATAGCAAAGCAACTGAACCCACCACTGACGGACCGACAAATTATCAAGTATTTATCACGACACTTCGAGGTAGAAGTAAGACAACACGTAGCACTACAGAACATAGTGGACAGAGAAATGTTTTTAGAATACCTGCAGAGGTACGACGACGTAAGTAGTGGACGACCTCGGGATAATAGGGAAAGACAGATCAATACAGTTAGGTTTGACAATAGACGGGACAACTATGCTAGAAGAGGGAATAGTTACGGATACCAGCGACAGAATTGGGAACAGCGACGACTATACGTTAGAAGTAATAGTTTAGGGAGGGGACCTGCACCGAGACCGGGACCTACCAGAAGGAATAGTTCACCGGACATGAGTGGGACTGCTAATACAGACACGGAACGAGTGGAAACGCCTAGGACATACGCTGAGGTGACGGCTAGACCAGGACCGAGTAGGGAAAACAGACCTGGACAGGATTTTTAGAACGCGACAGACCACTAGATTTCAGTGTAAATGTATATGAACATCCACGTGAATTTTTCAAAATTGAGGAGGAAGTAGAGCCAGAAACTAACGAAAAATTATGTTTGCCAATTGTTAATATAGAAATTTTGAGAATAATGTAGAAGTATTACTTGATACAGGGGCAGAGGCGAGTTTAATATCGGATGAATTCGTCCGCAAAATTAGGGATAAGGTTTGTGATAGAATTATGCCTATAAAGCGTAGCCATTTAGTAGCTCCAAATAAAAGAAGTTTGCTGTAGTAAATAGTGTTGTGGTGCTTAGGATAGATATAGGAGGTTTAAGCTGTGAACAGGAGTTTGTAATTGTGCCTGGACTGAAGTTTCAGAGCATTTTAGGTGTTGACTGTATGATGAAGTTAGGGTGTTGATAGATATGGAACGGAAGGTAGTAAGGATTAAAGATAGGGTAGTGCCATGGAAGGGCAGTTATGAAGTCACAGAGGATGACACGGGGTTTAGTATTAATGTAGTAGAGGTAGAGGATGATGAAGTTAAACAGATCAACACAATAAGATGTCCAGAGGATAGGAGAGTAGAGGTTCAAGCGTTATTACAAAAACATGCAGAATTAGTGTGGGTAGAAGCAAGCACAGCGTTAGGCTATGAGCACAGATTGGAAGTGGATAATTCAGAACCGTTCAACGCAAAGGTTTATCCAATTCCAGCAGCATATCGGGAGCAGGTGAAGGCAGAATTAAATAAAATGTTGGAAGATGGCATAATAGAGGTATCAAACACTCATTTCATAAATCCGTTGGTGGTAGTTAAGAAAAAGGATGATAGCATTCGTTTATGTTTAGATGCACGAAAAATTAATCAACGGACCAAACCGCAATTCCATTGTCCACCATCCATGGACACACTTTTGACGAGATTAAGTGGCAAGTTTATTTTAGTAAATTAGATTTAAGGAATTCATTCTGGCTGATTCCATTACACAAAGATTCTAGAAGGTACACAGGATTTTCCGTAGAGGAAAAATCTATAATTTTAAGGTAGTACCGTATGGTTTGTCAACGTCAAGTGCAGCATTAATTAAGGCAATGCAAGCAATTTTAGGAACATATGAGCAATTCTGCATACACTATGTGGATGATATTTTAATTTTAGTGAAACTGAGGAACAACATTACTCTCATTTAGAACGGATATTATTAGAGCTTAAATTAGCAGGATTGAGGCTGAATATAGAAAAATGTGAATTTTTTCAAAAACTGTTAAATTTCTGGGGTATGTGGTGAACACTCAAGGTATGTGTATCGATAAAGAAAGATTGTCCGAACTTTTGACATATCCGAGACCTAATAATATTAGGAAATTAAGAGCTTTTTTGGGGGTCCTTAACTTTTATAAAAAGTTTGTACCGGGATTTGCTGAAAAAGCGAGTCCATTGTTTAAACTTCTGAAGAAGGGAGTAAGATGGAGTTGGACGGAAAGTCAAGAGGCTGCATATCTAACACTGTTGGAACAATTTCACGACCAACTAATTTTGAGGCATCCCAGATTTGATGTAGGTTTCGTACTGAGGACGGATGCATCGGATAGTGCGTTAGCAGCAGAGTTGTACCAAGTACAAGAGGGGGAAGAGGTGCCCATATCTTTTGTTTCACGCACACTGAAGCCGCATGAGGTAAATTACACGATTAGTGAAAAGGAGATGGCAGCAGTGGTGTTTGGTGTTACGAAGTTAAAATTTTTTTTGATCGGAAGACATTTTGTAATCGAAACGGATCATTCGGCGTTGTGTGCGTTGATGAATACAAGATTTTCTAACAATCGAGTATATCGATGGGGGTTGTTACTACAGGAGTTTGACTTTGAGATTAAATATATTAAGGGAGAAAACAATTTTATAGCAGACGCGTTTAGTAGAAACCGAGACAAGGATAACAAAAGACCGTGTGACATCATGATTGCCATGAACTTTCTACTACAAAATGATTCAGTATATGGAGAAGAGGAGATCTTGAGGAACCAGAGGCAGAGTGAGGAGTTACAGATTATTAGAACGAAGTTAGAAAACGAACCGGGATTTAAAAACTTCCATATGATAAACGGATTTTTGTGTAAAAAAATTCAAGACTTGGAAGTGTATGTAGTGGATAGGGTACAAGCAAAATTAATTATCAAAGATCTGCACTTAAGATATGGTCACATAGGGATCCGAAAGACATGGTTAATTTTTAGGGAAACGTTTTTTTCAACTAAAGACTTAGGGTTAGTAAAATCAGTCATCAACACTTGTCACTTATGTACTTTAGGAAAGTACAAAAATAGTACGAGTCAAGATGTGGTACAAAGTATACACGTACAAAATCCCTGGACTTAGTTGCTATTGATTATTTGAGTAATCTAGTCCGAAGTACAAAAGGACACAAACATGTGCTGATTGTGACTGATGTGTTTTCAAAATTTACCAAATTATATCCCACTCGGGATTGTAATACAGTCGGAACAAACAAGAAATTGGAACAATTTTGTAGGAAGTAGGAACTTTTAAACGAGTATTAGCAGACAATGCTACATATTTTAATAATCAAAGATTTAGGGATTATTGGAGAGGCAAAACATTAAAGTGGTGTTTTGTAGCATAAGGCATCCTCAAGCTAATCCAGCTGAGCGATATATTCAAGAGACGGTTAAGTTCTTGCGTTTGGCGTCACATAGGAATCATCGTTTATGGGAGGACAATTTGTCCAAGGTTGAATCTTTTATCAATGAAACCCCTAGTACCGTGACAGAAACCAGTCCCATTATGCTGATCAAGCAACAGTATCCCGAAAGACCATGGCAAATTGTGCCTAGGGACGATGAATTTCAACAACTTTTGGTAGATGTGAGGGAGAGGTTAAGGAAGAGAGCTGAAAAATATACAAGGAAGATTTAAGTAAAATTTAAAGTGGGAGACCAGGTAGTAGTAAAAAGCTTGAGAGTAGGGAAGAGAGATAGGATGACATGTGCTAAACTACACTTGCCATATGAGGGACCTTTTGAGATAGGTGAAGTAGTAGGGAGTGCACGTATTTATTAAGGGAAGTAGGTACGGGAAATGAGAGGGGACGGTTTCACGTCAACCTACTATTCCCTTATACCGGAGAACCATCACCACAGGAGAAATAGGTGTATAATAGAGTAAAATTTAAATAGGATAGGGATAGAATAGGTGTATATAGAAGAGTAGAAGTAGGTGTGTATAGAAAATAAAGCTAGGTATATAGGATGAGAAGGAAAATTAAATGTAGGAAGAAAATAAGATAGGTTAAGTGTAGATATTTCTTATAAGATTAGTGGGGAGTTAGGAATAGAATAAGAATAGGATAGGTATATAGGATTAGGTGGGGGGAAGTGAAGTATAGGGAAGATTAGTTAAAAGTTAGGAATAGGATAGGTATATAGGATGTATATAAGATTAGATGGATAAGTAGGATGAAGTTAGGGATAATTTCAGTTTATAAAATTAGGTGAGAGTTAGGAATAGGATAGGGATATAGCATAGGTGTAAATATTTTTTTTGGATTGGATATAAGTTAGGTAAGTTAGATAGATAAGGGCAGAGAGAGATAGGCATTTTTTTTTGTAAATTTTGTTTGCGGTTTAAATATATTATATTTGAATTCAAATAAGTGGGATTATTTGTATTCAAATAGGGGGAAAATACTCATATTTAGACCAGGGTAGAAAATTAAATAATCACATCAAATAATTTTAATCACCGTGTATAAGCTTTGGGAAAAGGTACGCGTTATTAAATAAAAGCGTGAAGCATAAAAATTCATTCGTTTCATTAAACATAAGAGATTTAAATCATCTACAAGACGCTTGCTATAAAAAAAAGGGGACGCAGTATTAAAAAGCTTTACATGTAATTTAACTATTCCTAGTAAAGAAACAAAGAGAAATTACGTGCAAAATTTATATTAATTAACTCTATTTTAAGTAACCGGTATTAAACAAAATGTACTGATAATAATTGAATATTTAATTAGGATTCACTAAAACTTAAAGGGTATTAATTTTAATTGAAGTTAATTGAACCATTAGTAACATATAATATCTATAAAAACTTGTAAAAACCCAATAAAATACCATGAAATAAAGCTCTGAGAATTAATAGTATGTTTGAACACCTGCGTATTTTTAAAAAGCTCATTCTGCGTAAATTTTGTAGATAATTAATGGTTACAGAGAATCTTGTAGAAACCGTCGCATAATAGTTACGGGAAATGCTAAAGGTGGGTTATGTCACAGTCCACATGGACTGAAATAATCGATAATAAAGAATATCAATTTGCACCAATAAGAACAGGGTAGATAGAGACAGATAATATGCGCAAGACCGAGACACATATAGTAAAAGGCGTGAGTGGAGCAACGTCACGGGGTTGCGATTGGGTGAAAAGAAAGGCAAAATTGAGAGGTAAAAATAACATTTCTGTATAAAATTCAGTTAGTTATTTCAAGACGTTACGAGCCGTGTTGAAATTTCTGAGATTTAACTGGGGCGAGTGCAAATTTCGTAAAATCGCATGCCGGGCTGCGGAATGGGAACATAGCATGCGAAATTCTTTAGAATTGTCCGTTTTGGGGACTAGACCGACAGACAGGCTAACCTCTATATATACCAAGGTGAATATGAACAAGCTCTCTTAGATCTTCGACTTGATTCAATGCGTTAAACAGTGCTTTTAGTTTTCCAGTTTTGACTAAATAATTTAAACAGTTTGCTCGAATATTTTGTGATGTAAAACAGCTTGTTCTTTACGTGCTACAGTGAATGTACTTTAGTGCACTTAGAAAAGAAGATACAAGGTAATAAAGATTAGTATCACTGTACCAATTAGTAAAATTTACAACGACAAATGAATACACAAAAGTAGGCAGTTTTGGCGTATATTGGTGAAAGAAGTATGAATTTCTTTGTTATTTTTCGGGGTGTTAATAATTAAATGGTTCATAAACGTGTCTGGATCCACAAAACAAGGGTCAGATATACACAGATGAGTTCCGGAAAAGCCCTGAAACAACTTTAGATAAATGGTGGTGGAGAAATTTTAAAAGCGTTGAGAATCAGAAGCCGTAAATATAACCCAGTTGGAATGGTGTGATTAACAAAGGGACGATGTACATTGAAGCTACGAGTGCAGTAACCTTCAGGTAAATTATACTATTTTGTTCGAACTTTGATATTTTGGTGTGTGTTGAATAACTTTATAATTGATTTACTTAAAATGGACAGTAGTGAAATGGTACTAACAACAGAATTTTAATTTTAAGGTGAAATTTGCTTGTTTAAGTAGAAAGGGTATTTAGTATTTATGTTCTGGATTATGATGAAAATTTGGGTATGTCTTTGAGCTCAATTAGACGAACCTGGTTAATTAATTAACGTAAAGGGGTGGAAGATGCTCCCTTTGTACTCAGACTCAGGTCTGCATATATTGTTATAGTAATTAGTAGGCATCCTACAAGGACTTTAATTCTGGATGCACATTAAAATGATAACAGATTTAATCTTGAAAATTTCTGATACTGAAATTTATGCTGAATTTTAATTTTGAAATTTTAATGTATTGTGAATATTGATGTAAATAGAGTTAACGTTGATGTTTGTGGTAGGAATGTGTTTGTTTTTTTTTATGAATGAGGATGAAGGTTTAATTAGGTGAGCAGCCGAGGCGGAAAAGAGTAAAGAGGCGAGTAATAGAAGAAAATTAACCAACGGACCAGTTAATTTAATAAATTTGAGAGAGGATTCACAGCATTCTTGACGCCCAATCTGTGGGGCTCGATTCGAAAACCGTAGTTCCCGGATTTTGGTGGTATCACAGCAATATATATATATATATATATATATATATATATATATATATTTATATCTCATTTCACAGCATGTTTGATAGAAGAAACTGGACTGTTGTATTTAAAAGACGATCAGTTATAGTTTTACCTACTTCAGATGCAGATGCATTTAACAGGTGCGGCACACTGTGATTTTATAGTATGGTATCCAAACAGACATTTAAATACATTTAAATACATCAAGAAATTGTTAAAGCTATGAACTACCATAGATGTGTGATGGTCCCAGGCTATCAAGTCAATTTTTTAGGGTTCCGTACCCTAAGTATAACGGAACCTTTATAAGATCACTCTCGTGTCCGTCCGTCCGTCTGTCACAGAGGTTTTTCTCGAAAACTATGTAACGTAGGAATTTGAAATTTGGCACAATGCTAGGTCTTTATGGCGCGCACATATATCGACAGTCAGAAAATAGAAAAATTTTTTTAGATTAAAATGGCGGGGGTTAATTCGGTCAAAAGGAAAAAAGTTTTAATAAGTATATCGTGTGAGGTATCATTTGAAAGAGGATTCTAAAAGGCTTCTAAAAAATTATTTTTTTTATTTTCGGTCCAGTAGTCTTCATGATATAGCTCAAAATGTGCTAAAAATGACCGTTTCCCCCCCTGTTCTCCTACATTTCCAAAGCTATATTTTTGATTTTAATATGAATAGTAGCTATTGAGTCAAAGATTATCGGAAAACTGCAGGTTTTTTTGATAGTGTAATAGTTGTTGTAAAAAAAATTTTAAACAGTAATAGACAACGTATTTACTAATGTACCAGTACAATGTGAGACAATATATTCATTTTTCAGTTATCACAATCAAATTTGGATAAGATTTAAATATACATGAAAAATAAAAACAACTTAATTTGGTTTATTGATTGCTCACTGTAGTATTGGTACGGAACCCTAATAGTGCGAGCTCGATTCGCTCTTGGCTAACTTTTTATTGTACATCAAGAAGGTAAAGCAGCTGTTGAAACATGCTGTGTTTGCAAAAATTTTGATAACTGGCATGAAATGATCCAGTGTCAGAATGACACTTATGAAATGCGAGGGTATCGTCTACAATGTGCAGGAATTCTGACATTCCAGGCTCATGGTTGAGTTACATGTGCAATGAGTAGTGATTCTTATAAATATAAAATAAAAATCAACTTGGTCAGTATTTATTTTATAAGAATTTTTTTAAACATAAATGTACATTTGTGTATTTATATGCATACATAATTACATATAACTGAATTTATACAATATAACATTATAATGATTATGTATAATGACACAGATGAAGGATGTAAATTAATTAGAGCACAACACACCTATACAATTTTATCTATTGTTGAAATTTGTTCGCCTTCTGACACTAGAGATATTGGTCGTTAATCTTGTATGATTCTGTATTTGTTTTTCATCAATCCAATAACCCTTTCTACACGAATTCTTACATTTGCTAAGGAACGGGTTTCTTCAAGCTCGATAGGATATAGCTGAACCCGTCCTTTGGTAAATACTTCCTGTATTGATACATGTGCTCGTAATATTTGTACAGAGTCGAGTATTTTAAATCCTCTATCAGCAAAAATCATATCGCTTTTAGGTATGTTATATAAAAAGGAACTATTTGTAGTAATGTGTTTGTCAGATGTCCTGCCATTCCATGATTCACTAATATAATCTATAGTACCCAACGGAGTAATACCTATTAGAAATTTAATGGCATATGATGGTGTTCCTAATTTGATCAGCATTGCGCAGATACTAATAAGTTAGATGGTGTTTCTATAATTATTTCAGAGTAATCAATCATTATAATACAGACGCTGGCTACAGTTCTGTATTTGAAGGTCCCTGAAAAACTCTGTTGTATAGTGTTCCTTTACGGCTAAATTATCAATTTTTCTTTGTTTGCACGAAAAAAATCGTACATTTAATTTCTATGCAGTTTTAAGTCTTTCTTATATGAAATAATGTGTGTAAATCAAATTTCAAAATTATTGTTAATTTGAAACTCATGTAACTAACAACAAGTGATAAAAATAATTAAAAAAATGTACTGTGGACAAAGATTTTACCAAAAAGTGAAAACCTGAACTCACCTCTCCAATCTCCACGTACACCCACGCCTTTCTAAGTAGATGGTGCGCCGTAACGCCGATCCCGTGTAGTCCAGACTGGTATAGTTATTAGTATAGTTTTGTTCAGTCTTGTGTTGTCGCTCGTCATTTCGTATTAGTTACGTCTTAATAATTTAGGTACAGTGATACAGTGTAATTATACTAAACTTAGAATATGGAAGAATCCGAACTTTCTTTGCGACGTAGTGGTACAAAGTTCAATATTAAATAATGTGTTATTTGTCAAAAATCCTATAAAGTGGAGGTACTGACAAGCAAACAAAATGGTTGCGAAACAATTCGGTGGGCTGCTAATGAACGAGACGTAATATATGACAGACTAAAAAGTGTTCCATGTGATACAATTTTTGCTTATCACACGACAAATGCGGGTTTTCGAAATTACACAAAAAAAACGAAAGTAGAAAGAGCCGCTAAAAAAATAACGGAAGAAGATGAAGTATCAGGTTTTCAAACAGATGGTGCAAAATATTGTCACGCAAGAATACACACTTCAGGAGACCACTGAAGCTCTTTTAGGAGTTTTTACCACAGGTTGCAAAGTTTATGACAATTTTCTAAAGGTGAGATTTGAAGATTTAAACAAACCTATTTTTGACACTTTACCAACGGTAAAACATCCACCGTTCAAAGCAACCAATCAAACTGCTCCACAAAAACAAGCAAGAGTCATTATAAAACAAAATAGGGAGGCCAGCGCATGATTGATTTAGCTAGAGAACGAAATTACAGTATGACGTCAGTACTAAGTTTTGAACTGACCCATGATAATTTACTTTTTGAAAACGATGACATTTTAAAGAAAGAAACACAAAAGTCATATGTCTGAGGAGCTGGAGGTGATACTCGGCAAAGAAAATTTTTCCATGTCCTCAACCACTGATAAATTTTGCCTTATGGTAGATGTAATGATGGGGCTTAAAAAATACAATGGAAGAGTATGAAGTTGCATTTTGCAACATGATAACTATGACATTAAAAGGACAACTTAGTAGAGTTGATTTTGTTTTCGACAGCTACCTGGAAATGTCAGCAAAGTCTGCAAAAAGATTACGGCGATATGACGACGAACACATTTCACTTCACGAAATCCCGGACCATGTACTCTTGCCTGTTCAAGCGAAAAAGTTTTGGGGCTGTATCCGAAACAAAGTCATGCTTCAAAGTTTTCTTCGAAAATACATTCTTCAGCATGGTCATGTCTTTTGGCCTGAAATTGAACTTGTTTGCAATGCCACAAATACCGAGTCATGTCAGTCCAATTCAACACGTTCCCTGGTCAGCTTGGATACATTACAAAGGATTGATATAGAGGAAATAGATACACGTATAATGATTCATATTCTACATGCAACAAATGAAGGACATGGTAAAATATGCGTTTTATCTGCTGACACCGATATAGCAATAATAGCATTATATCACCTAGGAACATTTGAGGCTAATGGAATGGAGGTAAGGGTGTTGTTTACTTGTATTATTATGATTACATTACATTATGTATTTAGGAACTTTGGATACGAGCGGGATTGGGTGCTCAGAAAAGAAATGTCCCGTTACATATTATGGCTGCACTCCATGGGCCAGAATTGTGTTCTGTTCTCCCTGGCCTTTATTACCTAACTGGGGCAGACTATACCATTAAAGTTGGAACGAAGCGCAGTGCTCTTCGTGCAGCACCGTCGAAATATCTTCATTATTTTGCTCGAGGTATAAAATAATTTTGCTATTTAGTTTTGTATCATATTTCACGGCGTCCTACTATTGATAGATATATCCGAAGAGAACATCGAGAGCTCAATTCAATGTGCAGAAGAGTATCTGGTTCAAGTTATTCACAAAAATAATGTTTCTAAAACCTCCAATGAACTTAGATACTGGATGTATCATCACGGAAGAACATTTTCTATATCGCAACTGCCGCCTACGACTGCATCCATAAAATTACATATTTTGCGAGTTATCTATGTTGTTTATAGCCAAATTAACTGTCTTGAGAAAGGAGTTACACCACTTAATCCTTTGTTATTTAGATACAAGGAAGAAAACGGTTGTCTTATACCAAGATCAGTTACTACTATTTTTCCGTCTACAGAAGAATTAGTACCAAGCTGTAACTGTGTAAAGTGCACCCGTAAGAATAATTGTTGTAGTTGTATTTCGGAACTACAATGTTGCTTCTTTTGTCATTGTCGTACAACAAGCCAGGGTATGAATCTTTACGATAATAAATAATATTTTTAAGCAGTAGGAAGAATAAAATTCAGAATATTTAAACATTTTTTCTTTTATTTCGAAGAAAGTCAAAACCTGATGATATAAATAAAACTTACGAAACGTTGGCATGTTAGAAGTACAACTTTAGGTATTAGGTATTTTTATCACAGAAGATATATTTTTCTTGATAATATATATTTCATATGTACTGCACCAGCTTGAGCTTGAGCAATACATGGTCAATTTTGTGACAATGAATATGGTAACACCTGTTAAAAACTGACCATATTTGGGCCTGGTTACAAAGAAATTTTTTTTTTTAAACTTTACTAAATGATCTTAGGATGGGATACAGGACCGTACCCAGCGTATGAACTATTGTTTTATTATGAAAAGTTTTCTTGAAACACGTTGGTAAGCGTTTTTCTTAAAACATCTCTATCCGACCAAAATACTGCGACTTTTAAATGTAAATACATTACATTCAAAATATTGTAAAGATGGGTAAACCTATATTAAATCTATAGGATAAATCTTTTAAGTTAAGATTTAATCAAAGTTTCATAAATTTCAGCAATACTGCTTGAAAAACGTCCAGAATATTGTTTGTGTTTTAAAAATTTAAAAAGAATTGAAAACACCTTAAAACTTTTCAAACCTGTATAATATTTGGTTTTTGATCATTATGTACAAAAGTTTCTACTGCTAAAGTCTCTACTTTTAACTGCAATATACAGAATTGTTTATTAATGAAATCATAATTTTCCAATAGTTGATTCAAGTTTTGTATGGTTGTGTCTCTTTGGCGCACTTTATTATTTTCCTTTTTCTTTATAGGATTTTTCAAAGATGAAGTTTGGGAGGTTCATTCGATTCCTAAGAATAAAAGGTACATTAATAAATCTATACACATAAAATGCACTTGAATTGATTACGTTAGTTTTAACCTAACTATATATTTGCACAAATTAACATTAATTACTGTACTTTCATAAATATCTACCTGCATCTATTTGTTGTTTTCGAGCTGCATAAGCTGCCTTCTTTAAGTTACAGCCATTAGTATAACCCATGTGAACACGTGGAATCTAATCTGGGTTAATAACGTCCTTTAATACAGCTAGTTTTTCTGTAAAGACTCTATAAAAGCATCAAAATGTAAACAATAGAACTTACCAGAAATAAAGTGTTTACTGCAAACTTTTATATACTTCAATTTGCTTGGAGTGCAATCAGTTCTTTTATTGCAGCTAAGCACTTTTCTCTTCGAAATTTCGTTAATTATTCGTATACTGCATGAATTGAAAATTTAAAGCTGTGGGGATGCTAAAAAATGAAGCATTATTGCGTTCTCCACGGTTCCCACGTATGACTACACAACAAAATGCTGGAGCATCTTAAAGTTTACTATTATTCTGAAATATTTATTAAAATATACTACTGTAACACTTTAGTTATTTTATAAAAAATACGTAAGTAATCTGTATTTCGCGCCTTAATACATAAGCAGCGGATGGAACCTGGTTGCCCCATGACGTTATTTTTAACAATTGACGGACGTCATATTAGAAAAATGAATACTGAGTAACAACATGGTAGTGTCTCACAACCCATCAACAACTAATAACATACAAAAATAAAGTACCTAAGAGTAATTAGTAGCGAGTCTCAAATGACACGTTACAAAGTTTAAAGATAATGAGAAATCGAAATCCTAAAGTTGCCAAAAGGAAAAGAGACTTATTTTGTTGGAGTGCATGGATTGAGAAATGGGAATGATAAAGAAGAGCGGTTGTTGAAGTTCTCTACAAACTGTCGACTGAAAATTGAGAATACTATTCTAAAACGATTAGGGCAGGAGATCATATCCATACAAGAAATCATGAGCTAAAGATAGATAAATACATATAATTGACTATGTTATGTGAAACAAATGTTTAGTAATCAAATTCAAGATGGCATTGTGTATCCAGAACTAGACGTTGATAGTCATAACAAACTCGTTATGATAGAATGTTAACTAAGTCTTAAAACCTTGACAAAAAGATCTAAATCAAAGAAGTAGAATTTGGAGAAAGTGCAAGAAGAGTATGAGGGAGAATTTTACAATACCATATTGCAAATGGCTTTAATAGCAAAGGAAATACAGAACCAGTAGAAAAGCGGATAATTAGTAGAATAGAATACTTCCTGTATATTTCTTGTGGTTTGTTTAGCATTTTTTAAAAACTATGAATGGTTTAATTCCCAAAGAAGATTAAGAAAAATAGTAGAATAGAATTTTACATCAGCATAAAGTCTTGACAGCAAATTATTGGTTGAAAACCTTGGTTAAAAATTCAAGTTGATGGATAAACGTGCAAAATATAAGAACTTCAAACACGTGCGCCGAAGTACAGTGTATAAGCAACTTCGAAATTGAATAGAAATTTAGGATAATCAAGTAAGAATAGATCAGTAAAAGGTGTTCAGAAGTTGAAAAACTAATAGTTGTTGGTATCCTACACACCATGTATGGGACAGGAAAGGAATGTTTTGGTAAAAGTAAACAAATAATTTATTAAGCAAAGGTGTAAAACCTTTATGCAGGGGCAATGAAAAGATAAGTAGGCGGATAGATTATATTGAGAAGCTACATAAAAGAAATGGGTTAAAGGTTAATGTGGTAGAAAAGGAGGAGTCGTTGATATTCATGAGAAACAGGACCCGATTTTAAGAATTGAAATTCAAACTAGAATTTAAAGACAGTCATTAGACTTGCTCGTAATACCGAAGAAATATCGTTAAATTTTACTAAAAGTGTATTTGCAATGATAACTATAGAAATCTAAAGAAGACAAGTATGAAGATTACGAACAATTAGTTAACGTCGCGTGCGTCAAACATTTTAAATCCTACTCCTTACTGAAAAATTGAGCGAAACGTGGAAGAGAAGCTAAGTAGGGACATAGTAAGTTTGTTTTAGAGAAAATATAGGTGCAAAAGAGGTAATCCAGGCTCTAGCATTACTGACAAAATGCAGAATAAAGAGCAATAAATCAACATGTTTCAGATACTGTGAAAGATAGGTTAAAATTTGTGGATAGGATATTACTTACATAATCTAAAATTATAGTAGATGAACAAGTGAACAAAACTAACATATAGATGTGTCAATATTTTTCGCTTTCTTTTCTTTATAAGTTATACATGGAGCATTTGATTAGGAAATTAAAAACTAGTGAATACTGGAGTAAATATGCAAGGTGAAAAGTATCAACTTTATAATTAGTATAAAAAACTTTTAAGGGGTAGCTACAATATGAAAATTAACAAAAATAAAATAAAAGTAATAAGTGTAAGAAAGATAATAAAACTGGGCTCTTGAAATTTCAAATTTAAATATAATGGAAGAGTATTTAAGAACTGTACTATGAGTGAAATAGAGGGAGAAATATTGAAGACTTTAAAATGTGATGGTATAGAAAAATATTGAAAATTAATTGAATAAATACGATAATAAATGTAAAGGTACTAAAACTAATTGTGATGCGCGGTCTATTTAGGAAAATATAGTAGATAGCAGGGTCAACATCAATTACAGTATTCAGAACAGGTGTCACTGATATTAGAAGAAAATGTAGATGAAATAATTTATGTAAATAGACAAGGACCTTAGTACCCTACTCAAATTTTAAACGATATAAGTCGTGCAGTTTATGTTGATAAGCAACTGATACTGAGTACGGATGTTTGTTTGGAAAGTTGTATCAAACCAGCCAACTGGCTGATGATAAAAAATCAGTATGTTGTTATACAAACTATTAATTTGCGTATTTATACTGGTTTTACACTGAAAGTGGTTAACCATTTCATTAAAAACACCTTCTTCAAATTCGCTTATTAGCTGTTATGTTATTATAATGATTAGTATTTGGTACATATCCTCTTAAATGTGAAAACTGTACATACAAAAGATAGATAAGCTAATTTTGATTGTTTAGTAAATTGTTGGATTGTCGACTTGGACAATCACATCTAATAATGACTATGATGATGAAAAAATAATTAGTTTAGTATTTTTCCTCTCGATAATTAGCCTTAAGCGTTTATTACCTTTATCATATTTACAGTACTGACATAAATTAAGTTTCTCGCTTCACCTGTGTACCCTTAATACGTAATGGAGTTATAGCCATAACTAAAATAGGTCTCGCATATTTCGAACATTGTTGTACTATACATTATTCCTCGATACTTAATAAAGTATTTAAAAAATTTTTGTATAACATAGTTTAAGCTTTAAATATGACATTCGGGAACTGTTGGAATGACTAATTATGATAAACTCGTACACCTAGGAGTTTCGAAAAGTTTTGTGAATTTTTTACATTTTTATATAATTCTGTGTTGACATATACATGCTTGTATTTAAAATCCTTTTTCCTGTTAATTTCACAAATACTATGTACTTGCAGGTTTAAAGTAACGGAGTGAATAGAGTCCGTAGAATGGTACAAAGTTGACAATTCTGCGAATTATTTTGTGTTGATCAATAGACATTTTCTTATTCTTATTTGCAGGT
Source organism: Platerodrilus igneus (assembly GCA_036346225.1). NCBI lineage: Eukaryota > Metazoa > Arthropoda > Insecta > Coleoptera > Lycidae > Platerodrilus > Platerodrilus igneus. Next base: position 2,897,731 of record JARFIW010001179.1, on the reverse strand, counting down.
CCAGTAATCTTCAAATAATAACTATTAGTAATTAACAATAACGAGATAGATAATCAAATGTAATTAAACAAACCCGTTCGTAATATTTTTATCTCTCCTCCACTTATATACTCCAGTTACGCATGCTATAAGCGTTGAATCATTAAATACTGAAATTGCACAGACGGGGCGGGAATTCAGTTACAAATTAGGGGCACCGGCCAACTACTGTGGTGCGGAAGTGCGTCTTTATAAAAACAATAAAAGAGAACAGAACAAAAATCGAAAGCTACGTTATCAATAATACTTACCTTGAAAAGTTTTCAACCTGTCATAAAGTTTAGGCACCAACTTCTCTAGTCTAGTGAGAATCCTATGGACGATGAGTATTCCTGGGGATTCTAAGTACGCCGATCTCCTGGTGGAATGAAGTTCCTTTTACAAAATGCTACCATATATGCTTAAACAAAACAAAACAACAAATTTCAACTTATTGCGTCACCTAAATCTATTTTAATACAACATTGTCTACTTTTTCCTATAAACAGGTATATATGTTGCTATGACAACGGCCGCGCGTTGGAGCGTCACTAAAAGAGTGCTGCGATACAGGTACAGCAAATTGTAAAATTTGAAATTGTTAACTTACCGTCCTTTCTACCTTGTCTTTGCCTGGCTAGCTCAACGAATTAATGGAATTTTCTAAATAAAATCAAACAGCTATATCACAAAGCATCTATACAGTCTAAAATATTTTCTCTCTTACAAAATCATGTAGAACATTTACAGCATAGTTTTTTTCAACCATAAAATTTTTCCTAAGAAGTACTAAATTATCAAAAATATTCCTCGCCTAAAGTTGCTTACAATTTACAGAACTCGCATCTCCTCTCTTGTGGATAGTATACCTGGGTTTTTATTACCATGCTTGTAAGGTTTTTTGGCCAAAAAATTCCTTGACAGAAATCTATTAAAAATGGCAGAGTGTTTCGAACTCTGAACACAAACTTCCTGGTAAACACTCTTACAAAAAAATTATTATATAATTAAGTAGAAATTTGAATGTAAATGACAAATATTCAAATATTAGTTACAAACAATGTTTTATTAGTAATACTTGCAAAAATCTACGAAGCGTTTTTCAATTTCTAATTAAATATTTTCCCCTTCCATTCTTTAATTGACATCAAATTCCAGTTTATAAAATCATGCATAAAATCTCTATTTAGAAACCATTGTGTATCCTCGGCTTATTTATTTAAGTTAATTTTTAAATCGCTTTTTATCTTGAAGAATTTTTCATGTTCATTATATTTATTAACTTCTATATTTATATGCAGGATACGTTTAACTTTATCAACGTTATATTTTATGAATGATTTCTTTATTCTCTGTTACATTGTAATCATTAAATTACGATATGCACAAGGCATACTTTAAAACAATCTCTTGAAAGTAACATTTTGCCATCGAATTTATGAATGAATTTTTTTAATAAAAATCGCCGTTTATATAAAAAAATTATCTATTTTCTAGTACGTTACAGCTTCATGCGGAACATAGTACACGGTAACGATGCAAAATGGTTGGGAATTTCTCATTAACGTCGAAATAGTCGCACTTTATTACCTCGTTAGTGTTGATTTATGTGCGTTGTCCGTCTTGCTCTAACACATAAGGTTATTGGTCACATCGCATCTCTCCTACAGTGATTGCGAGAGCTAATAATTAATTCTTATCTATTATTATGGGTTTTTTAATGCTCCGGCCTCTTCTCGGAATAAAAGTTTTTTACTATTTAGCTCATACGAAATTGAGGCATTTATTCTCTATTCCTCTCGAAATTTCGAAAACATGTTTTATTTAAATTGAATTTACATTGTACAGAGTCAATTTGGTTAATTATTTTAAACTTGAATTGTTTTGTCTACGGGTTTTACACATGCACATAGAACTGCATTTTCGTAATTGTAATAAAGGATTGCATTTTACTGAAGAAACGTGCTTTAATACACATAATTAAGATTAAAACGTTTGTTTTTAGCAAGATTGATTGTAGTTTCTTAAGCATAATGCGTAAAGCTAGTACTATTCTATGCTATTTACAGAAAATGAAGAGCATTTTTATATGCATCAGAAATGTATTGATAATTAATGAGTGAAAATAAATGGTTTTGTACTTATCTTAGAGTGATCATTTACAAGTACATTACATTTGATTTTCCAATGCTCCACCCGAAGGTACTACATTGGCCAGGAAGCGAGTTTTTTTTACCTGGAAAATTTGAAATTTTGCCGAATCCTTGCTGTTCCAAGCAAGGTAGGGATTTTTAACGTGCGTGACAACACTCACACACGGGACCTCCATTTTACCTCTCATCCGAACGAGGGTGTATTTTTGTGAAAAATGCTCGCCTAACATTTTTCAAGCGGACCGTGTCGGGATTCGAACCCGGGACCTTGGGCGTAGTAGTCACACACATACCACTACGCCACGGAGCCGCCTCATTTACAAGTACATTACATGTGATTTTCCAATGCTCCACCCGAAGGTACTACATTGGCCAGGAAGCGAGTTTTTTTTACCTGGAAAATTTGGAATTTTGCCGAATCCTTGCTGTTCCAAGCAAGGTAGGGATCTTTAACGTGCGGGACAACACTCACACACGGGACCTCCATTTTACCTCTCATCCGAACGAGGGTGTATTTTTGTGAAAAATGCTCGCCTAACATTTTTCAAGCGGACCGTGTCGGGATTCTCATTTACAAGTACAGCTTAAATGTGTGTTTTCGCTATTGTACATATTAATTGCTATGCATTTACAATAGCTTATTATACAGGGTGTATTTATACACACGGACTTGCGTTTTCCGCTTGGTAAAAAGTAAACTGGTTATATACAGGGTGAAACCATGAAGTTTTGGAAATTTCTATTTTTTTTAGAATTCTTTTATATTTTAGTGAGCTTTATTTGTAGTTTTATTTGCACCTTTGGATGTTACTAATAACTTTGCGCATATTATGGTAGAATCTAGTCCGCACAGACATAGTATTTGATGGAATTACTGGCTGCATTTGCATTACACTTGCGATAAGGATTCGGTAGGTCTCGCCCATGCTTAACTAACGTAACATTACCTACAATAAACATAAACAGCTCGTAACTGAGAATTTAGGTATAGCTGGTCAGTTAGTTACATTATCATAATGAATGGTAGTTGTATTTAGTTGTTAAATTTTTAATTTTCAACCTGATATTCTAATACACTATTTTGTTTCAGGTTTGTGCACAGCTTACTGTAATTACAATTTTTTTAAATTTCGACCAAAGGTAAGTTTGAATATATTTATTTGCTTGGGGATAATGGAATTATCTTTGCACTTTTCTTACACGAAGTCTAAACTTAGAGATGCCTTGAAGGGGTGGGGATCTCGTAGCAATTTTAAGGGTGCACCGACTAACTACAATAGTGTGGGAGTGGGTTCCTATGGAAGAACTAATAAAAATAAAGAAATAAAAATTATAAAATAGCTGAAATACAAACAAACTATGTTACAATATTCACTTATTGAAAGACATTTTCTACTGTCCTACTTAAGGGGCGCCAAACTGTTTTGCCTCAGCAATCTCTCCGATATTACCTCTGCGCGGAAACGGTTAATTCGAATCTCCTTTGCTTCTGGTTTTCTACATCTATCACATGATACATTACTTTTTTCTTCAATTCCGTAAAAAAGCCCATCCAATTTCGGTCAAATTAAATAAAATTGGAAAATAAAATGCCTCTCCTAAATACAACTGTATCACTACAGTGACTGGATATTCTGTTACAATGACCTAATTTCTATCTAGTTAATAAATAAATGCAAATAAAATTTAACCTATATCTAACTGTATTGTCGTTAAGTAATTGCAATATAAATACAAATATACTTAAGCAACCGAATTTCTTAACATCAAACTTCCCAGACATTACTAAAAGAAATCAAAAAGAAACATTAAATCCATTCCATCAATAATACTACCACGCCAATTTTCCCGTTCCGTTTTGAATTACACGACCTTCCGAATTCCATTTCTGGAAATGCACCTAATAACAAATATAGAAAATAGTTATATAGCAATGTTTCCCTTTTTTACTTTATTCAAAATAATTTAAAATCAACACGTTCATATTTATTAATATTTTAAAATGTTCAGACTTTCTTATACTATATCAGCATGCTTAAATTTAAGCCGCACTAATTCTGTCGCTAATTTATCGTCTGACAAAATAAGTACAATCATGTTAAGTTAATGAATACAAACCCGTTTACATTTAAATTCAAACCTACATAATTAAAAAGTATAAACTTATAATTTCGTATATTACTCACTGTTTAATTCGCCTGTTAAAAGGTTAAGGATATCCAGATAACGCTAAATACCACAACTTTCTTTTCAGCTAACACAGCTCTTTTAACACACAACACAGAATTCCAAATTATTGCACAATTAAAAAGTTAAGGACGAGTACATACAAACGTTGTTATGCAAATGTCAACTATATCAAAATACAAATTTTAATGGAAAACGTTTTCGGCAAACAAAGTTACTTTTTAATTTCAAAAACTAACAACAATAACGTACTGTGGGTAAGTTTATAAATTTATCCAGCTAAATAGGTTCATTAATCAAATGTGATTGTAGGTTGTAGTTCCAAAATTTTTTTTATTATAAATACCTGAGAAGTAAGTTCTGACTGTAGATACTTTGGAAATAACTGAAATCAATTATCTTGGACTCAATCCAATCGTTTTCACCAGATCTCACCAAAAATTATGGGAATTTCTAGGATATTTCTCAATCAACATGCCTTTCCGGCACTTGTTACTACTTAGGGAACCAATTCTTCCTAAAAATAAGGTTTACAAACCTGTTAGTGTATAATTTCGAACTTTATTTGACTAATGATATTAATCAAGTTAAATATCTAATTATTCAAAGGTTAACTGTTCGTACTCAAGTTTGCATGTTATCTTTTTCAATGTTCTTTACGAAATTACCAGCAATCGTATCTTTTTCTTTGCTTTACTAGAGAAGGGGATTTGCCATTTTCTGAATCGGCACATAAATTTAGCGTGTGAGCATTCTTTCTCCCATTACGATGATGTCTTAGACACCAACGTTATATGTTATCAATCGAAATAAATAAACCATAAAACTGCAATAATTTAGAATACAAAGTAACGATGATATCATTCTTAACCTTAAAACCACCATAATGAATTTGACAACCTTTGCGTATGAACAATGTAGATTATAATGGTAAACTGAAATTATACTTACTTAGATTAAAAATGGCATGTAAACTAAAATTTGCATTTCTTAAAAAAAACAACCCAAACTTATTGACGGGATTTACCAATACAGAAACTATTAAAATGAAACATGATTATAAATAGTTCAAAGAAATGATACAAACCTTAATAACCCTTAGGAAGTAAAATAGATGGGAACTTAATATTAAATGACCTAAAATTAACATAGTTTCTTTATCTTCTAAACGTCATTGTAACACCTTGCATACAACAGCAGAGTTACTTACAAAATTTATTCAAAATTTCTAGATCAGGACTATTGGTGCGTATAGTTAATGATTTTATAGTTGACTGAATATTGTCGTTATTTAGAACAATTTTTAAATCACTCCATCTCTTAATGCTGTGTCCAAAAAAATTGTAAATTTTTTGGCAAATATCATAAAATTGTTTTACACAAGGAACATTAAGACATGCATCATTTAAAACCGCACTTTTCCAAGCATATGTCTAATGCACTGAGAAAATTTAGCACGTCACTTTTTAATTGCTTTGCTGTCTGATTTGTCACTTCGGTAAAACTTAAAAATAATTCGTTACTTGCTTCATTATTTCAATGATTACATATCAGTCATTTACCAGTCATTTACACCTTCACACCATCCATCTTTAAAATTAACATTGTTTCTGTCTGCAAAAAGCCAACATACCTGACGATAAGCAGATGATTAATAACACAGCCATTTTCTCTTGAGCGTCTGTCCTGTCTTGGTTGTAAAATTGTAATACGCCGACAAAAAACTTCTTCCCTTTGCATGTTTTTTGAAAATCCCTTCAGGCTGACATAAACTCAGTTGTAAAATCTTCTCCCTTAACTCGTTATCTATGTTTGTATCTGCATAGAATGCTAAATCACTACTAATCAGATCAACCTTCTGTACGTTTCCATCTTTCTTTTCACAATTTCCGGTAGTCTCGTCAGGTGCAAAATCACGTTCCTCACATTTGTCATCATGAATGGTGGGCACATCAACATTTTGTTCGTGCAAATCACTTTTTGAAGACGCTTTAGGTACACAATAAAAAGATGAATTTACACTTGTTAAAGGAAAAGTATCAAGCTTCGAATACTTAGTGTTAATGTTACTTTCTTTCTCCTTACGAATTTTTTGTTTTTGTTCACCGCTCAATACATGCGATTTTAATCCACTCATGTCTTTGATTTGTATGCAATTATATATGTAAAATAAAATTTCTCGATGTAGATTATTAATAATTAGACACCGAACACGAAATCAAACAATTTGACTAACGTAACGGAAGAACATTTAGTTTTAGTAACTAAACTTTCCAGAAATGGGTGAGATGAGTAACATTCGGTTAGCGTACCGTATGGATAATTATTCACTACAGCCGATCTTTTAAAGTTAAATTGTTAATTGCACCAAAAATGTTTTGTAATTGCTATAAAATATACTAAATTTAAATGTAGCACCCCTCTGGGTATTATTATTTTAAGTCTATAGTTAGCAAAAATTAAAAAATTGAAAGTTGAGTATTTCAAATTGTGTTTGTGGATCCAGCGTTAGTTTCTTTGATTTAAAAAAATACAATCTTAAAATTTACATTGTTCATACAGCTTACCGTTACCACGCGACGTTTTTGTCATCGAAAACATTTTTTGTCCTATCTAGCAAATAGGTATATTGTTTTGTTTTCATTACCCGCGACCTCGCATGTAAAAATAAAAACCTTACCTTTCAATGAGGTAAATGAGTAAAAAATGAGGCTGTTTGGTTGTGAGGCGTTAATAAAACCACTTTTTACAAACTTTCAATTTATTGTGTTTAAGAAATTTACAGGTACCGTATTCCGCACAATAGTCACAAACCATTTCCTTTATTATCCAGTTCAAGCATTAGTTCACAATACATAACAATAGTACAATATATCTTTTTTCATGGAATGAGTGAATAGGAAATTGTTTGCCTTTCATCTCAAGAAAGAAACCACTTAAGCAAGTTATTACAGATAAAATTCTGACTACTTTTTAAATTCAATAGAAATGTAAAGTTTATTTTGAACACAAATATCGTTATCTTAGCTTAGAGTAGTTATTCGTTGAAATAACGACGCGAACAGATAGTTTGGCATCTATATCAACAAAAAGCACAGGTTCTTAAGGAAATAATTTAAAAATACTATTATCCCTGAAAAAGTTCCGTTTTTACTCTAAAAAATTATGGTCAGCCTTAACATAAGTCGTATAAAAAACGTCGGCACATCTATGTCTTTAAATGTGTAACGACGGCTTATTGCACGCCGAAGCGCGACGGAAACTTTATAAATTGCATGTTCATTTATGTTTTCGTTCCCATTCGGCATAATTAATGGATATGGATATATATATATATATATATATATATATATATATTATCGTGTAATTAAAAGGGTCAATAGAATACATAAGGACATAAGTGAACTCATACGGTTGAGAGCGATTGGATACAGTAAAATAAATTTATTTAGTTAAAAGATTTTCAACAATTATTTTCTATCTTAAATAGTGGATAATAGGGGAATATCGATTTAGTTTAACGCGTGATTAATGTAGGAATAATTTATCTTAATTAGATTTAGTTAGGGACTATGTATTATAGTATATTTGTAAATAAAGAGAATAAGAATTAATAATTTGGGGTAAAATTATAGCATATTGAATTGATAATGACTATGGAACAGTTTTAAAAGCGTTGAGCATGTTAAAAATAACGATTTCTAGGTTTCAAACGTAAAAACCAACACGTTTCAAATAACAAGGGGAGTGATATATTTTTTAGTAGAGTTGCTACAAACAAACTTAATAGCTTATTGGAAAGAACAGCCGTTGAAATTAAAGCATCTAAAGACGTAATCAAAACCACTCAGAATTGGTGTAAACACAGTATACGTTAGTTAAAATATTGATTTTTAATCTTAGATATAGAGTCGGAAGGAGTAATGAAAAGACCAAGATTGAATAAAATGCTATGAGTACAAGAGAGAAACATAAAGTATATCCAGAAGAAGGGAATCAAAAATCCATAATTTCAAGGATAGTTGTAAGCAAGCACGCGTTGCTCAAAAAGGTGGGAAATGGAGCCAAGGGAGATGATTGGTGAAAATTAAACGAGAAGGGCTAAAAATTCAGGTGGTAGAGGCATATGTATGCGATAAAGCGATATGAACAAGGAGGGTAAATGATGTTTGCTTGAAGTTAAAGGCGTGTATCAAGCGAGGAGTAGAGACTAATCCGGAGAATTTGAAGCTACAGTTGATGGTTTTAAGTGGTTTACCACGTACTGTTGTGTTGTGTTATTAAAAATTACAAGAATTCGACGATCGTTGGTGATTTTCGGGGAAAATAAAATATCGGTTAAACAAGTATACGTGCTATTTTGTAAACAGAGGGGGGCAGTTTGTATTATATAATCAGTAACAGAGAGGGTCTCGCTCTCTTTTATTCCATCTGTGATACAGTTAATTTACTTCCAAGTGAATTAGTGCAGTCTAATTAAATAAAGTTTATGTAAAAGCTGATAAAGCGTTATTATTAAATAGTGAAGTTGAGATTTAAGTACAAAGATTTTTGTTTGGATGCACCAAAAGTAGTGGAATTTGAAAATTGTTTCGATGAGGATAAAAGCGATGTTTGGGTAGTAGAATTTATGTGCAATAAAAAGAAGGAACTTTGGAGATTGGATATTTTGATTGGAATTTATAAAAGAAATGTTCTTGGAGTAGAGGCATGTATGGTACACATGGGGATTCGACCATGAATTTAATGGATAGACAGAGGACCTACCAGACGGCAACATCTAAAAGGGGCTAGTTGGTGAACCGCAGTACGAAGATAACTACAAGGTAGGAGATAGAATAAGACATTTCATGGTGAATATTTTCATAGTGTTTTGATGTGTTTTATTATTATTTGATTTGATTTTTATTTGAACAGACATTTATGGGACTGTTAAAACAAAATTGATTTTTGAGCATTATTCATTAATTTACAGATAACCAAAAGTTGTAAAGACGTATAGAGGGCTTTTTGATATTTGGTCGTGCAGAGAATTTATATGCACATCTATAAAGTTTTAAGATGAGCTCATGCTAAGACAAAGGGTAACGCTAGGTATGAGGAATGCCTCTTACTTTAATAAAAATTTAATGTGTTGAAAAGGTTATCAATATGCATAATGATTGTTATAAAAATTAGTGAACACGTGAATGTATATAAAGCGACCGTATTTTAAATTTGAAAAAAAAAGTAATTTGGATTTTAGATAAATAGAGTGTAATATTTTTTCTACCCTGGTCTAAATTTGAGTAATATATATATATATATATATATATATATATATATATATATATATATATAGAAAAGATTTTGTTTTTGGTTCTTGGGATAAAGTCGCTCATAAATTAAACACAAAACATTAAATGTGTATCATTTGTATTAAATCGTACGCTTCGGTGATAATTTACACCTTAATCATCGATCTACATGAAAAAGTATATAAATAGGTAATTCATATAACAGGTAATATATGTTTAACTTACTTATTACTTGATAAAATTATTTTATGTATTCACCCATAATAAAAGTAACAGAAGGAAGCTTGTCATATTACTGATTAAGAATTAAAATTAATTTTGAATGAAATGTCAGTTCACTTATTTGACAAAAATGTAGGATCAAGGATGACATCAAACAACAAATTATGACACTATTTGATTATATTTTTTATTTAAATAGTAGTATGTGGTTTATTTGTAAAAAATTTTTTGTATGGTGGGTTGCATAAAAATAGTTAGATTTTAAAATCATATATTTTACAGGTGTAGTAAACAGGTTGACTTTTGACTTAAATTAAATAGAATTCTGTGTGTAAGCAATATCATTATAGTTAGTATATTTTTTTGAATTAAAAGTGTATAGGTATGAGTAAACTGTATGTAAATTATTGATGTCTTCTTTGTGATTGATGGAATTTTGTTCTTGGTTTATATGAAATGATTCTAAGAAAAGTCTTTTTGTAATTGCTTTCTATATCTAAAATTTTACATTATCATAATTGACTTTGTGTTTTGTATTGTATAAATGTATAGAAAGAGCACAAGAAGTTTTTCCTAATTTTGCATCACTTTTGTGTTGTGTCATGCGATTTCGGAGCCACTGTTTGGTTTGTCCTACGTAGGAAGCTTTGCATTCACATTGAATTTTATACACTAAATTGCTACATAAAGCTTTATTTGTTTTTCTTTTAGTTTAGTAAAAAGTTTCCAATGGACTTAGTATTTGAATTTATTATAGTTACAAAAGGTTGTTTTAGTAATTTTTTATTAGTGGTGAAAGATTAGTAATATATAAAAGTTTTTGTAAATGATATCAGTATGTTTATTTTGAGGTGGAAATATGATTGTGTTAGTATGTAGTAGTTTTGATAAAAGTGGTTTAGGGTAACCGTTGTTGATTAAGATTGATATTAGTTCTTTCAGATTTTTTTCCTTAAATTTGGGTTCACAGATAGAGACCATACGATGTTTCAGTCCTAATATGGTGTTAATTTTTGTTTCATGCTATGATTGGAATGGTAATTTAAATATCTTTCTGAATTTGTAGGTTTTTGTAAATATCAAAATTGATCTTGTTGTCATTATTACGGATAACTAGTGTATCAAGAAATGGTATTGATTGGTGAGATTCTAGTTCATAAGAGAATTTCAAATGTTCGTTAAAATTGTTAAAATGTTGAATGGTGGTTAGTAAAAAATGTTCAGGAAGTGAGCAGAGAATGTCATCAACGTATTTGACTAGAAATACCATTTTGAAAGGTAAGTTAGGTAAAACACTTTCTACCAGTTTGTCCATTACTATTTATGCAATAATAGGGATAATGGTGAACCCATAGGAGTACCAAAATCTGTAAGTAAAATTTTGAGTTAAAACTAAAATATGTGTTGTTGAAGATAAGGTTTATTGAAGTGATAAATAATTGTAATGATATATGGCAATGTGGTTCTATGGAATCCCATTTTCTGTAATAATTTGAATGACTAAGTTGACTGGTATGTTTGTAAATAAAGAGTTAACGTCGAGAGAAACGAGAATGTGATCTTGAGGTAGTTGAAAGTTACGGTATTGGTTTACGAATTGGAAGGTATCTACTATGTTGTGGCCTGTAATTGGGAAAGATTTTGTAATATGGTAGATAAGAAAGAAGAAAATGCATATGTTGGAGAATTAATTGAAGAGATAATAGGTCTTAAAGGAATATCTGGTTTATGGATTTTGGGAGTCCATAATATTTGCTTGGAACAGAATTATTGGTGATAAGTAGTGATTTTTGTTCATTTGTAATCATGTCTTTTTGAATAATAATTTAATGTGATTGTTTATGGTGTTCTGTATGGTGAAAGTGGGGTCCTTTTTAGTTTTTATATGTAAGTTCATCATCTAATAAGGTGTTGGATTTATCTATATATGTTGATTTATTAAGTATAACTGTTACGGCTCCTTTGTCTGCTTTAGTGACAAAAATATCAGGATGGTCCTTTAGGAATTTCTTTAATTTATTAAAGATTACAGAATCTGAATTAAATTTATTATTAGGATTTTTTAAAAAATTGGTTATTAGATTTGTAACCTGACATCTTTTATTCATTTTTTGTTGTGAAGTAATATCCATGGAGTCAAGTAATATTTCAATATCTGCTAATAAGTGTCCCATATTGATGTCAGAAATACATGAGTTTAAAATAAACTTAGGGCCTAAAGATAAAAACTATTGATGTCATCAGGGATGTCTACATTACTTAAGTTACAAATCTATTTGCTATTGTTGACAAAGAGTTGTTTACTTTGGATTTGATGTGATTTTAAAGTATTAAATTTCTTAATTAGTAATTTTTTTATATATATAAATTGTCTGTTATATGATTGGGCTTGTTTGTTCTTGAAATTAATATATAAATCTATAGGTATAGAATCTTTGATGGTTTCTTTAGTTTTGAAAAGTTGATTATGCCAAAATTGTATTTCTGCATGAGTGTATTCAATTTCTAAATTTAATAAAGATTTTTCTAACCTGTGATTTAGGTTAGTAACTTGTTTATTAATCTTTTCACTTCGAGTACCTATTAGACGAGACATAAAAATGGTTGAATCAAGTATATGTTTAGGTTTCAATTCTTCTCTTCGACATCTTTCTAAGAAGGTCTTCCTGTTATTGAAGTGGGCAAGTTTTTTTGTAATTTTGGCCCAATATTTTAAATTTGTGACTATTACTTCTCCATGTTCTATACGGATGTATTGATAAAATCCCATATTTTTAATATAAAATCTTTTCTAATTTAACTACGCTCAAGAATTATCAAGAACCTTTTATATATATATATATATATATATATATATATATATATATATATATATATTGTTAAGGGTAAACTGGACCACTTGTTAAGTGTGCTGTTTTTAAGGGTTTACTCTTAACGTAGCACTGTAATTAGTTACAGTTGCGGGACCGCCTACCAGTCACCTACTTCTACACGCCTTGTTTATTTGGGGCTTCCACCAGTCACCACCCTGGTGACAATAACTAGAGGAACATAGTCCTCGTTACTCTAATGACCACTCAATTTAAGCTGGGGTAAGAATGATTGGAATAAAGCTAAAGTATGATACATATAATAAATAAGCGAGCAGCATTTGTACAGGATCAGCCTTACAATTAAGTTACATAAAAAGATTACTTACATGCTAAGAAGTATTCGCCGCCTCCCTTAAGGGGACGTGCGGTTCGCTGCTTGACTACATTTTTATACTGTATTAATATGACCGCTGAGGTCACTCGGAGACAGACTAACTAAAGGGAAGAGAGCAGAGCGAAGAGCTCTAGTTAGCCAGTCGCTACCACTTTTATAAACAATCATATCTAACATGATAAATGTTTCCTGAAATATTAATGAGAACATACAGATAGTGGTTTGCCACTGGTTTACTAATCTGAATTTCTTGGTTGGCCGTATCGTGCGTGTTTCATGTTTCCTGTTAACTTTCTCGTGAGAATTGGTCATCAGGAAATATGACTGCATCGATATTGAACAAAGGCTAAAATGTGTATGACTAATACTAATTAATAATGGACTTGTAAATCAATACGTAACACATCCCCCGTTTAAGAAATTTCGACCCGGAATTTAGAAAATTGTACTAAATATAGTAATAAGGTGCGTGTTAGATAATGTGGGTAAGAAGATAGTTACTGATGATTTACATTACATAGTTAAGGTTATAAAAGTTTGAAATTGTAAAATAAAATGTTTAAATTTTGTAAACAATAATAACGAATATTATATCGTGATTAATATATCGAACATTCAGGGTTTGATTTTCAAATAAAATATATAAAAATCTAAATATAAGATTAGGTAGATATCAAACTGAATATACCTAGTAGTAATCAGAGTACAAAATCTTAATGAATAACAAGTTGTTAAAATAAATAAAAAGGCTTACAAAGATAAATGTGTGTTCATGGCTGGAGCGTGACGATGTTGTTTGTGAACCAGTTGCTGAGAGTTATTTGTCGTGTGTTGCGATGTCATCAAGCTATTATAACCATTTGAATCGAAGCTCACTATATTGATCGATTTGGTTGATTAACAAAAGTTGATATCCAATTAAACCGTGTTGGCCCATAAATAGGGTTGGTGTTGACTAAGATTTGTACGTGCTTATCCATTAGACCCACAAAGACCATAAGGGTACATTAGGATGTATCGAAAAGTTTTCTAGGTAACCATATTAACCATTTTTGGAATTGACCATGTGTTTGCGTCTGTATTCCATTGATGTTCATTCATGCAGAACTTTGTAACCAGTTGGGTGTCTGCTTGTTGAGGTAGTACGAAGGTTTAATGTATTGGGTGCCTTGCCATAGTTTATGGGGTCCCATTTTTCAAAAACAAAATTGCTATCTGGACAGGTTCCAGTAATGTGCAGTAATTGTTGATTCCGTTATGGAAATCGGTATTATGGTTGTTGGTTCTTATTGGATTGAGCTAGCTTGGTTTTGGTATACTGGTTCTTTAATTTATTCAGCGTGGTCCGCCATGAACTAACATAGTCAGTTAGTAGTTAGGAAAGATACTCTTGGTTGCTTAAACAGAGTTAAGGTATGAGAGGTTTGTTTTAGTGATACACTTATAGTTAAAAATAAATCTAAAGTTCATTAGTAAAGCAGTTATGTTGTACAATAGAGAAACGAACTATCGTTTCATAGGATTTGTAAAAAATATTGGTAATGTCTTATACTAAGTTAAAGTTAACATTAAAGAAGAAAATAATTATGACTCAGTCGGAAAAGAGCGGAATACGTCAACGTCTCGTTGTCCCATTGAGTCTTACAAATATTTAAAAAAAAAACGAAGCACACGTTCTGCACGTGTGTACATAAAATAAAATTCAAAAGGTAAAGCAAAAGTTTGCTTATAAAATCGTCAAAGGAAATTTTAAAGTAATGACTTTAAATAAAAAAATACGTATTCTTAATATAAAAAAATAATTGTCATTGAATGGTTTATTTAGTTAGGTAGGACTTTGACAAAAGAAAAAGAAGATTCAATATTACTATGATTTCGGCTTAACATGTATTAACCAATGGTTCCAAAACTGTTTAAATCTGAAGAAGTTGGCTAGGTTTCTCCAGCAGTTAAGTTTTGCTCAAAATTAGAGTCTGGAAAGGTTGGCTATTTCTCTCCAGCCATGGTATTCATGACCATATAAAATAAGTAATATCTTTATAAAAAAATTAATTTAAACTTTTCAAAATCTTGTTAACTGTCTGTATGAGTGTGGTTTTGGCTCATACCAGCAAAAGAGGAATATGAAAAAATTATGTCGAAATGTAATGTCAAAAAAGATAAAAATCTTAATAGGTAGATAATGCTAATAATTGTATGTAAAATATCGGTAGGTATTTGGACTAAAGTGACCTTTCTTTTATATGGATTGATTCATCAAAAAATAATTGTGTCTTTAATTCTGATAGCTCTTCAAAACTAAAGAGTTTTGCGTGTCCTTTTGTACACTTGTGTTAATTTAGGACAAACGTAGTTCTTTTCGGTGGCAACAGTAGTTGAGTATAAAAGCGGATAGCGTTTGAGAAAAATAATTGAATAAGCAGGTAAAATGGTCTACTGTTTCACTGGAGCAGAACTCGTTTCGCAGTGTAGTTAGTTGTTTTCTTTGTAAGTGAATTTTAGGCTAATTTTATGTTAAAGGAATTAAATAAATATATTTATATTACAAAAATTGAAGGTCTACTAGGGTAGCTTGAGATCCGGTTAACAAACTTTGAGGTATATTATATTTATGGTATTTTTCTTTTACTTGGAAGCTTCTATGCTTCTCTTTATTTTACTCTTAACTTGGGTACCCTTTTATACATATAACATCATATATGCTTTAACTCAATAAATACAAATTAAATCACGGTGCTTCTGCTAGGCTCCACACAAGATAAACAATACATTTATCATCATATATCAACATCGTACGTACGTAAACACAAGAATACACAAAAACTTTAAGTTGCCTCGGTGGGATTCGAACCTCCGATCGTAGTGTTTTTACACTTAGCGATCTTCCAAATTAACCGAGTGGGCTGTGCGATCCCATAGCATACTTGCACAGTCTCTAGCAGGCAGATGCGTTAAATAGAAATTGACTATTTAATATCTCACACTCAGCGACCTTTCAACTTGGTACGCTTATTTTGAGTGTCCGTGGTGGAGAATGAAAACGAAATACATAAAATACACATGATAATTTTTTATAATATAACTCATATAACCTGATTGTTCTACTTGTGATCTAGTGTAGAAATTGTATATATAAGCTGTAAGTGCGATATGACCAGTTCATTTATAGTCATTTGGTTTTATAATTTCCAAGTGACTGAATTGGTTAGATTTTTGAATTACATCCCTATTTTTAAAATATGGTATCAATTACATACATTTAATTTGACTTATCTTTCAACCTAAAATCTCACTAGTTGTTCCTTAATTAAATTTTCACAGCAATTGTACGAACCGGTTTATCTGGACTTGTACTGTCCTAGTATCGTTATCGTAAAACGAATTTTCGATACCTTATTACACTATTGTCGTATTACTGACGACTACTACCTATACAGGGGTTATACCCTATTATTTTCGTACAACTAGAATGACCCTTCGTAAGTCACTCCTACCTCAACGTCCATCATCGGGTACGTTGATTTTATTGATAGCTGTGCCGGATAAATATACATCAATACTAAAATCTTTGCCTGACTGAAAGATGTCTGCCTTTTTGGATATAATTATAAAGTTAACATTGAGATAATTTCAAATTACCTTATTTATCCTGTTTCTGTTTACGATGACACATTCCTTGAAAATTTCCTATCACTATCTTAAAATACCTGAGTTAGGATGCGTGTTGCTTTTAATTTTTGTGTAACTAAAATCTAATTGAATGGCTGTTTACCAAACATTCCTATACTAATGTCCTAAAATCGTAAATTAATATGTTAGTGTAAAGCGTTTGCTAATTTTATGGTTCGTTAGTCTAATATTGTAAAAGTATATTATAAATTAATTTTAAGCATAATTAAAAGCGTAGTAATTGCGAAGCTGCATTTTATAGATATGACAAATAAATCGTTATTCAATAATTTATTTTAGCGTTGAAGTTGCGTTGTATAAAAATAAGTTTATAATAATTTGAAATTACGTTTAAATTAAAATGATTCACTGGAATTCTCTCAATAATGATATGCTATGTCTTTATGACTGAATTTTCAATCACGAATAACTCCTTTTTTAATACTTTAAATTTTTCAAAATTTCCACAGTAATTGTTCGGACCGGAAAGCGATTAAGTACCTCTGTGTACTTAATACTATTACTAAAACATCCTTTTTTCATGTTTTAATGTAACGTTTTGTACGTTTTTGTGTGTTGCCATCCTGGGCTACATAACTATGAAGTTCCGAACAACTAGGCTGACTCCACGTAAGTCTGGCCTTATCTTATCGTTATTTAACGAATTTAATGACAACTGTGCCGGTAACTTTGCATAAAGAATAAGAATTTCCTATTCAAGTTCTATTTCATCTCTTTATTTAGTTCCTTTTATGACATGCTTGTTTGAATATAATTATTTCATTTAATTAATTCAAAGTGGTTCTTAAGTTTATCACTATTTTGATAAATGCTTTAAAAGCAGAATTCGGTGAAATCCTGAAAGTGGATTTTTCCTAACTTAAATTGAATATATAAAATTTTACTTATTTTTAATTAAAGGTTTGTCCCTTTTAATAGTAAAGTTTAAGAAAAAATATTAAAAATTTCAAAACATGTGCTCTGTATTCTATAATTAAATAGTTTCCTTTTTAAAAATAACTTTAAAAGTTCAACAGTCTGTTCTACATTGCTCTGCGGTTTTGTGGTTGATAACTGATAAATTTTGTTCATGAAAGTATTTGTACGTTACTAATTTTATGTAATAATTTTCAAAATTTTTTATTGCACGTTTTTTCGTAGTAGGACGTTTCCGATAAGTTTGTTAATTTGTTTCACACATTATTTTCTAGTACTTGTTTATCGCTGTGTTAGCGAAACTCTGTGATAATGGTTATCACTTGTGGTTTGGTGTTGTAAATGAGATTGTGCGAATTTTTTATTCTATTTTTGTTTTTTATACTTACATATTGTGAATATGATAATGAAAAGCATTTAATAATTTAATGGTTTGTTAGTCAATTAGCGTAAAAATATATAAGCTAAGCGATTGCGTTAGTTTCTTGTTCATAGTGGTCGTTCAATTGTAGGATAGAATTTGCGTATATTTTTTCAGTACTGATAGGTTAATTTTTTGTAACACATTGTTACCCATGGTATCTCCATCACTTGCTAAACTCGGAGCCGTTAAATGCGGAACCGGCGACCTCCACCAATTGTTAAATTAAGGAACCGTTAAATGCGGAACCGGCGACCTCCACCAATTGTTAAGGGGTAAACTGGACCACTTGTTAAGTGTGCTGTTTTTAAGGGTTTACTCTTAACGTAGCACTGTAATTAGTTACAGTTGCGGGACCGCCTACCAGTCACCTACTTCTACACGCCTTGTTTATTTGGGGGCTTCCACCAGTCACCACCCTGGTGACAATAACTAGAGGAACATAGTCCTCGTTACTCTAATGACCACTCAATTTAAGCTGGGGTAAGAATGATTGGAATAAAGCTAAAGTATGATACATATAATAAATAAGCGAGCAGCATTTGTACAGGATCAGCCTTACAATTAAGTTACATAAAAGATTACTTACATGCTAAGAAGTATTCGCCGCCTCCCTTAAGGGGACGTGCGGTTCGCTGCTTGACTACATTTTATACTGTATTAATATGACCGCTGAGGTCACTCGGAGACAGACTAACTAAAGGGAAGAGAGCAGAGCGAAGAGCTCTAGTTAGCCAGTCGCTACCACTTTTATAAACAATCATATCTAACATGATAAATGTTTCCTGAAATATTAATGAGAACATACAGATAGTGGTTTGCCACTGGTTTACTAATCTGAATTTCTTGGTTGGCCGTATCGTGCGTGTTTCATGTTTCCTGTTAACTTTCTCGTGAGAATTGGTCATCAGGAAATATGACTGCATCGATATTGAACAAAGGCTAAAATGTGTATGACTAATACTAATTAATAATGGACTTGTAAATCAATACGTAACAATATTTCTGGATAGCTACAACGTGATCAACATAGTTGTTTGGGGGTACATTAGAAAGATAATTGTTTAAAGGAGCTTCGTGGTTATATAAAAGATTCTTTATTAATTTTGGCGGGTAGTTGTTGTTTTTTAGGATAATAAATAATTTGTCTAAATTCTTTTGAAATAATGTTGGATGACATATTCTTTTTATTCTGCTTTTTAAGCCCAAAATAAAATTTACTTTTATCTTGTAAGGATGGTATGAAATATATATATATATATATATATATATATATATATATATATATATTTATAGGAGTGTACGTATCTGATCTTTAAGCATAACCTATGTAACAAATAAAAGAGTTAGTTTATTAATTCAGGATAGAACTTCATTAGT
The DNA here is from genome assembly GCA_036346225.1 of Platerodrilus igneus. NCBI lineage: Eukaryota > Metazoa > Arthropoda > Insecta > Coleoptera > Lycidae > Platerodrilus > Platerodrilus igneus. The sequence goes on along the minus strand of JARFIW010001179.1, from coordinate 2,878,241 downwards.
ATTAATATGGTATTTTACGTTTAAAACTTTAAAACGATTAATAATAATGGGCCCCTAAGATTGAGCGGGCGCCCCTGCCACGCGCGGTCTGCGGGGTGTACTTTACGCCACTGTTGATTTTTCTGTAATGTCAGAGTTTCTGGTACACACGCGAATGGCTGTAATTGGAGAGAACAAATACATGTTACTAATAAGTGATGGTATTAACAGTTAGTATTACAGAGTTTTCTAATAATTACGTAAATATTTGAGAGTGGTCGGACACCAAGGGATGGTCGGTAATTAGCACATTTAGCCTATTCAAATTATTTTTGTTCTATTAGCAAAAAATTTATTAATAATTACTACAATATTTCAAACACGAAATTGTTGTAAAATTATCTAGCCTAATTTTATCTGTCAGTAATGTTTACAGAGCTCCATCTGCAAAATAGATACAATCTCTGTCGACAATTTAAATTATCGGCAAAGAAACAAAAACTTGTATGGAACATTTAAAAACCCTCAAATGTATACAATGTAAAATTAGTATGAAATTCGTTCTAGGTGTCGATTTTAGTTTCTGAAATACGTTACAGATATTATAATTATAATTCGTAATTCAATTATCATCTGCATCTGCATACCTTCATTCAAACTAAACGAGAACGTAATGCTTCATTGAAATGGGAAAAACTTCAGAAGGGCAAGTGTCATAACTCGTCAATAATATGGTGATGAGATTGAGGTAAACCCTATCACACAATCTCATTCATGTCATCGTCTGACCCGTGTTTCCTGATGAAGTGAATATTATCCCTTTTCGATTGGATGAAACAGAACCGGAAATCCGAAACGGAATTCACGTTTAGATAACAAAGTCCCATGCAAAAACCAACATGCAATAACTCATTTCGTTCTGTAATTGTTTTATTTGGTTAACGCGGTTCTTTGATCAATACATCCTCGGTTAAATTTATATGATAAAATGGTTATACTTCTTTATACGTTGTTGAAATATATATGATTTAATAATTCAAATTAAATTGTTCTATTGAACGATTAATTTAAACAAAAATAATCTTGCACGGGTGGCAAAAATCAATTCTGCTGCACTGTAAAAATAGATTAAAATCGCTAGTTTAGCAAATGATTCCGGTTACTGAGGCATCAAATTTAATTACGGCCAACTTCCAATTATACAGAACACTGATTATAAACGTACACTAATAATTTTTTAACGAATTGGGAAGTCCTATTCATTTGACAGTGCACTTTAAAAGTACTTACTGAAAAGGTAGAATGAAAAGTTGTGTGACGTCTATTTCCATTCTATATTGTAGTTAAAACTATGAACGGCTAATTAAAAGTGGTACATGAGACGAGAATTTTAAAATCAATTGTATTTTATTGCGCCCAAGATCCACCTTAACAAACCACAGAAAACTGCAAAATTTAAAGCTCTAATATTAAAAATGCAAAAGCTTTTTTCTAATGTAGTTTAAGTTGGATTGATCTTTCATCTGGTCTGTATACTTGAACCCTTTTCTTCCTGTACAAATCACACTTTTCTATATACTCTATCTGCCTGGGAATTATTGCTTCGAGTCTCAAATAAAGATTTATGATCAAATCATTAGTAATATCACGATTATTCTAGAACATTCGTAAACCCTATCGTTATTACCTGTTAAACAGATCTTAATCAGTCTCCTATAGCAACACATTTCGTAAGTTTTTAATGTCTCAACTTCTTTCTTTGCTTAATGGCGCCACGTTCCTTAACCGTATAATAATCATTACCAACATATGCTTGTACTAACATCTAAATCTAGCCTAGTTTTGGAAGTCGCGCTGTAAATCTTAAAGCCCTTTTATCATTGGGCTATTCTTCCTTTTATACCTCTTTTACTTTTATGGTTCTATGGCCTTTGATGATTCAACTCCTTAAATTGCGAGATCAGTTTCTGTTCCTGGATTGATAACCACCTTTTATTACCATCCTGTTACTTTTAATTTAGTATTGTTTACTTTTTTGCTCAAATATTTGTTTAACTTCTTATCTATTTGTGGTATCGCTAATATATACTGACTTTCGTAAAATTGCAACACCCAGAAGTTGTTGATCGATTTTAATAAATTTTACACAAAATGATTATTGTGATGAAAAGTACAATGATTAAAATTTTAAAACAAAAGAACAAATAATAAAGTTTTTTCAAGACTGAGTTGCTTCACCACGGCGAGGCATACTGTCAATCAAATGATCAATTTTTTTCTGTGATATATTATCCCAAGCTTCCCGAATCCGAAGCGGAAGATGTTGCAAATCGTTGGTGGGTGTGGTAATTTACTTAGTCTTCTACCAATCATATCCTAGACATGCACAATAGGTGAGAAATCTGACGAGCGAGAAGGCCATGGAGAAACAACAATGTTAGCTTCTTGCAAACATCGTATTGTAATCTTGTTGGAAAATGGGATTTTCAAATCCCCGAAGAGATGGAAGTTCAACAGGCTGCAACATATTGACAATACCACTGGCCGCGTTTAAGTTGCCATCGATGAAGACCAAGGCTGATCTGCTACCGTAACACAGTGTACCCCAAATTATCACTCCTTGTGTAAGGGCTGTGTGACCTTCCACAAAAATGTTGAATTATTGCGTTTTCCAAGCCTACACCTAACTCTTCTACAACCGTCGTAGGCCAAAAACCAAAATCGAGACTCGTCAATAAACACAATTTGATGCCATTCTTGAAACCGATTTGATCTTTTGTTGCTCCGTTCTAATCTGCGGATACGGTGAAGTTGAGTAAGGGGAAAACACAAAATTGGACGGTACTAATGCAGTATATATGTTTATCTGGCGATAAACAGATGACATTGACATCCTGTATTCTGTGCATTCCATCCAGTCTATTGCAACTGACCGAGTTCTTGAAAATCTGTCGCTGTCTTAAATGGCGTTCTTCACGATCTGTAATTACCCGTGGACGTCCAGATCAAAGACGACTTGTTCAACATCTTCATCAAACTATCTGGACTAACATCTTGCTACCGTTGCAACAATACGATTTACAAGACCAGCAATATCTCTAAACGAATAATCGGCCACGTTCAAAATCATTTAGTTGTCGGTAATTTGCACTTTGCCGAATTTTGGCATTCTTAAGTTTTCACAAATCAATAGTCTACAAACTAATCGAAAACTTGACGGTTGCTACACACAATTGTTTGTTTACAATTAATTGATACTAAATGACAACAAATAACTTAAACAAAGAAAACAAAAGAAAGAATGTCTAGATTCTATTTAAACTATAATCATTACTTTATTTCATCAAAATAGCCATGTTTTGATCATTTCATTAAAATCGATCAATAACTTCTGTGTGTTGCGTTTTCTATGAAAATCAGTACATCATCCACATACACTGCATTTGAATTTTCTCTTCTTGTATTATAACATCTATGTCTTCTAGTTCTTTTATACACATTGATTACTTGAGATTAAGATTAAATGAGATTGCTGATATAGCATATTCTGTCTTTACATCCCAATTGATTTTTGATTCTGTTACCTCGTGTAGACTCACATGCCCAATTAAGCTGAGAAGTGTCTTACAGTAAACTAACAAATGCATGGAAATTCCTTCAAGTCATCAAGCCAAATAGTGTCTTACGGAAGAATAACCTTTTCATCCTCGTAGACTGCGAACGTTTCACGTTCAGATTCGTAGTCTTTTCCCCTTATTCATAGCTTTTTCTTTTATATTTCTTTTTTGTGCTCTTTGCCCGTCCACGTGTGAGGCTTTCCAAAAATACCACTATTCACCTGCGGCATATAAGTTTTAATTCACATTATTGGTGTTGAAATGCACACCCCGGACGAAATACAGTTGTGATTTTAAATTCTCTTTCACGAGAACTTTAGACGCCAAACTTAACCAACTTTTATAACTAACACGAGATAGATTATGGCTTCGTAGAAGAGATTTTTTAAAAAGAAAACATTATTTTAAAGTTAGCATCGTTAACTTTACATTTTCAGGTAAAATTAATGTTGACTATGCAGTAGCTTTTGTTATATTAATTGTTTAAATTTTATAAACTTTGCTACGGTATTCCGTGCAGACAAAAAAGAAAGTAGTAACGTAAGTCAAGAAAATTGTCCACACCGAATGCCGCAAAAAATAGGGGGTAGAATTGGATTCCAGGTTAGCTCATAATGTCGTAGAGTGCAGTGGGTCATACAGCAAGAAAGAAGTTGAAAACCTCAACAAGTATTTTATTTCCACACCGTGCGTTAGACAGTACAAAAAGGAATATTTACAGAGACCAACTCGAACATTTACGTAAGCGCCCTGTTACAACGTGATATAAAGAATAGCGTCATTTTGCATATAACATAAAAGCAAATATCGATGATAAAATCTTAGAATCTAAATAATATGTTCAGGGATACTTACTTAATATTTCCAACCCTAAATATATTCAAGAAGAAAATTGAACATATTATATAAAGTATTTTATCAACGATGTGAAGAGCACTTCGTAAAAGTGAGAACGTAACAATAAATTTAAATAACATAACCCTATCTAAAATGAACCAGGTGTTCACTTGCCCTAATTTAGAATTTGGTAAACAAGCTGTTAGCATTAATTTACAACAAAAAAGTACCAGTAAGAAGTACGCTAGCGATAGCTTCGGTTTATACTAATTTCGACTTGAAGAATACATAATCACTCGTGTATTGTGAAAGTTAATTTATAACATGCAATCTGTAATATATCGTGCATCCACTAGTGAGAAAACTACAGTCTTTAATAACCAGTGAAAGAAGTGTCTATCTTCCACAGCAGCTTCAAGAGAAAAGAAAACAGAATAGATGTACCTTAAAACACGTCTGTTTCTCTGATACCATCTTAAACAATTTGGCTGCACCTATCACTGGACTGCATGCTGGATGACACAATCTAATATACTGTACCACTAAGTGCAACAACGCACATTAGCAACGCGACTTTCGGTAAAAGGACATTGTAAACTCTTTCAAAGCTCGGTTTGTATTTATAAGAACTGAACATCAGGTGGTAACGTATTTTCAAAATGAGTACCATCACAGAGTTAAATATTTTGCGAATAGCACCTGCTAGATATTTTCCAACCCTGCAGCTGCAGCATTAGATGTAATAGGGAGTTGCGAAGTTCGATGGCCAGAGGCGGGAGATTTTTGGGGCGGAGTGTTTAGGGTAATTTATACAGGATCAGAAATAGGAAATTGGAGCGTGGGGACACTGAGTATAAAACTACAAAAGAACGAAGAAGTGCTCGTGGTTAGATTAGAATCTAAACTAGTAAATACTGTAATAATACAAGTGTACATGTGCCCACCTCTAGCTACAGTGAGAAAGAGGTAGAAGTTATCTATAAAGATATCGAAGACATACTAGGATTCGAAAAAGGACATGAAAATTTGATAATTATGTGGATTTTAATGTAGTGGCAGATAAAAGTAGGGAAAGAGCGATAGTAGGTTTAATTGGTTTAGACATGAAATACGACAGGGGAAATAGACTGGTAGAATTCTGCGACAAAACAAGTTAACCATCACAAAAACATTATTTCAACGTTATGCTAGAAGACGATACACATGGAAAGTGCCACGCGACACGGAGATATTAAATAGGTTACATTCTTGTACGACAACGGTTTAGGAATCAAGTAAAAACTGTAAAATCTACCCAGAAGCAGATATAGATACTGAACACAACATAGAAATTATGAAAGCCGTACGCAAATTTAAAAATTTGAAAAAAAGGAACGTAAAAATGCACTTTGATTACGAAAAACTAAAAGATAGAGATACCCACAAAAGAGAAAAAATTAAATGAATTGCTGAAGGACATCGAGAAAATTTTTGATACTGAGGAAATACGAGCAAATTGGAATAACATTAAATCCAGCTTAGATATGACGGTCAGAGATATTTTAGGGTATAAACAAAAAGATTGTAAGAAACCACGGCTGTGAAAGATATTCTCAATTTAATAGAAGAAAGACGAAAATACAAAACCGACCAGACAAAGTAGGGAACAAAAATACAAAGTTGTAAATAGAAAATTATTTATAAATGCAGAAAGCTAAAGAACGAAGAATTAAAGAAAAGAGCAAAGAGATACAAACTAAGATGGAAATTGGGAATAAGACGAAGCCTGCAAATTAATTAGAATGGATATAAAGACGTATAGCAAAAATATAAGGGCCACTGTAGTAGACATTATTATAGAAAATATAGGGAAACTGGATAGATGGCAAGAATATATATGGAATTTACGTGCAGGGCAGGAACTAGAAGCTCTAGAACATGAATTAGACATTGAAAAGGGTGGCATCGAGTATCCTATACTTTGAGATGTGTTTGAACCAACATTAAAGAGCCTATAAAATAATAAGTGCTAGCAGAAACTCTAAAAGCTGTAGAACAAACAATAACAGAACGTCTCTTAAATTGTAAGCTATATGCATGAAACGAGCGAGATACCGAAAAATTTCAAACGCATCACCATAGTCACTATATCAAAAAAGAGACGTGCGGATAAATGCGAAAATTTTCAAGCAATAAGTTTGACGTCATACGTGTCAAAAATATAAACTAGAATTGTACAAAGGCAGATGGAAAAACGAGCTGAGGAAATACTGGGAGAAAATCAGTTTGGGTTTACGAGAAACAGGGGAACACAGGAGGCCATTTTTGCTCTAAGGGTGGTAATGGAGAAAACAATAGAAAATGGAGAAGTTGCGTTTTTAGACCTGGAACAAACATACGACAATACAAAATGGACACAAAATGTTCGAAATACTCAAACAGATTGGAATGAATTACAGGGAAAGTTTGATAGTACATAGCTTTTACAAATAATTAGAGCAGGAACGTAGAGAAGTAAATATTAGGAAAGGGGTGAGACAGAAATGTGCGCTGTCACCAGTAGTTTTAACTTGTTTATCGAAGAGGCAACGAATACTATCAAATGCACAACGACATTTGAAATTACTATGTAGGGACAAACGATTGATATGCTCAGAATTACTGACGGTATATCAGTATTAGCATCTAGCAAGTAAGTATTAGAAGCAACTTTTAATAAAATGGAAACAGGTCTTACAGAAAGATACGGTATAAAAGCCAACAAAAGTAAAACTAAAGTACTAATATTTAAAGGAGGGGATATAAGTCAAATACCAGCATACAAATAGGAATCCAGAACTTAGAAGAGATTAAGGGTATTTGCTACCTAGGAAGCAAAATAATGCAAATTGGGAAAAGTGCAAAAATATAAAACAAAGATTTGCACAAGGACGTGCTACATTTAATAAAAAAACGCAGCTACTACGTTTGAAGAAATAGAAACAAGGAAAAGATTGCCGATAACATATATGTGGGGCACAGCATTGTACGTCTGTGAAATGTGGACAGTAGTAGAAGCGATCCGGAAAAAGGTAGAAGCCTCTGAAATGTGGTGCTACAGACGTATGATGATGATGATATCTTGGCCAGACAAAGTTAAGAAAGAAATATGTTGAGAAAAAACTGTAAAAAATAGAAGATATAGGATGATAGAACACGCTTTATGGCATGAGGGAATATCGCAGTATATATTAGAAGCAGAGAAAGGAAAAAAGGAATGTAGTTAGGACTGTTGCAAGCAGATAGTGAAAAGTATAGGCTGTGTGAATTGCAGGGAAATGTGTAGGTTAGCTCAGAATAGGAAACAATGAAGGAGGGAACACCTAAAGATGAGGTACCTTTGATAATAACTAAATATTTATGCTTTAGAATTGATCCAGTGCCGAATTTACATCAAATTCGTACATGTCCCGCACCTCAATGGCGCATTCACAACAGCTTCAAAAAATGCTAAGCAACTATTAACACGTATCATGACTTTCCAACATCATGTATAACTAATTTTACGATTGATATTTGATATTTAACACATTGTAAATAAAATGAGTGATTAGTGAAGATGTTTAATTTGAATTGATATATTCCTAAAACACTTGCACTAGGTTAGATCTACTTTCAAAAATTTGGGCACATTCTATAACGTGTTTTGACATTTCTTTAACCCATATTTTTGTATTCATTTGTATTCAGTGTAAAACGTTTGAAAACCAATTATCAGTTTTATATTGGTGAAATTTTGGCACATATACGATCTGTTGTTATGAAGCTACTAAGTTTTGTTCTAATTAAGGCCTCTGTTTATCTGTTTATAGCTGAAGTTTGTGTATTTTGGGGAAAATTAGTTGTTGAATGCACTTTGCCAATATCTTAGAAGCTGGATAGTACTAAATGTCAGTTTGTATATTAGAAGTTTATCTATACAACGCCAACATTGCGGTATAAATTTGATCTGAATATTTTTCTGTTCTTCGAATTTAAAAACTAGATTCTTCATGTTTTTATTCCAGATAAACGGCTGTGTAGTGGATCCTGAATTTTTATCTACACAGATGCAAACACGAAAAGATAGTCTTTTGCTATTCAGTAGCTTATTCAGGATTTTATCAAATTTTTTCTTTTTTTACGCTACCCACCTCCTAGCACTGCCAGCTTGGTGATTATTTAAACCAGTATTCCGTTTTCGTATAAAAGATTTGTAGGTGTTATCTCAATTAGTTTTGAAATCGTTCTTATTGATAAATATGTTTTCAACTTGTTCTATTCTAAAAAATTTGACGTGATTTTGCATTTTATTACTGTAGCGCTGATTCGTCTGTCTGCAACCAGATCAATTACATTAGAACGTAAACGAAGCATCAGTACACAGAGATAATTGGTGAGCACCCTGTGGCGTGACATTTTCAAATAAAGACGATTGATAGGCTCCTGCGGCGCAAGTCCCGCAGATGAACTTGATTAACAGGTACAAGGCTTTTACATTTAAGGGTTATTTAAATTACAATGGGAAATCTTGAGAATGTGATTTAGATATTCTGGGTTGTGTTAGAATCTAGAGCAATTGGAAATGTATATAAATTACCGTCATTGATATTGGTGGTCAGGAAGTGCAGTTCTAATTGAAGCTTTGATTACGATACCAGTAATAAAGTTGTAAAAGCTGTGTTGATATAAATTGTTGTACTGATCGTATAAATTAATATAAATTATTAATTGGCACTTGGATAGTTAATTATAGTGCTGTGGTAGAAATTTAGAAGATAATATCGTAATCCTAGCGATAAAAAGATAATACTTGTACTGTTAGCGATTAGTTCGACAATGATAGTTCTTTTAGAAATTATATTATAACTGCGAGTTGTTGAAAAACTTGTATACTCAGGTCCAAAATAAAGAACTGCTGTTATTGCAAACAGAGTTTTCTTTACATTACTATTTCAGTAATACTCACTTTATCTTGTCACCATATCCATATATTAAACATTCCACCACAATAATTTTTGTTTAAAAAGTTTTCCAAGAAAAATTTAAGTATTTATTGGAGGACCAGAAGACAAGATTAAAGGAGGCATTGTGAAATTATATATTACGCTTTTACGATCGATTAATTAATTAACCTTGCTTAGTGTAAATTATTTAGTAAAAAATTTAAGCTCTCAGAGAGTTTTCGCTTATTCACATATGTAAATGGATTGATTTCTACCTACGCAAAAGAATGTTTTGTATATATATTTTAGTTCATCATAATAAATGTCGGTTTCATATCGCATATAGCTTTTAAAATAGAATTGGAAATAGGAGCCACGTCTGTGCTATTTTTAGAATTGTGTATAATTTTATCAGATGATGCTTTTCAGATCTGGAGTGTTTTTGTTGTAAGGAAACAATACTTTGAACACAATCTCTTTAAATACATAATAGAGGGTTCTATTATGCAATGCTATTTTTAACGTTATAATAACGCCCTATTCCGTTTTTCATAAATTTGAGTTAACTACAATATAAAATACAGAACATTTACATGCTAGTTTAGCTCCTCTATTTAGAAATTTATAGAAATGGCTTGTAAGTTTGGGTCAAACACTGTATCAGCGCTAAAATTAGAAAACCTATACTTACTTTTTGGAATTATATTTATCTGAAACGCATAACATTATAAAAATATAAACTGAGATTGTTTGAATTCTGCACTGCTTTGTTCAGTAGACTTTTAACGTTTAGGTGAATCCACTGTTTTTTTCCTCAAAATATTTCAATAGCTTTGTTTCGCTTTATGTATTCCTCGAGGAATCTATGCTGAATTTATGGTGTATTTTTTATTGGAATTTTCCTCTGCATTATTATAAGTTATAGGGTTAGGGGTAGGTAGTCATGACGGCTTAATTATGGTACACAACTAACTAATAGACATTTTGTACGAATTAATTCTTCAAAAACTTGTTGTAATTTCTTCTTTATATTTACTAATTAGGAGAGTGCCTCTCGAATCAGAACACTTTTAATGCGTAGAACGAGTAAGTCTATAAAATTTCTAAAATATTACTGTGTTGCACCCACCACTCCACTATTCACCGCCACGGACAAACAAACTTTGTCTCGACAATACCATCTCAATCAGTTACCTCCCAACCGCTGTCAGTAGACGAAGACACCTTTTGAACTTAATAGCACACACAAAACAATTAGGTGGCTTTCTAAAACATCTTATATATTCTTAAAATACGATTGTGCAGAATTTCTTATGGGAAGTAGTTTATATGTATAAATTGTTAAAAGCTACAGATTAGGATTCAGTTTTCTGTGGGAGGACGATAAAGACATGCACTTTGGCTTCAGAGTGAGCCCATTGCACTACATCCTCTACACCAACCTGGTCCTTTTTTACTTAACCGGCCCACTTTGCACATGAACTTAAGCATATCAGGCCAAGGCATGTCAGTAATTCTGGCAGCGGCGTGGCGGGTCAAAAGTCCTTGGCGGGAATCCTCGTAGTTTGGCTAGTGCTTAGTAGGTACACAGGATGTGCGCCGCTGTTTCGCTCTCCCATAGACAGCCACGACAGGATGGATCATCTGACTAGGCCAACCTGTACAGCTGCTTCTTTATTTTGCAGCGTCCTGACAAAATACCTACTAATAAGTAGGTAGGGTACCGTCGTTCTGGCTTAAAATCGTTCATTTTGTACGTGTATTTTGCCATAAAAAAATCTAAGATCCATATTGCAAACTTTTGTATTTTTCAAGGTCATTTATTCGAGGATCACGTGACGTCATAGTGGAGGCGGTTACTTTTGCTTTCTATGTTCAAAGTTCAAACCTACATCACTTTCGCCCTTTTCTCGTCTGTACCAGTGGTAGAGCGCAAACAGTAGAACCGTCACAGACTTTAACCACGGCAATAGGATCAAGTTGACAAACCATAAATCAAAATTTATTAATCAGTATATACGTAGTAGTAATGAATATTTTTCATATATCGTTATTTACAATATAGGATTATTTTATGCGTATATTTTATATGTACTTCATATATTTAAAAGTATTTATACATTTAAACTATATCTACATCTCTTGAGCAAGCAAAACAGTATTGCAAGGGAATAGCAACAGACATCTAATAGTGATTGAGGATAGGGTATTAAAAATTTTATTGACACAACATACAATAAATATAGATAAAGCTTATATCCTGAAAATAGATCCTATATAGCGTAGTATAATTGGTGTCCTTGATTGAATAATGGCTAAGAATTAAATGACATTTGCTATCGTGCGGACTTAGAGCAAGCTTCCATTGGGCGATAGTGTAGACATGATGTTTGTGCGATAGGATTAAGTTCTGCGTTATAAATACTGTTTTAAAATTTTCTCCGCAACCAACATAATCATCAAAGGTAATTCTATATCTTGTTATAGATCTTTTAATTCCTTTTATCTTGTTGGTAACATGGAACTTGTGCGTAACTAATGATTGCTCTTCTTCAGAGTGTTTAGCTCCTTCTTCTTCAGCTGATCATAGAGTACTCGTCACATTCATCTTTAATTATAATCCAATAAAATCAGTAATAATTCTCTCATTATTTTCATCTTTCATCATCTCCAACACATTCTTGTTAAGTCGGTGAATTCCACAGATGTCGTTGGAAGGGTAGTCTAATGTGTCAAAATATTGGCAAGAATCTTGCCTCATGGTTTCATATGGATCGTGGTACATCATTTTGTAGATTAGACTATCGGTGTCTATGTAGAGAATATGGCAGCCATCCCCAAAAGCTGCCTTCATATACACATAGTGAAAGCCATAGATAGTCAATTTGGCTATATCGAGGATGCACATGCCTACATATATGGGCTCATTAAACAGTTCCACTACCGCAAGATTTTCATCGAAAATCGTAACATTTTTGAATAGAGGGTTGTATATCTGGGCTTCGTCTCCATATCTACCACCCCAGTTTTACACAAACTTCAAATTGCAATGTTTGCGGATTTTTTTCATTGTTTTGGCAAAGACTGTATTATTTATTAACTTGAACAAGTTTTTCTCAAATTCATTTCTTGCACACTTAGTGTTTAGGTCGATGTAGGATTTTAGACAATAACTTTGCTTAAATCTTAATACTCGATGAATTGCCAATAATTTAGACCATTTTTTGTCAAAGCTTGCCTCAAGCTTTTGTAGTGGATAATGTATCGTCTCTCAGAGTTTAATGTAGCCATGAACTTGATGTTTCGAGTTCTGTCTACAGGTGGTTTTTCAGTCTTTGAGTCGATATGGTTAGCACAGAACGGAAATCTTTATATAAATCATGGAGATATTCAAGATACTCCATATCAAGTTCCAACCTTCTGAAGCATTATCAGGAACTGATAATTCATCGATGTTGGTGATCACCCATTCAAAACCACCGTAGAGCAAAGATTAACTCATTGCCCACCCGTATTGGTTATTTGTATCATAGTACATAAGATACACATCTGGTTTGGAAGAATCGTACGCTAGTATATATTTATTGTTAACAGAAGCATGTCGTTCCGAACATGCCTGGTTCAGTCCTCCCAGAATACCCATCTAAATGAACAAGATTTAATCAATACAAGTCAACAACTCAAGTTCTTGGCCCGTATGCTTTTACATTGCATCCTACGCAAATCTTAGTAAAATATAATAGTGGGCAGGGTCAAGGCCATATATCAAGTAGCATCGTGTAGGGAATTGTTCAAAAACGTCAGCCAATAGCAGGACATCTGTTTTGAGATATAAAGTAAAATTCTGAATATTAAATGCCGCCAATCTTTCTAAGCGTGCGCATATAGTTTCTTAGTAACTTCTTTATCTCCTAGCTTGTTATAAAAGCCTTGTTGACTAGGTAATAAGGTATAATTCAATTTTTCAAACGAATCAACAAAATCGTATGGATAGACACCTTTTCTAGTTAACAGTTCATACTGGTCATTACCTATTTGTGAAAATTCGCTTTTTAACAACGAATATTTGTTCAGATAAGAACCCAATGTTTCCAGAGATGAGATCATAAAGCGGAAGCTGTCGTTGAATCTATAGCCGATCAACTTTTCTGGAATATGTTTTGTGAAGGAGATATGTTTCTTCTTGGTTACGGGAAGCACGTCTACACGACCATCCAAATCAACGACGATGCTTTTAATTATAAAATGATTATCATGTTCGCATGAATTATGGAAAACAATGGGAATTGTTCTAGAATCTTGGTTATCTATGCTACAACTTTGTAGTTATTACTAGCTGTAAGATGACCAGGATCACGAACTTTCTTGTGGTCTGAACTAAATAACTCATCGCAAATATAACTGTGTTGTAGTTATGAACGCAGTTTCTTGATGTAGTGTTATATCATAGGGACACATAAATATGGTTTCAACATCTTCGGCAAATTTTTGAAGCTACATAGTAAGTAAATCACTTCATACAATCCACACCTTTATATGATTGCAAGAATGATGATTAATCGTACTGGCACTTCCCATAATGTCCTACACTATACGACATATGTTCTTGAAACTTTTTCTCGTTTCCAGTAGGTTTCAGAATACATTCTAGATCTGCATATGCAACGAATGGAAGTTTAACTTTCTTAAAATTTCTGAAACGAAGTATATTTTCTTTTTCCGTAGCAATCGAAGTAACACACACGGTTGTTTCGTCATACAGTCTTTAACATGTTGCTCTAGTATGTTCTTAGTACTAAAGTAGTGTTTTTCGCATGATGAGAACTAAATTGCGATGAAACCAGTCGGCGTAAGTCCTTTATCCACACATAATGTGAGTTGAATATTTTAACTCTATCAGTAGATTTAAAGCTTTCCATATCTACATTAAAGTACTGGTTGTGAATCATTAGGAGGTTCAGATGTTTATGTTTCTTATTTATTCTACGATATCAATAGTTTCAAGATGTAGACATTATCCGAGATATCATTTTGAGCCTCGAAGGTTTATCGTCATCTGGAATTGTATGCCTGTTACGTTCAATACTTCGGAATAATGGAGATATTTGGAGTGAGAATCTCGATCAGCAGGATACAAAGCTGCCGTCACAGACCAGACAAAGCAAGCCTGATTATCATTTTTCACATTAATACACGCATGTTTAGGTTTTATCTCAAGAGCCAGATCAATATACGAAGATCCACCTGTAGAATTGTATTTGTTAATATCGATGCCCAAAGTGATTATATTGTTCAAATTCAATCACTATCTCGTTCTTAAACTCTATTTACACAATAATTGGTTTTATAACATTTTCCCCAAACCATTCATTTAGATTGATATGGCTGCATTCGACACCGTGAAATATTTAAGTTTCTACTTTAGATCAAAACCAGCTGCAATATGAAGCTCTTCACAAAAGATCGCATTAACTTTTATAGCGTCATCTTTTTTTAAGTGCTTGCCTTGAAAGAACTTTTGCAATCTAATAAGAATGCCTCTATTTTTTTATTTTTTATATTGCTTATTACTCCAGTACTAATGCGTTGTTTGAAAGCTGATACAGAATTCTCCCAACGCACTCGGTTTGTTACGGTCTCGTTTCTGGTTTTCACTTTTTTCTTTTGCGCTATTTTATATTTCGAGCGCATAGTTTTAATATTTGAAAATGGGACCAATAGCTTCTGCTTCTCGCAAGTGGAGTTTGCTTGTTTTAGCGCTTTGTTTATACGTTGTATTTTAATTTCACCTTTGCAGAGACCTTCAATAATCACACCGTCATCTGATGAGCACTTTACTAATTCAAACAGAGCAGGAATATGTTTTACCAAATTACTGAAGAGGTACATGTTGCTCGTTCAACGTTCAGTAACAGAATGACCGAGGTTATCGCACGCATCCATATTTATACCACTTCCCCAACCACCTGCTCCAATTATTATATGAAATTCAAGTCTAGTAGAACTAATATTGGAACAACGATTGGGTAAAGCAAGTTTTAAAAACAATTTCTACCCATACCAACAACGGGAATATTATTAATTTATATATCCATGAACAAATCAAATTTTAGTTTGTGGCAAGTCTGCGCGTACTTGCTATTGGCGTATGTCCCTAGGCTATTATGCGTTTTTTGCCTCTCTCTTTCTCCAAGTCTTATAGTAGACCCGTTAATAAGGATACCTAAAAACCACATTCTAATACTTTCAGGTCTTTCATTTTAATGGCACAACCTATAAAACATCATTAGCAACCATTACCATGATCCGCATACCCTTTACCTATATGAAGAAAGTGGACCTTAGAGCTATAGATTTCGACTACCCCACGAAACACTCTATAAACAGCGATTAAGTAACTATCTATGAATGAATTCTCCTAATTATTTACCGGTTTTTATATAATAAATTCTCAATATGTCACAGGCTCTCGATGCTTCCACCATAGTCTAGCAGGTGTGACTTGTCGTATGATGTAATTTCTACAAAATTTTATTCATTTAATGTGTTTCTAAACTTAATTAGCTGTCAGTTTAATTTAATGCTATCGTAAAAAACGTCTCGTAATTGATACTTTATGTAGGAATGAATGTAAAATACTCATTCGTTATTGCTTTTGTTATAATTTATGGTCATTGAAAACGTGTTATATCATATCATTTATATAGTCTTCACCCGTCTTATCGCGTTCCAGGAACTCACTTAATTGGTGAATGATGATTAGCTGTCCTTTACTTGTATACAAATGATTTACATGTTTCTAAGGATCGACAGTACGTACGTTTTGGATCAAATAACGTTTATTAAATGGTATTTTTAAAGAGGATGAATCTTAATGCATTATTGAATTAGCATTTGCATTTTAGAAGGATACGGGTTTTATTTTTAACATGCATAAATTCATTAGAAACTTGTTTTAAATCATGTTTTTAAAGAGGATACATATATATATAGGGCTGGGTCGGCGTATCGATATATCGATACGCAACGATACGACCCCCCCCCCCCGATACAGCGAAAAATAAATATCGATATGTATCGATACGTATCAATATTCGGTATAGAATATGTATCGATACTCGATACGCAAAATCCCGTATCGCCCACCCCTATATATATATATATATATATATATATATATATATATATATATATATATATACTTATGTCACAAATATTAAACTTGAAACTTTAATTATTTTGATAACAAACAATCTTAAGTGAAAGATAGAATTGTTAGTAAATACATTATTTTAAAACGATCTTGTGATTTTTTTCCCAAAGAAAGAGTAGATAAATTATCGATGCCTATTGATTCGTACCGATACGTATCGCTACGTCTCGATATGTATAATTAATCTACGCATCTAAACGTTGCGATACGAATCGCTATATATATAGTTATTAAGATGAAATGAAAACCCAACTTTGTATTTAAAGTTGAATTACCATTTCAAATCGAACTAGTAATTGAATATATATCTATACGTATCGATACGAATAGATACGTATCGATACGCACCGATACGCATCGATACGTATCGATACGCATCGATACGAATCGATAATTATCAGGTTTAAATACAATTATTTTTTTCATCGTTAAGTATTCTGTTCTGTTCTGTTCCGCTCGACATGTACCTCCAATGATTTCTATTCTGAGTTAATCTACTCATTTTCCTGAAATTCCTACAGCCTACATCTATCACTATCTTTGTGTAATAGTCTAATTTAGGTCTACCCCTGCATCTCTTTCTTCTTTTCTCTGCTTATAATATATTACGCACTATTCACTCATGCATTAGTGAGTGTCTTGGCATCCTATCGCTCCTATTTTTTACTGTTTTCCACATATTTCTTTTTCCCTGTCATTTGTTCTTAATTTTGTCTATCCATGATATCTTTATCATACGTCTGTAGCGCCACATTTCTCTTTCCCGCTTCTCCTGCTATCCACGTTTCACAGTCTTACAGTTCTGTGCTCCACGCATGTTTTCAGTAATGTCTTCCTTGTTTCTATGTTTGTTGTGTTTGAATATAGTACTTGCGTTTTCTTGCTAATGCAGCACGTTCTGGTGCTAATCCTCGATTTATATCCTTTGCACCATTTCATCTTGCGTTATTCGACTTCGTAGGTAGCAGAAATCCCTAACTTATATATCTCTCCTTTACATACTAATACTTTAGATCTATTTTTGTTAATATTCATATCGCGTCTCTCTGTTAGCATCGCTTCCATTTCATTAAGAGCTGCTTGTAACATTTTCCCCATTATATGCTTTTTCCAGATTTACAAACCTTATTTTCTGCTTTTTTTTATTGTTTTCTATATTATCACCCTTAAAATTAAAATGGCCTCTCGTGTTCCACTGTTTCGCTTAAATCTAAATTGGTTTTCTTCTTTTTTGTTTACTATAGTGACTATGGTGTTGCGTTTGAAATCTTTGGGTATATAACCTGGCTCATACATATATCTTATACATTGGAAGAGACATTCTGTTACTGATTATTCAGCGGCTTTTAGAATTTTTGCTTGCACCATATCTATACCTGTAAAAACCCATATTTAATTATAGGATATCCCAAATCATCCTTTTCAATGTCTGGTCCCGTTCTAGTGCTTCTAGTTCCTTCTATGCATATGAATTCCCGCGTTTCTTACATATTTGGTATACATTTTTATATCCCAAAGATTCATTCTGATTAGTTTGCATGATTCGTTTGTTTTTGCTATTTCCGTCTTAATTTGCACCTCTTTGCCCTTTACCCTCAACCCGCTGTTCTTTACCTTTCCTGCATTTGCGAGTAATTTCCCATGTTATGGCTTTTTGTTGTTCAGCTTTGTCTGCTCTGTTTTGGTATTTTCGCCTTTTTTCTGATATATTCAGAATATCTTTGTTACCCATGGTTTCTTATCTTCTTTTTGTTTATACCCCAGAATCTCTGACCGCCATATCTAAGCCGGAAAAAAGTTATGTCATTCTGTTTCTACTTCCTTAGTATAAGAATTTTTCCCGATATTTTTCAGGAACTCCTTTAACTTTTTTTCATATATTTTCTGGATTTCTTTATCTTTTAATTCTTCAAATTCAAAGTGCCTTTTTCCGTTCCCTTTTCAAATATTTAAATTTCAGTGCGGCTTCCATAATTACTATGATGTGGTCATTGTCTATATGTGCTTCTGGGTAGCTTCTACAGAAGCAGCACTTTACTAGAAGAAATCGATATCGTATATTAAACTCCTGTTTCTGTCTCAAATGTTTTTAGGAGATTCACCAAAGACCGGAATGTTTACAAAGCAAGAATAGTTTAATAAGGAGCATTTCCTAATAGTGAGTCCAATGAATAAAAATTAAATCTAGTCGAGTTTAATCCGCCAGGAAATAAAAAATCATACTGTAACAATACTAGCTCTTTTTTTAATCTTTCAGGTTTCACGGTTATTGATTTATGGAAAACTTGCAAATTCCTAAAAAGTTGAGTATATGAGTTATTGCTAATAATAACCGAAATGAAAACTACTTCGATTGCTATTTTTATACCTTTTCAAGTTCTGTCGGTTAGTATTTTACATCAAGCTTTCTCATTCTCAACTTCGCTTCGGTCTTTCATATTGGCTAAATTCTGCTTGGTAAAATAAAGCATTTCTATATATTTTTTTACCTGTGGTACGCGTTTGATTTCCACTAAAGCCGTGCCTGGTTTATCTTAAATTGTGCTATTTTTATTAAGAGCTCTCTTGCAAAAGAGTTAAATTTTTTGATGAGCTATGCAAACTTACTATTGATTTCCCTGCAATCACAATGTACCCATCGCTATTTTGATTACCTACACAGTTTGTTTACTTTGTTCTTAAGTTCTCAAGTTCTCCATAGTTTTGTCTATTTTCCTGTCTTGCAACACTTATATTTCCTTCTTTCTCCTATTAAGCATAAGAGTTCGTGCATTATCCATTTTTTCCTAGTTGCGTAGCTTTTAGTTCGTAATATAATGTGTGATTTCTCTAATACTACTTCCTTAGACAATTGTAACTTTGTTTCTTTGCACCATTTTACTATCTGAATCAATTTTTATAATCCTCATTAATTTTGATATCGTTTAGTTTATCTATGTCTAATTTGATCAACATTTTATTTTTTTAAATTTTCTTTAATGTTAAGTCACATTCTGCTACTATTATTTCAATAGCGTTATCTCCATGTGTGCCGTTGTAATTGTGAGTTTTTAATCTTTCTTTAACTAATATATAGGCTATCTGAAACCCACATACGTCTCCACGCATTTTTTCTGTATAGTACTGACGATTGTGATCTTTTAACCTTGTGTTAGTTTTATTTCATTCCTGATAAAGAAGGCTGCGAGCTTACAAAAGGCGGCTCCATGGCGTAGTTGGTATGCGTGTCACTAGCATGCTCAAGGACTTGACGCCGAATCCAGACACGGTCCGCTTGAAAAATGTTAAGCGAGCATTGTTCGCGAAAATTCGCCCTAATTCGGATAAAAGGTAAAATGGAGGTCTTGTTTGTGAGCGTTGTCATGTACGTTAAAGATCTCTACCTTGCTTGGAACAGCAAGGGTTTAGCAAAATTCAATATTTCCAGGTAAAGAACACCAATTTTGGCCAATGTAGCACCTTCGGGTGGAGCATTGGAAAATCAAATGTAGTGTGGGCTTATTACAAGGCGGCTCCGTGGCTCAGTTGGTTTGTGTGTGACTACTATGCCTAAGGTCCCTGGTTAGATTTCCAACATGTACCGTTTTAAAATTTTTTTCACAAAATACGCTCTCGGTCGGATGAAAGATAAAATGAAGATTTCGTGTGATTATTGTCACGCACGTTAAAGATTCCTACCTTGCTGGAATAGCAAGGGTTCGGCAAAATTCAAAATTTCCGAGTAAAGAACTCGCTTTCTGGTCGATGTAGTACCTTCGGGTGGAACATTGCAAAATAAAATGTAGTGTGAGCTTATTGCAGCTTTCGTTTACTACTAAACCGAATTTATCTACTATCCTTTCTACCGTGACCTACAACTGCAATTAAATCTCCTATAACTAACAAATCTTTTCTAATGCTCTGAATGGTTTTTTGGATTTGATCGTATGCTCTATATATTTCCTCATGATTGATGTTGACCTGTATACCTCAAATATCAATGTCTTTTAGTTTAGTACTAACTCTGATTGCTTGCTGCACTTCTTAGGGTTGAGGAAAGGATAGACACCAGTTAGTCGCTTTTGCGACAGGATGGGGAATGTCTAGGATTATTCTATCCCGATCCCATTCTGGTGGCATTTGTATCACAGGTTATTTTTCTGTTCTGTATGGAAAGGTTATCCTTCATTGAATATATGCAATGCACTAAACAAAAACAAAACGTAGCTGGATAGCTAAGAACAATAACGAAAATTGTTGTTTCATCCCAAGCAAGGACACTGTTCAAACTGTAGGTATTATAAATCTTCTCTGGTTTCTTGATAAGCTGCAGCTAAACCTCGCATATATTACGTTGCTACTCATTCTGCAAATGTTTTTAAGCATCAAAAATTTAGAGTTGCTGACGCCAATGTACAATAAAGTTTATACGAAATTCGAATAGTTAAATTCGCGTAAAACAAACTTCTGCTATTGCATTTTATTACATTCTTCCATGTACTAGGTTAAGACATAAAATTGTTTTCCGGGCATCAATATTTTACATGTTCAGGAAATTAATGGCATCATGCAGTACTTTTACGTGTTTTATATAAGACTGACCGAATGTGATCCGCTTTTAGTTCTGAAATACTGTAACATAAAATATATGCTCTTGAAGTTTTAAAGCGACATGTCGAGAAAGCTTTAACACCTTCGTCCGCCTAGCTTTTCATTTCCTGTGTGGCATGTCAGCTACTTCGAAAACTTCTACCAAAAAAATCCCTCCACTCGCTGATCGAGTTCATAAAAAATAAAGTCGTTTTTCTTTTGTCGTCCAACTTCGTGTAATATTTCATTAACTCTATTCGAGATTCAATTCGAGGGGTGACCCTTTTATGTTTTTTGTCATAGCAAGCCAAGAAACTAATTTTATTTTATTTCAATCGTTACTAACTTATTAAATTTTGCGAAAGATAAACTTGTTTATGTGATGGATTCGCGTATACAGATGCTTAAATGGAAAACGTAAGGTAATGAAAGTATGGGAAACTAGATTATGTGATATACAATACACGATAGCAGTTTATAATGAAAGGTCGGATGTCTTTACGGTGATGTTAATGGTTTGTGAAGGTGGCGGAAGTTATAGGATTACTAGCTTTGAAGTTTAAATGACGTTATTTGCAATATTCTAATATGCTCGCTGTCTGAAGCTGAGGTTATACACCAGAAACATTTTCTCAATTTCCCAGTATTTTCTCACTACTTTGTTATGCCATATTGCACTACATCGCCACCATTTTGTTAAAATTTAATTAATGTTAAACTCATTCGTTGACTGGCGCATCATAAAAATATGAAGTATAAGCACGAGTAATTTACAAAGGCAAATGTGTTGATTGTACTACAGGCGCAGAAGGAAAGCTGGAAAACTCATTGCTTATTGATGTGGCTGCGGCAGGGTTGTTCGACGGACTGTCCCGCGGGTACTACACTACTACTGCCTCCTTTTCCTGTGCTATCGTTAGCGGTTGTCCTCCCCAAAGCGCGTTCCTTTGTTCCCTAAACTCATTTTACGTGGGCTCACTATGTTATTTTACTGCTTCAAAATACACAGGGCTATGCCGTTGACAGCACATCAACATTCCGTTTGCGTTTGAAAACGAAAGCGAATCCGAACCTTTTGCGTCTCTTGTTGCCTGTACCTGTAAGAGCTCTAGAATGATGTACATAAGAATCAGAATTCGTTAAAGGCTTAGTGCAAATGAAAAATGCATGTAGAACTAGATGGCATTGCTTTTTGTCCTTTGATACCTTTGCTGCTGATATATTCCTAATTCAATTTGAGTTTTATAATAAACGAATGGTGAGTAGCTCTTCTAACACACTTGCAACTAATGTCGAAACTTTTCAGCTTATACGGTGGAGAAGACAGTCGAAACTAATTTAGATTAGCCAGTATTTCGTTTTGAGAAAGAAACGGGTTAATTTTAAGACTGTGGTTGAGATAAGAAGTCGCAAATAGACAGAATTTCATGAAAAAACATTCATTGATAATATCCTTCTTTTTTTATGAGCATAAAGGTATTCTTTGTTATGAATTACAAAGTACTTAAAGGGGTTTTTAGAAGGAATGCCAACAAAGCACCTCACTTTGAATCATTACGTGGGACGTCAGGGCTATAAATCTTGTAGATTACAATATTTAAAAGGAGAACAAGATATTATTAGGCTCGAGATAGATATTGTGGATATAAGCTAAGTTCGATGGAAAGAAGAAAAAGAATTTTATTTAGGTGTTTATAAGTTTTACAAGCAACACAACGATGGGATTATTTTAATTAAGATTAATTCATCGCCCTTATCAACTATAGTAGTGTGTGTGTGTGTCTACATGTCGACAGCTGGTCATGAAGATTAGACGTAGAACATAGAACAATCGTAAAAATATTATTTTAATAGGAGATTGGAATGTTGTAGTCCGTACAGGAATAAATGCTAAAATTGTGGGGGTATATGGCTTGAGGAAAAGAAATGACATAAGTGTCAGTTAGAACAGTTCTGCATAAAATATAAACTTGTATCTACAAATACTCTTTTCAAAAATTACAACAGAATTATATGCATGGGAGAAACGACAAGATAGGGATA
Organism: Platerodrilus igneus; assembly: GCA_036346225.1. Lineage (NCBI taxonomy): Eukaryota > Metazoa > Arthropoda > Insecta > Coleoptera > Lycidae > Platerodrilus > Platerodrilus igneus. The sequence goes on along the minus strand of JARFIW010001179.1, from coordinate 2,855,040 downwards.
AATGTGGTGACGCAGAAGTTGTCAAATAAAAAACTGTCAAGAGTATCTAAGGGCAAATGTATGTAGCGATCATAACTTATTTATAATAAAGTATCAATGTTTTAAAAACTTGACAAAAACATATGGAAATCAAATGTAGAAATCAAGGAAGTTATTAGCTGAAGAAGGAAGGAAAAATTTGTAGATTTCTATTGCAGGCAGCTTAAATAGCAAAGGAAATAACGAAAATGTAGTAGAGGGAAGGATAGTTATTAAACAAGAAATTTATGTATTAGCAGAAATAAATTAAAATCAAACCAGTTGCTAGAAATTCTTCAATAAGAGAAGATATATTAAAGTTGAAGGGTGAACACAAGAAATATAAGAGCTCTATAGATAAACTTGGGGATTATAATATATCTATATACTATTCCGAAATAGAATAAATAGGAAGTGAAGGGTGGCTGAGGAGTATATCTTGTTAGGCAAACGATAACTTATATATACAAGGCGTACATAAGAAAGTAGTGTTTTGATAAAAATAATTTGCACTAATAGTTTATTAAGCAAGGGCGAAAAACCTTTGTATAACAGAAAGAATATGTTGAGAATCTATTAATGAAAATGGATAAAGGTTGGTATACCAGAAAGAGCAAAAGACGCAAAAGCGAATGTAAACGGATGCCCAATTTTAAATCAGAATGATAAAAGCATCAAAGGATTGACATATTGGCAAAGCAGTAGGAATAGATAACATACCTGCGGAATTAGTAAAAGAGAAACTAGAAATTTACTATAGGATAGAATATGTTTTTGCTTTTACTAGCACCGAAACTAACTGCTGTACAGCTTGTGTTGCGTCGTCCGAGTACTTTTGCTTTACGAGTCGCAGAAAAACCATAAGATTTTAAAAAAAGTGCTTTTTAATTGTATTAAGGAAAGCTAAAGTAGACATGTAAAAATTACAAAACAATTAGCTTAACATCGCATGCGTCAAAGATTATAGTGCAAGCGTAAAAAAATCGTGGTAGACTTTTTTTATAGAGTTTTTCTAAACCTATCGAGAATTCTTATATACTTGTAACAAGCCCAATATAAGATTGGATGACAAGCGGCTTTTAGAAAAAGAAAATTCTTAAGATTTTTAGCTAGCCGAGTTTTTGACCTACGGTCGCATGAGATTGGGTCGGAGTTGGAAAAAACAAGATAATGGACGCCACCAAAATTTTGTATAAAGCAAGTGACTAAATCAATTTGCTTAAAGGGAAATTTTGGAAACTTAAATGTTCTCTAACCTCTTTAGGAATTAAGTTTGGATACCACCTATACGTTACTTACTTCTTTACTGCACTAACGAAGTTCTAGGATGGCTCTGAAACATAATTACAATCAACAAAGATATCACTTATCTAATAATACTGTATCTGCACGAAGTCCTTATTTTTGTTTCAAATAGTTATCACTGAATCGTTATATGCATATTTAGTGAATGAATTTCTTCAACGGCCATACAATCTTTGGGAGAAATTAATTATTCATGAAATAATGAGCTGAAGAAAAAATTGATTCTATATTCTCATTTAAACAATTATGTACATTATAAATGCAATTCAACAAAAGTTAAATTCTTATGAATATAATTACTGCATTACTCAGAAGATGTAAAGCTAAAATTTAAGTTTTAATTCTATTGAATCTTAATTTGAATTTTATTTTTTTATTTTATTATTTAACAATATTTAATTTATAGTTAATAGTCCGGTGTAGCGCTACGTAAGACTGTACATGTCATTTAAATTTCTCAACATGCAAAAATTATTTGTTAGTTAAACTTAATTTAAAATTTCATTTTTCTGGAATGGGGCTACGTAAATAGAACATCTTGAGATAAACATTGTTGTAAACAAGATAAGCAATGACATTTAGTTTTAAATTTTGCAAACAACAGGTAACAATGATTTATCTGTACTTTTATCTTTTTATACATAGCTTGAAAGAAATAATTTATAAATTTGAACACGTGATTAATGAAATAAAATCATTCTAAATATATCATAGTATTATACTCTTAAAAAGGGTAGGCCTCTTTTTTACCAAGTATGTTCCTAAATTATTTGTAGACGGTTGGCTAAGTGCTTGCATATAACAGAGTAAAGTAATTTACAACCACTCAACATGCAGCAAAAATTCAGGCCTTACCAATCGGCGTCTACGACCTGTTAACCTCTAAGCGCATGTTACAATCCAACAATTCGGCACGGAGCGGAAGTCTAATACTTTTCTAACAAATCTGCTTACAATTTAAGTACAAAATTGATTCCATGATGACAAATTTTAATTTAAACATCAACCAAGTAGAACATAACCATATTACTTCATTAAAATTCTTGTACGTAATGGAAGTTGCACTGTAATATACTTTATTGTAAATTGTAATTAATTATCTATTAAACAAACCGTTGCAAAGATCAAATTTTCTTTTCCATGAGTGTTAGTCGTTTTAGACAACTTAACTAAAACTGCTTGATTTAATTCGGCGTTTACGCCAGGAAAACTTGGTTTCCTGTTTCATCTCGCCTGTCTGATAACAGTGCAAGTGACTTTTCAACTCGACAAGAAGGTAAAAAGTGACCATCTGTCACGAGTCGACGAACAACTTGAAAATCTTAAATATCGTAACATACGAGTAAGGAATACGCGAAATGGTTTGTAATTATGTGATCAGCTGTAGTAGTAGTGTGCTTTAGATTTTATTGGTTTACCAAATATACAAGAGTACTAGAATCCATAATGGGTAAAACGTTATTGAATAAATACTAAATTAACGGGTTTGTAGCAGTAATGTCGACAAATAATTTAGCTAGGAATTTTTACATGTTACAATAGCTAGCATTTTTTACGGAAGAATGGAAGAAATGATGGAAGACGAGTTAGGACAAGACCATTTAATTTTAGAAGGAATTGAGAGAAACAGAAGAGCAATATTTAAGATTAGTTACGTTGCTAGAATAAAGATTTAGGTATTGCAAAAGATTAGTTTGAATTTCTTACACGTTGTATGGGTAACTCTGTTATTTGTGACATTAGAGAAAAGGTTAAATAGAGAAAGTAGTGCAGCTTTTAATGCTGAGTTTAGCCATGAAGAGATAATTCGCATACAGGGCGTAGCAAAAGCGTTATACCAAAATAACGAAATTTTAATCTTTTTTGTTTTGCTTCGTGGTTCATTTATTGTGACAGATACAGTAAAACGTTGTAGATGTTTTTTACATTATTTTAAAAGGAGAATAAGATAAACTTATTTGTTTTTACATACATGGCTTTGGTCATGTTCGAGTAAATAAGTAAGGTTATGTTTTTTTAAATGGAAACCATAATTGGCGGTAGTTCTGATAGAAAGGCATTTTTTTTTCTCTTTTCAGTGACGTACTACAGTGTACATGTTCAACATAAAAATATTTGAAAAAATTTTGTTTTTATGAAATACAAAACTTGGTATTAAATAATAAAATACTTATGCATGACGTAACAAAAATATCAAAAACAAATTATGTTAAAAATTTTAAATATAATATCACTTCATAAGGTGCTCAAAGTGCCCACCATTTTGTTGAAGGCACAACTCACATCGTTTTTTAACATTACGAAGTGCTTCTTCTATTGTTCGTGCATCAATGCTTGCAATTGCTGTTTGGATTCTAGCTATTAAATCCTCAAGCGTTTGAGGAGTACTAGAATACACTACAAATAAAAATCTAATTGCGTAAGTTGTGGTGAACGAGCAGGCCAATCAATTTCCATTTTATTACCAATCACGTGTTCAAAACGATCAGTTAAATATTGCTTCACTGATGTACCACTGTGTGCAGGAGCACCATCGTGTGGGAAATACTTTAGTCTGTAATGGATGTTAAGAGGTAATTCATCCAAATATTCTTCCAGTTGGTGTTTTAAGAAATTTAAGTAATTTGCAGCGGTCAAATTGTCGTTATAAAAAAGGTCCAATAATTTTTCGGCAAAATATTCCACACCAACAATACCAAATTGATGTTGATCTCTGGATTCACGCACAAGTTTAGGATTTTCTTGGGAATAAAATACTTTGTTACGTCGATTAAATATTCCGTTATTTGTAAATTTAGTCTCGTCAGTAAACATAATGGTTCTCCAAAAATATGAATCCTCTTCACATTTATTAAGGTACCAACGACAAAATGTTATCCGTCTTTGATTATCCACTGGATACAATGTATTCGAAATAAAATAGTGATACGGATGATATTTCCGACTTTTCAGAATGCACCTCGCAGTTTTCTTAGAAGTTGCACAGTTGTTTGCAATTTCGGCAGTAGAAGATTCTGGTTTATAATTAACAAACGCCAACACATTTGTTTCAACAGTTTCTTCATATTTTCGTAAGAATTTAGGTTTGGTAAATGCACCATATGCCTTAAGATTATTTTCAAGTTTGCTAAATATCCGACAGTATGGTTGCTTACGTTCCTTGTACCTTTCAAAGTACAAATCCGCTGCTGCACGTGAGGTACGATTCGAAGAATAGCAGCAAAAGAGCATGCCATTTTTTTCTTCATTTGTATAGGACATTCTAACTATTAGAAGAAAATAATGTACGTATAAACACAAAATAACAGTACTATCTAATTTCTTTATTTAAACAAGTGAAATCTATTGTTATGTGTCATATGGCTACTTGATTCTTAAAATCAGCTCAAATATTCACATATTATTTAATACCAAGTCTCCTATTTCATAAAAACAAATTTTTTTAAAAAATTTTATGTTGAAAAAAAATGCCTTTCTATCAGAACTACCGCCAATTATGCTTTCTATTTAAAAAACATAACCTCACTTATTTACTCGAACATGACCAAAGACATGTAAAAACAAATAAGTTTATCTTATTCTCCTTTTAAAATAATGTAAAAAACATCTACAACGTTTTACTGTATCTATCACAATAAATGAACCACGAAGCAAAACATAAAAAATCAAAATTTCGTTATTTTGGTATAGCGCTTTTGCTACACCCTGTATGTTAATTATCTCTTCAGGACTGAATTCGGCATTAAAAACTACACTACTTTCCCTATTTAACCTTTTCTCTAATGTCACAAATAACATATAAAATCAAACAACTAAAATCACAGTAGATGATTAAAAGAAGGGAGGCAAATGTAAAAGATGTTAGAAACGGATGGCTTTATATTCTACTTTTTAATTTATATATAAAGCAAGCAATTAGATAAATTGAAAAGCAGATGAATACTGGAGTAAATATGCAGAACAAATTGCGAATGACGTAGTAGTTGTAGCAAGTGCTGTAGCTAACCTAGAAAACATGTTTTCCGACGACCACTTGTGAAAACAACAGATTACACACTACTTATTTATGTAGAAAGTAAAGTATATCACTCTAGAGTGCGAAAGTACATATCACTCTAGTGTTGAAATACTTTTCAACTCTAGAGTGATATGACTGATGTTAGTATGCTAGTTACCTAGGCAACCCAAACGACATCCGGTTTCTACCTTTTTGCATTCATTCGTTTCGTTTTGGCTAATAACAGTTTAAAATACCCATAGTTAAATCGATACTGACAGTTTCCGTTTTACTTAAAGATGTAATTACTCATATTAGTTTGTAATTGAAATGATTTCTTCAATAAAAATTGAGAATGCATACGCTAAAAGCAACAGATTCGCGGATTTTATAAAAACAAAGTAGGTGTTCGAATTTTCAACATCAAAACGTCAAATAAATTTTATAGGTGTCTGTCTGCCTTGCATTATTGCGTACACATTTATTGCAAATAAGCATAAAAATAACTATTTCGTAATTGTTTTTAGTGGTGGTCGTCGGAAAAATAGTGTACAGTACTCGCGTGGAAAGTGACATTTCACACTCGTGGAATAGTCGTACTCGGCTGACGCCTCGTGCGACAATACTCTTCCACTCGTGTGAAATGGGTCACTTTCCACGCTAGTAATGTAATATACTATAATTAGTATGGCTAAGGTTTTAAGGAAAAGCTAAAACCCGAAAATAAACAAATATAAAACAAAATAATAGCGTGCAGTAAAGACAATAAAGTTAACCTTTTGAAAGTACAAACAGGCAACACAGATTTGATGAAGTTGAGGAAATTTGTTATTTAGGATCTAGAATTAGATAGGATGAGAGATGTAAAAGTGATATAGAAATGCGGCAGTACAGAAAAAAAATTTTCTACAAATAAAATTTACTCAATTAACTCATTAAACTAAATAAACAAATATTATGTAAGAACATGTATATATGGAGAAAGCATTAAGGCTTTTGAAATGTGCTGTTATAAGATGTTGCAAATAAACTCAGAAGATAGAATAACAAAAGAAGAGGTACTAAAACGGTCAATTTGTGAAACTATAGTAAAAGATGCAGATTGTCTGGATAAACCATCACTTGCGATACTCAGAACTGCTATCAGTGATAATAGAAAGAAAAGCCGATGTGAAAAATTGAATAGGTAGACCGCGACTTTATCTTGCACACATCATAAGGTTATGCAAGTATGTTGACACGACGCACCTTGCAGAGCAGGAGTCGGAAGTTGACTTATGACAAGAAACAAAGTATTTTCTTTGAATTATCGCTTCACACTTTGTTTACTTCTTGCATCTTTTAGGTTTAGCAAACAGTTTCCTAGTTTTATGTTAATAGAAAGTCTTAGACAGGCAGTCTTTCTATTTGTACTCGACGCAAAGGCAGGTGCCAAAGGAATTTGCCACGCAAGTGGAAATTCTTGAGGGTCGCTCTATAATACAAATAAAAATGCTTTATATAATACACACTACAATAGAGAAGACAACAACTTGTACAAATCAAAACTTACATAATTTTTTTGTTATACTTACAAAATATAATTTGTATAGTTACCGCTTTTTCAAAAACAAAAGAAGAACAATTATTTCTTACTAATTTGTGGTTTATCTGTAAGGGCTGCGTTTAGTACTTTCATATTTTCTATAATTTATTCTCATGCTTCTTTTTTGAAGGAGTGATTTCTAGTATATGAGATAAACTTTAAGGGTTGATTCCATACGGTTGCTTTGGCCATAAAAGTACACATGAAAATACGTCCAAAACAAATTAGTTATAAAAATTAAGGTTATGTAAAAACTATAAATAATAATGCAACATGGAAAATACACAAAATAAGTGTATAGTAATTGTTGAAAACAATCGTCGTCAAACTGTCGTCTTCTGTTACATTGGTTGCCGAATGAGTTCCAAAATGGGTGGGGGGTCGAAATTGTTTAAAATGATGCAAGAATACGACTTCGTAGTTCATTAAATTATTTACTTATTTGTTATTATTATTACGCCGTTTTGGACATATGTATGTGCCTTCTATAATTAAAATATCCCAAGAAATCAGCAGCTTTTTCCACATATTTACAATCGCATTATATATAAAGTAGAATGAGATATTAGATATGAAATCATATAGCATTTTGGAGCGCACTAAAATCATCTATTCAGAATCAGCCAGCTTATCGCTAATATTTCAACGCAAGAAATGTTGTTACGTATCGTTTTGGTCCTCAGAATACCTAGCCGGCAATTCACAAAAAACTCGGTGAAGTACTCTGCTAATACCCTGTTTCGGTAAAATACCGAGAGTCTCGACTGTACTACTAAAAATGGTTATTACCGACTAACTTAGTGGGACAGAACGGGTGGTGTAAGTGTTTGAAGAGTGTTCCAGAATGCTATCGGGTATGAAATATATCTTGTTCGGGAAATATTTTGGACGCCATCTAATCTCGCAGTGCCACTAGGGAAAAGCACTAAAAAGAGTAACAAGAAGGTGCCAAAATCTGAGACCTGGAGAGTGATTCTGGGTTAAAATGTACCTGAAAAGTCATTAAGAACACCATTGCTTAAACATATCAGAAAACTTAATCATAAGAACAATAGACCTATTTAAAAAGTAATACCCTCAAAGAAGGTTTCTAAAAGCAAATGTTTAATGTGTTACGTTTTTTTTTCGTGGTCGCCACGTTGGGCGCCAAATTTATGCTACGTAACACAAAGAAAGTCAAAGAAATGACCGGGCTCAATCGGAGAGTAGGGGGGGTTGTAGAAAGCAGACTGACCTATGATGTATGCAGCGGTAAGAAGTTAGTAACAGTACCTGCAATAAAAGAAATTAGAATAGCAAACCTGCAATAAAAAAAGATTAGTCCTGCAAACCTGAAATAAAGAAAAAGCATAGCAGCAATGCATAGTCTAAGTTATTCAGTACTTGGTAGAATGTAAAAAAAACTGTTTAGATAATCTATATAATATAACAACGGTAAAAGCAATACAAAAAAAATTTTTAGTACAAAGTGAGGTAATATTAGGGAGTAGCAGAAACGTTTCCTCACACACCAATTAGACATAAAGCAGATAAAATTTTAACAAAATATAAATAGGTAAACACAATTAATATGTGTAGTCCAGTAGTATTGATTTTTCTCTTTTTTTTTTCTTTTATTTAAAATAGCATGCAAGTCTATGGTAAAAGGTCTCAGAACGCCAAAGGTATGGCAAAGCAACGGACAGGTATTTAAAGTAAAACAAGTAGGAAATAGTTCAACTTACAGAAAGTCCTTCAGGAACGCTTCCTTGCATTTGAAGTGTAGGATTCACGAGGTCCTGCACCAGCGAAGCACTTCACCCTTTACTGGGAGGGTGTTGATGGAACTTATCACACGTTACCCTAATCACACCTACGTATTTCACTGGTGTTAGCAGCAGACATTATCACGCGTCGGAATTCGAATAAGATCGGGAGCTCTTTCTACCTCTGTAGGAGCAACAGTGATCACGGAATTTTGTTCTTCGTCCAACATTATACAAGAATTAAACACCTAGGAATATAATTGAATAGGTTATGATTACCAATTCAAACTCTGCGCCAACCACATAGACATTTAGAACGACCTCGTAAAAATGAAGATAGGTTCACAATAAAAAGAGCGATTTTGCAGATTTCACATTGGGTACGCCGAACGAGTAAATATTACTAATACACAAAACCGCTTTAAATACACATTATAAGCACTTTATAACAAATTATATACCGTTCTTTGTATTTTATCAGAGTTTATTTAGTGAAAAACGAGCTTGGCTCCAACAAACAACATCGCGTTTTTCCACACTCTCTTCAAAAGTAAAAGCAAACAGTACCTTTTACGTAATTAATATATAGAAAACCAAACACGAAACTAACACTCATCATCTGTTTTCATACGTTTCAAAGCAAACAGCAAAAAGTCTTCTCAACGTAAACAATCTATAGGAACGAGCAACAAACTACAACTCAACGTAATTAACATATATCAGAACCAAGCACGAAACTAACAACGTAACGTAATTAACATATAGGAACACAAGAACAAACTAGAACTGTTGTCTGTAGATATATCAATCGTTGTTATACCAACCGCGTATCGACTTATTATCTAGACTGGTATAATAACATAAGGAACATACAAAACGTGAAATGCTGCAATCTTATCTAATACTTAATTACCGCGGTTTATCACTTTCAACAAGTTGGAAAGCAATTTACGAATAATCCTATTTACAAATCGTTCCACTTTATTTATTAATGAAAATCAAACTTCAATTTATCTACTTTTAAAGTAATACCCACGAGTTAATAAATATATAAAACATAGAGATAGTAGTTGCAGAAATGTGTTTACCAATTGAGTAGTGTAAAAAGGTTAAACTATAAAAATGCCCGTTACAAATGATCTGAATATTCAAGGTAATTCTAGGTAACTGCAAAATAATTTATTGCAGTGAAACTGCAACTATACCATTACATTAATGAAAAAATACCAAATATAAACATGTCTTTGCACTATTTTAGTAACTTAAAAATTATATTTCTTAAAGATAATAACCTGACGCTTTTGGTGTACTAATACAGAAAGTATAAAATGAAATATGATTATAAGTATTTCAAAGGAACGTTACAATGTCCTCCTTGTGACGGTAAGTCGAACCTTTGTGCAATATTTTCAGTAGCGGGATGGTATGAAAGATCTTTTATATATATATTTAATGCATGCTTTTGGTGAAATTCCTCAAGTATCGGTCCGGCGAAGATCTTCTGAGCCAGGTATATTGCAGAGTACATCAATAAGAATTGTAGTAAGGATTTTGATGCTACTGTATAAAATTTATTGAATTCAGTAACTAAAAGCAACAGATCCTCACCTCTCGTATTGCATATACAACTAGCTTATAAGAATTAGCCTAGAATACAATGATTTTATCGCAATTTAATAATTAGAAATGAAAACTTCCTTTCAACTAAATGAATTTCATATCAAGCACAACTACAGAGTATGGTGTACCTGAAATGCGAAGGCTATCAGCCGGATGTGCGTGTGTTATGATGTCACATCTTAAGAGTACTATTGAACTATTTTTTAAAGGAGGTGTACGTCAATGCTTTTACAATAACGGTTGATCGATATTGTTATATGCTGTAAAAGTTTTCTAAGCTTGTTCTCGTGTGTACTCCAAGGGTCGCTACGAAATATTGGTGGTAGAAGAATACTTCCAAAAAATTCCAAAGCTATTTGGTGGTTTCAATCACCAAACCTAACGGCATTTGTTATTTTCTATGGGGCGGCTCCCTGGATCAGACAAGTTCAGGTATGATCGTTAATCCTAAGGTCCTGGATTCGATTTCCGACACATAGCGCTTGAAAAGTATTAGGTGAGCATTTTCAACAAAAATACGCGCGTGTTCGGATTAGAGGTAAAATGTAGATCCTGTGTGTGTGTGCTTGCGCCTGCGCGTGCGGATGCGTGTGGATACGTGCTTGCGTGCGTGTGTTGTCACGCACGTTAAAGATCTCGCTTGGAATAGCAAGGGTTCAGCTAAATTAAAATTTTTTTGATAAAAAAGCTTGCTTGCTGGCCAATGTAGTACCTTCCGATGGAGCATTGGAGAGTCAAATGCAGGGGTGTTTTCTATGGAGGTATTTGAATGAGAGGGTGTACTGCCTCAATCCGCCCAGGACCATCCTATAACATAGCGAATGTTTCCGGGGAAACACGAAGGACGAGAATGATTAACATTCATCCAACATAATTTTTCATACCTAAGAAAAAAGTATCAAAAAGTTTTATTTTAATATTTTGAAAATAAAAATTTTTCTATTTGAGGGTTATTACTAGCTAAAAATAACTAAAAATAACTGTAGTATGCGATGACAAAGAACAATTTGAGAAATATAAGGAAAATAACACTTGAGGAAGCACAGTGTATTTTAAAACATACTGATGCCATATTAATAGTGCCTAGTGACAAACAGATTGCTTTTATTCAGGTACAATTAATGCATTTCCTAAAAAATTAGTATTTCCAAAAGTTTATAATTTTCTTTCAACATATGTTAATGTGTTCCCCTATAGTAGGGGATAAAGAATACTACTATAGTAAGCCTGCTTATCGTAAAAGGCAATTAAAAGGCGCAGCAAGGGGCAGTAGCGTTGCTGGCTAACAGATATTGGAGGAGGGTCGGTTGGTCTCGGGCGATCCTCAATAATTTACAAGCTTGTTGGGGGTTGGCCGTGACGGATACGGCTTCTTGCTAAAATCTTTAAAAACTGCGTTGTGGAAAGATATGGAAGCCTACCACAATATTTCCCAGGTGTGCGTGGCCTAAAACACGAAATACATATGATGGAGAGCTCACAAGTAAAATTCTTGTCCGGAGGTAAAATACTCCTTCATTCGGATCTCCGGTAGGGGGTACTTGGGGCTCGTCATCAAGAATATAAAACAACAGTTCGATTTAGTGATAGGGACTTGGAATGTAAGGTCATTACTTAGAGTAGATAAGTTAACGAATTTATTAGTCGAAATGAGAAAGGAAAAACTGGACATTTTAGGTATTAGTGAGGTGAGATGGCCAGATAGTAATGACTTTTGGAAAGATAATTATAGAATAATTACAACTTCTTCAACTAATGGACAGGCAGGGGTAGGAATAGTGTTAGGTAAAAGATTAGGGCATAAAGTTAAAGAGTACTTACAATTTAGTGATAGAATAATTATGGTTAGATTGAGTACAAAACCCACAGACACTGTTTTAGTACAGGTTTACATGCCAACAACTCAGTACGAGGATGAGGAAGTAGAAAAGGTATACGAGGATATAAATAGTATAGTGAGAAAAGTAAAAGGAGATGAGAATTTAATAGTTATGGGCGATTTTAATGCGTCAGTGGGAGAAGGTAGTGAGGGAAAAATGGTAGGAAAATTTGGGTATGGCAGACGAAATGATAGAGGAGAAAGGTTAGTTGAGTTTTGCCAGGAACATAGATTAGTAACTGTAAACACCCTATTCGAACAACATGTTAGGAGAAGATATACCTGGAAAGCGCCAGGTGATAGGGCTAGATACCAAATAGATTATATTTTAGTTAAAAAGATTTAGAAACCAAGTTAAAACTGTCGTAGTTATCCAGGGGCTGATATAGATAGCGATCATAACTTAGTTAAAATGAAGTGTAAACTAAATTTCAAAAATTGAGAAAGGTTAAAGAGAGGATGGGATCTAGGTAAGCTTAATGATAGTAGGGTAAAAGAGGAATATAAACAAGTATTAGATAATAAGAGCAAAGAGATAGCTGTAGGAGGAATGTAGAAAATAGATGGAAAGAAATAAAACTGACTGTACATGATACAGCAACACAGACTATAGGTAAGAAAAAAATAGAAGCGAGAAAACCGTGGGTAACAAAGGAGATATTAGATTTAATAGAGAATAGAAAAAAGCTTAAACCTTTCAGAGAAGTGGATAGTGAAAGTAAGCAAAAATATAATACAGTTAGAAATAAGATAGTAGATAGTACATGAGTGTAGAAAAACTAGAAATAAATGGATGGAGGAGAATTGTAAGCGAATACAAGATGATTTGAGAGTAGGCAAGACAGACAGGGCTTACAGGGCAGTTAAAAAGTTTTTTGGGGAAGATAGGAAAAAATGTAATGGTATTAGAGACGAGAATAATGAGCTTCTAATAAATAAAGTTGAGGTAGCAGATAGATGGAAAAGATATTTAGAAGATTTATATAAGGGAGACGATATGGATGAGTTAGAGTACGACCAAGAAGAGGATGTAGAAATAGGGTTCTCAATATTAAGAGAGGAATTTGATAGAGCTGTTCGGAATCTTAAATTAAATAAAGCGCCAGGGATAGACGATATTCCCGCAGAATTAATATAATATGCAAGTCAGAAAACTTTAGACAGATTATATGAACTAGTAAATGTAATATATAACACAGGTGAGGTTCCAATAGATTTCGAAAAAAATATTATTATTCCAATCCCAAAAAAGTCAGGAGCTGATAGGTGTGAGAATTTTAGAACGGTTAGTTTAACTTCTCATGCTTCCAAAATACTAACAATAATAATTAAAAATAGAATAGAAGCTTTGACTGAGAATTATTTAGGCGAAGACCAATATGGTTTTCGTAAAGACAGAGGGACTAGAGAACCGATACTAATGATTAGGGTAATTATCGAAAAAAGGTTACAAAAAAATAAAAAGACTCATTTCGCATTTGTAGATTTAGAAAAAGCATTTGATAGGGTTAATTGGATTGTCATGTTCAGGGTTCTGCGAAAAATAGGAATTTCTCATTGGGATAGAAAAATTATTTACAGTCTATATAAAAACCAAAGCGTAGTAATTAGATTTGATGAAATAGAAAAGGAAGCTAAGATTAGAAATGGTGTTAGACAGGGTTGTATACTGTCTCCCTTGATTTTTAATGTTTATATTGAGGAAGCTTTAAACTTAGCTAGAGAGAGAAAAGAGATAGGTATTAGTGTACAGGGACAGAAAATAGACATGTTACGTTTTGCAGATGATATAGCCATTATAGCAGAGTCTAGAAAAGAGTTAGGAGAGTTTTAAAATATTTTAGATGAGATACTACGGAGTAACTATAGTATGAGAATTAACTCAGGAAAGACAAAGATAATGACAAGTGAGTTACAGCCTAGTTCTAAACCAAAATTATAAATAGGTAATACCGAGTTAGAGGAGGTAGATGAATTTTGCTATTTAGGTAGTGTAATTATAAAGGATGGACATAGCAGAAGGGATGTAGTAGCTAGAATAGCTCAAGCTAGAAAAATGTTTTTAAAAAAGGAAAACTTACTAATAGCTAATAGTATTAGTTTAGATAATAGAAAAAGTTTCTTAAAATCGTACGTATGGAGCGTTCTACTATACGGTAGTGAGACTTGGACAATTAAAGAAGTAGATAAGAAAAAGATAGAAGCTTTTGAAACTTGGTGTTATAGGAGAATGTTAAAGATTAGTTGGACAGATAGAGTAACAAACGAGGAAGTTTATAGAAGGATAGGTGAGGATCCCTGTATGTGGAAACAATTGAAGGTCAGGAGAGATAGAATGATAGGGCACCAGTTAAGACATGAGGGACTATTTAGTAAAGTTTTAGATTATAGACTACCAAATAAAAATAGAGTAGGAAGGCCTAGACAAAGCTATATTAGTCAAATTATTAGAGATTTAGGTTGTGAAGGCTATGTAGACCTTTTTAGACTAGCTCAGAATAGAAAAGAATTTAGAGCTGCGTCAAACCGACTTTAAGTAAGTTCGAAAACAAAACAAAAAAATAAAAATCAGTTAACTAAATGTCATCAGGACATAACTCACAATTAGTTAGCGGTCTGGCATGTTGGTAGCGTTTCGTTGCTTAAACCTTACCATAACATATAATTTAACACTTTTCCTTTTTGAAGCGGATAACCAGGTTATATTTCATTTCCTTATAAATGGTAATCATGTAAACATGTTAGAGTTCTTTAACAACCATCAGGTTGCTAATATCTATGTAGAGTCAGCTGGATAGGAAAAAGATAGAAGGATATAGGAGGACCTAGACCAAACTATATTAGTCAAATTATTAGAAATTTAGGTTGTCAAGGGTATGTAAAGCTTTTTAGATTAGCACAGAATAGAAAAGAAGTTAGAGCTGCGTCAAACCGACCTTAAGTAAGGTCGAAAACAAAATGATGATGACTAGCTAAAATTACTTTGTGACTTATCGCAAAGATTTTTTGTCAGTTGCAACATTTGCAAATGTTGTTAATTATTAGCGCTTCGAACAAGTTCCAGAAATGTGTTCTAAGCTTTGAAATATTTTCCAATCACATGCATAATTTCATGAAGTTTGTATAAGGAAACATTTTTGGTCAGCTTAAGCTCACGTTAAAATGAACGTTTGGCAGGTATCTTTGCTGGTATGATGGAGATCAGTTTGGTAGAACTCCTGCCGGAGTCAAATCCTTGAAGTTGTCATTTAAAGAATGAGTTGGGAACACACTGTCAAGTTCAAGTAATGCTTTCTGCTGACATGAGAGTCTTCTTTTTAACGACAGTGTGATCTCATCGACAAAAGGAATAAAAACTGTTCGACGGTAATACTCAAATCTATTCATCATTCAACTGTTTAACTTAAAGAGTTTTCAGACTACGTTGTTACCATGGCCCTACGTAGACACGTGGAAGGTGGGGGTCGTTTGCCGACGGAACTAATAGCACATATGTAGGTATTATATTTTTATGTAAATACCCAAATTTTAGTAAGCGAACATGAAACTAAATCTCCAAAAAATGCCAACTAAAGCAGAAAATTTGTACAAAATGCCGACTAACGCAGAAAATTTGCCCACAATCGTGTGTGACAAACCCTCTCCTAATTTCTAGCGCTGATTTTTACTTATCCAGCTTGGGAGTCATGAACTCACCCTGTGGTACAATAAATGAAAGTAAATGAGCGCGTACCACGTACGATCGATGGCTTTAACAGTACTGCTCCCGCAGCCCAATGGAGTGTAGGCAGTGGAATGATGCAGCAATTGAAGTCGTAGAAACATGCAATAAAGACATTTAAAAATTTAGTATAAGCATGCAAAAACAAATTCATAAAATGTAAAATATACGCGTAGCAAAAAATAAGAAATTGAGAATAAATGTTATGTAAAAATTTAAACAGTGTAATTAAAACCTAGAAAATTTACTGTTTATTAGACAAAATGAAGATTATTTTATTAAAATTGTTAAGGTTGCAAAGAATTAGATTAAAATAAGCTCTATCATACATTTTTGAGTTGTTGACCTCAAAACTACAATGCTTGCAACTTACAGTTACGGTTAGAATGCTTGTATAGAAAATGGTGCATGTGCGTAATGTAACGACGTATTTGAAAGAAACCCGGATTAGAAGAGATATTTCCATTACGACATCTTTTAATTTCTGGAATATTACCTTATTTTGAAAAGCATATTGAAGTTTTAGTCTCTGGACATTATCTTCTGTTGTTATACTTGTTAATTTTTCTTCTATAAATAATATCTTATCAAATGTTCTTTCAAAATTATTTTCTTGGATTTTAATTTTTATGCCATCGGGAAATCAGTATTTGACATTGAAAAATGGAAAAAAATGTTTGAAATATTCAATTGGAATGAGTTTTAGGAATAGACAGATGGTACATAGCTTATACAAAGAGCAAACAACGGTAATAGAACTAGATCAGAAACATAGAGAAGTAAATATTAGGAAAGGGGCGAGACGGGGATATGCTCTAGTCCCGTTAATTTTTAACTTGTACATGGAAGAGGCAATGCATACTGTCAAATGCAGGAAGACATTTGGAATTATTATGCAGGGGCAAACGATTGATATACTTAGATTTGCAAATGATGTAGTAGTACTAGCATCTAGCAAGGAAGCTCTTTAAGAAATGGAAACAGTTCTAACAGAGAGATACGGTAAGAAAATTAAGAAAAATAAAACTAAAATACAAATAGGAAACGAGAACTAGGAAAAGGTAATAGATTTCTGCTACGTAGGAAGTCAAATAGCGCAAGATGGAAAAAGTGTAAATGATATATAACAAAGGTTAGCACAAGGACGTTCTGCATTTAACAAAAAAAAGCAACTACTATGTTCAAAGACAACAAACATAGAAACAAGGAAAGAAGACTTTGAAATATGGTGCTACAGACAAACGTATGATGAAGATATCATGGACATACAAAGTTAAAGACAAATAAGTTCTAGAAATAGTAGGGAAGAAAGAAATATATGGAAAACCGTTAAAAATAGGAGGGATAGGATGATAAGTCGCATACTAAGGCATGCGGGAATAGTGCGGGGCATATTAGAAACAGATATAGGAAAAAAGATAGGTAAATGTAAGCCTAGGTTAGATTATTGCACACAGGTAGTCAAAAATGTAGGCTGTGGGAGTGTCAGGGAAATGTGAAAGTTAGCTCAGAATATAAAATCAATGGAGGTACACATCCAACCTGTTCCAAGACGGAAAACCTAAGGACGAAAAAAATAACTGTACTCGAAACCTGATGATTATTATAAACAATTATAGGTGTTGGTTTTGCAATATTCCTAACTAATGTTGATTGTGCGAAAGGATTTATTGGAAAACTATTAATTCGGCAAATATCTAAGTGTTGAGGGATGTTGGTAGCCGCAGATTGCTTAACCCCCTTTACACACCACTGAATATCGATGAAATAGGGTATATATTTAGAAAACAATAGAAAGAGAACTGAGCTGTATCTAACAAGAAAGAGCAGCGGCTATGTTCGAAAACAACAAACATCGAAACAAGGATTAATTGTTGAAAGCATATGTGTAGCACACAGCACTGTACGGCTATGAAGTAGGGACCGTAAGAGAAGCAGACAGAAAAAGGTAGAAACTTTTTGGAAAGTGGTGCTTCAGATGTATGATGATGATAGAATGAACAAAGTTAATAACAAAGAGATTCTTAGAAATAATAGGAGAAGAAGGATATCCATGGAAAACAAAAAAAAATGGGAGAAATAGACGAGCAAGACACATTCTAAGGCATTTGGGGAATAGTGCGGAATATATTACAAGCAGAGACAGGAAAAGAGGTAGAGGTAGACTTAGGACTTTTCTACCATTATAGTGAACGATGTAGACTGGGAAATTTAGGGAAATGTGTAGGTTAGTTCAGAATAGGAAATAATGGAGGTACGTGTCTAACCAGTTGTAGAACTGAAGACTTAATGATGATGATGTGAATTCATGGCGAATCTGTTAATAGAATCACTGTGCAATTACTATAATCGATCCCGCTTTGCAAAAAAAATAGGTAGTTTATTTTTAATCAAGTACACTAAAATGTTAAACAAATATAAGAAGTAACCATGAAATTCCTTGAGCTAATGAAAATAAATATTATTTGGTTTCAATTCCAATTATTTCTCTTATGATCGATTTTGGGAAAAATATTTAATATTTTATCGACTGCTTGTTACTATTTTTATATTAACCCCAGTCGATAACCATCATTTATTAAATATTTCTTAGTGCTTTGGGTGAGGAGGGGATCAAAACCTTCCTTTCTCCCATCGCATACGTCACTGCCTGGAGGTGAGGAAGAAGTTTCGCATTTTCACCCTCGTTAATTTTACTAGAACTTTCATCTGATTAACAAAATTTTATGCTGTATCTATATTTCGAGGCGGCTCCGTGACGTAGTGGTATGTGTGTGACTACTACGCCCAAGGTCCCGGGTTCAAATCCCGACACGGTCCGCTTGAAAAATGTTAGGCGAGCATTTTTCACAAAAATACACCCTCGTTCGGATGAGAGGTAAAATGGTGGTCCCGTGTGTGAGTGTTGTCACGCACGTTAAAGATCCCTACCTTGCTTGGAACAGCAAGGGTTCGGCAAAATTCCAAATTTTCCAGGTAAAAAAAAACTCGCTTCCTGGCCAATGTAGTATCTTCGGGTGGAGCATTGGAAAATCAAATGTAGTGTATCTATATTTCGTCTTTTTTAATCCTTACAAGTTCAAACTTTTTTCAGCAAGCAGCATACTTTCTTTCAGTCAGTGTTTTCGAGTTATATTTTTCATTAGATTTTTTTCCTAAGACATGGTTGAGCTGCGACATTCGCAATAAAGATTCTTGATGTATATTTTTATTATCAATTATTCAATGTGGGTTGCGTTAAAAATACAATATGTTCATATGCTAGAATCAATGCAACGACTAAATAACAGATCATGTAAAACCTAGAATTGTAACATGTTCTACCACTGCTACATGTGACATGAGGAAACTTGGTGCCCCAGTTGATTACTTCTGCAATTTATTACCTAACCAACACCCGGTAATGATCCTTTCCTCTTTAGGGTTGTATCCGATCTGAAATCTGACAGATTAAAATTGAAAATTGGAAAACGTGTCTTAGGTTGTATAGGGGTAACTAATTATTTTTTAAACTTAAAAAATTTCCTTTAAGAATCTATATATTAGTATCACGTTACAGAACGCCTGTAATGACGAACCATAGTAAAATGTTGCATAAACTTGAAAATACAATATTTAAACGTCTCGTATCCTAGAAATGAAGCGCAAATTATTACTCAAAGCAGGGGTTTTAATGAGCTCTGAACAACAACGTTATTAAATTTAAGCTTTACAAGATTATCCTAATAAACATGTGGAATATACTGCGTACTATAAGACGATTAAGTTACTTAATTACTGTGATCGATTACAGGTAATCACCCTTTTAGGAGAAGCCGTATTATAAGCAAGCACTGTCCTAAGATTTTAGGTATGAAAATTATTGCTGAATATAAAAAGTACAAATTCGAAGCAGTATAAAACCGATACCATTGAGAGGTCTTTCGACATGAAAATAAAATTCAAAGAGTCTTCCACAAGGTTGGAGTCCGATCTAAATAGCGTAAACCTTAAGGGTGAAATAAAAGCTTCCTTAAAAGAACGAATCGAGTAAATTCTACTTTTCCGGAATCCTTTATACGGGCGCTGGTGTTAATAATGTGTTTTCGAAAAATCTACTTCATAACGCTACCAACAGAGAACTTCAAGATTTAATGTTGCTGTAACACCAAATTTCATCATATTAGAACATTTGATTTTTATAGTTAGTACAGAGTTTTAAAGTTATAGCCCTACCTGAACATATAAAATTTCAAACATTAAAAGCTCTATTAAAAAACTACATTGAAAAACGGGATTTACACAATAATCTCCACATTTTGTAGCTTGCTGTTTACTCGAAAATATTTTGCTACACTGACTACTTATGCTGATCGATACAGTTTTTCCGCCTTGAATGTATACACAGACATAACCTATCGATACCTCGGGGTGCAATAGTTCATTCTACACACGAGCAGTTTTAAATTCACTCGTACGTATGAATAAGGAAACAGAATCAGTTCCCTGAAGTTTCGTTACACCTGAAAACTTGCGATAACGAACTATTATTAAATCAGGGCGTTTTATCCATGTATTCGCATTAATTTACACCTTTAACTACTAGAGACATTATCCGTCTCTATCATTGAAGTAAGGGTTGTGACCAGCAACATGAAAGGTTCTCTAACACTCAGACATGCTGACTGGACGATAGTGGCTCTAAATTTGTTGCGGATGAAATAGGTGTTAAAACCATATAAATTTTGATTTGCTCTGAAGAAGCGGGTACACCGTCACAATAAAAGGGTGCATCGGCTAACTGCAGTGGTGCGGGAGTGGGATCCTATGGATAAATAATTAAATAAATACAAAATTAATAATTAACAAGGTTTAACTTAAAAAATTCTACATTACGTTAACACTTACCCCGAAGGTCTAGCTTCTGTCAAAATTTAGGGGCACCAAGCAGTCTGTCATCGTGAGACTTTTGATGTCCTTTTTATATGGAAGACTGTTATTCCGCATAAAACTTCCTTGCTTTGGTTTCCTAAAGTTGGTCATTCTTAACGATGATTCTCAAAATAAAATACTCCTTGCAGATATGACTATCACTGGGCTAGCTGGATATCCTTTACAAATCCTGACTTTAACTACTTCGTATCCAATTGAAATAAAAATTCACTTAAACTTGAGCCGTATTAACATAAAAATATTATTTTATAACACATACACACATTCCTTTCTAAAAATAAATTTTACTCTGTAATTTGGGCAGGTGTTGCCGAACTAAATACTAATGAAAACCTTCATGAAAAACATTAACCTAAACCATCAACAGAACTATTCGAAGCTCCACATTTCCTGTTTCCTATTTAATCATTACATTGATGAATCTCAAATTGTTGGTAATGTCGTTCATCGAACCAAGTAAACAGTTCAATACCAACTTTGCACTATAACTCTGTCTTTTCCAAAATACTATAAATGTAATAGTTTCAATACCCTATATTTCAGTAATTATTCTCGCATCTCAAATCACTAATTAATCCAGACAAATCATTATTTTCACTTAATTATTGTCTTATTACCAAAACACACAATTAACATTTAAAAATGCATAATGTTGTTTTTAAAATGTTACTTAAAAGTACTCACTTTTCAATTCTAAAATATCCAGCCACCATCAGGATTTATCCTTATCCTTTAGTAAAGCTCCAAGCAGCAGCTCCCTGACTCCTAAACATGCCCCACAAAGTTCCAAATCAATGGAGGGATTTCAAAACGGTTTTCCGACATTGAATCCGCACTTACGTGTTGAACTTACCTTGCCTGTTGCAGAAGTGTTTCATCTACATGTCGCTTGCCACCTATTCCTTTCGGGTATTTCCATACAATTTTTCTTAGAGCTTTATACATCCCCAAATTAAAACCCACTATCAGCTCCACCCCACCCTCCTGTTCTATTTCTGCGCGTATCACTATATTTTGATGCTTTCCGATGACTGATATCTATACGACTGCTTAATTCTACTTCTGTTGTTTCCAACAAAACGCATTCTTCTTCCATTATAAATCACGTTTTATTATTGTTAGCGTCTACGTAAGGCAATGTAGAACCGAATGCAAAAAGCCCTGAAAATAATAGAGAGGTGGGCAATGAGGGAAGGCCTTCGAGTCAACCCCCAAAAGTCCACTTGAGTACCTATCACCCGGAAAAGAAAGATTGAGGGCATTACACCTCTTTTCCTTAACGGTAACGAAATCGGCCTGTTAGGCGAAGTGGTGTACTTGGAAGTCACTTTGGACTCCAAACTCACATGGAACCTGCAGGTCGATAAAACAGTACGCAAGGCGGAAACCTCCTTAGAAATAGTTGGACGCACTTGCAGCAAATACTGGAGGCTAAGACCAAACATGGTACACTGGTTGTACACTAGGGTGGTCAGACCAGCAATAACATATGCAGTCTTGGTATGGTGGCCCAAGGCTGAACAATCAAACACCAAAATAAAGTTTGGCAGATCCAGGGACTGGTCTGTCTAAGTATTACAGGGGCGATGTGTTCCACGCCTACTGCTACTATGGAGACTCTCTTTGGCCTTCCACCACTACACTTGGTAGTGGTGGGGGAGGCAAGGCTTGGACTGTACAGACTTAAGAACCTTCAGTTTAGGATTATTAAAGGTACGGAGTGTACGAGATTGCTTGGGAGAAATTGGGGGCATCTGTTTGAGATGCGTTCAGACCAAATGACTCCCCAGCATCCGCCGGATACACTCTTCAAGACTGTTACCCAGGATGTAGAGTGGGAAAAAATGAAGGGTAGATTACCTCCGGGCAGCATAGTCTGGTACACCGATGGCTCTAAGGGCGAGACTGGGTCCGGATTTTGACTTTAGGGAGAGACCGGAGTTACATTTAAGCGTTTCCTTAGGTGCAAACGCTACCGTTTTTCAAACGGAAATATACGCCATACTGTAAAGTGTGCGCGAAAGTATAAGAGATGCCTTTATTAAAAGACATCTATATTGTGTCTGACAGCCAGGCGGCACTCAAGGCTCTAGCAAGTCAGAAAGTGTCATGTACACTGGTATTGGAATGTATTGAGGCACTTAATGGACTGGCACAACAAAACTATGTTATATTACAGTGGGTGCCAGGCCATCAAGGACTCAAATGAAATGAAATTGCAGATGAACTTGCAAGACAGGGGGCGCAAGGGCCATTTAGTGGTCCCGAAGCTGCTTTGGGAGTCACCAAAGCTGCCATCCGTAGCTATATTAGCGAATGGATACGCAGCGAACTCCAAAGAGATTGGCAGAACAGACCAGGACTAACACATAGCAAGGCGCTGATAAAGGGGCCTAGCAAAAACACAATCCAGAAACTGCTTCATTTAAGCAGGGAACAACTAAGACTCACTGTGGGGTTCCTGACAGGACATACTTTTGTCAAGGTTTACCTCTAGAGGATGCATAAATATAACGGAGACCTCAAATGCAGACTCTGCACAGAGGAGCCGGAGACTGCAATGCATGAACTATGCAGATGCGAGGAGTTGGGCAGCACGAGACAGCGCCTATTCGGGCGACCAAGGCTAGACCCGAAGGAAGTTGATACCCTTTCATTAAGGCACCCGTACTCTATGATTCGGGGTGCAGGTTTTGCAGATTGGGTATAATACATAACCAGGGTCAGCACAATAAGCCTTTTAGGCTGCTGTGAGGCGGATTCGTTTGACATACGCACCCGCCAGGGGTTGTGGTTTTAGTGGGTATGCCGTTTGGAGAGTCCCACACTTTGGCAATAAAAGCTTTCCACTCTACCGGGTTGGATAACTATAAAAAAAACAATATAGAGGATTTACGTTATGCTTTATTATTATAGTGAGGTGGTGATCTAATCTGTGTAATCCTATACATTTGTATTCTGCTTTTTAAATGTCTGGTTAATACATTGCAATACAGTGTATGTGGTTACCCTTTCATGATAAATGCAACAATGTCTATTCAAATATGTCATATTGCATGGAATTTATTGAACAACTTCCTAAAGCTCATATTTGAGGTGTATATTTGAGTTCACTATTTTTTTCTTAACAATTTCTGAAAGCTTTTTTAAACATGCCATTTCTCCACTATAAAATTTAATGGTTAAATTGCTTTGCTTACATTCTTATGGTTTAAAATAATTTACAATCCGTTATTTAAGTTCTTGTATGTATTTACAAAAATATCTTTCTGGTTTTTAGTTTAATTGGAACAAAAATACGAATTTCATTGCAAGTCTTTGTTTTTAAACAGTATTTTACATAAAATTAATATTCTACAGGATGCTTCAATAACAAGTTAGTCCATTCAAAATCAAGTATTATTTCTGTCATATCTAATTTATTGTTAGAGGAACGCATTGCGTTATAAATTGGTAAAAAGTGTTCAGTTAATAAAGTTCAGTATAAAAGTAAATTATGATAATGTCAGACATCTCAGGCTACTATACCAAGGGCCAAGGTCACTGTTGGTAGGTTAGTTTGACACACTGGATACCATCTCCTGATGATACGGTTAAAGTTCAAAGACGCCAGTCCTAATTGCACAATTAATGCTCTGGACATGCCATCCAAATAGATCTAACATTTCGATAGCGTAACCAAAGCCCAGAGACGTTATCGTGATGGTGATTTATACCCAGGGACAACTTCCTACGGCATAACAATGGCCCAACCATTGTTAGCCCAGCGCAATGTAATGTCCAGATAAACCAAACCCGACGAGAACTCAATGTCCAAGGACAGCATAACAACGTTACCGCGATAGCTAGACAATAATTTAATGTCCAGTGAGAGCATATTTCGAAGGTGTAGCGGCCATAGAACTACAAACTGCACGACAATTTAATGTCCAGGAAAACAACATCTGACGACATTACAATGATCCTGGGATAGTTAACCCGACGAATATTAAATGTCCACGAGAGCCAATCCCAACTGCATAACAACCCGGAGATTGCCAACCTGACGCCAATTTAATAAACATTGAAGAGGTAGCCCAGTCGCATAACTTACCTATTAGACATTATCGAAGATGATCTTTTAATCTGCTAGGCAGCTAGGCAGCATATTCATGACTGTAAGAAATCCTTTACCTAACCTAACCTGACATAGCAGCCACCACATAACAGTTATCCTCCAACACCTTTGGTTTTCTATACGACCCCTTTCACGTGGACATTAACCTACAACTTTAGACTGTATCGACAATAAAGGAAATCTTTACCAGCATCAACTCGCTCTTAATAAAGTATCTCGTATGCTCCTTAGGCAAATCAAAATTTGCTTTCCATCGAGATTGGTTAATCTTTATTTAGTCACTAATAGAAATATAATAATTCAAAACTTCCATCATTTCGTTATTCCATGGTTCTGAGTGATAACCAACAAGTGCATTGGATAGTGTCGTGGAAATAGTTCTATTCAACATATTATTCAAACTCTTCCTCTTTCGTTCGTAGGGGAGCGGCAAGGATACAGGTAGAGGCAACGATAGGAGGTAGAGATAAAAGGAAACCTACATCCTAAAAAAGAGAAAAGACAAAAAAAACACGACACAGGCAAACGTTACCGTTCGACGTCTTGTGGCTAATGATGTCGTGTCACACACCGCGCACCTACGTCGTTCACTCCGCGCCTGCGCATTCTTTTGCGCAAACGCAACTGTCCGGGATGGCGGAAATTTAACAAGTTTATTTGAAATATTGGCGGGAATTTAGTCATATTTAAAAATGTACAATGCCAATTTTGGCATGTAACAAGGTAATTTTCTTCATAGTTTTACCTTCGCTACTCGAACCGTGTTATCACTACAGCTGTATAACAAATCGATGCTGCCCAAACTCTAAAAAAGGGTTCGTGTTTTTTAGCCTTTTATTAAACCTACTGCAACTTTAAGCATTGAAGTAGTTCATTTGAATGTTAGTGGCAAACACGGATCTACCCCAGTGCCATTTACAAGAAACTTAGGACTTGTATTAAGTATCAACGATTGGCATATCGAGCTCTATCAGTAAGATACGGATGTGGTTCGACTGACTCCATACAAATATATACAATAACTGGAAATTATTAACAAAAATTATTAGAGCTGATGCTAAGAGGGCAGAAATTCCTGGAATTAAGAAAGACTTAATACGCATCATAGGCAGTTTTTTAGATGAGATTGCACTGATTTGCCTCTGTTAACCATTCTAAATATAACGCAGGCGCGATATCAACATGAATTCAATTCCTTCTGTTGGGATCGATTGCTTTCAAGTTATATAAGTTCTCGAATAGCACCTTCAACGTATGTATCTAAGTCACTATTAATTTTTAACACCCACCCTGACAGGTTATACGCTATCCTAACATGGCCATAGAAGCATCATTTAAAAAGGCCGATGCCAATTCTGTATAGTACGTTGAAGTAAACAAGTAAGCAGATGAGTGTGTTTAAGATGTATTCATTTTCGTTTTTATTCAACGATTTGGAAAGTCCCTACATAATCGACACCTATATGCAACGAAGCTGCAATTCCGGTTCCTGAAAATTTGCCAACAAGAGGACAATTTGCAACAAGAAGTAAGTGAAAGCGCTGAATGCATGCCTTGAACAATTGACAAACTGCTTCTTTTGCTCAAAAATCTAAAAATTGTGTGAGTGAAAGTGTATTCACAATACCTGATACGATTTTCATTCAATTAAGCGGTGAAATAAAGGAACGAATTCCTTCTCTAATATTAATGTTCAATTTTTGTAGCGGGCCTTCCGATCTGAGCAGTCCACAATTGTCAAAGAAGTGATCGAGAGGTATAAATGAACAAC
The DNA here is from genome assembly GCA_036346225.1 of Platerodrilus igneus. Classification (NCBI taxonomy): domain Eukaryota; kingdom Metazoa; phylum Arthropoda; class Insecta; order Coleoptera; family Lycidae; genus Platerodrilus; species Platerodrilus igneus. Next base: position 2,828,350 of record JARFIW010001179.1, on the reverse strand, counting down.
ACATTCTTTGCGTTATGGTTCTCAGACAGCATTTTAGAAATCGACTAGGTATCGAATTTTCGGTAGTATTTTTAAGAGAATATCTTTTGCAAAAGAGATTGCGAAATTTTTGTGGACTTCTTGGAAATTGAGATATCGTGAAACGCTGGTTTTCAAGATTTTTGTGCATTAGTTACTACAAATAGGAACCAATCATTTCTTAATAATGAATGTTTATCTTTCATTGTTTAAATATATTCACCAATGATGCACAACCCCATCAGCCATTACTTAAAGCATTTGGCCGTTAAGCATAACAGATTTCACGATGAATGTCTGCTGCTGAAAGGTAATTAGCTAATAAAAATCGTACACAATACGAATTTCATATTTGGCGGGATTTTCAATTACAAACAACGGTCATTTAAAACAAGTGTAGCGGACAAAGTTAATGTACCATTATATTGACACTGACAGAGTCGGTGTGTACCGAGATCATGGGTGGTTGAACTCAAAAATGATGTCGCTATTTCCATAATATAGTCAGTTAATTTTAATTGTTAAGTTAAAATTATGGAAAAACATAAAAAGCCAATACTTATGTTATTGAAAATTTGGACTCTTTAGAGAATTTTATGTATTTTATTGTAAAACTTCAATTTGCAGTTCGTTGTTCGATCCAATGCAAAGCGAATTATTCACAATTATTTACAGATAATTTTTAATATATTTAAATGCCTTCACAGAGATCACTGATGATCATTTTTACAATATTTGTAGCACTCATTTATTTCTTAATACAAAAATTAACGTTATTGCGTATCATAATTTATTTACCGGACATTAATTGATTTATATCCTAGTTTATATCGGCATTATGGTGCATTTATTTTAACGATCCATACGACTATTATATTACCGGTGAATTAATATTCTGAACTGAATTGAACTCTCTGTATGAACGTACAGTTTATATATACCTTCTGCATTATTCCAGTTATCTCCAGAACCTTCTAGGTTCTACGATAATCACATTTGTTTGCGTTGCTTCGGTTCTTTGAATACACTCTTTTAGCTGTCAATCGATTCATTGTTCGTTTATTGGCTTTATCCATTACAATTGTAGACCGTTTGATGTCATTCTTCCATTATGCTTTACAAATTAAATACATATCTTGGGTTCTTAAAAAATGCGTTTGGAACCAGGATAAATAGCAATGAGCAATAAATGTAGTTGGTTTTGTCTAAGCCGCATGTTTTTAAAAATTTATTTTATTACTTTAAAAAATTCTAAAAGATTTAAATTGCCATATATCTTAGGTGTCAGGAAAAACTTCCGAGAACCAAAATAAATCTGGAAAAGAAAAATCTCACTGGTTCAGTTCTGGATATGTCCGATTTGAAGAATTTAAAAAAATGTAAATGTTCTTTAAAATTATAAATTATATACATGATTTAACCCCTTAAAAGTTTTCTGTATGAAAATAAATCGAAATGTAGAAAACTCTCGCTGCTTCTGCCCACATGCTTCGACTATATTGAAGTATCTTCAAAATACAGACGCTTTCATTTGTACAATAGTTGTAGCCATTCTTTCATATATTAGCATTTAATTGGAAGTCTTCATTGATATACATTTAACAATACGTACAGCACGTGAGTCGAATATTCTATACAGTTTTTGTAGTGTATTTTTCGCGTGCTAAAGGTAACACTTTGAAACAATCTAGTTCTTACTTCTTGACTTTACACTTGGCTTACCGTAAAACTAACTCAAATTAATTTTACAATAGCCAGTTATTTCGATCTCCTTGTAATAAAAGGAAATGGACAGTCTTCCGACTAAGCAAGGGGTCTATTCCTCGGGTAGAGTTTATGAGGAATGGTCGTGGGTTTTACAACAAAACGTTATCTACTTGACTGACTGTAAAATACTAAATTGGGGGTGCAAAGGGGGCGCCATCAAGTCCTAGAATTTTTAAACACGGGTTTGCGCTAAGGGAGAACTTGGAAATCCTTAGAGGAAAAAATCGTTTTTACTGCTAAAGCAGAAGCTGTAAAAAAATAATGTTAATATAATAACAAAGGACGCAAGAGATGCACTCTTGCCACCTTATACCATAAAAAAAAGATGTAGCTATTAATACCAAAAATTTAATCATTATTATAAAGTGAAATTTAGATATTAAACTTCATGAAAGCGCTGCTTAGTGCTTCTTTATCAAGTCACAGCAAAAAACTTTATTTATATAAAAGGCGTATATATCTGCTTTTACTTTTTAACTCAATTAACCCTACCTTTGGATTCACTTGTCCAAAATAAAACGATTGTTCTCTTAAATTATATGATAAGTCTTTAATTAATTTAGCTTTCGTTGTGATAAAATTTTATATACAAAATATACATCAATAATGTAGTCTAATCTTTTAGACGCAGATAAATATGAAAATTATGCTTGCATTTACTATGAATCAAAATATTAATAATGTATTAAACATGACTGTGAAGCTTCTTAAATGAATCACCCAAAATACACAGATCTGTTACCTTGGTTTACAAATATATGTGAAATATTCAAAGATAAATAAAACTAGTTCTCATAATTACTTTGTAAAACAAAAGTCGTAAAATGCTACAATGTTATTTTTAATTATTCGCCTATACGAACAGCTGTTGTCAGGTCAAATTGTTAGAAAAACGCTCACCTTGGCCACTGGTACTTTGAACACCATTGAAACAAATACCTTGTCGAAACCACATGTGTTAGCCTGCAATTCTTCGACAAACAAGTGACGTTATCGGACTTACCATATCTACGCTTACAAAGCGTAAGATTAATCTTCTCCTTCTGGACTAATTACGAATTAAATGCATAACTGTATATTGTATTGGATCATTATAGGGAACCGTTAACATCAAGTAGTTGTACAATTTACTGAAGTAAATTGAAAGAAAAACTCAATCCATATGACGGCTAACCAAAGTACGCCATTTTCGACTTCTTTTCAATTTATATTAAATCAAGATTATTTATCGGTAAACTTGGAAATTTACACATGATATCTGAACTGTAAATTCGTAACCTTATTATCAATCATGAATTAATGAAATTAAAAATCAATAATTTCTACATTCGTGGTATTAAACAACGGTAATTTGAGTGTGATTAAAAATTAATAATATGTATGTTCGTGAACTTTAAAAAATCGATAATTTCTTGAGCGCTACAATAAGATCATTTAGTCTACCATAATAATAATTTATTGTGCTTACTATTATTAGAAACAGAATAAAAGACAAGTGCTTTCCAGCACCTGATCACGTTGCCATTCCTATGGCGATTTGCAAGTCACTCGCTCGAACTAAATTCTGAGCCATGGTGCGTGTCACCAGAGTGAAAGCTCGAGCTTGACTGACTTTAGTGGACGGGATGCATACAAGGCACAAGAATCGTCTGACATTTGGAATGTTATTCAAACAACCAACTTATACGAATAAAGCCTAAGCTATTATTACTACTTAATATACGCTTTGTAACTGGGCTATTCTGTACCGATCTGAACATTTATTAATATTAAAAAAATTAATTGTTTATTTAAATAAATAGTGCAGCGTATTTTATAACTAAATTTATAAGCTTTTATAATAGTCAAAAAAAATTGTTACAACTTGGCGATTCGTTATCTTTTGTTTAAAATTTACCTTGTCGATTGTTTCTTGACGGTGTCGAGTATCTTCGATCAGTTACAAATTAGCCGAGTTATTGAGAGCTTCAGAATGTTGAATGCGAAATGTGGTTTACGTATCAATCTGCGAAATTAGTTGGGACAGCATGTCCTACTACCTTATTTCGATCTTTTTTCACAATGGTTAGTAATACTGGATTTATAGACACTTTTATGAATACAATTTTTTACAGCGTAACCTTAAGTATTTGGACTTCATGCGTAAATTTTAGAGTATTAAAATTCCTATCGTTACTGTGAAATACAAAAATTAGTAACTTAAGTCTAAAAAAACGTAAAAAATGTACAACGTAATTATTTCGTATTGGAACTAACGAGGTTATTTCTATGGTTTGATAACTACGGAATCTCAAAGCAGTTTAAACGGCGTCGGAGATGTGGCTAATAACAGTATGCCGTCTGGAAGTTAATTTCGATATCCAACAGGTATTCGAAACACTTGACGAGTAGTCTTCTGAAAGTTTTCAGTTTCTGTTGAATATTAAGGATTACGGATATTCACAACTTCTTGGGTGGGTAAAAAATTCGTATTTGTTGAATTTTTATCAAATCTTGCTAAGTAGGTTTTACAGTACATTGTGCCAGATGTCGCTTTTGTTTTACATCTGGCAAAAAGTTGTTTCACGCTTAAAGCTTGTTTTCGTCGTATCGACCTTGGAATAATGAGAGTTACCAGATGAAATCTATAGTTTAAACTTCAAGATATGTCAATTGAAATACTAAGGGAAGTTTATATCCACATTTTATAAATACCTACATGTTTACTAAAATGGTCATTACGAAAGCGATTAATATTTTCTCTATCTAAAGTTTCTGAATATATATTTTTATTAAAAAGAGATTACCTGTAGTGTTGAAAGCATTATTTTTAATAAAATCTATGAATAGTATTTATATCTTTTAAATATTGTTCAGAATAAATTTTCTTATATACCATTTTACAGCGTAAGAGCTTGATGTGAGAAATTAGCTGAATTCAAAAATAGTTAATTCTAAAATTGTGCATGTATATAATATATATATATATATATATATATATATATATATAATTTAAAAACTAGTTTTTTGTCAGCGTTCGTAAACGAAAATACTAATAATCTCCAGCCTACGTTAGAAATCATTTTGTGATACATTTCAAGGAAAACCTTTCAAGTTATTAGATATTAAGACTGAAATGGTAGTTAGTAGATGTTTTAACATACTGAACGTTATTATAAAAAGTTTCGTACATTCATAGAAAAAGCGGTTTAATCAGATATTAGTTGATAGTAGTTGATGTTTAATTTTCAGTTGTTGAGTATTTAATTTATAATTATATGCTTTAGCTGGTATTGAAACCTTTATTTGCAAACTATACGTTTGATGATTTAAGTTAAATATAAGTGTGGTCAAACTTTTTCAAAAGTGATATCAATATTTATAGAAGTAGTCCTACCTTATACACAGTGGTATTTAATTGTTTGAGTAGAAGTTTATAAGTTTTATGTAACAAGGATTTAGTACCTTTTTCGGGTTCGGTTTCCTTCACTGTGTTATATTTTTGAATTTCTAGTTTCAAGTTACGGTTTTTTGTTTGCATTTTACTAAAATGCTTTTTTCCCGGTATATCCCCCATGTCTGTGATTAGTGATTGTCATTCTGATGCCTGTCGCTAGGGTTCCAGCACCATTCCTAGGTTACCTATTTATTTTAATATATGAACCGTTTGCTTTGAAAGTGGTGTTAGTCCATTTTGACAAAAAATTAGTTAATGATAAAAATGAATACATTTTACTATGAACTTTTTATTTATAAACTTTTTCCAAAAAATGTATTAAACTTTTCATTGTTTTTATCATTACAAATTTTCGTAGTTAATGAATATACAAATATAATTACTTTCAAAATGGTGTAAGTTCACTTTCCTCAAAGATACACTACTATTTAGTTCAAAATTGTATTACATAATTTCTTTAGTGCATTTTTATATATGGTGCAACATTATAAATGACATTAACATTTTTATAGTTTCTCAGAATTACAGTTTTTCCCCGTTTATTACAGAATATAAAGTCACTGTATGAAATATGGTAATATGTCGTACTTGTTCCCTGAATCTTGAAGTCTCAACGTGTTATTACATTTAAAACTATTAAGTGTTAAGTGTGCATTTCATATTATATTGTTATTAAAATGGAAAATTGCAATTTAGAATCGGACAGTGATTCAGGTGAGCATTTACAGAAAAAAATCTTATATTGATACATGTCATTCTACATTTTAATTAATTTTAATAGTGTATTATTCTTTTTTTCATATAAATCATCCCAATGAATATAAACAAAAAAAAAATCCTAAAATCAGATACTGAAAGCAATTCTGATCAAAATAAATGTTATTTAAATAAATATTTTAAAAGAGAGCGAATCATTCAGCCCATGTCGATTTCAGATGATAATGCTTCTTCAGATAACCACGATTCAGATTCTACGAAAGAAAATAATAATAAAATACAGAAAAGAACAGAAAAATGAAGCGCAAAAGCGGACAAAAATATTACACAAATACAGGTAAAATAGTTCCAGCCAAAAATTTGAAAATATAGACTGCAGGTGTTCAAAAAATTGTAGAACTTTTGTTAGTGAAACTGACCCACCGCATTCGAAAAATTTACATATATGATTAGTTTATTACCATACATCCCTCCAATACATCATGACTATTTTCAAAAACTTGATCGTAATGAAAAGAAAAAAAAATATATTAATAGTAAGAGTATAAATAATTTTGGTTGAATGACAAAGGTTGAAATAAAGCCTTTTTATTTTGTTATTTTTTATTTTTTTATTGTTGTATTTAATAAAACTTTCATAAAAAAAAATTGGTTTTTTTTAATTGAAATCCGTAGTTAATATTCTATAAATGTAAGATTTTTGCTTTTTGTTGACTTTGAAAGTGGTGTAAGTCTATTTCATGTCATCAAAAGTATAAATTTCTTTTAACTGGTACTTTAAGATCGATCACATTATAAACTTAAATCAATTTAATATTTAAAAACATAAAATGAGCGTATTAACTTATACCAATATTCTTCATGCCATTTAAACACAAACTCTTAAATATCTCCATTATAACATAAAATGGACTTACGCCACTTTCAAAGAAAACGGCTCATATTTAGGTGCAGTGGCACTCAACTATTTTTATCATCTTCGTTTTTTTCGCTTTTCCCTGACCCTCCTGCGCATCGTTGAAACGTCGAAGTGAAATTTAAAGCTCGTTCGTTAACACTTTTCATCAGTCGTCTACCGGCAACATTATCTAGAACTATTTGTTCCACTGACGATTTTAATTGCAATAGAGGGCAAACACGTTACAATATCATTGAAATAAATTGGATTCGTCTTGTTATTAGAAGAAAAGTTTCAAATAATTTAAATTTTTCTGAAAATTCTGAATCAAATACGTATCTTAGACCCCAGATAAATTTGACGAGCAAAATTCTTAAAAATTAAATTTTCCAGAAAATTCTATAGTAGCAGTATGTCGAAGTCTTTAAAAAGGTCTCTTGGAATCAGGAATGGTAATGATTAAAAGCTTCTCTAGTTTGGGCCATCTGTTTCAACTATAGTGATCAAAAAGTGTATGTATATATTAATTAAATTTATTAAAGAAAAATTCCAAAATTTACATTCTCTGGAAAATTTCGGACGTCTTAGGTGTTCAGAAAAATATTTCGTTCGTGATAAATTTACTTTTAAGCAAAATTTCGCCGGGAGTGCTTTACTTTTCTAAAACAAAAGTCGTAAAATGCTACAATGTTATTTTTAATTATTCGCCTATACGAACAGCTGTTGTCAGGTCAAATTGTTAGAAAAACGCTCACCTTGGCCACTGGTACTTTGAACACCATTGAAACAAATACCTTGTCGAAACCACATGTGTTAACCTGCAATTCTTCGACAAACAAGTGACGTTATCGGACTTACCATATCTACGCTTACAAAGCGTAAGATTAATCTTCTCCTTCTGGACTAATTACGAATTAAATGCATAACTGTATATTGTATTGGATCATTATAGGGAACCGTTAACATCAAGTAGTTGTACAATTTACTGAAGTAAATTGAAAGAAAAACTCAATCCATATGACGGCTAACCAAAGTACGCCATTTTCGACTTCTTTTCAATTTATATTAAATCAAGATTATTTATCGGTAAACTTGGAAATTTACACATGATATCTGAACTGTAAATTCGTAACCTTATTATCAATCATGAATTAATGAAATTAAAAATCAATAATTTCTACATTCGTGGTATTAAACAACGGTAATTTGAGTGTGATTAAAAATTAATAATATGTATGTTCGTGAACTTTAAAAAATCGATAATTTCTTGAGCGCTACAATAAGATCATTTAGTCTACCATAATAATAATTTATTGTGCTTACTATTATTAGAAACAGAATAAAAGACAAGTGCTTTCCAGCACCTGATCACGTTGCCATTCCTATGGCGATTTGCAAGTCACTCGCTCGAACTAAATTCTGAGCCATGGTGCGTGTCACCAGAGTGAAAGCTCGAGCTTGACTGACTTTAGTGGACGGGATGCATACAAGGCACAAGAATCGTCTGACATTTGGAATGTTATTCAAACAACCAACTTATACGAATAAAGCCTAAGCTATTATTACTACTTAATATACGCTTTGTAACTGGGCTATTCTGTACCGATCTGAACATTTATTAATATTAAAAAAATTAATTGTTTATTTAAATAAATAGTGCAGCGTATTTTATAACTAAATTTATAAGCTTTTATAATAGTCAAAAAAAATTGTTACAACTTGGCGATTCGTTATCTTTTGTTTAAAATTTACCTTGTCGATTGTTTCTTGACGGTGTCGAGTATCTTCGATCAGTTACAAATTAGCCGAGTTATTGAGAGCTTCAGAATGTTGAATGCGAAATGTGGTTTACGTATCAATCTGCGAAATTAGTTGGGACAGCATGTCCTACTACCTTATTTCGATCTTTTTTCACAATGGTTAGTAATACTGGATTTATAGACACTTTTATGAATACAATTTTTTACAGCGTAACCTTAAGTATTTGGACTTCATGCGTAAATTTTAGAGTATTAAAATTCCTATCGTTACTGTGAAATACAAAAATTAGTAACTTAAGTCTAAAAAAACGTAAAAAATTTACAACGTAATTATTTCGTATTGGAACTAACGAGGTTATTTCTATGGTTTGATAACTACGGAATCTCAAAGCAGTTTAAACGGCGTCGGAGATGTGGCTAATAACAGTATGCCGTCTGAAGTTAATTTCGATATCCAACAGGTATTCGAAACACTTGACGAGTAGTCTTCTGAAAGTTTTCAGTTTCTGTTGAATATTAAGGATTACGGATATTCACAACTTCTTGGGTGGGTAAAAAATTCGTATTTGTTGAATTTTTATCAAATCTTGCTAAGTAGGTTTTACAGTACATTGTGCCAGATGTCGCTTTTGTTTTACATCTGGCAAAAAGTTGTTTCACGCTTAAAGCTTGTTTTCGTCGTATCGACCTTGGAATAATGAGAGTTACCAGATGAAATCTATAGTTTAAACTTCAAGATATGTCAATTGAAATACTAAGGGAAGTTTATATCCACATTTTATAAATACCTACATGTTTACTAAAATGGTCATTACGAAAGCGATTAATATTTTCTCTATCTAAAGTTTCTGAATATATATTTTTATTAAAAAGAGATTACCTGTAGTGTTGAAAGCATTATTTTTAATAAAATCTATGAATAGTATTTATATCTTTTAAATATTGTTCAGAATAAATTTTCTTATATACCATTTTACAGCGTAAGAGCTTGATGTGAGAAATTAGCTGAATTCAAAAATAGTTAATTCTAAAATTGTGCATGTATATATATATATATATATATATATATATATATATATAATAATTTAAAAACTAGTTTTTTGTCAGCGTTCGTAAACGAAAATACTAATAATCTCCAGCCTACGTTAGAAATCATTTTGTGATACATTTCAAGGAAAACCTTTCAAGTTATTAGATATTAAGACTGAAATGGTAGTTAGTAGATGTTTTAACATACTGAACGTTATTATAAAAAGTTTCGTACATTCATAGAAAAAGCGGTTTAATCAGATATTAGTTGATAGTAGTTGATGTTTAATTTTCAGTTGTTGAGTATTTAATTTATAATTATATGCTTTAGCTGGTATTGAAACCTTTATTTGCAAACTATACGTTTGATGATTTAAGTTAAATATAAGTGTGGTCAAACTTTTTCAAAAGTGATATCAATATTTATAGAAGTAGTCCTACCTTATACACAGTGGTATTTAATTGTTTGAGTAGAAGTTTATAAGTTTTATGTAACAAGGATTTAGTACCTTTTTCGGGTTCGGTTTCCTTCACTGTGTTATATTTTTGAATTTCTAGTTTCAAGTTACGGTTTTTTGTTTGCATTTTACTAAAATGCTTTTTTCCCGATATATCCCCCATGTCTGTGATTAGTGATTGTCATTCTGATGCCTGACGCTAGGGTTCCAGCACCATTCCTAGGTTACCTATTTATTTTAATATATGAACCGTTTGCTTTGAAAGTGGTGTTAGTCCATTTTGACAAAAAATTAGTTAATGATAAAAATGAATACATTTTACTATGAACTTTTTATTTATAAACTTTTTCCAAAAAATGTATTAAACTTTTCATTGTTTTTATCATTACAAATTTTCGTAGTTAATGAATATACAAATATAATTACTTTCAAAATGGTGTAAGTTCACTTTCCTCAAAGATACACTACTATTTAGTTCAAAATTGTATTACATAATTTCTTTAGTGCATTTTTATATCTGGAGCAACATTATAAATGACATTAACATTTTTATAGCTTCTCAGAATTACAGTTTTTCCCCGTTTATTACAGAATATAAAGTCACTGTATGAAATATGGTAATATGTCGTACTTGTTCCCTGAATCTTGAAGTCTCAACGTGTTATTACATTTAAAACTATTAAGTGTTAAGTGTGCATTTCATATTATATTGTTATTAAAATGGAAAATTGCAATTTAGAATCGGACAGTGATTCAGGTGAGCATTTACAGAAAAAAATCTTATATTGATACATGTCATTCTACATTTTAATTAATTTTAATAGTGTATTATTCTTTTTTTCATATAAATCATCCCAATGAATATAAACAAAAAAAAAATCCTAAAATCAGATACTGAAAGCAATTCTGATCAAAATAAATGTTATTTAAATAAATATTTTAAAAGAGAGCGAATCATTCAGCCCATGTCGATTTCAGATGATAATGCTTCTTCAGATAACCACGATTCAGATTCTACGAAAGAAAATAATAATAAAATACAGAAAAGAACAGAAAAATGAAGCGCAAAAGCGGACAAAAATATTACACAAATACAGGTAAAATAGTTCCAGCCAAAAATTTGAAAATATAGACTGCAGGTGTTCAAAAAATTGTAGAACTTTTGTTAGTGAAACTGACCCACCGCATTCGAAAAATTTACATATATGATTAGTTTATTACCATACATCCCTCCAATACATCATGACTATTTTCAAAAACTTGATCGTAATGAAAAGAAAAAAAAATATATTAATAGTAAGAGTATAAATAATTTTGGTTGAATGACAAAGGTTGAAATAAAGCCTTTTTATTTTGTTATTTTTTATTTTTTTATTGTTGTATTTAATAAAACTTTCATAAAAAAAAATTGGTTTTTTTCAATTGAAATCCGTAGTTAATATTCTATAAATGTAAGATTTTTGCTTTTTGTTGACTTTGAAAGTGGTGTAAGTCTATTTCATGTCATCAAAAGTATAAATTTCTTTTAACTGGTACTTTAAGATCGATCACATTATAAACTTAAATCAATTTAATATTTAAAAACATAAAATGAGCGTATTAACTTATACCAATATTCTTCATGCCATTTAAACACAAACTCTTAAATATCTCCATTATAACATAAAATGGACTTACGCCACTTTCAAAGAAAACGGCTCATATTTAGGTGCAGTGGCACTCAACTATTTTTATCATCTTCGTTTTTTTCGCTTTTCCCTGACCCTCCTGCGCATCGTTGAAACGTCGAAGTGAAATTTAAAGCTCGTTCGTTAACACTTTTCATCAGTCGTCTACCGGCAACATTATCTAGAACTATTTGTTCCACTGACGATTTTAATTGCAATAGAGGGCAAACACGTTACAATATCATTGAAATAAATTGGATTCGTCTTGTTATTAGAAGAAAAAGTTTCAAATAATTTAAATTTTTCTGAAAATTCTGAATCAAATACGTATCTTAGACCCCAGATAAATTTGACGAGCAAAAATTCTTAAAAATTAAATTTTCCAGAAAATTCTATAGTAGCAGTATGTCGAAGTCTTTAAAAAGGTCTCTTGGAATCAGGAATGGTAATGATTAAAAGCTTCTCTAGTTTGGGCCATCTGTTTCAACTATAGTGATCAAAAAGTGTATGTATATATTAATTAAATTTATTAAAAGAAAAATTCCAAAAATTTACATTCTCTGGAAAATTTCGGACGTCTTAGGTGTTCAGAAAAATATTTCGTTCGTGATAAATTTACTTTTAAGCAAAATTTCGCCGGGAGTGCTTTACTTTTCTAGGTGTTGTTCTGAATTACAAAATGTATATTTCGTAGAAAAGTCAGGATTAAGTAATTGTTTTATGTTCTTTGCAATGTCTCCCGTAACCACGAAACACTGCAATGAACAAACATCTTGCTGACGGTTTATCTGCTTCTATTATAGTGACAAAACAAAGTTGTGTATGTTCTTTAATTAACCTTATTATACCAATTGCATGTAGTTTTTTAATATTTATTTATATCTTATTTGTAGTTATCTACTGCTACATTAACTGCTAATTTAGTCACAATTTCTACAGCATACATGTTCGACAGAAAAAAATTTTTGCAGTAACTAAGTTCAAAAGCTAAACACCAGTGTAACTGCAAAGTGAAGTAGAATATGACGATAGGTGTCCATTAAAAATTAAAAAATGCCTGTTTGTTAAGGTTTCTTATATACTTTTTGTTTTAGAGTCTATATCCTTTTATATTTGAGCAGAAATTCGCAGCTAATTTAGCGTTTCTTTTACTACACCTCCATAAAGTGTCTTGTTCGTAAACCTCTCCAAACTAAACTAAAGCTGACTAGAGCCTGACACCTTTAAAGTAGGTGTTAACGTTGCCTTTTATTTTAGATATGTGACACTGAAGCATTTACTACAGACTTTTCTGAAAACTTCAATATCACTCATGACAGCTTTTTACTTTAACATGAGGAGTGACAGTAAGGTGTATTTAATAATCGATCAAAGGCTGATGGTCGTGGCGATGCTGTATAGACTCGAGAAGACGGGATAAAAATTAAATATTCATCATGGCCGCAACAAAGTGTGATCACCGGCCGCATATGAATGAGGTATTACAGTATGATCTAAAGACTGTCGCGAGTTTCGTAATTTATGTTAATCTTATAAAATGCAGCACTCTGACTGCAAAATTAAATTCCGTTCTGAAACTACAGTAAGCTTTGTGGCAATTCCGTTATGGATTCTGATAGCAATTGCCGCTGAATGAGAAATTAAAATGGGAAGACACATAGGAAAGGTGGCCCGCTTCAATTAGAATTACAATTAGCAATTTTTTCAAGTTAGAATTTACTAAATATTTCGTTATAATCTACCCTTTTTTAGGGATGTTTTAAAGAAGAGTCTGGAAATGAATTATGATGAACTTAGGACGTATGACGTCACGAGTGCGCTTCTGTTATAAATTGAAGTTCGCTACTAGACGCTGATTTAGGCGTCCTTTTTGTTGAAAATGAATTTTAGTATTTAATGGAATTTTAAGTGCTTTGTTAAAACTATTTTTGATGTACACGTTCATATAACTTCTGGAAGATCACTCTAATCTTTTGAATCAATTATTGAAATCTGTTATTTTGTTCCAGACGGTTTTTATTTTCATATGTCAATTCTTATGTGGGTAAATGCAAAGCTATTCTCCCTTAAACGAAAACTAATAACTGCCGAATATACAGGGTAGTTTTTAAAATTTTTACAGGAAACTTCGTAGATAGAAAAGAACTCAAAGGGCAAGTAATGCGGTTTTGCTTGCGGACCGTGCATGTGCTTTTCCTTTTTTTTCTTTAAATGCAATTGATATTTCATAGACACCAAAAATTGCAATTTTTATTTCAAATGAACGAGAGCGAATGAAAAATGTTCGCCGAACATTTTTCAAGTGGTTTGTGCCGAGAGTCGAATCCGGGACTAACTAAACCCCCGCATGTGATTTTCCAATGCTCCACCCGTAGGTACTACATTGGCCAGGAAGTGAGTTTTTTTTACGTGAAAAATTTTGAATTTTGCCGAATCCTTGTTGGTTCAAGCAAGGTAGGGATCTTTAACGTGCGTGACAACACTCACACACGGGACCTCCATTTTACCTCTCATCCGAACGAGGGCGTATTTTTGTGAAAAATGCTCGCCTAGCATTTTTCAAGCGGACTGTGTCGGGATTAGAACCCGGGACCTTGGGCGTAGTAGTCACACGCATACCAACTACACCACGGAGCCTCCCGACCAACTAAACCGTTCATTTACATTTCTAATGCTCCACCTGTAGGTACTACATTGGCCAGGAGGCGAGTTTTTTGTTGCCTGGAAATTTAGAATTTTGCCGAACCCTTACCGTTTCAGGCAAGGTAGGGATCTTTAACGTGCGTGACAACACTCACACACGGGACCTCCATTTAACCTCTCATCCGAACGAGGGCGTAATATTTGTGAAAAATGCTCACCTGCCATTTTTCAAGCAGTCGGCCGTGTCGGGATTTGAACCCGGGACCTTGGGATCCGTAGTCTTACGCTTACTACATTGATCCACGGCGACACCTCGACCAACTAAACCACGGAGCCGCCCGTTTTCAGGATGCGTCCACAGACCAAAGCTAAAAAAATTGCACTCGCGACAATGGCGATACAAAGCCAAACAGAGGTCCTCACGTTCATGACCCAATGTCGTAAAGTAACAACCCTTTAAAGTATGTAGCAATTTTGAACGTAAAGGAGGAAAAATAGAAAAAAAAATAAAAAAGATAAAAGAGTGAGGTGGAAAGTTTGAAGCTTTACATCACCAGATAGAAGAGAGAAGAAGTAGGACTAGCATTGAGCAAAAGCGATAAAAACAAAAGATGAATGATAGCAAAGCACTACTCCACCAGACAAAGTGTAGTCAGTAGTATGAAATCCAGTAGAATCACTCTAATGTGATGAACGATTGTTTCGGGACAAAGACAGGTCCACCTGTTGACAAATGTGACTGTAACGGGATGGAAAGATACGATGAGTTTCATGAGAAGCGCCCTAGAGAAAGATATAGATTAAAGAACGTCCCTATAAAACAGATCGGTTACAGGGACCACCTACAATGTTAGCAACAAAATAATGCGCCCTATGCTAACATGTTGTTGATTAAAAATAACTAAGCTCCAGATATGACATAGACAAATCATCTTTCTACCGAGCGCGTATACTGCGATAGGAAAATCAGGCAAAAGTAAAAACCACCAACCTAAATGTTCCTTAGTGGTTATTTCAAAAACAATACCTACTCAAACATACAAAAATAATTAAATTATAAGCAGTTATTCAGAAATAGAAGTAAACAAATTTTCAATATACCGAAAAACAAACAAGAATAAACGATGAAGTTTAACAAAGACCACAATCCCTCACCAACACGTATGATTTGCCTATCTTGCTGATGTAGCGCATGATAGTGTTATTTCCGCAAATGACTAAAAAATTAAGATCTTTAATTATCTCAGTGTAGTTGTCTATATTTCAATATACAACCACGAAAACATATTTAATGCCTATAATATGTAACTTTGTTCTAGGAAAGTTAGAATCAACTTAATTTCTATTAATAGTTTTTGCATATTAGGAATTTCAAAAGTAGTTTATTGTTACTTATTTTGTGAAGAACATTCGTTGTTAAAGTTAATATCTAACATAGGAAAGTGAAACGTTAGTGTGCTAGCTAAGTATACATTTATATATAGGAAAGCATTTATTATTTTAGTTGACTTAAAATGAGCTTAGCGCGAGAATACTCTTAAAGTTTTACCTAAGTTGGATGATTTACAATTTACTAATATGGCTATTTCATCATAATATTAGATTAAAGCATGAATATTAAAAATACTTAATACATTTTACAACCAGCACGTAAAAATCGGGACTTCACAATAGACATGAAATTAAAAAAAATATCGACATATTTTTTCATGACTAGACTAATCATTCAACGAACGTGTATTTGACAATATTCTCACGCATTGCAGACACCGAAATTATTGTAAATTACTCAAATAGACATAAACTATAAAATAATATAAAATTTAATGCGTATACACTAACTTCTGACGTAGCTGTGATATTAAATGGATAGTGCAAAGATACTAATAATTGTTCTTCTGCACTGAGAAACCCTTACCCTCAACCACAAGTTTAATTCAAATCCTACAAACCGTGTGAAGAGAGTAAATTGAGGAATCCCCTGAAATAATGTAGCTTATAAATACCGCCATAGCATGGTAGAAAGGGCATTTGGATTTATTCAAAATCTTTGAATACAAGCTTTTAGTTTGAGACAAGTCACAAGCAAGATCGTCGAAAGAATGAACCGGCTTACAGTAATTTGCGTAATAGTAACTTAAAACCAGGTTTAAAGAAAACACGAAACTACTCGCAGATTCGATAAAAGTGCCGTTACATTGGGAAAGTTTCGTAGTAAATACTTTCCATCGGCTGAAGTTGGATACATGAATTATTGAAAGGGTTAGTTGAACCTTCTACTCGTACCAAAAGCTATCAATAATTTAATTTTAGCTTTCTAGCTGCTTCATACTTTGTTAATATATATTTCATTATTTACATATAATTCATTGGTATTTAGGCTTTTACGTTGATGCTTGCGTAGTAAGAGCATAATGTAATAGAAATAAGCACCACGATTATATTTGTACAAATATACATATATGAGTCAAATTTGTTGTATAATTATACTTGAATAAATTTAAGATATACGCAATTTGGTTTGGTTTAGTTTATTTGTGTTGTTTGCCTTTGTTCAATATTGCGATATTCATGTTTTAATATAGGTTACGCGAACAGCGTGGAGTTTTATTATTATTTGTGTTCGGTAGGTAGAAGTAAAGGTGTACACACAGCTCTATCGACCTGTTTCGCATAAGGAAATGATCTTTCAATAGTTTTGAAGATCACCCATCGTCTAGCGAAATTGAAGATTTTAGGTGGGCTTGAGCTCAGCAATTTGTATTAGACTGAGAATTTAGAGACCTCTTCAGGTAGTCGAAAGTGTTAACGTTGGTATAACCCTAAAAGATTTGCTTCTGTTTTCATAGAAAGCACCACCCTCACCACTGAAGGTAGCTGCTGCATTATTACTGTTATGTCTTCGTGGAGAATTGAATTTCATTCTTGTCATTAGCGTCAATTTCGCACGTAGCATCAAAAGTATTTGGTAAGTAATTTTACAAAAATGAATGGTTTTAAACTTACTTTAATAGTTTCAATAACAATGTGCGTTTATTAAGAATTTGAAGTATTAGTTCATTGTTCTTTATTCTGAGAAACCATCTATTCATTATTCTAGGTATTATGTAATATAGAAAGGTTTTTGTAGGGCGTTGAATTCTGTATATCAAAGGACTTTACAAAATTTTGGTTTTAAATTCGTTAGTAGTAGATCTGCCAAGTTATGCGATTTATTCATCTTAAGTTTTGTTCGTGTAGACTGTAGAGCAGTAAGCGTTTATAATTTCGAAAGCTAGTGGTTTACCAATCAATTATTCTGATTTTTAAGTGGTTATTCTTGCCGTCAGTTACCTCACATTGCCATGCATTTTATTTGATAAGTGATTATCCACATTTATTTACTGTGGATATATCAAAGTTTTATAAGCACATAATTCGTAATGGGGGATATTATGTATTTTGTATGGTGAGAGAAAATTTGATAAGTTGTGAGAGAGCTAACTCATTGGCTCTTTTCGGTTTCCAGAATTTCAATTTTAAACAAGGTGATGATTAAATTTTTGCGACTAATTTGATTCTTAAGACACATTATCCTATTTCCAATAATCGTCAACATGAGGAATTACTCTTCTAAAACAAGAGCCTCAGTATAAGAGGGACCGTGTGCAATAATACTGGGTTGAAATGTTGACTTGTATCATGTGCTTACTTGAAGGCAGTTGAGATTTTGCAAATAGGGCTGAAGGTCGGAAGCATAAGATTGCGCACTTTGGAGCTAGAAGTGAAGAGCAATGAATTTATCTTCTTGGGCGTTGGGCCATTATAATTTTAAGGCGCACTTGTATGCTAATGTATAAATAAGAACAAGGTATTCCTTTGTCATTGAAACAAATTTGTTTTGGAATAGGTCAATGAAGTATTTCTATGTAAGTCAGCAATACTTTTGGTTAAAACTATTTTAATACTACGTCGGGGGGATTGTTAACAGGATACTGGTGCTATATAGAACATAATCCAAATTAAAGCTTCATTTTGCTGAACGAGGTATTAAACACAACAGTTGATTGCAATACACACAACCAGCAAGTGGCAGAGACTTACTCTATTTTATATTTAAAGAACATTTATATTTCATTGTTGAACTCTTAAACTCATCGATGAAATTTGAATATTAATTGTTTTATGTAACGTGAATTTTACACTGACTTGAGTCAACTATTAACATCGTTTATAGGAAGATTTTTGTGCACAAACAATTCTTTAGTACTTTAATAAAAGATTTCGAGGCAAATTATAAACCACAGTTATATCACTACAAATTTATAAAACCCGATTGTTAAACTGTACCATAACTTATTTAACGAACATCACGTTTCATTCTTTTGTATACGTTTGACGCTCATTAAAAATTTGATTATTATTAGCTTTTTTAACAAACATGGCATTTCATTTTTTTGTACATATTTGACGCTCATAAAAATTTGGTTATTCACATTTAGTTTTCACTTAGAGAACAAATCACCTGGGCATCCTACAAATTTTGCAGAAGATTTTTCTGTTTCTGACAAAGAGCTAGCACGGCAGCATCGATACTGTAAGTTTAGTCTATATCTATTGTTTGTTTCCATTCGCTAGGTGGCGACATACCAATGCATAGATAATATATTCATGTGATAAAGGCCGGACGTTGAGGCGCCACTAAATGAGTGCTGTGACAACGCCTCCCGTTGGATGCGTTGCTAAAACAGTGCTGTGACAAGGCCGTGTTGAGAGCGTCACTAAACGAGTGCTGTGATACAGATACAGCAATTTGTAAAACTTGAAATTGTTGACTTACTTTCCTTTCTAATTTTGCGTGGCTAACCGAACGGAATTGACGGAGTTTTCAAAATGAAATCAAACACAGCAATATCACAAAGCATTTATACAGTATGGAAGATTTTCTTTCATACAAAAGCATTTACAACATCGTTTCTTTCAAACATAAAATAATTTCTAAGAAGATTATAAAAAAAGGTTCCTTACCTTATTTTAGATTTACAGAACTAAATTTCTTCTTTTATGGTTATTTTACCTGACTTTGTTTATTCTCACGCTTGTAAGGTTTGTTTGACCAAAAAATCCGTGACAGATAATCTATTAAAAGGTTAGAGTATTTCAAACTCTGAACACAAAATTTCCTGGTAAAAATCCTTTACAAAGAAAAATTATTAGGACTATCTTAAACTATCTTGAACTAAATGAGAAAATTCAAATATCAGTACAAACAAATCGTACTTGCAAGAATCCACGAAGCGATTCTTTATCCAACTCGTAATTAAATATCTTCTTATTTTAAATTGATGTCCAAATCAGCTTACAAGATTTTCCATATTTAAAATGCTTGTTTCAAACAGCAGTTACCAAAGTACATTTTTGTTAAATCTTCCTTTCGATTATTTAATAAAATTTTTAAATACGCTATATTGAAGAATTTTTCCTCTTCATTTTAGTTTAATAATTTCCATTTTATATGTAAGTTACGTTTAAAACATCACTTTTATATTCTTTGTAACAATGTAATTATTAAATTACAGTATGCGTACTGCATTCTTTAAATATTATTTTCGCAAAGCAACAGCTCGCGACTTAAATCAAAATAACATTTCGGGATCGAATTTAAGGATTAAATGAATACCCGTTACCAATAAACACTTCCTAATATATACAAATAATTTATTTCCAGAATGTAGTAGAATAGTATGGAACATTATAACGCATGGTTTTCCAGAAAAACTCATTAGCGTCCGAAATCGCAGCGTTTATTATCTCGTAATCTCTTCCACTTATTAGTGGCGCGCGCTGCCTCGTCCTACTCTAACACATATACGATTATTGTGACGTCGTATACTAAGGCGAGAAATCAATTTTTATTGATCATTTTATGAATTTTATAGGTTATTTTTCAATGTTCGAGCCGCTTCTTGGAATAAACGTTCATTTATTAATGAGTTCATATGAATTGACGTATTTTTCTCAATTCCTATCGAAGCTTCTTTTTTAATCTCGTCTATTCCAGAAAATTCTCTATTTAAAATAAATGTATGTAATCCACAGGGTAATTAATATAAACTTTAATTGCTTTTTAATGCAAAAGGGGGTTGCAGAAAATATTTGCTATCGTGTTTGAGTACACAAAATTAATATTAAATTTGGGTTTTTTAAACAAGATTGTAGGTTCATAAGCAAACTGCATAAAGCTAGCAATATCATATGTTATTCACAATAAATGAAAAGGATTTTTATCAAAAATTTGTGGATAACTAACAATGAATATAAATTTGTATGTATCTTGAAATGATCGATTTGCGTTCGCTTTGAAGGCGTTTAACGGTATCTCAACGATTAATTATTTTTACTATGCTGCTTATATTATTTGCTAATTTGCTATGTATTTACAATACGTCTATATCATACAGTGTGATTATTTATACACGGGCAATTGCATTTTCTACTTGTACATGAATGAATAAAAGTACGCTTGTATTATACGGGGCGTAACCATGAATTTACGGAAACTACCGTTTTTTCAGGATTTTTTTATATTTTGGTGGGATTTATTTGTAGAATTTGGGTTTAAATTACCTCTCCTGACCCCTTTCACGTCAATATATATTTATATATATATATATATATATATATATATATATATTAGGGATTAATATATTTTCAATGATATTAGTTAATAAGATAATAAGATAATAAGATAATAACTTTCGCCAGCCAGCTTCTGGTACGATCGTAACAGGTCTGAAAGTGTGTACTTACACTTGTCGAGGCACATGATATTTTTAGGAAATAGTTTCACTTGGCTAAGTTTGACTTTAACACAACTAAATTAAAGAAATACCTCTTAAAAGACAGTATCTTAAATAACACCGAGACTTTACAGTCTTTTCCCGTGAAAGGACGCTGTATATAATTAGACCTTGCTTATGACGCTCAGCGTGTACAGGCTGCAGGCAGCAGGTTGTAACGTGTTTTTCTTTCCCATTGACAAAATGTGAAGTACTCTCAGAACACCATCTGCAAAGTATGTTCAAAACTATAACTGTAAAGTATTCTCAGAACATGGCCTGCAAACAAGTGCAATTAAGATAGCAAAAGGCCTTAATACCACATAACGACTTCCACGAACTATGTCCGAGTGAGAACGTCTGTTCACATTGTTAGTTACAACTACAACCCACATGGCAGAATTGTATAACGGGTGGCCTACATTCTCATAGAAATTTACTATTTCAATTTACAGTACCAGAGACAGATAAGTAGGGGGACAATCTTAATTGCTTGCAATCTGAGTCCATGAACACCTCTACGATAACGAAGTGCGATTGAGTATATTTTGTAGTAACCATATTGATAACCAACATTTTACAGCAAACCCATTAAAAGCTTTTATTGAAAATATGCATGTGTTTGAAACGTATTTTATAGAGCTCATAATGCGAGGATTTTGAACCAAAACAAATTAACATTGCATAGATTTCGCATATTTAACATTGTAGCTAAATACGTATTGATATGCTTGAATATGTAATTACTTTAATTTAAAAAGTAGACGATCTTATTAGTGAAAATTCCTATAATCATGATTACAATAAGAATCAGAAAATATACCATGCAGAAATTACATGTAACAAATCTTCACATTAACCACACATGGGTTGCAGAAAATCCACATGCACTTGTGGACATACATTTTCAAGAGCATTTCTTATTAAATGTATGAGGTGGTATATTTGTGGATCATTTGATTGGTCCTTCGTTTTTGTCTGGTCGAATTATTGGTCATTCATTCAGGCATTTTTAGCAACACGAATTGCCTTTAATTCCCAAAGACTTACCTCTTTTGCTGAGAAATCAACTGCGGTATATACACGATAGCTCCCCAGCACACTTGTCACGTACAGTTTTGGCCCCCCGGAATATCCAGCCGGTAATTCACAGAAAACTCGGTGAAGTACTTCGCTAGAAATCCTGTTACGGGGAGATTCCGAAAACTTTCTGTACTAACAAAATATGTTACTGACTAAACTCAGTGGGACGGGTAGTGTAAGTGTTTGAAGAGGGTTCCAGAATGCTATCGGGGATGAAATATGGTCTTGATCGGATAATACTTTGGGCGCCACATAATCTAGTAGGATTGCTAGGGAAAAGCTCTAAAAAGAACAACAAGTGGGTGCAAAAATCTGAGATCGGGAGAGTGATTCTGGTTTAAAAATATACCCGAAGGTTCATTAAAGACAATATTACTTTCAACCTAAAATAAACCTGAAACCTAAGAACACGTAGACCTATTTAGGACTGCTAACTGCAAAGAAGGTTCCTAAAAGCAAATGTTAAACGACCTGAAATACTCAATCTAGGTACTCACAACAATTTATTACAGTAAAGCTGTAACTAAACCTTTACAATTATGGAAAAACAAAACCAATTATCTACATATCTTTACTCAATTACATACGACATACAGTCTAAAGCAAGCATTAAAAATCAAATATATCGTACAACTATTTAACAAAAAAGCTTAATCTACACACAGACGTACTATTGGTATATTCAGTCAAGGCGTCGCCGTGGATCAATGTAGTAAGCGTAAGACTACGGATTCCAAGGTCCTGGGTTCAAATCCCGACACGGCCGACTGCTTGAAAAATGGCAGGTGAGCATTTTTCACAAAAATTACGCCCTCGTTCGGATGAGAGGTTAAATGGAGGTCCCGTGTGTGAGTGTTGTCACGCACGTTAAAGATTCCTACCTTGCCTGGAACGGCAAGGGTTCGGCAAAATTCTAAATTTCCAGGCAACAAAAACTCGCCTTCTGGCCAATGTAGTACCTTCGGGTGGAGCATTGGAAATGTAAATGAACGGTATATTCAGTCAGTTCATGCATTAACTTATATTGCTTATTTGCAAACATTTACTCTGGTATAGTTTCAGAATATTCCTGTATTTAAACACCTGACGGGTGATTGACATATCGTTTGATACTATGTTGTTATTGATTTCGTCTACCCTAGCATGACTACTTGCAACACAAGGGTTGATTATATGGCAACCAACGTGTCCCTAAAATTAAAACGACCCAGTTGGAAGGGAATTATCCGAACATAATTAAGGCTAGCCAGCCTTGTTTGATAACCTCTATTCAAGGTATTTAACCTACCAAAGCGGCATACTGATGGCTCGGATGTTAGGTACGAAGTGCTCTATGAAAAATGAATGTGCCATTTCTAAATCATTCAAGTCATTCTTGGCAAACTTAGGACGAATGAATTATATGTTTAAAATGCACATGCCTCGTATCATTTTTCCTAACAACATATATTTATTTAAACTTACGATCGTAGACCTATAAATAGAAATTGGAAATTTACATTTATTTGGGTCAGCACAAAACTATATAATCTGTCTTTTTTTCTCAGACGATAAGATCATCTGACGCCAACATAAGTCCCTCTTAATAAACAAAACTACTGAATCACGGCTATATTAATTACAAGGATGACATCATCTCTAACCTTTAAAAACTAACATATGAATTGGAGAATATTTGAATATGGATCATATATGATACAAAATAATTTTACCTTTGATTAAAATTATAGTACCCTAATAATTATATTTCTTAAAGGTAATAACCTAATCCTATTGCTGGAATTTACTAATACAGAAACTATTAAAACGAAGTGTGTTTATACGTATTTCTAAAGAACGTCACACACTTTTTTATTTTAGTCTGGGAGTATCTAAATGAAGTGTCTGGTAACAAGTGGATAGGACGGGGTGGAGCTCAATCATGCCCTCCAAGTCCCCGGACTTAAATAGCCTAGACTTTTTCCTATGGGAGCATATCTATTCTCTAGTGTACACAACATCAGTGACTATCGTTAATGACTTACAAAAGCGAATATCACTAATAGTTGCTGTAGCTTTTTTTCAATACCCTGTAGATCGATAACGAAGCGTTTGTGGTATATGAATTTTTTGTTATGAAATAACCCAAAGAATTACATTCTTCCGTATGTACATGATGTTTAAGGACATCCTGTATATTTTATTGAAATGAAATATAACCAATATGTGTGCCATTGTAAACATAACCTATTAATATCATACATACTTGTTCTATTTTCTCATCTATATAGAAAATTGACACATATTTTTGTCAGATATGGTCAATTTTTAAATGACTAAATAACTGAAATAGAAAATTGATGAAGAATTTGTGTAATGCGGGCGTACGATGAACTAAAATACAAAATTCAAGTTTTAAATGATTATTCAAGGACAGAATAACGAAAATTAATTTTAAATATATTTTATTAATTTCTTCTATAAAGAACCGCCGATCCCTATATCCCTGAGTGCTTCTCAAATGTTTCTGAATTGACTACCCTCCTACCCCTCCCAGAAAGTTTCAGCGCCCACTGGAAGGCGGGTACGTCCATTTCTGGAATATATGGTCAAAAGGATTGCGAAAAGTATGCCGTATTCAAACTTGTTTATAAGTTTGTAGTCTTATAGATTATTCGAGCCAAAATGCCTGCTTAAGGTTCAGAGCTTCGATAATTTGGCAAATTCATAGAAGAACGACTAATCAATCTTACTTAAACTTAATAAACACTTAAAGATTTTCTTTCTGTAACAAAAGTGTGTACACTGGAATTTAAAATACCTTCAAATTTTAAAATATATAACAGCAAGAGAACGCGATTTTCAAATTCTTTTTTCTGTTGTGAGGGGAATTATATCCTTTCTAATATGAAATTCGATTACAGCACCTTCAAACTGCTCAGAGAACGACGACAATTAAGTTTGCTTTAGCTTTTTAACTGATTGCTTCTTATTTGTTAAATGAATTAGAAAATAGCCGAGGTGATAATTTTAGATTACACACAATTGAGAAATTTTAAAATGAAAAAATTTTATACTTGCTGAATGACTATAACTTTAACGAATTAAAGAACAAACAAGAAAGTAAGATAATGTTAGGTCTGTTGAACGACGTTGTATTTTCAATATTTACTGTCTGCTGAAACTTGACTTTCTTGCTTTAAGAAAAATCTAATTACGTCTTCACTGTCCTGTCAAACCATGAATTAATTACAAATTGCGCTAAAAGGAGCTGTATGAAAATCAAGCCAAGCTAGTTAACGTTTTTTAAGAGTTTACTTATAACCGGGCGGGTGCTCATATTCAAACATTTTTTTTTAGTTATACCAGAGGTTTACAATTGGACTTGATTTGATTTAATGAAATTGTTGAGGTGACAGTGATAAGTAAAACCAATTTTCTTGAAATATTTTACAATAAGGTACATTTGACTTGTATCTTGACTTTGACGTAAATACTAATTGGTGTGTTCTGTGCGAATTTAATTGTATTTTAAAACTAAGCAGTTTCTCTTAACTGACGATTTCGTTTTAGGCAACGTAGCTTCTTAATCTGACCCAGGAAGTATTGGATATCATTGTTGGAATTAATTGAATTCTGAGGTATTTATTCTTCATCTGCCGTTCCAAACGGTTTCGGTTTATGCTATTTCTAATATTTTAAGGTATTACTACATGCTCTATGTCGAACCTTAGTTCCACAACACATGCATACGCAGTATGGCTCGAAAAGACGAACGTAGCTTTAACTTTATTTTATTTGGTTCAAAATATTTATTGATATTTCTGTTTCTATGTTTTTATGTCTGCTATTTAAGTAGTTTTTGAAAAGATTGTACTATAAAAATTACAATCTCTTTATGAACGAGAAGAATTATTAATACGACCGATAAAGTTACGTACCTAAATACTTTTAACCTCGTTCCGTCAGGGAATCGGCAGACGTTGATACCAGCCCGTTATCTTTACACACCTTTCTGACTTTAACAATATTACCCGATTTATACAAATTCTTTTGTTCTTATTTCCGAGCTTTTCGTTCTTTCACACATATTTGCGTAGTATATCCAAACTTCACTTCATGGATCACTCCTGGTATCAATGCACTTAACACTATTATGTTTGCTTGTTATGACACCGACTCTTTCTTTCGTTACAGACCAAATTTTAACAACATACGCAGGGCGATCGCCCTTTTTGATACTTTTCTTATCACTCGAATAACATGTTCATCTTGAAAAGTAATAACTTTAATTCTTGATGCATTTGCACTAATGTTTATTATATTTGACATATCTTTCAATGCATGTAGCAAATATCGTTCATCTTTTGCACACTTTTATCTACATTGCATGTGTTTCTCAAGCAGTTATTTACCAAAAATATTAAACATTCATTCGATGTCCATAGACTTTGCTTAACACTGTACTCAGTTTTGTGTCATTTGCGTAAAATCACTTCTGCTAGTACATGCTATACTCGATTCATGTATATTTGCAATAATTCGGTATAGGTACTAACCATTCATCGACACCTACCTTTCAGGATATGCAGTATCTCATTTCCATTCACACGATCATGTGATTTCTTTAAATTCATAGATTCTTCCCTGCTGCCATATATTTTTTAGTCTCCCATTTAATTACAAACATTTGAACCATGCAGTTCCTTATGTACCAGAAACTCGTCCATATTGCATCACTGATCTTATGCGCACTTTTTAAAAAAAGAATCATACCAAACTTTTTCTGTTATGCTTGCACCTTACCCTTTTTCGACTGATATAAAAAGGATATGTGAACGAAAGGGTGTTGAGTTTTACTCTAATTCAGCTAACATCAACCGTTGCAAGTCGCGCTGAAAAGCAAGACTTACGTACAAAGAAATACCTCGGGGAGGTATAAACACGGCTACAAAATTTTTTTGAATACTGTAAATGGAATCAGACACTTCATTGAACAAGGTACTTAACATATAATTCATTAAATAATTTCACTGTAAGGACATAATAAGTTTCAACAAAAACAACTGTAATTGTAAATAAATTCCAGCTTTGGTACGTAATTATCATTCAATATTAAATCTACTAAGTGCAATAAATATTAAAGTTTTATTAATTTTTTTATATAACTGAAAAATTAGCTAAATTACAATTGAGATAAGAATATAACAAAACATACTTCAAATGTTATTCTATTTTAACTGCTATTCTAGTGCCCTAGTAGCGGATCTCCGTAAATGATCGCGAAATCTTCTTACCAAACAAATATCTACTGGTAGAATTTGCTGCGCCGTCAGAATTTCTCATCTGCATGTGGTTTGAATTTGAAGTAAAGAAATACATCCAGGATGCTTTCCAAATCAACAATATAATTTATGTTCAGGTATTTGTTCTAAGGAATTTAGATACGAAGTAAAATTAAAAAAATTGATTAACCAAACATCATACGCACACTTTGATCTGAAGTTCTAACATGAGACCAAATTCAAGAAAAGAAACTAAAAAACAAAATAAGTTGTGGTGCCTTTGAGCTCTGTCTTTAAAATCCAGACTTAAAGATCAGCATTAGATGCGCGACTTGAAATCCTATCTTGAAACTCTGAAATTAAACAGTATTAGATCTTACCAATTTTCATTTTAAGAATGACTTAATTTGCAGCTCAACTAAACACTACCTTTTTTACAGAAATTTTCCATACTTATTTGTATAAACAACCAATAAATACACTTATTGAAGCCCTTGCCTTGAACGGCCTCGTGCTTAGAGAATTAGGAAAGACAAGATACTGCCGGAGCATTTTAAATCAGAGAAACAGATGGACGAATTTAACCATTCGGTTAATAAACAATTATCACCAAGATAAAGCAACCTGGAATAATAAATAGAATTGACAGAATTCAAATCCACCTGTATTATGTAATGAATAACATCACGGTCAATGAAATTAAAGGAACGCCTTAGTCACCTGCATGAATGATTCATTCTATTTTACTTGTATTAAATAGTTAAGTGTAATAGAAATTAATTCTGAGGACTTAAACAAATTTAAAAGTATTGTGTAGAATAAGCTTAGGCAAGAGAGAAATGGCTAAAGTAAAACTAACAAGTTTACTTAGCTGAAACATAGCAATTTACCCTAAGCAAAATGCTACTACATGCTCAAGAAACTATTCGCTTCATAAATTATACATTGCTACTCGAATACGCTCATTGAACAGTTTCCAGGTTTTTTTATAAGCGAGCTGTATATTTTAGTATTTGACTAATAATTTTATCAACACCATTAATTTTTTCATTTGTTTAAATTCTTCCATAAATCTTGCTTGTAGCTTATTTTCTGATTTGTACAAACAGTAAGATTTCTTTTTACTATTTTGTCAGTGCTGTACATTGTATTCTTTCCAAAACTACATTTATCATTTGCATTTATATCATATTCTCTTTTAGACACCGCGCATTCTTTCTTGTATTTTTTGTCTTGCTCTTTTTTATGTATATTTAATGGTTTTTCGGAATCATTCTACATTACTTTTGCTTTTTTAAATATATTTCTTTTTTACTTTTTTTTCATGACCTTTTATACAATTACATTTTTCCTTCTGTATGCTTCAAATTGATTTTGACGCTGATTCCCATCCCTCACCGCAATTGTTCTTTTATATGCTCTTTGGGGCTATAGCTTGCGTCATTTGATTACTCCGCCGCCAGATAGATTTTGGACCCCTTTGGGAGATTCTTTTTTAAAAAGTCTTTATTTCTAAAAACACTTCTATCAATTTTATTTTTTATCAGTAATTACAAAAATGGTTTAACAACTTTGTACGTTATGTGCATTAACGTTTTAATTGACAAATAATCAAAGTTATGTTTTATAATTACCAGTGAGTAGCTTGAACTACCAACAATGTTAAAGTTATGAAGTTCAAGACTGACTGACTATCACGGTCTCTTCAGGGTATTTGTGTAATCCCTGCTCTCACATCAGCTTGTAAGAAATGCAGATCTCACGTCTGTTACTTCTTGATAACATACAATGTCTTATTCTTAGTAATCTTAATTATAAAAACTGCTTTCTTATAGTTCATTGTGTCCTGCACCTGAAGTATCAGGTTGCGTCTGGAGTACAAAGTAATTGCTTCCGTTCTCATGTTTGATATGAACTTTCATTAACCTTTTATATCTTAACCTTCAATTATACCATGTAGAATTCTATTTCTTAAGACATAATAATTGCATTTAAATTTGTGCATATTAATTTGGGGCATATGTAACTCGCGCATCTTACTTGCTGATGACGTTCCACGTACATCTCTTACATCATATTCTTTTTTATGTACTTCAGGTCTCTTTTATATCATTGTCATTTGTATCTATTTATCGTCAGACCCATCGGCACTAATTTTTCTTTGATGTTTTCTGGTATCGATCTTTCGTTTTTCTTTTTAAATAAGTGTGGTGTTTATTTTCAAGTGCTTATTACAATTGTGCTCTTTTTTACAAATCTACACATTAAATTGCTCGTGAATGAAAGTAAGAAATGATTTGTATCACAATCCGTTTATATTATTACAACTGTGTCTCTTTATATATGTACTAACGTGTATTCAATCCTGCTTAAAAATATTAGTCATAGCTGCTTGTCGTCTATCCGTTCATTATTTCAACAGATTAAACCCTTTATGCTAGCACCAAGTATTTCACATAGCCATTTTATTTAAGCAGGGCGTATTCAGATGGGTGGGAGCTCAACCCCACCCTACTAATCCGGAGACAAATTTTACCATTTTAGTCAAGTCATAGTTCAACAGAAACACGTTTTATCAGCGTAGTCATAATTTCGTTTCTATGATTACGGAAGTCATTTATGGATATAGTTTGTGTAGGCAATGACACATCCGTGAAAAATATTGACAGCTACTGTTTTTTCTAAGTGTTGTGACTGAATTAAAAATTGCATCCACTATAGAAATTTCGTCCAAAGATAATGTGCGTGTCGTTATTTAGTTTCTGGCCGCTGAAGTAATGTTGACCGTTTTTTTATTACCCGAGTTTGCTGTTCCTGGATTTTAAAGAACCCGGTGTGAACATTAACGCTGATCGCCATGCAGTCACTTTAAAAGCGTACGGGCTAGCATCAAAAATGAACGTCCACCGATGCTCACCAATGGTGTCATTTTCCTGCATGATAATGCTTGTCACATGAAATAGGAAGTTTTATAACATCCAGCTTACAATTACGACTTGTCCTGAAGCGATTAAGCTATGTATTAACGCGAAATACGAGTAGTGTATATTAAATTAATAGAGGTCTGGCTACTACTATACGGAGCTAGAAAATCAATAAATAGAAGCATAATATACGTGGGGTAAGCATCTCAAACAACCAGAATTGTATGCTGTTATGGAATGGTACTTCGAAACGAGACGCTTGCTTGCAAATGGGGTTATCATGTGAATTTGCTGAGTATCACAGCGCATGGTTACAAAGCCAAGGTGTTCTGGTGATCGTCGTCGAAGAGATGGAAGCCTGAAACAATCTCCAGGTAATTTATTTGAAATTTCTGTTGTCTGATAAACTTTTGTGAAATTGTGGTGATGTGTGAGTGAATTTTGGGGTTTATTTATGGTTATATAAACTTATTGGAAAAGATACATGTACTGGACAATTTATTGGGATTTAAGTATTGGAAAGGGGTGTATTTTAAAACTTACTAGATTTTATTCTGAATATAAATTAGATTGATATGGTTCAAAATGCTACCCCCGGACACACTTCACGTGAAAAGCTTATCTTCAAATTGAAATTCTACAAATTTTGATGCAACCGTTTTGAAAATTACTGAAATTTATTCCGTCTGCGTGCCGTACGTATCCGAAAGCGCTCCCACCTGTCGCGTTTGTCTACGTTTGGAAAACTGTCCGTTCTTAACCAATGATACTATTTTCTGTCGTCATAAAATCCCGCCTAAACAATCTTTATCTCTCTCTGATGCATGTCTGCTGTCGCGTTCAAAACCCCACTTGTGTTATAGAAAATCGATATTGCTGACATCCCATCTTCACTCCACGTGGATATAGTACGTGCCTTTTAAATATCAACGCTTTTATCTCTGTCTCTATCTGTAGTATATAACCTATTGTGCATTTTCCTTGCTCTTTAAGAACTTTATTAGCTTTGTGGTTTAAACCCAACTGACGGTTGAAAATATTTCTATGAAGTCCTGTGTTAATACAAGCTCGAGTTCTTTGAATGTAACCTATTAAAACGCAGGTGTTCGTTATTATTGACCGTTTAATACAACAGTTCTTAGATTTTATATTTCGTAGTACTTGTATAAAACTGACGTATATTTATCTTGTAATTATCGATTTTGTTTCGCAAGCACGTTCTCTTATTGCTCATACGTGTTGAATTAAAATAAATTAACATTAATTATGAATTCTCATTTGCTTTAAACTGTTTTTTCTTTATGTAATTTCTAATATACCAATATTAATTATAAAATACGTCAATACATGTCCATTTTCCTTATATGACTCAAATAAATTTTGCGCGTAAATAATTTGTTCTTTTCTCTATACAGGGTGGTTGAAATTTCATTGTTGACCCCAAATTTAACCCTTTGAATCCACAACAATATAATATATGAATTTTTTCCATCATGATTTGGAATAAGGCGTTTTAATTAGAACAAATATTCGCTCAAATTAAACAACATAATAACTATTTTAATTTTTAATAGAATATTTATTAACTAAAAAATATTTATCGTACTGAACTTTCGGCATATAGCAAATGTTGATTTTTTTGACACATGAAGAATTTTCTGATATGATTAATTTTAAACTTGTAAATGAAGTAACTGTCCCTTTTAGAAGAGGATTTACCTACCACATTTACAAGCTTTTAAAATTCATTTCGAGTTCATATTTTTCTCCTAGCTTATGGACCTGATTGAATTTTCTTGCAGCATTTGCCACTACCGAAAGCAGTTTTTTCAAATTGAAAATAATTTAAAATTATTTAAGAACAACAATATCTGAAACAAGATTATCAGACTAGACAGTTTTGAAAATTGAGCATGAACTTAGCAACGGTATAATCTTTCTAAATAAACTAAACAATTTATCGAATTGAAGGTAGGTATGTAAATTATTTCGTCACTATATTATTTTAATAAAAAAAAGTGTCGAGAGCATTAATATTCACCGATGTTCTTTTTTAAAATGGTTTATAATAAAAATATTTGATGTTTTATTTAGATACAGAAATGAACTGTTACCAATAAGAACGTTTGAAGAAACTCCAGTTTTTTGATATAGCCAAGGGGCACTAATCTGTACTATTTCACTAATAGACTCAAAGGCTAGATCTGACTGTATTAGTAAGGCAAGCTAACGTACTATGAAATACAAGTAGAAGAAATTCGATTAACAGTTCAACAGTACTATATGGAATTATAACTTCATTTTTCGCCGTTCTGGAAAGAAGAAAACTGTCCGAAACCTAAAGCTGACAAAAATAATTGTATCCACTCATGTAATTATGTTGAAATTGGAAATAGACCAGAGGATTTGGGACTATGTCGTATTTAAATATAATTATAAGTTTGTAGCTTATTAAATTTCTGGAACCCAAAAGCTTTGTGCTTTAAGTCTCAGTAAATTTTATAGAGTTTGCGATATTGGTAATATATTCATAGACGACTCAACCTCTAATTTTGATTAATAATAATAAACCGATTAAGGATTTTAACTTTGTAACAAAAACGATAAACATTAGCACTTAAAATAACTTGAACGTTTAGAATACAGAATAGTAGGAAAGCTGATCATTTTCAAATTGTTGTGAGCTGAATTATAGGCTGCCTTCTTAATATGAAATTGAATTATTGCACCTACAAAATATTCTCAGAACGACGACAATTAAGTCTGTCTTAGCTTTTTAATTGACTGGTTCTTATTCGTTAAATGAATTAGAAAATAGGGGGACGTAAAATTTTAGATTACGAACATATAGCATGCTGGATGAAAATTATTATAAGGAACGAAAGGGCAAACAAGAAAATAGGATAATGTTAAAGTTGTCGAAGCTTAACTTTCCTATTACATGAAAAAATTAATTAGGTCTTTACAACCGCCTCGAACAATGAATTATTTACAAAACACCCTAAACAAAAATGACTCTACAAATTAGCCAAAGCTTCCTATTGTTCTTTAAAAACTGTACACACAATTGGGCAGATTTCATAATCAAACATAATTGTCCGTTTTACAAATTTAACAAAGGTGGCTTAGTGGTGGACATGTTTTCATTTAATAAAATTTCTGAAGTGACGGTGATAAGGAAAATCAATTTTCATAAAATAATTCATTATGCTGCGAATTTTCACCTGAACACTAATTGGCTTGTTCCTGTACTGTGGAACTAAGTTGTTTCTTATCTGACGATGTGATTTTAGAAGTGATGGGTGTAGTTACGGATATAATTGAATTACAAGGTATTTATTGCACATCAGTTGTTCGCAAAGATTTCAGGTTGATGAATATTATTTTTCTTCTTGGGTTGACGAATGCACCGTAAGACTAAATTTCTGGCTAAACTATAGGTTCGAATAAAAATCTCTTTAATAACGTTACTGTAACAATGTTTGTTCAATTCAGTGACAGTTTGATTTCCAACAGCAACTCTATTTTTGAAATACGATGTCATTGGGAAATGGATGGCAGTAGGTTGAGAGCAGGTGCACGGTTTCAAAAACATACTTTGATAAGAAATACACTGGTAAGACAAAAATTGACTATCATAAGGAGTGCATCGGATTTTTATAACGATTTGGCAATACATTAAATAAAAACCTCGTGCAAAAAGAGGAATATTAATCTGAAACGGACAACTTTTTATTGATATACCGTGTATATTTTGATTTTAAGAGTAATAGTTTTCTTGTTGTAGTAAAGGAAATTCCGATTATAAATGAAAAAGTCAAAAAAGCATAGTTTTGTTCATGGTAACTAACATACATATTAGGACGGAATTAGGTTAATAAATTATTTTAAACCACAAAAGTGTAAACAAAATATTTATAGCTGTACATTTTTATAGCGGAATCATGTCGTTTTAAGAATACTTTAGAATTATGAAGTAAATAATAGCCAACTATAGGAGGGCTTTTTACAGAATTTAATAGGATAAATTAAAATCAACGTTGTATATTTCTATACAAAAAAACCAGACACGCTTTAAGCATGCAATACAATGTAAAAACCACACGCTGAATCGTGGAAATTCATGAAGATCAAATTTCAGATAATTTAATCATTTTATACAGTACGTTACAATGTATTAATTTATATGGTAAAAACAGAAGGAAACACGAACGTTATCTTATGTAAATCACATGATAACACAAGTACTTTATCGAAAATCTTTCTATTAAACTCGATAGGAAGCGAATGAACATAAGAAAAAGATGGGAATTAAATGACAATATTTAGTTCCGACGGAAAAACGAATTAGTAGGAGATACAAAACGGAAGATGCGTATGGTTGATAGATTTTGTGGGTACAGGAACTACAGCCTACTTACTCCAACTAAAATAGTGTGCTCTCAGCAATCAACCTTGTGGTTACTCTGTGTGTAGTCACTTGATGATTTCTGAAATTGTATTAGGTGATGAAGTACAGATAGGCGCTTGAGAACGATTAACTGCTACCGTTGCAATAAAGTAAAATTTGGTCACAAAGATATTAAGATATTGGATAAAAAACTTTCACAACAGTTGGATGTATCCCAATTGAATCAGTGTATGTAGCTTATTACTTCACCTCAAGAAATCCTTTTTTCGTGGGTTTTATATAACCGTGAACCTCTTACCAAACAATAACATCAAAAGTTGTTGATCACCTACTATTCCCATTTGATTTCGATAGTTATGGAATTATTCCTCAATTTCAAAAGGTACTTTCGTGGTCATCATTTTACGTCAAAAGAATTGATAACACTATATGAGAAATTACTTACTTAATTTGAGAAATTCGTGACGTGAACTTATTATCTCTAAAACTTGGTTTTCTACGATACGTCTATGTTGGAGGGTACTAATCTGAACAGTAGTAAGGTTCCTTGCACCTACTTATGTAATTTTATTGGATGTCAAAAATTTTAGGTTCGGTTTGTACAACCAGCAAAAACTACATTCTTTGCAAGTATTTGGGATACTGTATGTTTCGTTTATATTATATATATATATTATCGTGAAGTTCGAGCCCCTTTCGTTGAACGCCTCAACAAACAGAACCAATCGTGCACCACAATTTGGGTGCCATAATAATTGTACAGCGTAGCTCCTTGGACTCGTGAAGTTTACCTCGGCTGATGTTACATTATATAAATTGAAGGACATAATAAAAAGGTTAATGAAAGTTCAACAAGCCAGACAGTGAGAACGGAAACAGACATTGTATTCCAGACGTAACGTGATACTGCAGGTGCAGGTCACAGTAGGTTATAAGACAGCAGTTATTAGAATTAAGATTGTCACATTGTATTAAATACAGAAATAAGCAAACATGAGTTCTGCAGTTCCCACAAGCAATGTGAGGGGCAGGGACAGCATAAATACCCTCGAGAGCCCAAGATGGTAGTTAGTCTAGAGCTTCACAACTTTAACATTGTTGGTAGTTCAGCTACTCACCGCAATTTTAGTTAATTTAAATTTCAATTTAGAATTATTTCGATCTCCACTTGTAAATTGAAAATTAATTGTAATTCAGTATAAAATAAATTTGATAGAAGAGTTTTTTTTGGAAAAGCCTTTTTAAAAAGGCGCTCCCAAAACCCACCTTGCTCCGTTCCTACAAAGCTTATGGACTAACAAAGAAGCTTACCTGGTCTCATGAATCTCAAACTCCTCCTAACTGTCACGAATCCCACTCGGATATGTGCCCTGTCTAACTTTTAAACTCTCATGCGTCTACTTGTAACGTCCAATTATATCTCTTAATTTCTCTCCCTATTTTAAATCTATACAAACATCTTCTATCTTACTCCTGCTTATAGCTTCTAGTTTATCGTTGTCCCCTTGTTCGTTACGAAGTCCAACCGATATTTGACATATGCATTTCCCTCCTTCATATGCTGTAACAAAGTCCGTCTTTGTTTGTGATATCGATTGGTGTCTGCCTTAACGTTTATTTGTATTTGTGGAAAATATTGATTTTCTTTCCTGTCCATAACAAGCTCGTGTTTTCAAATGCTATCTTATGCTAAACGGCATTGAGATGTTTACACTTTACTAAAAGATGCCCTTAAAATTATTGATCCTACGCTAAAGAAATTGAAACAGCTTTTTAACCATTGTACACTATTTATATTATAATTAAAGTTGCGTTTTCATCCTGTACATTTACTAGTCGACCCCTCTTGATAGATGTATAATATTTATCGTTCTAAATATAAATAAATATGACATTTCCTTACAAATAAAATGCAAAGCTGAACCTACATTGAAAGTAACTCTAAAATTAAAGCTGCGTTTTCATCCTGTACACTTACTAGTCGACCCCTTTTGATAGATGTATAATATTTATCGTTCTAAATATAAATAAATATGACATTTCCTTACAAATAAAATGCAAAGCTGAACCTACATTGAAAGTAACTCTAAAATTCCTACATTAAATTGAATAATCACTACCTTAAATTTTTAAAACACATTATTAATTTTTGAATAAGTGGTATCTACACACTCTAGCTTGATCTATGACCGATCTATCTATTTCTAACTTTCAAATTACATAGTAATACATATACATATATATATATATATATATATATATATATATATATATATATTGTACATAATTTACAGCTTAATTTGTTTTCCGCATTTGGAATTTGTTAATTATTTACCTATGCCCAGTTTTCAATTATCCTTACCTTGCCGTGTCATTACTTCAAGCACCGCCTGTGTTAAGTGCCGCGATATAGGTAAATTATGCTGTACACATGTGCAAGAACCTTCTTTATCACCGGCCACGGCGAAAACACGAAGCAGCTTGTACTATTGGCTACGTACTAAACGGTCGCATTATTAACTTTTAAATAAGTGGTATCTACACACTCTAACTTGACCTATGACCGATCTATCTATTTCTAACCTTCAAATTACATACTAATATATATATATATATATACATAT
Organism: Platerodrilus igneus; assembly: GCA_036346225.1. Lineage (NCBI taxonomy): Eukaryota > Metazoa > Arthropoda > Insecta > Coleoptera > Lycidae > Platerodrilus > Platerodrilus igneus. Next base: position 2,790,833 of record JARFIW010001179.1, on the reverse strand, counting down.
ATATATATATATATATATTGCTATGATAATAGGGTAATTTAGGGTAGGTTAAGTCATCGGGGTCGTAGAATAAATATTAACAACTTCAACTTTAAGAAAAGCACATAATTCTAGAAATTATAGGAGTAAATCGGTCACTCTACATAATGTTAATTGAGTGGACACTGTATATAAAATATGCGGAATTAAGTGCATGAGAACATAAATATGTCTAAGTGTAGTTTACAAGTAAAGATAAGATTTTAAAACGCAATAAATTGCATCAAAATTAAATCACCGGGAAGCATAGATAAATTGGGATTGCAAATATTTAACAATTGCGTCGAAAATATCAACGTACACGCATTCTAAATAATTCATTATTAGAAAATCGTTACGTGACTGGAAGAGAACACATTTGTTCAGAAAACCAATATTCTGTAGAAACAAATTAGCACCAGGCGGTTCAATTAGACGATAAAATTAACAAACATCTAAATACGTGAGTTAATGAAAGTCAAAAGTTGGAAATTCTTGAATAATATTTCAATATGCGGGATGCGGACGTGAAGAACAGAGCATGCAACGAAGATTTAAACTAAGTAATTTGTAAAAATTCCGAGGTATGCGAGATAAAGCAGAAGTATCAGCCTAGATTGTAAACAAGCCAATGAAAACAATTTGGAGGAAGGGCTTATATATATATATATATATATATATATATATATATTGCTGTGATATCCTCCTTTGAATGCGGGAACTGGGTCCTTTCAACAAAAAATTCTAGTCCCACAGATTGGGCGTCATAAACGGCTGTGATCCTCTTTTCGCCTCGGCTGCTCACCTAATGTTATAAACCTCCTCATTCATAAAAAAACAACACATTCCTACCAAAACATCAACGTTAACTCTATTTACATCAATATTCAGAATACATTAAAATTTCAAAATTAAAACTCAGCATAAATTTCAGTTTTAAAAAGAATTTCAAGATTAATTTTATTATCATTTTAATGTGCATCCAAAATTAAAGTCCTTGTTGGATGCCTACTAATTAATATAACAATATAAGCAGACCGGAGTCTGAGTATAAAGGAGCATCTACCACCCCTTTACGTTAATTAACCAGGTTCGTCTAATTGAGCTCAAAGACATACCCAAATTTTCATCATATTACCGAACATCAAAACTAAATACTCCTTTCTACTTCAACAAGCAAATTTCATCTTAAAATTAAAATTTTATGGTTAGTACAATTTCACTAATGTCCATTTAAAGTAAATCAATTATAAAGTTATTCAACACACACAAAATGTCAAACAAAATAGTATAATTTACCTGAAGGTTACTGTCCTCGTAGCTTCAAAGTACATCGTCCCTTTAGTTAATCACACCATTCCAACAGGATTATATTTACGGCTTCTAATTCTCAACGCTTTTAAAATTTTCTCCATCACCAGTTGTTTCTGGGCTTTTCCGGAACTCATCTATGTATATCTGACCCTTGTTTCGTGGATCCAGACACGTATTTGAACCATTTAATTATTAACACCCCGAAAAATAGCAAATAACTTCATACCTCTTTCACCAATATACGCCAAAACTGCCTACTTTTGTGTATACATTTGTCGTTGTAAATTTTGCTAATTGGTACAGTGAAACTAAATTTTATTACCTTGTATCTAAGTGCACTGAAGTACATTCATGTTAGCACGTAAATAACCAACTATTTTGAATCACTAAAATATACGAGCAAAATTTTAATTTATTTTATCAAACTAAAATGCACTGTTTAACATCTTCAATCAAGTCGCGGATGTAAGAGCTTTTAACGCATCGAATCGTCAAAAGTCTAAGAGAGCTTGTTTATATTCATCTCGGTATATATAGCAAAAAGCCGGCACATCGCTTTTGTCCTCAAAACGGGTAATTCTAAAGAATTCCTCATTCTATGTTCCCAGTCTGTCGCTCGCGCGTCGATTTTTACGAATTTTCACTCGTCCCATTTAAATCTCATAAATTTCAACACACGGCACGCAAGCATGTCCGAGAAAAACTAATTAATTTTGTACAGAAATTGTTGTTTCTACCTCTGATATTTGCATCCTATTTTCAACCAATTGTGACCCTCGTGACGTTGCTTAAATCCCGCCTTTACTATATGTGTCTTTGCTTGACGCATTTTCTCTTTCCTTTTCTAACCTGTTCGTATTGGTGCAAATTGATATTCTTTATTATCGATTATATTTTAGTCCATGTGGACTGTTATCTGGGTTTAATAACCCCGTATCGCACATTCTCGTGCATATTAAGCCCCGGTTTCTCCAAGATTCTTTGAAACTATTAATTATCTACAAAATTTACGCCGTATGTGATATTTAAACTACGCAGGTGTTCAAAATAATATTAATTCTCAGAGCTTTATTTTCTGATATTATAATCTTGGGTTTTTACAAGTTTCTATAGATATTATCTGTACGTTTTGTTCAATACTGGTTATTTGAAATAGAGTTAATTAAGATAAATTTTGCACGTAATTTCCATTTGTTTAGGAATAATTACATTACACGCAGAGCTTTTTAATACTGCTTCTTTTGATATAAAGCGTCTTGTACATGATTTAAATCTCTTATGTTTAATGAAACTCATAAATTTTTATGCTTCACGGTTTTAATAAAGCGTATTATTTAATGAAATTCCTTATACACGGTGTTTAAAATTATTTGATGTGATTATTTAATTTTCTACCCTGGTCTAAATATGAGTAATATATATAATTCATTTCTAATATTAATGAAACAGGGCTTCAATTTGAGACATATTTGATTGAGATGGCTTTAATTTGGGACATATTTAAATGAGACGACTTTAATTTGGATTTTAATTTGGGACATATTTAAATGAGACGACTTTAATTTGGGCTGTAATTTGGGATATATTTGATTAAGATGGCTTTAATTTGGGATATTTAATTGAGACGACTTTAATTTGGGACTTCTAACTTTGAACATACTCTAATTTTGGAGAAAATTTAAAAATGAACGTATTCTAATTTGGACATATCCCGATTTGGTACGATTTTAATTGGAAGCGAGTTATGGGAGGCGATTCTTATATGGGGCCGGCGTATCAACAAGCAAAGCGGACACAGAAAGGGGATGCAGATTATAGACTAGGATGGAACTACAGAACCCTCTCCAGGTTAACAATCTTAATACACTTTATTGTTGAAAACTATTTTTGATTTAATATATGCCATATTGTATATTTGTAAGAGTCATCAAAAAGGTTACTTAAAAATTTATGAAAATGGAATAGGTATCTTGGAACGTTTGAATGTCCCTGAATAATTAAAAGATATTTTTGCTGGCTTTCAGATAAAGCATAAATCTGGTATATGTAGATATTTAGTACAAAAAGGAAAATTTTGAGTGTTGTAAATATTATCAATTATTATATTGTGTATTCTAGAATTGCTTTATTTGATTCAATAAGATTTATTCAGTAAGCTAGTCGGGGTAAAAATCCTAATTTAACATTTCATAACATTGTGGCTTAAAATAATAAAGGAATCAGGGGGGATATCACAGCAAATTTATGACTTGCCCAATCGTGGGGCGAATATCATAGCAAATTTATGGTACCCCTAATAGTGGGGTGAATATCTTAGCAAATTTATGGCGCCCGACGTGGAGCTAATATCACATTAATATATATATATATATATATATATATATATATATATATATATTGCCGTGGATCTCCGGATATTAATCGGGTAAATTCCTCACCAACAAAAATATATTCGAAAATTTTATTAAATTTTCAAAACTCGAAAATTGCACATAATAGAAATTAAATACTCAAAAAATTATAATTTCTTACCCGTTCCTTCTTCTCTTCCTAGGTTAAATTGCCTTCCTCACCTGCTTCCGGCTAGCTCAGTTGGACCTCCTTTTGGATATCTAGATTCACTCTCATATTCTATCGTTCACGCACACTCCCAATAAAACCACAAAATACAACAAACATACAATATTTTATTTATTACTATTTACAAATAAAATACAATATTATCCACATTTCAGTGATCAAGTTACACCTCAATAAATCCTATTTTGTAATGTCCTGTATTTTTAATTTAAATTATCATACACATAGAATGTACCCGGAGTAAATGGGCCCTGAAAAATACCTTATTTCTCATTCCTTCTTTATAAGTTATTTTAAATTTATGTAAAGTCTGGAGTATGCTGAGCTCATGATAACCCAGTTAATTATGAATAATGTATACCGTTATACTTTGCATACTCTTACAACAAACTAAAAAAAAAACAACCCATGAACTCTTCACAAAATTTAACCTCCTGATGGAACGTTAATAGGTTTTATATACACCTTCAGATTTCTATTTAAATGCCATACTAAAGTTAGTTATACGAATTATCTTCAATACGCAAAATAATACACACTACCTTCAAAATCACTGTCATACGTCACCCAATATTCATAGTTTCATAGTTTATAACAACACAATTTCAAAGCGTTACCTGGAATTTCTAGAAGATCTATGCTCCGTTGACGATGCCGTGTATTTGTTTCTTTCTGCTCTGTAGGCTGCTTCGAGCTATTAATAGAAGAACCCCATCCAAGTAGAGCTGCTTGCGCTGCCTCCACGGTGTATCCAATTTCCAAATCCAAATGAATTATACTTCTTAAATAATTATTTAATTTGATCTACGTTACTTAACGTCACCACACGAGTTTGTTAAAAATTGTATGTGCTACCTCAAATAAAAAAAGTAAACTCGGCACAAATCGCGTACAAATTATGAGGCTAACACCATGCAATATAATTTAAAATAATTTCATTATACTTACAAACTCGTGGTAACTTTGGTGCGTAATATGACGCGTTCAAAATACTAAGGCCACGATGAAAATAAGAGAGCGAGCTGTGCTAATTCGTCAAGTATTTATATGCTTCGACTGTAACCTCTCCAGACCCTCTTACCGTGAAAATATAATTTAAAATAACACGTTCTTAAAATTTTGTTTCCACCGATTTCTACATCCTCGAAATTCAGCGCGTCGTTACGATCTTTTCTGAAAATTAATATTCAATATTTCCGTGTCTGGTCTGATGTGCGACTAACGATATCGACCAATAAACTGTGCATTGACGTTTCACAAATCCCGCCTATACTAACGTTGTCCCTTGCTTATGCATATTTTACGTCTCTTTCTCACCTTGCTTGAGTGGTAGAAATCGATATTCCAGACCATCTGCTATCTAACCCACGTGGACCCCAAACTTACGTGCTTTAAATAACCGCTCATTAGCGTTTCATGCGAAAACATCCGACCGTTTGTACAATCCTTAGAATCCTTGTTTGTTATCTACAAAATAAATGGAACTTGACATTTAAAATTCTGCAGGTGTTTAATCTTAACGAGCGTTTTAAATAACACTTCTACGAGTTGGATTTTCCACGTATTTCAACCCCACCGATATATTTGTTGTTTAGCAACGCGTTTCACCTTGGTATTATTGGATTTTTACACCCTTTTATGCATATAAATAAATTAATTGCATTGGCTTCTAACATTCTTTTCTCTACAAACCTCACTAAATTTTATTCATTATTTGTAAAATTTTGTTAATACCTGATACTTAAAAATGAACTAACTGGAATAAATTTCGCAAGTAAATTCTGGTTGTTTCCTCTATACAGGGTGTTTGAAATTACTTTGTTTATATGTAGATTTAGCTCTTTAAAACCACTACAATATATATATATATATATATATATATATATATTGTACATAATTTACAGCTTAATTTGTTTTCCGCATTTGGAATTTGTTAATTGTTTGCCTCCGCCCGGTTTTCAATTATCCTTACCTTACCGTGTCATTACTTCAAGCACCGCCTGTGTTAAGTGCCGCGATATAGGTAAATTATGCTGTACACATGTGCAAGAACCTTTTTTATCACCGGTCACGGCGAAGACACGAAGCAGTTTGTACTATCGATTTCGTACTAAACGGTCGCATTAATATTATCGGTTGCGAACGGCCGCCACAATTAATTGTGCTTATGTTTCGCTATTATTAACAAAAGGTAAGTGTTTGAAGTGATCGTTTGTTTATGTTTATAATCATTAATTTTTTGTTTCTATTTATCATCATTTACTTTTTTGTTTATATGTCCACTCTCCTCTCAAATTTAACTATCGAAATCTTGTGGCATTTTTTACACTGTACCTACAAATTAGATGTTGTTAAATACCTATTGATCAATAAAATTTCCTGTAGCCAAACGTCTTTTTTCGGTTGTATGCTATGGCCAAGAATGGGCCGTATAGTAAATTATTTAAGTGATTAAAGAAATAGCGTGAATACAGCAGAACACTTCTGTGGGAGAGGTGCATTTTAGGAATGACAACATGAAGAATAAGTAGAGATTAGTCTGCACTAGGGCAATGTCTAAACTACAAACGACAAGCAAATATATAGCTTTTTTTGATTATCATCCCCTTCTTGTGTATATTGTTATGAGACCACATTTTTTTCTCTATAGCTCCGCGATGTTCTTAACCAGTATTAGACGTTCCCAATTTACTTTTTCCTAGTGAAATCTGAGTTAAATTGTCTTTATTAATAAATATTACAACGTGTTGACGTATGGAAAACTTATGTGAATATAGATTCCAGTAAAGTTATACGCATAAACTAGAGATCGTAAACTTAAAATTTCCTTTAGGTTCTCGCAGGCACTGATTATGTATAGTTTCAAGAAGTACGCTGAGGCTGTTGCTAATTACGATACTAGTGCATGGTGGACCAGGCAGTTTGCTAAATATCACGCCAGTAGCCTTTAGCGTGTTCAAGAACGCTATCAAGCAATAGTTCAATGTGTGTAATCTCTACAGTTTTGAAGGAAAGTACTTTATGACGTACGAGAAGCCTAGGAGTTGTGTGTTACTTTCAAGATAATCATGCAATTCTTTCAATTCTTATTCAATTTGTAGTCTTAAAACTGTGGAGTTTATTTATGTTTATGTTATGCAAGCTGAAGTTCCAGCAACCTAAATTCTTTCGTTTACTTTTAGGTTAACCATTTTTAGTAACGCGTGGCTTCAAAATGGAGGACGATATAACTTTGGATTGAGAACAATTGAGGTGTCCCGAAATGAAAAATTCTAAGCATATTTGCTGAAAATTGCTACGCCGAACGAAAGGACAAACAAGAAAATAAGATAATCGTATGCTTGTAGAATGTCCTTTTGCTTTTACTAGCTTAAGCTGAGCTAAAAACTTTATGTTCTAAATGTAATTATATTAGTTTTCTAGCTCACTATAATAAAATTGATTATGCCAAAAATGCTTGATTCAATAATGGTGGCGTGGAAATTTATTTATGAAACCAAAACTGCTAGTGAATGTACACGTCTGTGCTGTAGTTGATTGTTGAAGAATCCGGTTTTGCTGTCCTTATAGCTAGAACATCCAAAAGATAACAGTTACCGTCTTTTCAATAATATTCTATGATAATACTGAGCACCAATTTGTTTGACAATATCCACTGTACTTTAACGTTAAATTTAACTAAGTTTTACTTGTGCCCTGTCTCTGACGTGACTACTAATTAGTTTATTCCGTGCGAATATAATCGAATTATTGAACAAAGCAGCTTCTCCTAGTTGAAAATTCGATTCTAGGTGACGCAGCTTCTTAATTCGACAGAAACGAGTGACGAATATAATAGCAGATTTTAATTGAGTTCCGAAATATTTATTATGCATTCCTAACCTTTTCACTGAAAGTTCACTGAATGCATTGTGGTAAGTTACGTCATTAAAAATGTAATTTAAACCCTTTTAAGAACGTTTTGAGTGTCTGCTGCATCTCTACGGGGTTTATGGTATAGTATTTTATTCAGGAATCTGTGATGGTTGCAAGATAGCATAGTAGATTTAGTAAGCGGTAGTGGTTTTTATTCAGTTTCAAATTTAAATACCTAAGAGGTAAGAGAAATAATTTAAAGCGTAAAAGCTTCTCGAGTTTGTAGCTATAATTGCATTTCAAAACACTAGGAATGCATTTTAACTCTAGAAAACTAATTTTGTCCTTAATCGAGAAATTAGTGGATAATATTCTTAGTCTAAATATAATTGTTTGCTACCTGCTCGTGATATGATTAATACCAAGGAAAGTGTTGAACGTGCAGTTGAATATATAATTTTTTATTTATTTCACCATAAAGTTAAGTCGTGGTCGGCGCAATTCTTCGCATCTACTTTTCCTTCTGAATGTTGTGAGTGATAACCTATCAGTCAATTTCTTCCTTTCACTATATTTCACAAAATAGATCGGTTTTCACCGATTCGTTTTAGTGCCATTTCGTTTCTTATTCTAACTGTCCAGGTAATTTTCAACATTTTTCTGTAGTCTATATATCAAAAGCATAAACTTTTCTCCGTTCTAATTTCCCACAATCCACTTCGCAACCGTACGATGTACTGCATACAAATGTTATTACACCTTTTTTTTCTTATATTTTGATTAATTTTTGACGTGAACAAATTATATTTAGGGTATTAGCAAATCGGTTCTGCCGTATTTGTAAATTTTATTATCTATACTGATTGTTAGTACTTTAGTTTTATTTTAATTTTCATCTTCACACTTTATCGATTCTAACTGACATGAGCTTTAGATTTATTGTGCTATTGGCTAGAAGTACTATGTCATCCGGACATTTTAGGATTGACTTTTTTGCTTTGTAGTTTACTCGAGTATCCTCTTTGTTACTTATCAGTTAGATAGGTAAAACGTGCTATAGTTCATAGCGAGCGTGCTCGTACAGAGGGTGCAATCGATTTCACATGAATTTACAATCAATGTTGTTTAAATAATTTACAAAATGAGTAAGCAAATTAAGTGTACTAGGGGATGAAACTTACCTTGAGCCTTAAATAATTAAATTACGGTAAACTTAATTAATGAATCCTTGATTACGTCGTTTGCCACGCTGAAATGTCAAGGCTGTTGTTCCTCTTTCCTTGGTTATACAGGCCATGGGTTCAGCTTGACAGTCGATTTTTATTATTTACCTATAACATAATGGGACAAGACGAAGGTAAAATACGGCACTATGATAGGCATAATGATTCGACAGGTATACTCCGCCACTACAATATTTAGCACTACTTCTCACTCGTCTTTTAGATACGGCAATTACGTGTAGAATGGCATCGTGGCCTTTATTGTTTTTCTTACCTGTCCACCACTCCTTGTACGTATTGCGTTTTCATTCGTCGAAACAATTACATATTGAAGTTTTTTTGTATCATTAATGTAATTAAGCAGTTTAAAAAACATTGAATTTGATGATTGTTAGTAACTCATCATGTATACGGCCAGTGTTGGATTTTAATTGTTAAAAACAAATTTTGTTTGCATATCCAAATGTTTAAATTAAAATTCGTTAGTCCTTTTCTATAGATTTATAAAAGCATTAAAAAGCGACTTCAAAATTATTTATTGAAATAGAAAACGTTGTTTAGCTAAAATACATGTATATAACTAATTATTTCTGGTATAATCAAGCCGCACGTGCACTTTTGAACGCTAGTTCTAGTGATAGATGGCTTTCCCTTAAACAGGCCGCTCGTATTGCAACTTTTATGTGAGAAACATGTCTGTCCTAATTAGCACGTTGAAATGCGACCTCCACATAGCCTTTTAAAAATAGTTCGTTCAGAGTATTCGTCAACCATGTAAATAGGACGATATGGTTTGTAAAGTCTATCAGTTTTAATATATATTTAAGTAATCTTAAATATTATAGCGCAACTTCTATGATACCATTTTTGCTGTTATTCAACTTGCCTTAATCATCGCTGTAATTAATTCAATGGACGACCTTTACCACTGTGCAAATTCGAAGCAACTAGTGTAAAACAGTGATATTACGAAATAATGGAAAACTCAGATGCTGAGGGTTTGACGTAATTTCTACTTTAATGGTTACCAGCACAATAGGTGTTAATATAGATGCCATGTAGTTGAAATATTTCGATCACAAGAGGACGCTATTAATCAAGATTAATCGTATAGTTTGGTAACATGATTTTTTTGTTATTTTGAATTAATGCTGTAATCCGTGGTAAGTTAAACTTTTTAATTATTTATATGAAGTATTTTATTCTGCAAATTAATGTTATTAAACCTCTACAATAAGTCGAACTTGGTTAATTACAAAAACATTCAGGTACGCTTTATTACTCAGAATTTAGTCAATATTTATTTTCGACAAGAAATATGAGCATCGATCAATTTCCCATCTGATTAAAAAAGCTTATGTAGAATAATTTGTTTGAAATCTATATTAAGATTCTTCTAAATCTTCTTTGGGGATTAAACCACTCATAGTTTTTAAAATTATCTTTATTAACGTTTCGATCCATGACCTAGGATCGTTTTCAAAATAATAAAAACTTCAAGTTTGACATTTATGACATAAATTAAAGGTGACTTTGATTTATTGATGTTCGAAATATAAGGTTTGAGTACACGAAGCAAAAATTTTTTAAAGTTTAAATGAATGATTGCCTTCAATTTGTGTTACGGCCTGGGACCGACTTTTTTTAGGTAGCCATTACACTTAACGTGAAATCAGCTGATTAATTTTTATTGGTGAATTTTATATAAATTCAATAACTTGGGAATTGGAAAACATTTTTTAACATGTTTCTATTTATACAATTGAGAGGATGGTTATTAAAGAAGTGTGCGATTGTATTATTAAAAGGCTTAAGTAGTCGTTTTTTTATATTTATTTTGAAGGAAAATCATTATGATTTAGGTTACCTCTTTGGTAGATTTTAACATGGTTCTGAGGCGACCCTATGGCGGGTTTACACTTGTCAGATACCAATACTGTTTAACGGAGATTGTATATTGTTGAGAGGTAGTCCTATTGCGGGTTTACACTTGTCAGATACCAATGCTGTTTTACAGGGGTTGTTAATATGCTTCATCATCATCATCATTGGATCTTCATCTCAAAACTGGTTGGACACGTACCTGCACTTATTTATATTCTGAGCTAGCTTACATAGTTCTCTGAAATTCTCACACAGCATGTATATAGCTCATTTCCCTTCTATTGTTTTCTAATTTTATGTCTTATTTCACCGAGATTCAGTGAAGGGGGTTAAGCAACCTGTGGCTACCAAGATCCCCCAACACTTAGATATTTGCCGAAAAAATGGTTTTCTAGTTAATATGTTTATTGTTATATAATTAGTTATTGTATGTATAAATAGAAATCATGTATGTAGGCTGTATTTCATGTTAATATCGCAAGGAAAACCCAGGAAAAACTTGCAATGCTACCTAGATATTGAGGGCATTTGACTTTCATTTGTTATTTCTTTTGTTATTTCTTTTAGTAATGGAATCCATTGTTTACTGAAAGTTACGGATTCGTTTGCAACGCTTATATATATTAACATGAAATACAGCCTACATACATGATTTCTATTTATACATACAATAACTAATTATATAACAATAAACATATTAACTAGAAAACCATTTTTTTCGGCAAATATCTAAGTGTTGGGGGATCTTGGTAGCCACAGGTTGCTTAACCCCCTTCACTGAATCTCGGTGAAATAAGACATAAAATTAGAAAACAATAGAAGGGAAATGAGCTATATACATGCTGTGTGAGAATTTCAGAGAACTATGTAAGCTAGCTCAGAATATAAATAAGTGCAGGTACGTGTCCAACCAGTTTTGAGATGAAGATCCAATGATGATGATGATGAAGCATATTAACAACCCCTGTAAAACAGCATTGGTATCTGACAAGTGTAAACCCGCAATAGGACTACCTCTCAACAATATACAATCTCCGTTAAACAGTATTGGTATCTGACAAGTGTAAACCCGCCATAGGGTCGCCTCAGAACCATGTTAAAATCTACCAAAGAGGTAACCTAAATCATAATGATTTTCCCCTTCAAAATAAATATAAAAAAACGACTACTTAAGCCTTTTAATAATACAATCGCACACTTCTTTAATAACCATCCTCTCAATTGTATAAATAGAAACATGTTAAAAAATGTTTTCCAATTCCCAAGTTATTGAATTTATATAAAATTCACCAATAAAAATTAATCAGCTGATTTCACGTTAAGCGTAATGGCTACCTAAAAAAAGTCGGTCCCAGGCCGTAACACAAATTGAAGGCAATCATTCATTTAAACTTTAAAAAATTTTTGCTTAGTGTACTCAAACCAAATATTTCGAACATCAATAAATCAGTCACCTTAAATTTATGTCATAAATGTCAAACTTGAAGTTTTTATTATTTTGAAAACGATCCTAGGTCATGGATCGAAACGTTAATAAATATAATTTTAAAAACTATGAGTGGTTTAATCCCCAAAGAAGATTTAGAAGAATACTAAACAAACCACAACAAACATACAGGGAGTATTTATATTAAGATCTTATGTGACTATTTAGAGAACAAAATAAAAAATTATGTGCTATGAGAAATAATTAACATCTTATAAGATCCACTAATTATTATATGTACATCGTACTCGGATCTGGCTATGATATAAAAAAAATTATTAAACACAACAATTGTCATTTTTATGTAACATTATAACTTGATATAAATTCCATCCTCAGAAAATTTAAATTAGAATTGTATATATCTGTAATATGAGAAAATAATCTTTAATTTATAGATATACATATATTTCCTTCTTCAGACTTTTTATCAAATTTCTTACGTAACAATTTATTTAGAAAGTAGCCCTACGATTAAATTTGATATAAATGCATTTTTGTCATCCTGATGCAATGCATGATGTTTGACATTTAATGCATAACTGCTTTCTCTTTCTGGGATAATATTGCATAAACTTAACAATCTTAGCCTGTGTGCTTTACCCTGCGTATAATTGTTACTAAAGTACCTACACTCTCTTTAGTGAAGTTGTCCCGTCTATGTTAAATCTTTGAGTTTAGTGGAGCCTGACATTTCCGTATTTATAAAGATATCCTCCCCCCTCGTTAGTCTCATCCCGCTGAAGTTAGAGTTACGAGTTGATGTGGAAGTCTCCAGAAGCACTTCTTGTTAATACGAATAAACTACATTTATGATTAACTTCTGAGAGAGATTAAGTCGGTTCTGTACTTATCAACTGTACTTATCTGTACTTATCAACATCTTTATATAAGTTACTCCACTTGATAACATCTATAGAAATAGAAACAAATAAATGAAATAAAAATTTACTTCGAAGCGTTGAAGAACGTCTATACCGCAAAATGCATAATAATAATTAACTCTTTCAAAACATTGTTGGAAACTCAAAACCGCATAATACTCAATAATAAGAACTAATCTAAAAACCTCGAAAATTATTACATGACCCGCTTTCTAGCTGAATTACAATGTCTAATACACCTGGATAAACTATTTTACACAACTAAAGTAGTATATTTTAAATAAATGATTAGAAATCCCCTATGATTAATTATTAAAATAAAATCGTTTGAAGCCAAATGAGGCGTATCAATTTAATTTCCTCATATGTTTGGTCTACATATAAATTGAAATGCAAGGACAATAAATACAATTCTTTTGAGCCACTGTTAAAACTGGATTTTTAAACTATGTTACATCCTCTTCACTCGCTGACAGTCATTTGCATCACATTTTAGTTGTTAAACGCGAAGAGAGAAAAAGTTTATCAGTAATAATAATGTTGTAAACTGCGTTTGAATTGCCGTTGTTGAATTTCTGTAGATCTGCGTTGCGCCGTTCGACAAAATGCACTTATTTTTTAAATTGTTTTAAATAATAAAACGCATTCTTTGTTCATAAGCAAGTGTGCAGATCAAGCAGTCATGCCGTTGAATTGCTTATAATAATTCGATAAGTGAGGCGATTGTCTTCTTTGATCATTTTTTGAACGGTAGCCATATCTTATTCAGTAAGTACAGAAAGTGCATTTCTCCTCTGCAATCGTCATTGAGTTCAACCCAGTCAAACTTAAACTTGTATTAACGATAAACAGTTTTTTGGGAATGCGCCTGATCGTCAAATGCAATACGAAGAAGTTCCGTGCTTTCTTTTGGCGGTAGGAAACGTTTAAAATTATAATAGATTATATCCTCACTTTAAAATTCTCTCTTGTTAAATGCATTTTTCACATACTTCACTTACTTTAACAATACATTGAAAATCAATTACTGTAGTAAAAACGCCCCTCGGCAGGGTTCATCGTCTTCAGGTAACTAAGGCGTCACTTCTGCGTAATTAAATGAAACTGGTCGGTGGGTTATTGTGTGCTTGAACTTTAAAACAAAGAACTTACAGGGTGCATTCATCTGTCGTCTTATTAAATAAGGCTATGTTGAAAATCTGCACCGTAAAGTAGTTCTAGAATACTAGAACGGGAAGAATGGCTTGCGTGTTTCAATGAGCTAAAGAGCTGAACTATAGGTTTAACCAAATTATTCGAATCTTTAGTGAAGAACTATACTGAGACAGGTTCCTGAACGTTAGCAGCAGCTTTTTCGGTACTTAGATTGTCATAGACCTTGGGAGTTGGTATGTCATTATAAGACACACTACTGCGATGTGGAACGCAGCGGAAAACCACCAGATTACCTCCCAAGATCACAGCGTATTGAAAATGTTTTTAATATTAGTGATGGCATCTTCTGGGGTAAAAGATTTCGGAGTTAAATATAGTTCCCCATCCGGATCTCCGGGAGGGGACTACTTCAGAGTATGTGATCGGCAAATTTAAAAGAAGAACCCGGAACATTTTCGAGTCGGAGCGCGGATTGTCAGAAGCATGAAGGAAGTAGGTAAGCTAGAGAATCTGAAAATTGAAATGGATAGATTAGCATTCGACATAGTACGGATTAGCGAAGTTCGGTGGCCAAAAGCAGGAGACTTTTGAAGCGGAGACTTTAGGGTAGTTCAAACAGGTTCAGAGGAAGGAATTTTGGGTGTGGAAAAAGTTATGCGGTAAAGGATATGGCACTGATAGGAAACTTACAAAAGAATGAAAGAGTACTCCTGGTTAGATTAGAATCTAAACGGGTAAATACAGTAATAATACAAGAATACATGTTCACTTCTAGCTATAGTGAGGAAGAGGTAGAAGCGATCTACAAAGATATCGAACACATACTAAGATTCGTGAAAAGACTTGAAAATTTAATAATTTTGGGAGATTTTAATACAGTGGTAGGTATGGGTAGGGAAGGGGCGGTGGTAGCTTTATTTGACTTAGGTACAAGAAACGAGAGGTGAAATAGGCTGGTAGAAGTTTGGGACAAAAACAATTTAACTGTCACAAACACATTATTTCAACATCATGCTAGAAATCGATACACGTGGAAGATGTCAGGAGACATGTGGAGATGTCAAATATTTTACATTCATGTTAGACATCCGTTTAGAAATCAAGTAAAAGGCTGTAGAAGCTACCCTAGACACTAGACTAGACACTAACCATAACATAGTAATTTTGAAATTCACTCCTAAATTTAAAAATTTGAAAAAAAAGAACTGCAAAACTCAGAGTACTTTGAGGTACCAAAAGATAAAGATATCCACAAAAGATTTGAGAAAACCTATGTGTGGAGCACAGCACTGTACGGCTGTGAAACGAGGACAATAGGAGAAGCGGGCAGGAAATGTGATGCTGCAGACGGAAAAAGGTAAAGGCTTTGAAGTACGGTGCTACAGACGTATGATGAAGATATAATGGACAAACAAAGTTAAGAACAAAGAGGGTCTAGAAATGGTAGGGAAATAATTAGCTATATGGAAAACAGTTAAAAATGGTAGAGGTACGATGATAGGACACCTACTAAAGCTTGAGGGAAGAGTGTGAAATATCTTAGATGCTTAGAAAGGAAAAAAGAGAGGTGAAAGTAGGCCTATATTAGACTATTGCGCACAGATATTGAAAGATGTTGGTTGTGGAAATTTGAGGGAAATGTGTAGGTTAATTCAGAAAAAAAATCATTGAAGGTATGGAAAATCTAATAATGAAAAAATAAATTGTATTTAAATCTTATGATTACTGTAAATTACTACAGGTGTTTTTTGCAACACCCTTAAAAAGTATTGATTGTGCGAAAGAAGTAATTGGAAAACTATTGATTCGGCAAGTGTCTAAGTGGTGGGAGATCTTGGTAGCCGTCAGGTTGCTAAATTCTCTTCACGTATCATTGAATATCTGTGAAATAGGGTATATCTTTAGAGAGCAATAAAAGGAGAGACGTGCAAAATATATAAAATAAAAAGGATTAGCAAAAGCCGTACTCTACTTAACAAGAAAAAGCAACTGCTATATTCCAAGACAATAAGCATAGAAACAAGAAAACTTGCTTAAATAATGTGTTGAGCACAGCGCTGTATGACTGTGAAACGTGGCAGTAGAAGAAGCGGACAGGAAAAAGATGATCAAGATATCATAGACAGATAAAGTTAAGAACAAAGAGGTACTAGAAATGGTAGGTGAAGAAAGAAATATGTGGAAAGCAGTAAGAAATAGGAGAGATAGAATAATAGGACATACTGCGTGAGGGAGTACCCAGCATAGTTAAAAGTAAGAGAAAAAGAGGTGGAGGTTGACCTAGATTAAACTATTGCACATAGATAATGAAAGGTGTAGGTTGTAGGAATTTCAGGGAAATGTGTAGGTTTGCTCACAATGTAACACAATGGAAGTTCGCGTTCGACCACTTTTTGGACTGAGGAGATAATGATGATGAGCTACCAACCTCTTAGGAAACAGGAGTTCCGTTAATTATATTGAACTTGTTGAAAAGTTTTTGCATCATATTGTTAGATATTTAATTCTTAGAGTAATTAATATGCCTAGATTTAGCATTTTTTAAATTTTGTCTTTTCTGTATAATATTTAAATTTAACTGCCCTATAGCATGTGTTTGCTCACTGGCCATATAAAATCTAAAACTTATTTCTTTAAATTTTCATTAGAAAATTAATTGTATCAATTTTTCGTCTATATCAATTGCTACTTCTGTGTTGGTTAAAATATATGCTCCGTGTTGATACGCCAAGGAGATAACGTGTGCACACTGAGGGGGAAAGCAATTTAATAACGAATAGTAAAGGCTTGCAGCTATTTTTCTTAACTAAGTGCTGTGAGATAAACAAACAAACATGCTTGTTAAAATCACAACGTCGGGTATTGTAAAAGCCATTGTATTGGCCAAGGTGATGAGCTAGTGCTCAGTGGAAATGTGAGGAGACACGTCGCTTTTTATTAGTGCGTACGCAAGAAAAAATTTAATCATGGACAGGTATCTAACTTGATTAATCAGAATATTATATTAAAATTTATTTACACCCAGGACAACAACCCTTGTTCACATCTAGGAGGCTAGTTTCACACCAATATCGGAAATCCCCCACTCTCCTCTTGGGGCACCGCGTCGGCGCAAATCTTCCGCAACGCGCTATCTGAAGTGACAGAAATACGCACACGTCTTTTTAAATTTATGGCGCGAAATCCTTACAAATTAAAACTTATATGAATGTTTAGTGCCGAAATTTTCGGCACGTAACAATCGCGACAAAGCCATAAAATAAAAAACTTAAAAAAAGAAAATGACTGTTAGCACAGTAACATCCTAAAATCTAAATCCTAACTACCCTACATAAATCCTAACTTAAATCCTACAAAATGTTTATTTGAGGCGCCACCTGGTTTTTTCGACCGATGACACGGCTTCCGGATTACCAAGAAACGGGAAAGTGCTCACACGAGTCTTTGGTGTGACACAGTTGTAATCGACAGCACAAATTTGTCGGGGAGCATGAAACACTACTTAAACTAAAACAAATGCGACAAGTCGCCTAACCTATATACTAACCTAAAGCGTTTCCTACGTGCAGACGCATATGAGCGTTGCATCTAGACTGTTTCTTTGTTGGCAAAAAAGTGCCCAAATTTAAAAATATTCAAAAGAGTGAGTTACTCTACACTCTAGCAAATTTTTAGTTACTGGTATTGTGGTTTAATAAACAATACACATCAAAACTTGTCCATGTCATGCTTGTGAATCAACAAATTTACCAAACGTACCACCTTACTAAATCCTTACATTGCTAACCTAACAAATAACATTTCTACCATCAGGTTAGCTTTTTCACTTAATATTTAAGAAAAATAAGTCTCACGTCTGGTCATAAATACCAAACGTTAGGAAGAAAAAAAGATAAAACAAGATCTCAAGTTATTATCGAAGATAATAAATAAGATAACGATATTGAGCTTAAGTTATTATCAAAGGTAATAGGTAAGATAACGATATTAAGCTAAAGTTATTATTAAATATAATAGGTAAGATAACGATATTAAACTAAAGTTATTATCCAAGATAATAAATAAGATAAAGATATTAACTTAAGTTATTATCCAAGACAATAGGTAGGATAGCGATAGAGTGGCTCCTTGGAGCCGTTAAATGGGAATTTCTCGTGCCCCCTAAAAAGAGCGACCTGTGAAGCAGGCCCGTTTGCTATAAACTGCACGAGGGACCGGCAAAGGCATAAGGGTGCATCCCTGCACCTGGCGTTAATTGAAATCGGTGATATAATCACCCGATATCCACACGATATTTCTACATACACTCACACATTCACACACTCATACATACATTCACTGTTAGCGACCATGTGCGCTGACAGCGGCACCGCATTGCCTCACGAAAGATTCCCAGAGACGTGGTCCGGGTGTCTGTGAAAACCGGCGTCGCCGTGGATCAATGTAGTAAGCGTAAGACTACGGATCCCAAGGTCCCGGGTTCAAATCCCGACACGGCCGACTGCTTGAAAAATGACAGGTGAGCATTTTTCACAAAAATTGCGCCCTCGTTCGGATGAGAGGTTAAATGGAGGTCCCGTGTGTGAGTGTTGTCACGCACGTTAAAGATCCCTACCTTGCCTGGAACGGCAAGGGTTCGGCAAAATTCTAAATTTCCAGGCAACAAAAAACTCGCCTCCTGGCCAATGTAGTACCTACAGGTGGAGCATTGGAAATGTAAATGAACTGTCTGTGAAAACCGGCGCCGCCGTGGATCAATGTAGTAAGCGTAAGACTACGGATCCCAAGGTCCTGGGTTCGGATCCCGACACGGCCGACTGCTTGAAAAATGGCAGGTGAGCATTTTTCACAAAAATTACGCCCTCGTTCGGATGAGAGGTTAAATGGAGGTCCCGTGTGTGAGTGTTGTCACGCACGTTAAAGATCCCTACCTTGCCTGGAACGACAAGGGTTTGGCAAAATTCTAAATTTCCAGGCAACAAAAAACTCGCCTCCTGGCCAATGTAGTACCTTCGGGTGGAGTATTGGAAATGTAAATGCAATGTCTGTGAAAACCCCCGCGCAACCACACGGTGACTAACGGAAATGAAAAGGCAGTAGAAATAGGAACGGTAGAAAGAGGGAGGTAGGTATTTGGAATGCATAAGAGGCACTTCCAGGTAGACAAAAATTAGAGGAAGGGCTCGCATTGAGCTAAAGAAACAGAAAAGGTGGATAGCAAAGCACCACTCAACCAACCAATGTAGTCAGTAGCCCGGAGTGAGGGAAAAATCACTCTTACGTGGTAGACGGCTGTTCCGGGACGAGAACAGGTCTACCGAAAGAAAGATAAGGCAGAAACGGAGATAGCAGGATACGAAAAAGTAGAGTTTTTGGACAAGCGTCCGAGAGAAGGTAGAGAGTTATCCCTGTTAAAACACAGGCCGGTCTGAAGGACCACCTGCGATATTAATCCGACAAGTTAAGGTATAACATAAGTTAAAAAATTCACTAGACTCTTAAGAGAACTAGTACAATCATTTTCGTAACGAGTGCATCCACTACAATAAGAAAATCAGACATAAGTTGACACAACAACTTAAAAGTATCACTACAGATACAATCACACAAAAACAAACTGTTTCAGGGTAATTTTTTAAAACGGTAACGCTCTAAACACACAAAATGCCTAATTATAAGCAGTTAAATACAGACACACTGTCCCAATATGCTAAAACAACCGAGAATTTGATAAGATATCAATGAAAAGCGATAGCGCCTCACCACGAAGTTCAATAAAAAACAACGAAAAAAATGTTTATATGTTATGATGATTTAGTAGAAAAAGAAACAAATAATAGTATAGAATAATGTGAGCGACTGTAATAATTCAGAGGAAAAACACATGGAATAGAAAGTCCTAGTTTTTTGCAACTGCAAATATGGACTAATTCTTACAATGGCATAGGCCGCGTCTCCTATGTGAGCCCAAAGAAGAAAGCATCCACTCTAACATCAGCTCAAACCAATCATAAAAATTCAATGAGTTATTACGACCAAAGCTACGACAATTACCACAAAATTAAACGATGTAAAATAAATACTAAAAACAAAATAATATGTTGTAGGAAAAGTTCGAGGATTAATTAAATGAAACGACAAAGTTATACTGGGGAATTTAGAGAATAACCGGATATATAACTAATGGTAAGGTCAAGGAAAAGTCAACCAGAAACAAAAAGTTTAAGCTAAATAAGTCAAACGTATAAAAGGTAGGTGTATAAGAGAAGGAATAAGTAATTAAAGATACTAATTGGTAGTAAAAACAAAAACCATTCGGTAAATCGTTAGGGAAATGAAACGTAAAAAAATTTTGAATGTACGTAGGGTTGAACGATTTTAAAGATAATTTTATACCAACTAGTGTGGTTTAACTCGATATGTGAAGAGATATCAGTAATCAAAACTGGATTTACTGATAAAATTGTTGAAAAACAGAAAGATATCTTGTAACACATATACTTGCTAGGACGAGAAGCTCTCGTTTGAGTTTTTCCCAGACTAATGAAGAAAAATTCCAACATCATTCTTAAAAAATGATTTACAAATTGCTAAAACGACAAACTTACCAACCAAATTCTTGTCTAGAGTTACGTAATGCTGAGCGACCGGCCCTTCGATGGGTCTCGTCTAGACTTACATACAGCTGGGCGACCAAATTCGACAGTAAATCTTGCTTAATAGATCTTAAAATGTTGCGTTGGAATATCGATATATCTAAAAAATATGCTATCAAGACAAAATCATACTCGCTACACAAAAGAAATATTCTACGATACATGTATAAAGAGAACAGTAATCCAAATTATTAAAATATTCTTTTGATATCGCGGAAATTATCAACAACTATCGTAAATGAGCTTAAAAATAAAACGTTAACGACCCTTCATTATTGCAGTGTTTAAAGGAGCAGATATAAAGAGATCCAGTTTATTACAACGTTTTGAAAGGTAAAAGATATAGTTAGATAATTGCGTTGACTGTATTTGAAGGATTGTTCTTTATAAAGGCATTTGTAGGTTACAACTATTTAAATTACTAAGGAAACACTTTTAGCACGATATTAAAGCAAGATAAGTTATACATAATTTAAAAAACACTTTTAAAAAGTTAAACCCAAAAAAACAGGCATATAACTAAATTTAATATAATATCAAACAAAACAATTTCCATAAGGGACAAGGAATAAGGCAATGAATTATCTATGTTTATATTTATTTATATTTAAATGTACTTACAAGCGAAATTATATGATCCAAACATGTGTATAAGTGAGGTTATATTATATGATAGACACTGCTGAAAGAAAAGCACTTTTAATTTTATTCCAAACAAATTAGATAGTTTTTTTTTAGAGAAATTAATTTAGAAAGCACACTATTTTTATAGTTACAAAAGAATTAATTGGATTAATAATACATTGTAAAAAAAATATACTAGAAATCAGTAGTCAATATGGCCACTTAAGTTAAATTAACATAACAGCTGTCATGTCATTTCAGATGGTTAGATTGTAATTTCCAGTGCTACCAACTTATATTTTATAAGTTAATAGATATTAAAAATGTTCATAATTATATTTTTTTTTAATGAAAATGCTAGAAATATAGTTAATTAATACATCATAAGGTATAAAAAGATCAGAAAATTTTTTCAAAACCGGTCCACGTTAGGCGCCACTATTACTACCCCGCCGGTACGGTACTCGAGACACTACGTCAGTTGGTAGCAATGTTAGATAATTGTAAAAATGACGCGCAATTTATAGATGACGTCACATAATATGCAAATTATTGCAACACAAAAAAAAGGAACGAAAATACTACTCACATGAATTGCCGGGTTTCTTGCGAAATTACTCCATGATGGGTACAGCAGGGCTCCGGCTGCTTCGCTAATCTTTCTTGGGCGTGGGACTTCGTTGGGCCCTGGTCGAATCCAAATTCAATTGTCTTCTTCCTATGTAGAGGGGAGACAGGATCGGGTATGAGGAACGATAATCAAAAGAAGGCAAAAGGGAATCTACATAACAAAAAAGGCACGGCAAGACACCCAGGACAACAACCCTTGTTCACATCTAGGAGGCTAGTTCCACACCAATATCGGAAATCCCCCACTCTACTCTTGGGGCACCGCGTCGGCGCAAGTCTTGCGCAACGCGCTATCTGAAGTGACGGAAATACGCACACGTCCTTTTAAATTTATGGCGCGAAATCCTTACAAATTAAAACTTATATGAATGTTTAGTGCCGAAATTTTCGGCACGTAACACTTTGCTTAATCATGTCTCTAAAATTCATTTTCCCCATTATCTTCAATTACCACCCAGATTTTTTCCTAAAAAACTGCGGAACTCTAAGCGATGATGAACACGGTAACGATTTTACCAAAACGTTGCAGGAATGGAAAAAGGATATCCGGGAAAATGGAACTCTTCAAGGCTTGCAGATTATTTTTGGACACTTGTCAGGCATATTCAAGCTGTAGTGTACAAAAAAGTCAATACTAAAACGCTTTTAGTTTTTAAAATAATGTAAATAATCGTAATTTGTAAACCAAATGATTTTCAAAGTAATAAAATTAAAATACTTGAAAGCTGTAACTAATCTTTCATTATTGTTATTGTTTTCGTATTCAGAATAGCTGATTTAAAAAGTTTAACTTGTTGCAAGCATACCCGAAAAATTAGTAAACTATTATCCAATGTTATTATACATGCAAGAAGTATCTTTAAATTTGTTTTATGTTTGAAACATGACGGGTTATGGTAAGTAAAAAGTACCTAATGTGCGTTGAAGTATCGTTACAAGTGTAATCATTAAATAATTATAAATTTAGTTTGTAACACATTTTTGGCATTTATATAAATCGTGAAATAATGCTAACGGAATGCAAAGTTTGCCGTCATAAAGATTCCTAGTAGTCATAATTTAAATTTCACAAGAGAATTGCGGCACCACCAATTTTTACGATCTTCAACAATGTAATGCTGCTAAATAAAATCTATAACTCGAGTTGCGACATTGTATACTGAATGAATTTAGGCACACATTCTTATTTCGTGATAATAGCTTTGTATTTTATCGACCTGAAGCATCTTTAACCAATTTCGTACTGATGGCTTTCGAGTAAAAATACACTTAAAAAATTTCGACCGCATCGCTACATAAGCTTTCCAGAGCACGTTCCGTCTTGTTTCCGTTTTTCTGGAGGGATTCTTTTCTAAGACATTTCATTAACTTTGAACTCTGTTCCAAAAGTTTTCTTGATACCACGTTGTAATACTTTACTGTATTTTGTTTGTACGTACTTTTCGCCTTGTAATGCAAAGCGTGGTTAAACCTTTGCATTGCTAAAGTGACACTATTGAGTGAACAGTCAAGAGCTAACAAAATATCAACCAATATTGGTATTCATGACCGGATTATTTAAAATTTTCGTTTTATCTATCAAATAGGGTCACTGAATCCCTTCAATGTTGATTTATAGATGTATCAAAACCCAAGCAGCCACAATCGAAACACGACCTCTACTACACTTTTCTTCAGAACCGGCAATCAACTTGGCTTAGTCACGTGACCTGCCGCTATTGGCATCTCTCGTTATATAACTCAACCGCAATCGACCAGTTCATTTACGTTTTTTGAAGTTTTGAAACTTTCTTACAAGTTAGTATAGTATTGGCTGCACTGATTGTATAGACGATTGTATCGTGCAGAATTGGAGTTGAAAAAGCCCTCATAAAGAAAATGTGAACGTTTATTTTGAGTGTCTTTTTATTCATATTTATTTCACCCTTTACAGCTTGGCGGCTTTCAGCGATTTTCTCTGCAGATTTAAACATGCAAGGACTAGATTTTTAATGGTATTGCTTTATATTCGACGAAAACTGTATAACCGAATAGACAAGTCGACATTTAATTGAAGATGTATAGATCACTGATGTGTACTTGAAGTGTTTAAAATATTCAAAAACCAAACAATTCAGCTTTAAACTAGTCCCTAAATAACATTTATTTGACACATTTAAAATATTTATTGGCTCTGTGTAACTGTTGGTAATTTCAACTCATAATCTATAGGAAACTTTTATTAGAAAATAAATTGATCTATGAAAGCAGCAGTGGAAAACTCATGTTTAAGCATACTCGAATTTAAAAGTGCCGTGATTGGTATTAACTCTGGAACTGTATCCGAAATACTTAATTTCAAGAAAAATAGTTTCCTAGAAATGTCTTCGAGCAATAGATAATTGTCCCGTAAAGAAAGTATAGGCAAAGTCACATGTTTTTCAAAGTCAGTTACACTACGGTTCAGGAAAATGTATTTAGTGATGCTATTGTTGCACGGGTTCGTAAGGCTGGGGGATAAATTAGGTTTTGAAGGTTTCGAAATTGTCCCGCGGCTAAACGACAAGAATGCAGCCTGTTTTGGAGTGATTTACGAAACGGAAGGAAAAGGAAATCGAATACTAACCGGTAAAATTAAGCATCATGGAAAGAAAACAAATTTTATTTATTACATAATAAACATCACCGTTCTTAACAGACCTGCATCTTGCAGAAGTTTTAGAAAACTAGAACCGTTAGAATGGCTTGCGTGTTTCAGTGAGCTAAAAAGCCAAACTATATGCTTAACCAAATTAGTGGGGGTTTTTTAACGAGGAACCAGATTAAGACAGGTCCCCGAAAGAGGGCAGCAGCTCTTTCGTTACTTAAAGTGGCAGAAACCACAGGGGTGGATGTGACATTCTAAAACATACTACTGCGATGTGGAAGGCAACGAGAAACCACCACATTACCTCTCAAGTACACAACGTACTTAAATTAAATTTAAAATGATGCCATTCTCTGGGATAAAGGATTCCGGAGTTAAAATATTCACTCATTCGGATCATATGGAGGGAATTACATCGTAGGATGTGATCGGCAAGCGCAATTTTACAAGTCGGGGCGTGGGATGTCAGAAGCATGAAGCAAGTAGACAGACTAGAGAATTTGAAAATTGAAATAGATAGGCTTGCACTAGATGTAGTAGGGATTAGCAAAGTTAGGTGGCCATAGGCGGGGGATTTTTGGGTAATTCATACAGAATCAGAGGAAGAGAATTCGGATGCGAGTATAATTATACGGAAAAAGATGGGACGTCGTGTAGGAAACTACAAAAGGACGAAAGAGTACTCATGGTTAGATTCGATTCTAAACCAGTAGATGCTGTAATAGCACAAGTAGACATGCCCACCTCTAGCTGCTGTCATCAAGAGGTAGACTCGATCGAGGAAGATTTCGAAAATATACAGGATTCGTAAAGTAATATGAAGATTTAATAATTACGGAAGATTTTATAGCAGTGGTAGGTGAAGCGTACCTAAGAATCAGTAGTGGATTTATTTGGTTTAGGCACGAGCAACGATAGGAGACATAGACTGCTACAATTTTGCGACAGAAACACATTAACCATTACAAACACGTTATTTCAACGTCATACTAGAAGACAATACATGTGGAAGATGCTACGATACATAGGGAGATGCCAAACAGATTACGTTCTGGCCAGACAACGGTTTACGAATCAAGTAAAATACTGCAGAAGCTACCCATAGTAGATATATACACTGAACACTACGTAGTAAATAAGAAAACCGCGTTTAAATTTAACAATTTGAAAAAACGAAATGGAAAAAGGCACTTTAACTTTGAGATACTAAAAGATAAAGATATTCACAAAAGATTTGAGAAAAAGTCAAACGAATTGCTGAAAGACGTCGGGAAATTTTCTGACACTAAGTAAATAGAGGCAGAATAGAACAACATTAAATCCAGCTTAAACATGGCGGCTAGAGATTTTCTGAGGTATAGACAAAAATAAATAAGACACCATTGGTAACAAAGGATATTCGGAATTTAATAGAAGAAAGGCGAACACAAAATAGACCAAACGAAGTAGAAAACAGAGATTCAAAACCATAAAATTGGAAATTATTCGCAAATGCAGGAAAGCTAAAGAACAATAAATTAAGGAAAAGTGCAAAGAAGTACAAATTAAGATGAAAATAGGAAAGACAGATGAAGTATACAAACTAGTTAGAATGAAGGAGATAAAATCGTATAACAATCATATGAGGGGCTTGGGGATAAATGGCAACAATCTATAAGAAATTTATATAGCGAAATTAGCATCTAGCAAAGGAGTGTTAGAAGCAGTTATTAATGAAATGGAAACAGTGCCAACAGAGAGTTACGTTATGAAATGTAACAGAAATCAAACTAAGGTACTAGTATGTGAAGAACGGTAAAATTAATTAAAATGCAAAATACAAATAGGAAACGAAATTTACAAGAGGTTAGAGATTTGTGCTATCTAGGAAGTCAAGTAGAGAAAGCTGGGAAAAGTGCAAAAAATATACAACAAGGTTTATAACAAGGCCGTGCTGCATTTAACAAGAAAAATCAACTACTATGTTCAAAGACAAAAAACGCAGAAACAAAGAAAAGATTGTTGAAAGTATATGTGTGGAGCACAGCACTTTACGGCTGTGAAACGTGGGCAGTCGGAGAAGCGGACAAGACAAAAATAGAAGTTTTTAAAATGCGACGCTACAGACATACGATGGAGATAGACAAAGTTAAGAACAAAGAAGTTCTAGAAATAGTAGGGCAAGAAAGAAATATGTGGAAAACGGTATACACATAGGAGAGATATGATGAAAGGAAACGTTCTGAGGCATGAGGGAATAGTACGGGATATATTAGAAGCAGAGAACGGAAAACAGGGTAGAGGTAAACCTAGATTAGACCCTTCCATACAGATAGTGAAAACTGTAGGCTGTGAGAATATCAGAGAAACTTGTTAGCTAGCTCTGAATAGGAAATAATGAAGGTACGGATTCAACCAGTTCTAAGACGGAAAATCTAATGACGAAAAAAATAGTTGTACCTAAACCCGACGATTATTGTAAACGACTACAGGTGTTGGTTTGCAATATTCTCAACAAATGTTGATTGTGCGAAATAATTAATTGGAAAACTATGAATTCGACAAATGTCTAGGTGTTGGGAACCTCGGTAGCCGTCAGGTGGCGTAACCTCTCTTACGTAACTCGGAATATCGGTGAAATAGGGTATATATTTAGAAGTTAATAGAAGGGAAGCCGAGCCGTATCTAAGAAGAAAGAGCAGCTGCCATGTTCGAAGACAACAAACTTAGAAACAACGAATTGTTGAAAGTGTATGTGTGAAGCACAGCACGTACGGCTATGAAATGGGGACAGTAGGAGAAGCAGACAGAAAAAAGGAAGAAGCCTTTAGAAATATGGTGCTTCAGATGTACGATAATGATAACATGGACAGACAAAGTTAATAACAAAGAAGTTCTAGAAATAGTAACGGAAGAAAGATATCTGTGAGAAGCAACAAAAAGTAGGGGAAAAGGAAGGATAGCACACGTTCTATGGCATTTGAGGAATAATGTGGGATATACTACAAGGAGAGATAAGAAAAAAAGGTAGAGGTAGACCTAGATTAGACTAACACACGCAGATAGTGAAAAATGTAGTTTGTGGAAATTTCAGAGAAATGTGTAGGTTAGCTCAGAATAGGAAACAAGAGGTACGCGTCTAACCAGTTCCAGGACTGAAGACTTGATGATGATGATGATGATGATGATGATGATGATGATGATGATGATGATGATGATGATGATGATGATAATGATGATGATGTTTCAAATAGGTCGTTACTGCTTAGACAGACCTTTTTTTGGTGTAACTCAACTATTTGTTTCTTATATTAATTTATTGTTTGACATCTTTTACTACAATCTTGAGTAAAGTTTTGTCCTACGTTCTGCCATACATTATGCTTTCTTTTCGATCTAATCAATACACTTTCTTTGTACATTAGCGGTTGACTCACAATCATGGCTTTAAGTTTTTCTACAAGAAAACCTTTTTTCGACCGCACCTGTCAATGAATATATTTTACTGGTGGTTTGATTTGTGAGCAAGAGAAGGGATTATAGTTACTTATAGCCAAATACTTTAAACTTACGTTATGGTTAATAAGGTTTAATGGCTAAGTATTATCAGCCCAATTTTACTGGAGCTATATTATTTGTTCTTTCATTTTCAAAATCTATGTTTTCTTTGTTTTTAGTGGGTTTTAAGACCTTAGCTCATTGTAAATAAATAGTAAGTTCCTCAGGGATCAAGGCGATCGAAAAAAGGGGGACTTTTATCGCAACAATAAAGAACGCCGTAATTAGTATGCCTCAACACAGTCCATTAGAAGCTCTCTAGCGCCGGTTTAGCAGCTTCGTTAATATCGGATACCAACTCTATTTCTTTCTATTTAACTCTCCTTTAACCTTCGGCCTAAACAGGTGCATTATACTGTTGTGATAGTTTTTAAATGCGGTAAGTTTTTTCACCACATTTGTTATTTTACATACAATTTTATTTTATCGTTGCGAACCAGCGTCTTTCGTTCAGCTAAGGCTTGAATAGCGGGTTTAGATAAACGAGATACGTCGTACCTGGACTTTCACCCGCTAGCACTTCCATCTTTTTTTACGTACTTCTACAATGATTTTAGATTTGATACCTTCACTTTCCTTGGAAGGACAAAGTCAACACTTCTACTACGATCGTCTTTGAAGTCCGATCTCTGTATTTTTCTTGTGGGCTTTTCGCCACTAACGGCTTTTACCCTCTTCAGAACTGCTATGTCGTATAGCTAGTAACATTTCGTTCTTAATCCCAGTTCAATCACTCAGATTCCTTTGTTATTTCTTGACGTTTCATTTACACGGTTTTTGGAGGAGTGGAGTATGCACCCAAATTGATCTGTCTCATAATGATTATGAATTGGTTGAATATGGTGATGTTTACTTCGAAGAACTTTCTTAGGGGAATGGTAGAAATTGGTTGTATACTGCGAATATTTTAACGAAAAATGACGGTTGTTCATTAGGTATGTTAAGTTCTAGGAGATGTAACGGGCATTTTTGTAGTTAAACATTTTACGCTTTACCAATTCGTAAATACTTCAGAATAACTCAGAATTGTATGCAATTTAATAAATAAATTGCAAGGAACGAATTTTAAATAGGATTATTCGTAAATTACTTTCCGACTTATCGAAGATGATAAACAGCTCGTAATTAATTAGTAGATATGATTGCTGCATATAACTTTTGTTCCTCATGTGGATATACGAGTCTAGATAATAGTCGATAAGAGGTTATGGTAACAACGATTGAATATAAACAGATGAGCAGTTTTAGTTTGTTTGTGCTTTTGTTCCTATATAATAATTACGTTAAAAATACTGTTTTCTTGTTGCTTTGAAAATAGTGAGAATTAATGCGGGAAAAATTTTCGAAGTGTTAATAAACAGGCGCGTCACGGTTTTAGTTGTTTTTCTTGTGAAATAAGAGTCGTTTTATTAACTGTAGAGAGTGTAGTTCTGATGGCTTTTGAAGGAAGTATGCATATATGTAACGTGTTTGATTGACCACAAGCGCGGTTTTAAGGTCATTGACTGACGGTTTTAGTGATACGCGTAGCTTTACTAATTGGTTTTTTGTTGCTTTTCTGTTGGAAATAAAAGTAGTAGAACTTGACGTGTGTTTTACGGAACATTGACTTAGTGATACGCATTGCTTTACTAATTGTGTTTTTTTCTTGATTTATCTTTTTATATTTGAACTGTGTGTGCGATCTAGTCTTCGTGGTCCTTTTTTTATCAGAGTAGTGCATACTTTGGAGTAGCCAAATACCGTTTCAAGCTTGAGTGTTTCTAAAAACAAAAAAAAAGATGATACAGTTGTGATACTGTAGTTTCTGAATTTTCTAACCCCAAAGAATCTAAAATAGATCATTGTTTGCGCAAATTTCGTTATTCAGAAGCATTAGATTTTTCTTTGTTACCATAGGTAGCAAATAAAACACCTCACGTTACTGTTAGTTTACTGCATTACATCGTGCCTTGAAGGCCCGTGATTCTAAATTTTAATTATCATTTTTTTGATTTGTGTTACAAAATATTTCGACGTTATTGTCTCAGGAAATAGAATTAACAATAAATTTATCAAAGGTACATAGTTCCATCAGCATGATAATGTCTGCTGCTAACACTAGTGAAATGCGTAGGTGTGATTAGTGTAAAGTGTAAGAAATTCCATCAACACCCCCACAGTCAAGGGTGAAGTGCTTCGTTAGTGCAGGACATCGTGTATCCCACACTTAAATTGCAAGGAAGCGCTACTGAAGGACTTTATGTAAGTTGAACTATTTCCTACTTGATATGACTTTAAATATCTATCCGTTGTTTTGCAATATCTTTGTCGTTCTGATACCTTTTACAATAGGAGTGCATGCTATTAAGAAAAAGAAAAGAAAGAAAAACATAATCAATACTACTGGATTACTCATATCAATTGTGTCGTATCTATTTATCTTTTGTTAACATTTTGCCTGATTTATGTTTAATTGGTGTGTGAGGAAACGTTTCTGCTACTCCCCAATATTACCTCACTTTGTGATAGAAATTTTTGTAATGCTTTTATCGTGATTATATTATATAGTTTATCTAAACAGTTTTATTTACATTCTACAAAGTACTGAATAACTTAGACTTTTCATTGCCGCTATGCTTATTATTCTTTTATTTCAGGTTTGCTTGACTATTTTTATTGCAGGTATTGTCACTAACTCCTTACCGCCGCATACATCATATGTCAGTCTGCTTTCTACAACCCCCCTAATCTCCGATTGAGCCCGGTCATTTCTTTGATTTTCTTTGGGTTACGCACGGCTACGAGCCAACGTAGCATAAATTTGGCGCCCAACGTGGAGGCCACGAATAAACGTAACAGAGACACTTGGCTGTAATTTTAGATTATACGAATTTTAGTATAACGACTT
Organism: Platerodrilus igneus; assembly: GCA_036346225.1. Classification (NCBI taxonomy): domain Eukaryota; kingdom Metazoa; phylum Arthropoda; class Insecta; order Coleoptera; family Lycidae; genus Platerodrilus; species Platerodrilus igneus. The sequence goes on along the minus strand of JARFIW010001179.1, from coordinate 2,759,471 downwards.
TTTGGCCGGTTTGAGAATTAACTTAGAAGCGGTTATAGCGAAATGAATGACAGTTGTGAGTCAAGTATTGGATTACCACCAGGGTTCTCAGGTTTTTCTCATCAGTCTTTCCATGTCGTGCCAGTTTTTTGTTGGATGTTCAGCAGACGATATAAGATGGTCCCCAATTGCAGTCACTCCTAGTTACTTGACCTTTAATTGTAAAGCGGTTGTGCTTGTTGGCTTGTTTGCTTCTTTTATAAGTGTACTAATTTTAGGTTCTAAATATTCGATGAACTTTAGCATAGGTTCTTTTTATCTTCTTTGCAGAGTTGTTTATGTTCTTGGTGTTCTGAATGGAGTTGGGTATGTGTGTATGCGTTATGAGGGGTGGGGGATACAATTGATACATAATTTATTTATATAATGTGTTCAAATTTAGCGTTTATTGATTGATCAAGTACGTTGATTTTTTCTTAAATATTTGCCTGTATTTCCTAATAGCTGAGAATCGAAAGAGTAAAGAATGTCGGTATTGTAGTTTGTCGAAAAAAGTGAGATCATTATATCGGCTCAATATTCCGCTTACTCTGTTTTAAGACGGCCACGATGTGTTCATAATACCTTTAAATTTTCATCCAGTAGGAGTATTATGGAAACAAATTCGACACATTTGGAGAATTAGTGCTCGAGCGATACTGCTTCACAAAATACAAAGCTGCACATTTTTGCAAGTCACACACTACATTTGCTTTTTCCAATGCTCCACCCGAAGGTACTACATTAGCTAGAAAGCGAGTTTTTTGCCCGGAAATTTTGAACTTTGCCGAACCCTTGCTGTTCCAAGTAATGTAGGGATCTTTAATGTGCGTGACAAGACTCGCACACAGAACCTCCATTCTACCTCTCATCCGAGCGAGGGCCTATTTTTATGTAAAATGCTCGCTTAATATTTTTCAAGCGGAGCGTGTCGGCATTCAAACCACACACACACGTATGCACGCACACACGCACGAACGCACGCACGCACGCGCGTACACACATGCACGCACGCACGCACGCACACATACACACAACACATACCCTCAAGCTCGCGCACGCACACACACACACAGACACACACACACACACACACACCTTACTCACGGTTACTTTCTCAAACGCTGTATAAACACAAATGTCTAATCACACACTTACATTGCCTTTTTAACATCTGGATTTCCGGCTGCCGATGGTCCGGACTGATAATGCAATATTCGTTGAGCGTTCTTCCTTGAAGACTGGGATTTCCGGATGCCGATCGTCCTGATCCTAGAAGGTGAACGTAACATGGATATCAACACTACATATACAACACACATACACACATAATCTTACCCACACACATAACACATGCCCTCAAGCGCGCGCACGCACACACACGCGCACACGCACGAACACGTACACACGCACGCACGCACGCACACACACACCTTACACACGGTTACTTCCTGTGGGAAGCCATATCTGCTTAAATTTCAGGTAGTAGACTACTGAAACGTTGGAACAAATAAAAATAAAATATATCTAAAGCAAAGAAAATGTTAACTTCTGCTATTGTCAGAGTAACGACTTTCCAGTTGGTACTTTTATACATCTATCAAGATGGCGCACTTTTCTCTGTTCTAATAATGAAACTGATTTAATGTATACCTTAATAAACTAGATACTATTCAGTGACAGGTGCATACCATATCTGTTACCTTACACCAAGCACACCACGCGTAACTGCTGCTATAATGTGGCCAGTCGGTCGAAACCCACAGTTCTAGTAAACTTACAGTGACGCCGCTCTGAACTAAATACTGAAAGATTTTAGTTAACTCAGTTTACATGGGATTAATGAGGACCAAAACATATAGACGCAGGCGATTTTCACCAAATCGACAGTTCTACAAACAAACAAAACAAGCCATACGTTTCATCAGCTCTAGCTATAAGTGCGATCGCACCGATTGTTGTTCTTATTATTGGACTATTATTCCTAAATAGTGTTATTGGATCAATTAATAGACTTATTATTATTAGTACTGTTATTGAACGTATCGGAATTCTGATTATTTTATTGGACTTGTATGTAAGTTTATTCATTTACTGTTAACTTGTATAGATATGGTGACTTATATCGTATTAACCTGCGGTACATAGTTCAGATCCAAGATCTCTTAAATTAATGACTTCTTTTATGTATGTTCAATATTTTGTTCCAGTTTCCAACCCACTAGGATAACATATATTTAGTTTTAATTTATGTAAACACCAATTTTGAATACATAAACCATAGCACAAATATTGTCGCTGATAATACGCTGTAGAATGTGTTTGGTCAAGGCATGCTGATGCCTACAACGTGCTTAGTGTAGGACAATCGCTTCACGCGTATATTTTTTTAATAAACATGTTAACGCATTACGTTATGCTAGAAATAATTAGACGGGAAAGAAAAAATGAGTAAATTTGGATGGATGGGCTAAATGTGGGCACACCTTGTATAGTAGATTTTACGAATAATTAAAATTTATTCAGGATAATATTTTTAATTCTTTTATTTTTAGAAAATATAATTTCAAATAGGGCAGTTAGTATAATTAAAGTAATAATAAGTAAGAATTTTCTTAAAATTAATTTGTACAATTTAATACAATTCTATGATAACGCATTCGTCATTAAATAGGATAAACGTTGCAACAATAAAAACCACTGATATAAAAGATTATATAAATAAACAATACCACAGAGTATACATTAATAAAATAAAGTAATATGTGAGAAATGTAGAAACCATTAACTAGGAAGATCATACTGGGGACAAGGCTGGCCGTTTGAGGCAATTGCAAAAGTACGTGACTATAATTAGCGGCACATTAACTTCTTTACTAAACATAAATTAAACTTGATACATTTTATTAACGGGTGTTGACCGCAATTAATGGGATTTTGTAGAGGAGAAATGTGATATAACAACTAAGCACGACAGTTGAAAGTAAATTCCGAAACTCGATTTCAAAAAGTTGTTTAAAACCATAAACATGTAGTCACACGGGTAAATAAGAAGGTAGGGTGGCTGCGTTGTTGGTGTTTATATGAGGACAAATTAAAAATGAAGTTGAAAGTAACAGAGCTCCGACATGTAACTGTTGAGTCCTCGTAGGGGATAAAAACGCGGTCTACGACTAATTTTTTAACTACGTTTGCAAGGGCAGGGTAGATTTTAATTCACGGATTTGTGGAATTATCATCGTTACGGCCGGTTAAAAAGGGACTAGGACCTGGATTTTGTGGTATATTGTGTTAAGGGTGCTGCTGTTGATGGATAACCCAAATAATTATTGCAAAAAAGATTGATGTTGCTGGACATGCTTAAATTTTCTATAAATCGTGAGTAGCATGAGCTTCTATGTTGATATTATTGATTATATGCGTATGAATTTTAAGTCTAAGTTGTAAATGGTTCGTATTTTTACAGTTGGAAATTAACAAATCGTGCAAGCAGTTAATTTATAGGACTAGATTAGTGATGAAATCAGTGTATACTGATTTCAAATTGTAAGTTTTATTGGCGGAATTTAGTGTTAGGTAAAGCATAAATCTTAATATTTCGAATGAACAGTGAAATAATAAAAAGAAAAGTTGGTATTTGATTGTTTTATGTATTTATTATTAAACGCATATCTAAAAATGGGATTTGGAATGTCATGTAATTCGATATGGGAAACGGAAACATTGGATTTGATTTAATATTATTCTTTAAAATTTCTTAAGTAATACCTGGTCAGTTTAAGGTTAAAAATTTAGGTTTTTGAGTATATTTGTAATTATATTGCAATTATTTAATGTCACTAGAGGTTAAGCGTACGTTCAATTTTTTTGCATTTATTTATGAACTAGATAAAATTAGGCCATGTAAAAGGATATCCAGCCATCCCAGTGATGAAGTAGTTTTTGGAAGAGGGCTTAATTTCGAGAATTTTTATTTATGACAAAACGTAAGAAGTGTTTTACGATATTTTAGAGAAAAGTATCGTATAATGTTATAAAATTTAGGATACAATATGCAAAGGAAACTTATTCGGTGTAACTGTCTTTTATGTAGGGATAACATCAAAGGGATTGCTGATACACGACAGTTTGGCGCTCTTTAACTATCACAAGTGAATTTAGAAACGTAGTTAGTTTCTACTTCGGCCATTTTAAATGTTTAGTTTTTTATTATTATATTTATTATTTCTTCTATAGGAATTCACTCGCCCACCATTGTAGTTAGCCGGTGCACCCTTAAATTGTTACGGGGTCCTTGCCCCCTTCAAGACAAATCTAAATTTACAACGTAACTCGCAATTTATCTATAACAAACAGTACTACTTTCCGCTCTCTTATGGTAAAGTTCATTTGTGCTTTTATCCGTGCTTACACAAATTGCATTTACATTACAACTTACGACGATATATGCATGTGTCACTTCTTTGTACACTAAGCGTAAAGTTGTTTTTCGAGAAAACGTCAGGATGTATACGACAGTTTGCATTGAGGTCTGGAAAACGTTTTGGAAGCATGAAAGAATTTTTAAAGGTTAAATTCCTGAATACAAATACAACGATTCGAATTAGGATTTTTGAAAGCTTGTTATAATGAAAAGGTATCGTTTTATTCTTTCTTCACTTGTTTTCTTGTAGGAATCATTATACAACATTTTCACTAATTTTCGTTTATGCTCTAATAGGAAAATCAAAATTTTCTTATACAGCAACAAACTATAATCTTTTGTGTTCGGCGTTTTTTATAATTTTTTTTTATTAGAAAGGACTTAATCTTTGGTAAACTAATTAACTCCTGGATAATAATTTACGCCCGATTCGTATATTCCCTCAAAACGCTAACCTATTATTTAATATCTAGGTATTATTTCTGTCCAAGAAAAGATTTTTCATCTTTCTACTTTGTTACAAGCTTTCAGTGTAGCAGTTCATCAGCATTGTACACGCATTTCATAGTAAAAGAAATATATAGCGTTCTCTGCAGGTCTGCTAGATGTGCCCGGAATCTGCAATGGCACGGAGCCAACTAGGGTCATTATCCTTCTTTTCTAACATCCGAAGAAATGATTGATGAAAATTCTCAAGCTTTTCGTGTAAATACAGCGTTTTGCGCCAAGCATTTTTATAATAATTGAAAGGACTAAAAATAAAACAAGAAATGTCACAGAAACTGCATTAAGGATAATTTATCTTATGTACCTACGTTTCAATTTTTTCTAACCAAAAAAAGCTGTATCTTTTGTTTGTTGGGCATATAAAGGTTTCTGGAGAGCTGTGCCGAACTACTGAAAGGTTAAGTAACACCTAGTTATAGAGCCTTTCTATTTCAAAGACGCGTTCCACTTTAATAGGTTGGTATCGTTTGATTTTTAATATTAACTGAACTCGCGCTGCAGTGGAGTATAAATATTTTAACTGAAATGGCTTGATTTTTATTCCCGTTCGAGATGTGACGATTTCAGGATATGGCGGAGTACAGCTTAAAAGATACCTCACAGTTCTTAAGTATATTCAAGTATCTAGGTCTTTAATTTATAATTTTGTGTAGACATTTTATTTGAACCTGTTTAATTTTTTTTTATTTCGTGTAAAATTTATTAAAATAAAATTTATTGAACTTCAAAGCGCTTTCAATAAGAAAGTTGTCACCCTCAGTGCATCTACATATAAGAATAGGACTAGAGTGCAGTTTCACAGTGTTTGAGATAAATGTTATTCACTTAAAATGTAACCTACTTATCTTGTCTAAAAAATCCATAAAAAATATAAATCATGAGAGTAACAGTTAAAAATTTATGAATAAGAACAATTCCTATATTGAATGTATACTTATCTAATATAAAATATTATGGTCATTCGAATAGCTCTGACTTTCATGCGGAGGGCCATGCGTGAAGGTATGATCTACTATTAACTTGCTTAATTTAACAATTATCAGGGAGTTATTACACTTTAGATGATATACGTACGAAAAATATGTAGAAACACTCAGACGCTGATTTATAGAATTGTCGATTTTGGTTTATCAACGATAATTGAAACGTCCAATCACAATGAAGTCATACCTGAACGATGACATATATTCATAAACATTGTTACGTACAGTTTTAGCCCCAAAAAATCTAGCTGGTAATCCGCGAAAAAACTCCGTGAAGGATTTCGCTAAAGATCCTGCGTTGGTAAAGTACAGAAAACCTCGACTGTACTAGCAAAAATAGTTGCCGACTAACTCAGTGAAACGGGTAGTGCAAGTGTTTGGAAAGCGTCCCAGAATACTATCGGCTGTGAAATATGTCCTAATCGGGAGGTATCTTGGACGCCACCTAATCTCGAGGGTTTCTAGGGAAAAGCTGCAGAAAGCATAACAAATCACGCCTCTAGATAATTGCAAAATAATTTATTACAACAAAACTGTACTATACTTTCACATTAATTGTAGAACAAAAACAAATATAAGCATATCTTTACACTATTACACACAATTGTGTTTTCAGTGGTATTACACACACGTGTTCCTTACGATTACATGGTGGACATTGTTAGATAAATACTAAAAATAAAATATTACAAACTACTTAACTAAATTCTTAACCCAATCACATAGACCTACTGTAGACGTTTAATCAGTTTATACAATGAATTCAAAATGTTAATTTATTTACAAACTTTTTAGGGTATGGTTTCAAAGGTTTTCATAGATACCCGATGTTGTTGCCTGTGGATACCTTGGGCTCCACTAAAAGCATATATCTTTAGGTGAATTCAAAAGAAAGTAGTTGTTTTCAACAAGTTTATGTCCAACGTGAAGTGGTTAAATTAATGGAACCAAGATGCTCCTAAAATTAAAATTAACCAACCCGGTAGGATATTATCTGAACTTTATAGCCTACTATCTGACTTGCTCGATACCTTGCCTCGTACTCTATACCTAGATGAGGAATTCACTATTAAGCATTTAAGTAATGTTACAATTAATTTCTTTCTCTTGTTTTTTAATTACCTATTCCAGCAGAAATAAGATCTGTACCAAACGTAAGACAGAGAACTCAATTTCCAAGCACTACGCCAAAATTTTACGATGAGCGGTCGATCACTGACAGATTAAATCTGTTAAATTTATAATTCATTTTGTGAACGCGAGTCAAATTGAAGGTTGTTGTTTGTGTCGCCCCTACCCTGAATTCTTTTTCTATTTAGGTAGCTACGCATATAACAAAGCGCTCTTGTCCTGTCTTGTCTTGTTTGTATTCAGTACTTGTTTCTGTGACAATATAGGCTTTATTAGTTACTATTAAATCTTCTTTTAGTACAATCGTCCTTTGATAAACCCAATACGTATATCTAAATATAGTACACATATTCATAAAATAAATCTTCAAGCAAAGATATTCGGGGCCACAGTCTCGTCAAAATAACTACGCAACCGTAAGGTTTTACATATGGCCCTTATCTTCGAGACGGATCTGTAGCGATAAAGTAACATGCACCTCCAAATCAAAGATTCATCAAAAAGACGCCATTCACTAACTTGGTGTAAACGCCTAATCAAAACAATGTACCAATTACTTCAGATATTCGTTAAATTAATTTCAACAAATTATTTACTTGCTAAAATGCGTACTCAATGACCACACCATGACAATGCTGCCGAAAGGGGTTTAATTACTAATCGCTGTCAAATAAAGGATCAAATAGCTCGTTTTAAAACACTCTTGACAAATGTTATCAATGTACCAATTATTTCGAATCAGAATCACGGCCTTCAGCAATTGAAGATAACATGTTAAATAATTTTAATGATATGCAGGATAAAATAGCAATAATATCTGAACAAATTAAAAATCCCGAACGCGAGGGCTTTTCAAGACGCCTATTATTAAGCTATTGCAGAAGCAAAAGGATTGTCAAATTAATTACGGATAAACAGCCGGGTTGATCAAGGCAATAATACTCAGGGGAACGAGAGCGTAATTCAGATCCTCAAGGTCGTGTTAAATTACCACAAATAAATTTGCAAAATTTTCATGGTCACTATAGTAATTGATAAGTTTTTAAAGGACTTTTGATCCATTAGTTAATAGTAAGGCACAAGTGAGCAACGTAGAGAAACTAACCATACATTAAAGGATCTCCCGCCCAGGTAATCCAATCTCTACAAAGATCCTCAATTAATTACAAAATAGGTTGAGCAGATGTTAAAAGAATTGCACAAAAACAAAAGAATTATAATTCTTACGTATGTAAAGAGTATTTTCGATCTTATTTCTTTAAATTTCGAATCTCAGACACACTCGCAAAAATTGCTTGACAACTTTAATAAAAATTTAAAGGCATTAGCATTTAGGACAACCGACAGAATCGTAGGACACCCTTTCAACTTACCATTATCTTCCAAATTAGATCCGATAACAAAACGTCAGTTCGAAGAAAATTTTAACAAAGACGAACTTCCTACTATTTTACAGTTAACTGAATTTATTTCTAAAAGGTATATATTATTGGAGACAATTGAATGCCAGTCAAAAATGGTTAGGAGTTTTTATCAGGATACTGGGGATTCAACAACTTTTGTTCAGGTGAGTACTAACAAAATATCAAAAGGAGCCTAGAGCAAGTAGTTGCAAATATTGTGGCGCCTAACAGCACTTTTTGTTGCACTTATATGGTAATGCTTTGAATTCAAACTGTGTCCAACAGGATACAAACAACAAAGTGAAAAGCAGGCAATTCTCAAGTACCTGTCTAAGGGTTGGTAAAACCTTTAACAGTGGCTCGCTCGATCAAACCATTCTTACAAGTATTGTTAGCAGCAGCTGAGGTATGCGTTTTAAACAATCAGTGCAACTAATACAATGTCGTGCTTTATTTACTTGATGCAGGTTCAATGTAGTACTTTATGAATAATTCTTTCGCAGAAAAATCACAATTAAAGAAATGTAACACGAACATTCCGGTAGTCGGTATAAACAATGCGACAAATAATATTTCAATGAAAATAGAAACTAAGGTATACTCACGCAATTTTAAACATAAATAAAGTATTCTTTCTTAACCGTAAGTCGGATAACCAGTGATATGTCATAAACATTTGATATTTCAACGCTACAAATTAGTTAGCCGATAAAAGATTTCATGAAACCTGTGCTGAAGATATTTTATTAAATACCACAATATTTTGCTTTTTTTTGCATCGGTCAAATCAAAACCGGTCATAATAACCCCAGTAAACCAGAACGGTGTGTAGTATCAGGGCTAATTTATATAGATAATTCAAACACATTCTCGTGTAATGTAATGATATCAACTGAAATGCTTCATAATCAGATAGAATCTTTTTGGAAAATGGAGAATTGCCCATCAGTTAACAATAAGTTTATTCGCGAAGAAATCGAATCCAAAAATCATCAAAACGCGACAGCCGGAGCGGAAGATTAACGATTAGCTAACCGTTTAAGAAAAATCTTTCAGATTTAGGAAAAAAATTCAAAATATAACTCTAACCCAGTCGAAACTCCTAAAATCAACGTTGGAAATCAAAGGACTGAATAACAACGGCATTTCTTGTTTCATGAACAGCGTAATTCAATGCTTATCGAACACAAAGTTACTCCTCGAATACATTAGAAACGGCAAATTCGAAAATACTTTCAATACATGTTTTTCGTCAATGAACGGAGCACTTTTTAAAGATTTCTCACAAGTGACAAAAGAGTTATGTTCAACAGACGATCTCAATAAAGAAATTAACACAATAATCTCAAAAAAAGAAATCAACCGATTCACATCTAGTTTCATAGGTCACAATCAAGAAGATACCCAAGAATTTTTACTGTTTTTATTGGATGACCTCCACGAAGACTTGCACCTAATATATAAGAACGCATAACTACAAAATTGTAGATTTTTAGTAGGTCAATTGAAATCTACATTTCCATGCAAATATTGTGGCAATAGCTCGGCAACCTTCGACTAGTTCTGGGATTTATCGATCTCTATATCAACAGACCATTTCGAATAGACCTGCACCTTGCCGGAGTTCTAGATTACTAGAACAGGTGAAATGGTTTGCGCGTTCTAATGAGCTAAAGGTCCAAACTACAGGTCCAATCAAAGTAGTAGGGTCGTTAGTGAGGAACCAGACTAAGACAGGTCCGCGAAAGAGGGCAGCGGGTCTATCGGTACTTAGATTGGCAGAGAGTATAGGGGTCGGCATGGCAGTCAAAGACACACTACCGCGATGTGGAAGGCAACGGGAAACCACCACATTACCTCCCAAGTACACAGCGTACTTAAATTGAAATAAACATGATGGAATTCTCTGGGGTAAAAGATTCCGGAGTTAAAATAGTCCCCCATTCGGATCTCCGAAAGGGGACTACTTCGGAGGTTGCGATCGGAGAGTCCAGAATAAAAGTCGGGAACATTTTGTGAGTCGGAGCGTGGAATTTTAGAAGTATGAAGCAAGTAAGTAAGCTAGAGAACCTAAAAATGGAAATGATTAGGTTAGCACTAGACATAGTAGGGATCAGCGAAGTTCGGTGGCTAGAGGCGGGGGATTTTTGAAGTGGAGACTTCAGGGTAATTCATACAGGAGCAGAGGAAGGAAATTTGGGTATGAGGATAGCTATGCGAAAAAGATAGGATTCTGTGTAGAAAATTACTTACAAAAGAACGAAAGAATTAGAATCTAAACCGATAAACACAGTAATAATACAAGTATACATGCCCACCTCTAGCTACAGTGACGAAGAGGTAGAAGTGATCTACAAAGATATCGAAGACATATTAAGATACGTAAAAGAACATGAAAATTTAATAATTACGGGAGGTTTTAGTACAGTGGTAGGTGAGGGTAGGGAAGCATCGATAGTATGTTTATTTGGTTTAGACACGAGAAACGACAGGGGACATAGGCTGGTATAATTTTGCGACAAGAACAATTTAACCATCCCAAATACATTATTTCAACAACATGCTAGCAGACGATATACGTGGAAGATGCCAGGAGATATAGGAAGATATCAAATAGACTACATTCTTGTTAGACAACGGTTTAGGAATCAAGTAAAAGACTTAGAAGACACTGACCACAACATCGTAATTATGAAGGCCGCACTTAAATTTAAAAATTTGAAGAAAAGAAACGGAAAAAGGCACTTCGACTTTGAGAAACTAAAAGATAAACATACTCAAGAAAGATTCGAAAAAAGTCAGGTGAATTGCTAAAAGATATCGAGAAAATATATAAAGTAGAAACAGAATGGAATAACATTAAATTCAGTCTAGACATGGCGTCAAGAGATATTCTGGGGTATACACGAAAAGAAAATAAGAAACCTTAGATAACAAAGGATATCCTAAATTTAATAGTAGAAAGACGAGAATACAAAAATAAATCAGACGAAACAGGAAAACAGAGATACAAAGCCATAAAATGGGAAATTATTCGCAAATGCAGCTAAAGAACAATGGATTGATGAAAAGTGCAAAGAGGTACAGACTAGGATGGAAGTTGGAAAGACAGATGAAGCATACAAACTAATTAGAATCAATTTTAGGGATATAAAACCGTATAGCAAAAATATAAAGGACGCGGGAGGAAACGTCATTATAGAAAATGTAGAGAAAGTGGGTAGATGGCAAGAATATATAGGGAATTTATATGCAGGAGAGGAACTAACTGCATTAGAACAGGTATCAGACATTGAAAATGATGACTTGAGATATCTGGAAAAAGCATTTGACAATGTAAAATGGAAAAAATGTTCGAAATACTCAAAAAGATTGGAATGAGTTATAGCGATAGACATACCTTATACACAGAGCAAACAGCAGTAATAGAATTAGAGCAGGAACGTAGAGAAGTAAATATTAGGAAAGGGGCGAGACAGGGATGTGCCTTATCCCCATTAATTTTTAACTTGTACATTGAAGCATTGAAGATGCATAGAATACTGTCATGTAGACATAGGTTAGACTACTGCACACAGATAGTGAAAGATGTAGGCTGCAAGAATTTCAGGGAAATGTGTAGGCTAGCTCAGAATCGAAATGAATGGAGGTACGCATTCAACCAGTCCCAAGATGGATAAATTAATGAGGAAAAAAGTAACTGTACTTAAACATAAAGATCCTTATAAGCAACTACAAGTGTTGGTGGGGCAATATTCTCGAATAATGTTAATTGTTTGAAAGGATTTACTGGAAAACCATTAATTCGGCAAATGTCTGAGTAATGGGGGATCTTGGCAGGCACAAGCTGCTTAACTCTCTTCACTGAATCTCGGTGAAATAGGGCATAAAATTATAAAACAATAGATGGGGAACCGAGCTGTATATAGGCTGTGCGAGAATTTCAGGGAACTGTGTAGGCTAGCTCAGAATATAAATAAGTGCAGGTACGTGTCCTACCAGTTTTGCGACAGAAAACCTAATGACGAAAAAAGGCGCAGATAAATCTGTTCATTATTATAAACAATTACAGAGGTTGGTTGTGAAATATCTGCAACTTATGTTGACTGTGCAAAAAGATATATTGGAAAAAATATTAAATCGGCAAATGTTCAAGTGCTGGGGGAACTTGGCAGCCACAGGCTGCTTACCTCCTTCACAACCACTGAATATTGGAAAAATAAGGTATATAATTGTAAAACAATAGAGGGGGACCGAACAGCATCTAACAAGATAGACCAGCGCCTATGATGAAAGACAACAAACATAGAAACAAGAAGAAAATTATTGAAAGCATATGTGTGAAGCACTGCACAGTATGCCTGTGAAATACGGGCAGTAGGAAAAGCAGACAGAAAAACGGTAGCAGCCTTTTGGAATGTTGTGCTTTAGATGTACGAGGATGATAGCATGGACAGACAAAGTTAATAACACGTAATTTATAGAAATAGTAGGGGAATACAGATATCTGTGAAAAAAAATAGAAGAAATAGAAGGGCAGAATACGTTCTAAAGCATTTGTGGGGAATAGTATGGGATATATTACAAACAGTGATAGGAAAAAGAAGGTAGATGAAGACCTAGATAAGCTAATGATAGATGCAGACTGTGCAAATTTCAGGGAAATGTGTAGGTTAGTTCAGAATTGGAAACAATGAGGGTACGCGTCTAACCAGTTCCAGGACTGAAGACTTAATGATGATGATGATTTCAACAGAACTAGAACGTATTGAATTACAGAAATGTTTGGACTATTTCACTGAAGAAGAAACCTTAGGTGGCGAAAATAAACGGACATTTTCAAAATGCAAAAGAAAGAATTTGCAGAAAGTCAATAAAGTACAAATATTTCAAAGGTTCCAGTTATACACTTAAAGCGTTTCACAAATCACAAAGCATCCCATATAAAACTGTCTACAACTACACAATTTCCTCTAAAGGAATTAGATATGAGAAGCCATGCAGCAGAAACCTAAACAAAAACTACCAATTAAACTTATACGCAACCTCGAATCACAAAGGAATAACACAATAATGGTCATTACGCCTCATATTGCCGATACCCATATACAAATGAATGATAAGAATATAATGATTCTACTGTGAGTAGCACATCCCAAGATGGGGAGCATACATATTATTCTTAAAACCAAGTGTTCAACAGAGGACAGCTAGAAAATCAACAACAGCATCAGGAAACTATATGACATCATATAAAGTCACACTAACCAGCTTTCAAACTAAAAATTATAGAACAACAAAAAGTTATAATCAATCATTACCGTCTTCTCTTGAAGCATCTACTAATGTTTTACCTATCGAATCTCTATCACATATAAATCTCGGAACCAGTCAAATACATACAACAACACCTCGTAAAACCATACGTTCTATAAATTACATAAATCTCAAACGTACACCACCGGCACCAAAAGAATTTAAGAACAATTCCACTCAGTTTCATATTACCAAACAAGCTTGCCATTCAATTTATAAATAGCTTAGACGACCAGATACAGAATTACATAAATTAAGAGCTCATCATAGTAGCGGCCATCTTTAAATTTCTAAAGTTCCAAATTTCTTTCTTATTAGGCACCCAAATTAAAAACGGTTTTAATAAAAGTTACTTATAAAGTAATTGTCTATGTGGGAAAGTCATTTAAGTTTTTTTAACTGAAAAAAAATTATTTTTTTTGCTGATAATTGAGCGATTTAAACAAAACCAGTAACTTTTCCAAATGTGTGAGTAATTTTTATGAATTTTCATCAAAATTGTACACTACAATTCAGTTTGTTTATCAAATAAATCAAATATTAGTATTTTTTAGAAAAATGCACCTGCAATGTGCTGGTGTGGAAAAATTCAGAACTTCCATGTCACACACTATTGTAGAACAGAAATGGTTTAAATACATGCTGTATAAAACAAAACACAACAAACATCTAATGAGATCAAACTATCCTTATGAGAGTTTTCGACTATAGTCGTAATTGCTCGCAAATCTATTTATAACTTTCATTATGTATATTATTTAGCGTCTCAGCAATTATAGAAATGAGTTGTTCTTCATCAACCTTGGATTTATATAAATTTTTGTTGGGTTTCCTATTTAGTGAAGTAGGTAATTGGTAGTCCCCCAGTTTGAGTAGTGTAGGAATAAACACAGAATTGTTTAATTTTTATGCTCAAGTTCAATTAATGTTTTGGTATAAATTTAAAAAGCCACCAGTAATATTTTGCTCATATTTAGGCTTGTATAGTAATAAGGAATAATGTGATAAAAATTCTTACAGTTAATTAGAATTTGCAAACCATGTGTAGTTGTTTTTTTACCCTCAAATTTCTTTAATAAACGTAAAATGTACTTTTGTTCATTAAGGTACAAATTCACCACTCACAAACTCGCAATTGTGATGGAACAAAATTTGACAAGCTGCAATGAAAACCTAAATAAATACAGCAAAACAAACTTTGGACTACTTAAAAATGCAAGACATGCATTTTTATTCTACTAGAGGAATATTTACTGTGTCCGATTCAGTACAATTTAAAATATGTAATAGCGATGTAAACATATTGAAAATTTGTATTTTATATTTATATCTATTTTTAATTGTAAAGAATTCACTGAAATAAAACATACTTGGCCGTTGCGGCCACTTTGTTTATTATTTCGTCGTTAAAAAATGATAAAGGAAACGAAGGTGTGATAAGAAAAGAAACCAAACCAACATTTGTAGCTTTTCACAAACTGTAATCAAAACCCACTTGACACTTTATCTAATCATTTTTTATTAGAGATACGTTTAAACCATTATTCTGTTTTTCCATTTATTGGCCAACTAATTAATATTACAGCTTCGTCAATTGTATATTAGAAATTGTAAAATAACTGTGCGATGCAAATGTAGGAATGTTAAATCTTATAGATTCTTATTCCCTAATAATTTTTTTTACATTAGATATCGGAATTTCAAAGGTTTTCACTGATTATAAATGTTAGAGAATATGTATAACTAAAATATTTGTGAGGTTTATAACTGGACTAATAAGTTCCACAGCACTGCCGTCTATATGTGCTCCCTGGTACTTCATAAACCAAGTAGGCGAAGTACTATACTTCATACCCTTTTCTAATGAATACCTGCATCTCGACATTTTGTACCGCCCTACGCTACTTCACCCCAACCCGCGCTTTTACAGCAGATGGTAGGCAACCTGCTGTGATGAGCTTTTAAGAGCAAATCGCAAGCTAATAAACATAACTAAAGTTTCAGAAAGGCACTTTTTAGAGTTAGTACGCACATACCTACAGCAACACGTATTTTATTAAATGAACATAACAAAAATAGATCTGACAGGGAAATACAACTACGGAATAGAAACTACGAAAAAGTAATTCAAGCATTCAAACATATACAGAAGCTACAGTTGAAACATCCTATACCGATACATATAGGACGAATGATCCAAATGAACCAAGAAGTCTGTCTGCATTTGCATCGAGCAAATAGTTACTTGATTTAATACCATTTCAAATGTTCATATCCCTAAATAATTTCAATAGTAGGTTTTATTAATGATATACGTTTTCGGAGGAGAGTATCTAGAACCGGGAATAAGAAAATGTCCTGCGGTGTTGAGGATAACGAGTTGCGGGTTACTTATCCTCCTCCATTAATTTTAACGCGAAAGCTCATGCTTTTTAAACATTGTTTCTCTGTGAATACTTATGAAAGTATAATATGGATTAAGATTAACCCCGTCTATTTGATAGGCTACAACTTTTCGAAAATGTGTGCTTTGATTATAATACTATAGTTATAGAAAAAATGTCACTACGTTTTCTAACCCGTTTGATTGCGGTTCCACACTAAACTATTATTATTGTAGGAACTTCGACCAATAGCCCAAAAATTTAAATGTTCTAATACATTGATATATAATAGTTTCAAATTCTAAATTATGTTCTTTATTTGCAGGTACGTTATTCTATTACCATGTCGCCCCGGCATTCTTCTTTTAAGGTAAGAACATCTTGTAGTAGAATTTAAGTAAAAATGCGTGCATTAATCTCTTCTAAAATAAATTTACGGCTATGGTGCGCATTTTAATCTCATATATCAGTCCATTTACGTAAATTGTCATGTTTTATAATCCAGATTTCCCCCATTTTATTCCAGAATTATGTATAAAAGGATTATGGTGTTAAAACAGTTAAACATGGCAATATTATGTTAGCATTAGCTTGTTAAAAGGAACACAACCCTTATTTTAATTTTGAAATTTTCCTTTATAGCAAACGAAGGATAAAAGAGTTACTAATTTGAGCATTCCATATCACATTATCTCACGGCGCTTAATTTTTAATTTAAAGTAAGTGGCAGTAGGTATATAAATACAAAGGACGGAAATCTGTATTCGACTATATAAATGTATATATATAAAATGTATGAAAATAGGCACTTTTTCTGTAGTACTAGAATTTCAGTAGCTTAACTTATACAATGTTTCTAGTTAACATAGTTCACCATCTTCCACACTTTAAACACGGTTTAAGCTATATCATTTCCATTTAATAGTTCTTCTGCAGAGTTTGGTCACACAAGAGCATTGCTAAATTCTGTCAGTGCTAATTTTGGTTTCAGATTCGGAAGGGTGGAGGCAGATGCGAGCAGTTTTTTGATGTGGTTGATACTTAACTATGGTTTGAACCACAGGCTTGATGATATGTTATTTGAAATGTTTGGGAAGTTTTGAACACACCTATGGTAGCTTCGGACATATACGAGAATGAGATGATAAGTCCTACCAATCTCAATGAAAAAATGCATTTGGAAATAAAGGTGTACTATCTTTCTATATAATCTTCTCTTAAATCAATGCCATTGGTTTATGGAAGTAATAGCTTTTGAATACCTTTCCTGAAGTTTCTTCAAGACCTAAATATGTATTTACCTTAATTATTTCTTCGATACCTGTAAAAACTTTATCCAGTTTTGTATTTTTTGAGATTTAGAAAAAGATAATAATGAGAGAGTGCCACGTCGAAAGAACTGGCGAGTGGCTCTCAATATCAAATCTCATTCTTTCAATATTTGAACGACAACATCAATCGAATGAACGGGTCGGGTTGCTGTCATGATGGTAACAAATTTTTTCTTAGACGAATTTAGAATTTTGTCTGTACAGCAACATTTATACAATTAAGTGGGTTAGAATGGCATTTGATATTTATACTTTTCCTCTTATTTAGGTTACCAAGTAACAATATAAGTTTTTGATCCCAAAAGCGGAAACCACCGATGCCACCACCTTTGCCTTTCTTTGTGGTGGAGAACTACGTTGTGCTGTTACGTTTCAGGTGTGTAATAATACACTCAAATTCTATTATGTTACAAAATGACACAAAAGGTCAGAAATCTTATTAAACTTATGCAAACCAGCCTAAGGAAGTTGGAATCGGATCCTTACAGACAGCTTATACATATCCAGTTCATAAAATGAAGTGCAATTTTTTTTTTAGCAATGTTATTATAAATATTACAGGTTATAAAGAAATATTTTTTCTTTCCTACATTGGATGCATAAAGAAAGTTGGTAGAAAAAATTCGTAGGACAGAAGAAATAAAATTATTATTAGAAAAATTGAAGACCTACAACATTTTGCGTTTAACAAAAAAATTGCAGTTACCCTTCAAAAACCACTTGGAGGTAGCCCTTGTTCATTTGGAGAAGTAGGGATTCAAGAATTGAAAAGAAGAGGCGGAGAGTCTTAAAAACTATTATATACAAATTAAAAAATAACATACATGCTTCACCTAAACAACTTACACACTATGTAAAATAAAAATGTCCAATGTCTTTATGTCCCCATGCATAACTATTAACAGATCTTGGAATAACATCGTTTACCATTATCCCCAGACAGCTAAGTTCATTGATTAGTTGCATTGATTAGTTACAGGTGGAGCTTGTTGCTTTATACACACAACATTGTATGCATTAGGACCCGTATTATTATTTACAATATGTTTATAATTTTCTACACTAATATTCTTATTTACTATAGTTTTATTCATATCCCTAATTGTCTTTATAACATCGTTTTCACTAATGATGCAATAAGGTTTTGCACGAGTCTCTACAAATTCTAACACTCTCTGTGTGTTTGTTGTGGTTTGTTTTCTATTTTTCTTAATTTTTCTTGGGTATTAAACCACTCAGAGTTTTTAAAATGGTTTTTATTTACGTTTCGATCCATGACCTAGGATCGTTGTCAAAATAATAAAAAAATTTAAGTTTGACATTTATGACACAAATTGAAGGCGACTTTGATTATTAATCTTTGATATCAATACAGTAGGTGAAAATTTTAAAGTTTAGAGGAACGAATACTTTCAATTTGTGTAGCGCCCTGGGAACGGCTTTTTAAGGTAGCCAATACGCTTAACGTGAAATCAGCTGATTAATTTTTATATAGTTAAATTTCATATAAATTCAATAATTTGATGATTGAAACATTTTTTAACATGTTTCTATTTATGCGGTTGAGGGGATGGTTATTAAAGAAGTGTGTGATTACGTTACCGTAAGGCTTAAGCAGCCGGAGGCTGCTAATATGCCTATTGCTATGTAATTAGTTGTATGTATAAATAGAAATCATGTATGTAGGCTGTCTTTCATGTTAATATCGCAAGGAAAATCCAGGAAAAACTTTCAATGCTACCTAGATATTGGGGGGCATTTGATTTTCATTTGTAATTTCTTTTGTTATTTTTTTTAGCAATGTAATCCGTTGTTTACTGAAAGTCACAGATTCGTTTGCTCCACAGTTATTTTTATATAGTATTATATAAGCAGCTTCTTTGATTTTTCGTTTTTGGTGGTTGATTTCTTTGTCAATAATTTTTGTGTTCTCCCATTTTATTTTATGACTGAATTCCCATGCATGTGGGCAAATCATACATTCTTCAAATTTTCTATTTTTTATATATGATTGATGTTCTTTTAATCTAACTTTAGATGGTCTGGAACTTTCCCCCATGCAAAACTTGTTACATTCGTACGGTATTTTATAGATGCAATTTCTTGAACTTTGTAATGCGTTTTTGGGTTTTGTTTTTGCTAGTTGTGTTCTTAGTGTATTGTTGATTCTAAATACTATTTTGATTTTAAATTTGTTTTCTATTCTTTGGATTTTTTCAGAGAATCCTTTTATCTATGGTATTTTTTATGCGTATCGTTGTTTCTGTTTTCTTCTTTTTTTACTTTATGGGACTTTATTCGTTTTTTTTTCTATTATTCTTTTAGGATACTTGTTTTTATTAGTGTACATTTGATTGGGTCTTTCTCTTTCTTTAAAATTTCTTCGTTTGATGATATTAATTTTGCTCTATAATACATGGTTTTGATAATTCCTCGTTTGACACAGTGTGGGTGGTTTGAATGGAAGTTTGAATCCTGTTTGTGTGTGTGTTGGTTTTCTGTATACTGATGTATTAATTGTTGCACCGTTTTTGCTAGCTGAAATATCTAAAAATGGAAATTTTCCGTGTTGCTCTAATTCATAAGTGAATTTAATAGTTGGTTCTATTTTGTTAATTGAATCTCCAAAGTTTTTAATCAGATCTGTATTATGAGGCCAAATAGCGTAGACATCATCTACGTATCTCCACCAGATTAGTGGTTTCAATTCTTATGTGAATATCACATCTTTTTCAAATTCCTCCATGAATATATTACTAAAAATTGGCGATAGTGGACTTTCCATCGCCATTCCGAAGTTCTGTTTGTAGAATTGGTGATTTATTTGAAATATGTGGTATTGACGCATATACCAAGTAATTCCATGATCGATGTAATACTTAGTTTTGTTCTTTCTTTAAGGTTGTCATCTTTTTGAGTTTGTTTTTTATAATACTTAGCGTTTTGTTTACAGGGACATTTGTGAAGAGCTTTACTACAGCAAAACTTACCATTGTGTCTATATTTTTAATTTTGATGTTTGATAATTTTTCTAGAAAGTGTTGATTGTTTTTTATAAAAGAATTCGTTTTGCCCGTTAATGGATTTATAATTTTTAGGAGAAATTTTGCTAAATTATGGCATGGTGAATCTATGGAGCTTACGATAAGTCTCTAAGGAATGTCTGTTTTATGAATTTTTGGTAGAACGTAAAAGTGGGGTAGTTTACTGTAATGTGGGGCCAGTTTGCTTCTTTCTTTGTTTTCGAACTCATTTTTAAATTTGTATAGAGTTTTGTATTTTATTTTCAATTGATTTTGTTGGGCCCGTTTCTAAACTAGTGTAATTTTCATTGTTTAACAGTTCGTTGACTTTTGCGTTGTAATCGTTTTTATCCATTACTACTGTTGCATTGCCTTTGTCAGCAGGTAGAACTATAATTGAGTTATCGTTTTTTAGATTGCGAATTGCTTTTATTTCGTTACTACTTACATTTGGTTTTAATTTGTGATTCTTTTCTATTTCGATTTTGCATCGTACTCGAAATTCTTTTGCTTGATCTTCTTCAATTTGTGTCATAAATGTCAAACTTAAAATTTTTTATTATTTTGACAACGATTCTAGGTCATGAATCGAACCGTAAATAAAGACAATTTTTAAACTCTGAGTGGTTTAACACCCAAGAAAAATTAAAAAAAATTCGAACACTAACGTACCGTTAAATCTGTTTTTGTGCTTGCTGAATACGTTCTTATTAACGCAAGGGATATTGCATTTATTATCTGGGGCGTAAATCACGTGCGTCAAAGTTGTCTAAATTACCACTAATATCGCTATATAAATCATTAGTTTCTACGCTATAAACTAATGAATCTATTTCCGTGTACAAGCGCGAAAGTTTAGAGTCATACAGACGTTTCATCGTCTTGTAATGGAGCTCATATATGAGAGTTTTTTACAAATTTGAAACTGTCAAAAGCAACATAAATCGAATTATTATAAGTGACTTTAATACGGTCCACCCGAATAATGATTAAATTTTCGCCTACAATCGTACAACCATTAAAGCTCGAACGTGCATAACTTGTTGCCTTCGGGTTTCCACTGAGTCATGATTTTAACGCCTACGCGCTTTCCGACGTTCTCAATGGTTTTTCCGAAAATAGGGTTGTTCATGAGTTTATAGAAATCCTTTTCAGACTAACTCACCGAACGAGTTCTAAATCAGGTGTTAAGGTCAATATAGGGTTTCGTTTATGGCGATTGGTCAAACAAAAGAACTCTGTGGACTGTTCTTAGCACTAACTCGTTATGTAAGCACTGCTGGTGGTTTCCGTAGTGGATGATATAATTTTTCTCGTTCTCCTGCGTGACGAGTAGCTTCAAGGTCCTGGATTTACGATATGACGGAGTCCTGGTCTCCGGGCTGAAATGTAAATCATTATGCTGGTCATGTAGAGCCTCGGGATAGGTGGGGTCCACTTCGAGGATTCATTTCTTGTAGAGAATATCCGGAACGTTCAAAATTTCGTATTGTGGGTGGACTATTTCGTCAGCATGTGAACCCTTCTATGAGGAGTTGCTTATTCATAGCCCACCCGTATACATTATTCGTGTCGGGGTATACCAAATACGTGAAGAAAACGGTGGGATAGTAATCCTCCATGTACTTGATATTGGCTCGGACATCGACGTGTGTCAAATACCTGGATTCACAAAAATCTTTAAGGGATTGGTGCCCCTCGAAGAATCGGAAACAAAGTCCATCGTTCATACCCACTGGAAATTTGAATTCATATGTAAAAATGGTCGTTTTGTTTGTGTTACACCAAAATCATTTTCAGATTTTTAAGACTACAAAAAAGTTATTGTAAACATGCCGTAAAACTTAATACTTATTAGATCCAAGTTCGATGTGAAGTGCTACAAGTTACCTGAAAACGCCGTATAATTTAGCATGCAACGTATCACATGGGAGGTTCCGCATACAGATTAAGTGATTATGCCAAGGCTTCGCTGCTATTGAAAATACAAAATCATTCGACTATAATGGTAGCATCAGAAAATGGGAACTGGACGAACTCGCATCATTGCTTCAATTGAGGTCACAGATATGGAGAATTAGATTATCAGACAAGACAGAAAATGTTTGGTGCATACTACTCGCACTTCAAAACGAAAAGTTTGACCGAAAAAAAATGTTATGAGGCTTTGCGCATGCCTATATTACCAATGTAATAGTATATCTGAACTCTCAAACTTTTTCTCAATGTTGAATGAACTTAGATTTTGAACAGAACGAATATTTATTAGCGTTTCTTTCGTATACAACTTTTATGGAAAAATAGTACCCGGACACGACTTCTAATAAATGTTTAATGTGCTACAGCAAGTTTAAGGATTCGCCCATATTTGAGATTCAGTGCCGTCACCAGTTTGAAAGTCTCAAGCACGCAACAGTAGACGTGAGAACGGAATTGAAAGTTTTACAAGAATTTTTTGTGCCGACAGACAATCCTCAAGCCTACAAAAAGAGATCTCTTGCAATTTCTCTTGGTCGATTTCAATCTTACGCTCTCGTGAACAAGGGATATAGATTTATATTAGTTGGACTGTTCTGCTTTACAAAATTCGCCTTGGTTGAACCATTTAAAAATTAAACTCATCCAGAAGTAACCACTGTGATGAAGAAATATATTAAACACAATACTATAGGACAAGGAGAATATTACAATGAACATTAACCTGAAAACGGATATTGGTAAAGAATTCTATAGCAACTAGTTTAAGAAACGTATGCAGAAATATAAGATAAAACATTATTCTATCTTTTCCGCGATCAAGGCTAGTATGGCTGATCGATTGCTCTGACAATCAAAAACTACTTTTATAAGAACATTTGAGAGGAATGGCTCTAGTCGAAGCAGAAGAACATCCAGAAACAGTAAAACTTGTAACGGTAAACAACAATATTACAAGCCCCAGTTGTATCGACTTGGAGGTATAGTCTGCATATTAAAATATACTGCAGTTTTTGATTCAGGGTACTATACAGGATGGAGTACTGAACTGTTCAAAATTACTAAAGTGCAGCAAGCGCATCGAATAACCTATCTTCTGGGAGATTTGGAAGGACAATCAATCTTAGGTGTTTTTACGGTGAAAAATTAAAATCCGCGGATGTTCCAGATATATCTAGTAGAAAATATCATAAATAAAAAAAAATGACCAGGAGGTTCTAGTGCACTGGGTAAATGACGACTGAAGCTGGATTCCGTTAACAAATTTACTTTGGTATATAAGTGGAAGTTTGGTCATTTACGGTTCATCTCTCGAAGAGAAAAAAATGGCTTATATTTTGGACAATAAGGCTTCCAGTACAAGTCAAACAATTTTTTGTTAAAGAAATAGTTTTTCTGCATACGCAAACTGGAAAATAATGGTATGAGATATTGGATATGCCATTAGACAATGCAAATTTAAGCAGCGAATTCCAGAAACAGTATAATTTTTGCCAAAGGTCATCTACCGAGTAAAACGGGACACTCCTTCTACTAGGGGATTATGCGCTACATTTGGGTTTGATTTTATAAGAAGTTAAACTTGAAAGCTACTGTTTATGTAAAAGGGGTACAGGAAAAACACGTTATTTTTGGATACTTGCCGACAAATATTGTTGTGAATATGGAAGAATTAGAGTTTTAAGTTTGCAGGTTTTAAAAAAAAAAGCAGCAATCGACCAAACCATTGCTTTTTACATTTAAACAATTCTTTAAGTTGTGCACAGAAGAATGTTATACTATTACACAATGTTTTTTTAAATTGTTACATTAATTTGGTTTTTTAATTAAAACGGGTTTACTAAAGTACGCATTGAGTGAGGATATGCACAAAAATTAAAATATCACTCCTGAATATGTAGACTCGCACGCACAAATAAGCTGAAAGATATTTTGTGGCAAAGTAACTAAACGATAAAACATCTTAGAATGTGGGTCTTAAAAAACATGTATTTAAAATAAAAATTATTGTACTTACAAGGTTTAACGTCGAAACTTAAAAACACTTCAAACATTTTTGAGACACTAAACCATTCCGTTCTTGTTCTTCACAGATAAGTTCGCTGGTTTTAAGTTTTTTTGGTATTTACACATACACATTGAGAAAGTATAATTAATTACTTGTTTTTACGTTCACCTGAATAAACAAGATTGTTTAATTGCAATCAGAGAATATTGAGCTATTAGCATTGTTTGGAAGACACCTTCATATTGAGCACTAATTAGTTTAAACGTCATTTAGTAAACGAGTGTAATAAATACAAATACGTCTGGATGAAAAGTGGGCGGTGAAATGGGGTCATTGGGAGGTGGAAGAAGGGATCTACACAAACAAGGAAAACCAAGGGTAACACAATTATAAGCGTTATTTTTCCTGCGAGACTTGCGTATTACGTCAGATAAGGTTGAAAAATAAAATTATATGCTTAAGAATACAGCATCGGCGTGCCTACCAATATAAAACACAATGGAGAACATTTCCGAACCCCAGTATACTATACGTCGTTGAGTTAATCAAAACTACGAGGTAAAGATGGATTTTGCTAGTGTTCACGCCACAAGTGATGTACCGCAATTAGATCTCAACAAACTGGTAGGTAAGGCCATCTAAACTTGAGTGAGATTTACATGATGGTCTACGACCAGCCATACAAATTATTTGCAACAATAAAATGTGTCAAAAATATGGTATAAAAATGTGTTATTTTGATTTGAAAGATTTCTGCAATTTTCGAATGGAATTTGGAATAAAACAATATACAGAAGAAGCAAAGAAAGTAAGATTGAATTGTTTAGTTGGAGGAGTAGAGGCTCTAGAATTACAACTTGATCGTGAATTCAAATTGAAGCTGTCTACTGATACATCTAATAGATGTGTATGTGTGGCAAATAGATTTCAAGAAGAAACTTTATTTAATATGGAATTTCGGAAGAATAGAAACGTTATTGTTTTAATGTGTACGAGTGCTTCAAGCTATTAAACGTGCGGGACTTAATATGTTATAAAATGGAAGACTTGAATTGTAGAAGTTTTCTAGAATTTCATGAAAAATTTGTAGGTGTTATAAAATATGTATGTGAAAATACGACCTAAGAAGAACGCCTTCAATAACCATTCTGGAAATAATTTTATGTCATCACAATCAATGTATAGAAGATGTAGGTGTTGGATAATCGCTCACTCAATTATTTAGAAGACTGAATACACCCGATTTAAATGATTTCTGAGCTGAGGAAAATCCCGGGACTACCATGGAAACCCATTTTCAACATACTTTTAAAATAAATGTGTGGGCAGCAACTTTAGGAAATCGTTATACAGGATACCACATCTTTCCTGATAAATTAAATGGAAACATTACGATTTTCTAGATGATACTTTACATGTTTTAAAGAATACAGCATTGCACTGTAAGATGGCGCTACACACTATTCTGGAATGGATTGGTCGAGGTGCAGATGCACCAATTAAATTACCTTATCGGCTGTTGATAAAGGAAACTTGTATTTCTAAGTCTACTTGACTTACTAAAGGATTTTGTTAGGGTTACATAAAAATGCACGTTTACTTTTACTATAAATTACTAAAAAATTTATCGACATGTAACGTACAATAATCTGGAGAATCATATTTTTAAAAATTTGTTGAAATAATTGTAAATTGAAAATAAAGCCCTCGATAATTCACACGCAACACCCAAAACTATCCCCTAATCATAAGGGCTGGAAAAGGTGGTATCATAAATTTAATTATCCTAATG
Organism: Platerodrilus igneus; assembly: GCA_036346225.1. Lineage (NCBI taxonomy): Eukaryota > Metazoa > Arthropoda > Insecta > Coleoptera > Lycidae > Platerodrilus > Platerodrilus igneus. The sequence goes on along the minus strand of JARFIW010001179.1, from coordinate 2,733,175 downwards.
TCATATACGCACCACTAAAATATGAATATATTATTTAAAAGTGTCTGTAAAGTATTTTACAAAAATTATTTTTATTTCACCTTTTTACAGGGTTGTATTACCCTTATTATTGAGTTTTGGAAAAAAAAGGTATATGTAAAAAGATGCGCTTATTTTTAAACATTCAGCTCCAGCAATTACGGTACAAAATTTTGGATGACCTTGCATAATAATAGAACAGCGATGGGAACATAAAATTGTATCTAACTACAAATCAAAGATATTGTTCGAACTGCCCTCCGTTCTCTCTCAAAGTTTACACCGTTTTCTTAAAGAATTAGTAGAATTTAACAAATGAACATCTTTAATAGTACGAAATGCTGCGCCCATTGAATTCCATATCGTTTCAATGGTATTGTGTCGAGCTATATATATATATATATATATATATATATATATATATTAATAGTAAAACTATTAATATATATCAAGCATTCATTTGCATTCCAAATGTGGATTATTCTTCTGTATTAATATATATATATATATATATATATATATATATATTTATGGCCAGCTATCAAAGAGAGGACGCGACGTTCAATGTGCGATCTAAGGACCGGTTGAAGGAAAGGTGCTAGTGGCACCTTCGATTCAGAACGTTCCTCTTTTATAACTAGCAATGTAAAACACACAAATATACTCTCAAAAAATGTTAGAGTGACTAAAATTATTCTTCTGTGTATATCTGTACAAAGCGAGGTCCATATATATTTCTATCACAATGAGAACAGTATATTTTTTATGCAACGCCATCGTTATGAGCCCCCTAATGTGTGTATATAATCGTTATGCTATTCCTGTAAGGTCCGTGCAATGTTGCCAAGTCTGGCCGATGTATTAAATTGAGTCTATACCGCATTTACTGTTTAGTCCGTTTACGCTTCCGCGTAAGCATTTATATTGATATGAAACAAATAATTTGATTTACTAAATGCTAATTGCCATTTAATTTAACAATTATATTATATCTTTATTTAGAATAGAAAGCTGTTCCATAGTACGTATAATACAGTAATTTAATGTATTTAACCCGGTTATTCCGTATAAAATTTATTCGAGACGCCTAAAATTTAAGATTGCTAGTTCACAATTTTTTTAGTCTGAAAGTTGCTTTATTACATATAGCATACCTAAGCCATATTATTATAATTGTTTCGGCGGGAATAGAAAATATTCCCGTCATGTGATATCCAGTGTAGGAGCAAAATTGTTGTGGCAGCACTTTATTGCATACCACAGCTAACGGAAAATTCCAAGGTTCTATAGTAACAGAAAAGGACAATCTTATACAAATCTCGTTCATCGTTCCCTTTCATTTCAAACTTGTACGTTGTTCTGTTTCATTCTGGGGTCAGATTTGGTAACTTTGTTACAAGAATTTCAAGGTAAGCGGTAGCATCCCTTTATAATTGATTAATATATAGCTTTTGGAATTAATAATTCATTGCACAGCTTTAAGTCAATTCTTATGACCATATTTAATTTCAGAATGGATAGAAAATCAAAAATATTAATGATGGCCTTGGGCACTCTGGAAAGGATAAAAAAATTTCAGATTTTCTGAATATTGCCAAATACGAAACAAAAGGACTAACTGCAAATGAAAAAAATATTCTTCTCTCAAGTGAGTATACATTTAATATTTATTTAATGCACCGTATTTAGTATATTTAGTCGTAGAGGACGTTTAGTAATAAATTTTTGTTTTATTTGAGGTTAATATACATTGTGAATATAAGTACTAAATTTTATGATGGCCATTCCCGATGATAGAAAACCTACATAACAATAATGGGGTTAGGGGCATAGAAAAAATCTTGTTTTTTTAAAAAGTTTTCAATTTTTATAAGACTTTGGGTTTTACTTCATTGTTGATACCATTTAGGTAACTGGGTAGAAAGAAACATGATAATCGTAATAAATTAAATTTTTTATTAACATCATTCAAATTAATATACTTGTGAGCAATACTTGGGACGGAAATTCGAATTTTAACAAATTATATAGTTGCACTGAAAGAAAAGTGTGACACTAGTTCTTGCTGCATGCTACACTGAGATATAAAATAAGAGGGGTTGATATAAATTATAGATTATGTAGCAGTGGCTCTTATCCGTTTTAGGGTTCAGCGTCTAAACCCTGAATCTGAAAATGTTTTTGCACCCCCTTAAAAATGTTTTTATATTTTTTATTTAAGAATAACCATCTATTGTCATAAACAATGAATACATTTGCAATAGATATTCTATATATATAACATAAAATGATTGGTCGCACCCCTGGAAATGCTCTCTCGCATCCTCAATGTTATAATGTCCATAATTACTTATAGCAGAGAATGATTACTAATACAGTTTACATACATCACGAGAGAAATTGTTTTTTATAATGTATATTAAATTTATAATACAATATGCTATGCACATCAGAAATCGAAAATAAAACGTTATAGAATCTCTATAAATTGTGTTGGAAAATATTTATAATAAAGAATAGTATAGTTATGGAATTACAAGCAATATTAACGCAGGTATATGATGATCACTTATAGCTATTTACATAAATTTTGCTGGAAATGACAATATTTATACTCAAATATGTTAGATTGTAAACAATAATAAAATACTATATCCACTATAAATATAGATATATCTTTTCTTATAAAGTACTTCTGAAACTAAATACTTACATTAAAGCGTGCTGTAATTATAGGATTGTATGCAATTTTCAACCCACAGTTACACCATAATTATTTTTAACGTTCCCTATACATTTTGTTGAAACTGCAAATATATATAAACAAGCATGCTATTATTCTATGATCCTATATAAACAAATACTTTTTCCATAGAATGAACTGTAGTTTATAAATGGTAATTACTTTTTCTTGGCACTGATACTTATTTTTCAATGGGATCCTTTTTTTTCATTTTAAATACACAGTGTAGAAAAACAAATACATTTATATTTAATACAACATTAATCAATATTTAACAAATCTAAAAACTTGACAGCTCTCAAAATTCCATAATTGATTCAAAAAGTCCATGTTACAAAAAACCATAGCAACAAGATAATAATGAATGCTAGCATGGGCATACTGATGACTTTATTCTCTAAATAATTGTCCACTATATAAAGTTGCAAAATACCATACCCATTACAAATAGTTGTTGCATTAGTGCACTAAAGTGCACTATAGCCATAAATTATACTTAACATACTTAACTTGCAAAGTTATATGTTACAAAAAAGAATTAAATTTCTTTAAACTTCAAAAGTGATAAATACAAGACGTGGAAAAATCGTTAATGAACCCATGTAGCGTACCTGCCAATAAAAGAACTTATTCCAGCTAGGACAAATTCTTGCAAAGCATAGGTTTAAATTGTAGATTATATCACTTTTTTATTGGTTAATAGTCTTCATCAAGAATTATACTTGTGTAACAACGCCATCGTTTATGAAAATTTCTTCGCATTGTTTGGGTAAATAAAAATAAGAGTACATTGTTCTAAAGCATTTCTGAATTTCATGCCTGTTTCACGACGGACATAAAATAACCGAAAATAGTCAAGTTTAATCAAAATTTAAACGCATTTTACCTTGAATTTTGGCAAAACACAATAAATTTAAGGTAACAGATGTGAAATTTATATGTATTTAATAATTTTCAAGGAAACAGGTCACAACTGGTGGTGCATGAAAACTTTTTATTGCATTTTTTTTTCATTTTTCATTTGGGAACATCGGCAAACATTTATGTATGGTACATAGTTAGATTGTAAATTAATTTTTTTTTTAACAATAAACCGGGTCTATGAAAAAATAAAGTTGATGATGTTACCTCGAAGACGAAACATGATACTTAAAATTAATTAATACCATATTGTACGGCAAAAAAAACGTACAACTTCTAAATTTAAACCGTATCTTTAAATTCCAAAGTTTTTGAAATTTTTGACAATTTAATTTTAGGCGTTTTGTACCCTGTATTTCAGAAACCAATAAACGTTTGGCCATAATCAATAGATCTCAATAATTTTCTAAAACTGCAGCTTTTCTCTAATTTAGACCAACCGTGTAGCTTTGTTTCATAGATAGCAATACTGGCCTATTGCATTGATATAAATATCACAAAATATCAATGTTTAAAATCGGATATCACCCACCCCTGGTGGTTGGGCATAAGTCGGCCATCTGAGATTCATTTAAATTTGGGTTTGCGTTTTGAATTACTTAAAATCATACCTGGCAACTTTTATTTGAAAGGATAAAATTTTGAATAAAGCTAATAAAATACTAGTTTTCAAAAGACACGTTTTATTTTCTCTTAAAATATCTACACAGCATTTGAAAACTTTTGAATTTTAACAAGGGATTATATCCATGTATAGCATTTTCAATCTTGGCATAACAAAGTTATCTAGAATAAAACACCCTGAATAATATAATGTTAGATATAAATTACCAAGCAATGGACATTGTATTTTCTAAAATAATGCAACTATTTAATTAGTATGATTTGTAAAAAACTTATCCCCGTTTCAGATTACCATAATCAACTTGCTGTTAACAAACGTTTTTCACTTACCCCCGAACCAAAACAAGTAGAAGAGGTATCTTCATCCACCTCAAAAAAGAAATATTTGACAAGATTTCAAGTGGACAAAGCAAAAAAGACAACTTTTCTGTATATCCGATACAAAAGAGCAGTGCAATTCAGAAAATGATAACATAGCTCTAATCACATCTACTGTTGATGAGTCTGCTATTAATGAACCTGTTTTGTCAGATTTTTGTGAAAGTGAAGATGACTATATACCAGACTCCACAGAAATGTCTATTAGCTTAGTCGATAGTGAAACTTATGAAAATCATGCTTCTTTTCCTTCTGAAGGTCAATCTGAAAACACAATTATTGGTGATGGAGAATATTCTAATGGATTTCATGAAGATTTTGCAGACCATATCTCCAATGAAAATAAATTGGTTCAGAGAAGAAAGGTCGGTGAATGTCAGAACTCAAAGAATTCTGGAAAAAAGAAAACCACGAATCGGACGTGGAATAAAAAAGATTATTGCTATTTTTGTTGCATTGATGTTATGAAGTTTTCACGTCATATTCTAAGACATCACAGCCTTGAATTCGAAGTACAACAAATTACTGCCCTCGGTGTCGGTGACAAAAGGAGAAAAAATCTTTTTAACAAGCTGAGAAATGAAGGAAACTTCTTGAAAAATACTACCGAAAAAAGTATTGTACCAGTAAGAAAACCCATATTTGAAAATTTAGATCTGCCAACTATTCTCACACATCTTCCATGTAAGTACTGCAAAGGGTTTTATAAAAAAAAGTACCTGTATAGGCATGTAAAAGTGTGTCCGCATAATAACGATAAGGCTACAAGGATAAAAGCCCAAGCTGAGGGTCAATCTTTGTTTTCTGCCTATAGACATAATGATGTCTTAAAAAGGAAATCTTTCCTACAATGAGAGCAGATGCAATATCTTTTGCTGCAAAACAGATTCCCTAATTTGTTCTGTGGCAAGTAGATATCTAAAAGTCATCGTGATAAACAGTTTCGATTAGTTGCCACGCGCAAAATGAGACAACTAGGTGCATTGCTTATTGAAATAAAGAAAAAGATTCAATGTAAAAGTTTATTGAGCGCATTAGATCCACTGAACTTTGATGTCATAGTAGAGTGTACTAAAATAATTTCGAAATATAACACGAGAACTGAAAGTTACGGTGCTCCATCATTAGCCGCTAATATGGGAAGCCAATTAAAGGATTGTATTGATGTGGCTTATAATATGCTACTGAAAGAAAACCGCACTGAAACCACAAATACTCACAAGTTGAAAATTTTAAAAGAACTTATCACTACTGAATGGCGTTATGAGGTGTCAACCCTAGCAAACAGTGATTTACAACAAAAAAAATGGAATAAACCATCTGTCATCCCTTTAGCAGATGACCTCACTTTATTTAAAACCTATTTAACTTTGGAAGGAGAAAAGACCAGAAATTCCCTACTACATAATTCACATGATGAAAAGGCTTTTAAAACTTTGCAAGAAATATGCTACGTACAACTTCTTCTTTTGAATAGACGAAGAGTTGGAGAATTGCAAAGAATGACTGTGAATGCATATATCACAAATATCGATAATCAAAGCTCAAGTGAGTTTGATAACTGTATAAGTGCAAGTGAAAAAATTCTCATGAGATCATTTAAAAGAGTAGTCATAAGAGGGAAAAGAGGACGAGGGGTTCCTGTTTTATTTACAGAAGATATGGTGAAAAATGCTAATGTTCTATTGCAATTTAGAGAAAATTTTGTTATGAAAACAAATATGCATTTATTTGCAAGCATGAAATCGTCATCTAGCATCAGTGGCTCAAAAGCAATTTACAAACATGTGAGACTTGCTGGTGTAAAAAATGCTGCTGCCCTGACATCAACAAAGTTACGCAAGCATCTTGCAACTATGTCTCAACTCATTAATTTATCAAAGCAAGATTTGGAGCAGTTAGCAAATTTTATGGGACACACATCAGAAATACATAAAACGTACTATAGGCTACCCAATGATATATATCAAATGGCTAAGGTTTCTAAATTACTGCTACTTAACGAAAAAGGAGAAGCTTCGAAGTACCAGGGAAAATCCTTAGATGAAATTGATATTAACTTGGATATGGTGGTGGAAGATGACCAAGATAGCGACGATGATAACATTGATGTGGATGATATCCAGCAACAAACAATGGGCACTATGGAGAAACATTACAAGGTAACTAAAAAGCAACTCACTTTGTATTTACTTCAAGCTATTGATTTATACTTGGTTAGTATAAAGTTCAAAACAGTCAAATAACTTTTTTATTTGAAATTCATTGTTTTTTAAATTTGGTATGGATTATGTGGTTAAAATTAATGAATTTATTTGTGCCATTTTCAATTTTGTGTCACTTCCTGTTTAACCGGAAATGCCTATCACTTTTTATTTTTAAATGAAACATTATATTTTTACATTTTTGAGTGCAGAATAAAAAACTACCTTCAGAAATATTAACATATTTTTTCATTTTTAAGAATGCGTTACAAAAAATAATAAAAGCTATCGATAATGTAAAATTTAAATGTCTTTGAAACCTATTAAAAATTATATTGACGGTACAAGAAATGTTTTTGTGAATTCTGTACCATTTACGACATGATATGATTAAATTCTTCATCTATTTGTTTTTCTAATTCTTGTAGACTAATTGGTCAATTTTATAGACTTGGCATTTCAAGTGACTCCACAAGGAAAAATTGAGTGGTGATAAATCTGTAGAACGGACTGGCATTTCAATTGATCCTCTGTACCCAATCCAGCATGCAGGAAATATTTCGTTTAAAGATTCAATAAAATCATCTGTTCCCAAGTACATCTTGATTTTATGTTATGAGTAGTTTTATAGTTTTTGTAATGCGTTCTTAAAATAAAAATATATTAATATTTCTGAAGGTAGTTTTATACTGCATTCGAAAATATGAGTGTCTCATTTAAAAAAAAGTGATTGGCATTTTCAGTTAAACATGAAGTGACACAAAATTGAAAATGGCATAAATAAATCCATTAATTTTAAACACATATCCATACCAAATTTCAAAAGAAATGCACTTCACATAAAAAAATTATTCGAGCGTTCTGAGACTATACTAACCTGGTATATATACAAAAATTTAAAAATATGTTCAGATTTTACTGAATTCCTTTGCACATTTAATGTTCATTGTAAAAATTGTTTGAAATTATCAGTAACTCTAAAAATTTAAATTATATATAATATTTATTTTAATATCTTAGTGTGGTATTGTAACCGATACAGAAACCAATACCGTAGCATAATCTCCGTTATTTTGATCATATGAAATACATATGTCAGTTATGTAATTAGGTAAAAATATGAGGAACATAGTTTACTCGCACATAATGTATAACAGACTAACGAATATACGTACCTATTTGATATTTTATATTATATTTTAATCCAAAAATGAGTTTAATTAGCAATTGGCAAAATATTAACAAGCTGTCAATATGCACACTTCTTTAATAACCATCCTCTCAATTGTATAAATAGAAACATGTTAAAAAATGTTTTCCAATTCCTAAGTTATTGAATTTATATAAAATTCACCAATAAAAATTAATCAGCTGATTTCACGTTAAGCGTATTGGCTACCTAAAAAAGTCGGTCCCAGGCCGTAACACAAATTGAAGGCAATCATTCTTTTAAACTTTAAAAATTTTTGTTTAGTGTACTCAAACCAAATATTTCGAATATCAATAAGTCAAAGTCACCTTCAATTTATGTCATAAATGTCAAACTTGAAGTTTTTATTATTTTGACAACGATCCTAGGTCATGGATCGAAACGTAAATAAAATAGATTTTAAAAACTATGAGTGGTTTAATTCCCAAAGAAGATTAAGAAGAATACCTTCCTTAATATTGTAGCGGGCTACTACTACCGCGTTTCTTTAATTTAAAACAAGTAATAATAATGGTCTTTATTACTCACTGTTCACAAGTCTAATTAACAGTATATGCCTTATTTATAGATGTTTTCAGTTCACTTAACAATGAAGCACTATTACACTAATGAATTTACAAGCACTAATATCTTCTTAAACTAACTTCTTTACCATAGGTCCATTAACAACAGTAACACAACTATTTATTTATACACTTCTATTTATTTATGTATACTACAAGCTGCATGTACATTGGACACAGCATATCACGTTTATATATACTTCTAAAGCTCAAAACTACTATTACTTTACACGATATAATTTATATTAGACATTCAAGAATAGACTGACCCTTGCAATCATTAGCGGTCTTATATATACTCTGGATTAAAAGGATGACTCATGCTCCAGTACTTTCTAGAAGGATTCTCGAATGCTGAAGAATACGCTGTGCCCCGGGCGTTTGTATGTTTGACGGGTTGCCTAATAGTGGATCGCAACACTGCCCCCTCTTTAAAACCGTTACGTCTCGTAACTGTAAATCCATCTTGACGCCAATTCGATGACTGGTGACGATATCGGCAGTTATCTCCTCTGGTGCATCCACCGCGTCGTTGGAAGTAACAGTCAACACTCTTTTCTTGGTCTTGGTAGGCAACCGGTTGATAACAACAAACAAGAACCTGGACGTTGGTTTCCTGGAAAACTACTTCTAGCATATTTCGGACTATCCTCCAATCTAAGCGATCCAGTCCACAACCTAGCTTGGGAACCGCTAGTTTCGTTACTCCATTTTCCATCATCTGAGCTTTAAGATTCAGCAAAGCCTCCCATAGATGTCCATAACTAGGTCTCTGCCATGAAGAATTTTTGGTGACCAGATAGTAAACATAACGATTCTTATCTTGAAGAACCAAAGCTTTTCCTACAGTTGGCTGCTGTTGTACTAATTCATCTACACATCCAAACTTTTTCTTAAAAACAACAGCTATTCCCTTGACATTGCCAAATCTTGAGCTACGCAATGTGCAAGGGAATACTCTTCTGGTGCTCTAAACAGATCTTGCTGTTTTCAACAACAACGCCAAATCTCGCTTTAGCGGAACCACCATACGCCGCCATAAAGCTCTCAAAATCTACATTTGGCTCATGATTAATAACTTGCCGAACACCATTATCATTATTCGAGTCTTCCTGGTTGTTGCCAGCGTAGGATGTTAAACGGTCAAAGTGTACCACTTTCGGTTTACCACGAGGGATCTTCTGATCCGGTACACTACATCATTAATCCTTTTAACACTTCGTACGGCCCTTCCCATTGTCTTTGTAGTTTTGGCGACAATCCACGTTTTCTTTGTGGATTGTACAACCACACTAAATCTCCAGGTTGATAACCACCTTCTTGTGCTCTCGTGTCATATTGTGATTTCATTCGATCGCTTGCTGCCTGTATATTCTTTCGGACGTTTTCGTGAATACTATTTGATCTTTCACGAAGCTTACTAACGTAATCTTCACCTGCGATCTCTTCTCCAGGTTTAAATCCAAACTGAAGATCACATGGTAGCCGCAATTCACGTCCTAGCATTACGCAAGCGGGCGAGTGTCCTGTGCTGTCATGTACCGAAGATCGGTAGGCCAGTAGGAACAAATGTAAATATTGGTCCCAGTCTCGTTGATGTTCAGAGACAACTTTGGCCAGGTACTTCCCTAACGTCCTGTTCATTCTTTCAACCATTCCATCCGATTGGGGATGAAGTGGCGTGGTTCTAGTCTTCCTGATTCCAAGGTGCTTGCAGACGTTTTGAAACAACGCCGATTCGAAGTTTCGACCTTGATCGGAGTGTAATTCCAACGGAACTCCAAAACGACAAAACAACTCCTGACTAGTACATCTGCCACCGTCTCGGCTTCTTGGTTAGGTATAGCATATGCCTCCGGCCATTTGGTAAAATAATCCATCGCAACCAAGATGTATTTATTTCCTTTCTCTGATTCAGGAAACGGACCAGCTATATCAATGGCTACCCTCTCAAAAGGATTCCCCACGTTATACTGTCTCATTGGGGCTTTCCGTTTTGTGACCGGGCCATTTGCAGAGGCACACAATTCACATTTCCGGCACCACTCCTTCACATCTTCTTTGCAGTTCACCCAATAGAATCTTTCTCTCACTCTTTCGAGAGTTCTTTTCACGCCAAAGTGCCCTCCGGAAATACCATCGTGCAAGTGCTGCAACACTTCCGGCACTCTGCTTCTCGGCACTATCACTTGAAGTCTCTCAGTGCCATCTTCAAATTCCAGGCGTCGTTTCAAGATTCTATTTTCCATCATCAAGGAGTCCCACTGTGCCCAGTATGCCTTCAGGCTCCTACTTGAAATACTAATTTCTTCCCAAGCTGGTCGTTGTCCTCTATTTTTCCACTCAATAATACGTCCCAATTCGGTGTCATTCCCTGGTCTTCTCGTATTCTTTCGAGTTGCCAAGTATCATCGGTTACCGTCATTCTATGGATGACACTTATTTCTCTTCCATCTTGGAGCAATGATTGCAGTCCATCGGACAAGGTCTCCTTGATAGAGCGTCTGCATTCCGATGGCTAGTTCCTACACGATGTTCTGTATCAAAGTCATATTCCTGCAGCCGCTCTATCCACCTTGCCACTTGCCCTTCAGGATTTCGAAACTGTAGTAACCATTTCAGTGCAGCATGGTCTGTTCTCAACAGGAATTTACGGCCGTATAAGTACTTATAAAAGTGCTCTACGGATTTGACGACGGCCAACAGCTCCTTCTTGTCACACAATAGTTCCTTTCTGGCCGCGACAAGACCTTGCTGAAATACCCAATAACTTTTTCTTGTCCGTCCTACGCTTGAGAAAGAACGCCTCCTATAGCTGTGTTACTGGCATCGGTATCCAACACAAATTTCCTCCATCCGTGGATAACTCAAAATTGGTGCTGTAACTAGTAGCCGTTTCAGTTGTTCAAATGCTCTGTGGCAGTCGTCATTCCAATCATATTCTTGTCCATCTTCGGTTAATTTTGTTAACGGTTTGGCAATGTTCGCAAACCCAAGTATAAAACGTCGGTAATATGTGCACAATCCTAGAAAACTGCGTAGTTGGTGTATATCTGCTGGTGTAGGCCACTCCTGTACCGTTTTTATTTTGTCAGGGTCAGCTCTCATTCCGGTCTCCGAAACGACATGTCCTAGGTATTTCACCTCTTTTCCAAACAGGTGACACTTCTTGGGGATCAATGTAAGGTTTGCCCCCCGTAATCTCTGGAATATCTCCTCTAGGTTCTTAAGATGTTCTTCGAAAGACCGACCTAACACTATCACGTCGTCCAGGTACACCAGACATGTCTTCCAGGACAGTCCACGCAGTACCGACTCCATCAATCGTTCAAAAGTAGCAGGAGCATTGCATAATCCAAATGGCATGACCTTGAACTGCCATAATCCAGTTCCAATTGTAAACGCAGTCTTTTCTTTATCGTTTGGCTCCAAGCCTACCTGCCAGTATCCGCTTTCCAAGTCCAAGGTTGAAAACCATTTAGATCCGGATAGAGTATCTAAGGTGTCATCAATTCTGGGCAAAGGATAGCTGTCTTTCTTTGTCACATTATTAAGCCGCCGGTAGTCTACACAAAACCTTGTCGACCCGTCCTTTTCTTGACAAGCACTACCGGGGATGCCCATGGACTATTCGAGGTTCAATCACTCCCTGTTCTTCCATATCGGTGATAATTTGCTCAGCTTCCTTACGTTTTGCCAAAGGAAGCCGCCTGGGTGTTGTCTTATCGGTTGCGCATCTCCAGTATTGATCTTGTGTTGCACAACATTCGTCCTTCCTTTCTCACTATCATCCAGTGCAAACACACCTCGATATCGTCCGACCAGTTCTTTTACCTTGCCCAGTTGGTCGCCATTTAATCCTTGACACGAGGGTATCAACATATCCAGCAATTTCTGTGAGCAACCGTTGGTTGGTTTATTTTTCGTGTCGTCCACACAACGTTTAATATGACATACTGGAATGCAACTTCCTACAATCATGCCTTTCTTCAGGGTCACTGTATGGGGATTAATGTTCAGCGCCCTTACTGGTACCATATTTCGAGACTTTACCAGCGTTCTTCCAATCAGAAGTCCCTCCTGACCCATTCCCGATTCAGTTGCTTCCATCATGCATACTTGTCCTTCGCGGAGCGTACCATCCGGGCGTCCCCTCACTATCATTTCCGCCTTCTCGGGTATTTTCATATCGCAAATCATTCGAACTTGCATCGTCTGGTCACTCCTACCTTGAAATGGAATCTCATCATCATCTATCCGAAGCACATTTTCTTTCATGTTTACATGAAACCCATATTCTCTCATGAGATCCATTCCCAAGATCACTTCTTCTGTAATTTCAGCTACCAACACTCGATGATTAATTAATTTGTCCCCAATTGTCAACATAACGGCAGTCTCTCCGTGAGTACAAATTTTCTCACCACTTGCCGTTCGAAGACACACCGATACAGGTAGCACTTTTCCACGACCAACCAAATCTGGTCTCACAATAGTCCTTGTCGCTCCTGTATCCACGAGTAATCGGACAATCTTACCATTAATTCTACCATCGATATAAATGCTGTCCAGACTTCCCATTGACGATGCAGCACGGATGATAATCTCCGGAGCACTACGCTGTGCTATCGACGTTCGCCCCCTTATATTGACCTGCTTTAACTCAACCGGTTGTTTCTTTGGTTGAGTACAGCGTCTCTGCATATGACCAACTTCACCGCAGCTCCAGCATCGCAGACGCGATCTCCGCGGTCGTTGTCTTTCAAGCTTTTCCACACGGTTGATTATTTCATCTATGCTGTTCTGCGCTTGATCAGGTTCCTCTAAGGCAGACCGAACTTTGTGTTTTGTTTCAACGTTGCCAATAATCTCGATGCCCTAGTCCCATGTAATTGGTAGCCATAATAACAGCTTTATTGTCAAACCTTTTTCTCATGATTATTTTACTATCACCACTAACTATTCCTCTAGATGTCCCTCGTTTCTTTTGTCGTAAGATAGTGTCAGCTATAAAGGGTAGAGGTTTGAACCTATTTATTCGAACGGTTCCCAAAACCCAAATTTTGTGGTGCTGCATATACTGCAGCAAGCTATACCTAAAAAAATAATAATCGCTATAACAATGGCAATTTTCAAAAGTTATTATTTATGTCATTGTAGCAACCATAACAGGTCCACATATTTGAAACAATATTGGTCAAGTTCTTCTGTTGTTGATCGTTGATATAAGACAATATCGTAAAGTAGTCCGCACAATCAACATTAGTTGAAAATATTTAAAAACCAACACTTGTAGTTGTTTATAATAAACATCAGATATGAGTGCAGTTATTTTTTTCGTCATTAGGTTTTCCGTCTTGAAACTAGTTGGACGCGTACCTTCACTTATTTCTATTCTGAGCTAGACTACACCGCTCCATGAAATTCCCACAGCTTAGATACAGTTCGGTTCTCTTTCTGTTGTTTTCTAATTAAAATCTCTATTTCACCAAGGTTCAGTGATATGTAAAGGAGGTTAAGTATCCTGTGGCTACCACGGATCCCACGGCACTTAAACATTTGCCAAATTAATAGTTTTCCAGTAAATCCTTTGGCACAATTAACATTAGTTGAGAATATTGCAAAACCAATACCTGTGGTTGATTATAGTTGTCATAAGGTTTAAGTACAGTTATTATTTTTGTCGTTAGGTTTTTCCGTCTTAGAATTGATTGGACACGTACTTCTATTGATTTCTATTCTGAGCTAGCCTGCACATTTTTCAGAAATTCCCACAGCTTACATCTTTCACTATCTGTGTGCAATAGTCTAACCTAGGTCTACCTCTACCTCTCTTTTTCCCATCTCTGCTTCTAATACATTCCGCACTATTCACTCATGCCTTAGTATATGTGGCCTTTCATCATATCTTTCCTATTTTTTACTGTTTTCCATAAATTTCTTTCTTCCCCTACCATTTCTAGTACCTCTTTGTTCTTGACTTTCTCTGTCCATGATATCTTTATCATACGTCTGTACCACCACATGTAAAAGGCTTCTATTTTTTCCTGCCCGCTCCTCCTACTATCCAGATTTCACAGCTGTACAGTGTTGTGCTCCACACATATGTTTCAAGCAATGTTTTCCTTGTTTCTATGTTTATTGTCTTTGAACACAGTAGTTGCCTTTTCTTGTCAAATGTAGCACGACCTTGTGCTAATCTTTGTTTTATAATTGTTGCGCTCTTCCCATCTTGCGCTATTTGGTTCCCTAAGTAGTAGAAATCCTTTACCTCTTGTACGTTATCGTTACCTATTTGTATTCTAGTTTTTCATTTATTTTCCTCTCCTTTGCATACTAATACTTTAGTTTTATTTTTGTTAATTTTCATACCGTATCTCTCTGTTAGAACTGCTTGTATTTTATTAAGAGCAGCTTCTAACTCTTTCTTGCTAGATGCTAATACCGTTATATCATCTGCAAATCTAAGCATTTCAATCTTTTGTCCTTGCATAATAATTCCAAATATCTTCTTGCATTTGACAGTATTCACTGCCACTTCGATGTATAAGTTAAAAATTAATGGGGATAGGGCACATCTCTGTTTCATTCATTTCGTAATATTTACTTCTCTACGTTCCTACTCTAAATCTATTACCACTGTAGGCTATGTACTATCCGTCTATCCCTAAAACTAATTCCAACCTTTCTGAGTATTTCAAACATTTTTTTACATTTTACATTGTCGAATGCTTTTTGCAGATCTACAAACCCTATATACACGCTTTCCCCTTTTTCTATTGTTTTCTCTATTATCACCCTCAGAGCTAAAATAGACTCATGTGTTCCCCTGTTTCGCGTAAACCCAAATTGAGCTTGTCCTAGTATTTCTTCAGCTCGCTTTTCTATTTGTCTTTGTACAATTCTGGTTAATATTTTTGACACGTTTGCTGTCAAACTTATTGTTCGAAAATTTTCACATCTATCCGAGCCTCTCCTTTTTGTATAGTGACTATGATGTTATCTTTGAAATCTTTGGATATCTCGTCTGTCTCGTACATATAGCTTACAAGTCAGAAGAGACGTTCTGTTACTGCTCGTCAAGCGGCTTTTAGAGTTTCTGCTATCACCTTATCTGTAGCCGGTGCCTTACCATTTTTCATACCCTTTAACGCTAATTCAAACTCATCTCTAAGTATAGGATACCCAGTCGCCCTCTTCAATGCCTGATTCCTGCTCTAATTCTGTTATTTCAACTCCTGCATATAAATTCCCTATATATTCTTGCCATTTATCCACTTTCTGTACATTTTCTATAATGACGTTCTCTCCCGCATCCCTTATATTTTTGCTATACGGTTTTATATTCTTAAAAATTTATTTTAATTAGTTTGTATGCTTTGTCTGTCTTTCCTAAATCCATCTTAGTTTGTACCTCTTTGCAATTTTCATCGATCTATTTCTCTTTAGCTTTCCTGCATTTCCAAATAATTTCCCATTTATGGCTTTGTATCTCCGTTTTCCTGTTTCATTTGATCTATTTTTGTATTTTTGTCTTTTTTCTACTAGATTGAAGTTACCCTTTGTTATCCATGGTTTCGTATTTTCTTTTTGTGTATACCCCAGAATATTTCTGGTTCCCATCTCTAAGCTGAATTTAAAGTTATTCCATTCCGTTTCTACTTCCTTAGTATCAGAAATTTTCCCGATATCTTTCAGCAATTCATTTGACTTTTTTCAAGTCTTTCGTGAATATATTTATCCTTTAGTTTCTTAAAGTCAAAGTGATTTTTTCCGTTCCTTTTTTCAAATTTTTAAATTTTAGGAGAGGCCTTCATAATTACTATGTTGTGGTTAGTGTCTAAATCTGCTTCTGGGTAGCTATTACAGTCTTTTACTTTATTTCTAAACCGTTGTCTAACAAGAATATAATCTATTTGATATCTTCCTATATCTCCTGGCATCTTCCACGTGTATCGTCTTCTAGCATGATGTTGAAATAATGTCTTTGTGATGTTTAAATTGTTCTTGTTGCAAAATTCTACAAGCCTATTTCTCTTGTCATATCTCGTGCCTAAACCAAATAAACCTACTACCGTGCATTCCCTACCCTCACCTACCATTGCATAAAAATCCCTCGTAATAATTAAATTTTCATGTCCTTTTACGTATCTTAGTATGTCTTTAATAACTTTGTAGATTGCCTCTACCTCTTCCTCACTGTAGCTAGAGGTGGGTATGTGTACTTGTATTATTACTGTATTTACCGGTTTGGATTCTAATCTAACCATGAGTACTCTTTCATTCATTTGTGGGTAGTGTTCTATACATTGTCCTATGATTTTTCTCATAACTATCCCCTCACCCGAATTTCCTTTTTCTGATCCTGTATGAATTACCCTAAAGTCTCCACTCTAAAAATCCGCCGCTCTCTCCAGTGAACTTCGCTGATCCCTACTATGTCTAGTGCTAACCTATCCATTTCAATTTTCAAGTTCTCTAGCTTATCTATTTGCTTCATTCTTCTGACATTCCACGCTCCGACTCGCAAAACGTTCACGACCTTTTTTTATACTTTTCGATCACATTTTCCGAAGTAGTCCCCTCCCGGTGATCCGAATGGGGAACTATATTAACTACGGAATTTTTTACCCCAGAGAATGCCATCATCTTTACTAACAGTTTCTGTACGCAGTGTACTTGGGAGGTAATGTGGTGGTTTCCCGTTGCCTTCTACATCGCAGTAGTGTCCTAGGGTGCCATACTGACCCCTATGGTTTCTGCCACTCTAAGTACCGAAAAATGCTATCCTCTTTCGGGAACTTGTCTTAGACTGGTTCCTCACTAAAAACCCTACTACTTTGGTTGGACTTTTTCGGGGTGAAGGTTCATTTGGAATGGATTTAAGTGCATCAGTTTAATTTACATAAAAAAAATTAAAAAACTGTAACATCATTTTTGGATATTTTTACTAACAAAACTTGTTATACGAATTAATAGAATTGTTAAAGATATGAATATTTGCTTCATTTCTGGTTTTGCCATTAAATTAACTTCGTAAAATTGGCTTGTAAACTCGAAAATTTGTATCTTTGTATCTTTAATAAGAACAGAGTTATAAATTAATTGCCTCCATTTCGGGACTCCCTATACTATGTTGTGGATGTTTGAGGCGTTAAATTATTAAATTTGCAATTATCCAAAAGTAGCAGGAATTCCGTCACAAAATAAGGATGCACCGTCTAACTACAGTGGTGCGGGAGTGGGTTCCTATAGAAGAAAATAGAACAAAATTGAACAATCAGATATTTGTTTAGGTGCACTTTCAAGCTACATTACTAATAGCACTTACCTTGTAAGGTTTTCAATTAGTCAGATTTATAGGCGCCAGCTTATCTAATCTAGTGGGAATCCCTTTAAGACGAAGAGCAATCGGCGAGGTTAATTACTGTACTCTCTTGGTGAAATTGATTTTCATTATAACAAGCCACCTGTATATTTGCACAAATAAGACAATCGATCTAAATTTATATCACCTCATCTATTTTAATACTAACATTATATCATTATTCCTGTGAAAAGGTGTACATATGACCTTTTTTTAATATACTTACATAAATATTAACGTCAGTAACTTAAAAATGTTCCTGTAAGAAAACGCGTACAAAACAATGGGAAAATTTTATAATCAATTCATTTGCAATTCATCCTACTTTGATTCTTAACTAGAATAATAATTTACAATACGCCTCTACTTTGCCATCAACTTGCAATATTCAAATTTTGTACTTCTAATGAGGTAACACAATACATTTAGCTATATTTTATACAACACCGATCATACATAAATGACATCGAAAACAACATGTAGTTCTACTAAAATTGACCTACATTTTCACCTTAAAGTGACTACAAAAGTCCATTGGAGCCAAGAGAAATTTATCTAATCATTCGAATATTTAATTCCAAACTGACTTTGCTAGGAACTAGACTGTCCTAATATATTTTGGTGTGATAGTTTATGTTGAAAGTTCGTGCTTTACCACATGGACTCCCATTTATTATTCCATAATCAAAGAGGCATTTGACGATAAACCAAACTTTCACTGTTTACTCGCGCATTTGTCCGTGTTAATGGTTCGCGACTAATTAATTCCTTTCGTTTTTCCACTTCTCGTGGTGTTTAACAAGGATTATGCCTGGTCTTTTCTAACACGTGGAAGAAGCGTGAACTACTATGGTCCTATCATGCAAAAGCCGCGTGAATGTGGTTATTTTATTATAGACACAGTGAAATCTTGCCACTTTGTATTTAATGCTGTATTTAAATATCTGAACTTAATACTGTTGGATTTCACTACTAAGCGTCTGGAGCTTTTTCTGCATTGAATTATCATTACAATATGTTTAGGATTTCTTTGTTTTGCAACCATTCAACATTGAATTTAAGTTATTTAATTACAAATTGTAAAAGTTCTGTTATATTTCGATTAATTATGGTACGAACAATTTCAGTTAGTCGATTCACTGATATTCACTTTATAATTCTAAAGCATTCTGTTATGGTAAACCGTGCGGGTCAGGAAGAACAAAAAAAAACAATTAAAGTAAAGACTCGCACGAAATTACGTAGCCAAAGGAAGAGATGCCGGGCTAACGTCAGTCGGAGATTGGGCGTGGGAAAGTAATCGAAAGCAAAACCCAAGAAGAAGAAAAATCGCGTCTCTCTGAAATAAAAATTAGTTGATTAGTACAAACAAAGACAGAACATTAGTCTGTCAAACAAAAATAAGAATACATATATATATATATCGATATAAATAATAAAGAAAACACCTTTCTGGTATAAGTAATTGCTTTTCTGTAGTATAATTTCAAAATATGCTTACAAATGAGACAAAGATTAAATTAAATAGTGTTCGTATGCAGCACACAACCACGTAACCGTAGACTT
This sequence comes from Platerodrilus igneus, assembly GCA_036346225.1. Taxonomy (NCBI): domain Eukaryota; kingdom Metazoa; phylum Arthropoda; class Insecta; order Coleoptera; family Lycidae; genus Platerodrilus; species Platerodrilus igneus. The sequence continues at coordinate 2,713,581 of JARFIW010001179.1, read as the reverse complement.
AACACATACAACAAACATATCACTTGATAGTAAATGAGAACCTAGATGAATGATTGTAAATCGGTACTAATAATTAAATATCCTACCCTTTTAGGTAGTATAAGTCGCGTGACAAGAAACACACGATCTCGGGCCGGTATCGGACCACATACATTTTAGTTATTTAAAACCTGCGTAGTTAAATTATATCAGGCTGAAGGCTAGATGATAAAACGTATCAACACCGCTGGGGTGTTCTTAACACTAATCAGTATTAGTAATGTTGGTTAGTAACAATATACAATGTGACAGCCGTAGAAAGTTTAGGAAGCCACGGGATTAGTAAAATGTGAGATTTTCAAAAACTTACGGTTTCCTTCACGAGGATTAAATGGCCAGTAATACACAGCAACCAAAAATTTTAGCGGAACCGGAGAAGTGGGCGTCACCAAACTTGTTTCTTAGTCAGCAGTCTTGAGTGCACACCCAGTGTACGAGAAATGAGTCATCTCACATAGCGTCGAGGAGCGAGAATGTAGGCAGAAAACCAACAACCAATCTAGAAAATTTATCCTAAAACGAGCTAAAAGCAGATTTTAAATTAGTGTTACTCCAACCGTTAACGAATACCCACCCAATACACACAAGAGAAAGTAATTTGAAGGGAGGATGCATGTACCAGCTCGTTTAATTTCTTGTACAATACCCACGGTAATTCTACAAAAGACAGAATCAGTACTCCAACGAAAACCGTTGGTATTAGAAAACAGAATCAATAATTCATAAATAAAATCCCATGCATCGAGTGTTGATAGCCTATCTGTGCAACAAATGTTCCAAGAAGGTACTCGCGAAACTCGTATCAAATTGATAGTATAATCCGGTATAAATAGGGACCGCTTAGAATAAATGATTTAAATGCACCTAACTACAATTAGGAGACCGAAGATTAATGTTCAAACACTAGGCTCGCCAGAACAGGATATGAACTAAGGCAATGATTTTATGGGAACATAGACGAGATAATAATTAATGACTTATCTTAGTCAAGTAAATTTTAAAAGCAAAACTGAAACGTAACAATTCTTTAAATGACCTGGTTTCGCTGTGAACTTGACTGAAATATACTGGCTTTACCCTTTTGTGGTTTAAACTAATTTATGGATCTGAATTCTGTCGTTAATATGTGTTTTATTCTAAATAACTTTCCAATTTCGTGGTTTGAGTTTATTGCATGACGCCTACATTTATTACATGATTATTACATTGTATTATTTTTAGGATTTTTTATTTCAGAGGTATTATGACTCATACATTATCTTCATATTGCATTAACTTATACTAATTTATTTTAAGAAAATTCAATTTTTGTTCTGCTTTAGCTGTACTAACTGCTCCTATTGACATTATAGTTTCTATAACCAAAAGAATTGAAATATGTTTAATTAGTATTAGCTATTCGTGAAATCCATTATACATGGTGCATCAAGAATAATTGTACCCCTTTAAATTTTCTCAATTTGTGGATTCACATTTGATCTGAGATGCCGAGATATCACATCAAAGAGTAAAGTACCCATTGCGTTAATACTTCGGTATTGGTCTAATATAATAATTCGTAATACGAATGTCATTTACGTGTCACAGTGAGGTTTTTTAAAGTTGTCGAGTTTCTACAACAGATGTTCTAAATGAGAAAGGTTGAAATCGATTACTATTTTTGATGCTTTGTTGCATCATGATGCTATTTACCATCTTTCGCTGTCCATATAGGTGAGTATCGGAAGATTTGCCTATTGCCGTTATACCAAGCGTCAGTTAAATGAAGTCAAAATTTTTTCTTTTCTAGAGACGAAAAATTTGTATTCTTGTTAAGCGCTACACTAAATTTGAAGCAAACATTATGTAAAATGTTCATCCATTTGAATGCTTTGTAGTTCTCAAATTTTCACCGTTCTTACTCGTATATTTAATAACAAACTTTCTGCAATTTTCTTCCCATTAGTACTGAAATCCGTTCGTACATATAATAGAATTAAATTCTCGTACAAACGCACCTAAACCAAATAATCCACAGTATTGTAAAGAGGCCATACAATAGATGTAGTAGCAGGTGATTTTATCATTTTTATTGTGTGCTCTGCGGTAGAACCTGCGGTTCGTTAGGCCAGAGCTACGGCGTTACGATGCTGCGATTTTAGTTCGAGACGTGTCGCCCGTATTTACACAGTCAGCTTCTGATTATCTGGGCCTCTAATCTACTTTCCTCGATCTCTTCTGTTAACGTTTTCCTCTTTTCGTTCTTCTCACATATTCCTTGTAATTAGTTTAGGGTAGGCCATAAAATGAGTGACTTGCAATATTTTTTGGAGGTAGCCACAAGAAAGCTTTGTAAGCACCGTTCTCCTCGGGTTATAAAATAATTAAATGTGCTACATTAAGATATTCTTTTAAGGTAGTCGTCGTTTTCTTTTTGTTTGCACCCTTAATTCTGTCGGGGTTTAAAAAGTTTCTTTGGGATTTTTCATGATTTTATGCCGCTATATTTGGTAGTTAAGTTTCCTGCCGGAGGTTAGTAAAGCTCGGGGTTTTCTACTCGCTTTCTGGTTAATCGATATGCACACTTGATCGAAGTTTGTAGAGCAACCGGGCTAGTTAAGTAACTTTACCAAGCTATTAAGAAAGAGATTAACTCTTGATCAATATTCCGTTTGAGTTTTTGAAATACGTTAAAGACTCTCAAGGAATTAAGTGTTTTGTATCGAAATTTTGGACGAATTTCCTAATAAAGTTCTTCTTTTCTAATCAGCAATTACCCAGAGGTGGTCGCGAACGAGACAGGTTAAGATATGTTTATATAAATGCTACTAAAGTGCTCATCGGTCTTCGATGGAATACTTGTTATATAAATATTTACAAATTAGTGAAGGAATGGGTTTGTTTAGTTTTGATACACTCTTAGAATGAATTTATAGTAACAGAGTTACATTAAGCTTTTTAACTTAGTAACGAATGTCATTTAAGCGTTGATAGCATATTTTAAACATACTTGAGTGTTTATTATGTCTTCATTTTCTTAATTTAATAAACATAAGCAAATTACACCATATTCGGACATGTACATCGTTACTCAAGACCATCAGAGGTTATGCTTATTTTCATTATTAGTCAATATGCTTGTTTGCTGTAACTTTCAAGTCTCCTTATTCTGCTCAAGCTATTTTACGTCATCAAACCGTGTACATCCTTCTTGGCTTATAAGTTGTACAAGATATATAGGTATTGGTTTACCATCACAATTTTTCAATCTGCTTTACTTTTCTTCCATTATCAGGTGATACCAGTCTTGAATGTCATAAGCGACGATTTATTAGTCGATCTTTTCTTTTGTTTATATTTCCCTAAGTCATATCATTACTTTTGCTTTATTTTTATTTATTTTCATCTTATAGCTCTTCTTTAAAATTTTATCCATACTAATTAGCATGTTCCCTTGATTGCTTGTGCTATTTGCTAATCTTAGCACGTCTCTTGTGTTTACTCTAAGATTCACTTATCCTCTAATTTTCTAATCGGTTGCTTGGTGAATAAAGTAAAAAGCAATGGAGATAAAGAACATCCTTTCTGCACATTTCTCTACATTTGCCTCTTTCCTAAATCATCTGCTGTGATTTTAGGTATTTTGAATTTTATCTAAAGCATCTTTTTCCATTCTACATTGTCAAATGCAAACCCAGCGCAAGGGTGTCGACCGCGCGGGTGCAGGATTGGAACTTAGCGCCTTTTACTGTTTTTATTGCCCAAACCTAGGAATATCTTTAAGGATTGGTCAAAAACTCATGGTCCTTTTAAATTATTCACGGTGGAGATTAGAGGCAAATAACCTTCCAAATAGACGATTCTGTTGTATATCGTTCATCACATTTACCTTTGAGCTTTGCTAAATTTTACTCAACGGTGTATTTTAACCATTTCTTGTACGATATTCATCGATATCCACAACTGTATGTAAATGTCACTGTCCTCGTATAAGATTCAACTTATCGTAAACAATTCGTGCTAATTATTGGGCTTATTCATGTTGCTATATTCTTTGTCCTATTGTCTTTTACCAAGTTTTCTAAAGTCCAGGTTCTATTCTGTCTTTTCTCTCTGTTATTCTTTATCTTCGGGCTTCTTTTCTTTTAGAAACAATCCATTCTTCACTAGAAATAACTGATGCCCTTAGGTTCAAGCACTTTCTGCTCTTTTGGAAGCAGCCGTTTTTTAACCTTTCCAAAAGCAGCAATTCAAATTACCGTGGTTAGGTTATGTAGAGGATCTAATTAATAAGTTGGAGGGTTTGCTGTCATTTTGGTCCTAGGTCTTGTGGAGGAAGAGAAAGAGACATTGCCAGTCATTCATAATCTTGAGCAGAATCATTCATTAGTTTTGTTTGTACTTGACAGGAAAGAGGAAAGGAACTGCTGCTCTTTCTTGCTCAGCTAAGTACTTCGACAGTTTTTTAATATCAAAGCAGAAAACATGATTTTTGGTTCGATTGAAGGAGACATCACTATTCCAGCAACATTACAATTTGCCAAAGCCGTCGTTTTTTATCTGTACCAGGTTCATCTTGATCCGGTTAGCTTTTTATCTGACACCAAATAGTAGCCTAACTCGAGAAAGATCATAACAAATGACGTATCATCAAGGTTGTATATGTGATTTAGTTTGTCCTCAAGTATTTTATTTTTTCTCCAGCACGTCGTAAAAGTATTAAATGATAAAAGGGCCAGATGTGTTTAAACGACGAGCTCTTTGTAGGGGCTTCATGTTTCTCAGGCTTAACCTGCGTCATTTACAAAAACCTCTATACCAGTAGTGCCTGGGTCTATTATTTTTAAAAGTGTTACCACTGTATTCTGTTCTACGCAGTCACTACAGCTAATACCTCTTCTTAATTCAAAGCAAAACAATTTTTTGCCATCCCTTTTAAATGTTCAGCTTATATTGGTTCGTTCTGTTCCTGGATATCTAATATGTGTCTTATAGAATTTTGAGAGCTTTCTTCGTTGTGTTCTATGCTGTTTTGTTCCTTGATGTGTCTGCATAAAATTTTTTTACCAATATGAAGCTCTTTCGATACAGCTCGCACGGATTTCTCCTCAGTAATCATTTTTGTAGCTTCATCAAATAAATTCTGTGAATAGGTCTTCCTTGTTCTTTTACTTTTGTATTTACGCACCGTTTTTATACTTTTACTAACGTACAACAAATTTCATACTTCACACAGTTTTTATATCAAACCAAACATGAACAAACATATAGCTGAAGATTATTTTTGGTTAGATTAGGTAACTTTACAGCTGATTTAGCAGTGTCTGCAACATAAAAACATTGAATAGGTCACAATGTTGTTTTTTGGTTATTCAAACTCTAAAATAATAAAACTGGTATTTAAAACAACAGAAAACCGTAGGAACAATTATTACTTTTTAACGTATCTTATTAGTCTCATCAGCCGTATCATACTAGCTCCACAAACATGAGAAAGTAATTGTCATAGCACAGTTGATATTTTTTAAATCTTTCTGTACGAAGACCCCTCATTAAAAATTCCTATTTGAACAAATAACAAAGTTCATCAAAAGTTTGCAATCTTGACGAAAAGTATTTGACAAAAAAAAATCGATTCAGTTTATAATTTTTCATGTATCAATCTAGTGCGTGTTATATTGCCAACAAAAATATAATACATTTCCTAGTACGTAACGTTTTTCTTTGTAAGTTTTGGCCATTCATAAATATCATTTTTTAGGTATATCACATTAACCCCAATTGACCCTATAATTCGGTCTATTTGAAGAAACGCAAGTGTAACAAAAGTTAATTTTAAAATGTTTCTTTGATTCTGCAGTCGCTTTACTTCGGTGTTAGTGGTCAAAATTTTTTGATTTTGCAAATTACTTGCTTGAGTTGTTTGAAAATTTGTATCAGTTTTAAATTTTTCAACAATGATCTTAGCTTCCTATACGATATTTTCAAAATTTTCATCGGATCTGTAGTTTTGAACGAAATCTATTAAACTTTTAAGTTTGTTGAAAGGTTCTGTTAAATTCTATTTTTAAGCTTGGAGTATCTTACTGACAACATTTACTTTAGTAAAATATCAAACCAGATTATCACTGAACAAATAAATGTGAAATTCTGAATTTTCAATGCTAATAAGGAGGCTCTGTGTTGTGTATCGTGATCCAAATTCTGGTGTGTATTAATCTCTATTAGTGTTTCAAAGATGTTTGATAAATAAAACCTTAAAAGAGTTACATCATCTTTTCTGCTAGACCACCTTGTCATTCAAAGCCAGAAGATTTAAATTAGGCAAATGTTTCTTGATTATGATCCATCGTTTTGTAGAGTTTGAAAAAAGACGTGGATTTCTTGTGCAATATCAAAAAATGTGGTGCTACAGACGTATGATGTAGAAGTCATGAACTACAAAAGTTAAGAACAAGGGTTCTAGAAATATTAGGGGAAGAAAGACATCTTTGAAAAATAGTCAAAAAATAGGAGAGATATGATGATAAACACGCTCTAAAGTATGCAGGAATAGCGCGGGATATATCAGAAGCAGAGAAAGGAGAAAAGGTAGGTGGAGGTATATCTATATTAGACTATTTCTCACAATTAATGAAAGATATGGGCCGTGCGAATTTGAGGGAAACGTGTGGGTTAGACCAGAATAGGAAACATGAAGACCTAATGATGATTTTGATGATTATTATAATGATCAAAAAATCTATTGTTACATAGAAAACCTTGATAGCGTTGTTGATACCTAGATTTAAAGTATAAGTGGGACAAGAAACAAGAAACGTCCTGAGATTCATGTCCAATATTTTTTGCAAACCAAAATTTTTCCTTTCATGTTGCTCCCATTATCATAACCCTGTCGGTGCAAACAGTGAATATCTAAACATAAACCGTCAAACAGTTTAAATACAAATTTAAATAAACCTTCACCTGTTGTATTGGTTATGGAATAAAATGCTTCAAATTATTTCAACTTTGAGTGTTTTTTGTTAAAACAAGTACATCTAAGGATAACACTAAGTTGCTCGGTATGACTAATATCGGGGTGCAATCTAATATTATACAAATATAATTTGAATGCCTTACCGTAATTTGAACTTTTTGAATACATTTTTATCCAGCAATCCAAGCAGCTTATTTTGACAATTTTTTTCTTTGAGATTTATGCTTATTGAACACGATTTACGTATTCACGCATTACAGGATCAAATAATGCAATTATTTCGACTGTTCTTTAAAATTACCATTTTCACGTTCAAATAATTTTTTTTATGTTTTTTGAAAAGTTAGACATTGCTAAGATAGAACTTGATCACAGCAATGATTTTTTTATAGTAGCCGACAGAAGTATGTATTCAAAAATTTTTGACCGTTTTTGTCGGTTGGAAAATCTTCATCAAAGGAGCGGATGAGTCTTTTTTCTACTAATAATCGGACTTCAGAAATATCGACGGTGCATGCGATCGCTACCGCGGAAACCGTGCATCAGCTAGCGGACATTCGAAAACTTCTTCACTTTTCTTCGCATCAGTTTGCGACGAGCTTCAAGCTTGTCTCCTATTGTTGCGCGACGCTGCACGGAAAAACGCGTAGAAAAACGTTGCATGAGATTAATTTCATGTATTCAAATGTACCAGCGCTCCCATAAACGAAGCGAATCGTGGCTCGGCACCGACCGTACTAAGAAAATATCGTCGTCCACTGATGCGCAGAACTGCAGGAGAAGCGCGGAGCGGTTTTCAAATGTCCGCCAACTGATACACGGTTTCCGCGGTTGTGTTCTTACGCGCAGTCGTCACTACTTCAGGTCGATTTAATACAGTTTGTCAAGTTGCACGAGTTCTTCGTAAGTATGGTCTCGATAAGAATATCTTTAACTAGTAGTTTGGATGAAGAAATGATATTCATTGCATGTACTGTAGATGCAGTGGCAGCTAATATAAACAAGAATCGACAAAAATAGATTCGCAACATAAATTTAGAAAGGTGCAAATGTGGGAAATTTCATCATCTTCATTTGAAGTTGTTGAAAAGATGAAAAAAATTTGTTCAGTATTCGCGAATGACTATCGTGATAAATATACTGGCCTTTGTCGATTTTGAAACAAAAAATATGATATGACGTCGCACTTGATTATGATAATTAGAATCTGCAATGTCGTACAACAGCTATTTAACAGTAAATAAAATTATACACTGTCACGTAAAACTGCTCGAGATGATCGTATTCAATCACAAATGAAACGATGCACGCCGAAGAGAATTTCTTCGAGTGGGATTCTAGCTCCGCAATCCCATGCACCGCACCACGTCGCGCTACGTTTCACTTCGCGTAAGTGTGTGCCGATACTTTTAAATACATAGAATTAATCTTAGGCCATGTTTTCCACCGTGCTTCACCGTGCACTGTAGAGCATCATTGAGCAGCGATCTTTTCTTTGCAACAGTCCTTCGGTTCACTTTAAGTGAGCGCTTATACATTTAAATGCATGCGATTAATCTCATGCAACATTTTTCTTCGTGTAGTGGCGCGTATCAGTGGACGACAATCTTATTTTAGAAGTAGTGTTAATTCATTAAATTGCAATATCAGTTTCTGGTTCCAGTGCAATAAATTACCGTCTATCATTGTGAAATTGGTTGGCGTATTAACTACTTCGTGGTAGAGGATTTCAACATTGTAACAATATGCGCTGCACTTGCTTTTTCTTCCAGTTCAGTTCTTAGGAATTTTACGTTTTCAATACTTATTATAAAATCCTGGGTCAAATGATTATGAAAAATATCCAATTGATTTTTGCCAAAGAGCCGTAAGTAAATAAAAGAATAAAACGTAGAACTTTCTCTAACTCTCTACTCGTTTTGCATGGAGCATGATGTATACAAATCCGACAAACCCCATCAACTATAATTTGTCCACTCGTGTCTCTTCTTTTTCGCTATACAAAGGTGTTCCATTCCTACTTTATAATTATTAGTAAATCATTTAGTTTTACCCAAATATTTACTCTCTTTTTAGGCATGGGCTTCCTTACTAATAGTTATTTATCTCTCAAATTTTCGAATACCTTTCAGTAATTCATTCCTCCTTGGCTGCTCTACATTATTTATTTTATTGTAAAGATGTTTATAGATTATACTCTTCAACTCATTTTTGAAGTTCTTTTATTTCCCGCTTTCATCGATCATATTTACTGTATCTCGTTTCGCCCAAAGATTTTCTACAAACTCGTATTTCTGTATTCCTGCTAACCCGTACTCTTTTTACCTGGTTATCGATTTTCCTTTGTTATTAAGACTGTTTGCAATATGGTTCTAGATTTGTTTTTCTGCCTTTCCTTGCAAATTCTCTAAATTCCACCTTTTATTTGTTTGTCTATGTTTAAAACGAAGTTGGCATTTCATCATAACAAGTTGTGATCACTAATCTAATAAATGCTTCTGAATACTTTTTGCAGTACTTTATTTGATATGTAAATTAATAAATATATTCAATCCGGAGCTTTCTTACGTGTATATAATCTGTTGTTATAATTTCGAAAAGGGTTTTTGCAATTAACAGTTCATACTTTGTGTAGTACTGCATTGACCATCGTGCATTGCCATTTCCTTTTTTTTCCGCATTCAATATGCTCGTGGAATTGAGCCCCTTTCTCCTTTATCGGCATTAGCATTCCAATCTCCCATTATTATCAAGGTTTCATCTCCTTTAACATATTTTATCGAATCTTCTATTTATTCGTAAGCAAGCTCTAATTCTTCCATCAACATGGCCAGCTATTGAAGTTTAGATATATACTGTTGTAGTTGATACTGTCACGGGTAAAATGAGCGTGGTGACTAAATCTTTATCCTGTTGATACGGGGACTGCCAACGTCAGTGGTACTGGAATGGATTCTTATAGAAGAATTATAAAAGAAGTTAAAGAAATTCGAAATAAAAATAATACAGGAATAAAAATAATAAATAAAAGGGCTAAATACAAAAAAGACGTACGCTACATTATCACGTACCCCGAAAGCCTTTTCTCTGTCAAAATTGAGGGGCGCCAAACTATCTGTCACAGCAATCTCTTTTAATATTATTACAATTCAGAGGAAAGTTATTCCGCATAGATCTCTATTGGTTCAGTATCTTAAACTTTGTCACATTACATTTACCTTTCGCTAACATATCTTAAAACACTTATTCATTCTTCGGTTATAATTAAATAAAATACTTTCCAAATACGATTCCATCACTGGGGAAGCTGAATATCTTATGTGAATGTCTGTTGATGTCCCTAGTTTTTAAATAAATTCAAATAAAAATTCAATGTAAACCTAAGCTCTATTAACATAAAATAATTTCAAGTAAAACTACAAATATACTTTCTTAAAAATACAATTTCTTTACCTCAATTTTGGGTATGTATTGCAAAATAACAAAATTCTAAAAAACCCTAAATGTACTCCATCAGCAATACTATCACTCCACGCTTTTATGTCTTCAAACAGTTAAGTCATCGCTTTTTGTTATATTATATTATTGTCTTTTCTAAAATACTAATTGTTCATGCTTTAAGTAACACTAAATTCTGCCAATAAAAGTTACATTTAAATTCCCATACTTAAATATTTCTAAATATTTTAAAATATTCCAAACTTTCCTGTACAATGTTATCATGCTTAAATTTTAACCAACACTTATTCTGTCGGTAAATCATTGACCAATAAAAATAATCACTTATATGCTTGATTAACGTTTTATATTATGTTTACAACCAAAACTTACATATACATAAAACAATATATAACCATAAAAACTTTTAATTACTCACGGGTTAATTCACATATTCTAAGATTAAAGTATCAAGAAACACCAGTCTTCAAGTGTTTAAATACCTCCATTTTTTGGCCATCAAACAACAGCTACCTTGACTCACCACAACTCAAAATTCCAGCTTAATGGAGGAGTGAACTATCCTATTAAGAGTGAACTATCTCAGTACCAACCCTTTTAACTGGTCGCAACGACGACAACTTCATCCACAGGTGCATTGAAAATATCTTGCTGATGCAAGGGTAAGTTAAACATTTAATCGTATGTTGCATTTATTGTCCTTGCTGGACATCCATATTTATTTTTTTCCTTCAAGCTGTGTTGCGTTCCACATTACTTCTAGCTTAATAGCATACCAACCCCCAACCCCGTGGTCACGTGCGTCTTATCAGTATTCGCTCGTAATTACATTTTCGATGCTTTCTTATTACCCGTTCAAATAACTAATCACTCATCCTCCGTCTGTCTAACCACTATTATTTCTCTCACTTTAAAATTCTATCGCGTGAAAGGTACATGATTCTCTTTAGTTTATACGACGTGCTTAATTTTTCTTGTATACCTACGTGTGTTAATACATTGTAACCTATTGTAAAAAAATACTAAATCATTTCCAAATCTAATATGCATTTTACATTGTATTAAAGTATGTTTGGAGTTTTCCTTATATACAACATTGAATTTAATTTATTTAACCCAAAATTTTAAGGTCTCTTATATTTGGGATGTATATTTTGTATTCACTGTTATTTACTTAAAAATTATCAAACTTTCTTAAAAAGTGACGTGATTCCACTATGAAAGTTTACCGTTGTAAATGTTTTGTTTACTTCTTTGTGGTTTAAATTAATTTACAACCTTAAGTTTTGTTTCAATATCTATTTAACGTAGATAAAACGATAATATTTGTTCTTTTCAAGTTTATAATGTGAATAGAACTACTAATTTATTGTAGTTCCACGCTTTCTGAACACTATTATACACAAATCAAAATTCAATATTTATTTGTCCAATTAAGATTAATTTTTCCTCTTTTATGTCCGGTTTTTGATGTTACGCCAAAGCGTTACAATATTCATGCTTGTGTTCATCCCAATTAACATAATGCTTACACCGCGTTGTTTATGAAAATATATCTGCAGTCTTATGTTTTCTATTGATTATAAATTTCACACCTCCGCGTGCTTAACTTCTTGCAGGAGAATCTTACTTATATTTCTCTGTCAAAGTTGTTTGCGTTTTTCTATCGATATTTACACATACCCACAATATATATTTCTAACTTATTTCCTTTCGTCTTGAGGCTTCTAATCTACCAACTCCATTTAGACTCCTATCTTCGTACACTCCTATTTGTGGAATGTTAGACGCTTAGTTTGTATTTCTTATGATAATCTTCTACTAATACATCTTATAATTAAGCAAATTATTTAAAGTCTTAGATAATTTATGACTTATCTGTACAAAGTAACTCCAATATAAGATTCAATTTTTTATTTGTTTTTGTGAAAAGGTAGAGTTGGTTCAGACTGTAATAGCGGAAAGAGAATGTGCGCGTTTGATTAATGGTTATGTTCAAAGCTGCTTAACAATAGTTTACAACCCACTCAGCTGTACATACCTCACATGCAGCTTAAAGATTAAGAAATTTATTGCGAGCATCTGTACTAGGTCCTGATAAAAGACTATATTTTGATCGTCACCCCGCTATTTCATGTTTGGTTCCTAGTCCATTTCGAACGCACAGGAGCGGTATTAGCACGTAATAGCCTCAAAAGTATATAAGCAGCGAGCTATAGACCCGAGGGATTATTATTTACTTACACGTGTGATAAAATTTCTTTTGTAGACATTCATAAAAAGTTGAATGCCCATTTTGCAAAATTTTTACTCTTTAAGCTCATATTTGAGGATCGGATGACATCATCAGGGTGCGTCTATTATTCTCACTTTTAGGAGAGGCGTGACTTATCCTCTACATTAATATGTGATGCAAAAATGTTATGCTTTCAGGGCTGGGAAGAACTATATATGTAAGAAAGGGACATTTACTAACTTTCAGGTAACGTGTTTCGGTTACTTAAAATGTTGCAGAAAGGATAGCTAAGATAGCAATAAACACTAGGACAGAAGTTAAAGTTAGTAGGGGTAGGCAATGGCTGAAGTATATAGGCTATACTTAAGCAGCTGTATGTAAAAATTGTTACACTGCAATAAAGGAGCTATCTCAGGATAGCAAACACTGAAGAAGTGCATTATACCAACTTTATGGTCGAGACTATAAAAGATTTTTATTGTTAGTTGTGTGTAAGAGCGATTTTTGGTTTAAGTTCGACATTAAGTGGTATGCAGCTCACTAGAATAGTTGAGAAAGGTTTTTGCTGGAAAGTATAACAGATATGAATTGGGATGGATTAACCTGTGATAAGTATCTCAAGATTTAGCGCATAAAGGAAACTCCGAACATGGAGAGATGAACAAAGTTTCGAGGGCAATTCAACGTGTGTATGCTTGAATTGAATAGATAAAATTAGTGGCAAGTTAGTTGCAAAATGGTGGTGGTATCAACCTAATAAAAACTTCTACATTTATATAGAAATTATTGGTTTGTTTTCGTGACGGTAAATCATTTTTGTACATGTCAGGTTACCATTAATATACGAACCGAAACTAAATGATCGAGTACACATTTTTATTCGTTTAACAATTTACCAAATTGACGTCGTAAAAATTGCGGTACTAGCTTGTGATTTACAACCTCCTCAAGTATTTCTCTCTACTAAAATTACAAAATACAATTTTCGTCAAAGACGTAAAACGACATAAATTGTTTTGTAAAATTGTTAAAGCAGTAAAACCTTGTCATCATTTACTTTAGCCTTGCTCTTGACACATGACAAAAAATCAATAAATTGTTTGGATTTTAGAGCAATTATTGAGTAATTTCTGCTTGATATTGTAACTGGGGCTTTACGAATATACAACTTATACATTGAAGCTATAGTGCAGGAAACCGTTTTCGATTTATAAAAAAAGCTATCGAAGTGTAATTTGATTTTTACTGCGGTTATTGTACGATAGGAAGGCTGTACTGTAAATACATAGATGTGTATTCTATTTCTGAAATATTTTTTGCCATTTAAATTGTAAGTTAAACAACTGTGCTCTAATTATACCTGTAAGTAGAAAATCCAGCACAAAAACCAATCAAATTTCAAGTATTTTACGGAACTTTTACGTGGGCAAATTTCCCAGCTTGAATTCATTATCAAATTTTATCGAAATGTGGTTATAATTTTTGGAGTTTAGCTGTTTCTGGAATTTGGGGTATTAAAATAAAATTCTTGCAGTGAAGCAAATAACTAACCCTTTGCTTTGGTGACAGAAAGTGTTATAAAACACTTCTTCAGCCTATGTAGTTTTGCGATTCTTTTGGTTTTTAAATATACCAGAGTCAGGACAGCGTATTTGGGATGTACTTCCCTTTCATAACGAGAGTTCAAATTTACGGCCGTCGTGATTAATCAGACTTAAGTCTTGATTTCTTTTATTGGGATGTTTAAAGGAAATAGTGAACAAGCATCGCCATAAGCAGCTTGGAACTTCTTTGCGAGCACATCTGTAAAACTGTTGAACGAATTAGTGGTAGTAAAGATACACTGCCTCTAAAGCATTCTTTTATAAACAGACGCACCATTGCATAAGTTGGAGGAACATTATTTGTTTTATTTAAGTATTAACAATTTTGTTCTTATACGAACAGTTGGGCAATACGTAGCCTTTTTAATTATATTGTTAGTTACTGTCCTATTTTTCATAAACTCTCGGCTCATGTGTCGTTTAATTTTTTATTCTACTCGACGCAAATGATTTAGGTGAACATAATTGGTAAACCTAGGTACTTCTGTTTGAGAATCCTTTCGGTAGTTTACTAATTCGTTCTGGAGCGCGGGGATGTTTTGTTGTATTTTTGTTTAGGCCGCTTCCAATTTACTGCTATATCCCATGTCAGTTACTTATTATCAGGGGACGGGGCTTCCTCCGACCTCAATTCCCAATTGCCAACGACCTCCAACATCCTGTGAGACACTTCAGTGACATCGATAAAACTGCTACCTCTATGTCATTCAAACGTCGGTAAATCGTTGCTGTTTAACACGCTCAAATCCCATTCTGTTAGGTCTATGACTCCCATTCGTTCTCTATCGGACGGCTCTATAATGGGAACTTGTGATTAAGATCCCCCAACGATTATCTTTAGGTTTTTCGCGTTTTTTCGTATTACATCTTCTAGTTACGTTATTAAATCTTTGGTCTGTGGGTTTTCGCGTCGCGATTCGACGTGTGGGAGATACGAGCTTATCGTGTGAAAAGTGTTTGTCCCAGTTTTTATTTCGGCCGCCGTTAAACAGTCGCTTGATTGGTTATTTAAAATTATCCCCGTCCATAGCCTGTTATTTATTATTAAGCCGTTGCGCGGCCGCTCGCTGTTTGATTGTAAAATGGTGACGACCCTCTAAAAACCCGTTATCTTATGGTTATATAGATGCGAGTCCTGTATAAACCCAACGTCGATCTTATTTTCTGCGAAGTTTTACAAACCCGCTAGCCTCCCCTGTACCTTTTTCTAAATTGAATTGGGCGCGTTTAATATTCTTTCGCTTTTCAATATTTGTATGGGCTTCACAATCCATAATCGATGTTATGTATGATGTCGTTCTTCAGTCGTGGCATCGTGGGGTACCTACTCAACCTGGCGTCATGGCGCGAATCGAGCTTTGCGCCACCGCTCACTTTGTCGTTTGCCCTTGCGCACACGTTACAGCAGGAGACTGCCTTCCGACAATTCGCGAACTCATGCCCGAGCTCAGCGTACCACTGTACCTTCTCCCTGCAGTTCATCGATCTATGATCGTACTCGTAGTATCGATAACACTGCGTCATCGAAAAGTGGCCCCGAGCCCACACTCGTCGCCACCTGATGTTTTCAGCTAGTTTACGCCTTCGAAGTGTGGGGGTTATTTCGAAGGGATCCCTAGGGCTCTTTCCGGCAAACCGAAGCTTCCCTCTTAAGTGGTCTTCTAGTTTCAAATCCCCCAAACCGGGATTCTGGCTCGCGATCAACTTGACAAGCTCTTCTGTCTTCATCCTTGTTTTGACTCCCGGGAGAACGATATATGGACCCCTCTTCTCGATGCATTTCGCTACCAGTTCCTTGCAGTCCCCTCCGACCTTGGACTGCAACTTTTTGGCATCTACATGACTAGCACACTCATCAACAACACCTCTTCGGCATGTTGTTCAAGCTCCTACAGCAACAAATTCATCACGAACGGGATCGACCTTCTTCTTCACTATAGACATCACGTCCTCCTTCGCTGCTGGATTCTTATCGACCCGAACAACAAACGTCGACGTAACCCCTACAACTGCTGCAGGGTATGGTGTCTCGCTCGACACCGGCGCTTCCTAACTCCTGGAACCCTGGTGACCTGAAACAGTACAAGGTGCTCGCACAGCTGACCGATCCTGAATTATGTTGAGCTTCGTTGGATGAATTGACCAACAAGTCAAACACGCGTTTTTGCGTGGTGAATTAAAAGGGTGATAAGTGAAAGTGGAACTTATGTTAGATAAATCACGGGACTTCTCATTCCCGTGATTTATCTAGTGTGCCAAGAAAATGACGTGTTCTACTGTGTCGAGGAAATAATTAATCTATCAGTAAAGTTAATCTGAAAGCTCTTAAATTACAAATTGTGTGTACGATTCTGAGATTCTGTTACTGTATTTTGGCTGATGCTTGAATATTATGTACATTCGAACTTGTAAATATAATTATAGTTGTTTCGTAGAGCGATGAAATTAGTTATTTATATTTAACGATAATATTATTGGAAAAGAAGTTTGAAACATTTGAATTGCTAAATGTGCATGTATATCTCACCAATGCCTATTGAAGATGATAAATCCACCTTAGTGATTGATGATGAAGTTATACACCGCGTGAACTGTGAGCCTCTTTCTGACTTATTACAATTGATTTTCCAATGTTCCACCCGAAGGTACTACATTGGTCAGGAATCGAGTTTTCTTAACCTGGAAATTTTGAATTTTGCCGAACCCTTACTGTTCCAAGGAAGCTAGGGAACTTTAGCGCGCGTGACAACACACACACGAGACCTCATTTTACCTCCCATCTAAATGAGAACGTATTTCTGTGAAAAATGTTCGCCTAACTTTTTTCAAACGGACCGTGTCGGTATTCGAACCCGGAACCTTGAGCATAGTAGTCACACGCATACCAACTACGCCACGGAGCCGCCGTCTTTCTGAGTTAGCAAAATTCCCAAATTATCTACAATTGTGCCATTTTAATGCATAGAGAATACCTGATCATATAGTAGACTTTCAACTGTTATTTGATAACTCGACTATTTGATGGATTATCGGGGGGGGGGGGGGAGCTATCTATCTAATTTTAAAATTATCGCTCAATCAAATTCAAATAATGAACGTTTGTTTGAATTTTTATTTATTAAGTTTTCAAGGTTAAAATTGCTTGTGAGCGTCATTTATTGTCTGCCTGAAGCGGACTACTTTGTTGCGCTTTAGGGTACCATCAAACAGCAGAGCGCTGGATATTCAAACTGTATTATCATGGGCGATTTTAATACTTGCCTTTTAAAAAATGATCACCGCGCGTGCAAACTCAAGGATATTGTTTCTTTTCTTAATCTATTTCTACTGTCTTCTGATCCTACACATCACTACAGCGAACACCCAAGCCGCCTCCTAGATCTAACCATTGGTTCTGAACTCAGTAAAGTTATGGCATATAATCAACTGTTAATTCAAATGATTTGAAAGTAAAGCTTGAATTGCACCACCGCAAAACAGAAAAAGCTCTAAAAGCAATGCAAGATCATAAGAACTCTACTCTCCCTGGCAGTACTATATTTACGTGTTCAATGGACCTACAGCAAGTTATTTTTCTAGCTTTTCTACAGCACTCGCAAATGTTTTATTTAAGTCAGTTATTAAATTTCAACTTTAGCATTAATCTGAGAGATAACGATGCTACTTTTATGTATTTATGGCATGAAAGGAAGAGGTGATAATGAGATCGCCTCATGTATTTTTAAAATATTAACTGCAGAAATTCGACGTAAGTCTTTAATTATGTGGAGCGATAACTGTTGCGGACAAAACAAGAACAAGATGATTGTTTTTTTTGTGTTAGCGAAAGGCAAATTTAATGAAATTAATCTTAAATTTGCAGTCTCTGGGAACTTATTTTTGAGTTGTGATCGCGATTTTGCACTAAATGAAAACCCTAAGAAAGTGTCAAAATGCATGATACAGAGGGATTTAGTTGAAATAATCGTACATTCACGACATATTGAACCTTTCCAAGTTACGATCATGAATACAGATGATCTTTACGATTTTAAACATATTGCTAATTCCTGTATCAGTACAACAAAATTAAATCTTATCAAAGTTCAGTGGATACAACTAAACACTGACAATTTTGGTCTAGTTAAAACCCGACAATGGTTCCATGATTTGGAACCATGGAAGGTATATAATATTTTGAGGAAGGACAAACTATGACAAAACTACAGACTATGGATTTACCATCTCTAGAGACTACCGACCGCATTTCTGATGAGAAGAAGAATATATACCAAATGCTTCTGTATCTTCAAAACGATAAACAGAGAGAGTTTTTTATTGATATTTTAGCTTAAAGTGTTAAGTAATATTTTAATTTTTTGCTGGCACGTTCAGCCATTTTTAAAGAAAGTTACTAGAGACTTTCACCCTAGGGTTTTTGAAAAATCGGTGTTTGAATATTTGTCAAAAAAATAGAATAAGGAAAATATTTTATTTAATTTATATAAAATTAAAAAAACGAACTCAACATCAAAGTCAAAATATGAAAAATTAAGGATTACACATTACTTACACAAAATACCGAAAACTCAAACAGAAATTTCAAATTTCAAATAATATTTATATTTATTTCACTAATTTTAATTTTTCCTAAGAAAATAGAATTTTAAAAACAAAATATCCACTGAACGCTGGCCAAGTTTTGTTCTTATTTTGGATACAATTTTGTCTGAAATTGAAATTCTCGTTCATTAGCTACTGAGCTTGGTTTTATACTTTTCAGGGTATCAAATAACAAATTCAAGTTTTTGGTTCATGTACTCTTTGCCTCAAATAATAAAAATTTAGCTTTCAGTGTCTTGGATTTGAAAGTTTTCTTCAGGGTTTTCAAGAAACTTATGAATTGATTTTTCCATGGTTTCCTTTAACAAAGTATTACTCTGAGGAGTAGTTTCTTCGATTTGCTCTTCATCAGGGTCGGTTTCCACAAAGAATTTGGAATTATTCTAATCAATATTTTTCCAGATAACTTAATAATTTTGATTTTTGAATTTAAAGAACGTACACTAGATTTTTTGCTGCACTGGAAATGTTTTGTAGATTTTGCAAATACAGCAAAAGAATTGTTAATTCTACTTGTCTTTATTCTTGAATTCGTTCTTCTAAAGCATATAATAATTTCAAATTTATTTCAGTGTTTAAATTTTTTTAGTTCATTTAACAGAATTCAAATATACTTTCACTTGTTAATAAATTGGCATCTCGTCGCCCTAAGCCTTCAGCCGCTATACGAATCGGTCCCAACACTTTATGAAGTACCAAAAGTTTAGGATATTGTATTGAGCTTCATTCCACATAAAAGAAGAACCAATATCATTCAATGCTAAAATAATACATTCTTTTACTGCCAGAAATCTTCCAATCACGTCGTCTATACTATTTCACATTGTTTTGCAGTCAAGAATTAAATTTAATTTCATTCCTTTTTCTTGTTTGATATAATTTTGAAGAATAGTGTTTCTTACTGAAGATTTTCTAAAAAACATACAAATTTTTCTAATTTGTGAAACTAATTGTTTGTAATTGTCAGACAAAATAGGAATAATCGTTATATCCGTTTTTATCTTCCGATTCCTCACTTGAGACATCTACTTCGGTTTCAGCTTCAGCCATGTCTCTATGTTTATATAACACACCGGCAACTGCTAAGTGGATGGCGTGTGAATAGCATAGTTGATTAATTATAGATGATAATTTGCCAATTTGCACCATAATTTGTTGCTGCAACTATGTCAGTTTCTAGGTTCAAGTTGAAATTGTGTACCCTTCAGATACTAATTCTAATGTTCTCCAAGCATCATAGGAACCAGCTATTGACACTAATCCCAAGTTGAAATCTTTGCCAAGTGGTGTACATTAATGTTTAAATTTCCATAATTTTTTTGCTAGTCCACTCGTCTAAAGTTATAGAGAATTTTTTCCTATTCTTTTTTATTGAATCTAATTCAATAATAGTTTCACGTTTGGCATTGTCATACAACGCAGGAATAAGATCCATTACTCAAGAGTTGTTTTTTGGTAATGAATATCCTTGTAGTTGAAGAGACTCGTACGAATAAGCTATTTGTAATGATATTAATAGAAAATCCATCCATTACTGTAAGTTTTAATATGATTTCTTTTAAACTACTCCTTTTCACTTTCATAAAATTCAAAATATTCGTTTGTTTTTGAAGAAGAGGAAGATCCAGGCACTTTTTCTTCGCCGATCGTTTCTGATTTCTTTCCGATAATTATTCTATAAATTGCTTTCAAATTATTATGTAAATCGCTCGTAGACGATGCTTTGTAGCTCAACATTTTATAACAATGGTGGCAGATGGCCTCGTGTATCCCTAACTTTTTGAAACTATTCCAAACTTCCGACTTATTCATTTTTATCTAAAAATGAAATTAATGTTATTAATTAAGTAGATATTTTTGAAGTTTATTTTACAATTTTATTATTTTAACTATTAATATTAATGCAATGTAAAGAAATCTACACATTTTTTAGGAATTTAGAAAAACACGCATCTTGTAAATGTAATTCCGAAGCTTGATGTAGACAATTTATCTCGCAATGTTGCGAAAGAAAATATGGATTACTATAACATCCTGTGTTTTATTTAAAATCCCAGAACTTATTATTTTACATTAATTTTTGAGGGAAGAAATTTATATAATAAATTTATAATAAATATTAATACTTATATTATTTTTACTAAATATAACAACTTTATATTTTTATTTCCAGTTTTCACTTTGCAAGATTAAGTGAACCTGTTGTGACTCGTGACGGATTGCGCATATGTACTAACATAAAATAATTCAGTTAGGCAGGCAGGCAATGTTGAAAAATATGTCTGCTGCTAGGTGCCCGTTGCATAGAATAAGTTAAATAAGTTAAGTATTAATTTTTACATAATAATTGAATTCTTTTAAACCGGTTTTCGTAATTTAAAAACCGATTTACAAATGTGACCAATTTATTTTAAAAACCGTTTTTTAAACCGGGTTTGAAAAACTGTCAAACCCCATTTCATCCTTTCTAATTTTACTTAATTATGAATAGTTTTTTTTTTGTTTAAATTGCAATTTTTTAGCGAAAATGCAATATGTTTGTTTTGTATCTATATTCTATTTTAATTTTAAAAGCTATTTACTGATATTTGAAAATAAAATCCATTGTACAAAACAAAAACGCTTTTTTTTGGAAATTTTGTGTTTGAAACATACATCCTTTTTTAATTCCACTCTTCAATTTGTTTATTATTTTTATTACATGCATATATGTATAATTATATACAAGTTCTGAATAAAGAAGATATAATAATAAATTATTAAAAGTATTGAGTCGGCGATAAAAATTATTGTTTGTTGTAAAAAAATTCCAAAGGTTTTAAAAGACATTATCTTACTTGATTCCATAAGGTTTATAATTTTTTGAGTGAATTGTCTCCACGTAGTGGTTAAAGTGGCTCAGCCGGGAATGTCTTTTCAACCGAAAATTGACAGGTCCGAGTGTTTGTTTAAAATTTTGACGCCTTCATGATAGTAGTTCTGCTCCGTTATCATTAGACCACCTATTCAGGGTGATTTTTTTTTCATTTTTTCTATGGGCATCTTGCAAACTGTTAGATATAGAGATACACTCAAATGGGAAAAGTAATGCGGTTTTGTTATTCATATCACGTGTGTTTTTGTGTTTTAGAAAAAAATCTACGGATATCTAGATATTTTGAAAAAACTAAATATTGCAATTTTTACAAATCCATGTAAGCTTTATTATTGACATTAGAGTAATAATGTAAATAGAAAACTTGTAGATGTATTTTTGTTGAATAAGAGCGAATAGCTCAAACAATTATAATTTTTTAGTTTCATAGATACATAACCTGAATTTTTTAAAAATGGAACGCATAGTTGGCTTTTGGCCTGTTTAATAGTTTATGTTTTGCCGATTTCACTGATATAGCACATCATGGAGTTATTTTTGTAAATGACCAAAATCTTGAGTTTTCTTTGTTTTTCTTAATGAAATAGCTTATATTTCAATATACAATCACAAAAGCAGACTTAACGGCTGTATTTCTTTATCATAACAATTCTGGATAGCTATTTTTAACAACAAACTGGTAACAGAACAAATTAACTAATTGACAAGATCATTCAAATAACAACAATAATATAAAATTTTAAATTATACAGATTGAAAATCACAAGAACCCAAAGTATAATGAATGGAAACAAAAATAAAATACGACCGAACACAAACTAGATAAATACTGTAATTATAAATTACAAATGCTCAAAAAGTTCACCAATTTGAGCAATATATAGCTTACACCTATTAACAATGAAATGTTTTACTCTTCTTAACAAACGGCTAGTAATGCTCGTATGAGAATTTAGTACAGCTTCACTTAGTTGTGCTTCTGTATGATATTTTTTAATATATACTTTCTTTTTAACATATCAATAAAAAAAATCTAATATTGAAAAACAAAGTGCGTATTAAAAAATATCTTACACAAGCACTACTACGTGAAGCAATACTAAACGCTCATAGAAGCATTACTAGCGTTCGTTGAGAAGAGGAATACATTCCATTGTTAAAAGGTTTAAGCTAATATTGCACAAAATGGTGAACTTTTTGAGCATTTGTAATTTATAAATACAGTATTTATCTATTTTGTGTTCGTTCGTATTTTAGTTTTGTGTTTATTTATTATAATTTAAAAGTTCTTGTGATTTCCAATCTGTATAATTTTAAATTGTATATTATTGTTGTTATTTGAATGATCTTGTCAATTAGTTAATTTTTTCTGTTACCAGTTTGTTTCTTACATTTACGTGTCATTCTTATATTACCGTCGACGCGGTATATGCGACACAAAGACAGTTGATAACGCTAATCTATAATATGGAAATTAGCGCGCCCATCTGTCAATGACGTCACACAATATGCAAATTATTACACGTAATGACGAAATATTCAAAATTCATAAAATGGATTATAAAAACGGAGTACTCACATGAATAGGTAAAACTTCCTACATAATCACTTCCTGATGGCAGTTCGTGGCTTCCTTCAAGATAATTTAAAGATGGCGGCTGCGGCTTACATCAGGATTGCACCGGCTAGCGACTGCGGGGCTCCTTTCAGGAATATTTAAAGACGGTTCTCCGGGCGTCCTTCGGGATTATTCAAAGATGGTTCTCGGGTCGTGGGTGTTCTCACAGGTTGCTTCCAGATACTATCTTCTATCTATGTAGAGGTAACGACGGGAACGGGTTTATAGGTAACGATATACAAAGATAAGAAAGAAAAGGAATCTACATACTAAAAGATAAGATACGATACCAGACCCAACACCATTCTTGTCGACGTTCAAAAGCAAAGTCCTCGCGTCTTGCGGAAACTTCCCACTTTTCTTCTCCCACCGCGTCGGCCCGATCTGGCGCAAACGCATTCTATAGTGACGGAAATAAGCGCAACAAGTCTTTCAAATTTATGGCGCGACACTCCCGCACTTATTAAAAAATGTCTAGTGTCAAATATTTGGCACGTAACAATCGCGACAAAGCCATAAAAGAAAAAACTTAAAAAAAGAAAAAGACTGTTAGCACAGTAACGTCTTAAAATCTAAATCCTAGCTACCCTACGTAAATCCTAACTTAAATACTACCAAATGTTTATGTGAGGCGCTACCTGGTTTTTTCGACCGATAACACGTCTTCCGAAGTACCATGAAACGGGATATGTAGCCCCATTGTCTTTGACTACATTAATAATCGACAGCACAAATTTGTCGGGGAGCATGAAACACTACTTAAAGTAAACCAAATGCGACAAATCGCCTAACCTATATACTAACCTAAAGCTAACATTAAAGTTTCCTACATGCAAACGCACATGAGCGTTGCATCAAAACTGTTCTTTGTTGGCAAAAAGTGCCCAAATTTAAAAATGTTCATAAGAGTGAGTACTCTACACTCTAGCAAATTTTTGTTACTGGTACTTTGGTTTAAATAACGATACACATCAAAACTTGCCCATGACATGGTTGTGAATCAACAAATTTACCAAACGTACCACCTTACTAAGTCCTTACATTGCTAACCTAACAAATTACATTTCTACATCAGGTTAGCTTTTTCACTTAATTTCAAGAAAAATAATTCCCACGTCTGGTCATAGATACCAAACGTTAGGAAGATAAAAAGATAAAACAAGATCTCAAATTGTTGTCGAAGATAATAGATAAGATAACGATATTGAGCTTAAGTTATTATCAAAGGTAATAGGTAAGATAACGATATTAAGCTTTAGTTATTATTTGAGGTACTAGGTAAGATAACGCGATATTAAGCTAAAGTTATTATTAGAGATAGTAGGTAAGGTAACGCGATATTAAACTAAAGTTATTACTAAAGATAATCGGTAAGATAACGATATTAAGCTAAAATTATTATTAAAGGTAATCGGTAAGATAACGATATTAAACTAAGGTTATTATCAAAGATAATAAATAAGATAAAGATATTAAATTAAGTTATTATCAAAGACAATAGATAAGATAGCGATAGAGTGGCTCCGTGGAGCCGTTAAATGGGAACTTCTCGTACCCCTTAAAAAGAGCAACCTGTGATGCAGGCCCGTTTGCAATAAACAGTACGAGGGACCGGCAAAGGCATTTGGGTGCATCCCTGCACCAGGCGTTAATTGATATCGGTGATATAATCACCCGATATCCACACGATATATAACGATTTGTATATACACATGCACTCACACATTCACACACTCATACATACCTTCACTGTTAGCACCCCTATGCGCTGACAGCGGCACCGCATTACCTCACGAAAGATTCCCAGAGACGTGGTCCGGGTGTCTGTGAAAACCCTCCGCGCAACCACACGGTGACTGACGGAAATGAAAAGGCAAAGAAATAGGAACGGTAGAAAGAGGGAGATGGGTATTTGGAATGCATAAGGGGCACTTCCAGGTAGAGAAAAATAGAGGAAGGGCTCGCATTGAGCAAAAGAGACAGAAAAGGTGGATAGCAAAGCACCACTCAACCAGCCAATGTAGTCAGTAGCCCGGAGTGAGGGAACATCACTCTTATGTGGCAGACGGGTGTTCCGGGACGAGAACAGGTCCACCGAAGGAAAAATAAGGCAGAAACGGAGACAGTAGGATACGAAAAAATAGAGTTTTTGGACAAGCGTCCGAGAGAAGGTAGAGAATTGTCCCTATTAAAACACAGATCGGTCTGAAGGACCCCCTGCGATATTAATCCGACGAGTTAAGGTATAACATAAGTTAAAAAAATCACTAGACTCTTAAAAAAACCTAGTACAATCATTTTCCTCACGAGTGCATCCACTACGATAAGAAAATCAGATAAAAGTTGACACAACAACTTAAAAGTATCACTACGGATACAATCACACGAAAACCCAACTGTTTCAAGGTAGTTTTTTAAAACGGTAACACCCTAAACACACAAAGATGCCTAATTATAAGCAGTTAGATACCGATACACTGTCCCAATATGCTAAAATAACCGAGAATTTAATAAGATATCCATAAGAAGCGATAGCGCCTCACCACGAAGTTCAACAAAAAACAATGAAAAAAAATGTTTATAAGTTATGATGACTTAGTAAGAAAAGAAACAAATAATGATGTAGTATAATGTGGGCGACTGTAATAATTTAGAGGAAAAACACATGGAATAGAAAATCCTAGTTTTTTGCAACTGCGAATATGAACTATTTCTTATAATGGCATAAGCCGCGTGTCCTATGTGAGCCCAAAGAAGAAAGCATCCACTCTGACATCAGCTCAAACCAATCATAAAAATTCAATGAGTTATTGCAACCAAAGTTACGACAATTACCACACAATTAAACGATGTAAGAAAAATACTAAAAACCAAATAATATGCTGTAGGAAAAGTTCGAGGATTAATTAAATGAAGCGACAGAGTTATACTGGGGGGTCTAGAGAATAAAATGATATATATCTAACGGTATGTTCAAGGAAAAGTCAACCAAAAGGAAAAAGATAGCTAATTTAAGGTAAGTAAGTTAAACGTGTAAAAGGTATATACTGTACAAAAGAGAGAATAAGTAATTAAAGTTACTAATTGATGGTGAGGACTAAAAACATTAGATACATTGTCAAAGAAGTAAAACGTGAAACGCTTTTAGATGTACGTAGGGTTGAACGATTTTAAAGATAATTTTATGCCATTTAATGAGGTTTAAATAGATATGTGAAGAGATAAGAGTAATCAAGACTCGATTCACTGATAAAATTGTTGAATAACAGAAAGATATCTTGTAAAACATATATTTACTAGAATGGGAAGCTTTCGTTTGAGTTCCACCCAAACTAATAAAGAAAAATTTCAACATCATTCTTAAAATTCAGTTTATTACAGCGTTTTGAAAGGTAAAAGATATGATTAGATAATTTCGTTAATTGTATTTGAAGGAAAATCTTTCTTTAAAAAGGCTTTTATAGGTTACAGCTGTTTAAATTACTAAGGAAACACATTTAGAACTGTATCAGAGCAAGATAATGTTTAAGAAAAGAAATATATCACAGTTAGGTTAATATAACGTTTTAAAAGACACTAAAACTCAGTTAATTAGAAAATCTATATTTGGAGATGGAATTTTTGTTTATGTAGGTAATTGTGAATTATACTTAATGATTTCGGTTATAAAAAGACACTCAAAATTATAGAAAGATACATTATATGTGTTATTTAACAAATACAATAAAATTCCGTTACTCTAACGTTTTAAGATATTCTAAAAGGTCAATTCATTACGTTAAATATTTTTAAACACAAGGTTTCCTTTAAAGGTAATTTGTAAATCATAACCAAATATCTGAATTACTAGAAAATACTTTTTTTTAAATGTTATCCAACAAGACAGTGTTTATTCACGATTTAAAAACACTTTTTAAGGTCCAAAAACAAGCAATAGTTATGTATAATCTAATATAAAATGATACTTTCCCTAATAAACAATAAATAAGGCATAAATTAATTAATTACTTATATTTATATATACTTACTTATGGAAATTAAAAGTAAGGTTAACTTGTTAATAATCACTCCTAAAAAAACACTTGTAAGACCATTTCAAAACAACTATACAATTATTTAAGGCAATTCAAGTTAAAAAAGGTACACTACATTTAAAGTTATAGAGAATTAATTAAATTAACGAAACATTATGAAACATAAGCTCTGAATTTCAATAGTCAAAAATGGCGGTTCATATTTAGTTACCATAACAACTGGCTTGTCATCTTAGGAATTTAGTAACTTCCAAGGTACCAACATAAATTTTTATAAGTAATAGATATTAAAAATGGAGGTAATTATATTTATTTATTATTTTTTTTAAATGAAAAAGCTATAGATAACGTTAATTAATACATTATAAAGCCATAAAAAGAATTAATACAACCAAAACCACGCTGAAGGCGGCATTCTTATAGCACCGTAGACGCGGTATATGCGACACAAAGACAGTTGGTAACGCTAATCTATAATATGCAAATTAGCGCGTCCATCTGTCATTGACGTCACACAATATGCAAATTATTACACGTAATGGCGAAATATTCAAAATTCATAAAATGGATTATAAAAAACGGAGTACTCACATGAATAGGTAAAACTTCCTACATAATCACATCCTGATGGCAGCTCGTGGCTTCCTTCAAGATAATTTAAAGATGGCGGCTGCGGCTTCCATCAGGATTGCTCCGGCTAGCGACAGCGGGGCTCCCTTCAGGAATATTTAAAGACGGTTCTCCGGGCGTCCTTCGGGATTATTTAAAGATGGTTCTCGGGTCGTGGATGTTCTCCCAGGTTGCTTCCAGATTCTATCTTCTACCTATGTAGAGGTAACGACGGGAACGGGTTTATAGGTAACGATAAACAAAGATAAGAAAGAAAAGGAATCTACATACTAAAAGATAAGATACGATACCAGACCCAACACCACTCTTGTCGACGTTCAAAAGCAAAGTCCTCGCGTCTTGCGGAAACTTCCCACTTTTCTTCTCACACCGCGTCGGCCCGATCTGGCGCAAACGCACTCTATAGTGACGGAAATACGCGCAACAAGTCTTTCAAATTTACGGCGCGAAACTCCCGCACTTATTTAAAAATGTCTAGTGCCAAATTTTTGGCACGTATCATGTTGTTAAAAATAACTATCCAGTATTGTTATGATAAAGAAATGCAGCCGTTAAGTCTCCTTTTGTGATTGTATATTGAAATACAAGCTATTTCATTAAGAAAAACAAAGAAATCTATCTCAATATTTTAGTCATTTACGAAAATAACTCCATCATGTGCTTTTATCAGCGAAATCGGCAAAACATAAGCTAAACAGGCTAATAGCCAACTATGTGTTCTCTTAAAAGATTGATCGTCTCTCTATCTCTAACAGTTTTCAAGATGTCCATAGTAAAAATGAAAGAAAACTCACCCTGTAAGCCCTACGCCCCCACTTGACACCTACCTTCATATTACCAACAACTGGAAAACGGGTTCCCAAGTACAGAAATTGGGTTGTTTACTATTGGAGATAATGACACTGCATTCAACAAGATTTAATTCTGAAAAGTCGTAAGTTTTTAATAGTTAAGCTAAACCATTTACTAATTAATATTAATTACGCACAGGTACTGTTCTAAAATTTATGTTGAATATCTTCTGCCAAAGTAAGTAATTTACCTAAACTGGGCGACTACTGACACATTTATTCCATATTGAAAAATGACGAGAGACAGGAATTCTTGTATTAACCACACTTTTGAAGATATTGATTTTGTTTCATAAAATTACAACGAACAAAAAATTCTCTCTTGAGGGATTTCAGAATGCAGCAAGTAACATAATTGGCATGACGTAGGAATCGATCCGAAACAACAACATTTAAACTGATAAAGTTTGGCTCAACTCAGCAGTTCACCTGTTGTGTATAATTTCTGCAGACACAAATCGAATCGTATCGTAATTCATGAACAATTCAACAACGCGTGTACTATTCGAGATCAAAATTTTACTTAACCAGCCAATTAGTGAATAACAAGAATTAGTAAACTGGATCCAAGCCAAACCGAGCATTTTAATGAGAACCGATGTCCTACACCAAACGTAAATTAACCCCAGGTCTTGTTGCAGTATTTAGAGAAGCTCCACATTTACCGGTTATACTGCGTTTAAATAATTTACACAATCTCTAAATTTATTGCAGAGCATCCAAGGTTAGCTACTAATTTCAGTCTCAGAAATCGAATCCTTGATAAAGTGGGATGGAAGAGATATGGATCGCTTCAGGTTCAAGAGTCATTTTAAATTAATAGGGTTTGAAGCGTTTTCGATGAAAAATGTTCACTCTCAAGTTCATTCATCATTTCACGTTTGTATAAATAAATACGCGTCAGAATTTCGGTTCTATTTCATAATAACAGGATGTAACAGGAACACGGGCGTTCGTTTGTACGTGTGGTGTTAGACAATGAAGCGGGTCTGCGTTTGTCACATACGACATGATGGATATGTCCGTATAATTGGGAACCGATGACATTTAGCAAAGAGTGGTATATATCTCGTGTATCCAGAACACAGTTCGGATTATTTTCTCAAACACC
Organism: Platerodrilus igneus; assembly: GCA_036346225.1. NCBI lineage: Eukaryota > Metazoa > Arthropoda > Insecta > Coleoptera > Lycidae > Platerodrilus > Platerodrilus igneus. Next base: position 2,683,564 of record JARFIW010001179.1, on the reverse strand, counting down.
TAAGCTCGTAATTTTTGTTTTAATTAGTCTATTTAATAAATGCAGTTTTGGATATTTTTAAATACTTGGACTGCTTTAGAAACTTAATTCAAAGTGCCGAGAGCATAGTTGTAAGTGGGGTTGTATTTAACTTGTGCTTTTGATGCTATTGTAAAAATAAATGATGAAATTTTTAAAATACACATTAGCTAAATGAGTGGTACACAAAAGACGTCAATTAAAAAGTACCTTATCCAAAGACAGCAGCATGTGGGTTATATACCAGTGCTCTGCAGCCTTTTCTTACCCACAGCATAACAAAATTTTTCCAGAACTTTGCTGTGTTAATAAGGTCATTTATGGGTAGGTAGGACCAATAGTATAGCGCGCTTTATATAAATTACACGAGGGTTCAGAAAACGAGACAGTTTTCTGAAGAAAACAAGAAATACGATGATTAAGCTGGAAAATAAATGACATCGCCCTGTATATAAACCATAATCATAATTAATTTAGGTAATGAAAAATATTTTAGAAGATTCATTTAAATAAACAAATTCGTAAGTCGTAAAACAACATGAACGTAAGCTGAAACTCGACACGCATGATTATTACGCCTAGGATTCCAAGCAGATTTAAAGTACGTAAGAGAGAAAACGCATATAATTTAATACATAAATTGTATTAAGTCTACGTGACTAGAAAGCGAAAATCAACACCTGATATATTAGAAACAAACACGGCATGGTGATAAAATCAAAGTTCACTAAATTTGTTGTAAAAAGAATGGTCTACGTGATCTAGAAATATGAAAATCCAAGAGAATTAATACATTAATTTGAAATGCTACGTGCCGAAATAAGCGCGTCAATTTTAATATACAACAACATACCATAGGAATATCCAAAACATTGTACACAAGAATTACGTACGAAGCGCAATCGATTGAACTATGAGCTTGTCAATAGATAGGCGATGCCTTTATATACGACCGTATTTGTAAACAAAACAGTTTTACTATGAATTGAAGAATAGTACACATCGCCCAGAACAAAGTATTTACGTGAATAAATTTCAAGTGATCTAATTGTTAAGTAATAAATTATATGACAGTGCAACATTAAAGGAGGTTTTGCCGTTTTTGATCCTATAAAAACGTAAGTAATAAAAGGTTATTTATAAATTAAATTCTGATTTATACATTAACAAAAGGACTCCAAGTAATTGCGAGATTCGATGTGGAAAATTAACTAATATTGACGACTCTGAGGAATTACAAAATTCGATTAATAAATATTAAGGATTCTGGGTAATACTAAGGACTCTGAGGAATTACGAAATTTGATGTGGAAGCTTAACAAATATTAAAGGACTCTGGGTAATTACTAGATTTGCTGTGGACATTTAACAAATATTAACAACTCTAAATACTTACTGGATACGACCAAGAAGTTTGGAAAACATGAACAATAATTCATAAAGGAGAAGCAGAATTAAAAAAATGCAGACGCTGGGACTATATAAAAATCATTAATACAGAAGCGGTTGAAGCAGCAACGAGTTCAAACTAGAGATAGCAGGTTAGCGAATATAAATATTTTTTGTAATTTGTTTGGAAATATTTCGTTGTATTTTTATTTCTTTGAACGTTCTAAAAATTTGCTTTCATGAATCTTTATGTTAGGATCAACAAAGATCATTATTAATAAACGTTACAAATTACATAAATAATGAAAGAAGCTTATTGAACGTTCATGGAGATTCTAATAGCAATAATAATAAGGGAGATTTTTGCTGACTTTTTTGAATAATTTTGGGAATCATAATAATTAAAAGAATTTTATTCAATTATTCAAAAACAAGTGCTATTTAACGTTTAATACCTTGTAAATATTTTTGAAAACATTATAGTAATTGTACTTAATGGTGTTTTGACTTAAAGTAACAGGAAGTAGAAAAAGAGTTTAAAGGCATTGTTTGTCGTGTTGTCGCAAGCTCCGTGCGTAATTAAAAACTGTGCTAGCCGAGCTAATTAAAATTAATATTAACAATCAAAAATTGAAAGAATAAAAATTTAAACTGTTTTAATTCACAAAAAGGGCGCACCGGGTTATTGCTACCGTATCACAACAATATATATATATATATATATATATATTGCTGTGATAAGGGGTTGTTTAAGGGTGCACGTTATAGTAAAGGTCGTTTGGGAAGGAGTAATTAGAATAGGCAGCAGAAAACTACACTTATTTAAGGAAATAATTAAGAAATAGACATAGTTTGTAGATAGTAAGTAGTCAACACCCTGTATATAGAGTAGAGATAGTTTTGGGCGACGCAGGTAAACATAGGAAGACGCATGGTTGGCGTAGGAATGAGAAGTACATGTATTAAAGTCGATAGTAAATATTAAATACCCTGTAGATAAAGTTTAGTTAATTTAGGTAAAACAAATAAGGATATTTTCAGTGGAAGCACGCGTAATAAATGATAAAGTGTAATTAGACACGCATTAAGAAGAAGAGTTCCAGACGATTAAATTAATATGGATATAGAAATAAAGTTTCAGGTAGTTAATATAAATGCGTACAAAGATATAACCATTTGATAAGAAAAATGATTAAAAATTGCGTGAATCGCATGTAAACATGGAAATTTAAAATCGGGTTGCATCAGTTGTTTATAGAAAAGCAGGTAATCTATCAAAATACAGCATGTTGATAATAATAGACAGATGTGGGCAGGTGGTGATCATGAGGAATCGCAGAGCATTGCATCAGAAACTGCTCAATATGTAATTATTTGATTGGTCAGAGACAAGCGACGAGTTCTAGACCAAACCCACGGATGGAGAGGGAGTTCGAGATTATATAAGCAAGCACCTTGATAGGAAAGTCAGTTTTGAACTCAATGAAGGCCGAAGTGCATTGCCATTAAATAAAGTAATACGCAACAAGTATAAAAGTGAAAAATAAAATGAGTGCGAATTTGAAGATTATGATTACCGTTTAAACGTAAGTACGTTTTTAATGAATTTATTGTAAACTAAGACATAAAAATAATAGGGTTTCGAGGTCTGAGGGAAATAGACTAGGATGCTGATGTTAAGAAAAATTACAGTAATATAATTTAGATGTCAAGGGGAAAAGAAGAATAATACAATCTTGAAGTACAGGGATGAAACAAACTACAATTTTAAGTCTGGGGCAAGAATGATAAATTTGAAGAATTGAAATAAATTGGGTATATAATTTAATGGTGCTGGTCTGCAGCGTAATAATTTGAATGGAATACAGAATTGGGGAAGATCATTTTTATTGGAAGCGTCGATGTGGAAAAGATAAAACCAGGTCAGATTTTCAGTTATAAGACACTTGTTTTACTATATGAATTTTTATTTTATTTTTATATTGAATTTGCTAAATAAGATATGCTTGTAAAAAGTCAACATAAGAGGTTGCATACGTATTGAATGAGTAATAAAAAAAAACAGGTTTAGAATATTCTACATTTGTTGGTAAAGATCATAAATTTTTTGGTGACTTTGGGTTTTGAGTAAATGATTGTTAATAAATGAGATTTATAAAATTAACTGATTGAAAAGTGTATTTCGAATAATTTCAAAAGCTGTATATAACATATTGGTTTCATTATATAAAATCTAAATTTACTGAATTTTATAATTGCAAATAAATGCTAGCCGAGGTCATAAGATTAAATACTACAAGGCGGAGCCACAGTTCAACAGGAAAGTGATAACTTACAAGGCGGTAACGTATCGAATTTTGCCATTGGTAGATAGAGTTGTTTACAGATAAAGTCCAGTTGATAGCAATATTAAGAAAACAGCTGGAGTAGGAGATAATTACACTTAATCGTGAATATTAAAATGGTGGTCCAATAATTTAGAGTACGTAGAAAATAAATAATGCAGCTCAAAGTCGGGGCATGATAATTCATCGAATAGCATAGCAATAAAGATGGCAGCCCAACGAAGGGGCTTGAGTATCCAATATTATAGCAATAAAGATGTCGCACCAACGTTAGGGCTCGAATTAAAGCACGATTTTATCACGGCAAAATAAACTGAGATTAGGAGGCGCAAATTAAATTAAATTAAAATTTAAAATACGACCGTAAGAGTAAAAATAAATTAATTAAACTAAACCGGGGATTTGAAAAGTTTCAATTAAAGGAAAAATAGAGAAATTTGTACAGTAATTAAAGTTAGGTAGATTTATTTAGTATTTAAAAGTTTAGAGTAAAAATAGTAATTTCAAAATGGAGAAAGGATCCCAAGAAAACATAACGTTGGAGAGAAGTTTGAGTGAAGAAAGGCGAACTTCACAAGAAACCAAAATGTTGGATATTTTAATGGCATTAAATGATAAAATGGACAGGAGTGAACAAGCCATAAATACAGTTACAACAAAAATGGAGGAATACAGCGAGAAATTGGAAAGTGAAATCAAGATTCTTAGTGATGGACTGAAAGAAACAAACAACACTGTCGCGGAGATTAAAGCACAATTGAATGTAAAAATTGGGAGAGTTTCTGAGGAAATAGACGGCTTATGGGATCATATTTCTTAAATCAAAACGAAACAAGAAGACTACGAAAGCGAATCCAAGGATAAAATTACGAATCTAAATATTAAATTAAATAAAATTGAAGAAAATTGCGAAACGGAGTTTAGATCAATAAATCAAGAAATAAATAATTTAAAAAGTAATCCAATAAATTTTAATAGAGAATCAAATAGGTTAATTCAAACGAATCTTTCAATTGAACAGTTTACCAAATTTTACGGGGACGGAAAATTGAATCCTAAGATATTTCTGAAAAATTTTAAAATGTTGATACAGGGGATCTACAGATGAATTATTGAAATTAAATTTAATTAGGGCAATATTAAGAGGGAATGCTGAAAGATGGTACAATTTAGTTGAGAGTGAAATAGAAACGTTTGAACAGTTTGAAAGCAAATTTTTACGTCAATTCTGGAATGACAATCAGCAAAATCGAATTCGAAGTAACTTAATTATTGGAAGATACGATTCGGCGAAAGGAATAACGCGAGAATCATATGCGATTGAGAAATTTACTGTAGCGAAGCAATTGGATCCTCCTTTAGAAGATAAAATTATTATAAGGTATTTAGCAAGTTATTTTAACGCTGAAGTAAAGCGATACATAACGACGCAAAATATAGTGGATAGAGATACGTTTATTGATTATTTGCAGAGATATGATGATTTGGAAAATGATTATGAAATTGAAAATAATGTTAGGGATCGACGCACGAATTTTATAAGGAATGATGAGACTCGGAATAATTATAGAAGGAACAGTTACAATTATGATCGTGGAAGAAATTTTAATAGGGGGAACTATGGCAATTTTAATAATGATTTTAGGCAAAACAGGGATAATGGTCAGATACCAAGTCAACGAATGGAGAGAACGAATCATGAGGGAAATAATAGAGTAATAAATAGACAGGAAAATGATGATCGACGGACGCAAGCTAGAAATATTAATAGTATGGAAATAAGGAATACGAATTGCACAGATACAGGGATAATGAGTCAGGCAGGACCTTCGATGCGAAATCAGGATTTTTGAGTACGGACGAACCAAGGAAAATTCTACGAATTAACGGATATGAACACCAGCGCGAGTTTATTAAATATGAAATGGATAATGAATTAGGAAGATTTGAAAGAAACTTATTACCAATAATTAATTTAAAGGTGGAAGATAGAATAGTTAAAGTGTTAATTGATACTGGAGCAGAAGCATCACTTGTTGCGGAAGAGTTTGTAAAACGAGAAAAATTGGGGAAAGCGATAGCTATAGCGAGGTGTAATTTAGTGGCACCAAATAATAAGAGATTTAGTGTAATAAATGAAATGGTAATTCTGAGATGTGAAATGGGGGATAAAATATGGGAAAATGGGTTTATGGTAGTACCTGGACTGAAGATAGATGTTATATTTGGGATGAATATGATAGATAAGTTGGGGTTGAAGATAAATGCGGAATGCAAAGAGATTGAGTGTAATGGGAAATATATTAAATGGTATGAAGAGGGGAATATAGAAATAGAAGACGACTGCGTGAATATTAATCAGTTTAGTGATGAGATAAATAATGGGGGTAATGAAAATGAAGATATTAAGTGTCCAGATGATTTAAGAAATAGGGTGAATATATTATTGAATAAGCATTCAGAATTAATTGGGTCGAAGTCGAGAATTGCCACGGGTTATGTGCACAAGTTGAAAATAATGAATAAGGAACCGTTTAACAGTAAAATATATCATATTCCAGTAGTATATGGAAATAGAGTGAAGGAAAAAATTGAGGAAATGTTACGCGAAGGTATTATAGAGAGCTCCAGTACGAATTTTGTGAATTTATTAATAGTCGTCGTAATTAAAAGGGATAATAGTATTCAGTTATGTATAGATACAAGTGAAATTAATAAGCGAATGAAGCCGCAATATAAGTGTCCACCAAAGATAGATAGAATATTAGGAAAAATAGGTAATAGGAAAATTTATAGTAGATTATATTTAAAAAGTTCATTTTGTTTGATTCCATTAGCGCGAGAATCAAGGAAGTATACGGGTTTTTCGGTAGAAGGTAAATTATACCAATTTAGGGTGGTCCCGTTGGGTTTGTCCTCGAGTACGGCTGCATTGGTGAAGGCGATGCAGAATATTTTGGGACCGTATGAGGAATTTTGTATCCACTACGTGGATGACGTGTTAATATTTAGTGATAGTGTGAAACAACACTTTGTTCATTTAGAAAGAATATTATTAGAATTAAATATAGCAGGTTTAAGGTTAAATTTAAAGAAGTGCGAATTCTTTCAAGATAGAGTTAAATTTCTGGGATATAAAATCAGCACGAAGGGCATAGTTATAGATAAAAATATGATTGAAAAATATAGATTAAAAGGACCCAGATTTAAGAATAGAAAGGGGGAGGCTAGAAATGAATAAACTTAATTGACACATGCAGAGACAGATGAATAGATAAAAGGAAATGTAAAATAAATTATGAATAGGTATACATAGAAAAATAGAATAGGATTTGAATATAAGAATAGGTATAGGTATAAATAGTATAGTATAATAGGACATAGGCATGAGATAGATAAAATGTAAATATGAGTTTAATAAAGAAAAAGTTGGATTTCAGAATGGAAATAAAAATATAATAATTTAATACCAATGTGAGTATAAGTTCACGGTGGGCGCCAAAAAGGACATTGTTATAAAATTTTATATTTTAATTTGGGGGAATTATGCTGTGATAAGGGGTTGTTTAAGGGTGCACGTTATAGTAAAGGTCGTTCGGGAAGGAGTAATTAGAATAGGCAGCAGAAAACTACACTTATTTAAGGAAATAATTAAGAAATCGACATAGTTTGTAGATAGTAAGTAGTCAACACCCTGTATATAGAGTAGAGATAGTTTTGGGCGACGCAGGTAAACATAGGAAGACGCATGGTTGGCGTAGGAATGAGAAGTACATGTATTAAAGTCGATAGTAAATATTAAATACCCTGTAGATAAAGTTTAGTTAATTTAGGTAAAACAAATAAGGATATTTTCAGTGGAAGCACGCGTAATAAATGATAAAGTGTAATTAGACACGCATTAAGAAGAAGAGTTCCAGACGATTAAATTAATATGGATATAGAAATAAAGTTTCAGGTAGTTAATATAAATGCGTACAAAGATATAACCATTTGATAAGAGAAATGATTAAAAATTGCGTGAATCGCATGTAAACATGGAAATTTAAAATCGAGTTGCATCAGTTGTTTATAGAAAAGCAGGTAATCTACCAAAATACAGCATGTTGATAATAATAGACAGATGTGGGCAGGTGGTGATTATGAGGAATCGCAGAGCGTTGCATCAGAAACTGCTCAATATGTAATTATTTGATTGGTCAGAGACAAGCGACGAGTTCTAGACCAAACCCACGGATGGAGAGGGAGTTCGAGATTATATTAGCAAGCACTTTGATAGGAAAGTCAGTTTTGAACTCAATGAAGGCCGAAGTGCATTGCGATTAAATAAAGTAATACGCAACAAGTATAAAAGTGAAAAATAAAATGAGTGCGAAATTGAAGATTATGATTACCGTTTAAACGTAAGTACGTTTTTAATGAATTTATTGTAAACTAAGACATAAAAATAATAGGGTTTCGAGGTCTGAGGGAAATAGACTAGGATGCTGATGTTAAGAAAAATTACAGTAATATAATTTAAATGTCAAGGGGAAAAGAAGAATAATACAATCTTGAAGTACAGGGATGAAACAAACTACAATTTTAAGTCTGGGGCAAGAATGATAAATTTGAAGAATTGAAATAAATTGGGTATATAATTTAATGATGCTGGTCTGCAGCGTAATAATTTGAATGGAATACAGAATTGGGGAAGATCATTTTTATTGGAAGCGTCGATGTGGAAAAGATAAAACCAGGTCAGATTTTCAGTTATAAGACACTTGTTTTTCTATATGAATTTTTATTTTATTTTTATATTGAATTTGCTAAATAAGATATGCTTGTAAAAAGTCAACAAAAGAGGTTGCATACGTATTGAATGAGTAATAAAAAAAAAACAGGTTTAGAATATTCTACATTTGTTGGTAAAGATCATAAATTTTCTTTGGTGACTTTGGGTTTTGAGTAAATGATTGTTATTAAATGAGATTTATAAAATTAACTGATTGAAAAGTGTATTTCGAATAATTTCAAAAGCTGTATATAACATATTGGTTTCATTATACAAAATCTAAATTTACTGAATTTTATAATTGCAAATAAATGCTAGCCGAGGTCGTAAGATTAAATACTACAAGGCGGAGCCACAGTTCAACAGGAAAGTGATAACTTACAAGGCGGTAACGTATCGAATTTTGCCATTGGTAGATAGAGTTGTTTACAGATAAAGTCCAGTTGATAGCAATATTAAGAAAACAGCTGGAGTAGGAGATAATTACACTTAATCGTGAATATTAAAATGGGGTCCAATAATTTAGAGTACGTAGAAAATAAATAATGCAGCTCAAAGTCGGGGCATGATAATTCATCGAATAGCATAGCAATATATATATATATAAATATATATATATATATATATATATATATATATATATGATTGTGTTGAAATTAGCAGGTTTTAGGTCGGCTGGTAATAAAGAAAACTCTTTTTTATTGCCTAAATTTTCGCATATAATTTTATGCTTGATCACAGGCAATAACTAAAACGTACAAACTATTAAGAAACTACTAAAGTGAATAAAATAACTACTTACAGTGAGGGTATTTACATTAGCTTATTCTGAAGAATTTTTAGAACAATTTTTTTTAATAATTAAAAAGAAATAACGTGTATATATAAAAAAAAAATTTTGATGAAATAAAATATTGGTTTGATAGAAGTAAAAGTCAATTTTGATTAAATGATTTTTATATATATCTTGATCTTTTTGTTTAACTTGCATGTGTGTATGTATATTATGTATATATTAATTTTTTTTGTTTTAATTTTTAATATGATACACATAATAGCGTCTTCATGTGTATGTTTATATTAGGAGGTGGGTGAATATTGAATGTATCATATTGTTTGGTGTTTTGTGTATTGTGAGTATTTATTTTGTGTCTGTGTGTGTGTGTGTGTGTGTGTATGTGTGTGTGTGTGATGTGTGTGTGTGAGAGAGAGAGAGAGAGAAAGAGAGAAAGGGAGAGAGAGAGAGGAGTGGGTTTTAGTTATTTTAGTTATTGCATGTGATCAAGCATAAAATTATATGCGAAAATTTAGGCCATAAAAAAGAGTTTTCTTTATTATCAGCCGACCTAAAACCTGCTAATTTCAATACAATCATATAAAAAGAAGGTTGGTACAATAAAAAAAAGTTATATATATATATATATATATATATATATATATATATATATATATATATATGTTTTCTAATATATTCCTGGACGTATTAATATGTAAATAAAAATATTTTTAAATCTTGTGGGGTTTATTTCGTCCAAATACAATATTTATATAAATGTCAAACTGACGTTTCGGAAAATATATTTCCTTAAACTTAGTTCTGAAATTAAATTAAAAGTTACAATGTTTGGAGAATTTCTTAATATCTAAACTTACATTTATTTGACATATGGTTGTTGTTAATGTTATAAGGTCTTATGAAATTTATACATTTATATAAATATTGTATTTGGACGAAATAAACCCCACAAGATTTAAAAATATTTTTATTTATATATATATATATATATATATATATATATATATGTATATTAATCAAACCCTGTACTAAACATATTAATATACATGTTAACTAAAAAGTTCGAATTTTAAATTTTGACAAAGAGATTAGCAACTCGCATCAAGGTGTACATAATTTATACAGAAAAACAATATTTTAATTTGTGACTAAATGTTTTGTACAATTTTAAATGAAATAAATTAGATTGTAGTAACCGTACCATATCATTCAGTGAATAGCTCAATTTATACTACGTTATAAATATATATAACTCCGTTTATGGGGGAAGAAACATCATCGATAAAGGCCATCTAGCGACGGTCGAAACGTCTGTTTAACACACATATAATGTAAAATTTTTTTTTATTTATTTAGACCTTTTTTCCAAGAAACCTACTTTCAAGTATTAGTATATAAAAGAAGGTCAAGAAATACCAATCGAATATTATATATATATATATATGTATATATATAATATAATATATATATATATATATATATATATATATAACTGTTTAACTATATTCGTATAAAATAATGCAAAATAAAATAAAACATAAGATGTATCTGTGAATGAAGCTCTTATAAAAATAATAAGAGTTTTATTCACTTATACAAATCGGGCTAATAGTTGTATAACCATTAAAAAACAATAGCTTTATTAATTCATAAGTGGGGAAACATCCACATTCAAGTGAATTTTGACTAGAAAACTTGATATTGTATAGTAAATATCGGGTCGTAGTCAATCTGGGCAATTAGATAACTCTTTTAATCAGTTCAAGCTTTCGAAAAATTTTATTTTCTTCTTTGAGAAGACTATAATTGGAGGATTACAAAAATGTTAATATGTTAATACTACTTACGATTATAAGAATGTATCTAGTAAAAGCTTGGAGCATGATAATAGTTAGGATACGACGACAAACTTGGTGAATACATTCAAAACACATAATACAGTTAACATAATAATTAATTAAAGTGACCCATTTCTAAAACAACATTAACGGACAATTTAAAAATTACAAGTTACATAGGAACCAATCAAGATATAAAGTACTACTAACATATAAACTTTGCAGTTGATAACTATAGATAAAAGTTTGTATTACACAAAAACAAGTATAGATTGCGGCCAACAAGGACAACATAAAAGAAGGCTCACTGGTTAAATAGATGTACGATACGTAGTGTTCTTTATAACGGAATTCAGATGAGAATATATATTATTTAGGTTTTGAGTGTCAGTTTTTTTGTTGATAGGATGGTCTTATAAACATATCGCGACCATTTCGAGGAAAATGCGTTTTTTGGAATGGCTTTCCCTAAAGACAATTTTAGCGTTGGCTCTCAAGAGCAGGTTTTGGTGTTCCTATTGGAGTCACTTTTGTGTGTAGTGATCCTAGCTGAGAGCCACCTGGATGAATGACCTACATATACCATGTAAAAATTGCCAGGGCCAACATGTAGGTCATACAACCAGGTGGCTCCCAGCTAGGATCACTTCCCACAAGAGTGACTCCAATAGGAACACCAAAACCTGCGCATTAGTTTCTCATGCTCTTGAGACCCAACATACGGTCGATTAAAATAACGCTAAAATTGTCTTTAGGGAAAGCCATTACAACAAAACGCATTTTCCTCGAATTGGTCGCGATATCTTTACAAGACCATCCTATCAACAAAAAGCAGACACACAAAACCTAAATAATATATATTTTCATCTGATCTCCGTTATAAAGAACACTACGTATCGTACATGTATTTAACCAGTGAGTCTTCTTTTATGTTGTCCTTGTTGGCCGTAATCTATACTTGTTTTAGTGTAATGCAAACTTTTATCTATAGTTATACACTGCAAAGTTTATATGTTAGTAGTATTTTATATCTTGACTGGTTCCTATGTAACTTGTAATTTTTAAATTTTCTTTTAATGTTGTTTTAGAAATGAGCCACTTTAATTAATTATTATGTTAACTGTATTAATGTGCTTTGAATGTACTCACCAAGTTTGTCGTCGTATCCTAACTATTATTATGCTCCAAGCATTTACTAGATAGATTCATATAATCGTAAGTAGTATTAAATATTAACATTTTTGTAATCCTCCAATTATGGTCTTCCTGAAGAAGAAAATAAAATTTTTCGAAAGCTTGAACTGATTAAAAGAGTTATATATATATATATATATATATATATGTATGTATATATATATGTATTATATATATATATATATATATATATGTATGTATGTGTATATATATATATATATATTATTTTCACTTCTTGACCTTCATAATATATAAATATACTTTTAATGTAATGTTTATAGAACTATGTAATTGAAAAAGACCCGCAATTAGGGTTGAAACGTTTGAAGTGATAAAATAAATGGATTGAGTTAGTGATTTTAATTTGACCTAATACCCAAGAAAAGTATATATATATATATATATATATATATATATATATATATAAAACAGTTTAACTATATTCGTATAACATAATTCAAAGTCTTTTATATAACATAATAAAAAAGTAATGGGTTCTTAATTAAAAATTATTTAACGTGGAATTTATGTTGTATTATAAGAAAACATTTAAAAATAACGAACTGTGTCAAATAAAACCAAAAAGCATCCAATGATGCTTCGGCAAAGTGAAATTATAAGCGTTGTGTCTTTACTTAGTCCAGTAAGCTTCTCACGAATTTACAGAAAAAGTGCATTTGTTGAAGTGATAGCATTGGTTGCAAAAAGATTTCAAATCCAATCGTATTGTTCCGTATTTATTGAATAAAGATAATGATCGATTTAATTTTCCAGCAAAGTTAAATGTGATTGAGCCAGATAATTGCTTGCCAATGTTCAATTGACTCCTTGGGAATATCTCTAAAGAATTTGTTGTAACTCTTTATGCCAAAATTTAGGTTTTCTTTTGAACCCTTGTAATTCGTTGAAATATGTCGATATATTATTATTCTCTCCTTGCATTTTTTTTATGAAGTTCATTCATATGTTCAAATATCTATCAGACGTATATGTAAATATGATTTTGCAGTTATTATCTTCAAAGTGTTGATATGGCTCAGGCAGATTTTCATTTAAAAGAAACTGCCTCGCCTGGTAGCGAAACGCAAACAATTTGATAGCGCTTTGGCTTGTAATAGCTATTGTACTTCGGTATAAAACAGTAAAGCTTTATATTTTGACCCAGTTTCTTCACAGAGAATTTCAAAAACTTGCCAATTTAAGGCTCTTGATTTCATGATGTATATAATTTTGATGCAAGCATTCAAAGTTTGAAATAATTCTGCTGATAAAGTCTTGACCTCAATACAGTAATGTGTTATTTTTATTGTCGGTTTTTTCATGACCTAGGTTATCCATTGAAACCTAAGTAAAGACGATTTTAACTACTATAAGTGGTTTAATTCCCAAAGAAGATTAAGTAAACTACAAAACATACAGGGAGTACTTTTATTGTCGGATTTTGTTGTTTTACACATGCCATAAAACCTTAATATTGCACCTGCATCAGTGCAAATATTAATGGAATTGCTTCACTGAGTTGAGTTCTTTACCTCCATTGGGTCCAAACATTAATCACACAATTTTATGCATGCTGGTGTAATAAGTGTTACGCCAATAGTATGTGGTTTTTGTTGACGTGCAATTAGCTTTGCAACATGTTAACTAACTTCTAAGGCGTTTTCGGATACCATTACGACCGATGCAATAAATTACTTCTATTTTAAATTTTGAGCTAAAAGGCTTTAAAAATATTCTATATCCTTCTGAGGTCTATGTAATAAATTACCTATATTTTAACTTTTGAGCTAAAAAGCTTTGAAAATATTCTTCATCATTCTGGGCGCAATTGGAATGTTTTGAAATTAGATGACGATTCAGTTTACTGGTTGCGCTTGCGTCGTTTGTTAGTTGTTCTCTACAAATGATATGCTGTGGTTTTGAAGCAGTTTATTCACCACACCATGAAAATCTATAACGAATGTAGTCTCCGTTATACTGCCTTCGTACAATTTTCTTTGATTTCTTGACAGCACCACCCGTGCTGGGTTTCCCATCATCTGTCGTCGAAATTGCATGTTTTCCACGAAAAGGTTTAATGGCACATAAAGTTAAAGCGCAACATTAATATACACGAAAACACAAACTATACGTTGCACACTTGAGTGATACAATCAACAGCAGTGGTAACTTCTGTTCAACTGATCATGCTCACAGGTAGGTAATAACATTCGCGCCAGTGTAGATACTTGACAGGTCTCCCCACTGCGGGGCGCACCTGCTCTTACAATAAGTAAATGCAACGGAAACAGCCAGTAATCTTTCCTGTTTATAGTGCTGAAGTTTCGTTTACAAAACGCAAAGAAATACCTGGCAAGTTGTATTTAGTATTATAGAATGAGAGCGTACTTGTTGTAAGCGACAGGAATTATTTCTTAACGGTAATTATTCTATAAAGATTTTGTAAGTAGGCACGCCTAGTTTTATAGAACCTGTTACGTTCAAAACTCTGCAAGTAATTTTTCCTGCATTAATTTTTAAAACACCCTAAAGTTTCTAAACAAGCTCGATTTCCCGCCATTTGAAATTAGTGTTATTTAATAAAATTTCTCAAGTAATTATTCTATAAAGTTTTGCCTTATAAAATCAAACAACTGCTTAGGAAACGTTACGTTACAAAGCAGTTGCAATATTTCCTAGCCTCTACAGTGATTGCATTTTAATAAAGTTGCAAATAAATGTACAGCTTTCTCCTAAAACATAAGGCCACTTACTATCTGCCTACATCTGCGTACAATGGATTTGTTATCTATAAGTATACTGGTATTCTGCAGCTGTTAAGATGCTACAAAGTAACAAGATTGCTTTCTTGTGTCTAAAAATCTTGTGATAATTGCGTTATCTGCTTGTTGGCAAGCTGTTACAGTTTATATTTTGGCAGCTATTGTCTGGGAATTCTGCACACTTGGTTCTTCGGCGATATCTTTGAAAGCCAAATACCTACCCCCCTACATGTTTCTGTCCTTATAAAATAGGAACCGTGCTTTGAAAAAGAACATTGAATACATCTTCTTACTGAAGATACATGTTGTAAAGTCGTGCTACTAAAATTGCTTTCTGTGCTAGTATGAGTAAAGTTGGTAGTTCCAGCATCCAGCCAATAGAGAAATGCAGCCGCATTTTCCCAAGTCCTAAGATGATACCAACACGAAACCGATCGCTCGAGGTACAGTTTTCTGTTTCGTTATATATTTTTAATGCTGCTGTGAAGAATAGGCATTTAATTTGCTGTTCATAATGGTACTACTCACGATTATCCAATAAATTAGCATCACCACGTTACTAAACTTAGATGCACAATGCACGAACGACTATGTAATCATTCTATAAATTAAAAATTAGTTAATCACAGTTTGTGTTATAGTACGTTTTACTGTTTCTTTTGTCTTTTTAACGTAGAGCACTAACTTATAAATTTAAAAGTAGTTGACGCTTGATTAAGTTAAGTTAGGGTGTTTAAGTTTAATGTTACAATATTTATTGAGGAAGTGCACTTCACAATGCAGCATGTATATATAACTTATGTATATTTCTTTTCCTAGAAATACTGTATAGTTTGTTTTATTTTCTTTTGTATATATTTAAGTATCTAGATTATAAGATGTTATATTTGCTTACAAATTTCATATTCCTATGTTATGACGCTTTGTGTACCATCACGTAACAAACGATTACGCAAATTATTGGATTTTGTTGTTTTGTATTAGTCTTTCGAGGTTGTATGTTGACAATATAGTTTTACAGAGGTTTCCAATGTGTCCTTTCTAACGTACGTTTTTATTTAACCTACTGTAACTTCTAAAAAGATCTGGAAACTGGAAGTCGACGGACAATTGATAAGATACAGACTACTTTCTTTGACGGAGGTATGGGATACTAGTGTCTTTGTCAGTTGATAGGATTCCTAGACGTGCTACGAATGAAAGCTGATGTAATGTACTAAAAAATAACTAAGCTGCGATTCGGCGACTTTATTATAGTACTTTATACCGTTTAAACAAAGAAGTTATAATCGCACTTTGTACAACCCGCATGCATTAACTAATTTTTGTTCTTTTACTTTCGTTGTACTTGCAACAGTGTTACGATATACCGGGCGGGTATACCGGGTAATTAGTCCGCACCGACTACCACAACAAAAAAGAAAGGAAGAATGCTGTGCTAACTGACTAGTTGTCAAGTGGTGGGGTTTAGGGGAGTCGTAGAAAAGAAAAAATGGAAAACCTTAAGACCGATTCGCTCAAGTTGAAGTTTGTCGTATTTTTCATCTCCAAATATTCACTTTAATGCTCAACCTTTTTAGTTATAATTTTTTGCGGTTGATCCAGTCTTCAATGCAGTCTCCCGTTAAAAATAAGTTTTAAAAAAAATCACAACACCTTCATTCGCTGTTATGAAATAAATGTCATGTATATCAACGTAAATAAAACAATTCCTACTGTAAATACTCCCTGTATGTTTGTTGTGGTTTGTTTTGTATTTTTCTTCATCTTTCCTGCGTATTAAACCACTAGAGTTTTTAAAATTGTCTTTATTTTCGTTTCGATCCAAGACCTACGATCGTTGTCAAAATAAAAGATTAGATTGTTACTGTAATTATCCACAATTTTAAACGTTGTCTTTCACTTCATGTGTCGCTTGTTATGAGATTAAGACTGCTTGGCAGCTCTGACCTTCATGCAATATCTCACCTAAAATTGTCTTTTCACGACTGAGAGCAGAAGTGGTGTCAAAATCATGACAGAATTACATCATTTTCTTACTAGCAAAATAATAAGGAAAAACTTCCCTTATGAGTTTTCATTATTTTGACAGTTTAAAAGAAAGTTACTCATTCTTTATTTATATTTTATATTTGAGATATACAGCCTTAAAATCTACAATTTCTTTTTATTTGGTAACCACAAATGATCTTAGGTTTATAGTTTTAGTGTTTTGTACTGTAATAATCAAAGATGAACTTCCTGTTTCAATGTGATCGATTATAATATTTGATAATTCTTCCGAACGGCAGGCACCCGCAATTCTAATAATTAAGGCTTACTTACTTACAATGAATAAAAATATATAATTTTTATAGTATCTTTATAATTACATACCTTAATCATTAAATACTGGTTGTCATCCGCTTCTAACAAAAACTTTTCAATTTGATTTCTCGATAAAATCTTAGATTTTTTGGCTTGATAACCATCAGACTTCCTTTTTAAAAGAGCAATTAATTTTGGATACCTGCTTACATCAAGGTTGTCGTAAACTAGAGGGCATGACCTTTTCATCGAATATTCTGCCCGTAATGTAGAAGAATTATAGCTTTTTGATTTGTCATCAAAACATGCCAACATGACGTTTTCTGAATAAGATTGCGCTTTTCTTTCAGCATATCCTTCTTTAAAGCGGTTGTAAGCTGCATCGTATAACTTTCTTCATTTAGCTGATAAGAGATTTAGAACCGCCGCAGAAGCTGCATCGACAATCTCTTGAGGTTCTTCCATTTTATCGTATTGCATTTTCAATAATAAAGACACGATGCGAACGCAACGTAAGAAGCGAAATAAATTTTCAAGAACTTCGACGCTTATTTAAACAGTTTGTTGTCTAGAAGAATCCGTCATAGGCAGCTTCAATTAAGTTTATTACTTTGTCAAGGGTCAGGGATGCACTTTTATAGTACAATATTATTTGATTTTTGTGATGTTTCGCTCCCGGTCGTGAAAAAATAGTATATACACTTGGGGAGAGAAGCCATTTTTCCTCAACGCTTAGTGAAAATGAGGCACTTCTCTCCCTCTATGTATAATATACTTTTTATGTTTAAAAAGCAAACGAACACTTGTTTTATGGAAAGATCACTAAAATTGTCGGCGTCGCGTAAAATAAAAAACGATGGAGAAAAGAATAAATTTAGTTTTCCAAAGTGAACGGCAATTTTAACTAAAATGCACGAATCCTATATCATCCACCAAACTTTTAGCAACCCAAATGAATGGCAGGAAAAATCATTTTACACTCAAAACACGCGTAATAAAATTTACGTGTCAGATAAGGTCCATAAACTTCTATAGGAACATGATAAGAAATAGACAAACAAACTCGTGTATTTATTGAAGGACGAGTAAAATTGGTTGCCTATCCACGGGATCGAATTTATAGAAATGTAGCAAACCTATATTAATTAATTGGGGCTGAATCGTTCTTAATGTAGCGAGGCCGTATATTTCTTTAATAAGAAATAGAGCGTAACAAATTGAAACAGCTCTACATGTAGCAGACATTTACTTTTATTAAGAACCATCTTTTTCATCACTCCGCTTACCAAATATTGCCGCCTTTTTGATGTGCCGCTTGTATTCAGTGAACACACTTGCCACTAGGCGGCGCGGCCCTGCCTTTCTCTTTTAGTTAGCAATTAGGTATTGTAGTACAGTAAGTTTTAAATATCCTAAAATGTGGAATACAATTTGATTTTACATAAAAAATTATATACTAATTATATACTAATAAATGTTTTATAAAATAATTCTGTGTATAATGAATGCTAATATCAAATTTAATTAAAAATCTTTAATATAATTGTTTTTCTTGGTCTTCGACAAAAATTGTGTTCAATTTATATCAGATATTATTGTGAATTTTTCGCTAGATAAATTACGAGTTAGAAGGGTTAATATTTTAAGCAAAAGTGTTGTATTTCAGGTAACTAAATAACAGAATTTTGGCTGATCCTCCAATAGCACAAATATAATCTAAAGTTGAATATTAATTAAACGGCCACGATATATTATCAGTGATACTATGTATGGAAACCCGGAAATAAATATAATTCTAATCTCACATATACGCTACTACAGCTAGTAAAATAACACCTATTACCTGATTATTAATCATACATGAAACAGAAACATTTGTAACAGATTAGCTAATTTTTTTTCCAAATTATGCATTTATATGCGTTATTAATCCAATACTTAACTGTAGATTTATTATAATAGCACGATTGTATTACAACTTAGAGATGGTTATATTCTTTTTTGTTTGAAAATGTATCGTGCGTCATCAGCTCGATGCAATATATAGTAAGCTGCCGTAGAAGTGCGTGAACATCATTGCGAGGTCTTACTTTCTTTCTACGCTTGTTCAGGCACGCACGGGCTTCGATCAGTATATTAAAAAGCCCCATAGTTATAAGAATGGACCATCAAGATGTGGCTGATCCAATGGAGTGGAGAGTGCGTGATCTTTACTACCTAAAAAGATTCATCCTTAACGTTTATCCTGACATGCAAAATCTTGATACGACAACTTTATGTTATCGAAATATTTAAGATTTTTCAGTAAGAAGCACATTTTGCTGAATGTGAAACAGTAATTTGTGTGCTCCCATAAGAATCGCAAGTCGATGTTTCTTATTCTTAAAGGGAATAGTAAGAATATTCATTTTATGAGATACTCTTAGTACGCTGAAAGTCTAATCTGGCGTTTAAATATTTAGAAATTTCCATTTGCTAATGTCGCCTTTTTCCGCAGTAGAAATGTAAGCACTATATAGCAAACCATAATAAGTAATTCATCATTTCTGCCATACAGTATTATCACAGTTGTTTTACTGCGGTATTATTTTACGTCTTGGTTTAGTGAAAAAGTGAACTTATAAATGAAAAAACTCTGCTATTTACGTTGAAATCGTCCTTTCGCTGGCATCCACATTTATTTTATGTGTCAGTATTTTATTTTTCTACTAACAAAATTTCTTTCGTATGCTTTGAAGTATGAAATAACTGTGACACAAAACGTGCCTTCCTTTGACATTTTCTCCTGAGAATTTGACCTCCGTCGAATTTATAGAAAGTTTATAAATTAAGCAAAGGAAATTAAAAAATTGTCTTCAGTCAGAATGCCGTTCAGTTTATTAGCTCACTATAACAGGCTATAGCTATTTGATGTTGAAACAATTCGTTGTACACGCTTAGTGAACTCAAATACTAAATGTACAAAACTGACTACTACAACATCAAAGTCTAAATGATTCTTCAGACATAATATTTCAAGAACAATACCAATTACGAAATAAGATTCACATTATAAAATACGTTGCTAGGCAACTGGAATAGGACGAAGACCTCAACTTGTTACTTAAAAATAAAATGCTAGAAGAATAGGATAGAATTGTGGTATTTATTAATGCAGGAGATATACTTGATGACAAAAGCTTTTAAACTACCACAACCGTATTATTAAACGACAGTACTGCCAAATGTTGGTTTGTTGCGACATTCACCTTTTATAGCAAAAAAGAAACTGTAAAATTAAAAGTCGTACTGACTTTAGATACAGCTGCAGAGTTCTTACCAATAAGTGAAAACAGCCCTTATTATTTTTGGTGCACTGCTACTCCGATTGTACATAACATCTATTTAACCGTTTGAAGACAAGGTTTTGTGAAAATGTACCCAATACATGTCCAATAAATACATTAACTCTGTATTTTAAACTACAACTGCATACAATACCTTGCCATACTCCACATTGGTTTTTTGAAATTCAAGCCAACATATCAGCTAATATATTAACGCCATGCTTTGTAGACTACTTTATTGATAAATTTCGGACTAAACTAATCATCATCTGGAGTTATAGTTCCTCCATCAGGATAAAAGTGCAATCAGGTGCAATGTCCTACTCTAAAAGAGAATGCCATAATAAATGAGATTGAATCAATTTTAAAAAGCAAACCGATTGGTCTTCGTATAGTAACTTTGCTAGATTGGCAAGAGGAGCTAAAATAATTTCCCAAATGAAGTAAAAGAACCATTTTGTTTTTATAACGAACTACAGCTAAAAGCTTTATTAAAATTATCTGTTTAACTCAAGAAAGCAACTTATTCTGGGTTTAAATATAGTTAAATCAATATTTTATTAATTGCCATGATGAAACAAGACGTTTAAAATTTTACATTAAACTTTTAATATTGCACATGACAGCATCTTAATTAAAATTGACATACGAACATTTAACGTAGCAACACTTAAGACAAGCACACTCACTAATTAATCCAATTTAACATCAGCACCGAAACTGCATCTTTGACACCATCGTCGCTTATCCATTGAATCAACACGCCTAAATCAACCTATAAAGATACCAGCCTTTATACCGTTTTCACAGTTCACATTGTACTTTAATTCTTTTAAAAACTTATTTACAACGATAGTTGAGTCCACTATTAATGTCAGTCAACTTATCAAGTTGATCACCACGTTTTACTTAGATCAAACACACCCTTTAGACCATTTAATCTAATCTGACTCATCCAACATTTAACATCCAGTCAAATTTATCGTACCAGAACACAAGTTAACTTCAAATTTAACCGACCACGAACTATGACATGCGCTACAATGGCTTTCAATTCTCGGTACAACATCACTATTAACCTGAAGATAACACAGAATTACAATCATTATAACATGCAAGCAGGTACCAAATTTATAACATAATAAATTTTCAAGAACTTTTGTCATCAGTATTGAACCATCATAAAGGGAACCAAGCACTTTCAGAATTCAACATTTGCCGTCGAGCCCAGCATTATTTAAGCCATAAACATTTAAAGCCATTCATAATTTAAATTGTGACTAAAGGAAATTCCACTCAACCCCAATACTTTGTCACTTCACCGTGTAACAACGTAAACAATTTTCAGCATGGTTTAAACACCTTTAACAATAACAATTACCAATTCATCCGATTGTTTTATTATTTCGCCACCACTTTAAAAAAAAAAACAGGAATTTACGTCAAATATTTTGGTTGGGAAAAAAACAACTTTATAAGAACAGTTTTAAAGAATCATTGAAACACTATAAACCCCGTGGTAACCAGAGTCGAATCTGGGAACATCTAAACATTTGCGCAGCGGGCGTTCATCTTCGAATGGGAAACATTTAGTTCCAACACTTCAAAATTTAAATTGCCCAAACAGAAAATACTTCCCTTCAATAACGTTTGAACCTTCCTCCGTGTTACAACTTTTATCACAAACGCCCTGAAAGAACAACCCCACCAAAAACAGATCACCCCAAAAGCTTGATGCAACGCAGGAAACAAATTATTTGTAACCCATAAATTCTTTTTCAAAATTTCCCCATACTAAAGCGCCGGGAATTTGAAATCTGATCCAAAACAACAACAGCCAGTAGTCAATCATTTTCGAACCTTGTTTTCGGGGCCCACTTGAACAATTTAAAAAATCGAAACCAAAAGAACACAGAAGACCACCATATAAACAAAACCAACTTTAATGGTGGTGAAATTGGAAATTGCCCAACCCAGTTTTGATATTTACATTTCACATCACCAACTAACGAACACTTAATTTTAATTTAATCCAACTCGACGATGCTGACGATTATGCCGTCATGCCGCATGACGACATGCGCCCGCCCTCATTAATTGGCCTTTGCAGCAATACGAAATGTACCAATTTTAGTGTTTTACCGGAATTTATTTAACCACCAACGCCAAGAAATTAACAAATCATTTAGCATTTCAATAATCGCATTTTTATTTCCTCTTTCAAACCCTCTTTTTCCAACGAAACCTTATTTTCAGATGCCACCTTCAATCACGATATTAATTCCCAACATTTCAAACCCATCTCGTCAGATACCCTTAACCATACATAAGAATTTCCTAGAATTAACATATCACGTCCTTTTCAGTTCCACAGACCATATTATTAATTTCAAAACTTTCAACCATTTGCATTTTTTTTTTTTTTTTTTTTTTTTTTTTTTTTTTTTTTTTTTTTTTTTTTTTTTTTTTTTTTTTTTTTAAAAAAAAAAAAAAAAAAAAAAAAAAAAAAAAAAAAAAAAAAAAAAAAAAAAAAAAAAAAAAAAAAAAAAAAAAAAAAAAAAAAAAAAAAAAAAAAAAAAATTACCCCCCGGGAAAAATTCCTTTTCTCCCAAATTTTTAAAAACAAAAAAGGCAATGGTTTTTTCTTAACCGGGTCAACATGGGCCCATTTTAAAAGGGGCAAACCGGGCCAAAACCCAAAGAATTTAAAAAGGGGTTGGCGGGAAAAATTGTCCCGCCCAAGATTCCAAAAAGGACAAAAATTTGGGAATTTTAAAAAAGGGAAGCCAAAATTTAAAACAATTTTTTCAAAGTGTAAAAACACTTTTTTAAAACTTTCCCAAAAAGATAAACCAAATCCAGTTTTAAAAAATTTTTAAATTAAAAAACCCTTTGCAATTTTAAAAATTTAAAAAATAAATTTTAAATTTTTAAATCACCCGGGAAAATTTCAAAAAATTTTTAAATTTAAAATTTTAAATTTTAAAAGATGGAAAACCCCTTTTCCCCTTATAACCCAAACATTTTTTGGCAACCAAACCCTATTTGGGAATTTAAAATTTAAATTTTTAAAATTTTCAAAATTTTAGAAATTTAAAAACCTTAAATTAAAAAAAATTTCCCGTTTAATGGAAAAAAAAACGGATTTAAAAAATTTTAAATTTTCAATAAATTTTAAAACAAATTTAAAATTTAAATTTTTCCGGGAAAAATTTCAAATTTTTTAAAATTACTTTTTTAAAAAATTTAAAAACCCAATGAAATTTAGAAGGTAAAAATTAAATTTTTCCCAAACTTTTTTCGAAATTCCAAATTTAAAAAATTTTTGAAAAAAATTTTTAAATTTTTAAAATTTTAATTTAATTCAATTTTGGGCACATTTAAAAATTTTATCAAAAAAATTCCCCAAATTCCCTTTTAAAAATTTTTAAATAAAGAATTTTTTTAAGTTTCCAAAATTTGGCCAAAAAAATCTTCTCCCAGAAAAAAAAAGGCAACAAATTATTCTTTGGGAAAGCCCAAAAATTAATAAAGGAAAACCCTTTTTAAAAAAACAAAAATTTAAATAAAGGGAAAAACATTTTAAAAAAACCCGTTAAATTTAAAAATTAAACTAAACCCCCCAAAATTTAAAACGGAAATATTTGAACCTATTAAACCTTTGTTTTGGGAAATTGGATTTTAAAAAAAAAACCAAAAAATAATAGAAAAAAACAAATTAAAAAAAAATTTTATTCCCCCTTTTAAAACCCCCCATTTTAAAATAAAGGGAAAAAAAAAAATTTTTTAAAAAAGCAAATTTCCAAAAAAAACCCCAAAACCCAACCCCAAAAAAAACCCTTAAAA
The DNA here is from genome assembly GCA_036346225.1 of Platerodrilus igneus. Taxonomy (NCBI): domain Eukaryota; kingdom Metazoa; phylum Arthropoda; class Insecta; order Coleoptera; family Lycidae; genus Platerodrilus; species Platerodrilus igneus. The sequence continues at coordinate 2,658,969 of JARFIW010001179.1, read as the reverse complement.
AAAACCCCACCCAACCCAAAAACAAATTTTCCCCCCGGGGAAATTAACCCCTTTTCCCCCGGGGGTTTTTGGGGAAATTTAAAATTAGGGGGGGGGGCCCAACCTATTAATTTTCCTTTATCTAACCTAGGTCCACACTTGGTTTTTAATGGAAAAACTCATTAAAAGCAATTAGTGTTAATGGGTTTTAATGAGAAAACTCATTAAAAAGCAATTAGGTCATATGGTCATTGGGTCATGTGGTCATATGGTCATGTGGTCATGTGGTCATATGGTCATGGGTCATGTGGTCATTGGTCATATGGTCATGGGTCATATGGTCATTGGTGGTCATGTGGTCATGTGGTCATATGGTCATGTGGTCATGTGGTCATTATTGGTCATATGGTCATGTGGTTATGTGAGCAGGGAGATTAAATTTGGTATATAAGGAAGTAGTTTTGGGTTGAGCTTAGTTATAGTAAGACATTTTTTCGAAAGATGTCGCATTCAAGCAATCAGTGGTGCCCAAACAATCTATTACAAAAGCAGAGGGATATCCTGGATGGCTCGAGTTTCTACGCTGCTAGTAAAAATATAATATACCTAGAACAACGTTATGCAGATATGTTAAAAGGTTGCAGAACGGAAGAAATTACATAATTCCAACGATGCATCCAGAGATGTTATACCAGAAGTTAAAATACCTATACAGAATTATGATAACTTTGCTTTCTAATGCAAAAGAGGATGGTAACATGGTCCTTGTTCCCATCTAACATACGAGCTATATTCGTGGGACCATCGAGTTGTGGGAAGACCAACGCTTTAATATCTCTGATCTTGCACGAGAACGGTCTTAGATTTCAAAATGTCTATGTATTTTCGAAGAGTTTGTATCAACCGAAATACGAATTGTTAAGAAACGTTTTTACACCATTAAAAGAAGAAATTGGTTACCATGAGTTTGAAAATTACGATGATTTGATCGAACCCGGAGATACCAAAGAAGATTCAATTATGGTTTTGATGATATACCGCAAACGAGCAAAGTAAAATCACTCAGTTTTTCTCGTTCGGTCGACATAAAGCAATAGATTCGTTCTATCTATGTCAAACTTACGCTAGTGCCTTAAAACATAGACTCAGAGATAACGCCAATGTAATCGCATTATGGAAACAGGATGAAACCAATCTCGACATATCTTTTCGGATCATATAAGTGGTGACATGACATATCCGAAATTTAAAGAAATGTGTTTACAGTGGGGGTGACTCAAAACATAATTTTATAACTGTTGTTAAAGATTTTGATTTGGATAAAGGTCGATATAGGAAGAATTTTGACGAGTATATAAATATTTGACATTATTCAAAAAAAGTTAGTTCCCATCCAAAGTTTCATTATGACGGACGTTAACAATTTTATTCGAATAAACGCAGTCTTCATCTTATGCAGGATGCTGTACGAAAAAGTTTAAAGGTACAAAAGGGAGATGCTACATCTCCAAAAATTCAAAGAAGTGCACAAACAATTGATTGATCCACTGCAAATAACCGCTTCCCAGTTGCAATCGATCACCGAAAAATCTCCATACCTACAACAAAGGTTAAAGTCGAAAACATGGACGTACCTATAAAGAAAAATTACAACTGTTCCAGAAGAACCGTTCCATCTTTACTATGCGGATGTGTTAGCTAGAGACGAAGACGAAAATATATACAAGTTTCGGTTATGGAGTAAAGTATAACCGTCAATTGATACGCATAGTTTAGGAAAAGTATGTGGAAATTGATTTAGAAAACAGTGACACAACCTAAAATAATAACGTTTATCTAGAGACTAGAGGTCTAACAAGAGTTATAATTATTTTTAAAGTCCTTAGCATTTTTCTTAAGAAATGTAATGATTTTGTTCATAGAATACATTCCATACCGGTTGCTTCGTGCGTGCCACAAATCGGGTGCAATCGGTACATATCCGAATAGGAGTAGCTCATATAAAAGGACTGTTCGCGTAGAAGTTATTATTTGTTGATTTTGTACGGTTCAAAGAGACAATATAACAAATATGTATAAAGACTTGGAGAGGTTATTCGAAGATTTCGCAATGTTTCTACGAGTAAAAAAGCAGAATGTGGGCAACGCTTTTCGATAGAAGGAGAAAATGTCTTATTGTCAGTCATACGAGGAAGCAATACAGCACTGTGCTGCAGTGTTATCAATGCCCGAGGATCTGGATGATTTTATGGAAATAATCGAGGAGATGGGGTTTATAAAACTGTTGGCAGATATTCAAATGGAATATATACTAAATTGTAAGTTTTAGAATAAAAATTTAACCACCACAACTGTTATCATAAGAAATGAATTATGTGAATTTAGAAATTATTTTTGTATATAAGTATAATTTGTCCTTACATTAACCCAATTTAAATCAAATTATAGAATGTGTATTCCCGTATATTAACTAGAATTGTGGAAAGTGCTTTTATTAAATTAATAGTCAGACGTCATCAACAAACAATGCAAGGCTAATGATCATACATTTCTAAATTTATTTAGAATATACGTCTTATGTTGAACTACATTTAAAATAGATTATCGAACCACTTTCTAGGTCACCGTTAAGAATTAATATATGTATTATACCTTTTGGTTTAATCATTTGTATGTGGATTCACTAATTGAAAATTTTAACAATTCTAGCCACTAATAAATATTTTGGAGTTTAACTCATTATCGAGCTAAATCTAAATAAAAATGCAAAGGTGTTTTTTGATAGGTTTTGAATATTAATACAATATAACAGGTCTTGTTGGAACTAATTTTAAAAGACTGATAATTAATTTCAATTCCCAGGAAAATTCTATACTAATTTATAGGTTACACCAGGGTTTATCTCAAAAGACAGAGCGATACGGTTTAGAAATAGATTAAAGATGAATTATATACGGTGTTGCAAAAGGTTATTCTGCAAATCAGTAAGGGGTCATTCGATTTGAAAAAATTCCGAGGATTTGAGAACCTGAGGAAAACACAATAATAATTGAAATCTTACACGATGGTATATTAAAATACTGCTAAGAGTAATTTTGTTTAATAATTCTAAAATGGCGTTGGTGGTTAAATACATACAGGTAAAACCCACACAAAACAATTATAGCGTCACTTTTCCAGTCAAGACTTGCATATAACGCCAACTAATAAAAGGAGCTGCGCACGCTCGACCATCAGCATAAAAGGCGAGAGCCATGTTCCAGTGCATTAGTCGTCAAAGTATCGTCGAGTTTGATTAAAATTATAAATTAAAGATGGATTTTTCTTGTGTTGACGTTACAAGTGATGTGCGAGTACCACAATTAAAATCAACCAACTAGTTGGTAAGTCAACCCATAGGTTAGGCGAATTTCCTCCAAATTATCACCACCATATATTAGAAGTTGGTTTTGATTTATATGGTGGTCTTCAACCTGCCATCCAAGTATTTGCTGTAGTGGTATGTGTGCTGATTCTACGATAACATTCTCTTACTTCGATTGGAAGAAATTGTGTACTTTTCAAGTGGAATTTCAAACACCAATTTGCTCAAGACTCAAAACAAGTACGATTAAATGGTCTGACTACTGGAAACGATGTTGTTGACATACAATTGGATCAAGATTTCAAATTGCAGCTGAGCACAGCCTTTAATAGAAGTATATGGTTTTGAACAATTTTGAAAAGAGAATTTATATAATATGGAGATTACGAAAGATGGGAATGTTATTGTGCTACCTGCGTACGAGTGCATCAAGCTATTAAATTTGAGAATTGATCTGTTTTAAATGGTTGAGTTAAGGTGTTGAAACTTTCCAGAATTTTACGAAAAATTTGTTGGTGATATAAAAAGTATGTGGAAATACGACGGAGGAAGAAAGGGTTCAAACGTTATTAGAGGGAGAGCAGTGCCAGTATTTCTCTGTCTAATGATTGCAGCAATTTAAATTACTTGACAGTGTTGGAACTTATTAAATGTTTCCCATTCAGTACTTAAAAGATGCAACTGCAAGGCAATCGCTTGCGCAAATGTTTAGAGATTTGGCTATCCCAGATTCGCCAGACTCTGGTTACCACAGCGGTTTATAGATGTTATCAATACATGTATGTATTCTATTAAAACATATTTCTTGATAAAGTTTGTTTTACATATTTGTATCGCCAACATTACCATAAATTATTAATAGACGTATTAAACTATCCTGTTTTTTTTTTAGGTTTAAAGTGGTGTACGCGGAAATAATAAACACAATATACCGCATGTTAACAAAAAGTTGTGGGGAAATTTAAAGACGAGTTTAACGGTGACTTGGTGTTAGAATTTGTAGGTAGTAAGGCTAAGTCCTACTGTATTGTACGCGAGAAGGACACGATTAAAAAGATTAAAGGGATCTCAAAGTGTAGTTAAGTAAAACCGGGGTGCTACAACCTATAACGAGCATATACCTCCAAAAGGAATGGACATGCAACTACGTAGCAGTGCGTGGAGAATAAGAATTCTCAATAAGAAATTAAAGTCATTGGGAAATGGTCGAAATGTAACCTATAAAGGCGATTATTAATTTGGTTTATGACCGCGTTTGTGCACTCTTCGAGTGTCTTCGGAATCTTCGATTGTTTCCAAAGCATGCCATTTTCGAAAAATATGGCGTAGAAGTTATTTAAAATTAAATTGCTTTATTAGTAAGTATTCTGTATACAACAAGTTCGGTGTTCCCTTAGCAAAGTGTTTATTTAAAATTTGTATCCTGCAATTATTAATCAATTTCTAATACACAAACATAATTAATAGAAAGTCCAAGAAAAGAAATTATATACAGTTTTCACATGTGATTCACATGCTCGTTAAGAAATTGATTTGAAACGACTTGTATTTTCCAAGCATTTAGCATTGAGCATATCTATTGTATTTTCAAATCACATAGCTGCTAATTAATAAAAAGAAAGGCTACTTTCACTTTACGTAACATAATTGTAAAGCAATTAGTTTGTCCTCTATACTACTTTCACTATACGTCACATAATTGTAAAGCGATTAGTTTGTTCTTGTTATGTATTTTCCAACAATTTAGCATTGTACATGTAATTATGTTAAAACCAGAAAAATTTTAAGTCATGGGTTTTGCGACATTCTGAGAGAAGCACATTACTGTTTGAAAAAATGATTTTAAATACTAAGCGCTTATGGCTTATAAAGGACTCGTTTCTAAAATCCTTGCGGTTTTAGATTTCTAGGGAAATAGTTGGTTAAAGCATATGTCATAGACGAGCAAAATGTAGAGGTTTGGGAGCTTTAAAGTATAACTTTGTAAGGGATGGTCCGATTTCAAATCTGTTTGCAGATTCAAATTCTGTGTAAAATTTTAGACTAACAAGATGTATCGCATGACTAAGAAAATTTATAAGAACACTCAAAAGTCGCTACAGGTAAGAAATCTTAAAATGGGGTAGCTCACTGGGGATGGGCAATCTAAAAATTCCTAAAGATTCGGGTAGCTGAGAAAATTTAATATTGATTGATACCAAACAAGGTAGGTTTATCTCGAAAGATGCATTGGCTAGACGAAGAAAAGTATTTGTTAGTTTTGCTTATAAAGCAAAGAGTAAAATTTAGAGGTTTGAGAGCTTAAAGTGTAACTTTGTAAGGAGTAGTCCGATTTTAAATCTGTTTGCAGATTCGGGATTGTAAAATTCTAAGCTAACAAGATGTATCGCGTGACTAAGAAAATTTATAAGAACGCTCAAAAGTCGCTACAGGTAAGAAATCTTAAAATTAGGATAGCTCCTTGGGGTGATGATATCTGAAAAATTCCTAGAGATTCGGGTAGCTGAGAAAATTCTAATATTGATTGATACCAAACAAGATAGGTTTATCTCGAAAGATGCAATGGCTAGACAAAGAAAAGTATTTGTTAGTTTTGCTTATAAAGCAAAGAGCAAAATTTAGAGGTTTGAGAGCTTAAAGTGTAACTTTGTAAGGAGTAGTCCGATTTTAAATCTGTTTGCAGATTCGGGATGTGCATAAAATTCTAAGCTAACAAGATGTATCGCGTGACTAAGAAAATTTATAAGAACGCTCAAAAGTCGCTACAGGTAAGAAATCTTAAAATTAGGGTAGCTCCCTTGGGGGTGATGATATCTGAAAAATTCCTAGAGATTCGGGTAGCTGAGAAAATTCTAATATTGATTGATACCAAACAAGATAGGTTTATCTCGTGGGTGGAAATGTGGAGAAAGATTTATCTCGCAGGTGGAAAAAATGCGGATGCGACGTAATCAAAATGGTTGGGGTAAAAAATTCCATAAGGCGGTCCACAAGGAGGAGATTCATCTCCTCCTTGTGGAGATTCATCTAAATAAGACTTTATAGTGCGAATTTACATGTAAATTTGGTCCAGATGTGTGGGGAAATGAGGGATTCTGGGGGAAATGAGGCGGTGGGATCCTTGATTTTACCCTACTACAGTTCATTTATGTTTAAGAAACGTTTACATAAGCGAGTGGTATTAGACATTCCACTATGCATGTATTTCTTATTATGTATGTTGCTCAGATCTAGACGAACAACTTATGCTTACACATAATTTTGAGTTGACGCACTCGTAAGTTTAGAAGTAGTGCTCTCTATATTTCGACCTCAGTTGTCTTTATCGCTACGATTTTGATAGCAAAGTGGACATTTTGGGTGGCGATTTTGACCGGCGGCTCCGTGGTGTATTTGGTATGCCTGTGACTACTATGCCCAAGGTTCCGGGTTCAAATCCTGTGACGGTCCGCTTGAAAAATGTTAGGTGAGCATTTTTCACAAAAATACGCCCTCGTTTGCATGAGAGGTAAAATGCAGGTCCCGCGCGCCCGTGCGCGCGCGCGTGTGTGTGTGTTGTCACGCACGTTAAAGATTCCTACCTTGCTTGCAACAGCAAGGGTTCGGCAAAATTCAAAATTTCCAGGTTAAAAGCTGGCTTCCTTGATGATTTAAAAGATATAATAAATTACCACCCTTAGCCACAGCTGAACGGTAGTTCCATTGTACTACTTTTAAGTTATTTATATTATCTATTCTTGCCACTTAGATAACAAAAAAGCAACAATTCTAAATCTTTTTAAAACGTCTACATGATTAGCTTGTTTTGATAGCTTGGGATTTAATTGACTTAATTGTGTTTCTGAATAGATTTTCCAACACATATACCCCATTAGAGTCTTCTAAATCATTTTTTATAACTTCATTCATGGGATGCTGAAATTGAGGTAGGGGTTTTAACGGGAAGGTTTGTCTATCATATTCTTTTTGAATGTGTTGGGGTTTCGGAGTCAATTGCGATATTTTGTTCTTTATAGGTTGTATACATGTAAAAAAATTGGACATTTTATTGTTATTTGTATTTGCAGATTTTCGATTTGAAGCTGGAAGTTGATTGTCATCATTTAAATTGTATAGAGCGGCATATTTACTACTCTTGGAAATTAAGTCTGCCTCCTTAAAAAATAAATTTTGTTACGTCATTATATATTTTTAATTGCAGTTCATAAATAGGGCAGCTACGCGAAGTAGTGCTGTGCGTATTACACTTACATTTAATAGAAGTTCATTGGTACAATTTTCACCATTAATATCAGCGAATTTGGGGCACAGTTTACATTTACTCTCAGACGCTTTGCACTGAGAAGCTACGTGACCATAATAGAGACAGTTATAACATTGTACAACACAAGAGACAAAAGGTTCCACGTAGCACTGTAGTCTGTTAAGAATAACAAAATTTGGTAGTTGATTGCCCGTAAATGTAACCAGAACTTTTTGAGTAACTTTATCAGAAATAGTACCGCTTTCGATAAACTTTTTGTTAAGCCTTTTAACTGCCATAATGCGATTGTCGCTATCCATGTTTCCTAAGATATATTTATCATCCAATTTGATATCTACGCCTCCTATAATACCACGTCTTTCTATTAAATGTTTAAACACGTAAGTCCAGTAATTTTTGTCTTTAACTTATGGGTTTCTAACTAAATTGTTTGCAAGTGTTAGTGATTTCATTTCTACTCGGATTCTATTTTTACAGCAGACCCTATTTCAACGATAGAAGTTTTAATTTTGAGCGTGTTGTGTAGAAAGTCTCCTATCGCCATACTATGTTATCTGTCGGTATTTTTATCAACAGATTATATAAAACAATAAAAAGGAGGTTGACTTGTATTGTTTAAATCGTATTCGTTATAGACATCAGTTAAGAATTCCATTATTGTTAATGCACTTACACCACTATTATCCTATTCATTTTTACGTATACCTGATTTGGGCGGTTCAGGGCTCCCTACATTTGTTGTCATATTATGAGTCCAAATCAGATGTATTATATTTAACACAACACTGATAGGAATTCACTTAGCTCAGATAACGACAATAAATCAGTTAAGCGCCCTTCCAAGAAACTTTACAATTGCTTTACTTTGCCCGGAATTGGGTAGAGTAGTTACACCTATACCCACCTATAGCTAATACTCATTGTAGCGGCTTGTTGATCTCTAATTGCGGTGACGTCAACACAGGTGAAATCATAATTTTCAAAAACATGTTTGCTTAACTCGATAATGTTTCGTAAACTGAAGTGCTGAGAACAACGTGTTATAAATAGAGAAGTTAGCTCACGCACAGTTTAGCCGTTACTATGTATTATTTTAACTTTCAACCAATAAAATTCTAGTAATTCACGTACAGGAATCGTCAACAAGTCGAACTTATTAATTGCTTTTGACATATTAAATATGCTGAATGGGTTATTAGTGGTCATGTAATTAAATCAGCACTACACTACACATAACATTAAAACGATTAATAAGCACATAGCCTGCGGTATATATTATTTGTAAATTATAACAAGGTGTTCCTGATGATTAATATAATTATATACAGCTAGCTACAAAGTAGGATGTTAACTTTCGCTCCGCTAATTGCTTTTGACGTTTTATAACTACAAAATTGTAGGAACTTCTATACAAGTTACGAGAGGAAATAAACTTGCCCAAATACGAAAGTTTATAATTATATACATCCGACACATTAGACCCACATTCGACGTACACTAGGTATATACCCGACGTACATCCGACTTGTCGCAAATTTTTTACGTTTAAAGCATTAAGTTATTATAATCCAATTGTTATGCAGAAAATAAATATTAAATACAATTACGTTCAAAATATCGTAAACACATAGAAAAAAGATTGTTAAAATCATCGAGATGATGGATTGTATGCGGGTAAATTAATACAAAAGTGTACATTTCTTGTTAAGAAAGAGATATGTGTATGATCTTTAATAGTAGTCTGCGTAGGTAGTGTACCTACTAGTTATAGCGTAAAAGCTAAAGCATGTGGGTGTGGGTGTAAACAGGTTATTAGGTAGAAGGTATAATGGACGACTTACGACAACCGTTATTGGACTACGAACAAAGGTGTATGTGACGAAGATTTTTAAAACTAATGATGAGGAGAAGGCTGAAATCACATGATTATTGGAAGAAGATAAATCAAACACACAATCACTTGCTACCCAGAATTTCGGATACCAAGAAAATAGGAAGAATTAGAAGTTTAGTGATAAAAAATAGATTTACGTTCGATGATTAAATCAGCTGCATAGAAGGGTTTAAGAAAGTATTTATTACTCAGATCTTAATTCACTCGTTGAAGCATCACGTTCACACCACTGTACAGAAAAATTGCAATAAGCACAAGGGATGACAAACACTACTTACTTCCCAGTTCATATACAACGCTACCTATCGGAGACTACTCGACAGTGGACGATTATGGAAAATTTATTGTTATATATCATGTTAAAATATAAGATACACGTATAAAATGTAAGTGTAAGAATGTACTATTATTGTAAATGTATGTATAAATTATCTAATAAATTTTAATTTTTGTTTATTTATTGCTTTATTTTGATCTACTGTTATGCTTAATCATTGGTGTTGGGAAATGGAAACAAATTTTGTAACGTATAAATTTTCCTGTAAATTTATTCATTGACTTTACCGCGGTGTATCTATTATTTTATTCTTTATTTAACAACATTTATATAATTGATCCAGTCATTATTGCATATTTAATAACCGATACACTCCAAAGCAGTCTTCAATTTTAATTATAATTACAATCTACTACATACCACATATTTCGTACTGATAACACACACACACACACACACACACACACTTATATATATATAAACAAACTTGTTAGCGTGTTCCTACATCTTGAAGTTTTCAAGTTATTCCGACGTTTAGCGACCGATTGTCACTTTTGTTTCTTAGTTGAACTGGAAGGTCGCTTGGTGTTGAAAAACACTCAAGATGTTCAGGAAAGTCAAGTTTTCCTGGCAAAGGCGTCGTACTAGACGGACAGTATTTTAAAAGTTGTCCATGACAACTAAAGTAGAAGTGTAGTGTGCAAATCCTCTTAGCGAACGGTTTGTTTAAAAATGTAAGCATATAAAATTAATTATTTTATTACAGTGCAACTTCGATAACTCTGGAAATGTAGATAATTTCGTAATGATTTTGATGTAATTTCACGTAATTTCGATGCAGGCTTAGATCATCAGAAAATATTTTATTTGGTTTGGTTCAATTAAATTTTATGGAACTCGTTTAGAAATTAAATGAGTAAGCAACCTTGTTCGGCACATGGCCGCTATGCAGCCGACGTGTTCATCTGATGTACATGCCGTTTGAAGGTTATAGGTCATTGCCGCTATCGGTAAGAAAATAATAGTTCTAGAATAATGCTGACGTAACAAAGTTCATTACGTAAATTTTGCATGTAATGATTTCTTTTTGAAGATTGTTTTACTTTAGGTTGCTGTATGCAATTTATTATGACTTGTATGAATAATTGTGTTAATCAATTTTCAAAAGCTCATTTTGTAAAGTATAAAGTACAAGGAGTACAGCCACTTTTTGTAATTAATAGCGTGTTCAACCTAAGATATTATACTCCACCGGTTGTACAGACGTAGACATAATAACGTCACCGTTTTATTGTTTATCACAAATTAAAATACGAATATGTTAATTTATAGGACCTAAGTCCTGTAAGATGAAATTTGAACTTAGAGTATTTTATCAACTTATAATATTTGCCAAAAGTAAGTTAAGTAACCATTTTTTAAACATTGTGAGGTCGAAGTAGCGCTACCGTGACTACCTAATATGAAAAATAATGTCTATAATTAAATATCTGATTTAAAAATTACACTCATAAGAATTAAATTTTATTAAGTACACTTATAAATTATAATGTTATTTACTTTTCTTAAAAGAGAATATAGAGTTATTTTTTGACTTCAGTTCATTTCTCAGTAATCATTAAATTTTCCAAATTTTGCTAAGTATTTACAAGGTAAACTTACTCGAAAGTGTACCACGATATAGTGGAAACAAATTGAACTTAATTCAAAGATTACATATTCATACTGGTCCGTAAAATAAATAGGGTGTCTATGTTGGTAGAAAGTATGTTTTAGAGTCGCCCTACTCATCGTTAGATCCTTGAAGAAGACGATCAGATGTAAGTATGACATTTGTGACTATCAAACTTTGTATTTAAAGTGGTTTATGATAATATAGGTTTCCCAATTTTCCTTTAAGCAAATTCATTTAGTCAGTTGCTTTATAAAAAATTTAGGTGGCGTCCTTTATTTTTGTTTCTTTCAACCTAAATATACCCACTGACCCAATCTCATGCGACCGTGGGCCAAAAACTCAGTTAGCTAAAAGTCTTAAGAGTGTTCTTTAACTATAAGCCAATTTCCATCCAAACCTTACCCTGGGCTTGTTACATTTACATAAGAATTCTTGATAGGTAATATTAAATCTACCACGATTTTATTGTGGAATAGATTTATAAAAAAAAATATAGATAACAATTTTACCAGGAACACACGATATGACGAGAATGGACCTGACGCCTCCTTATGCGGATTTTTATAGTTGGTTCAAAAATGACCAGAATCGATCTTAGATTTTTCCATAAGAAAACACATGTAATATACGGTTTTGTGGCCTAGAGCTGAGGTGGCGTATCCACTCAACTCTAGTATATTTTTGACATTATTTAGTTTAAAATCAATCTCTCCATAATATCATATAAATAATTTTGTAAATATATATTTTGTATAAAAAATTACAAGAGAAATTTTAATAAGTTTTTATTATATGGTATTAAAACTTTCAGCTGGTTTTTGTTAATTTTAGTAGTAAGTTTTTTTTTAGAATGAACATAAGAACAAACTATTTATCTATTTATCTATCGATTTAAAACAAACAAACGTTCGGATTAAACGGATTTAAAGACTTTCACAGCTTGTTTTATCTAAGTTCCAACCATGCGTCTTATAAAATATGAATGATGACAGGATACGTGTTTTTTGAGTTGGATGAGTTAGCCTAATTCTTCTAATTTCATTAGCAGTACGACTACATTAATTTAGGGTCAATAGTTTAAAATACATAAAATATCCTGGTGAAACATTTATTTAGTTTTTCTTTTGGGCACAAATGATGTTCCATATGATATATATATATATATATATATATATATATATATATATATATATTATAAAACTCTATTTTATTGACCAGGAATCTATGTTTAATATGAAGATGAAATTAATGTGTTGGGATGTTTTTGGTCATAAATAAAACAACTGTCAAATAATCATTCGTTTTGAACTTGACGTTTCGATCTATTATTCAGATCTTAATCATAAGCTAAAAGTTAGGTAATTAGAAATTAAATAATACATATATCAAAACTTACATAAAACTTGATTATTCTTAAAATTTAGGGCAAAAAAAAAAACAATTTTAATTCTGTCACTCAAGTTTTGCTTTATGTCATTTAAAATTATTTTACACTAGCCCTAAATTTTAAGAATAATCAAGTTTTATGTAAGTTTTGATATATGTATTATTTAGTTTCTAAATACCTAACTTTAGCTTATGATTAAGATCTGAATAATAGATCGAAACGTCAAGTTCAAAACGAATGATTATTTGACAGTTGTTTTATTTATGACCAAAAACATCCCAACACATTAATTTCATCTTCATATTAAATATATATATATATATATATATATATATATATATATATATATATAAACGCAGTTTTCTTTCAGATTAAAAGAGGTATCAACTTTTTTTTCTAAATAAGAAGTTTCCTCGAGGGTTCTCTGTGTCTCCTTTTAGGTTGAACTTTTTTATCTAGACGCCACCGCGCCTATCACTTAGTTTTATGCAATTTTAATTCAATATAACAACCCCCTATTTACCCACGACAATGAACATTTTTTTGTCTTTTTGTTCTACTCTATTTGGTCCTATAACATCCTTCTCTTAGGCCAATCTCGCAATATCTAGATCCCAGAAAAGAATAGATACAATATGATCGGTCAAATATGGATTTTCGACAAGGAGAAATAGAGATGCTACAAAATTGGGTAGCTCTTCACGACCTAGGCAGTCTCAAATAGAAATAAATATTTTAAAATAACTGAAAAGGCTAATTAAGGATTTTTGAGTTTTTAGCAATTAGGTTTACCTTTACATTAGTTTTCGTCAGTTATTTTTAGCTCTGATTCAATGTTTCTATAGTGCAACGATGGCATGTCTATGGACAAACAGGGTTTTGAATTATTGTGCCTCTTTGTATTTTTAATAGCGCACTAGAAATATTATTTTGTATTCTTTGGAATGTTCCGAATGCCTAAGCAAATTACTAAGACCTGTTAAAAGTGTTCAGCTCTTGGCAAATTGTTATTTAAAGAGTTTTATACGCTTACTATATTTTTGATTTTAAGGTGCATATTACGTAATTCCTAATTTCTTACATAAAGTGATTGTAATCATGCTTATAAAACATCAACAGATGGCAAATGAGATGTCACTGAGTTATCAAGCCATCATTAAAAAAGAAGTGGTTCTTGATGCAGTTTTCCTAGTAATTAAAAATAGAGCAATTTCGTTGAAGTAAATAGTAATTATATCATTAAATAAATGAAATGTTTAACGTTCTAATAACTATTCATTATTTAGCTTACGTAGTAAACTTCTGTACCAGAATAATCAGGAATTTAAATTGCATATAGAAGAAGCGATAAGTGAAATCAAAGAAGAAAAGATAGATGCCGTATTTCAAGCTAAGAAAAATCGAATGTTGATGCATGCGGATGATATAGTTATGTTTTCAGAAACTAATGAGAGCTAGAAATAGGACTAATAAAATGAAAGAAATTTTAAACGAATATTTAGGTATGAAATTTACAATAGCAACACAAAAATAATGAGATGTACTAAAGATTGTAGAGATACAAATCTGACAGTCAAGCTTGGGTCAAAAAGATTAGAAGAAGTAGAGGTCTGCTACGCAGGAAGTTGGATTACGAATGTCAGTAGAAGTCAAGGATATGTAAAAGGTAGAACAGCTCAATAAAAATCTTTGAGGGGTCGGCCTTTATGCAATAAATCCATGATAGCTTTATCTGTTAGTAGAAGTCTATTGAAAGCATATATTCGAAGGGTAGCACTATACGGCTGCGAATCATAGACGTTGGACAAAAAGTTAGAGGGTTAGAAGCTTTCAAGATGTGGTGCTATAGAAGAATGCTTAAGATCAGCTGGACTGTTAAAGTTAGTAACGATATTGTCGTTATAAATGGTTTAGAAGAAAAGAAGTATTACAAGTATAACTAAAACAATGTGTGGTAAGGTTATAGATCATATTTTGAGACATGAAGGGATGATCGGGACAGCAACACAGGGTAGAAGAGTAGGTAAAGTGTATAGAGAAAGATGTGTAGGTTGGGTTAAAAACGATCTAGGCAATGATAGTTACTGAAAGTTCAGAGAGTTAGCTTTGCCTAGGAAAACTACGTCAAACTAACCTTGCGGTTTTGACTACGAGAGCGAGAGTCTACGATTATGATATGAAATACACTTTTTATTGACAGGGTTACGGGCACGTCAACTCATTGGATCATATGATCTACATGAAGCATTTAACATTTTACAACATCTAAAGTAGAGACAAGTACGTTGTTACCGTAAATAGGAATCGATCGTGCAACTTTTTGCATAGATTAAACACCTGAACAATGCAACTCTCTTATATGTTTTCTGTACGTGCAACTAATGGAAAAATGCCACCTGGGAAATAATTTGCACATGCAATAAAGTGTTTGTCGGACCTGAAAAGTTTATCACGATACACTTAAGTCTATATAAACAGATTTGTTATTGTCCAGAGCACATTGTTAGATATCCTATTATGCCCTGTCAGACGGATATAAATCATATTAGACTATGGGATAATAAAACGATACTTTGCAGCGCAGTTACGACACATGCTTTGGATAACACTGCAAATGTAAAATATTTTGGAGTCCTTGATGTCAGTGCAGTAAATTTATTTTTAAAGTTATATTGTGTTTAACGTTACTTTTAGATTTTAAAGCTATTCGGAGCGAATAGTGCATTCTTAAATAAAATACAGCAAGTTCTGTTAACTCAAGCTTTAAATTCGATTCCTGCTTGGCAAGATAAACGATACTAAAAGTTTTTCTAGCTTAATTGTGTGCCATAAACTTTAAATTATCTTAGATAAACATCCAGCTTTTCAGAATTGCATTTAAAATTATCAACACTGATTTTGTTCTTGAATGTTTAGCATAGTGTAAGAATTAATAAAAAACAGAAGTTACACAAGTTAATCAAAAATCTATTAATAAGAATTTGCTTAGAGCTCGATTACTTTGAATTCTGTTCAGTACACGATTTTGGTCTGTTTAAGTATTTGAATCGCCAAATATAGAGCGACGAGGAAAACAATGAATTTAAATGAATATGTATGTATGTATGTCTATAATAAAATTAGTACAAAACATTGAATGTACAGGAACTTTAATTTGTTTTATTAATATTTGTACTGTAGTTATAAATACTGTAGTAGATGTTGCTACCGCTATACTGTAATTTATCTGTTGAAGGTGCCTGTGAATATACGTCGCAACTGTAAAATTATACGAGGATGTTAAACGATGATATTAGCACCATCTGTTTAATGACCATCCGAGATCAAGATCTTTTTATTATTTCGGTATATTCTGTAACGTTATTAAAAGGGCTATCTGTTTAGGTGGTATATGTTTGCGTAGATTTTTCGCAACTTCAATATACATGTATACAAATATTGTTTGAAATCATGCTACTTAAATTTTAATATTTTTGTCATCAGCTGGTTGGCAGTGGTTGTATGTAATCTTCAAGCATCCTTATTCTGTGCCAGTGTTCACCTGGCATAACATATATCGTTTATAAATTTGTGTATGATATTGAAGCAGGTGTCTACCTTTGTAACTTTTACCATGTACACTTACTCCATTATCGGCAATACCAACCCTGGATAGGATGTCATAAGTGACGGGGTCGCATTAACGATTGCTTCATTCTACTATATTTATTTATCAATTTGTTTTAGTACCTCCTTATTTGTTATTCTTTCTATCCAGCAAGTTTTCAATATTTGATATAGCGCTACATTTCTGAACAAAACTTCCCGTCAGCAGCAAATCTCTGGTATCTAAATATTCAAAGAGTAGGTTTTATTTCTTTACTGTACGCGGTTACGTTTGCTTAATTTTTATTTATTTCATGTGGTTCTCTCACTTAAAATTTTATCATACTAATTAGTTTGTTTTCCAAATGATTGTATTATTGTATTTTCTATAACCAAATTGGGGTGTCCTCTTTGTTTTTTTTTCATACTTTTGTGTAGAATACACGAAATTTTTGACGCATGCGCCGTTAAATCAATTACAGTGTGATCCTAACATCTGTCAATATTAACATTTTTTTGTACCATTGCAAGATCGCCTTTCGTAATATCTGACTGTATTTAACTAGTTTCATATATCTTGCGAACAAATCTGAAGACTAGTTATTTTTGTGCTATTTCCCTACAAGTGTTAGTAATTCTACAGGTCTGGCATCTGTTACTATCGCGTAATCGATATTCCGACTCTTTAACTCTGTTTAGAATTCAGATATTAAAATGGGGTGTTCTTTTTCAATTCCAAAACGTCTTCTTTTTCTAGTACGTAAACATGTAACTAATTTCCTCTTTATAGCTCCTAAATGTATGACATCTACGTATCTACTTTAAATTTATTACTATAAGTATAAATACTTTTAGTTCTTTCTTAACAAATTATTAGTACATGTTTTGTTGTTACTAAAATATTTCTGTATTCGCTTTTCAACTTCTGAATACTTTCACTAAGTCATTCTTCTTGACTGCCTTATTTTTATAGTATTTCAAAATTACTTATACATTATTTACAATTCCTATATATTCTACGTTTATCTATCAACCCCAATGTTTTTTAATCTAAGGTTTTCTGCCAACTCATTTGGTTTTAACAAGATACATTTTTGTTGATGTATACATTTCTTGTTCAGTTCAAATTGTTGTGGCATTAAATAAATTCCATTCTATTCCAGTATAAATAGGCTGTTTCTTAGGAGTTTAATACGCCTCTTACTCGAAATTTTATTTTATTTATATTAGAATTACCTCATTTAACACCATAAGTCTTTTATCCCAGTTCGCATTAAGAATTTTTATTCCGGTCCACACCAAAATCTTAATTGAAGTTAGTTGTTTCTTACGTGAGAAATTTTGCACGACAATATTTTGACTCAATTTGTATTTGCACATTTTTAAATAAATACTTGAACAAATTTCAACAAAGTTTTTCATGTATACATTTTGCTGCTTAAATCGAAAAAGAACGCTAGAATAATTACTATAGTATTTAAATGCCATGCCATTCCACTTTTTCGCGTCTTTTTAGATTTCAACGAACTATTTTTAACTTAAATTTACAGAAAAACAAATCATCATAATTTCAAAAAAACACTCTAATTAAAATCTTCATTAAACTTATCTCGGAACATAAAATCGATACTTGCATATTATTGTTAGCACAACCATATTTAATCTTAACATAAGTTTAAAAATCGGCAATCGTTTTCCAATGTGTTTATAATCAGCCTTTTATTTAAAATTATATCCCTCTCTTACATTAAAGCGTTTTAATCATGTTTACTCTTTCTAATCTGTACCACATCAGCTTTGAACTTTCTCCAATGTTACTATGTACAAACACGTCATTTACCTCCATAATATTTCTTGATAATGATATAATCTTATCGCTTTTTCTGATAAACATAAATTTTTATAACGTTTAGTCATTACATGTCGCTTTTAAATATGCTATTCCCACAATTGAATGTCTGGAACTTAAAACTGTTGAAGGATATTTTGACCGTCTTTTAATTATATTTTTTGAGTAAAGATAAAATTGAAACTAATGTTTGACCCGAATTCGACTCATGTTATTCTGGAATATTTGATTTAAATTGCTGTTACTAGTAACTGTTATTTGAAGTTAAAACGAAAAGCGCTTAAGTTGTTTATTTTGCTTCTGTTTCTACAAAATTTCACAAAATATGACACTCGATATTTATGTGCCCAAATTGTATTAAATAATTGAAATTTCGTTCTTGGATGAAATTAAGATTTTCTTGTATTGAAAAAAATCAATTGAAGTGTTTTTTTCCGACTGTAGTAGCTTCTGGACAGTAATATTGTTGTATAATAGAGAAGCCATTATTTTAGATTACTTTTAGAATTGCAACATTGTAACAATCAATACATTTCGCATCCTGTATTTTAGGAAACTTTGCAATCTACTTTGTCATTATCTTGTTCAAACCAAACCTAATGTTTCATGTTAATTCCTCTTAATCTGTACCACATTAGTTAGTTACTTTGTATTTTTCATAATCAGTTCTCCTGTAAAATTGTTACAAACTAGGAAGTTTTGGTTAACCTCTGTACTGATTATCACGTGCCAAAACCTTCCGTAGAAACCAGTATCCTTGGGTCAGCATGTATAAAAGACCAAGACACCCTTCCACTCATCGGTAGTTTGTGGGCAGCTAAGTAGCTAGCCAAATCATTGGTCGTCTGCTGTAGAGCAAGTTGGGACATCGAAATGGTGACTTAACCCGTTATAAATGCTGAAGAAACCCTAATCAAGATGGTTACTTAGAATCTCAACCGTAAGTTAACTTTTAATTATTATAACTGTTTAACTCTTTTACTGCTTCGTATTTTATTAACATGTTGTTTAGTTTTAAGTTTATTCATTATTAAATATTGTTGTTTGATTTCATCGTTTCATTACTTCTACTCAGGTAATTGTTACTTTCACTAACATTTCTCAATAGATCCCTAGGTCCCTAGGACCTGAATTAAGTACCACCTCTCGCAACTAAGACTCTACCATCACATTACCATAGCTACGCCAATATCCCAAAATATATTTAACAATCATTCAAAGTGTACTTAACAATATATCCGCTGCGGGCTGTATACCTTTTTCAGCATGAGGGCTTGTTATCAGTGCCGTGGATAAAAACCCGAGAACTAAAACAAAAACCTTACAGCAACCCCAGAAACAAAGAACATACACCACAAAATTAATTAATAAGCGAAGTGGGTGTATCTGATGAATAATTTTTTTACAACTTTGTAAACATAATATTATCATCATGAGATACACACTAAAAAAGACATTTCTTAAACCCCAAAGTTATTTATAAAGCCAAAGTTGTCTTTTACATTGTTGATAAATATTTTACATCCGTTCTGCAAGGACAAATATTTCAAAGTCACCTCTTCTTTAACCCCGCACCTTACTATATAATTGATCAATCATTGGAATAAAACCTGTACAAAAAATTATGACAAATTTGAATTTAATATACTCTCACCATACTAAAAAGTACTCCGGAAATAAATAAATTTATTGTTGTTACATCTGAAAATGAATTCGATACGTGCCACCGTCAAAGGCGTAGTCGTTTGTACAGTACTTTATTCCAGTATCTATTTGTATAGATTTCACTCTTTATATTCAAATACGACCTCGTATATGATATGTTACTATAAAGATTATGTACATCAACTAGTTATTCAAACCAGCTTTTCCGCGAATTTGAAAGTTTGTTAAAATTGATTGTAGTCCGTTTCTTGTTTAATAAAAGGCTGTATTAATATACTTTGTATTGGTTTATTTACGTTGTGTAATTGCATTCAGCTCTTCGAAATGTTGATTGACTTTATTAATCGATAAAGACTTGCTACGAATTTTACGCACACTTGTTTTGATAACGTGTTGAATTAGACTTAGCTTGTGATGAAAGGACATTCATATTCTTTTGCTAAAGCTATATAACGAACAATATTCATATTTCTACAAAAGCAAATTCCTTGTTCATCATGGTCTTACCATAGATGTTTCCTGTTGGATTTGCATATGGTGAAGTAGACGCTGTGAGTGTCTTTGGAGCGATAATCTTCTTATGTGGTAAGCTAATTTGCAGTTTAGAAATTTTAAATTTACTTATGCATTCCTTAATTCGTTCATATTTGCCCTTCAGCTTCTTCCGTGACCGTAATGCCTGAGATCCCGCAAGAATGTTTCACCACCGTATAGATGGTTGATATTACTTGGGTCCAACTGTCCGTCCTATCAATGCGTGCAGCGAAACTACCTAATAAGTCCATCTAGTGAGTCCTATCCATAGTACCGCTTTTATTTTAACCTTGTAGTCTACGCGATAGGTCTCTGCCTATTTATCGTCACTGCAGGAAGAATTTATTTATTTTGCCTCCTCAAAAATTAAGGAGTAAAAATAATTAAACCTACTCCAAGAAAAATCGTTTTATCACACGACGCCACGAAACGAGTATCCTATCTAGGATTGGTCCACAAATTTTAGTTGTGGTTTATGTATTTGAACAAATTTTATACCGGTCGTTCTAGTGATACTTGCCAAGTCTGCGGTTATTTTGCTGGTTTAACTTTCCACTAGTACTGGTAAAATATTACCAATAGGGATATTATATTATAAATAAATAATTCAGGTGTTTATTTTACAAATGCGCACTTCTGTATGTACATAGTATTAGTTTTAACTTTAACCAAACTTTAACCAAAAATTGCTATATTACTTGAGTTGTTTTTTTAAATTATTTTACTAAGTAGTAGGAGTAATATCCTACATGATTATTATGTTGTTTTATTATTTATTTTATTTGAGATATTTACCACAATACGTTTCTTAGAATCGCTCACCAGAGGATGTCGCTCGTCTCTTACGACCCACCCCTACTCCCCACTGAAAGCAGTACCTGTTGTTTCAGTCAATTGTATAATGATTTACGTAACAAAATGCTTGTCTACTATATAGAACTATTTCAAACATAAAAATCCACTGTCGAACACTCTTATTGTAACAAACAAAACAGATAAATAGCGAGGAATGTTTTCAATTAAGTGCCTTGTTCTGGCTTTCGATGACTTTGTAATACGGTCCGTGGCCTGTATACCAGCGGTTTCTAATTTTAATTTTGGCATTATTAATGCCCAACGTCGGGCATTTTCAGATCACAGCACTTTTATTAACGTTCAACTAGGTGGCTTAGAATCAGCTACAGTCCACAAAAAAAGATTCAATTGGTGTTCTAATGATCAATAAATTTACAAATTCAACTTGAAAGTTATATACAAATTATTTGTTCTATTAATAATAAAAAAAAAAACCGTTTTCTCACCCAGTTCATACATCAACGTGCTTAGAATATTTACAAATTAATTATCTTTTCTTTATTTAATAAGTCACCACACCTTTTTTTATTAAATCTTTCATAATAAGTCCATTATCCCAACTGACCAGTGAGGCAAAACACTGATCAATTAAATTATTTAGCATGATATTAGTTTTAAATGTGTTGACCTTCACAATACATTCGTCTCCTTATTTATAATGCTCTTCGTAGTATTCTATGAATATTAAGTTTACACCTAAAATAATAATGAAACTAAAAGGAAACCATATTTTTTAACAAGGACGCTTCTTATCTATCACGACCTGTAAACATTCGCCACTGTCATTAACTTCATTTTATTCACTTTAACACATTTGCAGTAATAAAATAAACAGTTTAATTAGTACATGAATTGAATCTCTTGCAAGATGTCTTCCATTCCACCTGGTTCTACATTTGCTTTTTATACACATGGCAACACCAAATTTTTCTGTGTGCCATGTTCAACATCCAAACTTTAAATTGTTCTGGCATTAAATTAATTCCATTCTATTCCAATAATAATAGGCTATTCACGAGGAGTTCAATACGCCCCTTACTCGAAATTTTATTCTATTCTACATCAGAATTATCCCATTTAACACCAAATGTCTTTTATTGCAGTCCACGCCAGGATTTTTTTATTTCGGTCCACACGAAAAGTCCCATTTAAAAATGTTGTTAAAACATAACACTTAAATCGGATTTGTTGCTTACCTGACAAATTCTGCACGACGGTATTTATTTAATTTTTAGTTGCACATTTTTAAATACCTACTTGAACAAATTTTAATGAAATTTCACGCTTGTATGTTTGGCTGCTTAAATCGAAAAAGAACGCGAGACTAATTACCATTGTATTTAAATGCGATTCCATTCCACTTTTCGAATTTTTCAGATTTCAACGAACTATTTTCAACTTAAATTTACAGAAAAACAGTCGCGGTGATTTCAAAACAACACTTTAACGTACACGTACTCTTCATTAAAATGTTATCGGAGTATAAAATCAATGCTTGCATATTATTGTTAGTACCTTATTTAATCCTAACATAGGTTTTAAAATTGCCAATCGTTTTCCTATGTAAATAAGCAAATTGGGTGTATCTGATGCAAAAAATTTTCACAACTTTATAAACAAAATATTATCATCATGAAATACGTACAAAAAACATTTCCTAAATCCCGAGGTTATATACAAAACCAAAGTTGTTCTTTTTTAACACTGTTGATAAATATTTTGCATCCATTCATTCAAGGAGAAATATCGCAGTCATCTCTTCTTTAACCCCGCGTCTTACTATATAATTCATCACCCACTGGAATAAGACCTGTACAAAAAATTATTACACATTTGACTTTAATAAACTCTCACCATATTAAAAACGTACCCCTTGTATCCTTGTCAGATGTGAAAATGAAATGCTTTATCTACTATATAAAAGAAAGCTCAATTAATTCAAACATAAAAATCCAGGGTCGAACACTTTTATTGTAACAAACAAACCAGATAAATAGCGAGGAACGCTTTTAATTAACTAAGTTGCTAGCAAAGGCGAGTGGCATAATCCGAATCAATGTTGGCCATAACTTGTGATTGGAATACTATTACTTTTCCCAGGACTACACAAATCTTCATTATCGGGTATTTTCTAAACGTTTAAACTAATATCACCTACACTAACTAGTAAAAATATACTTGTCAAAGTTTTAAAAAACCACTCCTGATAAATAAATATATAAAAACTGCATTGTAGATTAGGTGCACAACTCTTACACCGCCATATTTTAGACAAGTTATTGCATGCAGCGACGAAATTTTATTCTTGTTTATACCTGCCGGGAGTTTTGTATTTTACACTCCTATCTCTACTTATATTTTATTCAGGACGTAAGTCACTCCCAATTTATGCTAACTCTCTTAATAATGAAAATGCATCGCAATTATTTTGCTTTATATTAAATTTTTACGGCGCCCGACGTTGCTCGCGCACTGTAGGGTGTTCGCAGGTACCTCTTTGGGAACGGGAGATCTACAACTTTTCATTGTGGAGCATATGCTCAATATTTAATTGTTTGTAGCTACAGTGCCACCAAGCAAACATAGGACCCAGAAAACGTGTGAACTAATTTCCAACAACAACATATGGAACTAACTAATCAGAAAGCGATCCGTTTCAAAGTACACCCGGAACAGAGCATATTTAAACAAATTTAAAATTCCGTGGTGTGAATTATGTCATGTCATTGTTAATTAAATTTTCTAAAATTATTAAATATTAAAATATACAATAATGCCATTAATGTTGAATATTAATCATCTAACCTTACAAATATTTCATTTGACAAATAAAAGCTTTCTACTTTGAGTGTACTTCTTAGCAGTCAGTGACACCAAGGACACACCTACCAGGTCCTATATTTCCTTGGTGGCACTATATGATTATTTGAAGAGTAATTCTTCCATTTGTTCGAAATGCTGTTGAGTTCTACTAAAATATGAACGTCGTTGAATTATCTGAAAGGTCTTTTGAAAGACTTTACATTCACATATTTCTCTTGTGAGAACTATTCGGTATAAGTGTTATTTGTAAACATGAGTAATTCGTATAAACCTAGAGAACATTGCATAATAATTACATTTTAATTTTAAATGCCCGTATGTGAAGTGAGTTCAATTTTACATCATACAATTTAAACTCGCATTCCATAGTGTTACATGTAAGAATAAAATTATGAATGGACATACCAGTGGGTAATAAACATAACTCATTTCTAGTAGTACTTTTTGCATTTGGCTCGTTGTGATTAATAAATGCAATTTAAATTCCTCAGCAACAAAGAAACGTACTTCTTTGGACTAGAAATAGTTTTGCTGTTTCTTTTTATTGTAGTTGTTCTCAACGAAATTAATTCGGATACGAAACACAAGTTTTCAAAATCAAACTGTGTACAAATTTAATTCTTTAAAAGGGCAAGTTTTTAAAATATGAAATGAACTTCCTGCTTGTATTTGAGGAATTCTGCTAAAGAAAAGATCAATCATTTTCATAAATACTACATACATATTAGGTATTAACTGATTTATATGATACATTTTATTACCAATAACTGCACTAGCAGAATAGTCCAACTGATTTGTAATTTTTATAAGAGGCTTTTATGATGATATTCAAGTCTGCA
Organism: Platerodrilus igneus; assembly: GCA_036346225.1. Taxonomy (NCBI): domain Eukaryota; kingdom Metazoa; phylum Arthropoda; class Insecta; order Coleoptera; family Lycidae; genus Platerodrilus; species Platerodrilus igneus. The sequence goes on along the minus strand of JARFIW010001179.1, from coordinate 2,633,979 downwards.
ATTTGTATAATGTTTTGTAATTTGATAATATTATTAGTAACTTTTAAGTTTAATCAATTGTAGGTATGATTTTCATTTAAGAAACTTATTTATTGTACAACAAATAGTAAGTTACACCTTTCTTGAAAGGGGGGTGGAGGGTGGGGTATTTTTTTGCAAAAGATAAAAACGGAGGTGTGAGATACTCAGAGGCCGTAAGTAAGTATAACGTAAAACTCTTTTTGGGGTAAGCTGATTGTTTAACTTCTTATTACTTTTTTATATGAACATATGCTGTAAAAATTTTCATTTTCTTTTATGTTATTTGTGGATATTTGTACTTTAGAATATTAGTAAAGGTTTGATACCTTAGTCTATTAGAGCTGGAGCGTCCTTTTTATGTTCTTCTAACCGCGATAATAAAGGAAATGGAATCTTGAATTTTGGTTTAAGATTCTGTCTCTGTTATGTTTAGAGGTGAAGCTTCTATAAGAGCAATATATATATATATATATATATATATATATATATATATATGAATTATTAATAACGACCTCCTTTATTCTAATTTTCCAAAAGTATTGTGTGTTTTAGGTCGGCTGGATTATTTAAGAAAACTCTTTTTTATAAACCTGAGCTTTCGGATTTATTTTAATCCTTTTTCAAAGGTACTACAATTACAAAATTGATGAATAAATAGTAAATCATATTTTATACTTACTAAGGTGAGGTTATATAATAAAATTGGCAATTAACATAAAAAGTTATTTTCGTTATAAATTTTTTTAAAATGTATATAACAACGCCAAATTACAACAAGAGATAAAAATAGTATGTATATAAAATATTGATAATAAATAAAAGTCAAAAGTTTGATAGAAATTGTTATTAAAAGGCAACCTTAAAAAATGTTTATTATAACTATGTATGTACCTGCGTGTAACACTGTGAGTGTATGTATGAGTCTGTATGTGTGTGTAGTGTGTGTTTCTGTGTGTTTTTTTTTGTTTGTAATATATTTAAGAGAAATTTATCTTATAGATCCATTGATAAATTTGTTGTTGTATGGTTGTTTTTATTTGTGATATTTAGAAGATACGTGTAGATACAATTTAAGTCATTAACATCTGTTCTTTTGTTCATAGTATTTTTTTGTTGGTAGATGTGACACATTTCTAGAAACTCTCTTTTTGATTTTTTGTCTTCCATCTGTAATATAATTGGATTGTTAAAATCTATTTTATGTTTTTTAGTATTTGCGTGTACACATAGGGCACAAGCATTGGGTTTTATACGTATATCGCTCTTATGTTGGGTTATTCGTTGTTTAAGTGTTTGTTTGCTTTGCCCTACGTAACATTCATTGCAATCCAGACAATTGATCTTATATATGATATTTCTTTTATTTAAAATTGGAGTTTTGTCTTTAATTTTAGAGAAAAGGTAATAATAATAATAGTAAACAAATAGACACTACAGTTACATTCAAATCTCTTCCATACATTGAACACCTTACACCAAAACTAACTAATGTATTTAATAAATTTAACATAAAAATAACTTCTAAAAATACTTTAACCTTAAATTACATTTTCTCTAAAATTAAAGACAAAACTCCAATTTTAAATAAAAGAAATATCATATATAAGATCAATTGTCTGGATTGCAATGAATGTTACGTAGGGCAAAGCAAACAAACACTTAAACAACGAATAACCCAACATAAGAGCGATATACGTATAAAACCCAATGCTTGTGCCCTATGTGTACACGCAAATACTAAAAACATAAAATAGATTTTAACAATCCAATTATATTACAGATGGAAGACAAAAAATCAAAAAGAGAGTTTCTAGAAATGTGTCACATCTACCAACAAAAAAATACTATGAACAAAAGAACAGATGTTAATGACTTAAATTGTATCTACACGTATCTTCTAAATATCACAAATAAAACAACCATACAACAACAAATTTATCAATGGATCTATAAGATAAATTTCTCTTAAATATATTACAAACAAAAAAAAAAACACACAGAAACACACACTACACACACATACAGACTCATACATACACTCACAGTGTTACACGCAGGTACATACATAGTTATAATAAACATTTTTTAAGGTTGCCTTTTAATAACAATTTCTATCAAACTTTTGACTTTTATTTATTATCAATATTTTATATACATACGATTTTTATCTCTTGTTGTAATTTGGCGTTGTTATATACATTTTAAAAAAATTTATAACGAAAATAACTTTTTATGTTAATTGCCAATTTTATTATATAACCTCACCTTAGTAAGTATAAAATATGATTTACTATATATTCATCAATTTTGTAATTGTAGTACCTTTGAAAAAGGATTAAAATAAATCCGAAAGCTCAGGTTTATAAAAAAGAGTTTTCTTAAATAATCCAGCCGACCTAAAACCCACAATACTTTTGGAAAATTTAAAAAAATATATATATATATATATATATATATTATACTGTCAAGAAGGGGGTGGGCTTATAAAATGTTTAAATAGGGCTTCGAAACGACTTTGCTAGAATGGGGGTATATTTGGTTTTGTTTGAGTATTTTCTTTCAGGTATTTTTGGTTTATAAATTAACAACAACTATTCCACGTTTATAAATTTATAAAGCTTTTGAAACTGCATTGCATTCAACAACATATACCGGCCATAGACCAGGCTAAGCTAGTTATAAGTTTGCATTGTATACGTATTTTAATTGTTATGGTTGCACGTATATGAAATTTAATTTGGAGTTAGCGTTTTCAGAACCATTTGAATGTAAAAACAAATATCAAAATTGCTTGGTATACTGCACGCTTTTAAAATTTTAAGGAGTTAAGTGATACTCCCGTAAAATTTGTAAATCAATTTCAGTTTGAATATGTTTTAACAATTAAAGATTGGTTATGTAATGACAGGACGTTTACCGAATAAGACATAAATGTCTGTTGCGTACAATTTAAAAGCTGAACCATCAAAGTTTGTTAGCTATTTTCAATATTGTAAAAAGTTCAATATACATAAATCACTGGATTACAAACCATCTAGAAAATGAATGTATCTAGAGAAAACAACTGTATTATTAATCAATTATTAATAATTATAAATTACATAGTGTGCGTAGAGATAGTTGTTATGGCAACGGAAACAAAAGAAGACGGATTTTATTTATAAAAGGACTTCAAATTTATATTACTGAAAAATAGACGTGTTTTTGTACTGTTATGAGTTTTATTACATTTAAAAAGTTACGAGAAAGTTTTGAAAGTCAAGTTGTACCTGGAGATAGCAAATAGTAGCAGTTTTACGGCGAATAAAAGTGAATTAAAAGAGGAGTGCTGGTCTGTACCGTTATTGTTTGAAGACGAAAGCATAGTGGAATTGGAGTTATCTGAGTATTTGTATAACATAAAATTTGTAGAAATATTAGTAGTTTTATAGTCTGGAGATTACCAGTTGCTCGAGTTACTTATTTATTTACAGGAGGTGCCTGCAGCTGGTCACTTGGCTTCAGGACGGCTGGAAGGCGGCGCTTGTATCTGGATTCCAGGTATTAGTATTTAATATCTACGCAGTGCTTTAATCAAATTTATAAAAGTGGAACTAGTGTTTGGGTATACTTTTGGCATTTAAAATTATTTTGAAAATCCTTGGATATTTGTTTGGGTGTCTAGTTGAGAGGTGTTTGCTTAGGACGGACCCACCCTAGGTAGATTCCGCCACGTGTTTGACGGCCCTGTAGAATATTTAAGTGCAGCAGCCGTGTAAAATATTTAAAGGTAAATTGTGTGGCATAACTCAACAAGGCTCTAAAATAAGACAAGGAGTGACAGATAGATATATTACGCCTATCACTAATAAGGTAGGATCACAGTATATATATAACAGATGGCGCTAACAACGTGAGGCAGAGTAGATTTGTTAGTTGTACGTTGCATATATTCTATTTAAAAGTGAAAATTAATATTTGATTGACGTTTCATATATATTTATTTGACAGTTGTTGAAGGTTTTGAATTTATTGTAGTAGGCTAAGACGTAATTTGATATTCACACTTTGGTCAATTTTAGCGGCGGTAAAACATTAGGTGGGGCTCGAATAGGTAAATAACTTCGCAACAAAATATTTGTTCGCCTAAAGGTGGGGCTCGATAGGGCTGATTCAGATTTGCAGAGGTTGTGTAGCTTAGTGGGGCACATCATTGAAGTTTATTTTGAAAATTAAAGGGACATGTCTGATGAGGAGAGAATCACGAGGTCAGGAAAGTTTATGGAGTTGAGACTGGTGTGAGAGGGCAACCGGTGGTTAAGACTGTAGCAGCAGGGGATGCTAGGGATGAAGCTGGAGGATATGTGGAGCCGGAGGTGATTATTGTGAATTCAGGGATACATCGGGAGAAAATGAAATTGATAAGGGAAAAGAGAATATGCAGATCCAAGATGTGATGATGGTTTTGTTGGAATTAAAAGGGTCGTTAACTAAGTCGCATGAAGAATTGAGAGGATCATTGTTGGCCGAGGTTAGAAATTCACAAGCGGAAGTTAAGGAAAAATTTGATATGATAGAAATGAAAATTGAAGGAATTAATGTATCAATACAGAGCAGTTTGTGTTCATTTAAGGATGAAGTTCTGAAGGACGTAGAGGATAGAGTCCAGGTTGTAGAAGGAAGGTAACAACAGGTTTAAATGAATTAAGGGAAGAGCTGTACATGGTCGAAGTTAGACAGACAGAAAAATTGCAGAATTTAGGTGAAATAGTTCGGATTCAGACGGAGGACAATATTAACTCTAAAAACGAAATTATAGGCAAATTGCGGGCGAGTCAGGAGGTGGCAGAGAAGCTGAGAAGGGATACGACGGTTCTGGGGAATACGGTAAATGGATTGTCTGGTCTTGAAGGAATGTTAGACAGATGAGAGAACAGTTGGTTGAATTGGAAAGGGAAGAGTTGTTTGTGATGCAGGATACCAGTATAGGCTAGGAAAGAGACCTTGCCGAGGTTTGAAGGCAGAAAGAATGAGCAGCCGATGGTCTATCTTAGCAAGTTGGACGAGATGGTAGAGAGTGAGCCTGAGAGGGTGAAGATGCAGATGGTGAGCGTGACATTGGGGGGTTGTGCAGAGAAATGGCACTGTATCGTGAGGAGGCAATATAGTTCGTACGAGGAATTTCGAAGGCTATTCATAGAACAATATTGGGGAAACACGCATCAGGCTAATATTCGAACGGATTTAAACACTGGGAACTATAGGTCGTACCAGGGATCGAGAGAAAATTATGTGATTGAAAAGTATAACCAGGCGCAGCACCTGATTCCTAAATTAAGAGAAGATGAAATTATATTATTGTTGTCAAGGCATATGGAGGCGGAAATAACTAGGGCCGTAGCGATACAAAACGTTCGGACTTTAAGAGACTTTTGGAAATGATGCGAAATTATGACGTAGCTAGGACGTTTGAAACGAATACCAGGAAAATAGTGATAATAGGAATTGGGATAGGAATAGGAATAGCACAGACTACCAGAGGACTGGGGTGCAAGGATACAATTATAGGGAGAATGGACAGGACAACTACAGAAAGCAATATCAGGGAAATCAAAGGAGAACGAATAATAATTGGGAACAACGTTTTAATAGAGACGATAATTATAGGGGGAACAATAACTGGAACAGGACGGATAGGAATGACAGAGGTTTTGGACAGCAAAGGACGGGTTTTGGGCAGAGATGGCAGAGAGAAAGGGAGCAGAGATCAACGGATCAGGGGGAAATACCGACAGGGATTAGAGACCGAGAACGGGAGACAGATAGAAACTTGACGATCCAACACGTATCAACAAGAGACACGCGACAGAGATCGGAGGATAGGATAGAGAAAGTGGAGGTCCACGATGAACCCACGGTACAAAAAAAAACGTCGATTTATTAGTGTTAGGAAAATCAGATTTAGGGACACAGCATAGTATTAGTTTAGTAGATAAGTTGTTAGATAATAAGTTTGAAAGAAGGCGGGAGTTACCATTTATTCATATTAGTTTAGGGATTCTGTTTACACGGCATTGATAGATACAGGGTCGCAGTTATCGCTGGTGAGAGGAAATAGTTTTGAAACATGCAGAATTATTCAAAGGGAAAATTTGTAGGGTTAAGAGTATTAATTTATGGTCTGCGATTAAGAGGAAGTTAACTACGATAGACAAAGTTGTACGAGTATCGATTGTATTAGGAAGTACCAGACTAGGTGAAGTAGAGTTTTGGATAGCAAGAGGATTATATTTAGATTTTATTGTAGGGATAGATGTAATCTAGGAATTTGGACTGGTTATAGATGGTAAAGCACGAATGGCAAAGGTATTAAATTTAGAGAAGAAATGGGTGGTGCCTAAGGATAATCGGGATACTAGGGATGAGATAAATACAGATAGTATAGGATCAGGAAAGACTAAGAATAGAATTTATGATGGAATTGATGAGTTACGGTTATGTAATATATTTGAGAAGGTATTTGATGAGGAACAGATAGGATTAATAGGGGTAGATATGAAGGAAATGTTATATGAGGTGTTTAATAGACATGCAGGAGTTTTTAGTAATGAGCCTAGGTTTGCGAAGGAGTATACGCATAAGTTAGAGGTCACAGACGAGGGAAGTTTTCGTACTAGGGTATATCCAATACCATTTGCATTAAGGGGTCGAGTGAAAAATGAGATTAAAAAGATGTTAAAAGAGGGAATTATTGAATCAGCGAGAACACCCTATATCAATCCGGTAGTGGTTGTGCCTAAATCTGATAATTTAGAATTAAGAATATGTTTAGATGCTAGGAGATTGAATGCGATTACTAAACCACAATTTGAACAACCAAAATCACTAGATAATTTGTTATACAAGGTAAGCGAGATGAAAGTTTTAGCAAACTGGACTTAAAGAATTCTTTTGGCTAATTCCTTTGCATGAGGAAAGTCGGAAGTATACTGGATTTAGCATTGAAGGAGATTTATCAGTACAAAGTTGTTCCATTTGGTCTTTCAACGTCATCCGCTGCATTAGTTCGAGCCATGCAGAAGTTATTAGATGAGTACGAAGACTTCTGTACGCACTATGTCGATGATATTTTGATTTTTCTAAGAACGAGTTAGAACATTTAGAACATTTAAGAAAAGTGATCCGAAGGTTAGACGAGGGAGGTTTGAGGTTGAATTCGAAGAAGTGTGAGTTTTTTAAGGACCAGGTAAAGTATTTGGGGTTTGTCGTTGGCAGCGAAGGAATTAGAATTTGTGAAAAACGCTTGGACGAGTTGAAGAATTTGAAACAGCCAAGAAATTTGAAAGGTTTAAGAGGATTTTAGGTGTATTAAATTATTATCGTCGATTCATACCAAAATATTCGGAGTTGTGCATTCCATTGTTGGAGTTGTTAAAAAAGAACGAAAGGTGGAAATGGAACGAGCAAAGGGAGCAGGCATTTCGGGAGTTGAAGGCGGTATTTTATAGGAACTGTCATTAAAATATCCCAATTTTACGGATCCATTTATTTTAAGGACAGACGCTTCGAGTTTTGCAATAGGGGCTGAGTTGGTGCAGGTTCAAGAAGGAGAGAAGTGCCAATTTGTTTTATTTCGAGGGCTCTGAAAGACTGCGAGACTAGGTATTCGACAGCGGAAAAGAGATGCTGGCAATCGTATATGCTGTGAAGAAGTTAAGATTTTATTTATTGGGTAATAAATTTCTGGTTGAATCGGATAACACAGTGGTCACGTTTCTGAAGAAGAAAGAGTTTTGAACAGTCGATTGTATAGATGGGCGTTAGTATTGCAGGAATATGATTTTGAGATTAGACATAAACCTGGTAAAGAAAATGTTACGGCTGATTTCTTTAGTAGGAAGGATGAAGGGTTGCTAACGGATAGTAGGAATGGATTTTGATTGCATTGCAAGTGTTTGAAGATCTGGGAAGATGGTCGAATGCCAGATTTCATCGGATGCAAGCACACGAAGAAATAAGGGTGATCAGAGAAAAATTATTCAGAGAGAATTTAGAACAAGACAGAGGTTTTTATATGGTCGAGGGAGTTTTGGTGAAAAGGTTATGGGATGATGAATTATTAGTGTTAACGACACAGGTAGCCGTTGAGCTGATCCAGGAAATTCATACTTCGTTTGGTCATATAGGGATTCGTAAGACGTTCTTGATATTTAGGGAAGCTTTCTATGCACGAAACGATAGAAAATTGTTGAAAATTGCATAAATCTGTGTGAGACGTGTTTGTTAGGAAAGGATAAGAATGTGGTGTTGCAGAATCAAGTTAGATGTATAAGAGCGGAAGGTCCATTAGATATTGTGGCAATGGATTACTTGAGTAATTTGATACCGAGTAGGAACGGATATCAGCATATTTTAGTTGTAGTTGATATTTTACAAAGTTTGTGCAGCTTTATCTAGCGAGGAGATGTAATTCTAGGCATGTATTGAGTTCTGTAAGAAAGTTTGTAGAACGAATAGGTAAGATGAATAGGGTATTGTTGGACAATGCAACGTATTTTCGTAATCGAAGGGTTGAAAGTAAATTAAGGAAGGATGGAATAAAGATGACATTCTGTAGTATCAGACATCCTCAAGGAAATCCGTGTGAAAGATATATTCGAGAAGTAATAAAGTTTTGAGGTTAATAACGCAGGAACAACATGATCGGTGGGTAAGGTATTTACCGCAAATAGAAGAATATATTAATTTTGTACCAAGTTCAGTGACAGGAATGTGTCCTGTGACATTGATGAAGAAGGTGATTCCAGCAAGACCGTGGAGAGCTGAACAAAAGTGGAGGATATAACGGAGTTGTTGCATAAAGCCAAACAACAATTCGAAACGATACAAAGAAGGGAGTTGGAGAAACGTAACAAGAAAATCAAGAAGCAAGTGGTTTTTTCAGTTGGGGATCTTGTTATTGTTAAAAGATTGAGAATGTCAAATTGGGAAAGAAATATTTGTGCCAAGTTGTTATTTCCATACGAAGGTCCTTATCGAGTGAGAAGAATTTTTGCAGAAGGAATACTTACGAATTGGAGAATGACAGGGTGAATGTCGGGGACGTTTTCATATAGAAAATTTGTATCCATATTTCCATGTGGAAAGTAAAGTAACGCAAGAATAAAATTAACACTGTAAATAATACTAACGAGCTTAAAACTATACAGAATATACAGAAACTAACACTTAATCCTCATACATAAAGAAAAAACTATAGTGATTTTAACTAAAATTTAAAATTTCTCAACCATTAAAAGAATTACTTATATCCAGGAAGCAAATTTTCATTTTTATTTAAAATCAGTGGGGCCTTATATACTGTCAAGAAGGGGGTGGGCTTATAAAATGTTTAAATAGGGCTTCGAAACGACTTTGCTAGAATGGGGGTATATTTGGTTTTGTTTGAGTATTTTCTTTCAGGTATTTTTGGTTTATAAATTAACAACAACTATTCCACGTTTATAAATTTATAAAGCTTTTGAAACTGCATTGCATTCAACAACATATACCGGCCATAGACCAGGCTAAGCTAGTTATAAGTTTGCATTGTATACGTATTTTAATTGTTATGGTTGCACGTATATGAAATTTAATTTGGAGTTAGCGTTTTCAGAACCATTTGAATGTAAAACAAATATCAAAATTGCTTGGTATACTGCACGCTTTTAAAATTTTAAGGAGTTAAGTGATACTCCGTAAAATTTGTAAATCAATTTCAGTTTGAATATGTTTTAACAATTAAAGATTGGTTATGTAATGACAGGACGTTTACCGAATAAGACATAAATGTCTGTTGCGTACAATTTAAAAGCTGAACCATCAAAGTTTGTTAGCTATTTTCAATATTGTAAAAGTTCAATATACATAAATCACTGGATTACAAACCATCTAGAAAATGAATGTATCTAGAGAAACAACTGTATTATTAATCAATTATTAATAATTATAAATTACATAGTGTGCGTAGAGATAGTTGTTATGGCAACGGAAACAAAAGAAGACGGATTTTATTTATAAAGGACTTCAAATTTATATTACGAAAAATAGACGTGTTTTTGTACTGTTATGAGTTTTATTACATTTAAAAAGTTACGAGAAAGTTTTGAAAGTCAAGTTGTACCTGGAGATAGCAAATAGTAGCAGTTTTACGGCGAATAAAAGTGAATTAAAAGAGGGAGTGCTGGTCTGTACCGTTATTGTTTGAAGACGAAAGCATAGTGGAATTGGAGTTATCTGAGTATTTGTATAACATAAAATTTGTAGAAATATTAGTAGTTTTATAGTCTGGAGATTACCAGTTGCTCGAGTTACTTATTTATTTACAGGAGGTGCCTGCAGCTGGTCACTTGGCTTCAGGACGGCTGGAAGGCGGCGCTTGTATCTGGATTCCAGGTATTAGTATTTAATATCTACGCAGTGCTTTAATCAAATTTATAAAAGTGGAACTAGTGTTTGGGTATACTTTTGGCATTTAAAATTATTTTGAAAAATCCTTGGATATTTGTTTGGGTGTCTAGTTGAGAGGTGTTTGCTTAGGACGGACCCACCCTAGGTAGATTCCGCCACGTGTTTGACGGCCCTGTAGAATATTTAAGTGCAGCAGCCGTGTAAAATATTTAAAGGTAAATTGTGTGGCATAACTCAACAAGGCTCTAAAATAAGACAAGGAGTGACAGATAGATATATTACGCCTATCACTAATAAGGTAGGATCACAGTATATATATAACAATATATACATATATATATATACATATAAATACTGTGGTTTAATAGGTCATAAAAGATATTAGCAAGGTCAAATAATTAGTTATTGCAATGTAAGTTGTGTATATAAGGGTTAAGCAAGGTTGGAGACAATTTTCAGAAAGACCGGATGTTAATTGACTAATTTTCAGCAAATATTAATAGTAATTAGGTATGAAACTTAATTACGTAAAGCAGAGTTAAGATTTATTAGGAAATAGCCTCTAAATATGTTAACTAGAAAGCTTTTATGTTTATAGCATAAAGGTCAGTTTTAATTATTTAGTAACACATATTCCAAGCGTCAGTTATTTATTCTGTGTAAATATAAAGAATTGTAAATAGGTTCTGGGTAGCGAGTATAAAGCTTTTCAACAAGTATTAGAGTTGTTGGAAGAAGGCCGTTAAGCAATAAACACGTGCACGTACGAAAAACGGATCGATAATTAAAAGAGAAAAACAATAAGTTACACGAGGTAGCAAAGGAAGGACAATAGCATATGTTTAGTAATCATTGACTTTTGAAACGTTGGTTAGACAAATACAGTACGATTGCTAGAATAGGTGTACAAAAACAAGATAGATGATAATATCGGACGGTTAGGTAAAACAGAGCTTATAAATAGGGGTGTTAAAACAACCATATATAACACACGGATTAGACGAAGATAAGAGAAAGGCACAACGAAGTTGAAAATTTAGGAATGGGAAATGACAAAGACTGGAAGATTTTAAATGCAGGTTTGAGCGAAATTACAAATATGCTCGTGCAATAGGGGCGTATTGTGGAGACTAGAATAAGATGACAGTTATCGGAGGATTTCATAGAAAGCGGCGGATGTTGAGATATTTAATGAGCTTTTCTTCGTAAAGCGTTTATTTGTTATTTAAAATTCTAAGATTCCTGTGACGGTTAACAAGTTTTAGCGAGAATAACTGAAGGATGATCGTTTATGGGAATTGAGCGACCGTTTGTTGTTAGTGCCGTGTGTTGGTTTTCTGGAAACTGTGGATGGTTGGAAGTGATACCAAGAAAATATGTTTTAGGGGTGGTGAAGATAGTTTCAAGGAGGTGGTTTTGCAGGCTATATAAACTGTAACGAGGTGGTAAACGCTCTCTTCTCTTCGCTTCTCGTTTTGAATTTCGATCGCCAACCAAGTTACTTACTAGTGCAAATATAATTAAATAAGGTTAGAGTTTACTAAAATTTAATACGCACAAGTGGGTGCTAAGTGATATGGCAATGCTGAAGTAAATATAATTCTGTAAATAATCAAAGTACCAATAAGTACAATTTTACTACTTATGGTTGGAGGCGTTTGTGTACTGGGTGTACATGTCGAGTGTATGGACGGACCAGTAGCTTTTGTATGGAAGAATCTGGCTAGGAGCGTGTTGTTCCGGATGGTGAGAAGCCACATGGAGAAAGAGTTTGAACGTGTTGTCTAGAATGACGTCTACGTTGGAGATGGTTTCCACGTAGAGAGCTGGGGTGCTACAATCCAGGTAACTCTACCTTTGTAAAACTTTTGCTTTTTGTGATTTTGTGGGGTTTATGACACTTTGGTGATTATAGTGTATTTTATGGTATTATAAGGACATTTTATTTGATGATTTAAAAAAGGACTATATGAAAAATTTATCTATGTAATATTTTTCTGGTATAAAATGGTGTAATTTTGGCTTCTTGTGCAAGGTAAAAGGGTTTTTGATAATTTCAGTGCCATAGTCAGCACATAGTCAAATGAAGGTTTTTACTATGAGCTCGTATTTATATCTGGGGTTTAAAGTAAAGTTTGGGGATAAGCCCAGTTACTTTTGATTAATTTTTAATGTAATTATAAAATATTCAAAATTATTTTCTTTAACATGATTTTTCGTTCAAAATTAATAGTATTGTTAAATATTCAAAATATATGAGGAATGTATACGAAATTTGGAATAGTAATTGAATGTGTTAATAAATGCTGATGTACTTTTGAAAGTCTACTTTTATTGATATAGTAGGATAGGATTTTCAATGAACGAGTGAGCAGCCGTGGCGAATATCCCTGAGGAAGCTGCAGGTTTTGGCGTCCGAATTGGAAAACATCCTCAGAGGATATTGTTATAGGTCTAGGTGGTAGGGCTTCATTTTCAGGTAGGTGCAAAATTGTGTGACAACACAAATTTTTTTTAGCGACCACCCAGGTAAGCTATATGCCATTTTGATGCCCAAGGTGTGGGGCAAGAATTAACGAGCCGTTCCTAAGAAAAAGCACAGTATTTTTGTCAACACAATGATGCGGGCTCGAAGGAAAGGTAGATTGGTAGCAATTTTGACGACCCGAACGTGAGGGGCTCGAAGGAGAGGTAGATCCGTAGCAATGTAATTCTTTCGATCACGGATTTATAGCTTTATAATTCAATGTACTGAGTGTTTTTAATAAGTATGATACTAGGAAAATTAATGTTTACATAATTTGAGCCTTTTTCTTAATTTTGTTCAAGTTAACGGCGTTGTATGTTCACGGAATGGTGCTATTTGACATTTTGAGAACCCCTAAACACATCAATATGACTTGAACAAAACTAAGAAAAGAGCTCAAATTATGTAAACATTAATTTTCCTAGTATCATACTTATTAAAAACACTCAGTACATTCATTGAATTATAAAGCTATAAGTCCGTGATTGAAAGAATTTTTACTCACGAAGGAATAGTGTAGTTAAATAAGAATAATGACATTTCGGGAGTAGAAAGACGTTTTTGAAAGAGTTTTTCGTCCATAAATTTTGCTATCAAACTACCAGGTTACAAGTAAATGCGCAAGAAAGATTTTGTTTGATACTCTATTGAGTATTTGATGTTACAGTACGAAAGTGTGTTTACATTGCGGGAAGTCGCGTGTATAATGATGTCAAACATATGGTCGAATTTTTGACGAAAGCGCGTGTATAATATTCAGTTGGAAAATAAGAAGGTGATCGTGAACTTCTAGAAAATTTCATTAATAGAAAAGGTACATGAACGTTCAAATCAGAAGCTATAATACAAGATAGAACAATTAACAAATACCATAAATCAAGTGATAAAGGTTGAAAAATGACGCGAATGACAGCAATAAATCTTGAAGATAAGGTAATGCGTATATAAAGGGAACTAATTAGTAGCATTAGGACGTAGAGTGCCACATTCTGTGAAAGTTGCATCATTTAGAACAGTGTTAGATTCTGCATAGAGGACGAATAATAACGTAGGAGTAACAACCAAACTCAGTGCGATTATTCTAGACGCGTAACGTACTACAGGGCTTGTTATAAATAACAAATGAGAATTAAATGAGAATTAAGCAGGGAGTTAATGGTCAGTTGTGCAATACTCGTTTTAAACGTCACCATGTTAGTCTAATGTCAATTGATGAGGTATTATAGTAAACAGACGATTAATTGACGACTTTGAAAGTTTATTGCTACTCTGAAGAAAGTAGATTGTCACAATGATGTTAAAAATTGAAAACAAATGAACAATAATGAATTACTGACGATAAAGCTTTAAGCTGAAGCTGAAATGGTAAATTAATGATAAATATGGAACGATTTGGCAATCTTGTTATATAGATTTAGAATGGAATTTAATGCTTAATGGTACTCAATGGAAAAATTTCAACGATATTGAAAATAGGACGACCAGCATAATTTAAACGGTGAAATAAAAATCACATTGTTTTATAATTTTAAAAAGAACATTTTTAGTATTTTAGCAGAGTTAAGTTACGTAAGATTTTGTGTCAAAATCTTAGTGACGAAATTTTATTTTGTTTAAATCTGCCGGGACTTTTGTATTTTATATTCCTATCTCTACTTATGTTTTATTCAGGACGTAAAAGTCACTCCCAATTTATGTTACCGTTCTTAAAAATGAAAATGGATCGCAATTATTTTGCTTTATATTAAATTTTTGCGGCTCCTGACGTTGCCCGTGCACCGTAGGGTGTCCGCAGGAACCTCTTTTGGGAACAGGCGATGTACAACTTTTCATCGTGGAGGATATGCTCAACATTTAATTGTCTGTAACTATGATTAGTAGCATTAGGACGTAGAGTGCCACGTTCTGTGAAAGTTGCATCATTTAGGACAGCGTTAGATTCTGCATAGAGGAGTGACTGAGTGAGAGTGGATAATTTGATTTGAGGCTGGCTGACCTTGGTAGGTTTTGCTAGTTATATAAAAAATTTATTAAACATAAGTGATCAGATACGTTTAAATCCGATTTTACGGGCAGGTTGTTAAAGTTATCCGACTGTATAAAATTTTGTACATAAGAATTAAATAGGGAATGATGTGTGAATGAAAATTCTAGAGAAAAAGAGATTTTGTACTCTGTTCTAATGCAAGCGAATGGTTATCCAGTAGTTATAATTTTTTTATGTTAGGTTTAAGAATTTGTTCGTAAGGCAAAACTGTTGTGGTGGTGTTGGATAATATCTTTGTAGTTTATGCTGAAAGAAAATTGTGTTTCTTAGATATAAGATATTGTTTGTTAAAAAAAATATTTGTGGATGTGATAATTGTTGTTTGAAAGATTGTTAAATAATATTTCATGCCATTATAAGGTTGACGTCTGATTCTAGTAACTTCATTTAAACTGAGCTAGTAAAATAGTCAGGGCCACACTTTTACTAGAATCATCGACAGACCATAGCAACATTTATTGACGCCCAATGTCGGGCATTTTCAAACAACAGAACTTTTATCAACGCCAAACTAGGTGGCTTAGAATCAGCTACAGTCTATAAAAAAAACAAGAGATTCAGTTTAAAAGCGCCAATTGGTTTTTTAATGATCAATAAATTTACAAATTCAACTTGAAAGTTATATACAAATTAATTGTTCTATTACTAATAAAAAAAACACGTTTTCTCACTCAGTTCATAAATCAACGTGCTTAAAAGATTTAAAACTTAATTTCTGCTCTTTATTTAATATATCTTTTTTTCATTAAATCTTTCATAATGATTCTATTATATCAACTGACCAGTGTAGCAAACAAAATACTGATACAATTTAATTATTTAGCATGATAATAGTCTTAAATGTGTTGACCTTCACAATAACTTCGTCTCCCTTTTTATAATTCTCTTAGTAGTATTTTATCAATATTAAATCTACACCTAAAATAATAATGAAACTAAAAGGAAACCGTATTTTTTTAGACAAGGACATTTCTTATCTATCACGACCTTCAAACATTTACCACTGTCACTAACTTTATCTTATTCACCTTAACACATTTGCAGCAATAAAATAAACAGTTTAATTAGTACCTGAATTGAATCTCCTGCAAGATGTCTCCAATCTCACCTAGTTTCACATTTGTTTTTTATACACATGGCAACACCAAATTTTTCTGTATACTTTGAATTGTCCTGGCATTCAATTAATTCTATTCTATTTCAATAATAATACATTATTCACTACACCCTTACGCCCCTTACTCGAAATTTTATTCTATTTAACATCAGAATTATCCCATTTAACACCAGAAGTCTTTTATCGCAGTCCACACCAGGATTTTTTTATTCCGTTCCATACGAAAAGTCCCATTTAAAAATGTTGTTTAACACCTAACAGTTAAATCGGATTTGTTACTTACGTGAGAAGTTCTGCACAACAGTATTTATTTAATTTTTAGTTGCACATTTTTAAATACTTACTTGAACAAATTTTAGTGAAATTTCATACTTGTATGTTTGGCTGCTTAAATCGAAAAAGAACGTGAGACTAATAACTATCGTATTTAAATGCGCTTCCATTCCACTTTCCGAGTTTTTTCAGATTTCAACGAACTATTTTCAACCTAAATTTACAGAAAGACAAATGTCGTAATTTCAAACCAACACCTTAACGTACACGTACTCTTCATTAAAATTTTATCGGAGTATAAAATCAATACTTGCATATTATTGTTAGTACCTTATTTAATCCCAACCGAAGTTTTAAAATCGCCAATGTTAATAGGGAAAGTGGGTGTATCTGATGTAAAATTCGTTTACAACTTTATAAACAAAATATTATTATCATGAAATACGTACAAAAACATTTCTTAAATCTCGAGATTATAACAAAACCAAAGTTGTTTTCTTTTAACACTGTTGATAAATATTTTGCATCCATTCATTCAAGGGGAAATATCGCAAAATCATCCCCTCTTTAACCCCGCGTCTTACTATATAATTGATCACCCACCGGAATAAGACCTATATAAAAAATTATAACATATTTGACTTTTAATAAACTCTCACCATATTAAAAAGGTACCCCTTTATCTTTGTCATATGTGAAAATGAAATGCTTTATCTACTATATAAAAGAAAAGTCAACTAATTCAAACATAAAAATCCAGGGTCGAACACTCTTATTGTATCAAACAAAACAGATAAATAGCGAGGAACGCTTTTAATTAAGTGACTGGTACTGGCTTTAGATGACCTCGTAACCAGTTCTGTGGCCTGTATACCAACGGTTTCTGTTTTGAATTTTGGTATCATTAATGTCCTTTGTTGCATCCCATAACATTACTCTAAATGTAAATGCATACTAATTACTGCTTTCCGTTTGCTCGGTAAGGCGAGTGGCGTAATCTGAATCAGTAATTGCCATAACTTGTGATTGGAATACTGTATTTTTTCCACGCCTATACACATTTTCATTATCTGATATTTTCTAAACGTTTGAAACCAATATCACCTACACTGACTAGCAAAAATGTATTTTTCAAAGTGTGACAGCCTAACTTTGCATTGTATGAAAATTATACGTCGTGGATTATGAAAAATAAAGGTTTGTACTGATTGGTCACAGGTTTTGAATTATGATCATAATCCACGACCTTGATGTTTCTGATTGGTTAAAGGTGTTGAATTATGGATACATTCAGACCTACAGAATAATGCTTACTACTATTGATTCATTCCGAATTGCATAAGAAGTGCATTGCCGGATAGTGTGATCCAAATGAGTAATGGCCATAACTCGCGAGTAGAATACATATTATAATTTTCCCACGATTACACAAACCTTCATTATCAGATATTTTCTAAGCGTTTAAACTAATATCGGAACCACTGACAAACAAAAATATATTTGTGAACAGCCTATTGCGCATGATACAAAAATTATACCTCGCGGATTATGCAAAATGAGAGTTTGTACTGATTGGTTAGAGGCATTGGATTATGATCATAATTCACGACTTGGATGTTCCTGATTGGTTAATGTGTTGGGTGATGAATCTATATACAACTACAGAATAATGAGTACTATTATCGACCCATTCTTAAATGCAAATGATATACATTACTGGATACTCGTGGGGAAATTAATTTCTTGACTTTCATAATAAAACTGTTTGTTATCTCACGTTTTAAAACTACACTGGGCAAGTTAATTGTGTGAAATGTAAGCATTTAAAATATCTACTTAGGGTCTTCTTAGAAAGCTTTTTGACTGTGACGAATTAATAAATTCAGATAACTGTTATTGATTTCCGACTTGTAAGTTATAAATTAGGTTCTGAACGCTATAATTTTATAAGAGAGTAAAATATACGTAAGGCTTATTTTTTAAACGGAATTTTATGAATTGTGACTTCACGTAGCCGTTGTATGATTGGTGTACTGAGATGAGTCATCGGCAGCACAGCAGTAGCTACTTGTCCAGAAGGAAGATTTCATCATCATCATTTTGTTATCGACCTTACTTAAGGTCGGTTTGACGCAGCTCTAACTTCTTTTCTATTCTGTGCTAATCTAAAAAGCTCTACATACCCTTCACAACCTAAATTTCTAATAATTTGACTAATATAGTTTGGTCTAGGTCTTCCTATATCCTTCTATCTTTTTCCGATCCAGCTGGCTCTACATAGATATTAGCAACCTGATGGTTGTTAAAGAACTCTAACATGTTTACATGATTACCATTTATAAGGAAAAGAAATATAACCTGGTTATCCGCTTCAAAAAGGAAAAGTGTTAAATTATATGTTATGGTAAGGCTTAAGCAACGAATCGCTGCCAACATGCCAGACCGCTACCTAATTATGAGTTATGCCATGGTGACGTTTATTAAATTATATGTTATGGTAAGGCTTAAGCAACGAAACGCTACCAACATGCCAGACCGCTAACCAATTGTGAGTCATGTCCTGGTGCCATTTAGTTAACTTATTTTTATTTTTCTTTTTGTTTTGTTTTCGAACTTACTTAAAGTCGGTTTGACGCAGCTCTAAACTCTTTTCTATTCTGAGCTAGTCTATAAAGGTCTACATACCCTTCACAATCTACATCTCTAATAATTTGACTAATATAGCTTTGTCTAGGCCTTCCTACTCTATTTTTATTTGGTAGTCTATAATCTAAGACTTTACTAAATAGTCCCTCATGTCTTAACTGGTGCCCTATCATTCTATCTCTCCTGATTTCATAAACGAAATATTTAGGAATGTATATAATGATTACAAACGATATGAGGATTAACGTGGAATGTGAAGAAGAGTAGTTATTAGAAGAAAAGGAAATAATATAGCCGTAAGTTGTAGGAGAAGCTTTAGATTTAAAATACAGTTTAAATATATTGGTTTTAAAGTAGGTGAAAAGGTGATATGTTAAAAGCATATAAACTCACGTTTAACGATGGTTAAGTACGTTTTGAGCAAAAAGGAGTATAGACTTAGAATATTAAATTAAAAAATTAGAAATTACGATGCTTAAATACTTGATTGATGTGGAATTTTAAAATATTGAACTTCATCTCTCGGAAAACAGGATAAACGTTAGGAAGTATATAGTTCACCCACTTCGTTACGATAAACAGTTAAGATGTACGAAATGGATTAACAGCGATGAGGAGGTTCAACAAAAAAGTGAATAATTTTGAAATTTATAAAAGCGGAATTGAATAAATTACTGATTAAGTTGCGATAGCTAAACTAAAAACACAAATGAGGGCATGGTGGAGATAACAAAATAAGTAGATTGAGAGAATATTCATGGAAACCAAGATGCATGGGTAGACACACCACACTAACTAATGGGTAGTATTAAATTTGTAGAAAAAGTCGTCAAAAAACTAATTATAAAATGTAGTATAAGAATAGTGGTAAGTTTGCTTTTGCCTTAGATTAATCATATAAATTCCATTCCATTGTACTGTAATGTCAGTTAAATAAAGTACTATGGTTTACGCTTTAATATCAAAGCAGTATATTTGCGATACACATACAGACATCTGTTAGAAGTTTTAATAGCATTTTGACTGCAAAACTCAATCTATACGTGAGGCAATACATATAAAACCCAACATCATTATCCGATTATTAGCTTAACTAGACATTTAATACTCTTTGATGTGCTTAGGTTCATACGGAAAAAGAGATTGATCGGAAGCATTTCCGTGCTAATCTGACACCTTCTATTAATTAAGTACTTGCACTCGAGCTCAACAATGAGTTTACACATCATTTTGATCATGAAAGCGACGTTATTATAGAAATTTCCTTTTATTACCAACTTCTAACTTTACATAATTTAATTAACGCCATTGCGGTAGTCTATAGTTGAGTTAAATTACTCCATAACTGTGAGAATGCAACTAGGTTTCCTTGTTTTTATTTTGTGATGTAATAATACAGCTTCTAGCTGTTCAAAACATGCGGATAAGAGACGAGGAATGCAATAAAGCTTGGGGAGATTTGCATCGTACAAATTAAAGAAGAATATGATGCTATAAAAAATAAGTTAGATTGCGGTACAGGCAATAAAAGGATCACCGTCTGTTTAGTGGATGCGTGCAACCGCTTTGCGTAATATCCATTAAATACAGCACAAAATGAATTGAACTGTTTGTACGGTACATCAGAAAATTGTATACCTTGTGAGCGAAATATGTCCGTCCCCTGTTTGTAATTATACAGCATATAGTCGAAATCAGGAAAGAATGAATGCACGTCATAGGTTTCTGAATTAAAAAACGACATACTTTTAAAGGATCTATCGGAGTATGCTTAATGCATAAGATTTGAAAGTATGTCGTTTTTTAATTCAGAAACCTATGACGTGCATTCATTCTTTCCTGATTTCGACTATATGATCTGGGCCAAATCAAATGTTTGCTGCTATTTAATTTATTCGAAACTCATTTACAGCTGCGTAGTACAATTAGCGCCGACTTTATAGGACTTCGGAGGTGTCCGAGCTCTCCCGAATGTTATTGTCAGTAGGACCGAGCCCTCCCTATATTCCACGTTGTGTCCCTGAATAATTTACACTAAGTACATTACTATTAGCACGAGGAACAAAGAAAGAAGCTTATGTCACTTTTGAAACCAATATTAGTGCATTCTGTTTAAAAAATATCAGCTCCGAAAAACTATCGTTTTGATGTTGCTATTACATATTGTTCTGTGATTTCTGTGCCTGCGTACCGAACCGTCGACAGATGCTTCGCGCAATCAGTGTTTTTCTTGGCCTTAAAATATTCGTAATAGATGGAGAGAAAAATGTAATAGATTGTAAGCAAAAGGTCATTAACTGCCAAATTGGTAGCCATCTTTCGGGCTCTAGCTAAAGTAATCATTCGTAAAGTATAAAATACGTTATAAAATATACTGATTCTTAGACTCTATGTGAGTCTTATAATAGAATGAAGATATCAGCCTTCTCTCTGGATTGTTTCATTTTTAACATTAAATTAGTCAGAGAATCATCCAATGCTCAGTAGGTTTCCTTGCTATAATAATGAGATCTTGAATTTATACAACTTAATAGGGTAGCAGAATATTTTCAATAGTAATAGATCAATTACAAAGGTAATTGCAAGAATACCCTGTGTGCATTCCGTGGTTAGGAGTATTAAAGAGAATGGCAAAAGTGAGAGCGGAAGTCCCGAGACTTTTACCAGCGCTTGTTTGTTACTCCTGTTATTCAGCAGTCACTCACGTTTGGTGGGAAATGTAGTGCAGATAAGACGATGCTGTAATACGAATAGTAGAATAGAAGGTATGCTATGTTCGTACGAGATCAAAAACCGGTTTTGTTATGAGATTTAACATGGGGAAATTCTAAGGTCCAAAAAGACCATTTTTGTGAATTCTAAATGTCATTCACCCCGAGGTCGTCGCAAATATTCCCACATCTAGTAACAAAAATCTGTACAATAGTTTTCTTCAACTAAGCATTTTTTAGGACCCATTGGCCTAAGAAAATTTTCGATACCGTGGGAACATTCCTTTGAGGGGCGTGTTCCTTTGATGTTTGCCGCTTTCGGGTGGGCCATACTCCCAAATTTGTTAGAAGCAAAAATTGATAGGTTAGGTCAGCGCCGCGGCTCTTACCTAACTTATCAATTTTTGCATCTATCTAACCTAAGTCCACACAAGTCCAACTATAATCAGTTTTCCAATTTGGCATTAAATATTTATAAATTTTCTATGTATAATGTCAGAATAAAAAATTTTAGAATATTATTATATTTCTCTTTATTTATAAAAGGTTATGACGTCACTACGACCTTGGAAAAGTAGCCAAAACTAGGTAGCCGAGAGGAAAAATTGTTAGGATAGGTAAGCGCCGCGGCGCTGACCTATCCTATCAATTTTTCCTTCTATCTAACCTAAGTCCACACAAGTACAACTATAATGAGTTTTCTAATTTGGCATTAAATATTTATACATTTTTTATGTATAATGTCAGAATAAAAAATTTTAGAATATTATTACATTGCTCTTTATTTATAAAAGGTTATGACGTCACTACGACCTTGGAAAAGTAGCCAAAACTAGGTAGCCGAGAGCATAGCGAAATGGTGATTTTAACTATATGATTAATATCGATAATTATCCCAAAATATTTTTGGCAGGGGGTGGGTCCGCGTAGACCATGCCCCACTTAGGAATTTTCTCACGGTACCCCAAAATTTTCACAAGTATGTCCCACCCGGAAGTTGCCCCCTCCATTTGGGAGTATGCCCCACTCTAACCCCAAAAATTACTAGGACCCCCAAAAAAATTGGTGTTAGCCCACCTACCCCCAAAATTTGGGAGTATGGCCCACCCGGAAGCGGCAAACATTAAAGGGCCCCGCCCCTCAAAGGAATATCCCCACGGGGAAATGGCCCACCCTAACCCTCAAAAATTACTAGGCCCCCAAAAAAATTGGTGTATGGGCCCGCGTCCAAAAAAAATTTGGGGTATACCCCACTCAAAAAGTTTGGGAAATGGCCCACCCCAACCCCGTAAGTTACTAGGACCCCCAAAAAATTTGGTGTATAGCCCACCTCCAAAAAAAAAAGGGGTATACCCCACCACCAAAATTTGGGAGTATGACCCACCCTAACCCTCAAAAAAATATGGTGTATAGCCCACCCCCAAAAATTTGGGAGTATGGCCCACCAGGAAGCGGCATACATCAAAGGGCCACGCCTCTCAAAGGAATGTTTCCACGGTATCGAAAATTTTCCCAGGCCAATGGGTCCTAATACCTACTTAGAATCATTTATGTTCATACGCGAGCTACGTTTCGGGCCTTGGGAGCGGTGTTTTTAAAAACTAGTTCCAAAACTTGTAACAAATTTTTATTAGTTTAATCAGACATTAATTATGGAATTTTGACAAACTGTTGTAAATTATGCTAAGTCGAAATAAAATAATTAATTGAACTAATATTAGAGCGAGTAGCCTAGGTAAACAACAATGTTAAAGCTGGACTGACTGACTGGCCTTGGGGCTCCCGGGGTATTTATGTTATCCCTGCCCCTCACAATTCTGTGGGAACTTGCGGAACTCATGTCTGCTTATTTCGTAATACTTTTCATAATACATTGTAACAATCTTGCTTTCTAGGTAATCATGGTTCTTAACCGTCTGTGACCTGCTACCTGCAGTATCACTATCGTCTGGAATACATTGTATTGCATCCGTTCTAATGAACTGTTAATAATCTTTCTATATTTATCCTTGAATTACATTGTTGTACTTGACTTAATAATTCTTTATGATTTCTAATAATTTCCTATTAGATTCTATTTTATAATACATATAAAGATTTGGGGATACATAATTCGCGTAACCAAAATCGACGTGAACAATATGACAATAATATTATATTATAGTACAGTACAGTGTTTTAGTGGCGAGTGTAGTTATTGCAGGTGTGTTTTTACTTTTAAACAAACTTTCTCCCAAAAAAGTATTTTTTAGTGGTTGGTTTGTAAAAAAATAGATAATTGCGAAGCTGCAAAAACACTTGAAATAGATAAATTTGTGATTAAAACCACACTTGCAACCTGAAGCGCCGCCGCCGTCCCCACATTCCCCGCCATCACCAGCTAATCCTCTTAGCATGCGCCGAGTACGTCTAATTCGCATCCACCAACCAAATATGCCGAAAAGAAGACTAGTGGCAAGGGAAAGTTATTTCAAAAATCATTGATAGTAACATTCAATTGGCTAGAATGGGATGCCTCTTTGGAAAAAGTATTTTGCAAAACATACAAGGAAGCAGAGGTTCAAGGACTTCTGTTGATGAGCAGGAAAACAGAGGACATTTTCACAAATGTAGAATTTTCTAATTGAAAGAAGCATTAATAAGGTTTCGGTTACACGAAAACACGCAATCCCACAAAGAAAGCGTAATTCAGTTGGTTTCCTCTGCCGCCAAGGATTACCGATACGGGGTCATGATAAAGCAAATTCAACGTTAGACAATTGCTAGAATTGAGAAAACATATCATATCTCAGCTCAACAGTTGGATGAGACGTTCGGGCTACAAGTGGTAGTTCGATGACATCCAGAATGAAATAATTGAAATACTGGGAAAGGGTTTTTTACGCTATGTCGTAAATGAAATTAAAAGTAGCGAGTATTTTTTTATCATTGTCGACGAGACTTATGACTCTTCATTCTTTGAGCAAGTTAGTTTCTGTGTGCATACTGTTGACGAAAGTTTCAATATAAGCTAGTAATTTATCGGGCTGTACTAGGCAGTTTATACTAAAGCAGACACTCTATTTAAGATAGCAAAGGACGTTCGAGTAGGTTTGACATTCTAGTGAAAAATTGCGAGGTCAGTGTTATGACCACATTAAACATGAGTGGGGAATTCGAAGCTTTACAAAAATTAGTAGCGGATTTGCAGCCGCAAGCAACATTCGTGCACTGTACAACTCACTCATTGAACTTAGCAGTACGAGGTGGATAGCGCCATCTGTCGGCTATGCAGGATACGAAGAACTTGGTTAAGGATGTAATAATACAGTCAGGAAATCACCTTAAAGAGTCAATCTTACAAAACTTTTAACGCTAAAGACAACAATGCCAATATCAAACAAAACCAATTATTTTAATTAACCCGGGAGAAGGCGCATTAAATTAGAACGTAAGCGGGCGCACGCGGTGGAAAAGACTGCAACATAAAAATAGCATCACCATCATGAGATGGTGACTATTGATAATCTTTATTTTTTAATGTGTTATATTTTATTTTTATTTTTAATGTTTTTATTGTTTACAAACATGTATAACAATAAAGAAACAAATTCAAAATGCCTTAATTATGTGTAATTAAATCTTTATGCATCGGAATAGTGTTTACAATAATTATTACGCACACAAAGAATGATTGAAATAATTACTAAATTATTCAGTGACAACAATTCTATAAATAAATGGAACAAATAGTAATGTAATAATGTTGTCTTTTATTTATTCATCACTTTTTTCATTGTCATCTTGGTTGCCGTTGACGCAACTAATACACGTAAAAGTTGTATGTTCTCTGCATATGAATTTGGAACATTGATTGTAAGTCGTCTTTGTCTTCCTATTTTTTTTCTATCACAGTAGGCACATCTTCCATCTGAGTTATTGGAGGTTTCTGGAACAGATTGAGACTTTATTCTAAGACATTCTGAGTTTTCGTTTCACTCCACTGCGTACGCTTCGTACTCCAGCACGGGATTCCATATGTTCTCTGCCAAGTTCAATAGCAAGAGTTTTTAGAAATGATCTTCTACTTTTTATTTCAATTTTGTCTCGTAGAATCACGTAGCTGTTGATTCCTGCAATATTTATCATCGAATAGAATAAAGTAAGAGGCCAACGGTTGCTTTTCATAGACACTGAATATTCACCTTTCAACACGTCTACAACATCGACACCACCTTTAGTAAGGTTCTAAAACGTTAACACGTCAGGTTTTTTAGCTTCTCTAGAGAATTTGTCAATGCTATCGTCGTCATGCATGGTTGAAAGCCGTAGTACCAGTTTATTTTTCTTTGGAACATATGGAAGAAGGAGGGCGTCTTCTTGATACCCAAAAATATTGCTTCAACGAACAATGGTGGGACTTATCTTTTGTTCTTTCGCATTTTCCCAACGAGGGTTAGTTTATGCCTAGTAAGTAAACTTTGCCCAAGTGATATAGACGTGTACCAATTATCGGTCGTCACATTACGGACGCTTCTCGATATTGGTTGCACTAGACGTTTAACAACACTTTGACCATTGTTCTTCAGACAAAAGGGACCATCTAGCTTAGTTCCCACATAGAATTCCATATTCAGTGTGTAATAGGTCCGAGCGTCAGCCAGTGAAAAAATTTGAATTCCGTATTTGCGGGTTTATTAGCAAATGAACAGCCACCGCGGAACGCGTGCAACATTTTGTCTATGGAAACGTATTCACTGGCACTGTAATAATTTTCGCAATGCGCAACAAACCCGTCAAACAATTTCTTTACAGGTGACAATTTGTCGAATTTCATACGTTCAGACCTAGAATTTATGTCGTCAAAACGAACCGCGCGTAATAAAAAGCGTAGCCGTTTTATGTTCATTGTCATTGTGAAAAAATCTACTCCAATACAATCTTTGGAAAAAGCTTTTCTAAATTGGTGTGTAACGCTTTCAAAACGTCTGCGAGATATAGAAGTCCTATAACTGCCTATAGTTCCACCCTACTAGTCGGTAAAGCATCTCGTTCTCGTTCAAACGTTGATCCGTATTTTCTAATCCAAATATTTGTATATTCGATTAAGTATCCAAAGTTTCATCCGGAAAAAACAGTGACTAGGATTCAATTGCTGATGATACATTCTTAGCTTCACGTTTTGGTCCCGGCAAATGTTTTGAATATTTAAACTGATGATGCGGGAGCTAGTGTTCAACTTTGATCCCACATCGGATGAAATCAAAATATTTTAACCGATTCTAACCTCACTATATTCATTTTATTTAATAATGGAGGTTAGATGTAAGGAATGAGGTTAGGATTAGCAATATAAACATTCAAAATTATAACACTTTCAACGACGTAATTTAATGTGACCAATTGGAATTAGTATAATTAATTAAAAATTTGTTAAAAGATGTTTACGAAATGGATTATAAAAAAATTACATTTTAAGTATTTGTATTTTATTTATTTACTAAATTACTGCATTAAAAAAATGTGTTTGAATAATCTGGCTAACAAGATTCGGATATATGTGAACAGAGATTTTTCGTATCCGACAAATTTCATCCGATACGTATATTATCGGACGTCGGATAACGGATGCTATGAGAACTTTGCTTTACAGAGGCGAATGCTAGTATTTCACGCTTAATTGTTTTTCTTTGCGCATGCTCTAAATAAGTGGTTTTCTATTCAACCTCTGGTTAACTTAACTATTTATTTCGATTCGTATTGTTGTAAGTCTTTTTTTTTAGCGCTTAACAATGAATATGGACTGAAAAAGGTGGCACATTTTGTGCTTTCAGAGGGTGTTCCACAAAATCCTCAAACAGTACTACAGTAGTAAAGGACAAATTATTGACACATTTCAAAGCATTTGATCACGTTATAAGTATGTATGGTAATCTACGAATGCCAGCTTAAAAATTATGTCAATTATATATACAAATTAGAAAAACACTTTTCATCCAAGTTCCATACAAAAAGATTCGTAAAATTGAGATATTATCCCATCTTTAAAAATATTGTATGATGTGTAGATATTATCGATACATTTCTTTTTAAAATTATTTTTAATTTACATTTTGTAATTGTTTGTGGTAATTAAAAAGAAGTTCAAACATGTTTTATTATTATGAGAATCCACATTTTATATGAATAGGTATGAGTAGTATAACTATGGAGAAGCTGGGACAGCCCTTTTTAAAGGGTCATAAATATCTTGTAAAGGGTGTGTGTATTATGGAAAAGAGAAGTATGTATGTGTGAAGGTCATGTATGTGTAGGTGTGTGTGTGTGTTAGTATTAGTTAGGTTTGAGGATAACGATAGTATGGCTATGGAGAAGCTGGCCGGCCCTTTTTAAAAGGATCATAAATATCTTGTAAAGGGTGTGCGTATTATATAAAAGAGAGGTATGTATGTGCAGGTGTGTGCGTGTAGGGTGTAGGGTATGTATGGTTTGTCGGTGATGTTAACGTGGAAGTCGTGCCGCCCTCGTGATAAAAGTGTGTGTGTAGATATCGATCGGGGGGGCGGTGTTGTTGTTGTTTTATTTTCGAAAAGAAAGGTATGTATCGTTATGCGTATAGGTGTGTAGGGGGCGTGCGTGTTTTAGTCTAAGACGAAAGAGCGTAAGGGGCGCGCAAGGGGTGCGACCGTGGTTTTGTTTTAAGAGCGTGTTTTCGGGGGGGGTGGTCGCGTTCGAGAATAAGTCTGGGTAAATAACCGCAAGGGTTTTTTTTTTATTACAGGTGTCGATAAGAAAAAAAATTGCGATGGCCCTTTTAAAAGGGCTGTCTCAGCTTCTCCATAGCTATACTACTGACGTAATCGTATTTTTGCTCAAGATGGTTCGATCGATGACGTGTGCGTGTATTTTTGCCCTCCGAGAGAAGATGATGAAAGTGCGCTATTTAATTCGTATACAAATACAGGGTCATGATTATCTCATCGGACACACGTGCAAGACGTTTCAAGTAAACTTTTAATAATTTGGAAATGTTACGCTCGATGTTTTCGTAGGCAATTATGATGAAGTATTTAAAATAACGCAGAGATTTCAGATCGTCGGGCAAGAGAAAAAAAAACGGGGTCGCGATTATCTCATCGGACACGTGCAAGACGTTTTAAATGTAATTGTTTCGGTATAAATGGTAAAAAAGTTCTTCCTTAATTTTGTGTGCATTATATGAACCCAAAGCATATACGATGACGAAATCGTATTTTTGCTGAGAAATAAAAAGTGGTCGTAAATTTCGTATAGTATACATTCATTATATAAAGCGGAAGTTAAAATATAAATGATCGAGTATGTTTGTATAATTATTTTTTATTATCGAAGTCGGGAATCGCTTTTGTTAAAACATTGTATGTATAAAAGATAGCTTCTTGGAACGCGTTAAGAAAATACTGTAGTTTAAGATTACATCATTCGTGAGTAAGTTTTAATTTCAGTACACATCGTTTTGAATCATTAATTATATAGGAACCCATTACTTTTAACAAATATGGTTTATAAATCCTCGAAATATAGACGATTGAAATTTTTTATATTCTTTTATCGATGCCGAGTCGGCGAAAATGTCTTTGTTACTTACATCTTTGAATAAAAATATGCTCATTAATTTTATGCGATTTCAATATCCGCATAATAAAAGATAACGTTTTAATTTGAATGAGCTTTTTGTCCAAAACAAGGGCAATGCTATTTAATTCTAATGAATTGCTATCGTTAATGTCTGAATCGTGTATGTGGGGAGCGGTTTTCAGATGCGTAATAAATTGTACGTCATTCGGAGTGATATAAATAGAGGATCCTTTGTAAGGCTTTTTATCTTGTAAAATATAAGTTTGAGAGTCGTGCAACGTGTTTTGTCATCGTGCAGCTTGCATTAAAAACAGGTAATAATTGTAAATATATTTTTTAACTTTATGTAATTATATTCGTAATTAGAATTAAAATATGGAGTTAATTAAAAAAATCAATTCAGTAAGCCGCATCGATAGGAAGAAGACCGTAAAAGTCAAAGATCTCGAGCTACAGCACCCTTATCCGGTTTTAAGCATCAAATCTCTTCAGTCAAAGAAGAATTCTCGGCTCATTCTCGTCGAATTAGAAGAATGCGTTGTGTTCCTTCCGCAGAGAATCGCGGACGTAATTAGCGACAAAGATATCGAAGAGCTGAATAAACAGGAATGCCTTTGTTTGCACTACCTAGGATCGTTCGAAGTTGGTTAGTATTTAATATTTTAATTTTTTATTTAAAAAACTAATACGAAATTCGTTTATTTTAAAGGTAAACCTAATCCTGCAGCGAGTATTTCCTTCTGCTGCATGGGCGAAAAACAAAGGATCCATCATCATCAGCCCTCACGGATCCTCCCAAGGAAAATCAAGAACGGCAAGAGCAAAAAAGCCATCCGTATCGTCATCACACTAGAATACCTACCTATACATGGTAATTAATTTTTATAATTTTAGTATTTTTACATCTTGATTTTTAAAGTTACGAGTATTGAATATAGAATTAGATCAGCAACCCATTACAATCGTGATATGCTAGTTGCGGATTATCCACATAATTTTATAGAATCGCATGCAAGGAATTGCCTGCTTATTTAAAAGACTTTAAATATCGGGACGGTTTTTGATTGGGTCTCGAGCCCTTTTTCTATTTTGCATGCAATTTAATTTGTTCGACAATTTAACGTGCTTAGAAGATTCGTATTCTAACACAATAGCGTTTTGCTTCACCGACGTGTCTCGTATGAAAGAAAAGCTTTTAATTTATGTAATTACGACCGAAGGGCATTTTATAATATTAGCGAAAGCATCTCGGCCGGTATTAGGTTGTTTAGATTTGTAGATCAATCTGCCGTATCGCCATTAAAAACAGTGTTTAATTTTCAGTATAAATGTGAAAGTGACATTTTCTTTTATGCAATTCTAAGAACCGATTGCCTATACGTGGACTTAAAAAATAGAGAATTCGTGTTTTCAACTCAATTTATTAATTCTTTGTTGATTTGCAGAAAACCCTCCGCATGCGCTTGCATGAAATCGGCGATTTATTTGTCTATAGTAAATGTGTTAGAACGACAGATGTATTTTCTATAAAATCAACTAAAAATTACAGATTCAGAAAAATATGCTATAAACTTATCCTTTTGTATAAGATTTTTAAACTCGT
Source organism: Platerodrilus igneus (assembly GCA_036346225.1). Classification (NCBI taxonomy): domain Eukaryota; kingdom Metazoa; phylum Arthropoda; class Insecta; order Coleoptera; family Lycidae; genus Platerodrilus; species Platerodrilus igneus. The sequence goes on along the minus strand of JARFIW010001179.1, from coordinate 2,603,010 downwards.
ACAAATTGTTAGAATAAAACGGAACTGCATGCCGAATTAGAAGCCATTTTATGGTCCTGCGATTTATCGCCCAAAGACGATACGCCGAACGTATTAGTAAAATTGCACGGTTCAAAATACAGAAAGTTGGCATTGAAATACGAAAAAAAAAATGTTAACTAACAGAAAATCGAAGCGGACGCGGGCGTTTCGATGTGTTGTGATCAGATGCTACAGTTGTATCGAAAAGTGCACGCAATTTTAACGAAATGTCGTAAAACTAAAGTATTTCGCAATTGGGTTCGAATATTAAAATCACAATTCACAACACCGAATCGATTTTAAGAACGGTGAAACAAACTTCTTCTTCTCTCTCGGCTAGTTATCTGAATCTATTCGAAAATCTTCTATGCCATATGAAAAGATATAAAATGCTATTTAAAATCTATTAAAAAACTACTGCGGCAGAATGTTCCTAAACAATGGATGTATTCTCGAGCACGCCTCGACATTCTGAATTGGTTTGAAGCCGATCGTGTCTGCGTTTAAATCGAGAATTCAAACAGCTCAAATTATTAATGTTGCACATAAAGGTCTTAATTTATTTATCGAAGATTGTAAAAACTAATTTTATCCAAATTGTATACGATTTTAAAAATCACTCGGTAAACCTTAAAATTAATGTCGTGTTAGCGTGCGATTTTTCAAATTTTCCGTCGCGCTCAACGAAAATGAGTTTCAAACTAGGTATTTTCGACGCCCAACTTTTAATTTGTTTCGGCAATTTAGAGAAGTTTAACGAGTGGTTTGCGTGCAATATCGCAACACGCTTGTTGGATAAAATAGAGAACGACGCAATGCACGGGTCAGGATTCACGCTATCCGAAATATTATTTTTAAATGTTAATATTAATAAATGCTATGATATGTTTCACGCGAGTTGTTTCATGCCTCTTCCTATCGCAATTCAAAACAAAAAGGCCTGTTTAAACATTAGAAACAATGATTTTTCATGCTTTTATTGGAGCGTTTTAGCCGGAATAATTAAGCCTACAGCAGGTAAGCATGCTAATCGCACAACTTCGTATCCGCATTTTGCAGAAATTTTTAATATGAAAATTTCGTCAGCCCCATGCCTATATCGGATATATCGAAATTCGAAAAGCAGAATGATATTTCTGTAAATGTTTTTGCTCTTATTTTAAAACGCGCTCGATACATCGTAACACCGGTACAATTAACTAGCCAAAAACGAGATAAACACGTTAATCTGTTAATTGTTGAAGATGCGTATGTCGACGAGTCGTCAAAATTTAATTCTGACGACGGCGAAGACGTCAACGGCGACGAGGACGACGACGACGGACGAGCCGATAAAGTTGGAAAAGTTTGGAAGAATTAAAAAAATATTAAAGATTATAAACGGGGCGTTAGATATCATTATTGTCTTATAAAAAATTTAGCCTCACTTGTGAGAGGTCAATTAACTAAACATACGGGTCACTTTTACGTATGCGATAGATGTCTCTCCTATTTTTACGATCGCAAACGTCTCGATGCCCACGAGCAAGTATGGGAAAAACTTAACGAGTGTCGTGTTATTTTACCCTCCGAAAAAACAAATATTTACAATTTAAAGATTTTAAGTATAAAATACCTGTGCCGATGGTGGTTTATTCTGACATAGAATGCCTTATTAAAAAACCGAAAGAGCTTCCGAATCAGAACGCACTTTCAAATACCAGGAACATATTCCGTTTTCAATAGGATATTATTTTTATTGTGGATATGACGAATCTCTTTCATATTACAGTTCATACACGGGCACAGACTGCATTTCTTGGTTTGTGCGACAATTAAAACATATTGCCATATGTTATGGGAGCGCATTTTTTAAAAACGAGCCTGCTACGTCCTCTATAGATGCCTCGACGGCAAAAACGTGCTTTATTTGCGAAGTCGATTTCTTGCCGGACGACGAAAAGGTTATCGATCACGATCACATGAATGGTTCTGTAAGAGGTGTTGCGCATAGCAGCTGTAATTTAAATTTTAGGTTATTTCCAATTATTCCCGTAGTCTATCATAATTTGAGCAATTATGATGCTCATTTTATTATTAAAGAGCTTGCTAACGCTTTCGAAGGCCCCATGAATATAATACCCTTGAATAATGAAAAATACATAACATTTTCTAAAAATACAACGACGCAAATGTGACGTTCAGATTCATAGATTCCTTTCGCTTTATGGCAATGTCATTGGAAAAATTAGCATGCGAGTTGTCTTTCGATGACTTTAAAGTTTTAAAAGGAATTTAGCTCGCTAAACCCGGATCGCATTAAATTGCTAATGCGCAAGGGTATTTTTCCTACGAGTATTTGGATGACATTTTGAAATTAAGCGAAGAAAATCTTCCTCCTATAGAATGTTTTTATAGCAATCTTAATGAATCACATATTGAAGAATCGGAATATATTCATGCGCAAACCGTATGGAGCACTTTTAAATGCAAAAATTTAGGCGACTACGCGGACCTATATTTAAAATGCGACATTCTTTTACTTTGCGATATATTCCAAGACTTTAGAAAAATTGTCTTGAAACATACAAATTGGATCCCTTAAATTTTGTGACTTTGGCGAGCTACTCGTGGTCTAGCATGTTATTATATACTAAAATCAGGCTAGAACTAATTTGTGACGTCGACATGTTTTTAATGATCGAAAGAGGCATTCGGGGGGGCCTTACTCAAGTCGTAAAACGATATGTAGAATCCAATAATAAATATTATCCCCAAACGTATGATCCATCCAAGCCGAATAAATTTTTATTTTACGGAGATATTAATAATCTCTATGGTCATGCCGAATCTTGCTATTTGCCTTACGGGATTTCAAATGGCTAACGCCTGAAGAAATATTAAAATTTAATGTTACAACGGTGAGCATTACGAGCGATAAAGGTTATATTATCGAATGCGACTTGGAATTTCCTACGGACATTCACGACGCTCAGAAAGAGTTGCCGATGTGCCCAGAACAGGACACGCCTCCGGGCTCGAAATTTTCAAAATTAATGTGCACTCACGAAAAAGTTCAACTACGTTGTGCATTACAGAAATCTCCAGGTTTATTTATCTGCGGGCGTAGTTATGACGCGCGTTCATAAGGTTTTAGAATTCGGTTAGTCTCCTTGGTTGAGACCGTTTGTCGAATTAAATACAAGAATGCGCACGGAAGCTAAAACGGAATTTGCACAAAATCTATATAAATTTGCAAACAATTCCATTTTTGGTAAAACAATGGAGAATGTTAGGAAAAGACGCGTCATAAAATTAGTGACTCATTGGAGCGGTCGGTATGGTGCTCTATCTTTAATTTCCAAACCAAATTTCCATTCGGCAACGATTTTTGACAAAAATCTGGTCGCGATCGAATTGAGCAAAACAGAGATAGAGTTCAACAAACCTATCTACATAGGTATGGCCATCTTAGAATTATCAAAAATTGAATTATATAATTTTCACTACGATTTCATGAAGGCAAAATTTGCAAATAATTGCGAATTATGCTACATGGACACCGACAGCCTTTTGTATAGTGTGACGTGCAATGATTTCTATGAAGAGTGTATAAAGACGAATCTAGAAAAATTTGATACGAGCGCTTATGATTAGGGGTGGGCGATACGGGATTTTGCGTATCGAATATCGATACATATTCTATATCGATATGTATCGATATATCGAATATCGATATATATCGATACGTATCGATACGTATCGATACGTATCGATGCGTATCGATACGTATCGATACGTATCGATGCGTATCGATATGTATCGATGCGTATCGGTGCGTATCGATACATATCGATTCGTATCGATGCGAATCGATACGTATCGATACGTATCGATTCGTATCGATGCATATCGATACGTATATTTACGTAGTGGTACGTATAGATATATATAGCGATTCGTATCGGAACGTTTAGATGTGTAGATTAAGTATACATATCGAGACGTAGCAATACCTATCGGTACGAATCGATACGCATCTATAAATTTTTCTACTCTTTCTTTGGGAATAAAATCACAAGATCGTTTTAAAATAATATATTTACTGACAATTCGATCTTTCACTTAAGATTGTTTGTTATCAAAATAATTAAAGTTTCAAGTTTAATATTTGTGACATAAGTATGTATATAGGGTGGGCGATACGGGATTTTGCGTATCGAATATCGATTCATATTCTATATCGAATACCGATACGTATCGATACGTATCGATACGTATCGATACGTATCGATGCGTATCGATACGTATCGATGCGTATCGATACATATCGATACGTATCGATACATATCGAGTATCGATATATCGATATTTATTTTTTGCTGTATCGGGGGGGTCGATACGGGGGTCGTATCGATACGTATCGATATATCGATACGCCGACCCAGCCCTACTTATGATCCCGATAACATCTATAAAATTCCTTTAATTAATAAAAAAGTCATTGGTCTTATGAAAGACGAAACTAGAGGTCGTATTTTAACGCACTTTGTAGGCCTTCGATCGAAAATGTACTCTTTAAAAATAGAAGGCCGTGAGATAATAAAGAAGGCTAAGGGTGTTAAAAAGTACATTATCGATCGGCAAATCTGTTTCGATCACTATCTCGATACGTTACGAAATAAAGTAGTCATAGAACGAGACCAAAATAGCATACGATCATATTTGCATAAGGTATATTCCATACGTCAGACGAAAATTGCTTTAAGTTATCAAGATGATAAAAGATACATTTTATCTAACGGAATAGATACTTTGCCTCATGGGCACTATCTAATAAAGGACCTTTGAATAAAACCATATTTTATTTTGTGAATTGCATGTTTATTATAAAAAATAATTAAAATCTTGTAACGAGAAAGAAATTGCATTGTCTTTTGTATTTTTATATTATAAAACCGCATTGTATTTTTTTAATTTTTATATTATGTATAAAATTAATTTAAAATATATTTTAAGCGCTGTTGTAGAGGCTCTCTTTGTTATATTGTAATCAAGAAAAAGCATTGTATTTTGTTATTTTTATATTTATTATAAAAATTAATTAAAATATTGTAACAAGCCAAGATAAAAACTGCATTGTATTTTTATTTTTTATATTATGTATAAAATAAACTAAAATAATACATTTTAAGTGCTGCTGCATGTCAAAGTATCGCAGTTGTAGCGTCTCTATCTTTCTTATTTTTACAAGATCAAAAAATGTATAATAAAAATCAAACAAAAAAAGAAACAAATTTTTATTTTTGAAATGTAACATATTTATATAATAAAAATATAAAAACAAATGTTTTATTTTAAATGTAACAATCTATATAAGATCAGCTTTTGAATCCAGGAAGGCTCTTGGAAGCCCAACCATTTGACGAGAATTTTGGTTCCTTTTCGCCTTAGTATTTTCTCGATAAGGTAAATATTTGGAACTCTCGTTTTCTGCAGCTCAGCTTCATAAAACTGTCCCAATACTGGATCGCCATGCATGTCGACGAGTAAATAAGTAGTCGGATTTGCTCGAAACACTTTACATATTTTAAACGTCTCCTCGCTCCAGTTTGCATTGTAGCCCTTAGAAAAATACTTCTATATTTTGAAATGCGTACAAAGTCGTCCACGGCATAACGAGGTTTTCTAGTCGCCAGTTTTAATTTATCGTAAACTTTCAGACGCGTTTTCGCGGTCACATTTTGGGTTTTCTTTAGTGGTCGAATGCACCGTATCGTTGTATTTCGATACAATCGAATCGATTATATCAATCCACTTCCATTTGCCTCTCAGACTAAAAGCTTTATACAGTTTGTTTTTATCGTTCTGATTGCACGTTCTACGATGGCGGCTTTGATTGAGCTATATGTGGAGTAATGATTAATATCGCCATATTCCTTCATCAGCCGTGCAAATTGGCCGTTATAAAATTCTGTACCATTATCTGTTTGCAGATTTTTCGGTAAAGGCGGCCGCGATCTTTTAATTTCATTTAGAATCTCGCGCATCGCAGATGTGACTTCATGACCATTCTTGGATTTAAGCGGTCTCGTCCATAAATATTTCGAATAGCAATCGATCACGAGTAGAATATACTTATGCCCTTTATTATATTTCGAATATGGAATAAATTCAGCAATATCGGCTTGGAATAAGTCGTGATAAGATTTGATGATCGTTCTTCGACGTGGAAAATTTATTCTAACCCCTCTGTGCAGTTCATCCACTAGTATTTCCTTATCGTTATATTTCTTAGACATTTTAAGGTTTGACACGAGTATGAGAGTTAGACGACGAGGCTTTATCTTGCTCCAATAACACGTGCAGGTGTCTTATAACGTCGGTATTAATTTTGTGAAATTGTAAATCGTCTCCAGCAGACGTCTTGACTCCGTCTAATTTCAAGTGGTTGAAAATCAGGAAGTTCGTGTTTAAAACAACTTCGTTCAACACTTGAACGACCGATTGCAATACATCTCGAATGATCACGTTATCGCGGTGAATGGCGACACCTTCGATAAGATTTTGTATTCTCGCGTTCACATAGAACTTAGAAACGGCATCGTGCTCATCTTCGGCCTCGCCTATGTTGACAATTCTCAAGCCTCGAGAGTCGAAGTTCTTGGCCTTACCGTCGTCGATCGTGGTTAGTTTCATAAAATTTTGCGCTTTTTCTGACAACGTCGAGTCCACGTATCTCTTGTTAACGGCATCGCCGAGCTCTGCGGGGTCGTGCAAATTTACAATGGATCGCGATTTGGCGTCAAATTTAAGTTTCTTATTAGCATGCGTTTTTCCCGAAGATGAAGCGGTCAAACATATTTCCAATGCTTTGCCTATACGCAGATTGAGTTCTTCGCTGCAAAATTTTAAGTTTACGCCGTCGTTTGATTTTTAGGATCGGCCAAATTCACTATTCTAAAATCCTTCAAGTTAACTATTTTCTCGTCCTCGTCCAATACCAAGGCGCTTCGTTTATTTACCGCATCCGTTCCGGTCACGGGATTGCCTACGTTGCAAAGTTTTCTATTTTCTATGTTGAAATCGCCTTCCGGAGTTAGTTTAAAGCCTACACCAGGAGGCCCGCGCGCAGCGGTATTACCAAACCCTCCGCCTCCAGAGTCTCTGGCAACATACGCTCTTCCAAATTTATCGACGACCATTTTATTTCTGAGACTATTCTATAGAACGTGTATATTTTATTAGGCGATTAATTTCGCCTCCTTTAATTCGGATATAATAGAAAGAAATTCGTTTTGATTCTGAGAGCTATTGTTGCCCGCCGAACGTTCGGCCATCAACAAACGAAGCCGGCTCACCAGCTCGGCCGGCGAGTCCCAATGAACGTATTCTATCTCATGATTAGAATTATCGAATTTTTTGTATCGCCAAATTCTGCTTATATTACTCGATGGCTGTCTTTTTTTCGATAAATTATCCATACCGAGACCTTTCTTTTCTTCGTTATTTTGGATCGTAATTGCATGGGAATCGTAGGAATCGCCGATGCTGTATTCATCTCTCTTGACGACAACGACGACGGTGACGGCGACGAAGCATGCTGCGGCGAGGAGGAGGCGTAGATATTGTAGTCGCCACGGGCGACGGTGTTAAATTCGGAACGATATAATTTTTATATTTGGGCGTTTTAGGCAGATCCTTGCGAAACAGTTTATTATATGCATTGGTTTTCTTCAAAATATCGATGTAATTTTTACATCTAGCTCGGAAGGATTGCCAGCAGGCGTTTTCTTATTCGAAGGATTTTCTTATAAGTTAACAATCGAAGTAAGCCCTCCGTAATAGGATATTTTTATTTCTAATATTAATCGTAGATCCGTCGTCTGCAATAGCTAACTCTGAATTGCCCATAGACCATTTATTCGAAAGGTCGTCGTATTGAATGCCGATTCCGGTATCGTCTATATTGGGATCCTCGCTTTTGGACAGGATGTCGGCATACTTTTTAAGTAAGGCATCTGAACCGTCGCCGACATTATCAGATTCGTGCTCCGCATTCTGACGTCGAATATAATTAGGATTTTTACTTGCAGAGAATTTTGATAGCGATTTTAACGGTTCTAGTAATTGAGCATGCTTCATTCCGTATTTTAATTGAGCTCGATTTTGATCTCGTTTAAAATCTAAAACTTTTTCTTATCGTTTTAGTGGCCTGCACTACGGCTCGATTTAAATTCGTAGAGTGACGTCGTCGTCGTCCTCGTCTCATCGCAGCCGCAGACATTGCGTTGATGAAAGTTCGCTCGAACGTCGTGATTTTAAATACATATGTAATGATCGAATCCTTTACGGTAGCGGCCCTCGTTTATGGCTTTTCTTTGTCTACCACTAAGAATCCGTATCCGGCTTTATTGCCATCGCCGTCTTTTTTCCCACGCTAGACGGCACATCTTTTGAAATCTTCGAAGCTCATGTCGGTATTAATGTGCTCCGAATAGATATGTCTTAAGTTCATTTCGTCTTGCAAAAACTATAATTAAATTTGTATTGTCGCGAATAAGATGCTTCGGTATTCTTGCATACGATTGGCTGAGGTAGAACGCGTCTATATTCTTATGACGGCTCATTGAAAAATATTGACGAATCGCGTTTTGTTCGTGACATTGAATGTCGTCGAAAATGAAAATCGAATTACTCTTAGCATCTTGCGGTGAAATTATTTCAGAATTTTCGCTAAATTCGTAATAGCCTAGTCCCTTGATCGGTCTCAAAACTCGACTCAAAAATCGTATTTGGGCTGAAATAGCGACTTGGAGTAAATGTAAACGTTTTCAAATTCCAATCCGTTGGGTGCCAGTAACAAACTCAAAATCAGGTTTGTTTTACCGCACGCAGAAGGTCCGCATACGATGCATCTTATGCTGGCCGGTAAGAGATCTCCGTGCTTTTGCGCGTTCCAAAATAGGAATAAGGATCATCCTGCTCGACCGTTAGATCCATATTTGCAACCGGTAGAGATTGTTTCTGTTTAATAACCTTCATGTCTATTATTCGCTAATATGACGCGTAACGATTTCCGTAAACGGATCGTATTCGAATATAGAGTCGTGCAAAATTAAGCAGTATGCTTTAGTGGTTTGATCGAAAATGTTGCTGGATTCGATTTCGAGACGTATATCGACGGCCGAATTTTTAATAGATTCTTCTTGACGACTGCAATCGATCACGAACACGGGACAATTGCCAAATTGCTGATAGTCGTTCAAACAACACAGAGCGTAGCTCAAATTGCTCGCGCCTGCATAATAGTTTTCCGGAAATTTCGAATAGTGCATGAACGGGGTCGAATAATCGTTATTGGCAAAGTCCGAATTCATATCTTGAAGTGGAAATTCTTGGGAATTAAGGTATAGATTTAAATTTGTCAGATTGCAGTGATCGAACTGGGCTGCCGATTGCTTCGCATTATCATACTTGCCATGCTGAAGAGTAAATAGAATCCATCGAGGTTTTTCTAATTCGTTCGAATTCTTAATACGCCAAACGTGAATTTTCGAAGACGGAAAGGACGGCAACTCGTGAAGCTCCCAGCGACGAAAGTAAACCACAATTCTGGGATTTTAATGCAAATGATGGAATAAATTTAATTTCGATTCATCGCTAAGCTTTAAATGCGGAACCTCCCACGATATTTTAGTAATTTTAAATGTTAGCTCGTTTTCGTCGCTCTTGTAACAATTGACGTCGCTCTTGGATCTAATTAAAACAAGCTCTTGCGGCATGTTTACGACGGCTCGTTTATAATCCTCGCAAAATCCAAAAATATGCTTTAGAGGCACATTGCACGAGAAGCGTCCGTTCTTAAAAATGTCGGCGTTTGTATCTCCTCGAGGGTCCCAGGTGCTATTGCTCAAACCGTTGAATTTTTTGTGATACGATGCGAGACCCTTCATCGTGCACGTTATACCAGGCTGCTTACAAACGTCGACCACATGCGTGCTCCCCATTTTGTACTGTATTTCATCGAACAAGAATAATATTGCGTTGTTCGTTATCGTATACGGTTTACCTTCGATTTTCACCGAAAACGTTCCCTTAATATTAATGTAACTGTCGTAGGTTGCGGTTATAGCATCGGAATTTTGGATTTCTATAATCACTCTATCGCTGTGGTCTGTGTTTCGCGTGAAGGGTAAATACGAATAATAATCTTCTTTCGAAATTGTCTCTTCGTAGCGAGGCCTTTTGAATACGTCTAATTTGGCCACCTCGTCGAAACGTAATTTCTTCAAAGGAGAACTAATCACCGACGAGATGTGATCTGCGACCATTTTCGTGCTACTACCAAAATCACCACGTATTTTACCGCCACGTTTAGCCATTTCTAGTACTTTTTTTCTATCTCGTATTCAAAAGCTTGTAGCCGAGCGCTTTTAAGAAACTTGCGTCTGCGCGACTAAGAGCGAGGTTCTTCTTCCTCTTCTTTTTAATATGATGTCGCTTTTTCACACCTCTTCCGCTTTTTATTTCGTTATGGCCTAACGATGATTTGCGTGCGACTGCAGATTTCGAGAACGCTTTTGCGTTTTATATAGGTTTGTTTTGAGGAAGAAGAAGAAGAAGAAGAAGAAGACTTCGGCAGCAACGACGATAACAATGCCCAACGCGCGGATTTTTTCTTAGGTATATTGACGACTGCGGCTAACGTCTGTTGCTGCTGCTGCTGATGCTGACGCTCGTCATCGTAAACGACGCCCATTTTAACTTAATAATAATTTTATTATTCGCGTCTTAGCTCTAGGCGAACGCAAAGGTACGTATCCTTCGAAAAATTAACCGCTTCACCCGTATGATCCACCAGTCTCAACGTAATGTTATCGAATTCGTCCACGCACAGAGGGAAACGAATTATATTGCTGGGTTGTTGTTCTATGCTGTAGCCTGGGGCACGGTTAGGCCAAATTCGTAAATGCTATGACAAAGTTGGTTATTGCGGTACGCTCCCGTCGTAATGTTAGTATCTACGAAAATATTAGATACCGAAATTATTTCCACATCGCGATCGGACGTATGCGAACGACCTTCCTCTAAAATTCGATCATAAAATCCCAGCATTCGACCGATGTTGCCGCGCTTCGTGAAGTCTACGGAGTATTTCGATTTTATTTCGCACTTTAGGGTATTATTATTAGCTCTTAAAGAAAACAAGCCGTCGACCAATCCGTCGTCGTCCAAAGTTACGGACGAATTAATTTCTTTGTTGGCTTTAGCCGACTCCAATATCTTTTTTCTCAGGAACGTGTTTAGCTCGTCTATTTCGTAGCATCCCTCGTCGATGGTGATTTCTTTATCTTTATCGTAATAGAACTTATTATTTCCCTCGTAAATATTTCGAACGGTGTTGCACGTGTAAAGACCCACCAAGCCGCAGGTGTACGTACCGCCATCGTTCAGTCTCACAGGTGGGTATAGCGTACCGCTGCTGATGGTATTTCCATACCCGAATATCGTGAATGTCCTAGACATGACTGTAGCGCTCGAGGGCATTATGGTTCTTTTATGTAAAAATTTCAACACTAAATGACCACACACGATCGTGTTAAAGTCTTGCTCCCTTTCCACGTTATAATATATATCGCTACCGTGAAAATATCTTAAGACTTCCTCGGAGGCCTCAGGTCTCCGAAACTATCGAAGTATATCACCGTATTGGCCCTTTTTATAACCGACCCAATGCGTGCCCGGACCGGATCCATCGTCTAAATTTATAATACCACTTTCGTTTCGCCACGGCGGTGCTAAGCTTCCGTCGCGTCTTTTAGCGGCAACTCGTCTCGCATGTACACGCCTCTAAAATACGGAACACCTTTAGCATATTTGTGCAGATCGAGATCGGTCAATGCGCGCATGGGAGGTGTAAGGTGGTGGTGGTGGTGGTGGCGAGCTTAGCATTCCTCGGCACCATCGAAGTCATCCGTTTTTGAATCCCCGGATAAGGTTTCAAGTACAAGGCGCTACCTTTCTTGTGAGGCTTTAAATACAATCCGCTGCCGACTTTTTTCTCTTCCATGGCTCTGTTGTGACGCGCGTTCTCGTCGAAATACCTCTTTGCATTTTTGGCCGAATTGATGGCGTTTGCGACGCTCGACGCTCCGCCGGCCAGTGCTCCGAGCGCCGAAAGACCCGCAAATATCGGAATCAAAGGCAATAAGCCTCCTCGCTTGGGCACCGGTATTATGCGCGTACTTTAATTTTCGAACGACCTCCCATTCTGTTGACTATAATTTTTGCGGCATTCATCGCGCTCGAAATGAGACGATTATGCGAAGCATCTCCGTGTCCTTTACTCTTGATGCTTTGTTTTCTGATTTCTTTAGATATTTTACTTATAAGACCGCCTCTGAAGGAGCATTTTCTGCCGACGTTGCCGTTATTGTCTTTGAATTTACCCGAGCATCGACGTACTCGACGTCGTCGTTTTTGTCGTCGTCGTCGTCCTCGCTGTCGACGATCAAGTTTCACGGCCATTTTCTTGTCTATTCCCATTCCTAGTTTGCGTTTCGCTTTCATTGCAGCCGTTACGCCCAACGCTGCGAGCTTCTCGGACCACTTAGAATCTTTGGCCTTGACTCGCCGCCAAGCCGCTTCTTGCAAGACCTTGTCGGCCTCGTGCCTGCGCTCCACGTCTTTGTGATGCGAATACGCGATGTCGTGCTGCTTGCACGCTTCGTCTAGAGGATTAATACCTTTGTCTCCGCGATTTAAACGCTCTTGTAGCCTGGTTCCGGGACCGCAGAAGTTATGACCAGGAAGGTGCAGTTCGAAGGGCAATTTATTTAAGAGGTTGTTGAACAACCCTTCACCCCGTGTACCAACATTGACTAACATCTCTCCTGCAATAACGTAACAATTTAAATATATATATAAAAATAACTGCATACAGAATAAATTTTATTTACAAAAAGGATCATACACTATCTTTAAAATACAAAGGTTTCATTTCGACATTTAAATTCTTTTGATATAAACATAATACGTCATCGACAATTTTGTGAGGGAAATGGCGCGTGATTTCTAATAAGCCGAGTCTGTTGATGTCGTAAAGAACGTTTAGGGTACTTAGGGATGGATTTCCAAATACGTATTCGCTTATCATCTCGACTCGACATAAGATTTGATCCTGCACGTTCGAATAAAGTCCAGCATCCTCGAGGAGGGCCCGCCTTCACCTCCATCGTCGTCGCCGTCGCCGCTACTGCTCTTGCACCTGTTATACGCGTAAGCTCCGAACTCTTCGGAAGGCAAGTGGCGACGCACTCTATATTTCTATCGTAGAACTCTTGAAAATCTTGTCCTTTCAATATTTCTAATTTGAGCATTATAAGAGGCGCTAGAGTAAACACTTTTGCAAATTCTTCGCGGAGAGAGAAATTCGCGCAACATTGTATCCGGATCCTGTTGTTGTTGTTGATTCTAATGCGGCGAGAGCCGCAGCAGTTTTGCACCTCGACTCTATGAATGGACTCGTATTCGTCTTTAAATTCCACTTCCAAGTATCCGTCGATCGTCTGATGCATTTCACGCCTCCAGTGCCATACGTCTGCGACTACGGAGGCGGCGGTAGCGCCTGCAGATGCAACCTTGGCAGTATCCGAGCGGTTGGAAAAATTTTTCTAAATTTATGTTCGATATTGATAGACGACAAATCTTTCCACTCGTTTTCGTCCATTTGCAATTCGCCTTCTTTACAAAATCTGTTGGGGCATATAAGTCTGATAACAGGGCTAAAATCCATATTGCTCTTTCGTTTGGTTAAGCCCACTTCGACCGTATGACCGTGAGCGCACCATTGCGCATTCTCCTTGGAGGAATTCAATCGGTATTCGGTGCTACATATCAGGATCCATCGCCTGATCGTTATCGTAGACATGAATACCTGACAAAACTTGCGGCGATCCAGATACTGCACACGTAGATGATGATGATGATGACGAAATTACGTCATCATCATCGTTATTTAAAATACTTGACTGTCGTCACCACTTGTATGATTATTTTCGTCTTGAATATACTTCACCATAATTGCTATTTAATTAAGTGCAAAATTTCACGCGCACATACACACCCTGAACGAAGAAACCTCCCGGTTAGAACTGAAAATTATTTTGCATGTGTAGGTTTTCGTTCGAGCGCAAACGATGTTGCTCATGCGCGCATAGTTTATTTTATATTTGTAATAGATGTAGTATGCCCACGCTCCTATTAATTGCATAAGTACGATGTGTTCTAAATACGTCCATACACCATCTGAACTATCAAATTCTCGATCTTTTTTTTCTCGCTCTCTTTCTCTTTCGAAGGCGATTCGTTTATGATTCCATGGCATGACGTACCATTCGGTCTCCGTAAAACTGCTATTGTATTTAAATCTTATTTTAAACATCAGAAAAGGATCGATGCCAACTCCGTCTCCGACACAATCGCCCGCGCATCCATTGTTCAACCATTCGGCACCGTTGTCGTCGTCGTCGTCGTCGTCGTTGCCGTCCTCGCCGTCGCCGGATCCATCTACGTTTTCTATTTCTCGTCGTCGTTGAAGGCGTCCTCTTCCTCCTCCTAGATAACTTTTATAAATTAAAAGGTCTCTCGATACCGCGGACGACGACGACGACGACGACGTCTCTGATGATGGCGATAAGGGAACCTCTTCCGAATGGTTCTGTTGCTGCTGCTGCCATTGCTGTTGCAGCTGCATGGTAATTAATTCCATACGTTTCCAATCTTTAGAGCGAGAGCATCTTATTTGTTGTTGTTGTTGTGACGACTCGGACTTCGACAATGCCAAAACGTCTTTATTTTCAACAACCTCGAAACATACGAATGCATTCGGAGGATCTACGGGAACCGGATTTCTTTGCCAGGAGGGCACGCTCGGTTTAAATATGTATAGGTAATTATTACATATTAAAGAGTAGGCGAGATATGCTGCGACGGCTGCGGGCGGTCCTTTAGAGTCATTTCGAACAATGAGCATTTTAATTGCATTCATAGGTTTTTATTGCAGGGCTGCGATGTGTTGTTGTGCGCGCGTACATATGGAGTAGAACATGCGCATTCAGGACACGATTTTATTTGCAGAGGAGGTCCATCTATCTGATCTGCATGCGACGACGACGATTGTAAGCCGTGCGCTAAACAATAGCGATGCGTCCATAATTGTTTTGCAAATACTCCGGTAATTTATCGAAATTTCTGGCGACGTCTTTACTTGCATGCCTCTCGATATACTCGAGCGGTAATTTCGTAAGATCCTCGACCGTCAACATTCTTCTATATTACAAACGTATATGATTAAAAATAAACATATCATCTCGTAGACAATTTTCTTATCCCCTTCCTTAAGAATGCATACTATATGTTCCTGCATGATTTATATTGACGCCTAAATTTAATATTCTCGAAAGAGCTAACCCGCTCTGCTTTTCGGTATATTCGCCCAGTTTATTGTTCAATTCCTGAATGGCTTCGGGTTTAACTTGAGTTTGAAAGTCTTCAATTTTAAAATTTTATAATTTTTAGTAGTAAAATGTCTGAGCGACGACGACGATGATGATGACGATGTATCCACGGCTTCTGAAGACGATGATGATGTTGATGCGTTGGGCTTTACGTATTCACCGTTAAACACGAAATTAATTTTAAGAGAGCCGAATTTTCTCAAACATTTTCTCAAACGTCGCTCTATTAGGGCGAATGCATCTTCTAAAAATTGCATGGGATCTATGTGATATAAATTGACCACAGCACTCGAACGTATCCTGCGGGCGAAAGCCGATTTCAAATCGACCCACACGATATTGTTCGACGTTCTACGTCTTTTGACATTCTTCTTTGTTGTTAATCTATCGAAATTTTCAGCAGGATCGTCGACTTCGACGTCGTTCGCATAACCCTCGTCGTCGTCGTCCTTCGCACTAGTATTATCGCCGGATCCATTCTTTTACTAATACCTGCCCTCTGATCGCCCTATCACGCTTGCTTTTTGCATTAGAAACAATCTGATTACATTTCAGATTTAGCAGCATCGATTCGTAGTGACGTTTTCGACCTACGTTGCAAGCACTTTTCAATTGTTTTAAAATTGCACGCGTTGAGGTAGGCGCGTCTGGAATTTTAATTCGTCCGAAGCTTGAGACATTTTTGCACTTTCGACACACGATGTTTACCGTTCGAATAATTACACAATAATAAATAGAAAATATTTTGGATATTCTTTTACCAAGACGACGAAACTATTATTCGTAGTAGGGGAGAAATTTTTTTCAAATACAAACGCAGCACGCAATTTTTCTTATTGACACCTGTAATAAAAAAACCCTTGCGGTTATTTCCCCCCCCCCAGCCTTATTCTCCTTATACTTCATCATAATTGCTACGACATATCGAGCGTAACATTTTTCAAATTATTAAAAGATTACTTAAAACGTCCTGAAAGTGTCCGATGAGATAATCGTGACCCCGTTTTTTTTTCTCTTGCCCGACGATCTGAAATCTCTGCGTTATTTTAAATCATTACAAACTCGCATACAAAGAAGTCGCCGCCTACACACATACTTGATCTCTACATCGACTTCTCATAAATAAACGATTCTTATTACCCCGACACGTCCGGGCGGCGGGAAGTTGGTTAGTATTTAATTTTTAAATTTTTTAGTTATTTCAAATTACTACAAACCCGTCATCGTCTCTATTATGCATTCGTTCATACAATGTATACGAATTAAATAGCGCACTTTCATCATCTTCTCTCTCGGAGGGCGGTTATTTACCCAGACTTATTCTCAAACGCGACCACCGCCCCCCCGAAAACACGCTCTTAAAACAAAAACACGTTCGCACCACTTGCGCGCCCCTTACGATATTTCGTCTTAGACTAAAACACGCACGCCCCCCTACACACCTATACGCATAACGATACATACCTTTCTCTTCGAAAATAAAACAACAACAACACCGCACACACACACCCCCCCACCGATCGATATCTACACACACACTTTTATCACGAGGGCGGCACGACTTCCACGTTAACATCACCGACAAACCATACATACCCTACACACTACACGCACACACCTGCACATACATACCCCTCTTTTATATAATACGCACACCCTTTACAAGATATTTATGATCCTTTTAAAAAGGGCCGGCCAGCTTCTCCATAGCCATACTATCGTTATCCTCAAACCTAACTAATACTAACACACACACACACCTACACATACATGACCTTCACACATACATACTTCTCTTTTCCATAATACACACACCCTTTACAAGATATTTATGACCCTTTAAAAAGGGCTGTCTCAGCTTCTCCATAGTTATACTACTGGTATGACTGTTAGAAACATTATAGTAGGTTTTATTATTCACGTTCAAATTCCCAGCAAAAACCTCTCATGTAATGGCGGATTGCGTTCAAGGTTATAGAATATGGCCCTACAAATTTTAAACGATCCGGACAAAGCCTGCGCATGTGTAAGAGGTGGATAATCTGTGCTAATACATTGCCTGATAATATACTCGACCGTCTCTTATGCTTCATGTTCATTCAACGAGTATTCAAAGTTTTTTATAATTGTCCAGAAATAGTAGCTTTATATTTATATTACAGTGGTACCTCGACATACGAGTTTAATTCGTTCCGCAACCTTGCTTGTATGTGGAATTGCTCTTATCTCAAAGCAATTTTCCCCATTGAAATTAATTGAAATGCCATTAATCCGTTCCAGATCCCAAAATCCACCTCAGTTGTTTTTGTTAAGTGTTTTTGAATAAGAAAAATGTATTTAGAAGAAGAAACGTTTATTTATAAATAACAAATACTTATTCTATAAAAACATAATAAAAGAAAAAGTGAAATGCTTACGGAAGCGCTTAATTTTCGTCACTGGTCTTCGCTTTTTTCGTCACGCTTTGCTCAATTTCACCTGCAGGTCGTTTAAAAAAACTGTCCAAGGAGGTTTGTTTCTTCCTCCCTTTCAGGATATTGCGAAAATGAGTTAGGCAAGTTTTGTTGAACAACTCCGATGCACGACCAGTTGCAACTTTTTCGGGGTGATGTTTATCCACGAACTTTCCAACTTTCTCCCACATTTCCAAGATCTCCTTCTGTTAGACGCTGCACATGACACCAACATGCGCCCGCATGTTGGGATCGTGTGCAGCGGTGTAGTGTGCGATTCCTCGTATTTCAAATCTTGCTCTAATCTCAAAGCAAAATATCGCTCGCTCAGCGGCTCGTATCTCAAAACACTCGTATATTAGGGCACTGGTATATCGAAGTACCACTGTATTAACTTTATACCTACGACAATGGAATGGATAATAGCTATTACCTTAAAAATCTTTATATAAACATTTATCAAGTTTTTTAGGGAGTATGACCCACCCGTACTTCATAGACAAAAATTGTCACTGACAAGGGTTGTTCTCGTACGACTGACTGATCATTATTCCATTGATTGTTAACTTCCACAATGCATATGTGATTTATGAATACAGTTTTGTAACCAATATGTTGGAAGTCAATTTACACAATAGATTTACGTAGTAATGAATTTGAGCATTTCTAATTTTTTGGACGTTTTTTTACATGTGACTAAATAGTAAACTGAATGAATGAATAAGTTAACTTTTAGTTCCTTTTTCCGATAGCAGACTAATCAACTTTAGTGATTAATCATCTACTAACCGCTTAACTGTTGTGATAAAAAAGCTACTCGTTTTAAAACTCCTTTCTACGCTGTTTTAAACAAATTTTCTATTTGTAAATACCGATCTACTTCTGAAAATTAAATACCTACTCTTATATTTCAAACAAAATCAAATTAAACCTTTGTTGATGTAATATGCCCAACTTAATGTAAACTTCTTACTTTGTGTGTTATCATCGTCATGGGCGGAAATGCAGAAGTGCCATCGCTTAATTCTAGTGGTATTGCGGAAACTGAAATTGCACCTCTCGGGAAATGTTTCAACATTCTTGTCTAATTACTGAAGACCGCAGGCACTTGCCATATAGGTAAAATATTGAAAATGAACAGGGCGTGCTTATAGCGTCTGTGATTTTGTAATATTGCGGTTTAAGCGTTTTAATAATAGGTTTTACGTATGCTTAAGGAATAAAATTGCCTCCTCTATCTGCATCCTAACATTAACGTTTTATAACCGTCGCTACTAATGGGGATTTCTATGTTGCCATTGTCTATTCTACCGAAACATTGCTGTAGCACTGGAAAGTTGGAAGTGCAACACTCAAACTGTTAATATAATATTTTATAATGGGCTTGGTATATTGGGAAGTATTATATTTTCATTTTATCTCATGTAATTGTAGTAATCTTTCTGAGATTATTTTATTCATTTTTGCTGTAAAGCTTTACTAGGCGATTATCGATGGTGAAGTTGTAACAGAAATGAATTCCGTTCATCATTACTCTGAATAATTTGCTTAGATGATATGTTCTGAGTTTAATTTTGCTTTGAAAGATTTACTTCATCGTAACATTGCTGGATTATCCACATTAAATTCCTATTATGATTGCACATAGTTGTTGTTATCAGTTTATTTTACACGTTTATTAGGTCGTTCATCTTACCTAAATAACTAATTTGTTAGGTCGTAAAAATTTTACTGTTAATTGGTGCCGTTCAAAGAATGAATGGAAATCCTTGCTTGTTATCGTGCTTCTTATCTAATATATAGTCGTTGAATGTCGTATCGCTTTCTACTCTGTCGCAAATTAGAATGTTTATTTATATTATCTGTCACCTGCTTATTTATAATCGTTAATTTATGGGTTTATTCTCGCTCTCGATGAATTAGAAGAATCTAGAATAAAGTAGCTTAGTTCAAAATTGGATTTTATGTTTCTCATTAAAACAGAAAGAAATCTCTAGAGAAATAAATGCAGTATTCATGCTTCATACAAATTGAAGTACTTTAATGTTTAATATACGCAACGCGTGATTAAATGATATTTAGTACTTTTGAGGAGGACAAATTAAAACTCGTATTGAAGGCATTTATTATCAAGAGATAATTTGTATTTTTATCGACTTCTTAACTTACATATTACATTATATAAAGATACTATTATAAAGCTTTTTAAAGTACCGCCGGAATATTATACGGCTTCTTTATAGAAATTAAGTATTAGAAATTTTTTATTTTCTCTGATTTTTATGTACAGAATATTGTGCTCATTGACCCCTGTATGACCTCTTTATCATATATATATATATATATATATATATGAATTGTTGGGATATTTAAGTCTCATGAATAAGATGACAAATTTATGCTGTGAAGTTATATATCTCGCTTCTCAACTCAACAAACGTAGAATCTCGTACCTAAATTCAAGAATCCACTTCTTCCACGATCGCAGAGAAGGGCATAATAAGACTTCAGCTTTAATAAATCGATGTATTAAACATGTAGAAGAAAGCACATTTTTACAGTATTAAATCAAACAAAAAAATTTATAAAAATTAAAGTATCAATCTACACCAAAAATAGTTTCGTGTTATGCTTACGGCGTCTGGGTATACCCACACCTTCGTTTCTACTCTTAAAGAAATATACCTCTTCTCCCTAATACGTGTAAATTGTTCTTTGTTGTACAAGTAATATGATTGAAAATCGTGAGATTTCTAATTGATTACCCTAAAACTTACCATCTGTGATATTACAATTATCAAATTATAAAATACTATACAAATTGCGGTTTAAATTTGTCATAAAAGTCTCTTATAAAAATTACAAATCTTAAAAGCTTACAATTTTCATTACAAGTGGTTATGAAAAATTTACTTGTTGATTTCTGTCAGTGTCATTGATGGTATGGTCAGATGCTTCTAGTGTTTCCTGTAGACTAGCCGTGAGATGTGTGACAGAGATACCAAACGCCTTTTTCAGTATAAGGGCAGTTATAACTGATGCCAGAAATTGATAAGGCCTTACAGCATGTTGAACTATTATTCCATTTAAAATGTGTTGAATGACATTGTCTACATAAATGTATTGAAGTGCTTCAAATATTCCAGACTCACCCATTAGACTACCTATACAACCAATGAAGCTCATTTCCATGTGGAATCCTCCAAGTTTTGACACGATTTGGTGTAAGTCGCTATCTACTGGCTCATTTTCTTGTAACAACCATTTATGCTTTCCACCACAGAGGCTCGTCGAAAGAGACAACCGAAATCACAGGGTATTGTTTAGCATGATTACATATGAACACAAAGATTGAATAGATGCAGGACATATCATTAGGATTGAGGTCAATTATTGGCAGGGAAGATACTGAAATTTTTCCGGGATGACTGTTTTTTCGTTCCATGATAATCTAAGTGAGCGTAAATGCCATGACAGTTTCCACAACATAATCACATTTTCTTTGGAATTGATAGCTTCAAATTCGAGTAGATGTTCATACAGTAAAATTGAAAAGTAATATAGCATCATGATAGTGAATTTTTATTCTTCTAACAGCAGCTGTGTCGGCAGGTGTCAGTTTGCCTTTGAGAACGGGTAAATTTAACATAGCTCTTGATATCGTGTTGACAATGATCCTCATTTCATGAACTGTGCTTAAACCGTCGGTGTTCTTAATGTTCTGATTGACATTATCTACAGCATAGTGTAAAGACTGATCGTTATGGAAACCTGTATTGCCCGTGCTAGATGATAAAGCTGCACATGATTCCTATTTCAGAACCTTAGGTAAGAGATACAAAATCCATTTCAGTAAACTGTTTCAATAAGAAATTGTGAACCAGAAAGGTGATGCAACTGAAACCCTAGGCCGACCCGAAATGGGAATAGAATAACTCTGGGATTGGAAGCTTGCATTATTGCGCAATCAATAGAAGACACCGTAAGTGACGTTTCAACACTAAAAAACAGAGTTTCTAGAGGTAATCTCAAACTTTGTGGAAGGTATCCTATGGGTATTCAAGCTTTAAATATCGTTTCGGTTTTATGTCACGTTATCTGATATCTACTGCTATGTAAATTACCCCCATTTTTTTTGCTTCCGAGTCTTCACTTTTTGTTCGATTATAAAAATTATACAGAATGGATGATGCTGTACCTTTTAATCTCACTACATCACTTAGATCTTTGATGTCAGCAAATACATTCTTATCAATAAAATGCTCTATGAGCTTGTTCTTCATGTGCTTATTACGAAATGCACAATAATAGGAGTCACGTAATAACCTGTCCATTATAGCTATAAGATCCATGATCTTTCAAAAATTCAGCTACTTACATGAAAGCTTGTTCTTATTCCACTTCCTTGGTTCTTCTACGTTTTGGGAATTGTTGTTCCTTAAGTGGCAAGGCTGGGGAAAGTCGCTTCCGTAACACAGGAGGTGCAATCCTCCTAGTATGGGAATGAGTAATGCATGTATGATGATACTCAGCATCTGCTGCAAATAAATCGTGCACAAATTCCACTCTTCCTTTACCTGTCTCTAACCAAGAATTGTTTCTCTTTTCATGATGTTCTAAAATAGTTTCCTTAAACTTACCGAGTTCTTATAGGGATTAATTCAGACACTTTCTTCTTAGCATAAAAAAATCTTTTTCGCCATAAAACAAATAAACGATTATAAATGGTGAAAATTGAGAACGCGTTGCCGCGGAACTTGGTGTTTACACATTTTTCTTCAGATGTAATTCAATTTTCTTTGGGTTACTGTGATTCCCGCTGTAACCGTAATACGATCATTAGGAGATTTGCTAGCTTTATTGATTGCATCACATCCTTTCTCACCAATCACAGTCGTCTCTTCACCAGGTGCAATCTCTTCTTGCAAATTACGCACGTATTCGTGTTTGTTACATGAAACAAATAAAACTTAATATTAGATTTTTATGCGATGAAAATATTCAACATTTCTAACAGTATATATGCATAAACAATAATAATAAAATACTTTTGTTACCTGCATTAGCATCCACAAATCACTCAGTGGCAGCCATATGCAATTACACTGTAGCCAATCGTACTTGAAATGAAATATATTAGGCTTCGCGTTTAAAATAGGCCCAACAATTCCACTTACGGGATGTGTACTGCATGAAATATGACATTCATATCCCTTCCGGTAGTTACTTTTAGTTAAATGTGGTATCATTGGAAAGATATTTTAAAAATGAACAATAAAGTTGTTGGGGGGTTCACTAACAGTAAAAAGTATTAGAAAAATTGCTGTATTTTGAAAAAATTGCGTCCTTCCACCAATCTTATTTGGTGTACTTTGGATGTTATTTATAATACTAATAAAGAACAAACCCCGTTGGATTCATCTTTGTACTAGTTATTTCTCAGTAAGGTGAACTTTTTAAGTAATTTTAAGCTCCTATCCTAGTTAACACTCTTATTACAGGGCTCGAGAAAATTTTGTACGAACACTAGGCTAATGAAAAAATTAAAAATGATTTATCTTAAACAAAACCAGATTGTACTTTTGTTAATGAATATGCTCAACCTCATGTAAACTTCGTTCGTTGTCATCGTCGTAGGAGAAAATGCAGCAGTGCCATCGTTTAATTCTATTGGTATTACGGAAGCTGAAATTGCATCTCCCAGGAAATTGTTTTAACATTCTGGTGAGGTGATTTCATGTCTAATTACCGAAGACTGCAGGTACTTGTAGTGCAGATAAAATATTGAAAATGGGACAGCATGTGCTCATACCTTCTGAGATTCTGTAATATTGCGGTTTAAGCGTTTTAATAATAAAGTTCCGCGTATGCTTAACGAATGCAATTGCAACTCTAGCTATATCCTAACATTAAGGTTTTGTAACTGTTACTGCTAATGGGCTTTTTTATGTGGCTATTGTCTATTCTACGTAAACAGTTTTGAAATTTGATTAAAGAAATGCATTCTTAATGTTATATTGCTTACTTCAACATATTTACTTACGTACAACAACGCCACCGCCGGATCAAATTTATTTTCGTTTATAAACATCCCAATTTGGACACTGTCCATTTACTAGAACAATTATTATGTCTTAAGACCAATGTATTTATTGGTATATCTATTATCATTAAGGGGTTGGTGTTCTTTCTTTAAAAATAAAACCTTAAAAACAGTGTTTAAAACAGTTTTTTATTGTTTATACTTTTGTTGTTAAATTATTATTAAAAGTAGTTTTAAATTTAAAAAAAATATATTGTTTTAATCACAGTTTAAAGCAGATGCGTATATTCGAATTATTTGGCACTAGGAATCACCTTGATCATCTTATACCTGATCACTTCTCACATGATAGAACTGAACTGAACACATTAAAGTTTACAGTAGACCTAGGTATTCGCATTTTAACTACAAGACTAAAAAAGAATTACGGCATTTTGTGCAAAACAAATTTATCTCAGTTTGCCTCAGCGTCTATACCGGGATCAGAATTAGAAATGAATGATAATAATCGCAAGCTTGATCTTGTATTTTATTAATTTATTTTTATTTCAAATGTGCGTAATGGATTACTGAAAAGTGTTAGTCATTGTGACTTTTTTTCTAAATAATATTGCATAAAATTTGTATAAATCATAATCTAGTGATATTCAAATAAACTGTTGACTACTTTAATTAATATAGAGTTTTCTATAGTTTTTTTTCCATTAGTAGTAATAAATAACTAATGGTTATAGCTATTAAGAGTCAACGTCTGGGTTCTTACATTATATTGAAGTGTGTCTGGGGTTTTCTTTATATGTAACATTGATTCTAATTTATTTAATTAAAATTTGTAACACATTCTCGAATACTTGAGATGCATATTAATGAATTCACTATTATTTACTTCATAATTCTAAAGCTTTCTGAAAAATGACATCATTCCGCTATGAAAATTTACTAAAATAAATAGTTCGTTTATCCTTTTGTGGTTTAAGTTAATCAGTAAATCTGAGTTGCGCCCTAATATGTATTTTACATATATAAAATGATGCTTTTGTGTTTTTTGCTTGGAGAGTTTGATAGAAATACCAATTTTATTATACAGGATGTTTTAATATTAATTCATCCGTTTAAAGAAAAAAAATTTTTTGCCTTCGGTTTTATTTACAGTAACGCGCATGCGTTACATCCATTTTTATGGAAACGTTATTCATGAATGGCTAGAGCTACTTTCATACGATTGTGAATCGGCGCGACGCGACGTCATGGTAGAGTCAGGCGCTCTGCAACCGATTCAGATAAATGTTACGGTCAACATAGTTTTCATAGGTCATTAGAAAATTTCAATACTTTTCGTGGTATTTTTTTTTGTAAATGTATGGGCCAATGATGTTGTCACCTAACGAACTGACCCTCACGTTTAACCCAAAACGAAATTGTAGTCGTAGCTGTTGATGTTCATGAAAGTTTCTAATGTACCAAATGTATTCGTTAGTACGATTAAACATATCCGAGTTTGTAAACATTTACTGTAAATATCACATTATTGAATCGCTTGGGTCTTGTTCCAACTGTTATATCACAAACGTACAAAATGTTAACCGTCGTTCGCTATTTCTACGATCAAGTATTAGGGTGATATGGTTTTTGAAAGGACGATAATTAGGTTATTTTGGTACTTTTCACACTGTTTCATGCGGTATGTTCGGTTTCACGGAAATTTTCCAATTGGAACTCTAGGGATTTCTTTGAACCTAATGAAACAATAACTTTATATTGCGTTTAAACTGAGTTTTTTTGTTGTTTAAGAAGGTTACTTAATTTTACTTAGCGCTTGTGAAATGTTAATTTTATTACAATTTTCGATATCGGAATATCTTTTGCTAGGCTTGAAAAATCAATGAATTAGCGTAAATTACCGTAGAGCAAATAAAAAATAGTTTTGATTCGATTGGTTCCTTTCTGGTGAGTGCTGCAAGTATGATTTTGATATCATTCGTGAATTTGTCTATTAAATGTAATCCAGTTTGGGCATATCGCGTATTTCTTCGCTAGAGAAGACATTTCGAACACAAATTGGAATAATATCAAAATTTAGTTAAACAAGTGCAATGCGTTTGTTATTTTGTTAACCCTTTGTTCAAACTGATTTTAGTATCATTTTATTTATAATTTAAAATTTTATGACAGTAGGTGATACATCATTCTAATCAGAGAAAAATGTGTATTCAAAATTGCACTCAGGAGAAATTAAGTTGAGTGTTGGAACTCTTGCATCTAGGTTGCCATGAAAAGTACGTTACGGGTTAATGAAACGGTAAATTGTTAAATGTTGAATTATTCGTTGAAATGTTTTGCTTAATGAACACTAATGTTCGTTAAATCATAATAGACATGGTTACGTCCGTATTAATTCAGCCCGTTTAGGATAAATTTTCTTCTTTTCTGTTCGGTTTCTGTCTAAACTAACGCGATGACGTTACAAGTAAAAGTAAAAATTTCCTGTAAAATAATGCTTGTAAAATGCCATGGTTAAAAGTGTATATTGTGATTGGTTTCCATTTTGTTTCAATAATTCCAAAACTACAAATAACAAGCCAAATCTCTCCACGAATTTTTTTGGACAAGAAAATGCGCAACATTTTTTTTTAATTTAACTGATGGGTAACTATTTAATTAACTGAGATACGTACGTTGGAAAAGCGGACATCTTGTGTGTCATCGTGACATTTACCCTTCACTAAGTCCGTTTAACTCTCAATTTACTATATTTTTAACAGGAAATTCTCAAACGGATTGAAATTTATTACAAGTTTTACGTTAATAATGATATATGCTTGAAAATCAAATACTTCTTTTTTTATACTAAAGAAAATCAAATTAATCTTTTGTTGAAGTAATACGCTCAATTTAGTGTAATATTTTAATTTCGTCTATTATCATCGTAATGGACTGAAATACAGTAGTGCTATATAGTTTAATTTCCGTGGTGCAAGCTAAAATCGCATCTCTTGGGAAATGTTAACTATCTGGTGAGATGTGATTTCTTGTCTAATTACAGAGGACCACAGGCGGTTGGTATGTTGGTATAATATTGAAAATGAATTCGTAGTTTCTGTGATTTTGTAATATTAGTGAACATGCTATTGTTTTACATATACTTCACAAATAAAATTGTTTTCTCTGTTCACCAATATTAGCGTGTTGTAGTCGTAACTACTGATGAGGTTTTCAATGTAGAGTTTTCTATTGTATAAAAACACCGTTGTAACATTTGCTACGTGTTAACACGACCTTAGAACTGCTAATATAGATTTTTCAATATGCAGCATCATAATAACAATTTAAAAAATTTTAGCATGCGTAAAGGAATCTATATCGCACTAGTGTTTAAAAATTTTCAAGTAACCTCATCAAAACAACTTTTTATTTATTTCAATATCAATGAACTATTTATTGACTTTTATATAAATATTAAACGTTCGGTTTTGATATTTGGATTCTACTTGCTGCGATGAGATCTTCATTTTTTCGGTTATATAAATATATAACGAATCCACTAAACACGATATTGAATGTTAATTAACATTAACTGAAGATTTTGAATCCCCCGTAGTTCATTCTTTGTTAAAAGCGTCAGCGATGAGCCAAAAAGCTTTAATTGTGCTACCTTGGACTTTTTCAATATAATCAGAAGTAGTCATGGGTCATGTCTAACGTAGTTGACGTTTAAGTCTGGAACTTGAATGAAAAACTTGCATAGCTACTGTTAATTTAACTAATTAGTAATAAATGTTACCACACTTTATTTTATATTGTTCAAGTAAGACAGGTTTTATTGTGGACTTGCGAAATCTTCTTACCAAACAAATATCAACTGGTAGAATTCGCTACTCCTTTAGGAATTAAAGTATTGGCCAAAAGGATTTCAGATTAGTGTGTGGTTACAAAAAACGATACACCTAGGATGCATTCCGAATCAGCGTTAAAAACAGTGTTCAGGTACTTGTTCCTAGAGATTTATGTACAAAGGTAAATTTATCTTTTATAATCAGACATTTATGCTGACACTTTAATCTGGGATTTAATATAACAAAGACGAAGTTGTTTGAAGGAAAAAACGAAAACATAATCATCCGTGGTTGTCTTTGATTCGCTTTGATGTGGAAATTAAAAACATCAGGCCAAGTGTTTGAGGGAAAGGAATGAAAACGTAGCCGACCGTGGTACGTTTGATCCACTTTGATCCGAGATTTAAAATAACATCAGACCAAGTACTTAAGGGAAGGAAACAAAAATGTAAACATTCATGGTAGCTTTAAACCCTGATATATATAATAGTATTAAATTTAAAGTGACGGCCTAGTTTAACTCGAAACAGAAATTAAATCCATTTGCATCTCTCTATTTTTAGGGTAAAAACGAGTTCAATGCTGTATGGCTTGTAGAAGAATCTCTCCTTATGTACTTATTTTGTAAGAAACAAATGAATATGTTTAATAATACACATAGCATTAGAAAATTAAGAAAGACAGATACTGCCCGATTATCATAAATTAAATGTGCCTTAGCACTACGTAGCGTGTGAAGTAAAGTATATTTAAAAAATAAATAAATAAACCGTCCACTACTAATAACCATTGGTGTCCTTGTTTTGAATGAGGAAAAATGCCCCAGGAGATCTAGACCGACGGTATTAAATAGAAAACGAGCATCTTTTTCCTTAACTATTAAACCTAAAGGTGTCATAGTGGAAGCTTTTTGTGCACCACACGTAAGACAATTTCTAGAATAATTTAAGACATCAAATTTCATTTTTGACCAGGAGTATATTTCTAGAATTTTGGCTAATGTTTTTGAGGAACCAAAATGACCTGCGGCGGTGGATCGTTGCAATCTGCAATAACTTGATTGCGATGGTTTGTAGGAACTAATAGTTTCCAGGAAAGGGTAGTTGAAAAAAATGGTGTATTTGAAGGTAAACATTTATAAATTATATTATTTCCATTTTTCATTGAGGATAGGTATTTGATAAATTTATGGTCTTGTTTTTGAGAAATAGTAGTTATCTACTTTATTTAAATCTATATTTGAAATGTTTAAGTTAGGTATTGGTTCTTGTGCAGAACGACTAAGAGATTCTGGTACTATTTTAAATTTTTCTTGTCTGTGAACTAAATCCAAACTGTGTTTACGTTTAGTAATATAATGAGACATTGCATAAGGATACTTTCGAAAAGGTTTGTGGTTTCCTGTATCAATATTCATAACTATTTTATCTGTACGACATAAAGTACATGGGGGTACTAGCAATAGTATTAAAGTGATTTTGCTTGAGTGATTTTGTTTGAGATAATTCTGACGTAGATAAATCACCCAATGTTCAGAGATTCTCGTTATTTTGACTGGGTTTTGCAGTCAAATGATGCACTAAAGGTACAGTATCATTTGAAGAAGTATGAGATGTCCAAAAATTAGTTTGAAAATTTATTTTGAGTTCAAATGCGTTTGCAAAACCTGTTCCAAGGACAAAGGAATGTGGAAGTGAAGGAACAGCTAAACATGTTATGCATCTACAGATGCTTCCACCGAAAATAGGTAAATCAACAGTTTCAGAAATTTTTTGTGGTATATCATTTGCAGAAGAAAGTTTATAAGTAGATAATTGAAAAGGTTTAATACCTAAATTTGTAATTGTAGGTATGCAATGTGGGCCAATTACGGAAATGTTACTGCCAGAATTCAGAAGAGCATTAATTTCAATATCGAACAATTTAACATTTATGCACGGTCTATTATCGGATGGTTTAGAAATGAAATAATAAGAATTTTTTGTAGAAGTAACATATTTATAGAAGTTTTTAACCGTAGTTAACCATTTTGACCAATTTTATTATCAAATAATTTATATTTAGAAAAAAGTTTTGTTGTAGCTTGAAAAGATTGAGTACCAGAGTGGCTACTACGTCTCCTGTACTCTATGACTCATTTTTTTAACACGTTGGGCAAGAAGAAAGTTTATCTTGAGGTAAACTACATCTATAGCAAATTATTTTTCGTTTCAATTTACAGATTTTTGAAAACAATTCCAACAATAAGTTTGAAATGGTTTGTTGTTATAAGTATGTTACTGTATACAATTCATTCGAGATAGTTCTGCACATAAATTTGAATTTTAATTTTTATAAAGTAATTATGTTGATTTAAAAGTTTTATATTTTGAGAGAGTTTTGATTTATAATTTGAATTAGGTAATGCGTTTTTAGATTGTGTATATCTAGAAGTTCTTGGTTTTGTTTCAATATTTAGATACATAATTGAAAGTTAGGTTTATGTATAGTTGTGTACACGATTTAAATTTGTAAATTTCCCAATTGTCGTCATCGGGTTCGCTTTTTCAGTATAAGGGCAGTTATAACTGATGCCAGAAATTGATAAGGCCTTACAGCATGTTGAACTATTATTCCATTTAAAATGTGTTGAATGACATTGTCGACATAAATGTATTGAAGTGCTTCAAATATTCCAAACTCACCCATTAGACTACCTATACAACCAATGAAGCTCATTTCCATGTGGAATCCTCCAAGTTTCGACAC
Source organism: Platerodrilus igneus (assembly GCA_036346225.1). NCBI lineage: Eukaryota > Metazoa > Arthropoda > Insecta > Coleoptera > Lycidae > Platerodrilus > Platerodrilus igneus. The sequence continues at coordinate 2,572,412 of JARFIW010001179.1, read as the reverse complement.
GATTTGGTGTAAGTCGCTATCTACTGGCTCATTTTCTTGTAACAACCATTTATGCTTTCCACCACAGAGGCTCGTCGAAAGAGACAACCGAAATCACAGGGTATTGTTTAGCATGATTACATATGAACACAAAGATTGAATAGATGCAGGACATATCATTAGGATTGAGGTCAATTATTGGCAGGGAAGATACTGAAATTTTTCCGGGATGACTGTTTTTTCGTTCCATGATAATCTAAGTGAGCGTAAATGCCATGACAGTTTCCACAACATAATCACATTTTCTTTGGAATTGATAGCTTCAAATTCAGTAGATGTTCATACAGTAAAATTGAAAAGTAATATAGCATCATGATAGTGAATTTTTTCTTCTAACAGCAGCTGTGTCGGCAGGTGTCAGTTTGCCTTTGAGAACGGGCAAATTTAACATAGCTCTTGATATCGTGTTGACAATGATCCTCATTTCATGAACTGTGCTTAAACCGTCGGTGTTCTTAATGTTCTGATTGACATTATCTACAGCATAGTGTAAAGACTGATCGTTATGGAAACCTGTATTGCCGTGCTAGATGATAAAGCTGCACATGATTCCTATTTCAGAACCCTTAGGTAAGAGACACAAAATCCATTTCAGTAAACTGTTTCAATAAGAAATTGTGAACCAGAAAGGTGATGCAACTGAAACCCTAGGCCGACCCGAAATGGGAATAGAATAACTCTGGGATTGGAAGCTTGCATTATTGCGCAATCAATAGAAGACACCGTAAGTGACGTTTCAACACTAAAAAACAGAGTTTCTAGAGGTAATCTCAAACTTTGTGGAAGGTATCCTATGGGTATTCAAGCTTTAAATATCGTTTCGGTTTTATGTCACGTTATCTGATATCTACTGCTATGTAAATTACCCCCATTTTTTTTGCTTCCGAGTCTTCACTTTTTGTTCGATTATAAAAATTATACAGAATGGATGATGCTGTACCTTTTAATGTCACTATATCACTTCATGATGTTGTAAAATAGTTTCCTTAAACTTGCCGAGTTCTTACAGGGATTAATGCAGACACTTTCTTCTTAGCATAAAAAAATCTTGTTCGCCATAAAACAAACAAACGATTATAAATGGTGAAAGTTGAGAACGCGTTACTGCGGGACTTGGTGTTTACATATTTCTCTTCAGATCTAATTCAATTTCCTTTGGGTTACTGTGATTCCGCTGTAACCGTGATACGATCATTAGGAAATTTGCTAGCTTTATTGATAGCATCACATCCTTTCTCACCAATCACAGTCGCCTCTTCACAAGGTGCAATCTCTATTTGCAAATTACGCACGTATTCGTGTTAGTTACATGAAACAAATAAAAATTAATATTAAATTTTTATGCGATGAAAATATTCAACATTTCTAACAGTATATAAGTATAAACGATAATAATAAAATATTTTTGTTACCAGCATTAGAATTCTACTTGAAACGAAATATATTAGACGTCACGTTTAAAAGAGGTCCAACAATTCCACTTACGGGATGTGTACTGCATGAAATATGATATTAATACCACTTCCGGTGGATACTTTTAGTTACACGTGGTATCATTGGTAAGGTATTTTAAAGAGGAACAATAAAGGTGGGAGCGATTCTTTCACTAACAGTAAAAAGCATTAGAAATAGTGCTGTATTTTGAAAAAATTGCGTCGTTCCACCAATCTTATTTGGTATACTTTGGATATGTTATTTATAATATTAATAAAGAACGAACCCCGTTGGTTTCATCTTTGTAGTAATTATTTCTCAGTAAGGTGAGCTTTTAAGAAATTTTAAACTCTATCCTAGTTAACACTCCTGTAACAGGGCTCGAGAAAATGTTGTATGTAAACACTGATCTAATGAAAAATTAAGAATTAGTTTAACTCATATTTAAATCATATTGAACCTTTGTTAATGGAATATGCTCAACTTCATGTAAAATTCTAACTTCGTTCGTTGTCATCGTCGTAGGAGAAAATGCAGCAGTGCCATCGTTTAATTCTATTGGTATTGCGGAAGCTGAAATTGCATCTCCCAGGAAATTGTTTTAACATTCTGGTGAGGTGATTTCATGTCTAATTACCGAAGACTGCAGGTACTTGTAGTGCAGATAAAATATTGAAAATGGGACAGCATGTGCTCATACCTTCTGAGATTCTGTAATATTGCGGTTTAAGCGTTTTAATAATAAAGTTCCGCGTATGCTTAACGTATGCAATTGCAACTCTAGCTATATCCTAACATTAACGTTTTGTAACTGTTACTGCTAATGGGCTTTTTTATGTGGCTATTGTCTATTCTACGTAAACAGTTTTGAAATTTGGTTAAAGAAATGCATTCTTAATGTTATATTGCTCACTTCAACATATTTACGTACAACAACCGCCGGAGCAAATTTATTTTCGTTTATAAACATCCCAATTTGGACACTGTCCATTTACTAGAACAATTATTATGTCTTAAGACCAATGTATTTATTGGTATATCTATTATCCTTAAGCAGGGTTGGTGTTCTTTCTTTAAAAATAAAACCTTAAAAACAGTGTTTAAAACAGTTTTTTATTGTTTATACTTTTGTTGTTAAATTATTATTAAAAGTAGTTTTAAATTTAAAAAAATATATTGTTTTAATCACAGTTAAAGCAGATGCGTATATGAATTATTTGGCACTAGGAATCACCTTGATCATCTTATACCTGATCACTTCTCACATGATAGAACTGAACTGAACACATTAAAGTTTACAGTAGACCTAGGTATTCGCATTTTAACTACAAGACTAAAAAAGCATTACGGCATTTTGTGCAAAACAAATTTATCTCAGTTTGCCTCAGCGTCTATACCGGGATCAGAATTAGAAATGAATGATAATAATCGCAAGCTTGATCTTGTATTTTATTAATTTATTTTTATTTCAAATGTGCGTAATGGATTACTGAAAAGTGTTAGTCATTGTGACTTTTTTTCTAAATAATATTGCATAAAATTTGTATAAATCATAATCTAGTGATATTCAAATAAACTGTTGACTACTTTAATTAATATAGAGTTTTCTATAGGTTTTTTTCCATTAGTAGTAATAAATAACTAATGGCTATAGCTATTAAGAGTCAACGTCTAGGTTCTTACATTATATTGAAGTGTGTCTGGGGTTTTCTTTATACGTAACATTGATTTTAATTTATTTAATTAAAATTTGTAAAACGCTCTCGAATACTTGAGATGCATATTAATGAATTCACTATTATTTACTTCATAATTCTAAAGCCTTCTGAAAAATAACATGATTCCGCTATGAAAATTTACTAAAATAAATATTTCGTTTATCCTTTTGTAGTTTAAATTAATCTGTGAATCGAGTTCTGCCCTAATATGTATTTTACGTAGATAAAATGATGCTTTTGTGGTTTTTGCTTGGCGAGTTTGATAGAACTACCAATTTTATTATACAGGATATTTCAATATTAATTCATCCGTTTGAAGCAAAAAATTTTGTTGCCTTCGGTTTTATTTACTGTAACGTCCATGCGTTACATCCATTTTTGTGGAAACGCCATTCATAAATGGCTAGAGCTACTTTCATAGGATTGTGGATTGGTGCGGCGCGACGTCATGCAACCGATTAGATAAATGTTACCGTCAACATAGTTTTCAGAGAAGAGTATTAGAAAATTTCAAAACCTTTTGCGGTAATTTTTCTTCGTAAATATATGGGCTAATGATCGTGTCACCCAACAAACTCACTTCCACGTTTAACCCAAAACGAAATTGCAGTCGTAGCTGTGATGTTCATGAGAGTTTCTAATGTACAAATGCATTCGTTGTCACGATTAAACATATCTGAGTTTGTAAACATTTACTCGTAAATATAACATTATTCAATCGTTTGGGTCTTGCTCCAACTGTTATGTAACAAACGTACAAAATGTTAACCGTCGTTCACTATTTCCACGATCAAGTATTAGGGTGATCTGGCTTTTAAAAGGACGATAATTAGGTTACTTTGGTACCTTCCACACTGTTTGATGCGGTATGTTCGGTTTCACGGAAATTTTCCAATTGGAACTCTAGGGATTGCTTTGGACCTAGTGAAATAATCACTTTAGATTGCGTTTAAACTGAGTTTTTGTTGTTTAAGAAGGTTACTTTATTTTACTTAGCGCTTGTAAAATGTTAATTTTATTACAATTTTCGATATCGGAATATCTTTCTCTAGGCTTAAAAATCAACCAATTGGCGTAAATTACCGTAGAGCAATAAAAAATAGTTTTGATCCGACTGGTTTCTTTGTGGTTAGTGCTGCAGTTATGATTTTGATATCATTCGTGAATTTGTGTATAAAATGTAATTCAGTTTGAGCATATCGCGTATTTCTTCGCTAGAGAAGACATTTTGAACACAAATTGGAATAACTGTCAAAATTTAATTAAACAAGTGTAACGTATTTTTTTCTTGTTGCACCAAGCCTAATAAATTAATAATAAAACAGATAAATTTTAAAGCATTTAATTCGTAAATATTCAGCCAATAAAAGTAAAGTATAATATTCACAATAACACATAGAATCTAGGAGATTTATATTCTGTGGCTTGTTGCCAAGCGTAGTCCAGTTAATTATGAGCACTTTTGTTTCAAACGTCGAAGAATCAAGTCGCTTTTGTAGACTAGAGATAAAAGTCAAGATGTCCCGACTAAAACACGAGGCGTCTAATAGAGTCAGGAAGAAGAGCTTGAGTTGAGAACATGGAACAATAATATACATCATTTAAGACAGTTGGTATAGATTAATATTATAAATTAAACTAATATATTTCACTTTAGTGCAATATCTAATGGACATATCTACAACAACAATTTTCAATGTTAAATTATAATAAATTTTCGTCGCAGTAATTTAAAGCAGGCAGTTATGTACATGCATACCCTTCGCCGCGCTACTGCTATTCTTGTAATTGCTGAAAAAGTCACTCTCCTTTTACAGTTAGGACCGATGCAAAGCACCATTCCATACTTTCTATAACACATCGCGCGCTTTTCGTATGATAATTAAATTTGCTTCTGTAGGCTTTTACACTTTCGCATAGCGGTCAATCGCACGTAATGATTTCTAGAACCGGTAAGTACTCGATATCGTCCAAATAGAAATTAGATGCTCGATGTCCGTCAACTTCCAATTCCCTCGTAAAAGGTAGAAAAACTCAGTCAATCATCCATCTAATACTTCGACCCGCTCCTGTTCTGATAATTTACAAACATTTTCAAACGACAATGGGCCGAGAATTTTAAACCTCCGAGGATCTTTAAGTCGTGATCAATTACACATCCGAGCTACGCGTAAACTAACATATTTTGTAGCAACTGTATAATACATGCATACCCCTTCTCTGCGCTACTGCTATTCTTGTAGTTGCTTGGAAAAGTCAGTCGCCCTTTTACTGGTAGGACCGATGCAAAGCACCATTCCATACTTTCTTTATAAGTGTAGCACATCGCGCACTTTTGTCGGAATAATTAAATTTTGTTTATGTAGGCCTTTACACTTTCGCTTATTTAAACATCTAAGATTGATTAACCACTTTCGATTATTCTAACGGAACCACCATACATCCCGCCGTACCGTTCTTTTTGAATCCAACGATCCTATGGGCTTCCACGTACTAACACCTGACGTATCTTTCCTACTATTTGTTAAACAAAACTACCGGTATCGCCATTGTTGGACGTAAACAGATGTTTGTGGATGTGTACGAGAATATGTAAGTCATATACATTAACCAGTCTAAGCTATTTTATTTAGTCCACGAAAACTACTATTTTCTAAACCATAATTAATAATCGTCTTTATAGGTTCCACATTTCTACCGTTACCCAATGACTGGTGCTACGTACATGGAAACTTTAATTTCTTATTGGAGAATTCTTATTCTCCACGCACTGCTGCGTAGTTGCATGCCTACCCTTTTGGGTATATGCTCGTTATAGGTTGTAAGACCCTCGGTTTTATAACTACAATTCGTGAAACCCTTTAATCTTTTTAATCGTATCTTTCTCGCCTACAATACAGTAGGACTTAACATTACTACCAACAAATTCTAATACTGGACCCCATTAAATACGTCTTTAATTTTCCTACAACTTTTTGTTGACAAGTGTTATATTATATTTATTATACAGGGTAGTCACTCTTTTAAGATAATATATTTTGCTATGTATCAACTAATATTAAATTTTCTAGGGACCCCAAATCTGTAAATAGATTTTAAATAGGCCACCCATACAAAGTTATGCGTTTTAAAGACTACTAATTTTGCCCATTTTATTTAACACCATTTTTAAAACCTTTTCGCTACCCAAGACATATGCCTTATCCATCTCCCGAGAAATTTAAAACCGCCATGTCCCGAATACCACGTGGAGATAACACGTATACTCTGTCAACCAGGATAGAAGCCGGAAGGATTTGGAAGGTGGGAAAAGAACTTAAAAATTATGGAATCTTAAAACTAATATATACAATGGATTTACAAAATCCATACAAATATAAACAACTATCTTATATCTTTACACCCCCATGCGTAGATTGTTGTACTATTAGGAATGATGTACCTTTTGTCATCTTCCCTCGATAAACTAATTTTATTAATAAGCTGCGTATACAAATCGTATTCTTTTACTCCGGATACATACGCAGACAAGTACTCGATACCATCCAAATAAAGAATTGGATGCTTGGTGACTGTTAACATCTGCCTCCCTCGTGTACGCCCAGACACACCCAGCCATGCGCGCCCCTGCGCGTGCACACCCTGCCATGCGCCCCCTGCGCGTACGCACCCTGCCCATGCGCGCTGCTCATGCGCACCCCTCTCTATGCGACTGCTATTTCGTGGTAACGTCACAGCCTTTTATAAATAAAGAACAATGTTATATACTATTATAAAATGTTTATTCTGACATTATACATAACAAATTTAAAAAAACTAATGCCAAGCATGGATCCATTTAAACTTAATTTTAATACAAAGTTATACACAGAAGACAGTCCTTTCTTTATGTTTTGTTTGCGGTGGTTTTAATTTTATCTAATTTTATTCGCAGCTTAAAATTTAAATCGACACCCAAGTCTTCTATCTCCTTTTCTAGCCAATAGTTTGATACATAAAGACCGTCTAGGTTTTCAAATTGTAAAATGTACCGAAGTTTGCCTCTATATTTAAAGTCTTTGATTCCGCCGACAACCAGATCCATTCCTTCGTGTAATTCTTGCAGCTTGTGACAATCTTTTAATCGCAGCTTTCCCACTATATCCTGCATACGTATCTTGTTAGCTTGATCGACTTCTTCTTGTCGGTATTGGAGAAATCCTTTTCTCCACACACTGTTGCGTAGTTGCATGTCCACCACTTTTGGGAATATATGGTTGTTATAGGTTGTAAGACCCTCGGTTTAAATGATCCGAAAGGTTCTTTACTGGGCAAATATACAATGTTTAGCGGAACCCCTTTACGTGTGGTGTACGCCAAGGTTACGAAACCCGCATTCCTTAGTTCTTCTTTGTTATCTGCCATTTTGATAAATACGTTTTAGAATAACCTTTTAAAAAGTATACGGATTTAGCACCATCCTTTTCCGCAAGAACGCCTACATAACTAAAGAGTCTTTCTTACTAACCGCAAATGCAAACAGCTTGTAGAACCCGGATGTATTTAAGTCACTCCATCGGCACATAAAATAATCTTTTAATTCTTCCTCATTTTCTCTAATAAGATGTTCTTTGTATAACACATCTTTGTATTGTTCGCGTATTGTCGCAGTGTTTTCCATATACTCAATTTTCGTCTTTTGCATCCATTTCCTCTAATTCCAGTTGTCTTTTCCTTCCACTTACAGCGTATGGTATGCATAATGGAGCAATTTCCTTTAGCGTAAACGGATAAAGTTTACTACCAATATTTACGCGTTGTCGTACAACCTCTGGACGAATGTTATGCGTATCTATCAACTAATTCCGAAATGATTATTTCTTTTGGAATTGTAGAATATATGTTGCAGATTGTGTAAAATATGTACTGCCTGCTTTAATGTAGCACTTGTGTAAGATTTTTATTTTATCTGAGCTGTCTTCCTCCTCTACTATCTCCAAATAATTTACAGGTAAATAGTTAAAACTAAAAGCCAGCACATACTTTATCAATTTTTCCCTTTCTTTTGGTTTTCGGACAACAATCTGCAAGCCCGTCAATTTCTTTGTATTACCATTCCCCAATACGTACTGTAGCAGGTTATTAAACACTAAACAGCAGCTATTTTGTAGCTTGTCCGATAACCTCCACATTTTGGCAAGTGGTACCGAGTACATTGGCGCCTTTAGGAAGTATAACTTACTATCTTCCAATAACGTTAAACAGTCTTTTAAGGGATTATACACCCGTTCCGCACATTGCTTCCAATTGCACAATTGTATATTGTCGCTTCAATCGCGTAATACCATGTTCTTTAGCCAAAGTAGACGCAAATGTTTCCCTTAAACGCACATCTGGACAACGTAAAAATCTAGTATATGATTGCCAAGTTGTTTATTAACACCAGGACTTGTTATCTGACACACAAATTTGTTGTATATCTTAATTCTTGCATTGGTTGTTAGCCATGTTAAACAATCAATTCCTACAGTTTTATCGTTGTCAACTATAATATTACACTTTTCTTCGTATTCGCCCTTATAGCAAAGTTATGGTTTGTAGTTAAATAATTACACATCTCCATCTTGCTAAATATACCCGCAAAATCTTGGGTTACATCCATGTCAAAAGATAGAAATAATCTTTTCGAGTTCGTCTAATATATCTGGTAGTTCCTCCAATAAAGTTTCAATTTAACATCTGCTAGTTCCACTTTGTATGGAACACATATAGGATTTTGGAATTTTTATTAATGCATTCGAGGTCTTCTTTTCCGATAATTTCTTTTACTCTCTGGCCCATCTTGTTAGTGCTTTCCAGAAAACGGAAGCTTAGCTTTAACACTATGTCTAGCGGAAACAAATCGGTCAAACTTTCTTCGTAGATAGCTGTTAAATACCACAAATTTCTTTTTGAGGATAAACATCCTTTTGCTTGCAGAGGTTTGTTCGGCGTCAGAAAAGGTCGCAAATTTTAACCAACATTATATTGTCACAAAATGGTTCTGTAATTGGTGTGTGTAGTCCACCAGTCAGCATCTGCTCGCCTTCGACATAACAAATATTACCAATATCTGTTACCAGATTATTGTTGCACATATTTTCTACCAAAAGCCATAATCCAAATCGCTCATTTGTCGGTTTCACTTTATTCCCAAAGTTGAGAAACGTTAATCACCTTGGAGACGCTCATGTTTACCGTTCTAGCTACTATCGAATACTAAATTAAATACGAAAAAATTGTTCTCTTATGTATTCTACAGGTGGGGGCGTATATTGCCGAAGATAGTCGAATATGTTGTTATCCGACCTAAGCCGACAGGGATGCGCATCGACATATATCCGGATATATGTAGGATGTTAAGTGGTGAAATTGCCATGACCACATGACCACATGACCACATGACCATATGATCACATGACCATGACCAAAGAATATGATAGGCATGAATGAATGACCATTGAAGGTATGCTAATTGCTTTTTAATGGGTTTCTCATTAAAAATTAACACTAATTGCTAGGTTTTTCCATTAAAAACAATTGGAAATGTGGGTTGGGTCAGCGCCGCGGCGCGGCTATGTCGCTATCAACCTGGGTCAATGATCGCATGCTGGTGGTGCATCGTAAAAACTGAAACTGCTGTCGTCGTAATCTCATGTTCATGCGTGATCATGCTGTCATGTGTCATGTGCAGCTATCGTTGTGATGATGTGGACATTCGACTGCTACTCGAGGCTGGGCCGCCCGTGGGTGTGTTTTCGTGTTGAGCGATGTGTGGTGACGGTGCGCTGGCACGTCTGCAGGTGGTTCTAACTGAGCAAATGAACGGTATGTGCGCTGTTGACGATGTGCAATGTGGTTGTGTTGTTGTCGAGCGGCGATGATGTGCTGTTGGAGTTGGTTTAGGCACGTTTCGTTGCTAACAATCTGCTGGCATGTTTATCGAATTTGTTGCATGACGTTGTTGTTGTGAAACTGTGCGTTTCTCTGGAGACAGACGAAAAGATATCGGAGACCTCGGTCATGAAATTCTGTGTTCCGTGAACGATGGTGGGCTGGTCTGTGTGAACGAATCGGGTTTTCTTTGTGGATGTAACTGCAGGCTGAAAGATGGGCTGCCTGTTGAACGCAACTGGTTGACGGGATGTGTGTTTAACATGGCTCAAAATATGGGTTGTGTCAAGCTGGAATGGTACGGCGATGCTGCTGTACGTTGTCGATGTTGAACATTGCGTCTGCTGGCTGTGTTGATGGCGATTTGGGCGGCAATGCGGTGGCTGTCTGCGGGTGTCAAGAAGGCTGTTTAAGATGTGAGACTTCTAAAGGCGCAGTCAGCCTGCAAATGGTGTCGGACAAGAAATAACTGCTGTTGTGTATAACCTGTGCCGATGTGATGAGGATAGTGTGTGAACGGGTGCAAAAGTCAGGCGAGGAAAAATGATCGACGTTAATAGTGTTGGGATGGGAGAAAGAGGCGAATAAAATAATCTTGTGTACGGCAGTGATGATCTCTGTCATTCAAAATACATTCAGGTGAGGATATGTCGGCATTCGTCGGTTGCGACAACGTGTTTATCCGTTAAAGTGCGTCGCCATACGCTGGTGGAAGGAAAGGGCGTGAGAATGGATGCATGGTTGTGCTCTGCGTTGGCTGCGGTGTGGAACATTTGAATGGAAAATGAGGAAATAAAGATTAACTGTGCGATGGTGACATCGTCGGGTTCTGGCTGTTTGCATTGCGGTGAAAGACTCTTGGTGTGGTGTTCTGAAAGCGTGCTAAATCTATGACGGAAAACTGTTTATCAAAGGACGAATAACTGAACGATGCGGGCTGTCGTACACTCATGTTGCGTGTGTATGACGTGCTTCGGTCTTGACCGTGTAACAACCATATGTTCCCAAAAGTGGTTACTGCAACTATATGAGAGATTTCCTAATGCGGTCGTCAGCAACACGTATGCAGGTGCTAAAGCTGCGGTGTCTAATCGAGAAGATCGGTTGGTCGGATCAAACAAATATGGGCACTCGTCGTTGACCTGAACGATCTTTGTATCAGCTTATTGAGAAAGAGATGAAGACGGTGTCGTTCGTGCAACTGCGATAAATGAATAATAAAACCACGCTGCTCTGTAAAGGACTGTCTTATGTGTTTGTAAGTGGTTTAAACGATGGCTACGATTGTTTAATTTGTTCGTGCGCGGTGTGTTCATGTGACGTGTTCTAACATCGAAAGTGTCGAAGCATGTGCACGGTGCCGTCGAGCCATGCGGGCTGAGCTGCGGGGCATGACGGGATGTCTGGGCGCCTGCGGATGTTCGGTCGAGCATCGGCGTTGGATGGTATCGATATCGTCTGCGGTGCACGTATGCGCAGATGTAAGGGTTTATCGAGGCATAAAAATCATTCTAATGTCTACGCGTGGCTATCAAAATATGTTTATGTTGTGGATTTTAATCTGTAGTTTGGTTCCATATTTACAAGTTCTTTGATTCAAATCGCTTCCTGGTTGACGAGTAACGTGTCTCCACGTGTTCGCATTCTGCGGTTTCAAATGCGGCTGAATGGTGGGTTACATGATGGGTAAAATGTTACATGAGTTAAATGATGGGCAAGTATCTTAAACATAACTGTGATGACGCAAATCTGTTGGTGATGGAATGTAATATCGTTGACCATGTTATCGTAAATGACGATATGACGATCTGAACGTGTGTCGGTTTAGAAAGTTCAGGTGCAACGATGTAAAATCAGTTGGTGTGACAATAAACGTCTGTTGTGCAATGGCGAAGTGGTTTAAAAGGGTTTGACGGTGCTGACGGTGTTGATACAGCCGGCGCATATCAAAGGGCGGTGTATCGGTGGTCAATGAAACTCGTCATGTGTGATGGTTTAAAACAATCACGATGAATGGCGAAATGGTAAAACCGATGCATGTATGTGGTTTAAAATGTGTCATGGCGGCTGAAAAATGCTTGCGGGGCGTAAGTATGTTCAAGATCGTGTTCTGAAAAAAGATCGTCGTGGCGGATGATGGCGTGCGCGGTGGAGGTTCAGGTGCATCGGCGTAATGTGCGATGGTATCGGGTCGAGGCAGATATGAACCTGATTGACGGTTTTCTGCTACGAGGTGAAGTTGATGGGTCGCTCTGTTCTGTTGGATATCGTGCCGGTTCTGAAAATCACGTGCAGTATCTGGTGTGAAACGAAATGATGGAAGTATGCAAGCGCGTATGTGGAAAAATGTGCTGTCTAATAGAGGTGGATTCACTGCGGGGCCTGACAAATCATGCTATGGCGCGTGCTGTAAAATGTTGGTTTACGGGCTGAATGGTCAGGCACAATCTTTCCAGTCGCGTAAGGTGTGGTGATTAATGGTGTGCTGCGCGGTGTTCGACGGAAAATATTCAAACCTGGAAAATGGTGGTGTTATAAATGTGGTATCCTGTGAAAACAGTTGATCAGTATGTTTAAATGTTTTTGATATAGTAAACTGCATTGGCACGATTACAATTGTAATGCGTGCATCGCTGCGCGATTTAATATGCGCGCGATCCATATCGGAAGACGTCGCTGGCGAACGTTCGCCGATCGCGTGGTTGAAGCTTTGGACGAGCGGCATTGCTGACGTCATTTAATTCCTGCTGAATCGACTGTTCGGTATCGAAAGCTGGTTTGCGTTCTATACGTCGGTGGCGGCTAAACTCGCTTAAAAGAGGTGCGGACCTTTGATTAATGTTGCTGGCTTTTTTCGCGGTGCTGCTGGCAAACTGCGGCACCAGATGCTGATCTTCGTGCATCTAAATTATGAGACCCTGGGTGGACTGTTTGCGATGGTAAAAACAACGCGGCATGCGAACGTTCGGCTCCGCCGCTGAGACGTTGGCTGACCAGTGTATTGGCGTGTATACATGGCTGTGGTGCTGACGTTCAGTGTTTATGAAAGCGGTCGAAAGTAACGTGCGTGAAACTGGAATGTTATGACTGTAAAACGCTTCGAAAGTGAATACCTGAAGTGCGAACAAATGGGGGTGGTATGGTGTTGTAATCTTCATCATTGTCGTCAGAAATTATTTGTATGATGTTTGGAAAATTCTGTTGAAAATGTAATGGCGCCTATGTTTGATCTGGGTTAATGAGGTGGCAAATGTGTTTAAATGTTCTAATTTGGTAGTGGTTCTGTGGAAATGCGTTTAATGTAAGGCTGAAATCTGTGGAATCAGATCTTGGTGGTGAAATGATATTATCTGTTTCGTTTGTAATGGACAAAATGTTTTAGTGTGGTTATGATCGCTGTGGTGTGCAATGGTAAGATCTTGAGTGTGTGTGGTGGAGGTGGTGGTGAATGGTGTCTCGACAGATATGTTTGCACAATCTGAATCTGTTAAAGTTTGATGTGCATGTATAATGTTTACAAAAAATCGCCTGAAATCTTGAAATGGGTTGTGTGAAGAAAAATCTCGAAATATTGCAGGGGCATCGTTTACAGAACGAAAATTCTGATGTCGATATATGGTCTCGCGGAAATAGATTTATTACATTTTCGTCGCGATAGTCAACTTTTTTTTGTAATGACCGCCATATTGGATTTTTACATCAACGTATGAAAAAAATTACAATTTCAACAACGTAAAACACTTATTATTAATTTTTAAAATAACATTATTAAGACACAAAAACGGTTTTGTAAAAAGATCCAGTGTGTTGCTGTCAAATACAATTAATTCTAAACTGTTCCTTTGTTTGCAATAATCAGTTTTGTTGTTAATAGTTTTAAATTAAAATTTGGTTAAAATATGTTGCGGTACTCGATAAACGAAAAAAAGACATGTACGACTTGTATATCAAAAGCTGCAGAAATTCTACAGAAGCTGCCCCAAGTATCATAATCTGTACCCTGAACGAAGCCAACCAAATCGTACGTTGTTTTATAGAATATGTAAAAACATGTCCGACTGCGGTTGTATTAACAAATCCAGAGGTAAATATCTTAAAAGGTAGAAGCGAGTGCCGACATTAATGTATTAGCACATTTACATGTTACCCTACTGGATCGTGCAGATCTTTTGCACGTGACTGCAATGTCTCCAAAAATACAGTAACTAATATTATTAAGAGGAATAAATATCATGACTACAAATACTTGCCAGTACAAAAACTCCTTATGGGAGATTCGGAAAGAAGATTAGCATTTTGTGAGTGGTTTATTACTCAATTAGACAATGATCCACAGTTTGCGAATAAAATTCTGTGGACCGACGAATCTACATTTTCAAATTGTGGAATGTTTAATCGTAGAAATAAGCACCACTATTCTACAGAAAATCCACATTTGTTGCAGGAAGTAAAGAATCAAGTTCGTTCTTTTGTGAATGTTTGGTGTGGAATCTTCGATGGCCGAATAATAGGCCCTTATTTCATACAAGGGAATTTAGACGGAGAGAAATATTTAGATTTTTTAATTAATGCTCTTGAAGAATTTTTAGATGAACTACCGTTAGAAGCAATTAGAAACTTACGCTGGTTTCAACATGCTGGCGCACCACCTCACAATTTCAGGTTAGTAACGCAGTGTTTAAATGAGCGATTTCCTCAAAGTTGGATAGGAAAGAATGGTGCTATTTCGTGGCCACCCCGTTCGCTTGGTATGAACCCGTTGGATTTTTTCTATGGGGAGATGTAAAAAATAAAGTTTATGATACTCCGTCTAATAGTGTCTAACACTTGCAGCAAAAAATAAGAAGTGCGTTAGAATCGGTTAATCAAGATTCCATATCAAATGCTATTGCGCAGATGAATAAAAGTGTTCGCTTGTGTCTGGAACAGCATGGTGAACATTTTGAACATTACTGTAACTTTAAGTTGTGGTGTTTAACTTTCCATTATTATTTATAGGTTAGATCTTTTACAAAAACTGTTTTGTGTCTTAATAATGTTATTTAAAAAATTAATGATATGTTTTACACTGTTGAAATTGTAAATTTTTTCTATACGTTGATGTAAAATCCAATATGGCGGCCATTACAAAAAAGTTGACTATCGCGACAAAAATGTAATAAATCTAAAATATTTTGTAAATCGTCATTAAATGCAAAATTATGTTTTATGTTACCATGCCAAATTTCATCCTTCTAACTATAATAACAACGAAGTTATTAAAAAAAGTTGAAAATCGCAAAATTTGTATTTTAGCCAATATCTAGCAATCTATGGATAACATTTGTAGTTCAACATCAGCTATAAAATACCCTCATAGGTAGGTAACTTTTGTCTAATTTAACCACCACTGTATCTCTTATAGTTTAGGATATTACTATAGTGTACAATTAAAATATGGACACCCTGTATATATATGAATTGTTGGGATATTGAAGTCTCATGAATAAGATGACAAATTTATGCTGTGAAGTTATATATCTCGCTTCTCAACTCAACAAACGCAGAATCTCGTACCTAAATTCAAGAATCCACTTCTTCCACGATCGCAGAGAAGGGCATAATAAGACTTCAGCTTTAATAAATCGATGTATTAAACATGTAGAAGAAAGCACATTTTTACAGTATTAAATCAAACAAAAAAATTTATAAAAATTAAAGTATCAATCTACACCAAAAATAGTTTCGTGTTATGCTTACGGCGTCTGGGTATACCCACACCTTCGTTTCTACTCTTAAAGAAATATACCTCTTCTCCCTAATACGTGTAAATTGTTCTTTGTTGTACAAGTAATATGATTGAAAATCGTGAGATTTCTAATTGATTACCCTAAAACTTACCATCTGTGATATTACAATTATCAAATTATAAAATACTATACAAATTGCGGATTAAATTTGTCATAAAGGTCTCTTATAAAAATCACAAATCTTAAAAGCTTACAATTTTCATTACAAGTGGTTATGAAAAATTTACTTGTTGATTTCTGTCAGTGTCATTGATGGTATGGTCAGATGCTTCTAGTGTTTCCTGTAGACTAGCCGTGAGATGTGTGACAGAGATACCAAACGCCTTTTTCAGTATAAGGGCAGTTATAACTGATGCCAGAAATTGATAAGGCCTTACAGCATGTTGAACTATTATTCCATTTAAAATGTGTTGAATGACATTGTCGACATAAATGTATTGAAGTGCTTCAAATATTCCAAACTCACCCATTAGACTACCTATACAACCAATGAAGCTCATTTCCATGTGGAATCCTCCAAGTTTCGACACGATTTGGTGTAAGTCGCTATCTACTGGCTCATTTTCTTGTAACAACCATTTATGCTTTCCACCACAGAGGCTCGTCGAAAGAGACAACCGAAATCACAGGGTATTGTTTAGCATGATTACATATGAACACAAAGATTGAATAGATGCAGGACATATCATTAGGATTGAGGTCAATTATTGGCAGGGAAGATACTGAAATTTTTCCGGGATGACTGTTTTTTCGTTCCATGATAATCTAAGTGAGCGTAAATGCCATGACAGTTTCCACAACATAATCACATTTTCTTTGGAATTGATAGCTTCAAATTCAGTAGATGTTCATACAGTAAAATTGAAAAGTAATATAGCATCATGATAGTGAATTTTTTCTTCTAACAGCAGCTGTGTCGGCAGGTGTCAGTTTGCCTTTGAGAACGGGCAAATTTAACATAGCTCTTGATATCGTGTTGACAATGATCCTCATTTCATGAACTGTGCTTAAACCGTCGGTGTTCTTAATGTTCTGATTGACATTATCTACAGCATAGTGTAAAGACTGATCGTTATGGAAACCTGTATTGCCGTGCTAGATGATAAAGCTGCACATGATTCCTATTTCAGAACCCTTAGGTAAGAGACACAAAATCCATTTCAGTAAACTGTTTCAATAAGAAATTGTGAACCAGAAAGGTGATGCAACTGAAACCCTAGGCCGACCCGAAATGGGAATAGAATAACTCTGGGATTGGAAGCTTGCATTATTGCGCAATCAATAGAAGACACCGTAAGTGACGTTTCAACACTAAAAAACAGAGTTTCTAGAGGTAATCTCAAACTTTGTGGAAGGTATCCTATGGGTATTCAAGCTTTAAATATCGTTTCGGTTTTATGTCACGTTATCTGATATCTACTGCTATGTAAATTACCCCCATTTTTTTTGCTTCCGAGTCTTCACTTTTTGTTCGATTATAAAAATTATACAGAATGGATGATGCTGTACCTTTTAATGTCACTATATCACTTCATGATGTTGTAAAATAGTTTCCTTAAACTTGCCGAGTTCTTACAGGGATTAATGCAGACACTTTCTTCTTAGCATAAAAAATCTTGTTCGCCATAAAACAAACAAACGATTATAAATGGTGAAAGTTGAGAACGCGTTACTGCGGGACTTGGTGTTTACATATTTCTCTTCAGATCTAATTCAATTTCCTTTGGGTTACTGTGATTCCGCTGTAACCGTGATACGATCATTAGGAAATTTGCTAGCTTTATTGATAGCATCACATCCTTTCTCACCAATCACAGTCGCCTCTTCACAAGGTGCAATCTCTATTTGCAAATTACGCACGTATTCGTGTTAGTTACATGAAACAAATAAAACTTAATATTAAATTTTTATGCGATGAAAATATTCAACATTTCTAACAGTATATAAGTATAAACGATAATAATAAAATATTTTTGTTACCAGCATTAGAATTCTACTTGAAACGAAATATATTAGACGTCACGTTTAAAAGAGGTCCAACAATTCCACTTACGGGATGTGTACTGCATGAAATATGATATTAATACCACTTCCGGTGGATACTTTTAGTTACACGTGGTATCATTGGTAAGGTATTTTAAAGAGGAACAATAAAGGTGGGAGCGATTCTTTCACTAACAGTAAAAAGCATTAGAAATAGTGCTGTATTTTGAAAAAATTGCGTCGTTCCACCAATCTTATTTGGTATACTTTGGATATGTTATTTATAATATTAATAAAGAACGAACCCCGTTGGTTTCATCTTTGTAGTAATTATTTCTCAGTAAGGTGAGCTTTTTAAGAAATTTTAAACTCCTATCCTAGTTAACACTCCTGTAACAGGGCTCGAGAAAATGTTGTATGTAAACACTGATCTAATGAAAAAATTAAGAATTAGTTTAACTCATATTTAAATCATATTGAACCTTTGTTAATGGAATATGCTCAACTTCATGTAAAATTCTAACTTCGTTCGTTGTCATCGTCGTAGGAGAAAATGCAGCAGTGCCATCGTTTAATTCTATTGGTATTGCGGAAGCTGAAATTGCATCTCCCAGGAAATTGTTTTAACATTCTGGTGAGGTGATTTCATGTCTAATTACCGAAGACTGCAGGTACTTGTAGTGCAGATAAAATATTGAAAATGGGACAGCATGTGCTCATACCTTCTGAGATTCTGTAATATTGCGGTTTAAGCGTTTTAATAATAAAGTTCCGCGTATGCTTAACGTATGCAATTGCAACTCTAGCTATATCCTAACATTAACGTTTTGTAACTGTTACTGCTAATGGGCTTTTTTATGTGGCTATTGTCTATTCTACGTAAACAGTTTTGAAATTTGGTTAAAGAAATGCATTCTTAATGTTATATTGCTCACTTCAACATATTTACGTACAACAACCGCCGGAGCAAATTTATTTTCGTTTATAAACATCCCAATTTGGACACTGTCCATTTACTAGAACAATTATTATGTCTTAAGACCAATGTATTTATTGGTATATCTATTATCCTTAAGCAGGGTTGGTGTTCTTTCTTTAAAAATAAAACCTTAAAAACAGTGTTTAAAACAGTTTTTTATTGTTTATACTTTTGTTGTTAAATTATTATTAAAAGTAGTTTTAAATTTAAAAAAAATATATTGTTTTAATCACAGTTAAAGCAGATGCGTATATGAATTATTTGGCACTAGGAATCACCTTGATCATCTTATACCTGATCACTTCTCACATGATAGAACTGAACTGAACACATTAAAGTTTACAGTAGACCTAGGTATTCGCATTTTAACTACAAGACTAAAAAAGCATTACGGCATTTTGTGCAAAACAAATTTATCTCAGTTTGCCTCAGCGTCTATACCGGGATCAGAATTAGAAATGAATGATAATAATCGCAAGCTTGATCTTGTATTTTATTAATTTATTTTTATTTCAAATGTGCGTAATGGATTACTGAAAAGTGTTAGTCATTGTGACTTTTTTTCTAAATAATATTGCATAAAATTTGTATAAATCATAATCTAGTGATATTCAAATAAACTGTTGACTACTTTAATTAATATAGAGTTTTCTATAGGTTTTTTTTTCCATTAGTAGTAATAAATAACTAATGGCTATAGCTATTAAGAGTCAACGTCTAGGTTCTTACATTATATTGAAGTGTGTCTGGGGTTTTCTTTATACGTAACATTGATTTTAATTTATTTAATTAAAATTTGTAAAACGCTCTCGAATACTTGAGATGCATATTAATGAATTCACTATTATTTACTTCATAATTCTAAAGCCTTCTGAAAAATAACATGATTCCGCTATGAAAATTTACTAAAATAAATATTTCGTTTATCCTTTTGTAGTTTAAATTAATCTGTGAATCGAGTTCTGCCCTAATATGTATTTTACGTAGATAAAATGATGCTTTTGTGGTTTTTGCTTGGCGAGTTTGATAGAACTACCAATTTTATTATACAGGATATTTCAATATTAATTCATCCGTTTGAAGCAAAAAATTTTGTTGCCTTCGGTTTTATTTACTGTAACGTCCATGCGTTACATCCATTTTTGTGGAAACGCCATTCATAAATGGCTAGAGCTACTTTCATAGGATTGTGGATTGGTGCGGCGCGACGTCATGCAACCGATTAGATAAATGTTACCGTCAACATAGTTTTCAGAGAAGAGTATTAGAAAATTTCAAAACCTTTTGCGGTAATTTTTCTTCGTAAATATATGGGCTAATGATCGTGTCGCCCAACAAACTCACTTCCACGTTTAACCCAAAACGAAATTGCAGTCGTAGCTGTGATGTTCATGAGAGTTTCTAATGTACAAATGCATTCGTTGTCACGATTAAACATATCTGAGTTTGTAAACATTTACTCGTAAATATAACATTATTCAATCGTTTGGGTCTTGCTCCAACTGTTATGTAACAAACGTACAAAATGTTAACCGTCGTTCACTATTTCCACGATCAAGTATTAGGGTGATCTGGCTTTTAAAAGGACGATAATTAGGTTACTTTGGTACCTTCCACACTGTTTGATGCGGTATGTTCGGTTTCACGGAAATTTTCCAATTGGAACTCTAGGGATTGCTTTGGACCTAGTGAAATAATCACTTTAGATTGCGTTTAAACTGAGTTTTTTTGTTGTTTAAGAAGGTTACTTTATTTTACTTAGCGCTTGTAAAATGTTAATTTTATTACAATTTTCGATATCGGAATATCTTTCTCTAGGCTTAAAAATCAACCAATTGGCGTAAATTACCGTAGAGCAATAAAAAATAGTTTTGATCCGACTGGTTTCTTTGTGGTTAGTGCTGCAGTTATGATTTCGATATCATTCGTGAATTTGTGTATAAAATGTAATTCAGTTTGAGCATATCGCGTATTTCTTCGCTAGAGAAGACATTTTGAACACAAATTGGAATAACTGTCAAAATTTAATTAAACAAGTGTAACGTATTTTTTTTCTTGTTGCACCAAGCCTAATAAATTAATAATAAAACAGATAAATTTTAAAGCATTTAATTCGTAAATATTCAGCCAATAAAAGTAAAGTATAATATTCACAATAACACATAGAATCTAGGAGATTTATATTCTGTGGCTTGTTGCCAAGCGTAGTCCAGTTAATTATGAGCACTTTTGTTTCAAACGTCGAAGAATCAAGTCGCTTTTTGTAGACTAGAGATAAAAGTCAAGATGTCCCGACTAAAACACGAGGCGTCTAATAGAGTCAGGAAGAAGAGCTTGAGTTGAGAACATGGAACAATAATATACATCATTTAAGACAGTTGGTATAGATTAATATTATAAATTAAACTAATATATTTCACTTTAGTGCAATATCTAATGGACATATCTACAACAACAATTTTCAATGTTAAATTATAATAAATTTTCGTCGCAGTAATTTAAAGCAGGCAGTTATGGTTTCGTTCTATCTATTTAATACGCCGCATAGAAATGGTTTATTCAACAAAGAATCTTGGTACTTCAAACTTACAGATGATTAATACGCTGGAAAAATACAACAGCTGACGTCATGATTTTGCACCTGCAATTTATTTGGATACACGTGAGTGTTTGAAACTTTCCGTAACTTTGAAAGTATTATAAATTATTATAAGATCTCCTACGTTGATTATTAGAATAACACAAATTTAAAGTAGTTTTTTAAAGTTAATAACACGCCGAATGGGTGTTTGGTTTGTCAGTTATTTGTACGCGCATTCGATGTGTGTCAAGATATTTAGAATGACAACTTGTGTCAGATGGGGAATGGTATGGATTCTGTTTCCTAATCTAGACGCCAGATGCAGTTTTGATTTAATTTTCACATTTTGCTTAAAAACAATTAAGGTCATGTAAAAGCTTTTTATTGGTGCTGATATTCGTGTATATTTTTTTGTGTAGACAATAGTTAAATTTGAGTAGTTGCATTTTATGATCGTTATTTTTCTGATGATCAATCTTTGTTGTAAATGGTCAAGGAAGCGCTTCAATGATTATAGTAAAAATAAAATCTTGTGATATGAACAAATAAATTATGATATGTTTGCTTAAACTAAAATTTTATAGAAATGATTAATTTATAAATATTTATTTAGAAGGTTAAACTTCACTAAAATTCTTTTTATAAAAAAATTAATGACAAGATAGTAAGCATATATATTGCAGTCACATGTATATATATTCGATTTCTACATATGAATAGAATTCATTTTGTTTCATTTGAATGAAGTTTTATTATTCTACATTTAAATTAAGAAAAGAAAATTAGAGCAAACCCTCATTAAGTAAAAAGACAGAATAATGAAAATAAATCCCTTTAGTATTTCACAGATGTTTAAATTCATTTATTCTATTTTTGGCATATGCTTTTGAAGACACAAATGGTGTCCATGTGGTGTTTTGTTTGTTCACAGGTAAAGCTGAGACAACTGTTTGACATCTGGTGGTTGAGGTTTTGGTAAGTGTGTGATAAAGAGTGAAATTCAAATTTTATGGCTATGATAGTGGTGTTAAGATAAGGTTTCCGCATTTCCTTATACAAACACAGTTAAATTTTGTTGGCACTTGTATTAAAAAATACGGTGGCGCCTATTAAAAATATTTTTGGTCGATTATCCACCCATGACCCATGCTCATGATCTACCCAGAGCTAACACTCTACTAGCCGTTTAACCCCTAAGAGTTTTCTTTGTCTAAAGCCGTTTTCCATCTGACATTACCCTGGGCTTGGAGTCTAAAGAAGAAAATCTCGACCTAGTGACATCAGATTAAAAATAGAGAGTTTTAGTATATAGCTGATAGTCACGAGGATAAAGGGTAATAAACTTACAAAAGTTTTAATTACCCCCGTTTTTTATTTAAAACTAAAACTATTACACAAGTGCAATGCGTTTGTTATTTTGTTAATACTTTGTTCAAACTGTTTTTAGTTACATTTTACACAGCACGTGATACATCATTGTAATCAGAGAAAAACATGTATTTAAAATTGCACTCATATGAGAAATTGAGTGTTGTAACTCTTGCATCTAGGTTGCCATGAAAAGTACGTTACAGGTTGATAAATTTTGAATTATTCGTTGAAATGTTTTGTTTAATGAACACTACTGTTCGTGAAATTATAATAGACATGGTTACGTCCATATTAATTCTGCCTGTTTAAGATAGATTGTCTCCTTTCTTGTTCGGTTTCTGTCTAAACTAACGCGAAGACGTTACAAGTAAAAGTAAAAATATCTCTAAAGTAAACCTTGTATAATGTCATGGTTAAAAGCGTATATTGTGGTTGGTTTCCATTTTGTTGCAATAATTCCAAAACTACAAATACAAGTCAAATTTGTCCACGAATTTTTTATGGACAAAAAAATGGGCAAATTTTTTTTAATTTAACTGAACTGGTAACTATTTAATTAACTGAGATACCTACGTTGGAAAAGCGGACATATTGTGTGTCATCGTGACATTTACCCTTTACTAAGTCCATTTAACGCTCAATGTACTATATTTTTAACATGAAATTCTCAAACGGATTGAAATTTACTACAAGTTTTACGTTAATAATGATATATGCTTGAAAATCAAATACTTTTTTTTATACTAAAGAAAATCAAATTAATCCTTTGTTGAAGTAATACGCTCAATTTAGTGTAATGTTTTAATTTCGTCTATTATCATCGTAATGGACTGAAATACAGTAGTGCTATATAGTTTAATTTCCGTGGTGCAAGCTAAAATCGCATCTCTTGGGAAATGTTAACTATCTGGTGAGATGTGATTTCTTGTCTAATTACAGAGGACCGCAGGCGGTTGGCATGTAGATATAATATTGAAAATGAGCTCGTAGTTTCTGTGATTTTGTACTATTAGTGAACATGCTATAGTTTTACATATACTTCACAAATAAAATTGTTTTCTCTGTTCACCAATATTAGCGTGTTGTAGTCGTAACTACTGATGAGGTTTTCAACGTAGAGTTTTCTATTGTACAAAAACACCGTTGTAACATTTGCTACTTGTTAACACAACTTTAGAACTGTTAATATAGATTTTTCAATATGCAGCATCATAGTAACAATTAAAAAAATTTTAGCATGCGTAAAGGAATCTATATCGCACTAGTGTTTAAAAATTTTCAAGTAACCTCATCAAAACAACTTTTTATTTATTTCAATATCAATGAACTTTTGACTTTTATATAAACATTAAACGTTCGGTTTTGATATTTAAATTCTACTTGCAGCGACGAAATCTTCATTTTTTCGGTTATATAAATATATAACGAATCCACTAAACACGATATTGAATGTTCATTACCATTAGCTGAAGATTTTGAATCCGCCGTAGTTCATTCTTTGTTAAAAGCGTCAGCGATGAGCCAAAAAGCTTTAATTGTGCTACGTTGGACCTTTCCAATATAATCAGAAGCAGTCATGGGTTATGTCTAACGTAGTTGACGTTTAAGTCTGGAACTTGAATGAAAAACTTGCATAGTTACTGTTCACTTAACTAATTAGTAATAAACGTTACCACACTTTATTTTATATTGTTCAAGTAACAGAGGTTCTATTGTGGACTTGCGAAATCTTCTTTCCAAACAAATATCAACTGGTAGAATTCGCTACTCCTTTAGGAATTAAAATATTGGCCAAAAGGATCTTAGATCAGTGTGTGGTTACAAAAAAAGAACATACACCCATGATGCATTCCGAATCAGCGTTTAAAATAGGGTTCAGGTACTTGTTCCTAGAGATTTATGTAGAAAGGTAAATTTATCTTTTATAATCAAACATTTATGCTGATATTTAAATCTGGGATTTAATATAACAAAGACGAAGTTGTTTGAAGGAAAAAAACGAAAACGTAATCATCCGTGGTGTCTTTAATTCGCTTTGAGGTGGGATTTAAAAAACATCAGACCAAGTGTTTGAGGGAAAGGAATAAAAACGTAGTCGTCCGTGGTACGTTTAATCTGCTTTGATCCGAGATTTAAAATAAAATCAGACCAAGTGCTTGAGGGAAAGAAACGAAAATGTAAACATTCTTGGTAACTTTAAACCCTCATATATAATAGTATTAAATTTAAACTGACGGCTTAGTTTCACTCAAAACAGAAATTAAATCCATTTGCATCTCTCTATTTTTAGGGTAAGAATGAGTTCAATGTTGTACGGCTTGTAGAAGAATCTGTTCTTATGTACTTATTTTGTAAGAAACAAATGAATATGTTTAATAATACACATAGCATTAGAAAATTAAGAAAGACAGATACTGCCAGATTATCATAAATTAAATGTGCCTTAGCACTACGTAGCGTGTGAAGTAAAGTAGATTTAAAAAATAAATAAATAAACCGTCCACTGCTAATAACCATTGGTGTCCTTGTTTTGAATGAGGAAAAATGCCCCAGGAGATCTAGACCGACGGTATTAAATAGAAAACGAGCATCTTTTTCCTTAAGTATTAAACCTAAAGGTGTCATAGTGGAAGCTTTTTGTGCACCACACGTAAGACAATTTCTAGAATAATTTAAGACATCAAATTTCATTTTTGACTAGGAGTATATCTCTTGAAGTCTGGCTAATGTTTTTGAGTAACCAAAATGACCTGCGGCGGGTGGATCGTTGCAATCTGCAATAACTTGATTGCGATGGTTTGTAGGAACTAATAGTTTCCAGGGAGGGGTAGTTGAAAAAAATGGTGTATTTGAAGGTAAACATTTATGAATTATATTATTTTCCATTTTTCATTGAGGATAGGTATTTGATAAATTTATGGTCTTGTTTTTAATGAGAAATAGTAGTACTTTATTTAAATCTATTTTTTAAATGTTTAAGTTAGGTATTGGTTCTTGTGCAGAACGGCTAAGAGATTCTGGTACTATTTGAAATTTTTCTTGTCTGTGAACTAAATCCAAACTGTGTTGACGTTTAGACATATATGGAGATGGAGACATTGCATAAGGATACTTTCGAAAAGGTTTGTGATTTCCTGTATCACTATTCATAACTATTTTATCTGTACGACATAAAGTACATGGGGGAACTATCAATAGTATTAAAGTGATTTTGCTTGAGTGATTTTGTTTGAGATAATTCTGACGTAGATAAATCACCCAATGTTCAGAGATTCTCGTTATTTTGACTGGGTTTTGCAGTCAAATGATGCACTAAAGGTACAGTATCATTTGAAGAAGTATGAGATGTCCAAAATTATTTTGAAAATTTATTTTGAGTTCAAATGCGTTTGCAAAACCTGTTCCAAGGACAAAGGAATGTGGAAGTGAAGGAACAGCTAAACATGTTATGCATCTACAGATGCTTCCACCGAAAATAGGTAAATCAACAGTCCCAGAAATTTTTTGTGGTATGTAATTTGCAGTAGAAAGTATACAAGTAGATAATCGAAAAGGTTTAATGCCTAAATTTGTAATTGTAGGGATGCAATGTGGGTCAATTACGGAAATCTTACTGCCAGAATTTAGAAGATCGGTAATTTCAATATCTAACAATTTAACATTTATGCACGGTCTATTATCGGATGGTTTACAAATGAAATAATACGAATCTTTTGTAGGAGTAACATATTTATAAAAGTTTTTAACACTAGCTAACCATTTTGACCAATTTTTGTTATCAAATAATTTATGTTTAGAAAAAAGTTTTGTTGTAGCTTAAAAAGATTGAGTATCTGAGTCGCTACTAAGTCTCCTGTACTTTATAACTCATTTTTTAACACGTTAGGCAAGAAGAAATTTTAACGTGAGGTAAACCACATTGCTACGTACAATGACGTAGCCGGAAGAAAACGTAAATATATTAGGCTAACTACCAATGCGGAGAGGGGAGGGTTTCCAAGCAACACAATAGTATATTCTGTCACAAGGGCAGAAAGTGAGCATTAGCAGCTCGCAGCTATTAGATAGCTGTTAGCTAAGGGCTGCTAATGCATTTTTGTCTGTGTGACGCACAACTGTTTTTCGCCTAGCATTAAAGAAAAAAAAATAGAAAAAATAACACAAAATAAAAAAAGGTTAATAACATTTGACGTATTTATTTATTATAGTAATTGATATTAATTATCCCTTGAGCATTATTATGGATAGTAATACCGACGCCAAGGTTAAATGAAAAATTCTTTGCAACGTCAAAGTCGCAATAAATGAATCTCAATGATAGTCATAGGTGTCTAGATTGTGAAAAACCTACAAAATCATGCTGTTATGAGTTTAGCGGCCCTAGGGCCCCAAAGGTTTACTTTCAGTCACATTTTTAGGGCAAATATGATTCATTTTCATATACGCTAGGCGAAATAAATAATACAACGCCAACGATTTTTTATTTACAATAAAAAAAAATACAAATATAGAAATTTCTATCGAAGCTGCAAAACAAAATTAACTAAGGTTACTGTTTAATAAAACAATTCTACTCTATGGACAAATTTACTAATTGTTCCACGAAGTGTGCAATTCGTAGCTATCATGCAATAAAGCTAATCAGTACCAAAAAGAATAACGCTGATACTTTCGTATAAGAGGATGGGTTAATTTAAAAAAAAACATTAAATTTAGAAACCTTTCTAATAAGGATTTTACCATACGAAGCATTTGTTATAACTCTAATCAGTAAAAAAAAAGAATACTGCCGATACTTTCGTATAAGCGGATGGGTCAAGTACAAAAAGCAAAAGTATTAAGTTTGAAACTTTTTTAGTAAGGATTTTACCAGAACAAACATTAGTGTATCTAATTTCAAATTGAGTTGATCCCTGGGTATCTTAGAAAAGGAAAACAAGTCACATACATGTGTCGGGATACTTATCTTGTCAGCCCTAGGAAGCGAGTTGACACAGCATTGCCGCGGTAGTCAGCAACAACAAGGCTACTACCGTAATTGCAACGGAGGTCTACATGCAAGAGCAGTTGATCTACATTAAGGAATAATTGGGCTACGCAACAAACAATTTAGCCTCCAGCTAAGAGCTAAAAAAAGGAAAATCTTACTAATGTTAACAACTCATCTACACATTTGATAGAGGAGAAACGTGCATCGCTTTTGGAGTAACAGAACGAGTAGTTTTTACAAGTGCATCAACGAACAAGCTGTAGAATCAGAGTTTAAAAGGAGTTCAAAATAACACGACAAAGCAAACATCCGCGTTATCGAAACGCGATTGAAAATGGAAAACACGGTTTTACCGGAGCATAGTAGGATATATTATTTCGACAAATCTTTAGATGGGAAACCCACTAGAACGCAATTATACGTTACCGGAAGGTATAACGCGCTCACGGATACCTAAAAAGCATCTTGACTAATTAATTGTAGCATAAACTTGTCCTTTCAAAACAACTAGATTTACGTTGAGAAATTTTTACAAAGAGTATTTATTATTACTTATGCGGAAGGATTTAACAATATACAGGGAATTCATACGAACAGATAATGAATTAACACGGAATTGAGTTGAAAATTATGGTAACGCGAGCTTATCTGAACAGGTACTATATATCGGGTATGGTTGGAGAATTTAATCCTATAAAAGGAATTTATGTAAATAAAATAACCAATTATTGCCGAAAATAAACGTAACAACATCTATAGCAAATTATTTTTCGTTTCATTTTACAGATTTTTGAAAACAATTCCAACAATAAGTTTGGGACGGTTTGTTGTTATAAGTATCTTACTGTATACATTCATTCGAGATAGTCCTGCACATAAATTTAGATTGTAAATTTTATTTTGTTAGGTAAAGTAATTATGTTGATTTATTGGTTTAATATATTGAGAGAGTTGTTATTTATAATTTGAATTAGATAATGCGTTTTTAGATTGTGTATATGTACAAGTTCTTGGTTTTGTATTAGTTTTTGGAGATAGCAATTTATTTTCTATAGCTATAGCTTCTTGTATTTTTTTGTGTAGTAGAAAACATATCAGTAATTGTATTAATAACAGAGAGAGCAAGGAGGGGTTATAAAATTAGGAAGTGTTTGTTGGTTTTTATTTTCTGTTTTTAATTTCATCCCACAATAAATCTTCTGCAGCGGACGGTATAAATCAGCTTTAAGTATTACGACAACAGAATCTCAATCAGCAATAGAGTTTTTTCATACCTCACCAGATAATATCATTATTAATTAATAAATAATTCAATTGTTCCATTGTATAGGTCTTCTTTAGCAATTTTTCTTGACCGAGCAAGTTTAGATACACGATCTAAAAACTTATAAACTGTTTTCCGGTGACTATCAAATTTAATAGGCCAACTGGAAATTGAGCAATTATTAGATATGTTACGGAGGATGTGCATTTATTGTAAGATTTATATGTAAGAAAGTGTGATGAATACCATAGAGAGAATAAGTTTTGTATACTTTTTTTTATAACGATGTACCTCCAAAGGAAGTGTTGCTGCATAAATTTCATTTTTAAACATGGTAGCTATGTCACCATTATTCTTAGGAATGAGTAAATAAGTTATTTTACCGCACACGTGTATTAATCTTGATCTGGTTCTTTTAAAAACCGAATCGTTACTATTACCTTCACACTCATTAAGTATAGAAACAATCGAATTCATTGTGGAAGTAATGGCATTTTTTTCATCTTCAAAAGTTTTATTGATGAAGTAAGATCAATCATCGAACTAAGTTTAGAAACTTCTTTAGATCATAAACGAGTTAAAATTTTTCTTTTATCTTGCTCCGTAGAATAAACAGAATTGATAAGTAATTTATACTTGAACTCATCCTTAATAAATGCACCGCCTGAAAAGATTCCTTCATTTTAAAAGAATTATTTAAAATATTTTTACTTTTTTATGTATGAAAGGGATAAGAAAATACTTGGAATTTGTTTTAGAATTACTTGTTATCTCATAGGCAAAAATTTATTTTAACTGAGAAAAATTGGTTGCTATGAGTGAAAACCCACTAAAAGATTGTAATAAAAAGATATGTTGAGTGTAACTTGAATCGTGTTAAGGTAGATAAATATATAGTTGGGCGATACTTGAAGCTTGGTGTACAGAAAATTTTTTTTAAATATGGAAAGGTTTATGTTGGACATTACGTGCAGTGTGACGTATGGAAATATTGAAAGCAAAGAGAAGTTAGGTGCAACGTGCGGTGTGCTGTATAGTAAATTTCTAAACAAAAAGAAGATAAGTTGGGCTCCACGTGCAGTGTGACGTATAGTGAAATTAAAAACAAAGACGAGATACGTTGGGCGCCAGTTTTATAATATCCTTTGCTAGCTGGTATGAGTGGGTTTTTGTGCACGACAGAGTGTTGAGTTTCACTCTGGCACAGCTATCATCAACTTTCACAGGTCGCGTTCCGAAGAAAGAATGTCTCAGTGAAGAATAAATACAGCTAAAAAAAAAAATTATAGGTACTGTAAATAAAATAAAACACTTGATTAGAACTATGTACTTGATTTATAATTAGTTAAGTAGTTTCATTGCAAGTGCATTAAGAGTTTCAACCAAAAAAAATTAATTGTAAAGAAATTCCAGCATTGGTTTTTATATAAATCAAAACTATAGTGTGATATGTATGGAAGTGTTTTTTATCACTTGTTAATAACCAAACTTGGTACAATAAATATTAAAGTAAAACTTGTCACTTTTGCAATCTTAAGTCTTTTTAATAAATTACAATAAACTTTTTAGATTGTACACCAAACAATAATAATATAAATACTTATATTTTCCTAAAGCTATTAAAACATTATCCCCAATAGGTATGGTAGTACTTGACGAAAAATTTCACGAAACCTTTGTCTTACATCGTTTAAACTAAACTGGTTATTAAAAAATTTTCAAATATGTATAAGGTTAACTAAATAAAGTACAATTAGCTGAGTCGTGAAATTTATAGATAACTGTATAATTTAGCATATTATTATATCCAGAGGCAATATTATTTTACATTTGACATGTGTGCCTAATTAAAAACAGTTACCTATATACTGACACTTTGATCTGATATTTAAAATAACATAAAACCAAGTGTTTCTGGGAAGAAACAAAACATAGTCATCCGTGGTGTTTTCGATCCATTTTGATATGGGATTTACAATAACATCGGACCAAGAGTTTGAGGGAAAGGAACAGGAACGTAATCATCCGTGGTGCCTTTGATCCACTTTGATCTGGGTTTTAAAATGACCTTAAAATAAATTTCACATAAACAATTATTGAATCATTGTCCGAAATTCTACCCTTTAACCATAATTAAATAATAAAAATAGATACAATCCATAGATAATTCATATATATATATATATATATATATATATATATATATATATATATATAGCTTGTATAACTTTTTTTATTGTAACGACCTTCTTTTATACGATTGTGTTGAAATTAGCAGGTTTTAGGTCGGCTGGTATTCTTAGTCCAGACTTCGCAGAGTTAACATCGTGCTGCTCTGCGAATCAGACAACTACAGTTTTCAAGTAAAAAGTGCTTCGAAATTTAAGATTAAAGTGCTTCGAATCCAAGCGACAACCCAAGGTGTACACTGGTGTGTACGCCAATAATATGGAACCCCACTGCCAACGTCAACAGCCCTTTTAAGGGCTAACAACAACAGCATCACGATAACCAACACAACCAAAGACAACAAACAACAACGAACACGAGCAACGATACAGATATCAGACCAAGAAGACATGGAAACGCAATCAACAAAAACAGCAAGACCAACATCCGACCCAGAAATGGAAGCAACAGTGAACAAACGACAACGGAAGACACCAACAACACAAAACGCACAACCTACAACAAGCTATGCCGCTGCTGCGACAACCACAAGACCTTCGACGTCTGCAGGACCATCAACCACGAAAGCAGCAACCACAGGTAACGTACCACCACAGACAAACACTGAACGTATACCACCAATATTTATCGACACATTCCCAAGTTTTATTACACACGCTAAAAACATAAACGAACTGACGAAAAAGAAAACAGACATCAGAGCATACGGACTAGGCGCACGCATCTACCCTACAGACACCAATGAATACAGACAAATACAAGAATACCTAAAGACACACAAGATTGAATACTTTACTTACACACTAAAATCAGAACGAGAAATTAAAGTAGTAATTAAAGGACTTGCCAACTACATTACAGACAATGACCTAAAAGACGAACTCACAGACAGAGGCTACCCCGTAACTTACGTGACAAAACTACAATCTAAAGACAAAACGTACTGCAACACATTCTTCGTCACGCTTAAAAATCAGGAAATTTCACGATCGATATACGACATAGACAATATACTATACTGCTCACGGATAAAGGTGACAGCATACGAAACACCACAAACAATTGCACAGTGTTATTCCTGCCAACGTTTTGGACACTCAAGCCTGAACTGTGGCTACACGCCACGGTGTGTTAAATGTGGCAGGTCGCACAGACCAGCAGACTGTAAGAAAAGACCTGAGGACGCCCCACACTGTGCAAACTGCAACGGACAACACCCCGCAAACTACAGTAACTGCACAGCATACAAAGACGCACTACGTAAAAAGAACACGACAGCACCGACGCCATCAGCACCTAAACTCAAAATACCTACAACCACTGACTCAGACACTGACGCACAAGAAGGGTGGACAGAAACAAAACAAGGACGACACCCCCAACCTACAACTACAACATCTGTTCCCGAAACCCAACATAAACCTGAACCAGAACCCGAACTTCCTATAAAAACCCCATCCAATCCACCCACTTCACGATTCTTTAAAACACAGACATCTTCGGACGACAGTAGCTCAGAAGACGAACACACCACAAAAAAGAAGACAAGAAGGACGAGACACAAAAAACACAACAAACAGCACAAACAAGACTTTCTTAAAACACAACCCACAGAAACCGCACCAGAAACAACTACACAAAACACCACCTCACGTAAACACAAGAACAAAGACCAACTACAACACCTACACCAAACATATTAACACAAAGCACCTCTACACCCACACCAACTACATCTACACACAGAAAACACAACACCATCACTCAGCAAAATTCTACCCAAAATACTACACTGGTTACCGCGACTAATCTCAGCCTACCAGGCTGGAGAACCTATACTGCACTCTGCCTCACCGCCATCACAGACATTCTATCATAAAACGATGCCTAATACAACTAACACAAGACGCGACATCACAATCCTCTCCTGGAACGCAAACGGTGTCACGAACAAAATGACAGAACTTAGGCACTTTTTACGACATCACGACATAGACATTGCGCTCCTAGGAGAGACAAAACTAACAACACGCAAACGACTAAACGTTTCAGGATACCAGACATATAGGACTGACCGTCCACTACTACCAGGACAAATCGCCCACGGAGGAGTCGCCACACTAGTACACAAACGTATCATACACAAAGCACTCGACACACTACATACAAACATGGACGCAAACGGAATACAAATCAAAACAGACAACACACTACTGAACATCTACTCCATTTACAATAGCCCCTCCAGAGGACCACTAGACGCACATGACATCGACATCCTACTAAACGGAAACACACCCACACTAATATCAGGCGACTTCAACGCAAAACACGAAACTTGGGGCTCGACTACACGTAACCAAAACGGACAAATACTACACGAACACGCAACTAACAACAATTACGAAGTAATTGGACCAGACGAACCTACACGCATCCCGCCCAACACCGACCACCCTCCAGAAATCCTAGACATTTCCATCATCAAAACATTCCTTACCTATATCCAGTGAGGTTATCCAGGACCTTAGTTCCGATCACCTCCTATCCTAATCACACTAAACACAAACACCCACAGAACAAACAGACGCACAACAAAAACATACTCTGACAAAACAAATTTAACGAATACCTACAAAGACGAATACCCACAGACAGACGCCCCATACAGACGAATGACGACATAGAGACAGCAGTTACTGAGATTACGACAATCATACAGGACGCCAAAAAAACAGCACCATAACAAAACACATCAAACAAGACATCAAACAACTACCCACACACGTACAAGACGCAATACGAGAGAAACGACGCCTCGTAAAACGATACCAACTGACAAGAGACCCCACAGTAAAGACACAACTTAACACACAACAGAGACTTGTAAAACAGATACTTGACCAACACTACACAGACGCATGGACGTCACACGTACAACAAACACTCGACAAACACGGAAATTTGTACAAACTAAACAAAGCACTCAAAACACGAAACAAACCCACCATCACACCCCTACACAACACTCATGGCATCCCTCTGTACGGCTCCCAGGAACGTGCAGAGGAATTCGCACGCACACTACAGGACACTTTTACACCCAACCCAATAACCAACCACAAATTCACAAAGATAATCGAACAAACAGTCAAACACATACTACAACACACACAAACCACAAACACACCCAACACAATACCATTTTTTACAAACAAAGAGGTAGCCACGACAATACTAGCACAAAACAAAAACAAAGCACCCGGACCAGACAACATAACAAACGCCGACTTACAAAACATCAGCAGGTCGACACTAAACTACATCACCGACATATACAATGCAATCACAAGACAACTACACTACCCCACACAGTGGAAACTTACTACAGTAGTAATGATTCCTAAACCACACAAGACACGAACCGACCCACACAACTACCGCCCAATCTCACTACTGAACACCATGGCCAAAGTTTTCGACAGACTACTGCTGCCACACCTACAACAACACCTACACGTCCGAAACGAACAATTTGGTTTCAGACAAAACCACAGCACCACACAACAAATCATTAAAGTCATTGACACAATTGCCGAACACTACAACAAAGCATACACCACAGCAGCAGTAGCCATAGACATTAAAAACGCATTTGACAAGGTATGGCACGACGGCTTACTATACAAACTAGCAATACAACACCAAATTCCAATACACTACTTGAAACTGTTGCACAACTACCTGAACGGAAGACAACTCCAAGTAAGAGTAGAAGACACCACCTCATCCATCACTGACATCACAGCCGGAGTTCCGCAAGGAGGTTGTCTCTCCGCGGAGCTCTTTAACGCCTACATACACGACATACCATGCAGACCACGAACAACATGTACACTATACGCTGACGATACATTGTACATGACCCACGCCCCACAACAAACAGCGGCCACCAAAAGACTGCAACAGCAACTCGACGAACTGCCAGACTGGTTTGACAAATGGAGAATGGCACTGAACGAGACGAAAACTGAAGCAATCCTTTTCTCCAGACATCAACCGAAACTCCACAACTCACTTACACTAAGATACCACAAACTAGACTGGAAACAGACAATTAAGTATTTAGGAGTTCACATAGACACACAACTACTTTTTAACCAACACCTCACACACACACTAAACAAAGCCAGACAAATCAAGGGACTCCTACACCCAGTACTCACACATCACAGCAAAATTCCGCTTAACACACGACTCACCATATACAAGCAGTACATACGCCCAATAATAACATACGCCTCCGAAGCATGGTACACTTACCTCAGCCAAACCAACATCACACGAACAGAATCACTACAAAACACTACACTCAGACTCATAACAGGAGCTCCTTGGTTCATACGAAACGAAAACATAAGACACCACCTCCACATGAACACACTTACACACTACATTAAAACACTAGCAACCAACACATACGAAAAACTTGACACCTCAACACTACCGTCACACAGGGGCATAGCTTCGAAACAAGGCACAAGACAAGCATGCAAGAAACGACCACGACGCATCCTAGAAGATGATTGAGAAGTAGAAACAAGAAGAAACATCAACAAACAGAAGAAGAAACAACCATAAATTTAAAAAAAAGTAAAATAAAAAAAAAGCATATATGTACACTTGCACATTCTCTTTATTTTCAGTATATATTTAAACCATATTTAAACTTTTTTAAACTTTTTTAAACCAATTAAACCATTAGAGTAAAATCAATAATCATCTTTCATAATCATTTTATACCATACTTCTCATAGCTTGTAATATACTCACACAAAACAATCACAAACACAAAACAAACCACACACATCCACACATAAAATATATTTACCAATACCAACAATAATAATCACATTCAACCATACATAATAACCAATCACAAACAAATATAACATAAAACACGAACACAACACAATCATCAGTAAAAACTTACAGTTCACACTGATCATCGACGACTCTGAGAGAGTCGCACCAGACAAGATTTATTGTCGGCTGGTAATAAAGAAAACTCTTTTTTATGGCCTAAATTTTCGCATATATTTTTATGCTTGATCACAGGCAATAACTAAAACGTACAAACTATTAACAAACTACTAAATTGAATAAAATAACTACTTACAGTGTGGGTATTTATATTAGCTTATTCTGAAGAATTTTTAGAACAATTTTCTTTAATAATTAAAAAGAAATAATGTGTATATATAAAAAATTTGATGAAATAAAATATTGGTTTGATAGAAGTAAAAGTCAATTTTGATTAATGATTTTTATATATATATCTTGATCTTTTTGTTTAACTTGCATGTGTGTATGTATGTTATGTATATATTAATTTTTTTTTTTGTTTTAATTTTTAATATGATACACATAATAGCTTCCTCATGTGTATGTTTATATTAGGAGGAGGGTGAATATTGAATGTATCATATTGTTTGGTGTTTTGTGTATTGTGAGTATTTATTTTGTGTGTGTGTGTGTGTGTGTGTATGTGTATGTGTGTGTGTGAGAGAGAGAGAAAGGGAGAGAGAGAGAAGGATTGGGTTTGTAGGTGGGTGTGTGTGTGTATGTGAGTGTGCTTTTTATTATAGTTAGATGTACTTAAGAATGCACTTGTATTTATTTTGTGTGTGTGTGTGTGTGATGTGTGTGTGTGTGAGAGAGCATTCTTAAGTACATCTAACTATAATAAAAAGCACACTCACATACACACACACACCCACCTACAAACCCACTCCTTCTCTCTCTCTCCCTTTCTCTCTCTCACACACACACACATACACATACACACACACACACACAAAATAAATACTCACAATACACAAAACACCAAACAATATGATACATTCAATATTCACCCTCCTCCTAATATAAACATACACATGAGGAAGCTATTATATGTATCATATTAAAAATTAAAACAAAAAAAAAAAATTAATATATACATAACATACATACACACATGCAAGTTAAACAAAAAGATCAAGATATATATATATAAAAATCATTTAATCAAAATTGACTTTTACTTCTATCAAACCAATATTTAATTCATCAAATTTTTTATATATACACATTATTTCTTTTTAATTATTAAAGAAAATTGTTCTAAAAATTCTTCAGAATAAGCTAATGTAAATACCCTCACTGTAAGTAGTTATTTTATTCACTTTAGTAGTTTGTTAATAGTTTGTACGTTTTAGTTATTGCCTGTGATCAAGCATAAAAATATATGCGAAAATTTAGGCCATAAAAAAGAGTTTTCTTTATTACCAGCCGACCTAAAACCTGCTAATTTCAACACAATCGTATATATATATATATATATATATATATATATTAAAATACAAGTTCTCATTTCCATATTACAACATCTGTATCTGTTTGTGTAAAAATTTCCTTACTTGAATCGTTTGAAAAAGGGTACATCAAGGCTTGCCTTGAGCGAACATACACCTATCGCAAAGGTTATAGTCCTGTTTTACCACGTAGTAACTGGAAGCGCCAATAACAAGCGCGAACATTCCTAACGGGCTATCTTTTTTTGTCCGTTGTAGTAAAGGCAGTTGGTTTTTAACCCTAGGTGAAGGATGTCGTCTGTGATGTCGTCGTTCGCTAACTGACTGGCGTATCGCTATATAATTAAAAATGTGGAATTTGGATATGCTATCCCTCACAAAGTACGAGATGCGCTCAAATATCGAATAAAACCATTTCGGAATCTTATGATTCAAAAGTTATACGTTCCTTGGTGAGTAATTAATATTAATTTTATTTAATTCTAAATTCTACTTTGTTACAGCGAAAACTTTTCCTCCTTATCTTCCCAATTAAATTCGGACAGTAGAATTGTTCTTATAATAAATCATGTAGTATTATATCTTGAAAATTCACAATTGAAGCGAAACTTTAATTCGTCGTTTAGAGATCATCTGTTATATCGTTGGATAGATACTTACTTAGAAGAAATAATGTACTCTTCGTTTCTCAGAGAAGCCACTCGTGATTGACTAAATTTCTGTCAGCTGGTACGTCAATCTACTTAGCTGGTTATGAGTAACTTATTCTCAGGCGAAATCCGCTTATTTAAATATTTCGGGCAAGTGTACCACCCTTACTGTCTTTTCGGATCCACACATTACCTTAAATGTCAATTTTATTGTAAATAATTGGCACAAAAATTTTGTTCGTAAAAATTATCGAATATATTTTTATAAAGTCCCATTTGTACTGTCATAATATCTAACAGTAATATCTTTCATAATTTTTTTATGCAACTGCATCAAGGTGCTGAAGTGTTTTCTTATTACGTTTATTAAGTACAGTCAGTAATATTCTAAATAAATTTCATTATGATATTGTATTAAAAATACGAATATACTTGTACTGTTGTAAGATCTAACAGTAATAATGTTTTATTCCTATTACGAGACTGATTAAAAATACAGGTTCATATTTTTTATAAAATCATTATGTACTGTCAAAAGATCTATCAGTAATACCTTTTATAGTTTTTTTTTATAACTTGGTCAAGGTGCAGTATTGTATTTTGTAAAGTTTATTAAGCACTGTCGTAAGATCTATCAGTAATATTTTTCACAAATTTTTTTAAGTGCAGCATTATTTTTCATAAAGTTTATATGTGTTGTCATAAAATCTAACAGTTATATATTTTTATTCTCATTATGAGACTGTATTAAAAATACATATTAATTTTTTATAACGTTCAGAGAACGACAAGTTTAAATTCTTGGTATAGCTAATTTTGGTTTACACATTTGAGAATTGCTCATCTTATATATGTGTATGTAGGTACAGTGCTTATGTAAAAATGCTTCATGGCACTTTAATTTAATGTACCCATAATAGATCAATTACAGCTGTGACCATAACTTATGTAAACGTAATATTTATTTAAACAAGAGAATGTTCTGATGATTAATTTGTTTTATAAGAAATGTAGATGCCGTTGTTGATGCTTTGAAAAACAAGAATTTAAGATAATAGAAACCTTTACAATTATGAGGTCATTCTCTTTGGAAAACATAACATCTGGTGTGAATTAAAACATTAAGGAGTGGCTTTTATAAAATAGGCTGAAACCGAGTCTAAGGTTATGCTATAAAAGTTTGTTACAGATCCAAGGCGAGACTTTGCAGTGCAGTGTTCACTTGGACAATTAGTAAGTAGGCTATATATTTTCAAAGTGTCTTGTATTTTTAATAAAATCCAGAGTATTTTGGATTTTATTGAAAAGTTAGTGTACACAGTCAAGAATTAACTTTTCATCTTGTATTTTTGTCGTGCTAGATATGTGCTCTTGAGGTTTCTATACCGGCCTCTAAGAATTCAAATGTATAAATAATTTATGCTGTATTAAATATTTAAATATAATAGAAGTTAATTCTGAGGATTTAAATTTATTTATATTTAAGGCAAATTCAGATGTGTTGTGTAGAATAAACTTTGACACGAGAGAAATAACTAAAGTAAAACTAAAAAGTTTACTAAGCTGGAACATGGCAATTATCCTAGGCAAAATGGCATATTGCAAACTTGACTCTTCAATCGAACGTTTTAAATGAAGTGCAAACGCATCGTAAACGCATCGTAAGCAACAAGTATTTTCATGGCGAACATAAATCAGGACGACTAGTAGCTTCATGAAATATGTATGAAAATAATTGAGAAAAAAGGCTTGAATTTTGGTTGGAATTGTAGACTTATTTTTTTAGTTATAATGCAGATATGTTAGGGTATGACACGGGTTTATAAGTGACTGTAAAGCACTTACGACACTAAGGGAATGCGCGAACTTTCAAAGTTCATTTATCAACTTGTATCATTAGAATATTATAATTACGTCGATATCCTACTGATATTGTGTATAAGCCAATAAACTTTATTTCAAAATTACAGGTCATTGTAGTAAATTTTCTAGAATATTTGTAACTTGTTTTTCATCGAATTCTCGTACTCTCGCTTGGCAACTTGGTTATTTGCAAACTTCTACTGGATAACTTTAGTTACTAATGATTATAAATGAATACTTTTGTTAAGAAGTCTGCTTAAATATCAGTTTGTGGTGGTGATTTTTGTTTAGTAAACAATTTATCATTTCCATACAAATGATTGCACATTTTACTCAATAAAATTGTCCTAAATTCCAATTTTCTCGTCGGTTCAGTGAATTTTTAGGTTGATTTTATTTCGTAAAATTTTGATGCAACAGTTTAAGTGGAAATGATAAATCATTCTCGACAATTTTTCACTTCTTATTGAATTACCGTAGACAGATAGATAGAAACTCGGCTTGTAATTGAAAAGTATTAAACGCCCACTTATGCTGAATTAACGAAATTGAAGACAGTTAAGCAATGCTTTCACAAAATAATTTTTATGCTACTACGTAACCACACTTTCTTAATTAAATAAGGTTTAATCAATGCAAATTTCTACATATGGTTTCTAAAGTTATAACACTTACTGTTTAGTTCTCGATGACGAGCTTTTCTTATCGATGAGATTTTCTTCGCGTTGATCGGGCGATCCGGTTTCCTGCAGATTCCAATAGTGCCCTAACAGAGAAAGGAAAGAAAAGGTTGCAGAGGTAACGAGCACCACCTTACAAAAACGAGAGCGACATCCCCGACAAAAACAACCGCTTCTGTTAATTCCCTGTACTGAAGTGTAAACGTGTCAAAGTGTAAAACATTTCGCTCATTTCAACACTATATTCCTCACTCCCGGGATTGGCTAATTCAAATTGGCCGATGTTTTACAGTTGCTACATTGATGGTGCGTGTTCGCAGTACATTCCCAAAAACAATAAAATTGATAGCGTATCTTAACATATTTATACGTAGCTAATCATTCTAAGCCGGCAATGTAACTATTAATTTCTAACCTAGCAAAAGCCGGATTTAGGAATCGGAGGGATTTCTTTACTTTAAATACCAAATATAACATATTTATTAAATATAGGAAAATGGAAGCTGGTTATCCAATAAATGAAAAGGCACGTTAGGAGTTAATTCGCTTAACGCGTAACAATACCGTCGTTTTGGTAAAATACTATTTCGACTCTGCAACAAAGCTATGTATTTAATAGTACCCTTTGTGTCTAACTTTGGGTTTTATATTAATCTATAACCCTGTTTTTTTTCTAGTACTAGATGTCCCATTATATGTTTTGCGACATTTAACACGCGCAATGTTTAAGAGATTGAATTACAAATCTGCGACTTTCACTGAAATATTACATTTTGCCATAAGATTTATCGAAACTACACCAAAATTTGAACTGGAAGTTTTTAAATAATTGTCTTTTTTAGATTTTCATGATGCAAGCTTTTTCAAACGGAACCCTGTATATTTCTATACAATATGAAAGAGCGATTTCTAAAATTTATGACTTCCAGTATTTTATAACAAAAGACGGATGTTATTCAATTTGAAAGACAAGGAATATTTTTATCAAACTCGAATGGCATGTTTTCAAAATGCATGTAATTCAAAAGAGTTAAACGAGTCAATTAACATGAACACCTTAATAGTACTGTCAATTTAAATGTGGGAAAAGAATAGAATCTACGATGGAATCTGAATGGCAGATAGGTGGTTAGAAAATAGAAGTGTTTAGCCACACGACTTAACTGTCTTACAAAAAGCAGGGATGGGTTAAAGCGTTTGTGGCCGTATATTTTTAAGGCAAAAAATATGGAGACCAGGCGCCAGTAGTTGTCCCTAAGCAAACAGAACATACTGGATTCAAATCCACCGAAACTTAATAAAGAAAGACTAGAGTACTCAAACGTCTTACTTTATTCACCTTTATTGACTAAAAGGCAAAGAGACAAACGTTTAGAGGACGCAGAGCAAATAAAACAACAACTATAAACTACGTCAGCTAGATTAATAGTATGCGTTCCGGATTTGTACTGTATCATACTAAATGCTATAAGACGTTTTGATCACTTTTATAGGCATCATTAGGACAGCATGTAGATGACTACTTCTGGGCGTGCAAATCCACGTGCTCATTAAGTTAAAGGGCGTCAAAGTAGTAGCTGCAAAGAGAGTTACTCCTCGGATACCAGACTTGCAACGTATCTGAAGAATAAGAGAAAATTTATGGTTTGTATAAGCATTATAATTTGTAGCATGAGTATAAATCATCACTTCAAAAATAAAAAATTTACTATCAAATTGAAAAAAAAATAATGAAAATCTGCGATCCTGCGACTGCTTGATATACGTGTCGCTTAGCTCAACAGGTGTTTTAGTCATCATGTGTACTCGATTGCCGCACACACACATTCTCGCCCTTTGAAATCACCTTTCTTCACAGAGGCCATCGGTAGTACACCCTACAGTTCATCGTACGATTAACATCCACAGCCAGAAGACCTAGCTAAACAATTGTGCAATCTAAAATCCAGTTTTATAGAAATCAGATATCGCAGTATAGAGATTCAGAGGGCAATACAGCAGTATCTTCACCCAATCCAAAATGTCAAACTACAGAGCAATTCTCTTGGGCAGTGTTCAACAGTTCTTCCTTATATACGCAGAAGAACTGACATCATTGGAAAAATTTAATAATACAGCACCACCATTTAGAAATTCGCCTGTAAAATCGCACAAATCTTACACTCCCCTAAAGACTAAAAACAGCCTTCAGATCAATATGTATATAGCAAACCTTGTAGTTATCACACTATGTGCAATCGGAACAGACCAAAATCAATGAATGTAAGCGATGGCTCTCAAATAGTCAGTGATCAAACACCAACAAGAAACAAGCAACTAAATATATTTTAAACAAACAAATTTTATACCCAAAGTACGGTGGGAATCAGAAACACAGCGAATATCATTAAGAACGCATCGATACTAGCAGACATGAAGTTTTTCAGCCTCTCTCTATATATGGAAAGGGTCATTGGGTACCCCGAAGCATAAATCATAACTTACATTACAATGCAACTGTAACTAACAATCAGCTTGCATTGTTAACACTTTTCTTGCAAGTGATGATTCTTAGGTAACCCACCGCCCTGCGTATTGTTTATGTTATTTTACTACAAGACACCTTCTGACTTAGTCGGGCGTGTATTAGCTACCCAGATATAACGTGTCTTGCAAACACTATCTTGCTGCAAGGCATACTTTGCCTTAATTGGACGTGTGGGTCTCCACGATCATAAATAATTGTTCATCTCGGTTTTTTAGAACTATTATTACCACGACTTTAGAAGTAACGGGGTTTACAAAATAATGAACAACAGTGGATTTCTAAAAAACAAGAAATTTATAGATCTGCAGCAATAAATCTGGGCAATAACAAACCGGTTGGTAAAAAATGTTAAATAAAAGAGGACCTGTTAATGTTGATGGGTAATGCGCGATATATAAGAATTCTGAAAATAAACTGACAAGCACAAAGTACTTTGAAATAGAATAAGGGGGATTTGAATGACAGTCACGGAAGAATAAGTTAGTGAAAGATGTTCGAATGTTGGAAGACAAATGATTCTTGATGAGCTAAAAAAAGCACATAAGAAAATAAAGGAATCTTTGAGTGACAACACTCACGCACGGGATCTACATATAGCAAGCAATTAAATTCCCACTCATGAATTACTGTTTCACTAATATTCTTCTTAATCTTCTTTGGGTATTAAACCACTCATAGTTTTTAAAATTATCTTTATTAACGTTTCGATCCATAACCTAGGATCGTTTTCAAAATAATAAAAACG
The DNA here is from genome assembly GCA_036346225.1 of Platerodrilus igneus. NCBI lineage: Eukaryota > Metazoa > Arthropoda > Insecta > Coleoptera > Lycidae > Platerodrilus > Platerodrilus igneus. Next base: position 2,528,341 of record JARFIW010001179.1, on the reverse strand, counting down.
ATCCTAGGTTATGGATCGAAACGTTAATAAAGATAATTTTAAAAACTATGAGTGGTTTAATACCCAAAGAATATTAAGAAGAATACTAAACAAACCACAACAAACATACAGGGAGTATTTTCACTAATATGTTGCCTTTCTTAAGCCATGTGTTTGATGCTTCATGGTCGATATGTGGTTGTGTAAGGTACAGTGGATGTTTCCGTGTAGTGTTTTTTCTTCCAGTTTTCTTGCTTTGTGCGTGTTGTGATTTCTTCTATGGTGCTGAAGGTACTGTTGGTAAGCTTTAGTGGTGTGGCTGATGTGTTTGCGTGTATGATCGTTTTGTGTATGTTACTCGTTTCTGCCGTTTTTATGAAATAGTTTCTTAAATTATGTATTTGTTTGGTGTACATGTTTCTTATATCGATGAATCCTCTTCCTCCATCTTTTGGTCTTCAAGAAGTAGAACCCAATATTCTGGTGGAGTGTTTCCCCATTATGGAATAAGTTGGTTATTTAAATCAGTTGGGGTGAAATTTCTACATAAGAGAGGTTACTGTAATGTGTATTCAGTAGTGGTAATCCCCTTGTTTACTAATAATATATTTTGTGACATTATACGCCAGTTTGGATGCATTTAAGAAGATCTTTGTTGATGGCTGTGTGTCGTTATTGAAGTTATATTCGCTTTTTGGAGTTTTTACTAGGGATGGACACGAACCGAACAGGTTCGAGGTTCGGTTCGATTTTTCGAACCGAACCGAACCGAACCGGACAATTTATTTTCGAACCGAACCTCGAACCGAACCGACAAATTTTTCGAACCGAACCGAACCTAGCTCAAGGTTCGGTCCGGTTCGGTTCGAAAGGTTTGATTTTTTAAATAAAAGTTTAGTTTAAAAATTTAATTTTCACTAAAAACATGTCAATCTTAATTTCTCCCAAACGCACATTTTAAAAATCTCTAGTAGCAAGCATATAAGAATTAGAACGATTTTCTAATGTACATGGTCATTGAGTTTTAAGGCAATAGGTAAATAATGTTATAGGTATTAGTGATACATATCTAATAAATTTAGTCATCGAGCCACGTTTGTAGATCAAAAAATTCTAGATTAGTTCGATTTGTTTAATGCTCCTTATTTCAAATTGTTGTTTGTTTATAACTAATATTAGATATTGGAGAAACTCGAAATGATTTTGAAAATTTGGTTTTAAAAACAAGCTTATTTTATTTAATGAACAGAAGTCGTGTTGAAAACCATCTTAAACATATACAAGCCGAGGGGTCACGGTCTAGAGACTACAGAAGTTTTCAGAATAAACGAAACAATTTAATTTTTAATTAAGTATGTATTACTAATCCATCATTTTGAATTTTTTACTTTTATATGAAAACCAGCTCTCTATTAATATTAAAAAATGTGACCTTGTAGCAAAAACTAATCTCCTTTTCTTTTGTACATAATCGCTCAACAAATGGTGTTACAAAACACATGGTACGATAATATTTACGGTTTATTTATTGTGGCCATTACCAATGTCCTTAGAAGTAGCCTATACTCCAAAAGAATGACCCCAAACTTTCACTCACGACCAAGGGTTGAAGGTTATGACTCATAGGGGCATAAACTTTTCAATCAATGCCGACATAAAATAACACACTATAATGCAAATAATAAGCAGACATAATGTCCGTGCCATAAATACTGTTATATTTTATTATGAAAAACGTAAACACTGTTTGAGGTAGTTTTGCGATTCTTTCCCAGAGCCATCTAAAATTATCTTTTAAAAGAAATAATAATAAGGATAAACTGACAAACAGCTTTTTGTTTGTACTGTATAAGAAATCAGCAACACCTTATTTATTGTCTTGATACTTTTTTTATACTAACTAAAACTAAAATAAAAGTAATCGCAAAGATCGTGTGATATCGTTCTTTCACGGTAAAATGACATTAGTAAAATTCATCAATTATTAACACATGCTAAATTTTAGAGGTGGTTTTCACTATTAACCTAATTGTAATTACGCTCTGTTAAAGAGAGTACGTATTGAAAAATCAAACCTGGACAAATAGTATTAATATGATTTATGCTACTAAAATCTAAAACATATTAATCTTGGGTTTATTTGAAAATAACAGCTACTAAATATAAAAACTACATTAAACATTTAAATTGTTGTAGTTGAACGTACTAGTTGTTTAAAATATCAAAATGTCGAACCAGTTCGGTTCGGTTCGAGGTTCGGTTCGTTTTTTTCGAACCGAACCGAACCGAACCGGAAAATATTTTTTCGAACCGAACCTCGAACCGAACCGGACTAAAAAGTTTTCGAACCGAACCGAACCTAGGGCAAGGTTTGGTTCGGTTCGGTTCGAATCCATCACTAGTTTTTACAGACTCCCGTAGAATCCTTTGGTTTTCATCATGTTTACTTTTGCTGTTAAAGCTCTATGCTGAGTTTGTCGTGTGCTTCGTAGCTGTAAACGTGAAACTTGTCCAAGAAGAGGCTGTTCTGTTGGCGCAGGTGCTGTCATTCCGTAGAACAACATCTACAAGAAATTCAGGTTTATCTTCGTATCAAGTGATTGTGTATTTGTCGACCATCTGTCGAACAATGTTTTGAGGTTAATAATTAAGTTAAGTGTTATTGATATTCAACCTGTAGCCGTGGTGAATATGTTTATTTGCGTGTGTAAATAATTCTGTGTTAGGTAATCAATTTTATACAAGGGATTACATACTTGTATAGTTGGTTACTATCTTAAGGAGCACGATCCCCCTACACTTAAACAGTTTTGTAGGTTACATTGGTGTATAAAAAGAAAGCTTATGGACAGTGCACTATCTGTGGGTAAATATTAATTATTAAGGTCAGTGCCGATAATAATTGCATTCTGCCACATTAGTTTGGGGAGGTTCGATTAGGTTTAATTATTGGGAACATAATCAGAATTATTTTTATTTATGATGAGTTTAAGATTATTTGGTTATTATGTAAAAAGAATTAACTTAATATGTGTAAATAAAGAGGTATTACTATTTACGAATTGGATTCTTAAATGTAAGGTATTTTTATGGTCAAAAGATTGCTAAGAAATAGTTATATAAACAGTAGTTGTGTGTACAGGAGAGTAGGTTTGGAGTATTATACAATTGTTGGTTTAATTGCAGAAGCCAGCTGTTTAATATTAAATCGATGGTGTGTTTGGGGCTTATTTTTCTGCAATTGGCGCCCAGTATTTTCCTTTATAATTAGTGTGGCTCATCCATCTTTGCCCACGGCCCATCCTGTTCCTAGTCCGGAAATCGCACCATATTCCAAGTCAGTTGACCAAGGATTTGCCATTCTATCCCTAAATGGTCACGACACTTACAGGAATATCCACCTTATTTGTTCTTGCCATGCATATTAGGAAAAAGACATGACTCCATCTTAGGTTAGATAGAAGGAAAAATTGATACGTTAGGTCAGCGCCGCGGCGCTGACCTAACGTATCAATTTTTTCTTCTATATAACCTAAGTTCACACAAGTCCAACTAACCTAACCTAACTCCAGACAACACTAGTTAACCTAACTCCTGACAAGTCCAACTAACCTAACCTAACTCCAGACAACACCGGCTAACCTAACCCCAAACAACGTAAACTAACCTAAACCCTCCCCCTACCCTACTTTGTCCTTCTCTCTCCTCTCACATCCGTATGGCATACATCCGGCATACATTTAAACTATATCCGACATACATCCGGTATATGTCCAGTATGCATCCTACATATATCCGACATATATCCGACATATGTTAAACATATGTCCAACATGTATCCAACATATGTCAACCATGTCCGCCATATGTCCGACATATGTCGGACATATGTCCAACATTCGGAATAAATCCGACCTAGGTCGGATTAATTTGATCTAGGTAGCTGTTGTTTAGTGTATAATAACCTATTACAGTACGTGTATTGGAGGAATAGCAATACACAAAAATTGACTGGTTTGCAAATTAAGTTGTCCGAAAAAGCAGAGGAAAGGGAAAAATTGATAAAGTATGTGCTTTCGGCTTTTAGTTTTAATTATTTACCTGTAAATTATTTGGAGATAGTAAAGGAGGAAGATAGCCAAGATAAAATAAAAATCTTACACAAGTGCTACATTAAAGCAGGTAGTACATATTTTACACAATCTGCAACACCATATTCTACAATTCCAAAAGAAATAATCATTTCGGAATTCTGGTTGATAAATACGCCTAACATTCGTCCAGAGGTTTTACGACAACGCGTAAATATTGGCAGTAAACTCTATCCGTTTACGCTAAGGGAAATTGCCCCATTATGCACGCCATACGCCGTAAGTGGAAGAAAAAGACAGATGGAATTAGAGGAAATGGACGCAAAAAGGCGAAAGTTGAACTACATGGAAAACACTGCGACAATACGCGAACAATACAAGGATCTGTAAGATTGCGGAAAAGGGTGGTACTAAATCCGTATACTTTTTAAAAGGTTATTCTAAAAACGTATTTATCGAAATCGCAGATAACATAGACCAAATAAGGAATGTGGGTTTCGTAACCTTGGTGTACACCATACGCAAAGAGGTTCCTCTAAACGTTGTATATTTGCCTAGTAAAGAACCTTTTGGATAATTTAAAACCGAGGGTCTTACAACCTATAACAACTATATATATTCCCAAAAGTGGTGGACATGCAACTACGCAACAGTGCGCGGAAGAATAAGGATTCCTTCCAATACCGACAAGAAGAAGTCGATCAAGCTAACAAGATACGTATGCAGGACTTGAGTGTCGATTTAAATTTTAAGCTGCGAATAAAATTAGATAAAATTAAAACCACTTCAAATAAACATAAAGAAAGGACTGTTTTCTGTGTATAACTTTTATTAAAATTAAGTTTAAATGGCTCCATGCTTGGCATTAAATATTTTTAAAATTTTGTTATGTATAATGTCAGAATAAAAATTTTAGAATAGTATTACATTGTTCTTTATTTATAAAAGGCTATGACGTCACCACGACCATGGAAAAGTAGCTGAAACTAGGTAGCCGATAGCATAGCGTTGTGGTGATTTTACCTGTATGAACAATTTTGAAGAAGAGAATTTATATAATATGAAAATTTCCAAAAGATGGGAATGTTATTGTGCTACCTGCGTACGAGTGCATCAAGCCATTAAATTTGCAAGAATTAATCTGTTTCAAAATGGCTGAGTTGAGGTGTTGAAACTTTCCAGAATTTTAGGAAAAATTTGTAAAAAATGTATGTGGAAATACGACAAACAAAGAATGGTTTCAAACGTTATTAGAGGAAGAGAGCCGTGCCAGTATTTCTCTGTCTAATGATTGCAGCAATTTAAATTACTTGACAGTGTTGGAAATTATTAAATGTTACCCCATCCATTACTTAGAAGATGCGACTGCGAGGCAATCGCTTGCGCAAATGTTTAGAGATTTGGCTATCCCAGATTCGCCAGACTCTGGTTACCACAGCGGTTTATAGATGTTATCAATACATGTATATATTTTATTAAAAACAATATTTCTTGATAAAGTTTGTTTTACTTATTTGTATCGCCAACATTAGCAAAAATTATTAATAGACGTACTAAACTATCTTGTTTTTTATTCATAGGTTTAAAGTGGTATAACCGATAACTGCACACCTTTTAGCGTCACCAAATATGTGGTTAATAGTATGGAAAGTTGAACGGGAATTTTTCAAAATGAGCAGTGAGGCCGACGACAATTTTTAATTTTGGTAAATACAATTAATCGCCTTGTGGGAATATTCGAGTTGCGCTTCCAAATAATTTACAAAACTGACCTCGTCATGTATTTAAAACAAATTAGACTTTAGACTAAATAACTGCGCTTGCAAATGAGATACAACTTTCGCTCGGTAATTCATTTGGAAACTAAATAAATCATAATACCAAAAATATTACGTAGAAGTTATTTAATTATTTTATTAGACTATCCTGTAGCATGATATAAAACGTTTAGTGTTTTATTGAGTTTTTTTAACGGTTTAAATTGATTTACAGAAACTAAATTGATTTTTAAGGTATTGAGAGAAATCTATGTATATTTGGTTGTCAAAAGCACCTATAATAGTTAATCTTATTTTGAAAAAGTACTAGAATTATAATCCGCGCAATACTTTTTATATGGTTAAAATTTTAGTAAGTTTGAAAATTAGGTATAAGGGTACAATTCTTCCGAGGGTTGCTTCGATTTAAAAATTCCTAAAGATTTGGGTTCCCAGAAAAATCTAGACCGATATTATGCTTCATACCCTAAGACGGGTTGGACAACTTCCTAAAATCAGGGGTGTAACTCAGCAAGGGATGGTTTGATTTAAACAATTCAAACGGGGTTAGATTGTCCGGGAAGTTAGGATTCAGATCCAATTAACAGATTACCCAGTGTAAAAGTGAATAGATGGCGCTTGAGACAAGTGTGCGTGCATATTGGGTTGCAGACATTTAGGTACTGAGAGGTGCTATTGTTGGAATCAGTTATATCAAGTGATCTACATCTCATATTAATAGATCTAGTTTGTGTAATATTAAATAAACAGTCGTTGTTTTACTAAAAAATAATAAATGTCATTACAACACATATCCATATGTTAAAATATATCTTATTACACATTCGAAGTACTAATATAAACATACAAATTTCACCAAACTTTAGGTTATGGTGTAACATGTTTAATTTCAGTAATAATTATTCGCATTGAATTACGAGGATAATGCGCTAAGCGTGCATTATTCCTTATTAATCTTCTTATATTAAAATATCTGTGTCACATAAAGTTATTTCCACGCGCATCTCTAGTTGTTTCTTTCGTATTCCACGCCTCTAACGTCGCGACGATTCGGTTCTTGTTTCGTTTAGTTAGTCGCCCGCTAGCAACAGCTTTATCAACATGTATTCTCGATTAGAGGCAGGCGACCTTCGCATCAATTACTAAAGTAAGCAGGTCAGGTCGTGCTCGACCTGAAACTGTTAAGATACCTTCTACTAGCGGTTGGTAAAGTATATATTTTACGAACTAATTTAATTTGGTTTAATTTATTTAGCGCGTCATGCAGGATTCATCATTTAAAATTCGTCACTTAAGATTTGTCGATATGAAATTTGTCTACTAAGAAATTTGTTAACTAGGAATTATGGATGTTAGTTTGGATTGCAGTCGGCTCTAGTTAGAAATGGCTGGTAACTTTGTTTGAAGAATATAAATTTCCATCTCGATTTATCGTGGAGCAACAAAAGCAGTTTGGTTCGTTATTAGATATAAGATATTTCATGCATGTGTTTTGAACGTCATAAAAATTTGATAAACAGACACTCATATAAAGCACGTAAAGTTGCAATTATGTTTTCAACATGTAATCTGTATAATTCTCAATTAGTATTGAACTGGTTTTATAAGCCGTAGAACAAAATTTTGTCAGATTAAGTTTTTATAATTACAAGCTTTGTTCCATCTGAACCTTAGATAATTTCAACGTATGTTTTCGACTTCATATTCTTTTTGTGTTGCACAATTGACAGATGTTGTCATGAAAACAAATGCTTCGTGCAGCTGTCATTGAGTTTAAACCAAACATTCCTATTTTTGTGATTAGCATTTATTTACATGTAAATCGTAAAATTTAAATCTGAAAATTTAAAGACACTCTGTTTAAGATTCTAGAAATTGTAATCTACCTTAAAAGATCTGCCCAGGTTAGAACGTAATTCAGTGTATTTTGCTTACGAATTATTTTCACTCAAATGTTTAAAGTAGGTTCATATTTAAAGTGTAGCTGGTTGTTTTAAAAAGTCAAAACCTTGACTTTGATATAGATGTTAATAATAAATTTTTGTTACTTGTTAAAAAGTTCCGAAATTTTAAAAGATAGTTTCTTTAGTAAACAATTAGTTCAACTTTGAGGCTTTTATTTTGGTCAAATGCGATCAAATCTAATTACACAAAGGTAATAATTTGGTGCCAATATCATATTGGATATACATTTTTTTTTTTATACTTTTATAGGACACAAATGGTGTTCTACTTTTTTATTTATTTAATCTTTGCAAATTCTTACAGGAGCTGCGTCTTATTTTAATAAGACAGGTTTTTGTTAACGAAGGCGATCGTTTTATCTTTGGGTTTCCACGTCCGCCCTTACAACTGTGCTCTGCTATTATCGTAATTATCTCAGGACATGGTGGCGCCTATTTAATTTAGTTTAGCTTTGGTTTCCAAACAGAACTCGACTTCCCCCCCCACTTCTTATTGCTCTACCCAGGAATAGACCCCTAGCTATGTCGAAAGATTTTTGTTCACTGGCGCCCATTAAGAAAAATAAGTTACACTAGCGCCTCAACGTAGAAGAAATAACGTTTCAGTGGCGCTCACAAAGTGGTGCCTTCAGTAAAACAAAAAGTCGTTACAATGGGCCCAGTCGTGCAATAGTGTATGTTAAATTTGGTACTTGTAATTTTTATATTTAAAAATATGGTGTCTGGCATATTACCTGCAATTGAAAAGCTTAAGGGCCGTGAGAATTTCAAATCATGGAAATTTGCGGTGAAACTTGAAGGTTTATGGAAGTGCATTGAAGGTATAGATGTTGATATATAGATGAAGACTGAAGCAAAGTCAAAATTAATACTACTAATTGAACCCGTTAACTTTGTTCACGTTTAAGACGCTGTGTCTGCAAAAAATATATGGGAACGTTTAGCTAAAGCCTTTGAAGACTCTGGTTTGAGCATTATTAAAAACGTTGACAACCACGAAACTTGAAAATTGCAGCAACATTGAGGAATATGTCAACATTATTATTATGACAGCTCATAAGCAACGCAATGTAAAAATGAATATAGACGATGAATGGATTGGAACTTTATCGTTGGCAGGTTTGCCTGATAAATATAAGCCTATGATAATGGGTCTAGAATTATCTGGTTTAAAAATTACTTCTGATCTAGTAAAAACAAAACTACTGCAAGAAATTAAAGAAGCAACGGACTTATCTGGAAGTGAAACTACTGCTATGTTTGGTAAGCAAACGTTCAAAAAAAGGGTTTTTAAATGTTTCGAATGCCATAAATTGGGGCATATTGTTAAAAATTGCCCAGAAAAGCATAAGAAACGCAAGCAGTTGAATACTCAACCAGAAAAATTAAATTTCGTATCCTTTGCTGTGGGAAATTCTATGCATCAAAATTGGTATGTGGATTCAGCAGCATCGGCTCACATGACATGCAAATGTGATTGGATAGAAAATGGCAAAAATACTGATTGTCAAAACGTTTTAGTTGCTGATAACACACGCTTACCGGGTAGTTGTGTAGGTGAGGTTGCTTTAAAAGTTACCGAAGGTAAAACAACTACATGTATCAAGATTAAGGATGTTCAATGTGTTCCAATCTTTGTGTCAATCTTCTATCTGTCAGTAAAATCACTGCAGGTGGGAATGTAGTAAAATTTGATCCCAATGGTTGTAAAATATTGGACAAAAATGATAGAGTTATAGCAACAGCAAGCCTAATTAATGGAATGTACCGTTTAAACAATGCGACAGTACATAATAGCATGGTAATTAGAAGGATTGATACTGAAGATCTTTGGCATCGTCGCTTGGGTCACATTAATTCAATTTATCTACGAAAGTTAAGGTCAGGTCTAGTTGAAGGCATCGATTTTAACTGCACTACCGTTGATGAAGAAAGTAAATGTGTAGTTTGTCTTAAAGGAAAACAACATAGAAATCCTTTTAAATTACAAGGTACTCGCACTAAAACAATTTTAGAATTGGTTCATTCCAATGGTTGTAGGCCAATGGCTGTGAATTCACTTGGTGGTTCGCGTTATTTTTTAGTGCTTTTAGATGACTTTACTCGAAAAAATTTTATATACACTATGAAAAGCAAGGATATGGTGTGAAAAATTTGAGGATTTCAAAAAGCTTGTTGAAAATCAAACGGGTAAAAAGATTAAAGTACTACGTACTGATAATGGTAGCGAATATTGTAACTCAAAATTGAGTAAATTATTACGTGAATCTGGAATTCAGCACCAGCTATCTTGTCCATACACGCCTGAATACAATGGCATGGTAGAACGCATGAACAGGACAATTGTTGAGCGTGCACGTTGTATGTTATTTGGCGCTGGTTTAGCTCAAAAATTTTGGGGTGAAGCTGTTAACACATCGGTTTATTTAATTAATAGATCACCTTGTAAAGGTTCGATTAAAACTTCGGAGGAAATGAGGTCAAATGTCAAACCTAACTTAGCGAATTTTCACATTTTTGGGTGTAAAGCAATGATGCATGTTCCCAAGGAAAAAAGAAAGAAATTTGATGCAAAAGCTGAGGAGTGCTTAATGATGGGATATGCTGATCAATCTACAGCATATCGATTATATAACTTAAAAACCAAGAAGTTAGTAATCAGTAGAGGTGTGCAATTTTTGGAGAACAGTGGCTTTAATATCAAAACAAATAGTGATATACACAGTAACTCATTATTTCCGTTGTTGGAGTCCCCCAAAAACTCCGCAGGTGCAGATCAAATTGTTGATGCTCATGATTACGTAGAAGATCAATCTACTAACGAATCTACAAGCAGTGGAGATGGTGGTAATGAGCTTGTAGACGTTCGCAATGAATCGTCTGATCAAGAGCAATCGGGAATTGATGTTGATTATGTACCCACAACGCGTATTCAAAAGTTTAGTCACTTGAGAAGATCCGAACGTATTCCAAAACCAAGAAAATTGGATGGCAATGTAATGTGCGCATCTCAAGAAATAAATGATCCTGTTTCATTAACTGAAGCTTTGCAGAGAAGCGATAATGTTTTGTGGCATGTAGCCATGAACGAAGAATACAAATCACTGTTGGAAAACAATACGTGGCAACTTGTTGAATTACCACCTAATCGCAGAGCAATAAATTGCAAATGGATCTTCAAAACTAAATATAATGAAGATGGTACTATTGCTCGTTACAAGGCGCGATTGGTAATCAAGGGATATTCTCAACGACAAGGTATCAAGATACCTATTCACCTGTTGTAAGATATTCTTCTATTAGACTGCTACTAGCATTGGCAGCAAAATGCGATCTTATCATAGACCAAATGTAAAGAAGTTTATATGCTTCAACCTGATGGATATTCAGATGGTAGTCCTAAAGTATGTAAACTTCAAAAATCTCTTTATGGTCTTAAACAGGCTAGTAGAGTTTGGAAGTTTACTGTATATAGTACAAGTTTCTAGGCCGGATATTCAATACACTGTAAGTTTTTTAAGCAGGTTTAATAACAAACCGACTAGAAGACATTGGTTAGCTGCCAAACAAATTTTGCGTTATCTCAAAGGTACCGTTAATGCAAAATTAGTATTTAATAAGAATGCCGATTCTAAGCTTATTGGTTCTTGTGATGCCGATTGAGCAAACGATTGTGAAACAAGAAGATCCACTACAGGATACTTGTTCAGTATTCAAGGTGGAGCTATTTCTTGGGCCTCTAAACGACAACAAACTGTAGCACTGTCCACAACTGAAGCGGAATACATGTCGATGTCGTCTGCGTGTCAAGAAGCTATATGGTTAAAGAACCTGTATAAAGAACTGTTCCGCCGAGATTCAAATCCAATTATTATTCATTCAGATAATAAAGGTGCAATATGCTTGAGTGACAAAGCTGCATATCAACCTCGCACCAAGCATATTGATATAAGATACCACTTTTTAAGGGAGAAAGTTGATAGTGGTTTATTGCAATTTAATTATCTGAGCACGCAGGAAATGGTTGCTGATTTCCTCACAAAAGGCGTGTCTACAAACAAATACAAATTATGTTTTGCAAGTGCTGGTTTACAAATGTAGATCAAGTGGAGATGCTGGAATCAGTTATATCAAGTGATCTACATCTCATATTAATAGATCTAGTTTGTGTAATATTAAATAAACAGTCGTTGTTGTTTTACTAAAAAAATAATAAATGTCATTACAACACATATTCATATATTATAATATATCTTATTACACATTCGAAGTACTAATCTAAACATACAAATTTTACCATGCATTGTAAATGTACGAGGCTTTAACAGGGTGTAACTTTGTAAGGGGTGGTGCTATTTAAAATCTATTTACAGATTTGGGCTCCCTAGAAAAATTTAATATTAGTTGATACCAAACAAGATATGTTTATCTTAAAAGAAACAAAAATAATCTTTTATATGTTCGCGAGAAGGCATGTGTGTAAAACGGTAAGGGGTGGTCGGATTTTAAATCTGTTTGCAGATTCAGATTCTGCGTAAAATTGTAGACTAATTTGATGTGTTACATGGCTGAAAAATTTATAAAGACGGTCAGAAATTGCTGCTGGTAAAAAATCTAAAAATTGGGGTACTGTTTTAGGAGTGATACTATCTAAAAAATTCCTTGAAATTCAGGTAGCTGAGAAAAATTTAATATTAACTGACACCAAACAAGATAGATTTATCTCGAAAGAAAGTATGATATGACATTTAGGTTACGGTGGCGGTGTTGGTAATGATAGATGTGATGTTAGGAAAAATGATAACATCGTTAATGAGTTTTTCAATAAAAAGCGATTAGCGTTAATGAGTTTTCCAATTAAAAAGCGATTAGTGCTAATGGGTTTTTAATGAAAAACCCATAAAAAAGCGATTAGTGCTAATGGGTTTTTAATGAGAAAACCCATTAAAAAGCGATTAGCGGCGGCGGTGACGCTGTCCTCGGATCGGCTATTTTCACTACTTATATATATATATATATATATATATATATATATATACAGTTTGAGAAGTGTAAAACTCTTCGGAACTCTTCGGAAGGCTTCGAAATTGGCTTGTGAGGCCGAGTAACTTGAATAACGATAGTTAGAAAATATTTACAGTTTGAAGAGGTTCAGACATCTTCGGCGGTTTTCGGAACTCTTCGGAAGAATTCGTGATTTACTGGTGGGACAACGTGAGAGTACAAGAATTATGATATGAATATAAAAACTATAAATTGAACATATATACAAGAATAGAGGGGTTCAGACGTCTTCGGCGGTCTTCGGAAGGCTTCATGTTTTACTTGTGATGCAGCGTGAGAACATAAAGAATTATGGTATGAATGTATGTACAACTTGGAGTAGTTCGGAAGTCTTCGGTGATCTTCGGAAGACGTCGTGGTAGTGGTGCCTTAGGCCTCGTCGTCGTTGAACTCTACGGGGTTGCTGTCCCGAAACTAGAGTCGACAGACGCAATCGGTGTCATCACAACAAACGACTTCTCAGCGGTGGGTGGAACGGAGCTTACCGCACATAGTGGCGTATCCCTGGTACAGCGTCACTGTCGGAGAATAAGCAGGCTATGGGGAGCACTGCTCGCTGAAGTTTTAGCAGGCTATGGAGAGCGCTGCCAGTTGATTCTTTAGGCTATGGGGAGCACTCACGAATGTCTTTTGGAGAATTTGTGATTGTATTTATACACAGCCATTTCGTATGCTGCCTGTGTTGAAAAACGTTTATGATGTCTTTAACCAATGGAATTGTGTGCATCAATTTTCGAGTGTAAAAGAATATTCAAATTTTTGGGTAGCACAAAAAATGAGTTAGAAATTATCGCGATTCTCTAGTTTGTTCTGTGTTCATCTCGTGCATTTTAATATATTCAACATGCTGGTTAAGGGTTTTTCACCTGAAAACTGTATGCACACTAGAAAAGCTTTTACATAGTTCGTAGTTTGTAATAGTGATAATACGAAAACTCTCAATTTTGTTTCTAGATTTTGCGGGTAAGGTGAAATGTCGAAACTGTCCTTTCTGAAAAATATAGCTTTTAGCGCCCTAGTATTCTTAGCGAAGTGCAGTATAATATAAACTAACTTCTAATTTTCTACTATTTGTATACTGCGTTGCATTTATATAAGTTTGTCATCTACGGAAAATACTTTTGTTTCACTCTATCTAGATTCTAACTACAGGTGGTCTTCGGAATGAGTGAAGTTCAAGTGTACTCAAATTTTGTAGTTAAGAGCAGAGACATTCGTAATGGGTCATTAACGGTAACGGAATGAGTTTACACATGTCGCTGCTCCATGTTTGTAGCGATCCAACGCAATCTCTGTCATTACTAAAGCCGAGAGTGCTCGTTAACTGCGTTGGTCTATTCTCTTCGTAGCGACTGTCAACTATGCTGGCAACTTTGAACTCCGATATTTAATCACCCTCCCTCAAATTCCAGATACTTGAACTAGTAATTGTAATGTCACTCATTCTAAAACCCAGAAATGTTTAGTAGTTCAATTCCACGTCCCGTTTAATGGGATTAAGAACGTTAAAATTCCAAACTGGAAGACATTTAAAATTTAACTTAAATTAGTATCTCTGCAATATGGCTCCTTATTTTTACGTGACCTTTCATCTAATTTGGCTTTCAGTTTTATAAATCATTAAAAATATTTGCGGCATTAAAAAGCAGTTTAATTTTATTACTTTCCACAAAGTGTATGTAAATTAACGAACCTGACGCACCGCACCGTTACAAACTTCCAGAAGTCACTGTGGTTTGTTTGAATGAGAAATGAGAAAATTAGAAAAATAATAAGACATTGCGGCATTAACCAGAACTGTGTACATAGAAAACGTGAAGAAGGGGCGCGTTAACGGCGCTTTTCAGAAGGTTTGGTGAATATTGGGGCAGGTGATTGCTATTCTTGCAGAATAGAGAGGTCATTATTCGGCAGTTTGTTACTGTAATGTATTCTGATGAGTTTAATGTTGTTAGGCTGCTGTTTTAGGACGCGGGTATTGCCCTTATCCTTATCGACATTTCCGGAAAACTTCTTAACGACCATTTGAACGAAGACTTTTGGAGAATAAACGAACAAACGACATATGGTGCCATTTCAGAAACCTTTGTTTGTTGCTATTACTTTTTGACCTTCCCATTTTCGGCATGTGCGTCTACCGTCTATACTGATGTAACAGCCGCTCTTTATTTAGAAATCGCTACTTTAACGTCAGATTAGATTAGCTGCCATCGCACAATTCCAAAACCTACCCCTATCAATTATGCACGAGTGTGTTTCAGCGCGTTAAGTCTTTGTTCGCCGCTTTAACTGAAACTTAGATTATTTGTACGATGTAGATTCGTTTAAAATGGATCTCAAATGAATGATTTCTTATACTTTAAATAACGTCAGTGAAAATTTAGCATTTATTGAACTTTGCAATTGTTACATTCGTATTTTCCAGTCTTTCAATTCGACTAAACCGACGTAAGAGATTTATTTAATATACGTCGAAGCATTTCACATATGGTGCGTTTAGGATAAATCAATAGTTAACTATTTTGGTGCAAAATATTTTAGCAATAAAGCTACTAATGTTTTAAATAAATTGTTTCTACTATTGTTCCGTTTTAATACTAAATAAGCGTTATAATATTAAATTTATAGTTTATAGTAAACATTCAATCCCCACTGTATACAGTTTATAATTTACTTTTATCGCTATTTTGACCTGCAGCAAAGCCTACGTTTATAGCTACAACTTGTTTTTCCGTGACCCTGTCTGTCAGTGAAGTTGTTTATCTATCACGTCTGGATTTTTAATATTTCACGTTTGACGCGAATATGCTACATCTATAAACAAATGACGCATGCAAGCTTTAGTACTATTTTAATTACTAATTTGCGTTCACCTTCTTAACCTATTGCAGTTAACAGCATTTGTTCTACAATGTAAGAAGAATTAATTACAAGTATCTGAAAATAAGTATCCTGTCGACACGTTTCGCCCTAATTGGGGCTTATCAGGACAGGAGTTGCAAAGTTGTAATATTTAACACATACACCTTATGGGAAGTACAACATCCACTGCTCACAGGTTTTGCCTTGGTGTTGTTTCACCTGACGCGCAGGTTTTGGCAACATTCAACACGGAAGAAATCAGGCTAAACTGCGCTTTTCCATAACCAAAAACAATATTTATGTAAAAGAAATAAATTTAGTGAGTCTTAGATTAACACAAAGTAAAAAAATTAATGGAAATTGACTGAAAATAAGCATCCTGTCCATGAATTTCGCCCTAATTAGAGCTCATCAGAAGAGGAGTAGGTAATGCTGTACTTCCCATAAGGTGTATGTGTATTATAACCTTAATGTGCCATTGGTTTTAAATTTCAGCATTGAAATAATCGATTTCTTCAAATAGTTTTCATGCTTTTTGTATTTAACAATAGATTCTAGAGCTTTCCTGAAGAAAAAAATAAAATTTTTGAAAGCTTGAATTCGTCAATGAGTTCTTGACTTGTCCTAATTGACTACAACCCCGATATTTACTTCATACTATTTATATATATATATATATATATATATATATATATATATATATTGCTGTGTATGAGTAACCCCATTCGTTAGACGCCAAATGCTGTGAAGTTATATAGCTCACTTCCTCAGTTTGCTTACCTTTTTTAATTCCTGACCTGGATATCAGAAAACACCGCTTCTCAACACAACATACGCATAATCTCAAACTTCGATTCAAAACTTTGCTTTCTCGACTATTTCAGTTAGTAGAACATTAAAAAGACTTGTAAATACTCCCTGTATGTTTGTTAAGCATTATTCTTAATCTTTTTTGGGAATTAAACCACTTATAGTTTTTAAAATCATCTTTGATTTGCCAACATACATGGGACTCCAGTCACAAAATGGGAGGACGCAAAATTTATCGACAAAGAAGAAAACCACCAAAAACGCAAAATCAAAGAAGCTGCTTATATAACCCTACATAAAAATAACTGCGTTGCGAACGAATCCGTAACTTTCAGTAAACAATGGATTCCATTACTAAAAGAAATAATAAAAGAAAAAACAAATGAAAATCAAATGCCCACAATATCTAGGTAGCATTGCAAGTTTTTCCTGGGTTTTCCTTGCGATATTAACATGAAATATAGGCTAGATACATGATTTCTATTTATTCATACAATAACTAATTACATAACAATAAGCATATCAACAACCCCTGTAAAACAGCATTGGTATCTGACAAGTGTAAACCCGCAATAGGGTCACCTCAAAACCATATACAATCTCCGTTGAACAGTATTGGTATCTGACAAGTGTAAACCCGCCATAGGGTCGCCTTAGAACCATGTTAAAATCTACCAAAGAGGTAGCCTAAATCATAATGATTTTCCCCCTCAAAATAAATATAAAAAACGACTGCTTAAGCCTTACGGTAACGCAATCGCACACCTCTTTAATATCAACGTCTCAATTGTATAAATAGAAACATGTTAAAAAATGTTTTCCAATCCACAAATTATTGAATTTATATAAAATTAACCAATAAAAATTAATAAGCTGATTTCACGTTAAGCATATTGGCTACCTAAAAAAAGTCGATCCCAGGCCGTAACACAAATCAAAGGCAATCATTCTTTTAAACTTTAAAAATTTTTGCTTAGTGTACTCAAACCAAATATTTTGAACATCAATAAATCAAAGTCACCTTCAATTTATGTCATAAATGTCAAACTTGAAGTTTTGATTATTTTGACAACGATCCTAGGTCATGGATCGAAACGTAAATAAAGATGATTTTAAAAACTATGAGCGGTTTAATTTCCAAAAAAGATTAAGAAGAACATTAAAAAGACTGTCCATCTCTGATAGATTAGTGTATTTAACTTTTAATAAGGTTTCGAAATTACAAGTATTCACAAATAATATAACAAATTATAGAAAACTAAAATTTTTTACAGTAATAGATCACTTAAAGCAAATAAAAGGGGCAAAGTTTTAACTTACGTCAAGTACGTATAACGTCTGAATATACTCACACAACCGGTTTTACTCCTTTAAAAATATCTTGTTTCTCCCCAGTACGTGTAAATTGCTCTTTGTTGTACAAATAATAAATTTCGTAAATGAAAATAGTGAAATTCACGTTTAAATTGAATAAACATAAAAGCCACGACTTCTTACAATTAAGAACGATCAAATTTCAAAACACTATGCTAACTGCCGATTTAAATATTGTTACGGTTTCTTATAATAAATCACACTGCTTAGCAGCTATTTTAACCTTTTACTCTCTGGCACCTTGAAACAACTCCAGATTCGCCAGCTGTTCAACACTATATACCCCAAGCAATACATATATTAATTCTCTATAAAGAAAGGTTTCCTCTTCATATAAATTACCACTGAAACTTGCTTTCCAACGTGATTGTTTAACTGTAATTAAATTATAGTAGATTACCGCTAGTGCTAAGCCGAGAAAGCTAATAAAGTGATCAAATAAAATCAAATAAAATCGAATTGAAACCCTAAAAATAATCCCTCAATACTTAATCTAATTCAAAAAGTATCAGCCTACTTACAATTTTTGAAAATTAGCAAACATTAACTAATTTAAAACACTTTATGAAAGTCTTAGATACTTTAAGCTTTGCACCGAACTTTATCTGTTTTACTCTCAATAATATCATTTGTCAACAGAATAGAAATAATATCATAAAACCACACTTGTATTTATAACTTAAACCCAAACTCATAAAACCCATAACATGAATAAAGAAATTTTCTATTCTCCAAGAATATCAATCATGCCAAATATCATGTAGCCCATTCCAATAGTAATAGTTTCTATCCACGACAAAGTACTTGATTCGTTTAGTGCACTCAACAATGCGAAAATCGAATTTATTAACCGAACGTAAACTCCAACCCTTCAAACTACTTTCTGTTACATACGTAACTTCTATATACAAATGTTTCTTCATTAATTGAATATTTACTTCGATTTGGCTTATCACTGCAAATGTTAATTTTATTGAAGGAATTATGAAAACTTAAATAAAATTACGTGTCTACATGCATGTGGCGGTTTAGAGTAATATTAAAAGCAATTTTCAGTAAAATTAGCGATTTTTTTTGTAAAAGTTTCACTTGGTAATAAGCGAATAATAACAGTAAAATATTCATCCAATTAAATAATATAAAATGTAGTTCTATATACCGAGTGCTTTTAAGAAAATTCAAGCATTTATTATGATGGCTAACACTAACACTCCTAAGCGTGAAGGTACAAAAGTTGATTCGAAACTAAATCGTAATTTTATAGATGGCCACCTGATGGCGGTTTTATCATACTCTTGCCATCACACAAAGTTTTCTTTGAACTTATATCAGTAATAGCTGCGATTGCTTAATAAATTGTTGGATTTTTCTTTTCCTTGTAAAGCAATAAGTTATTGCTTTGTTTGTAGCTATACAAATATTACATCGATTTGTATAGGTAAATTCGCTTTTATTATTTTTTTTATAAAAACTTATTTACAGATACATCTTAAGTCATTTTGTTAGAGGCATAATTCTAATTTATAATAATTTATATTAAAAAGCATGAACTTTTATTGAAAACACCCGGTATACACCATTTTACTCTATATTATTCAAATGATGGATGTTTCATTGGTGTTATTTGTTTTTGTTTATTTTACTGAAAATTACATTCAATTTTACTCTAAATCATTTTATATAAGAGGCCACGTACTTATTTATTATCGAATTCAATAAAAATTAACATTCGCGCTGATAAGCCGTAATATAGAAATAAATTTCTATTTATGAGGAAACATTTGGGTAGATTGGTATTTTGAATAGTTGGATTTTACGATTGGTAAATAAAATCGAGTCAGATACCTTGTTATTATTGTTGGTGGTGGGCTATGTGATTTTTAGCAGTCATTTACTTTTATAGAATAGGAATTTTTTCTGAACAATGGTATTCTTCTAAATTTGGGTTATAGATTATAAATACGACGAAAGGGGATTCCTGATGTTCTGTTGACCAATGTAGTTTTTTTTAGAATAAAACTGATTAATCTAATTAGATTAAACGCCGACATTCTCGTAAATATTACATCACCCGGGTGCGTCATGTTTTGAAATAAAACTGGAATCGAATGAAAAAATGCGACCTAATTACAATTTTTATATATACACCGGAACCGAATTAGAACGATTCATTCATTTTACGAGATTGACCATGTAAATTTGAGTAAAGATTTCAATATTTCACATTAAAAATTCATTCGTTATATGACATCATACATGTAAGAATGAAGCAATGTTGTACGCTATAAATTATTATACGACATGAAACTTTCTTGTACGTTATGAGTAGCTTGAAATCTATTTCATTGTTGTTCCACAAATAACATAGAAGTTATCAGGCGTAATTATTTGATGTAGTATAAGGAAGATATATCACAATTAATGATTTTAATCAATCAACAATAAATGCACTTTTGTAAACTATACTATTTTGGGCACTGTATGTTGTTGTATTGGACAAACTAGTGTTCTATCCGCGTTTATGTCTTGTATATATTGCTGAGAAAAAGACGCCATCTTGGTCAGTGACAGCAAAATCTTTATTTGCAGTGATTAATTATAAAAACGTAAACTTTTATTATAAACGTTTTATGTATGAGGCTACGTTTTGTATCAACTAACTGGATGCATATTTTATGCATATCCTTTAACCGATATCTAGGTAAAAATTTCTTTAGAAGCAATACCTAATACAAAAACTGTGAGGAAATAGTCACGAATGCGTTAATTAATTCATTGAGTAAATGCCAACTTTACCACGATAACGAGGCTATCGAAACAAATTTGCTATTTATGAAGGAAAATCTTCGGTTGGATTCAAAATTAAACGAATGGAATTTGCGTATTGCAAATGAAGTCAATCTTGCATTAATTAGAGCGCTCGATAAGTGAAATGTTGTTGTGAATTGAAACAATTTTTATTGTTTTGGAGTACGTGCCTCTTTGCGGGTTTTAATACTTTGTTAGAATGGACTTTCCAGTGGTTGTTTATAATCGGAATTAGACGTTATATATAGGACTAGAATTACTTTGAACGGATTATTCCTGTTCTGAGGACTTCCGAAGCAATTTAAAATACTGTACTTAATAAAATTTAGTGCAAGTACAAATATTGTAATTAAAAATGTTTGCAGTTAATTTGTTTTTTTCGGCGATTTTGGGAAATCATAAGTAAACCTGCATATTTTAAATTAATGGAGGTAATGGAGTTGTTTTACGGCTTCAATTATTACTTTAAATATTCCTTCAATTATTACTTCTAATAGTACTTTAAATATTTCTTCAAATATTAGTTACACTCAAATACTAGTTCACACTTCATTAAAATCTATTTGATTTAATTCTAATGAGATTGAATTCGTTTCAAATTGCCTTTCTTTGACTTAGATCTGGCAAAGGTTTTAAATAATTTTATTCAAGCAGCATTTCTATTTAAAGAAGTTTATGCTCAAAGTTTAAGCATTAAGAAATTCTTGGGTCTGGAATTAACTCAATGCTCGTGAATTTAAAGGTCATACTAGTTTTTAAGATTTGTGTTTTTGTAAAGGTCTTTATGAAAATATTTAAATAAGCGTTTAGTATTTAATAATTTTACTGTGAGAAGTTGTAGCCTTAAGATTCAATTAATTTAAATATTCATTTAGGAAATTCTTTATAACAAAGGGCAATTTACACGTATCTTTGTAAAATATTTATTTTGTAAGATGTAAGTACGGTAGAGAAAGTACTTTGACATTGGAGTTTCCGTGTAACTTTATTCTGAGTGTAGGTTGAATCTTTGGTTATTATTTTTTTTTTGTACATTTATGTGATTCATACTAACAAATTTTCATTTTTGTCTGTATTTTTATTATCTGTAGATATTTGTACTCTATAACTTTTAGCAAAGGTTAATATGCTATTTTATTCTAGTAGGATCGTGTTTATGTTCTACCAACTGATATTAATTGAGGAAGTGGTTTCTTAAATTTCAATTTAGGATTATGCGTCTGTTGTATAGGGAAGTTTACTTCAATATCACATCAATATACTAATCATAATTTTTTCAGTGCGATTTGGGTTGTGCGTTTTCTTGTTTCGTTCGTTAGGCCGCCTCAATCTCCGACTATGTTAGTATGGCATTCATTTTCTATTACCGTAATTCGGGTAAATATTCCATTACTGATTTTTTTCTTTTTTTCTGCGCCTCTCGTCTTATATGTAACAGTTTCGTAGACTTTTTTTCGCATTTGATAACTTCTTTCTCTATATTCTCTAGCGACGTTTTGCCCCTTTTCAGAGTGCGAATAAGTATGGCCTATTGAAGTAGAGTGGGATTGTGTGACTATGATTCTGCTCACTCTAGGGTATTTGTTTCTCCTTCTTGTTTTTTTAAAGCTGCGTTTCCTAGGAATATAAGTCGATGGGGGGTTTCCGTTGTTTTCCATTACGAGGAGTAGAAGTATCTATCAAGGGGTATTAACAACAAGGAAGGGACTGCTGCCCCAGTTAGTCGTCTATAACTGTAAACAGGGTAATCCTTTAATTTTTCATACTTATTTTAGAGCATTATATGTAGCATTCATTAAGTTTAATGAAAACTCATTAATCACAAAATTATTTAGAAAATTAGATACGCGTTTTAACCATCATCATTAGTGGCAAAACATATTTAAAGAAATTGTAATGAAGAGGCTTAGGAATATTCCTGAGGATATTCTCCTTACCACGGAGGTTATAATGCATTTTTTCACTAGACCAACTCGTAATATTGCTTTAAACAATTGAGGATATTGTTTGCGCAAAAGTAAATTCACTTTCCTTAAAAGCTTTTGGGTGACCGTTTGATGTTCAAAATTGTACATTTTCACGAAATTGATGGCAAGGTGAAATTCAGAAACACATCAACTAAAAAAACTTTGCAAGAAAACTGACAAAACGTTAATTATTGACGTGATGAATATATGAATATGCTACTTCTTGCAAACCAAGTTGGACCTCGTATGCGCTCTCGTACTAATGAAAAGCTATACAGATGCAATTTATGTACTTATCCTGCGTTTAATAAAAGCAATTTAGAACTATATATGCAATCTCAAACTAACGACAAACCATTCAAATACCAAATATGTGAATTCTTCTTCTCTGAAAGCGGTTTAGGAAAGACATGCGATCGCATACAAATGACGAATATTCGAATGCAATTTTTGTTTTGACTCTGTAACTTAAAAACAGTTTTTACAACGGAATATGCGCCGAGCACACACTCACATTTAAATGTAAAGTATGCAGTTATTCTACTTGTCAGAAAGACAATTGATTGACGTATATGCTCTCATACTAATAAAATACCATGTATACGAAATTCATATGGATACGCTTCAGTTAACAATATTTTAAAAGTTCATAGGCGATTGCATACTAAAGGCCATTCAAATGCCAAATATGTGATTACGTCACGTCTAAAATAGGAAACAATTTAAACCGATATATACGTTCTCATATTAGTACGAAACCATTTGTATGCAATTCGTGTTGTTATTTAGCATCCTAGAAAGATATTTAATGATGCACATGCGATCACAAACTAGTGAAAACCATTCAGATGCCTAATATGTAATCATGCCACTGTTCGTAAAACCAATTTGGGATTTCATAGTCATGAGTGATCATACGTATGTAATTTATGTGGTTATTTTGCAAATATGTAATTATGTCTTTTTTTATTACGTTATCAGCTGGGCGTTAAATTATAACGTTAACTTTGGGCGACATTTATTACGCCCTAAATGTGGTCGCAAAATATTTCCG
The DNA here is from genome assembly GCA_036346225.1 of Platerodrilus igneus. Classification (NCBI taxonomy): domain Eukaryota; kingdom Metazoa; phylum Arthropoda; class Insecta; order Coleoptera; family Lycidae; genus Platerodrilus; species Platerodrilus igneus. Next base: position 2,504,590 of record JARFIW010001179.1, on the reverse strand, counting down.
TCAAACTGCAGAGTTACGTACCAGAAAGCAATTAAAAAATACGCAAAAGGACTACCTTACTTAATAGCTCCTCGCTTCCAGCCGAAAATTACCGCTGACGTCTTCAAGGTGTGGCTTGGTGAGGTCTATTTCTTATGTTTGGTACAGATTTTGGCAGCAAAGTATGTTGAACTTTATTGACCAGATACTTGTGGGGGTTAGATACGAAATAGATAAGAGATTTTCCTGGTACGAGTACTTGCGTATAATAAATACATCGATATCGTACGGTAGTTGACGGTAAAGTTCCGTTTAAAAAACGCCATTCTCATGAATTCGTTGTTGTCCCCACCAAGAAACATTTCTCATTGGGTAAGCGCGATAACCACACTTTCTTTTGGCCTAGGAAAATGCGTGCTTAAACGAATACGTCGATACATTTCAGGTTCTTGATCTCACTTTGCATGAATCCAGAAACCACAAACTTTACATGTAGTAACGTAATTAAATTAATGATCGAAAAAAAATGTTTTCCTTTTTAGGATTATAAAATTTCCTATTCCTAATATTAAAGCGAAAGCTTTGTGCAGCTAAAAGGCGTAACATTTTATAGAAACTATTTGGGACTTTATTACATTTTTGTATGAATGAAGTAGCTTTATAATGCAATTCATATTGTTACTGTGCATTTCAGATAAGCTATTTAAACCCGTTATACGATCGAAATCTAAGATAGGACATTTAAATGCCAAATTTTTGATTATGCCGTTTCTTGAACAACTAATTTGGAACGTCATATGCGTTGGCATATAAATAATTGTCCATTAGTGTGAAATTTATGTGTTTACACAACAACTTCAAGAATTCAGTTAACACATATTCACTACCATACCATGGAAACGGTAGTCGAACATTATTTATGTGACATACGAGAAGAGCCGTTTGATTTAAGTAATTTGTAGTTGTACTTAGCTTATAATATAATTATAATTAGTATGGGATGGAAAAATTAGAAAGGATGGTATGAATTCTAAAGGACAAATCTTGACAGTGCTTTTGTACCACTAGATCGAATTTTTAAAAAATTACTTACGACTTTAAGTAAATACAGCTTTTATATGTAAAACTGAGGGTTTGAAAAGATACCAAGGAACGAGTTCTAAGAGCTTAACTGCTACTGTCGAACAAAATTGTTTAATTTTTAATGAAGAATCAATTGACACATAATTAATCACAAATTGCAGCCTGCATCTTTGATGTAGAAAGTTCATCTAAAACATAAAAATTTCTTTATTGCTAATTGGAAGTTTTCCAAGCTTTTATACTACAAGATGTTTTCCAATACTTAGGAAGTAATACATTTTATAGTTGTATCTGAAAATCTTTGTTCGCAAATATATAGTGCAGCATTAGTAAAAACTTCTGGCATGAGCATTGTGGATGCTCTTTTATATTTCTAAAATTTCCTGGAGTTCTTATAAGGAATTTCTGTTATCATTATTCTTGTGTTGCACCCTGGGAAATCCGTGGATATAAACGACGCGTTCTTTATCTCCACGCGACCACTATTTGAGTTTATATCCTGGTCATTAATATCCAAGATTTACTTGCAGTGTTTGAATTGCAGACACGCACAGAGTGTACTTTAAACATAATTTTTGCTAAATGTGTATCATTTTTTGTATTTGATACACTTGGAAATGAAACTCTGTATTGATCTCTTTTTAAGTATTTTTGTGCATTTTTTAGGGTTTATATCACGTTTATTAAAAACATTCAAAATATTCACGAGGCAAAAAGTGTAAAACATTGGAAAGTGTTTGAGAGGTGTTGCAATTTTAGAGTACGGTAAACCACTTTAGGTATACCGAAGTATTTTGGGTTGGTATTGAATAATTTTTATAGCATACGTTGTTTTTATTTTTTATTCATTGCCAGGTAGATGTAGACCTAGATCAGATTAGTGATAGATGCAGATGGTGCAAATTTCAGGGAAATGTGTAGGTTAGTTCAGAATAGGAAACAATGATGGTACGCGTCTATCCAGTTCCAGGACTGAAGACCTAATGATGATGCCAGTTACTAGGAGTTGAAAAATTAAATTGAAGAAATAGGGAAGTACCCATACTTGCTCGAAAAGTAGTTTTTTGTTTGAGTATTTCTTTTCTATAGAAGATTGCAAAATTTTTAAATAGAAAACAAAACATATTCTTTAAATAAAAATAACTAATAATTTATTACTGATTTGTTAAAAGTACTTTATATATATATATATATATATATATATATATATATATATTGCTATAATTATAGGGTTGATTTAGGGGTAGGTTAAGTCATAGGTGTCGTAGAATAAACAAAAAAAAACTTCCAAATAACAAGAGCACATAATTACAGATATTATAAAAGTAAATAGGTTACTATACATATTGTTAGTTGAGCGCACACTGTATATAACAGTACAAGAGATTAAACGCATATCCAAGAGTAGTTACGAGCAAAGATAAGATTTAAAAATGTAACGAAATGCATCAAAATTAAATCAACGGAAAACTCATGTGAATTGGCAAGATAAATATTCAACAAGTGCGTTAAATATATCATCATATACGCAGGCAAAAATTATGCATTATTTTAATAAATTGTACGTTGAATAAAGTATTACATTTGTTCAAAAATCCAAGTTAACTAGAAAATAAACAAACACCAAATTTATTTCTGTTTAGATTAAAATAAGCAAATAACAATGATACGTGGTCTAATGAACGAAAATTCCTGGAATTTCTAAATTAAAGGTAATGTTATATAAATGAATACGTTACAACTTGAGCGCTCTTCAAAGTATTTGAACTACACAATTGGTAAACTTTCCGGAGTACACAGGAGATAAGAGAAATGATGTCGCCCAACACGTGAAAACAACGAATAGCAAACAAAGGGGCAAGGCCTATAAATACGATAACAATTGAGCAACAAGATTATACATTTGAAACTGGGCTGTCACGATACTCAAAAGTGCTAAATTATTCACGTAACCAGTTAAACGAAAGTAAAGTGAAAATCATTTTTATAAAAGTGTAAAAATTGTGTAAGTAAGCCGATCTATTATAGACGGCTCTGGAGACGACTCTGGAGATTACCTCCTGTTAAATTAATTTGGTAATCACTGACATGCTAAATGTTCTATTACTATTTTGTTAATTACGGAGATGGAAAATCTTTTATTTGATTAACTTATGGATATTTGAATAACGATTTGGATAGTATTTTGGTTTTGATGTCGACTTCCAAATTCGACTCTAAACATTCAGACTGGATACGAAAACTCTTGGGGATGCAGAGAAACTACTGAACCACTCCAGGTTAGATATTTTGATATAATATATTTCTGTAAACTGTTTAATTCAATAATGTAAGAGGCAACAAAACCGGGGTTTCTTTGATAAATATATGAAAGGCAATAGGCATTTTGAAACGTTTCAAAAGGTCTCTAAAATATAACAAAAGGCTCGTTTTGCTGGCTTCAATTTCTTAAATCTGGCATATGTAAATATTCTGAAAAAGGGGAAGATTTTAAAAAGGTTGTAAATATTTTATCATTATATTGTGTATTGTGGAATTGCTTTATTTAATTGAATCAACTAGTTGAGGAAAATTGAATCTATAACTTAACATTTTACAAGTGCTTAATTAATAAAAAGGGGATAACACAGCATTTTATGGTCTGTCCAAACGTAGGGGCTAAATATAAAAAATATCATAGCGTTTTATGCCGCCCAAAATAGTGGGGCGAAAATTAACACAGCATTTTATGACATGCCCAACCGTGGGGTGAAAATAACACAGCATTTTATGATGCCCATCCTAGGGGCTGGTGAAGTATCACAGCAAGACGTAATTGAAAATCATTAACAAGGGCCAAGCTTCAGTAGTATTAAGTATAACATCTTCTAAACAATTAGGCTAGATAGCTCAAGTGGTTAGAGCACTGATCCGGAGAATCAGAGGTTGCAGGGTTCAAATCCTGCTGTAGCCGTTCTTTTAGTGGTTTTCAATTACTAGTTCGATTTGAAATGGTAATTCAACTTTAAATACAAAAGTTGGGTTTTCATTTCATCTTAATAACTATTTATATATATATATATATATATATATATATATATATATATATATATACTGCGAGCTCCTCATCTAAAGCCTCACGACTGGGCACCCATTAATTACTGCGACCCTTCTGTTGGTGTTATGATGTGTACCTATTTTAAATACTACCTCTGCTTATAAAATTTTGCCACGGCTGTTCTGCTCCTTTCTGAAATAAACTATTGAAAGAAAAAAACATTCTGCTACGGTAAATAGCCTACATTTATTAGCAGTCTAAAATGAATATACACGCTAAAATCAAGAATTAGATTCCTCATTTATACAAGTTATATACACCCCTTTTTGAAATACTCCATAAACTGTATAATTCAAGATCAATATTTATCTTAGTAAAACATATCCAATTAATTTCAATACAACAAAAAAGGGTAATAGGGCTTCAAAGCATTTCTTATTCTAAACTTTTTTCATTACGAGCTCATTATTTCTAAGTCCCCCGCCTCTAAAAGCCTGCCACAATTCCCAAAATTTCTACAATACAGATATTTTCACGTACACAATTCTTAAAACCTCTCCACGCTCACACTTCTTCAAAAGCAACTCTTTAACGTATACATAATTCTAAGTATTCCTTCTAACCGAAACTTATTTTCACAACCTTTCTTCGAAACTCAAATTATAACTAACAACAATGTGCACGTACTAAATAGCTTCGCCGTATTTCAACTATCCCACTTCAATAACCTTGTCTATACATCCCAGGCTGACGAAAGTAAACGTTTAAACTACGCCCATCACCAACACGTATTATATCTTTTTCACTTCTACATATTCTTGCAAATCAAGTATCTCTCTCACCTTGTTTTCAACTTCGTTTGTAACGGACAACAGCTGCTGCCAACCTTGCTGTTGCTTATAGAGTTTACGTTCTTTACTGGAAGCTATTAATTTTATTTTAGCTCTGCTAATTGACGTCGGAACTAAACTACCTACAATTTGCGTTTGTTTGTTTCATTTCTTTGCCCCTATTTAATACAATACAAGGAAAACTACGAGGGTTAGAAACGTTCTAAAGCTTTTTAGAAATTACTCCTCCCAATTTGTTTGTAATTTAGTAATACTAGGAAACTAGCTTTTCCACATCACGTTCTAAAAGCTTTTAACAAATATATGACGCTAACTACTCTTATTCAATAAGAGGGTTTGAAATTTTTGTTTACAAATATGATATTAAATTCCATCATATGCACAGGATGTTTTTAATATGTCATACGCTATACTTTATGAGTATTTATATCTGAAGGATTATGAAAACTAGATTTAGCTTCCTGAAATTTTCTGTATAATTATTAAATTTTAAAACTATTGACTTTAAAAGCGTTTCAAAGTTATCTGTTGCACTTTCACATGCTGAATACCTAAATTAAATATCAAATTGAAAAATAATACCCTTTTAACCCTCAAATTTTCATTTAAAAGTAACGTGTATTATCATTCTTAACTGCACTAATTTAGTCCCACACACGAGGTATAATCCACCACAAAAGTGTCATTTTCAAGCTCTAGCCATTCTTTTTACAACAGTCATTTGGTATTAAAGTTTGACCCAGTAGTGTTCAAGAAATTGAGTTTAAAAGAGACACGACATTATTAAAAGTAAACATAAAGAGGTTATCATAAAATTATCTTTTGGAGCGAAGTTAAGTTTTGAAAATTAAAATGTTTTATCCATTTTCAGAGTGGTTCAGAATGGTTCGGAAACAATAAATACGTTAATAGAACAGCCACTTAATTACCTTTTACTAATAATATTAATTAAAAATAGGTTAGGGACATATCGAGGAGGAAGTCAGGACAAAACACAAGTGAACATAGAAATGTAACAAATTACTTTTTTTTTAAAGAAAATTATTTTCGCTAGTTTCAAGAAATTTTGTAGTTAAAAGAGATAAGCGTTTAAAATGTAAGTTGCTGAGAATTGTTTCATGAGGGCGAGGTGAATTTTATAGAAATACAATTGGGTATAATTTTGAAAAAGTTGAAAATAAAATACTTGAGGGTTGGTCAAATGGGTAAATAAACCGTTTTTGTATGATTTATTATACCTCTTATATTTGATTTTCCAATGCTCCACTGCTTCGGCCAGGAAGCGGGTTTTTTTACCCGGAAATTTCGAATTTTACCCGTACCTTGCTATTTCAATCAAGGTATGGATCTTTTACGTGCGTGACAACACACACACGGTACCACATTTTACCTCTCAACCGAACGAGGGCGTATTTTTGTGTAAAAATGCTCGCCTAACATTTTTCAAGCGGCCTATGTCGGGAATTGAACCCGATACCTTGTGATCAGCAGTCATACGCAAACTTGTCTGAACTACGCAGCCACCGATTTATTATACAACAAGATTAAGCGTTTGAACCAAGATCAGTAGTGTACTATTTTATACATATAAAATGTATGCTTCTTAAACGGAATATTGTGTTTGTTAGATTATTGTAAATTTATTTACTGTGCAGAGAGCGTCGTTAATAATATATTAAGTTATAAGAAAATAGGAAAGGCCTTATTTAAGTTGTAAGTAGTTCGAACAGTAATAATCAATACTAGTAATTAATTAATTTATTGGTCAGGTTATCAAAAATGAAATGCGGGCGTTTCCTTGTACAACCAGATTTCAAGAAAACAATAATTATGGACAAGAGAAGTGTAATATGATGCTTTCAAACTTTAATCGCTATAAATTAATAAAATTTTGTAATTGAGTTTCTGATGAGATTTTCTGTTTCCATAATTAGTGTAAATATCGTAGGTGGAAATACTTTGAAACACTTCTGTTTTAATTTCTTCAAAAAAAGGTCGCATGCGGCTAAGTCGGTAGAGCGTCATTCCTGCTAATAAGAAAACCTCAGTACGTCCGTTACTGCTCGTGCTACATAGCAGGTCGCGCCATTTTGTTCAAAAAGTGTTGTTTCAATCCGTTGATGGTGCTTGCAATACGAAAAAAAACTTTTCCAACATATCGACATAATGATCAGAGATCAAAGTGATTATGTTTCCAGCTTTCTTTTTGAATAATTTAGAGCTTTAACAGAGAAACCATATACCACACTACTACCTTGTTTGAATGCAGTGGTTTTTCGGAAAATTGTTATGGGCTATTGTATGAACACTTTTAACTTTGGACTTGGAAAAACGTTTAAATAGTGAAGTTTTACTTAAAGATGCCGTTTAAATCTTCTAAATCTGCCGACGGATCGATAAGATAGAATAAATGGCTAACGAAAATGGTAAACTCCACAAGAGGAAATAGCAAACCGGTGTTAGATTCGTGGATGCATGAAAGAGGGATAAGGGGTAGGAATAAAAGGAGCCAAACTAAAAGAAGAAGTGAGCATTACCTAACCAGTATTAAAAATGACGACAGGGGGTTAACTCCTTATCCAATAAAAGACGAAAATTACTAAACTCTGCTTTCCAATATTTACATGAAATACCACTATTTGTTGAATACCTAAAGCACGCCAATTTTTACTTTTTTAAACTTGATAAATCGAAAATTAGTTAAACACGCCCTCTCATTAAACTTAACAAACATAAATCAGAACTATTTGGAGCATTTAATAAACGGAGCCCTTGATAATCGTAAATTTTATATTACATAAAACAACAACAAAAAAATTATTTAAACAATTGGCAATGCTCCTAAAATCTTAAAATATAAATATTTTCTTACCTTCAGAACCGGTTGTGGATGGCGGTTGCAAATGGTTGTCTCCAAATTTATGAATAATTTAACAACCAAAAGAATTAAGTTAGAATTAGTAAATTTCTATGCACTCTATGTTATTAACAAGAAAAATACATTTTTATTTTCATAAATAACAAATTCCAAAGCTTAACGTTAACTTCTTGTAGGCTTTGATCATAAGTACATACCTACGCAGAATGGATTGAAGGACACCTTTGCTCGCTTCAGGCTCTTCCCGTCACTTACCTCTTTCACCTCCCACTTCTACCACCTCTCACCTACTTTACCTCCCATCTCCCACAACCCGCCTGCCACGTCTCATACCCCGCCTCTCGTGTTCAGAACTCTTTAGGAAATATTTTTATGCTAATCGTTCGGTTATTAAAATCTTTTTTTTGTGCATTTATGTAACAGAACTCATAGAAGTATTGTAAAGCTCTTTGTTTTATGTAATCTGACAATGGAGGAGCGAAATAATCTTGTAAGACAGAGTGATTTGCAACATGAACTAGCAAATCACTTTTTCTGGGGGCATATTTTTGCGTTAACTGGCCAATTCTGGCAACTAGAAACGTTTTGCCGAAAACCAAAATATGTTTTATACGATTTCACTGATACCAGATCTCGGTGGCGTCGCTCTACAACTACACCTACGAACCGCATTGATGGCATTTGCGTACTTTTAAGATTTCATGGGAACAATTTTTATTTTTTTGTGAATAGCGTGGGGAAGCTATTGTAGTCCTGAACAAATTTGTAACACGCTGATCTCGAGAACGACAAATAGAATATGAATTCAGAAATTTAAAGACTAGACCCGAAAAAGGTCGTTCAAAAATTAAGAATTGGGATAGGAGTAACGAGCATAGAAAAGAAAAAGAAAGAAGATATGAAAAACAAAAAAATAATCCAGACAGGAAGGTAGCGGTCGGAATTAAAAACTGCTCGGCCTTTGGCTAGCGGCCAACGGTGGAGTGACCTGGGCACTGAAAGGAAACTATAATTCTTAAGGTGCTAAGAATTATCACAGTAACGCAGCTGGCTTCGCTATCCCAATGCGAAGCGTAATCTAAAAAAAAATCTTGTTACTATATTGATACTAATAGCCCAAAATGAAATAAAGTAGATGCAGTAAAAACAATAATTTGGCCACAAAACTTGAAAAATTAATAACTAAAAGACTACTTTAGTTAGTTTAAAAGGAAGTTGTATACTAGGATATGCAGCAGAGCTCAACGGTTGATTTTGAAGTGATGCCTTGGATCATTCGTTGGTATTTTACGTGCTAATTAATACCTATAGTTATTATAAATTACATTTTGGAGAAACATAAAAAAGCAGAAATCAAAGAAAACTGCAGTTTTTATGTCACTCGATGATGTGTCAATGAACAAAAAAAAATTACAACTCCAAAGACAACACATTTAAATCACCATCATAAGCATAAAATAGCAGCAATAAGCGATCCTTAAATAATACCATATTAATAATAAATGTCATCTCGCATAAAGATAATCTTTTTTGTTAAGCTCTAGTTAAAGTATAGGCATTATCAAATTGGTATAGATATCTTGTTTCCGACAGTTAATTACATTCACTCACCACTACCTGTCAGATCTCTAGGTAGGAACGAATTGAAAGCTCGAGGACATGGCTCTAGGATAGATCTGCATTATCTATAGTACCTGTTTCGACCGGGGATTAGCGAAGCAACCTACTTCAATCGATACCAGTGACTCCTGACAAGAAGCTGCAGATGCCAAAGTAACGTTGTTGCTGGACGTTAATCACCCATTCCGCATTGAAGATACCGATAGGAAATCGAGTAGCAGTTAACTGTCTTCCAGATCCGACAAGCGGTAACATTGTGAACAGTGAAAAAAAAGAAGGTAATTTTAGCGATTCCTTCTAAAAGGTAGTACAAAAGTACAAACAAGGACGATTACTAACTGATGGAAAACTAGCTACAAAAGCACTTTCGCAAAGATTACGAGCAAACGGTATCAAGTCAAAAAACAATAAACTTAAATCCTCGCATCGGTTTGATGGCGATAAAACCAGGTCGCCGTGTCTGGTATCGATGTAAATATCAACAGCGAGAACCAAATTGTGGTTGTAACGTTTCTATTTTCCTCACGCTTAAAAATTGCAAAGAGTACTTTTCAAGTCGTTTTATACGCGACTTGCTCTGTATTATATTCTGATGTTTCCTATCAAGTCGAATTTATAAGTTAATGCTCATTGCGAAACAAATGTTGGCTTTGATAGTTGAATTTATCGAAAACTAAGTACGTGAACTTGAAGCGAGATGCTACATTTCCAGCTGTTTTAGCTGTTGTTGTTTCATTAAACAGTGATAATACTAGATAAGCAGCATTTTGCGCATGTTCTTTTCGTTCCAGGCTTGCGTTGCTAGAATTGTCGTCCGAATCCGACCGTTACTCGTTACCCTTAATCTAAGCAACATGGGAATGAAGATAGCCACAAACAACTTGAGATTTACGCTCTAAAATATATTTGTATGGGTGTCTCAGTGGACGAACACAGCAAGTTGGAATAGTTAATTCAAAATGGTTAATAATTTTGATTTAATTTAAATACATCTAATTTTTCCGTTTTACAATGTAACAAAGTTTAAACAACAACCACGTTTTTATTGCCACGTTTTGACCACGTCTTTATAATGGTGTTAAATAGCAGGGTTTTTCATAACGATATATGTACGGCAACTTTTTAATAGCTATAATAAATAATTACGCTTAATTACTATGTTCAACTTTCAACTAGTCATTGTTCTTTTTTCTAACATCTTTGGATACAACATAAGAGTCCATATGCAGCAATTTCTTTTCAAGTCCGAGATATGATGGTTCCCTTTATAACAAACCGTAGTCCGTTTGATGTGACTCGAAGAAATCCCATTACGAAACTGGTTATGAAAATTCGGTGTAGTATCTTCCGTTCGACATTTACAGAGGCGAGGCCGACTCAAGGAGGATTTAAGTTGGCATATCTCTCAAATTACGCTACACAAACTGTCTGACAAGTGTTATTCTATAGTTTAAAGATTTTCTTTCTTGTTATCGTGTCTTCCATGAATCTAAGGTTATAAAAATTAGTTTAGATTAAATAAATAACTTCGCGCTCGTAGTTCATAAAAGGAAATATGTTACGATAAAAAGATATAGTTTTATTTAATGTTCTACCGAAGGTGGTTAATATAGAAGGCTACATATATTAGAGGTTTAACAACATCCTTATTAAAGCCCATTTTAATTATTGTAAACAGTTAACGTAAGTTGTATTGCCTCTGAAAGATAAGCAAAATTTTTGCCAACAATGGCTGTAAGAATTTTAACCACCCAGTCATTTTAAGTACATAACAAATGCAATAATTTATTTTCCTTCTAGTAAAAATATGCGATACTTTTGTGTAAATATTCTAAATGAATGTAATTTTCGTTATTTAAAGACATATATATAATAGAATTTCTTTATCAGCTTTTGGGTTCTTTCCCTTCTTGCACCGTCAAACTTCAAGTCAATTTCCACTGGAGTTTGTGATAAAATTTGTTACGCTTTACGTCAACGGTCATAAGTACTTATGTGTCAGGCTTTGAAGCTTTACAGTTTTCGCTTTCAATGGAACGTATGTCTCGCCAATACCCATTTTTATTCTTATTTATTTGGATTAGTACGTGCGGATTAATGATTTAGATGTTTTTGTATTCAAACTTTAAGCATGGTCTTAAGATAATAAAAATGTTAACTTTGTATACCTCTTGAGTACACCAGAAAATCAGTGGGGACCACTCTTGATTTTTTGTCAAGTGCAACTTTGAAAATAACAAAATTTAATTACTTTTTCACTTTATAGGTATGTAGATAATATTTAAATCAGTTATTAAATTTAGGGAAGTCAAAAATTAGCGTATGTCTTTCTGTGAGATATTAATATTCACCTCAGTATGCATTTTTGATACGCAGGGTTTTGCGTAAAAAAACGTTTATATTTTATTTACAGTAGCAAGATGATATCATCTATTGTATAAGTTTTTCTGTTATGAATAATGCACAGCTTGGACGGCTTAAATGGTTATCAATTACATAACATTCTCGTATTTTTCTCTGTGCATGTTTCAAATTCCCAGGGCTTCATTGTAAAAATGATACTCTATTTAGAAACACAGAACTGACATTTCAATTATATACCGTCACGCCCCAGGTGTGTCATTTAACTGGTTCGGATGTTTAATTAAAAATAATTATATGGATATAGCATTGCAATATTACGCACATATACTTCACCTCTTAATTTTTTCGCAATGTATAAAAACTCTGCCTTTTAACTGCAGAACAATAGACGAAATTGATGGAATTTTCATACATTCTATACGTGGAGAAAGACAAAACGAACTTGGATGCAACCAGAGAGGCCTTTTTCACTAAGTGCTTGTGCCAAGTATGCCTATCAATCAAGCTCCCAAACGCAAAACGAATTTGCCACACCAAATTTAACGTACACAATATGCAGCCCCCAATAATACTACATGGCTGAGCATATACACCACTGAAAGCTTTTTATAAATGTTAACAGATTTTTTTTACAAAACGTAAAGCGTTTAGGGTGAAAAATTGGTTTAAATGTACTACCGAGAAAAACACTTTTAAATTTTTATATACTTTGCTCGAGGCTTATAACTCATCATAAAACAGCAAATTATATTGTTCGGATGGAGAATGTATTATTACTTAACGTTAAATACTGCATTGCTACAGGCAATCATTTCAAATTGACACAATATGCTTGTACTTGCTTTATAGAAATAGTTTGTAGGGATGACATTTCAAAAGAACATAAAAGCTCCAATAACAAGATCTTTAAATGGGTTTGCTAAACTGCTAAACCACGAGCTTGAAAGCTGTTGCAATTTCATTTGAAACTTTACTGCCAGTATTTTATATAGTGCCTGGAGATAGATACTTATGGAACTTACATTTTGAGCTTACTACGTCAAACACAAACAAGCAACACTTTAATGAAAAAGAATTTTTTTAAATTCCATTTCTCTTGGGCTCGGTTTCTCCGATAAATGTATTTTATACTAACCCGCATACGTACGTACCATTCATTCTACGCTCGAATCTTCTGTAAAATCGGGAAGCGGGGGTGTAGCATTTTGTTAAAAGGAATGTTATAAAGTTTGATAGCATTTTGGAGCAGATGTGGCTTTTTGATAAAATTACTTAAGTTTAAAGGTTTTAAAACTTCTTTTTAGGTTTACGTGCGCGAACATGCTATTTTGCCTTTAGAAAATTGCCATGTTCCAGCTAAGTAAACCCTTCAGTTTTACTTTAGCTATTTCTGTCTTACCTAAGTTCATTCCACACAACGCTTCTGAATTTGCTTAAATATTAATAAATTTAAGCACTCAGAATTAACTTCTTATATTTAACATTTATACATTTGGCTAAGGTGTATGTTGCTTTAATTTTATTAGCAGTGATATTATCCATACATAATATAGGTTGATTTAAATTCTGTCAATTCTATTTATTACTCAGTTTTCCTAACATTTTCTTTCTTATCTTGAGTATTACTTGTTTATTGAGCGGATAGTAAATTTTGTCCATTTGGTTCTCTGATTTAGAATGATCTGGTTGTATCTTGTATTTTCGAAACATGAGACCATATAGAGTAAGTGTTTTAATAAATGTATTTGTTAGTTTCTTATAAAATAAGTGTGTAGGAATTCTCGAAGAAGAAATATTGGTATGCAGAACTGCAAAGAACTTATTTTTAATATAAAAATGGTGTGATGCACATGAGTTTAATTTCTATTTTCTTTTAACTATGCTGCTGTTTTAAATTCCAGATGAAAGTGGTTCAAACGCAGGGTTGAGAAACTGGGTTCAAAGGCATTGCTCTTTCTTAAATTTTCGTTTCTTTCCTTCGAGCATTTATTTGGTCTAAGGTTGTAACATGTTAGTTCGTCGTCGCATTGCCCTTGTTACATTGCATGTCCCATTTCCTTCCATATAAAAGTATTTTTCATTTTAACTTTGTTTAATACCGTTTACAATTCAAGTTAATTTTTATTTGTGTATTTCCCTTTAGTATTATAAAATGATACAATAAATAAGTCGATTTTTAGTCGTAATTTAATATTCCTTCTTTTGTATAAATAATATAAATAATTATGATCAGTTGTAATTTTCTAATTGGTAAACCTCTGAATTATGTCCCTTAATACACAGCTGGTGTATACATGAATCTGTCATTTAGAATGGTTTTCTTGTTTGTTCCTTTCTCAAAATGTGTGGTTATCTTCAAACCAGAATAAATTTTCGTTTTCTCCATATCTGACCATCTTCTTAAGCACATGCCGTTTTCCGATAATGAAGTTCCTTCTAAGGTCAAGATGTCGTACCTAGTATGTAAAAGGTGTCTTTTCTTTTATTCTTGTTGAAATATAAAAATATCGTTTTACAATAGTAGTAAAAGGTATACGGAGAAAGTCTGTCCGAATTACCCGTTCAAAATGTTTATGAATGGTAAGTTCTTTACAGATAAATTTTCCGACCTTTTTCATCAAAAGCTTATTTTCTAAAATCAATTCTCCAAATTTTGATCGTAACGAACTTCAAATTCTGAAAAATTTGTTCAATAACATCAACGGAAGGGAGCTTCTCAAAAGTGCTAGCTTTCGACCAATGATACTGCTTTCCCCCGTTATAACGTTCCACCTCCTTTCTCCGTTCCACCCATATTTATTGTCTTTTTTAGAACCCCTCTCAAGCTACAGAAAATTGATATTGTGTTGGGCTTTAAATCTCCCGTGTATTTTAGACATGTGTTGTAACCAACGTTTTCTTATACGTGTTCTCTATCTGTTTTACATTATAGATCTTTCATTTCATTTAGTTTTCAACGCACTTGTTATTTTATCAACTTGTCGGACCGACCGTTGCAAACAAATTCTATAGAATTTCTGTCTCAACGTATATTTCCGTTCTCTGAACTTGACATTTAACTACCAGGTGTTTCTTCGAAGCAACTTTGTCCGTTTAAAATAATAATTCCGAGTTTAACACTTCTTAGGATTTGTATAACGAACGTTTTCGTTTATTTAAATGTAAATATGCGTTTAAATTATTGATTTTCTATACTCAAAAGCTCCGTTTCTGATTCGATGCGCTTAATTTAAAATATGACAACTAATTATGCGTATCTTTGAGTTTTTATGTACCCTAAAGTTTCTTCCCTTTATGCAATTTTAACCTTCCAATCTAAAAATACAAAGATATCTTAATAACCGTCCGTTTTTCACTATCTAAACTGATTCATTTGGCGCGTAAATAAATTGTTCCTATTTCTTATATACACAGTCGTTAAAATTTTATTATCTAGAGCTATTTAACCTATAATTCCACGACAATATATATATATATATATATATATATAAAGAATAAGTAAATTTAATGAGTCTTAAAATAATATCAAAGAATGGCTAATATTGAGTCACTTGCCAATAAATTCCATTCTTTTATATATATATATATATATATATATTGCTGTGATAAGGGGTTGCTTATGGGTGTATTGTGTAGCAAGGGTCGTATAGTAACCATAAATTGCAATAGGAAGCAGAAAACTCCATTTATGTAGTAGAAAATTAAGTAATTTGTACATTATATAAATAGTAAGCATTTAACACCCTGTATATAGATCATAATTAGCTGTAAACAATGCGAATAAGCATATCTTACAACAATAAATACTCGTATTTAGCAGGAAAATAGGTAATTCATACATTAGGCAAATATCAAATATTTAACACTCTGTATATAAACCATAATCAATTTAAGTAATGCAAAGTGAAAATATCTTTCAGTAGAAGTACGCTTATTTAGGAGAAGATGATAGTAAATGTAATTAAAGATGCGTAAATAAATAAACATACACGAAAGCAAAATTGAAGTTACATCATGTATTTTGGTTAATTATGGAAAAGGCGATATCTAAACAAACAACGTATGGGCAAGATAACGAGGTATCTATAAGCAAATAACCATTACATGGAAAACTGAATATATTACATCAGAAAATACAGTAAATGCAAAGACCTTATTGGTTAAGATAACTACGAGACTTGTTAAAAATCCAGCCCACATCCAAGTGGGATCAACCTATATTTAACAAGCGAGCAATGATAAGACAGTTCAGTTTTAAACTCAAGCAGGACCAAGCTGTGTCACTGTGAATTAAAAATCACGCATAATTTAATATTTAATAATATAATAGTGGAAGTTATAGTGACAAATAAAGTGCGACAATTATGAAGATTTCTTTTGCCGTTTAAGGTGAGTAGAATTTGGGGTAATGTATTTAAACTAATAATATAATAATAGGGCTTCAAATGTGTTGATGACAATAATTCAAAATTTGGTCGATACAATGATTCAAATGTGTGAATATTCCTAATGGATGGTATAATAATTTAAATGCATGGATAATTCGAATGTGATGCTAATAATTCAAATCTTAATTGGTGGAGAATAATTCCGAATGTGATAATCCTAATTGGTGGAGAATAATTCTGAATGTATGGATAATTCTAGTTGGTTAATAATAAATTCTAATGGATGGTATAATAATTTAAATGCATGGAAAATAATTCTAATTGATGTAGTATTTCAAATGTGTGGATAGACATAATAATTCGAATGTGGGGGATACTTTAAATGGATTAATATAATATTTCAAAGCAGCGTCGACGATTTTGGTACAGTTTTGGGTTGCGAGATTCAATGCAAATAGAACGAAGAAGCAAGAAGTGATTTATGGAAACCAAGGGGTTCAATTGAGCAGAGCAGGAAAAGGTCAGATCTAATTAGTTTAAGATATTTTTCTATTTAAAATTTGAATACTGAATTTACGTAAGCTATTTAAAAGTGTAACGAAGTCAGTACAAACATTGCATACGGTAAAAGCACGTAATATTACAAAGGGGTTTAGAACGTTCTAGGTTTCTTTGACAAAAAGGGTAGTTTTTGGTGACTTTAGATTGATTGCAAAGCATATCAATTTTGGGATAAATAAGACTTATGATATTGATTGATTGAAGGGTGTATTTTAATAATTTTCAAAACTTGTACATAATATTTCTTTTCATTATATGAAATTAATTAACTTCGGTTTATAATTCAAAATAGGTAATCAGAAAGGGGTGGAGAAAAAAAATTGATCATCGTAACGTTGTGCACTCTGTGTAGAATATAAAAGCTAGCCGTGGCATAATAATAAAATTAGTGAGATTTAAATTTGATTAGGAACATATCAATATATATATATATATATATATATATATATATATATATATATATGGAAGAGGAATGAAAATTTTAGGAATCGAGTTAGCTGCGGGAGTTATGTTGTGCCTGAGAGTGGGTTGGATGATGGAGAGGAGGGGTGTTGAAAAGCGAGAGCGGGTAAGAAATTTGATTAAGAAGCTTTTTTAGAATAACCAAATTTTTGTACTTCAGAATGCGCAACCTAGCCAATGAAATTAGAAAGCTCCTTATCAAATCGACTGTTTTTTGCCAAACATCATAAGCGACAATATTACCGAAAACGCGTTTTTCAGCTCTGGCTATGCAGTAAGTGATTGTACAGGACCCTGCAAAAGATCGTACGTGAGTAGGCATCCAAAAATAGGGTAAATCTTATTTTTATATTGTCGTAACGACCAATTTTATAAAAAACGAATCGGCAAAAAAACGCAAGGGACATGTTGCAAAAGCTAAATATCGTATGTGACATGAAAAAACGTTGCTTACGATACTTTACAGGTAGCGATTGCATTTATAGACTCAAACCTTTAGCAACATTTTACAGATCTCCGTAGAAGTTTGCGAGTTTCAGAATAGATCACTACATAAAAATGATCACAGAGGTCAACACTTTTCGTCAAATTAAATAGTACTGTTATGCAGGGTGGATTATACCGTCAGTAACGGTTTTTTGCTGAGACGGCATTTTACTTTATTCTCTATAATTATTTTGGAATGTGCTTTATTGATGTGTAGTTCTAGCTAAGCTTACACCTTAAAAATTATCATAATCTGGTAAGTTGAACGATTTATCTGAGATACTGAACAACATAAACATCTACACGTTTTTATTGCCTAATAGCACTCATGTGTTAAGGTCTCCCTTATTTTATGGTTATAACGATGTCACGTGGCTCTTAGTTAGTTAGAGAATAATTCTAAATGCATAGAAAAGCAAAAGTTAACCAAAGTAGCAGAAAGCGCTACAAAAGAACTAAACGACGATGGAATTAATGGTAGCTCTGTTCTTGTACCTTCATTTAACAACTACGATTTGCAAGAGAATAATAAAGAGAGCGATTTATTTGATATTGACAGCATGCCTGTATTATTTGTTGACAAATACCTTGGTACTGAAATTGACGCTGTTGATAATGTTATCCAAGTTCTCGAAGTTAATTAAAAAATATCATTTTCAGAAACTAAACACAAAAATAAAGCCAAAGCTACCGGTATCAAAAGATTAGTTGATTACGATGATTCATTATCTGATTCTCAATCAAATGATAATCTAAACATAGGTTGTCAGAAAGATAATGCTAGTAGTAGTAATAGCTATAAGCAGATGAAGGTAACATTTCAAAGATTTGCATCCGATAATTCATTTTTTGATGATCCTAGTTTGTATGATTCTTTTGGTTTATCTTCTAAAGCCGAAGGTGTTGTAGAGTTGGAAACGTTTAATATTGGCAAAAGAGGAAAACCGAATAAAAGGCTATTGAAGCAAAAAGAAAAAACCTAGGCAACGGTAAGTCTGTTCAACCAAATCCATGTAGTCATAGCAAATGTCCAAACAATTGTGTGAATAACTTTACCGAACAGCAGCGGCATGCCATTTTCGAGTTTTACTGGGGTCTTGGTAGTTTTATGAAGCAAAGAGATTGGCTACTCTTCTTGCATAACCGAAGTAGAAATTAGGAGAAGAAGAATAAGTAGTTCGACGAGTAGGAGAACCAAAAGTTTTAAATACTTTGTACCATGGGAGGACAGAATGATTGAAGTTTGTCAACAGTTTCTCTTACATACTTTCAATATTTCACAAATGACTTTAAGATACACAAAAAACAACTCAATATCTTATAGGAGCGCAAAAGCCGATCAAAGAGGAAAGCACTGTTCGGCAAATAAAACACCATTTCTTTAAAAACAGCAAGTGCATGAGTTTCTTAAAAAACTGCCTGCTGTGCCTTCTCATTACGGTCGAGCTAGCTCCACAAAAAAGTATTTGTCTTCAGAACTAAGAAACGTATCATTTCTATACAAGTTATTTGTGCAAGATCAATTAACGGTATACAAGCGAGAAACTATAGTACCCTTAAAAGTCTTCAGAGACATTTTCAGAAAAGACTTTAATCTGGGTTTTCATTTAAAGACAAATGCGCATTGTGTGAGATGAGATGTGACCCCGATTTCAACTGTACAGACGAGCATCAAATATCACTCTACAAAGAACACATTGTTGAAAAGAATATAAGTAAAACGTTATTTCTTAATGACCAAACTAAATCAAAACAAAATGGTCAGTTTATGTGTGCCAGTTTCGACCTACAGAAGGTGCTAAATACCCCACACGGGGATAGTATGCTGCTATATTATTCAAAAAAATACTCTATGTATAATGAAACAGTGTATGAAAGCGACACAAGAAATGGTTTCTGCTTTATTTGGGGAGAATCTGCTGGAAACCGTGGATGCAATGAAATTTGTACTATCGTATATAAATATCTCCAAGAAGTGGACAGCAGAGAAAATATTACAGAAATTGCATTATACTGCGATAGTTGTACAGGACAGAATCGTAATAGGGCTCTGATTATTATGTTGTATAAGTTTTTGGAATTATCACAGAATATACAAAAAATTAAGTTAGTGTTTTTACTTCCTGGTCACACATACATGCCCGTGGAATCCGTCCATGCAACGATTGAACGATTTGTAAGAAAGAGAACTATCTGGGCACCCTCTGAATGGCAGACTCTGTTATGTAATGCCCGAGTTAGTCCCAAACCGCTTAAAGTTATTAAAATGGAGCATACCGACTTTATATCTTGGAAAAACCTGGCTAAGCAATTACTTCCAAATAAAACTACAAAAACCTTAGAAGGCGTCAAATTTCTTATAAACTCAGTTAGAATTGCAACTTTTCAGAAAGGTCAACCCTATGTTAAAATAAGATATTCCTATCGTGAATCAGAGAGCGAGTGCACCCTACCTATTTCTCAAAAACGCAAAGGTTAATTTAAAATATTAAGATAGTCACAACCTACTAAAAGTTTTTTTTGCAGCTAGAACTTCAAAAAGAAAAAGAAACACCACAACTTCAGATCCAACAGTTTTATTATACCCTAAACCACTTCCAATTAGCACATTAAAATACAAGGATTTAAAGGAACTATGTGAAAAAAGAATTATTCCAATTCGATTTGCAAAGGAATATGAAAATCTAATACATAGTGGAGCTGTAGCGGATGCACTCGCAGAAACAGATGAAGAGGATGAAAAAAAAAGAAGATGAAGTTCAATAGTTCTTAGAATTAGTAATACCATTTAATAATTCAGCTTGTCTTTAATAGAATTATTGGTGTTTGACTAAAATTGATTTTATTTTTGATACATCATTAGAAAATGGAAAAAAACTGTAAGACTTGTGGTTATTGTGGCACATTAAACTAAAATTTTGAATTCCTACACAACATCGTATGTGCATTGTAAATGACAAATTTCTATTACTTGTGAAATTTCTTCTTACCAGCAAAACAGCTTAAGCACCAAAATTACTGAAAAATGCGACGTTTTGACAAGAACAACAGTACGTATAATAAATGACAAGCCCAGATTAATTATATTCAAAATTTTATAAATGTACCATTAGTATTATCAAAAAATACACAAAAAACACGCCTCCTGTAAAATTTATTTAATGGCGCTTACGATGTTTTGCAAAAAATCAGTCGAAATCTTCTACTTTCATGAAAGAGCATCCCAATCTAATTTTAAATAGATCTGACAAAGGCAATGTGTCAGTGTTATTAAAGAAAGACAAATACATCAAATTAGCATCTGATATTATCTGAGATTAAAAATATATTCTTTTAAAAATGGATGTTACCGGCACTATACAACAAAAATCTAATAAACTGGTAACAGATTTGAAGAAAAATAAGAACATTCCTTCTGAACAAGTCAAAGACCTAATGGTTTATAATGTTGTTTCCCCCCAAATTTTACGGGCTTCCTAAGATTCATAAACCTACCCTCTCCCATCGTTCCATATTTTCCTATACTGGTACTCCCAACTCTAAAATTTCTGGTTTAATTAGTAACAGACTTACTAAATCTTATGACACCAATGATCGATATTATGTTCGGGATTCTTTTCATTTTGCTGCTTTCATCAATGATTTTCAAAATCCCGCAGATTATGAAATTATTAGTCTTGATGTGTATCTCTCTTTCGCAATATACCAATAGAATTGGTTAAACAAAGTGCCATTACCCATTGGCATAGTATACAACCTAATTGTAACATAAATCAACAACATTTTTATGAATCTTGTTGATTTTTTTTTGACACTACTTATTTCGTATTTAATAATAATTTCCAGAAACAAATACTTGGTACTCCTATGGGAGCTAGCATAACTCTTCGGGTGGATACCTCAACTATAATTCTTTTCATCCGATTAATATGAAGAGAAGAGTACAATTAATGTCTCATCGCACCATAAAGTACAAAAACTTGCTTATTCTAAGAGACCTTCATCAAAATTCTTACTCGATCTCGCTACTCAACAAATTGCTTTTCAACACCCCTTCTCTCATCAATCAACCCACTCTCAGATACAACACAACTCCCGCAGCTAACTCGATTCCTAAAATGTTCATTCCTCTTCTATATATAGACAACCTCACAGCTAAATTCTGTCATATTCTTAAAGATATCAAAGGGATATCTCTCACTAAGAAACCTACCTTAACGTTAAGATAGACGCTTTTCAGCCAATTAAAAACCATACCCCGCAACTGCAACAGTTAGGAGTAGTTTACCGCATGCCGTGTAAGAATTGCCAAGGCCAATATGAAGATCCTATCTCTAGGTGGCTTTCATCCAAAATCATTTGCAACAAAAGCGACTTTAATAGATACACAAAACCTGCGCATTGATGTCACATGCTCTCGAAATCGGATACACAATCAATCATAACAATGCTGAAATCGTCTTCAGAGAAAACTATTACAGAAACGTCTTTTCCTAAAAATGGTAGCGATAGCGCTGCAAAATCATCCTCCTAACAAGAAAATGGACACCCAAAATCTTATTAATATCTACTCGCATCTTATTTTTGTTATAAAGAATAACAGGAATCATATATCGTACTAACTAGTTAGTTGCCTTAGTTCTTTTGATTTTATAAATTTCTCTAACTTAAATCTTAATTATTATTATTGCTTATGACATTTTTTATATCTCAAAAGTATTTTGTATTTTGACGTTTTCTAATGTAATTTTAAATTAATGTTTTGTAGATTATTTGGTTACTAATATTTAAGCATTTTACCACCGTGGTTAATTATTGTGTAAACAGCTATCGTGTTTGGAATGTTTTCATCAATTTCGGCAGCGTATCCTCATCTGTGATGTTCCACATACTTAATTATATAGACTATATAATCGTATATAATCGTAAGTAAGCATTTTATGTATTAAAAAATTTTGTTTTTCTGAAGAAGAAAATAAATTTTTCGCAAGCTTGGATTGATTAAAAGCGTTTTCTAGTTACCCAAATTGATTACTACCCGATATTTACTTTACAATATATATGTTGGTGTGTATTTTTTCCAACCAAGCTTTGATTCAAACAGTATGAAATATCATTTTTTATTAAATTCCATTAAAAAACCGATGACTATAATTCAGACAACCTAACTCATCAGACTGTTTCAAGTTATTTAACCGTATTTTCCAGGTTTCTACTGTTCTCAACTAGACATGCGGTCAGAGATTCTGCTTTTCAGTAGCTTGGCTGTATCCATCGTTTCCGGCGCTTTTATACAAGTTCACCGATGCCTTCACTATACTATATTGCTATCTCTTCACATACAATGACCAACAAGTTCCCTTATCTCCCCTTTAAAAAGCTATTTCGCACGTATTGGTAAAGTACGTATAACTTGACCAGTCAGGCGGTCTTAATGATAGCAGAAGCTCCATTTTATTATCGCTGCAAACCATAAAAATAAGTTTGAAAGCTATTCAAGTATAAAACGTGAATGTATTAAGTTAATGGGAAAATAAAGGTTTTATGTTTTAATATAAGAGAGATTAACTCATCAAGTGCACTGTAAATAGAGAACTGCATCCTTATACGCAATCCAGCTAGTTTAAATAGGAGCAACGTTTTGTTCCACTGGAAATGTTTAATTAATGTTTACATTAATACTAAAATCTAGGGGTCTCTATCCCTTATAGCCCAAAAGTGTAATAACTTGATTGATGCAGCTCTATATTGCTTTCGCAGTGAAATGCTGCTTATTAAATCCAAATTTAAATCAAGACCAACAAATGTCTTGATTTTAAAAATAAATATGTTAAGAGAATATGCCATTCAACAATTACTCCTCCCAGTCTATTGGCGTTCCTGGTGGTCTTTCACGGACCCAGAGTATCGGTTTTCTACAAATGTGGGCATCGGTAGCGCCACCTCATTTGAATGGTCGTAATATACCTCAAAATAGGGTTCATCATCCCCATTAAAGCTGATACATAATCGTTGAGATCAACTTCGTCAATTCTCTATCACAGATGCTCTAGAACATATTGATGCTCATGGTCCACAATTGAGTTTGGATATCTTAACCCATATTAGCCCAATTTTTTTTATTTATAGATATTTTTTCAAAAAATATATTACTTTAGGCTTATGATAATATTATATTTTCTTTAAACCTAGAGAAATTCTTTTTAGTTTATTCAAAATTAGCTGTTACCATATGGTAACTCTAGGCTTTTACAGATGCTAACTCAAGTATATTTAAGATTTTTTAATTATCCAATGAAGCCTAAGAACTTTCATAACTATATAAAAATGTACTTGTTTATCTATAAAGCAACAACAAATAGACCAAATTATGAAATAAGAACTTATATATTTTTACTTGGAGTGATAGATCAAGTTGCAATCAACACACAGGTCAACCTCACACTTATTACACATTGTGCGACCACTTGAGGAGCAGCCTTCACCTGCACAACGCCGTCTTTGTTATTTGGAATTCGAACAAGGTGGCGCCCTTTTTTATCGTAACGAACATCTTCGGCTATTCTGTTCAACGTGAGACTAGTTTTGGATATTGCTGGTCGATCAGGACTTTTAGGAGGTACTCCATATCGTTATATGTGTGACATTACAAATTCGCGTCTATAGTCGAGTTAACATAATGTTCCTTGAGATTTTTTATTAATTATCCAGGCATTGTTAATGGAGACGTCAATAAGCCGCCAGCTAAATAAACACCACCACCACTTCTTGCTTCGCTTGGAAATTCTATAACGGGAAACATTTTGGTCCATAAGATCCGTTCCACCCATCCCATTGTTATATTTACGAATGACGTCTGGTCTACTTACGTGTGTATATTTTTTCTCAACCCTTGAATATTTCCTCACTTGCCTAAGGGGAGATACACCATGGGAGGTAGACGCAACCGTGGCCACATTATTATCCAGCCAATTTACAAAAATTATACCATTATTTCGGTCAACTATTAAGGCAAAATCTCCTTTCCTAACCTTCTTTGAAAATGCTTTTTTGTCAGGTAGTGGGATTTCTTTAGGCATTCTGTTAGCTTTCATGGTGCAGGTCGCTCCATATCCCTTTTCTTTCAAATGAACCAATCCATGTACACTTGTGAACAAATTGTCCATGTAAAGTTGATATGGCAATTTTTTTTTATTTTCTGAGAGCGCCTTGAGTATCTAAAGTAATGGTATAGTAGCCTTTCCAAACCTCGCAGCATCTTCCTAATTTGAGTTTGGGCCTTTGCCTTGATATAGGTCAAAGTTAACAAGATGTCCGGAGATTGTATTTAGCGACCACATTTTGAACCCAAATCGTATGAGTTTTCCCCGGATAAATTGTTTACAGCCATGATGTCCATAGTTACGTATCGTGGACTCGTCGTAATCCATATTCTGCTCTGGAATAAAAATTAGTTAAAAAATTATGTTTTAATTTATTCATAAGGGGACGTAGCTACCACATTTTATCAACGTTGTTGTGGTTGCTATTGTCAGCAAAATGCAAACATTGCATAATTTGAAAAAATCTGTTCCTCTTCATTGCATCCGCTACTATGTTGTTATGCATATTTTTTCTGGAATCCTAATAAAATCTTCTTCCTGGTAATTTATTATATCCACTTAGTATAATGATGGCCAATGTACATTTTATCTCTTCCACAGTTAGCTTAGGATCAGGCCAATTCCGAAAAGCTGCATATATAATTGATTCTTTGATCATAACAGAAATAATATCGTCGTTAAAAAAAAGTTCAAATAATTCCGCTGGTGACTTATTTGCGAAAGTAGAGTACTCTGGGCATGGAAAGTCCCGACAGCAGTTAGTCTCAGTGTCTCCTTTAATCCATATAATTTTCTTTTCCTTTTTCTTCTTCCTTCTTGTTCTCTTTCTTTCATTTTGGTGTTCGCCTCCCGAATTTTGACTTTCATTTATTGTTTCTTTTTCATAATTATCAATTTCTTCATAAAGTTCATTAATTCTTTCATTGTTTACTAAAATCAGTTCAGCTTCGGCTTCTAGCTGACGAGCCGGTGAGTGATTGATGTCACCATCGTCATCTTCATCACCAGACTCTTCGTCAGTGAGGACGTTACTAGCTCTTGGTTCAATGTAAATAGCTTCAGCATCTAAATCTTCTTCATAGACTATTTTTAGAGCTTCCTTTAAGGTTAAACCTCTCCTGTAATAAATAAAAATATACTGATGTGCACTGAATAACAAAAAACATTTCGGTATACTGCATATCAAAATTCTAAAAGGTAATTCAAATTATTACCTATTGTTACTATAATGATAACTCACATCAAATTTACTCAAATAAGAACCCAATGGTAACTACAAAATTCTGAATACACACTGTGACAAAAACTGAAATATTATATTTACTATATAGAAACCTACATTACGTTCAGTACTACAATAATTTTTGTTCACGTATCAAAAACCAATATAAAAAGGTAGTGTATTAGCTTAGCGTTACCATATGGTAACACGAATCTAACCTAAATTTCAATTCTAATTGCTAATTGTTTTAAATATGTTATAGCAAGATACATTGACATGTTCCTAGCAATGTATAAAAGAGTCAATGATAAATAAAAGTAATAAATTATTGTTTTAGTACTTACTCAATACGAGGTTCCATGTTTTTACACCCAACTCCAAAAACCACTTTTTAAACCAACAATACTCTGAACGCAATTTTAACAGACTAACCAAATAATTCAGGCACGTACTTTAGTCATTTGACAATAACAATCTACTGCCATCTATTAGATTTTACGTGAAGCTAGAAGTAAAGGTTGAGATTTGTACAGTTGCAAAATCGTTACCCTATGGTAACGCAGGGCTATTATGGGTTAATTTAACACTCTGTTTTACTGGATAATCCTAATGTCGTTTCATGTTCAGCCATATTCTACTTGCCAAGTTTTCTAAACTATATCTAACGTGTAATTGACGAAGTCACTATGGATCTCAAATAGTAAACGTGCCACCAATACCCATGAATAAATAGCTGTCGCTGACATTTACTAGTTCATGCCATGAGGCATGAGAATTTGAGTTCAGGGGGCGCATTTGAAGACAGACACCTGAGGACCCTTCCATCTCTTCTCCACTCCAATTACTACCTGCAACGCGCAATCACCCATATGCGCGATACAGTACACCCTCTCTAACAGTTTGTAAATTTGAAACAAAGTAATCTGTAAAGAGTCTCGGCTCAAATATTGAAGCTATTTTGGATGGTAAAAAAGCACATACACCTCAAACTAGGGCCTCCACGTAATTGCACCATGGATCGGAACACTGCGAGTCTCGTGTTATGCATCAGGTTGTAGTGTTGTTCCATGTGGATACAAATCCTGAACACTAAGCTAGATTTCAGTACAATTTTGTATTGAAATCTATTAAATGCAAAGGGATCGTTCTCAAACTCTTAATTTGGAACAATTTATAAATTTTTTAGAACAAGGGCCTGTCTGTTATTATAGAAAACAGTTCAAATCCAGAAGCTCAAAGAAAATCTATTTTCGCCTATCTTTGTATTAATTATTAATTACCCTTTAACTAGTGGACATGAAAAATCTTCAGAACTTCACTGCTCTTGTTTTTAATAAAATATGGCACAGCATTTATATTTACTCGAAGGTTAAAAATTTGCTGCAAAAGAAAAAATCCATTTTTTTAAGTCCAATAACATGTGTGTTAATTGTTCGGGCAAGCATAGATTTGACGAATGCTCTTCTACTCAAAAATATTCTGTATACTCTAAAACCCATAATACTTTATTATTATCATTAGGTCTTTAGTCCTGGAACTGGTTAGACGCGTACTCCCATTGTTTCCTATTTTGAGCTAACCTACTATATTTTCCTGGAAATTCCCACAGCCTAATCTTTCACTATCTGCGTGCAATAGTCTGATGTAGGACTACCTCTACTTTTCTTTTTTCTATTTCTGCATGTAATATATCCCGCACTATTCCCCAAATGTCTTACAACGTGTCCTATCCTTCTATTTCTCGTATTTTTTTTTTGTTTTCCACAAATACATCTCTTCCCCTACTATTTCTTGAACCTCTTTGCTTTTAACTTTGTCTGTCCATTATATCATCATCACACATCTGAAACACCACATTTCAAAAGGCTTCTACCTTTTTCGTGTCTGCTTCGTCCACCTTCGCCATTTCGTAGCCATACAGTGCTGTGCTCCACACATATGCTTTCAATAATTTTCCTTGTTTCTATGTTTGTTGTTTTCGAACATAGCAGCTGCTCTTTCTTCTTAGATACAACTCGGCTTTCATTTATTGGTATCTAAATATAAACCCTACTTCACCAATATTCCGTGAATTGTGTATGGGGTTAAGCAACCTGACGACTACCAAGATCCCCCAACACTTAGACATTTGCAGAATTAATAGTTTTTTGATAAATTTTTTTGCACAATCAACATTAGTTGAGAATATTGCAAAACCAACACCTGTAGTTGTTTATAATAATATCAGTTTAAGTACAATTATTTTTTTCGTCGCTAGGTTCTCCTCTTGGGAACTGCTTGGAAGCGTACCTCTATTGGTTTCTATTCTGAACTAACCTGCGCATTTCCCCGAAATTCCCACAGCTTACATCTTTGAACTTTGACTATCTCTGCTTCTAATATATTCCCCTTAAGCTTTAGTATGTGACCTATCACCCTATCTCTTCTATTTTTTACCGTTTTCCACATATTTCTTTCTTCCCTTACCATTTCTAAAACCTCTTTGTTCTTAACTTTGTCTGTCTATGGTATCCGTGTACGTCTGTAGCACCACATTCCAATGGCTTTTATCTTTTATCTATTTCCTGTCTACTTCTCCTGCTGTCGAAGTTTGACATCCGTACAGTGCTGTGCTCCACAAATATTCGTTTAGCAATCTTCTCCTTGTTTCTATGTTTGTTGTCTTTGAACGCAGTAGTTGCTTTTTCATGGTATATACAGCACAGCACGGTCGTGTGCTAATCTTTCTTCTATATTTTTTGCACCTCTCCCATTGTACGTTATTTGACTTGCTAGGTAGCAGAAATTCTTATTCTCTTGTAAGTTCTCGTTTCCTATTTGTATTTTAGTTCTTGATTTATTATCCCCTCCTCTAGATACCAGTACTTTAGTTTTATTTTTGTTAATTTTCATCCGGTATCTCTTTCTTAGAACTGTTTGCATTTCAAATATATACCTTATCATATGTGTATTAAATTTTCAATCAAGAAATTACAATTTTAAGCTCAAGTTTCCTTTTAAATTCAATTTTCCATACAAAGCTGTGCACTTGAATAAACAAACATCCGATTCAATAACTAACGGCAACAGCTCTTCGCCATCAGAGGATGTTCCAGAGGCATAATTTTTTTTTAAACCATAAAAACTCTTCAAAGACGATAAGTTGACCAACTCTCTGTTTAAAAAAGTGTTTTGATTTTTCAGCCACCGCTAAAGCATATTTTGATTTAAAAAACTGTGACGTTGCATTTTGTAGCTTGTATACTTTTTGAATTTTATATTCTCGCCAACCCTATTTTAATATGCTTTTGCTTTCATGTTTGATAAATTGCTCAATTATACCAGCCGCCTATGTTACGTTAAGAGTCGATAAATTATGTTAATTAAATGACGTAGTTCAATTGTCATTAGATAAAGCCGCTTATTACCTTGGAATGTTAGAAATATGCTCAAAGGTTCTTGCTATCTACATAAATTAAAAGCGTTTATTGAATTTTGTCACTTTTTCTCTGTTCTGTGCTTTGGCATTTGTATAAAGAACTTTACAAATACTATTGCTGAACGAATTTACTATATTTCTAGTGATAGTTTGCATGAGTTCTATTGCGATAAATACTATAAACCCAATCGGGCAGTTAGAAAAATTTTATGGTGAAAACTTGCTCCTTTTTATGTGTTGTTTTTTTATTAGAAATTTTATTATTTTCAGCCCGGATTGTAACTCATATTCTCCGGATGTTATACCCCACATTTTATCCCGGATTTTAATTTACATTTGTAGGTTCTTTTCAACAATGATTGCTTGGTTTTGACACAGAAGTTTCATTTTGTCGTTACAACACATTTCTTCATTTCGTCATCATACTCGACAGATAACGAATAGCGTACTCATTTCTAGTATGCGGATTTTTGCAATAATTACATAAATAGCTAGATAGTAGATACGGAGGAACAGACTTCGGTTCTACAAAAATTAAAATACATTGATCAGATGACTAGGATCTAGATTGCAATAGACATGTCTAAGTAAACGGATTATCTCCAATTCGAAAGCAACGAACATGGAGGAATGCAATCAGTTACATTTGGCCCACTACTATTACTTCAAGTGGATGAATATGTGAAGTATTTAAACCTAAAAATATAAAAGCGTAACAAAGCCCTCGTATGTTTGATAAATTGGTGATGATGGAGAGTGGGACTCGAGCTTAATCCCAACAGCACTCTTATAGACTGTTATTAAAAGTAAAAGACAAATTTGGTTACGTTTGAATAAACGAAAACCGATCAGTAAAAAATAGTGTAAAATTTCAATAGCTTTCCATTGTATTCGTTTTTAAATAAAGGACAAAGCGTGCTAATGGTTAAATTGCTTCCATCGCATTTTCTACAGTATATAACTAAAACATTCTCGATTCTGGTCAATTCGTCAGCGGTTCGTTAATCTGACACGAGTTTCTCGTTCCACCATACCAATGTGCAATTTTAACAACCCTTTTCACACGATTCGTAAATTCTACTGTATAAACTCTATTTTCCCACTTCTGACAGCTACTGTAACATGTGTTGATAGAGTTAGAAGTTGGTCGGG
The DNA here is from genome assembly GCA_036346225.1 of Platerodrilus igneus. Classification (NCBI taxonomy): domain Eukaryota; kingdom Metazoa; phylum Arthropoda; class Insecta; order Coleoptera; family Lycidae; genus Platerodrilus; species Platerodrilus igneus. The sequence goes on along the minus strand of JARFIW010001179.1, from coordinate 2,473,986 downwards.
CACGTATACACTTTCTGAAGCGCCGGAAAGAAATACGGCTTTTGTTTTTACACCAGAGAATTTTATGCCTTAACGTCAAGAATGAAAGCTATGCAGTTTCATACGGACCGAACTTAACGAAGTTTTAGTTTGTGATGTTGAAAATATATTTGTGTCGCTTTTCTATGTAAGGTGAAATAAAATTATGCAAGTAGCGGCCTGGTGTAGTTTATGGGTTATTTTAGTATGCATAACGCGTGTTTTTCGATCCCTCATGTAAATGCAGTACCAATTTATTACTTGAGCTTATATTGGTAGTTCCTATCGCGTAGGGTTTCCGGATGGTAAAGCGAGCTTTACTGAATGGCCGCTTTGTTTAATATTGCGGCGTGGTCTATAACTTTTGTATAAAACTACTTTGTATAGAAGTTGAGACAATAATTTGTTGCAATTTTGTACGTAGTTTTATTGCTACTTGTTCAAAGAGAACAGCAATTTTTTAATGGTTATGCTTTATGCAATAGAAATTTATGTCGGGCATAAACTAATATTTTCAAAACATCAATAATAGTGTTTCATGTTTTCTATACACGGATGGCATAAAATAAACATTTCTTTCTTAAGAAATTTATCTCGTAAAATTTAACATAAACATAGGTCGGGTTGCCTTTCAATCGATCCCTTAATGCAAAAAACGCTAATTCAAAATTTTCTATTTAGTTGGATACGACCTTAGATACGCCTATTTTACAGCTGGATGTGGCATTTTCATTTGCATTTTCAAAGTCCCCGAGGGTATCTTAACGCATTTCCACATTTTAAAATCATTATATCCTTACAATGTAACTAATAAATTATAAAATAACCCGACCGGATTTAGGAAGCAAAGAGAATTCCTCTATTTTTGTACAAAATGCCATAAATTTTAGAAATACAAGAAATGGAAACTTGAATGTCCTTTAAATAAAAGGCATGTTACGAATTATTTCACTTAACACGTATCAATCGCGGCGATACTACAAAGAAAGAAAAATCCTTATAGACTAAATAAAGATTTTTTTTTGTTTTTGGGCATCACATGATTTCTCTTAAAATAAACAGAACTAAATCAGGAAACGGAAAAGAGGAAGTCTCAGTATTTCGCGTACAGTTATATTTTGCGCAATTCCCGCCAGCATACATTTTGTCGGAAAGCAAGTGACTATCCTTAACCTAATTCTAAATCTGAAGATATAACTTAGTTTAACTAGCTACTTTTCAATTTTCTTAAATATACATATTTCAATATATACGACATTCTGCACAAATTATTTACAAAAATACCGCTAAGTATCTAAACCTTACCCTGCCTGTTTGGCATCTGAATCAAACAAATTTTTCAATAATTTTCCCTAAGTACCCTAAAAATTGTAAAGCTAAAGAAAGTTAGGTTCTTTCTTTCACCTTTTACTTTTCACCCAAATTATATAAATCTTGGTTTCAAAATATTAGTTAATTAAAATTCCCAAATAATTTTGCACAACTGTAAGAACAAAAGGATGATTCTCAAGACAAACTCAAGGTAGTGATAAAATCCCGAGATGGTTCCCAAAAATAACCCCGAGATAAAAGTAAAATTCCAAGATTATTTCCAAAAGGAACTCCAGATAAAGGTAAAATACCAAGTTAACTTCTAAGGTAACCCCAAGATAAAGATAAAATCCCAAGATAATTCTCAAAGGTGAGTCCAAGATTAAGATAAAATCTAAAGTAAATCACTAGATAAATGTAAAATCCCAAGATAATTTTCAAAGATATCTCTGAGATAAGGTAAAAGTCTAAGATACAGACATTGATATATTTAAAACTAAATGCAGAGAGTGATTCCGTAGAACTGTAAAAAGGTGGTTTATTGTGCTTAAAATGGAGGTGCAAAAAGCAATGCCCATTTTGTTAAACGCACAAGGGACCGATTTATCGTGGGTACAGGATAGCCTGTGCCCCGTGTGTGGATTCGATAAAATATACCATAGGCAAACAAATTAACAACGAGAACACTTCCACCGCCAAAGGCAAGGGCACCGTCGACTAATGGCTGAAAACGAGGTTCCCACAACATGGCCCAGTACCGTAGGTTGCCTGGTCCCCAGACCTTAAGGTTGCTAACAGAAAAGCAAAGGTAGATAAATATAGAACAAGGTAGTAGAAGGTGGTTGGAATCAGTTGGGTACATAGTAGCTTCCGAAGCAAAGAGAGAAGAGCTCGTATTGAGTAAAAGATGGTAGGTGAGGTGGATAGCAATGCGTTACGCAACTTGCCAGAATGTAGCCAGCAACCCGAAGTTGAAGAGCATTACTCTTATGTGACAGGTGGTAGCCTTTGGAACTTAATACGGGCCTGTTGGGGGAAAAATAAAATGGAAAATGAGACAGCAGGATATGAAGAAGTTAAGTTTTTTCGGACAAGTGTCATATAGAAGAGAAGGAAAGAGAGAGAGAGATAGAGAGAGAGAGAGAGAGAGAGAAAGAGAGAGAGAGATGCCCCGAAATGAAAGGAACAGGAAGCTTAAAGGACCCCCTGCCTAGCGAAAAAAACAAAAACAAGCCACATGGTTATCCATGGCATTTTTGATATAATTAATCACTCAGAGCAGCAATGTATTCTAGTAACTTAGAAAGGGTCGCTAAAATACTGATTTGTCGGAAATCCGCCGGGATGGAAGAACAGGAAGGACAGTCTCCTTTCAAATATCAGGAAAAATATTTGTGCGAAACGAAGTATTGATGATGGACGTGTGAAGTTGTCTATCATAGATGAAACTATATGACAAAACATACGAGATAATATCCAATAGGGGCCAATGGCATTAGACTTTATGCGACAGATAGCCTTAGAGACAATATCCGATAAAATCTCAGAAAAGAGTAAATCTAGTAACGCAAGAAATTATATAGACTAGATCTAAAGGCGTAAAATGAGCAAAGAAGTTAAAGAAGCATGGCTGTCCTCACCAATTCCTAAAGTTTTTAACTTTTTCCATGATTTTGAAGAGTTTAGATTAGACGAGATGGAATAAAAGTAACGCAGTTTCGCATTTCTGATAGACTGCTTAGTACAATTCCTGAAATAATTAAAATGCTCCCAGTTTTTATATGTCCTCAGTCGCTTAAAATGAGTATAAGTAGTATCTCTAAGAAGCATAAGAAGCATTTAGGTCTAGTGGCGTTAGCAGTTCTCTACGGAGCATAACAATCATACACATTTGCAGGAGCATTAAACCTCTCAAGTTCTTCATTGACCGTACCTAATGCATCAATTTCGTACCATGGTACCAGACAGGCAGCAGACTTTAAAGACTCTGGAGTAGTATTTTTAAAATTTCGGTAGGTTTTAGAAACGGACAAATTTAGAAGCAGGGACAAACAGAACAAACAATTCAGCTATACAAAAACAATTTTATTTTAAGAGAATTTCTGCTTCTACATTATGTGATACTATCTTCAAAACGAAATTTTCCAAGGATTAACAAATTAATTCATTAAACAACTAATAAACAACTCTGTATGAAATGTTATAACATTGAATACTTCTTCTATACCTAGATTTATTCATTACTTCAACTGAATAAGGTATTAAACCTGCACCAACATTTTTGTAACAATTCAGATAATAACAAGAAATTAAGAGCAAAAAAAATTTTCATTTACTTTATAAATCGGAATAAATGATGTTCACAACCAATATCTTTAGCTTTTGATTTAAGAATCAAACGTATACTTGATGCACCATAAGTATTTACAACCCCATTACAACCAACAGCTATTTCAACATTAACTAAACATGTAATTTTGTTTCTAAGGTAGCACTGCAAATAAGGAGTATTACATATAATAAAAAGCAAACCAGTTACAAACCATCGACGAAGCACCTAGGGAACCAACCAAGACTCATGTTACTCGATTTAAAAGGCAATTCTCACATTGCACGCCCCAAAAGCTTTAAACGTTGTGCCGGAGTCTTAGAGGGACATGCGGTGCTGCTTTACATTCGTTCAGGAAAACTTCATTACATGCGCAGGTGTAAAAAGACACCGATAAGACTGTGTTGAAGACGACACAAAACATGTTTATTATAAATGCGTTTTACTGCTTGTATATAACTTAACCCACTTGCACGTATAACATGTGCAAGTATAGCTTAAGAGTTTTTTAATGTATCACTTTTAATAATACGACCTTACAAGATACAAAATAATTGATTATGAGAATTTAGACCAAAAATACTGCAAATTAAAGAGCGTGCCATTTATACGTTTTGTACCGCATATAAAAATTATTAATTCGTTTGCACATTATTTGCACATGTGTGGACATCTAGTACTTTTGATCCCACATCTTTTATCTAAGAGTTATTCAAGAACCAATTTAACATTGATCCTACAAGTTTAAGCAAATTAATTTGAACTGACGAAGTTGATAGATCTGTTTTCACATTACGGTCATAAAACGGGTCGATTTTAAATATGCTCACTTCTAGTTCAAAACCAACTACACTCTTATATTTTTTATGTTAAGAACATTTTTATAAAGGTAGCATTAATTAATCACATCAAAACTGGTCATTGATTTCTATCACAGTTTGGCCTATTATTTATGAAAGAGCTGAAAATGTGAACTACTACGAATTTCTGTGTAGGGTGAAATTAGTTTTGTTCGTATAAAGATGCTTTAAAGTGTATCGATACATTTTGCCCTACCTTAAATAGACGTGACTTCTCAGCCGCTACAAAACGGTAATGTCGGCAATATAGTTCTTATCCATACATGCAATTTATAAAGTTCTTTAAGTTTTAAGAAAATATAATTCTACCTGTAAATTGAAAATTTTAGAATTGGGTATAAAAAATGGTAAAGTGTAAGGAAATAAACAAACAGACTAAAATTTTAATTTATAATTTTTGGCTTGCTCTTACTTTTTCTAAAATTGTTCTTGCAATCAAAAAGGCATGGAACAAACTGGCATGCTTATAAGTATGGATGGATTTACTTAGTCAATTTCGTGCAAATTTAAAGAGAAAGAAAGTTTAAATAATTTTTAATTTTTGTTAAACATATTCGTCTTATTTCTGAATTGAAGTGGAAGTTGATCTTACGTAAATAGTAATGGAAGATTTATAACCGACAGGATCGACTTTCTCGAAATATGATAGAACCAGTTTATCTTAAAAATAATAAGCTTTGCAAAGGATGCAGGAACATAAAACAAAAAAATGGTATTGACATCAGCTAAAAAATTCTAGAAAAGTAAAATTTCTTGAAAGTTGCAAATTGTATACAGAAAGAATTCTTAACCAATATGACCATTTCTGAATGTTGAGTAAAAAAAGAACTTATGAGGGAAGCGTAGGGAGGCACTAGGTATGGAAAAATCCTTCTAACGTCAATCATTAATATAGTTCACGTTAGGTACAGGAAAAGATTAAGTTAATCTCTCATCCGTTGATTGTCGTACATACAACATCACTCTGCTTTATATTGTGATGGTTGCGCCTTATATGTTGATTACAAAAAGTGTTATTGCAGTAAATGCTTTTTCTAAAAAAAATTTTATTTGCTGATTATTTGCTTACAATGTAGTACAGAAATATCCCCTATGAAATGGACGAATTATTAGTTGGAATTGATGTTTTTAATGCCGGAACTACTACTTTAAATTAAACAATATCCAAGTAGCGTCTGAACGATAATTTATTTAATAATTTGCATTAGCCGTGGTTTTAACATACGACAAGCGTTCTAAGAAATATTTATTACTCAATAACTATTACACTTCTTAACAATTGTGAAACACAACTAAAACGACCTTTAATTCCAAATATGATGCACTGCAGGCTGCTTAATTGCTAGCATCTGTTTCTTTCCTTTTGCCTCATTGTAAAAAGGAAATCGACTTAAAGCTTTTGTCTCTTAGTTCAAAGATTTATGTGCTACGTTGTTATCAAGATTTTATCACAAGTGGGGGATCTTCGTAGTAAGATTAACGCAATTAATTTTAAATGGAATTACTGGAATGATTTTTTTCTACCAAGACAAAAATAGTAATTTTAAAGTCTGAAATAGGGGAATGTTCTGATAAATCGTGTCATTAGGGATAGAAATATGCATTTGTTGAATTCAAACGCCTTTTGTTGACTATAAAACAGAATTTATTTTGTTTTTGGTAATATTTATGTGTGCATATATATATATATATATATATATATATATATATATATATATATATTGCTACGATATCGCCGCCCGCCTGGTGTATTCTTCGCTCAGTTGCTTTTCTGACTGCCACCTCTCTGTGCCTCTAAATAATCTAGAATAATTTTAAAATCCACACAATTAAATTGATGCCTCGGCTAGCTCAGTGAAACCTCGCACAGGGTGAACGACGAAAGGATAATAAAGAGTATATACACCCTTCCCTATAACACTTTATACATGAATTAGATAAACGAAATTCACCAAAATTTGTATAATAAACTAAGAAATATGTACAATTTACACCTCTAAAACCTTCTTAATGTCATTTGCTGTTTAAAAGTTGAATCAAAGTAAAAATAAATATTCAATTTGCTCTTTACAAAATTATAACCCCTTTTTAAGCAATTAAAGTCAGCAAAAATAATTATGTATTATCGAGTGCTTTATTGAACGTTCAATGAACCTTTCCCTTTTAACGTATTTTCTACATGTTAACAAGAAACTTTTTGATGACCTTTTACACAAAATATCTAAGTACATGTAAGTTTCAAATATTGAAAAATAAGATTTATGCTATTAGTTGAAACATACATGCTAACCTGGTATTTTTCCGATTGATTTCCGGGTTCGATGCTAGATTAGTGGACTCCAAGTTGTGAACTCGTAGCTCTGCGTGTACCCCAATACCTCGAACTGTCTCTCCATAGCGTATTGCTAACTAGTGACTTCGTGTTGCTTTAAGCTTTAATTGTACTCTTAACGTCTTGATTTAGAGTTTTCGCATTTATTGTATTCAATACTTAGAGTATTGTAGTTTTACGTCCGTACTTAGTTAGATTTCGTATTGAATTGCTTTGTGTTCTAATTAATAAATTGGAAAGATTTGTTTATTGCTAAATTAAATTTAAGTTTACGTTTTATGCCAACGGCGGATTTGTTATACACTCGTATGTTTGAACTCATATAGATTAGCCCTTCCACGTGCCGTTATTGGTCGACCGCTTGCTATCTTATTATTCGACCACGGCCGAGGAGTTGCCCTGCGGTTTCATGCAGCCGGTTGGGTTATACTTGGCGTTGCTTAATGTATGCATTGTCTAGACGCTCCAAAAACCACCTAGACCCAAAGCTTTGTATTATGGATTTCGTTCGCCAATGGTACTTTATACCCTTTAACATCATGTAATTGTAATTTTGTACAGGGATTTATTAACTATTATATTTAATCTTGCACGTACGCCAAAACTTATGGTTCCATATTTTATTTATCTAATATTCTGGGTTTTATTCGAATGTGGCGATTTCTACATTTAAAACATCACGTAGGCTAAATTTTATAATTCTTTAACAGATGACGTAAATTAGATGCGTTTATTGACTTCTGTGTTATGAAATAAGCCTGTTTTGAAAGGTCTGTTTATTATAAACATGCATTGATTATGTTCTTGCGCTAATGTGTCGAGTTTGAAAAAGATTTGTTTCGCGTTTGTTTTACATTGGACATGTCTAATTTGTAGTTGTTTAAAGTTTATGAATGTATTAATGTTTATAAAATGAATGGGATTGCGCCGAGAGTTATCTATTTTACTAAATGTGATTAAACTATTAATGAATGAGCTTTCTTTCAGTGACTGTAGTTAATTGTTGATTTTATACAGGATGTCTGATATTTGCTTTTTGCATAATGAACGAACTGTGTTTTTTACTATTTATATGTTTAGTTTTCTTGATTTTTGTGTTGTTTACATGAAGTATACCTCCCTTGTGACCTTATATACCCTTAAATAACCTTATTATCATAGCAATATATATATATATATATATATATATATATATATAATTATTTCAAATTGTGCTAGTAATTGAAAGATGGAAAATGTTTTAGACAGGACTTGAACCTGTATCTTAGTCTTTCTAGGACCATGTGTTTACCTACCAGGTACGCCACCGAGACCGATGTCGATAATTGGAAAATTTACAAATTTAAATCGTGTACACAAACATACATCAACCTAACTTTCAATTACGTTTGGCATTGTTGTCAATTATATCTGACATTGTCAAGTTTTAGAAGTATGTCAGTTATAGACAGAAAGCAATGCTCAAAATTACGGCTATAAGCCAAGTAATAAATATATACATATTTTTAGATAGTTAATTACACAAGGTAAGTTGATAAATACTATCGTATTACAGTGAATAAGATGAAATAATAACATAGATTTATATGCAAATCCCAAATGATCATTTCAAATGGAGCTAGTAATTGAAAGATGGAATATATAATGTCTTGAACAGGGCTCGAACCTGTATGTTAGTCTTTCTAGGATCATGACATATTTTTCTAGATTTGTATGACGTGGGGAACCGATTGAGAATCAGAACGGAAGCAATTGTTGATTAGTTGTGTTTAGTTCACGTCCATGTATTACTGCACGTTCAAAAATAACCGTCAATAAATAATAAAGTCAAACTATAACGTAGCTAATTGGTCGAGTGAATGACCAATGTTAAAGCCATATTTTAAGCATATAACAAGCTACCTTTGTAAGATTATTTGAACTAAATAATGAAACTGGGTATTTATGAATGACGGGCGGTAAGATAAATTTTAATTTAAACAGAAAAATATGATATGGATTTTTCAAGTTCATGTTTAATTGGGGACTAATTTTAAAAGTAATTGAGCAACACTGATATGGATTTTGGAAAAGAAAGTATGAAGTTGTACGTTTTGGGCAATCTTAAGACAAGAAGAGAAAAATGACAATTAGCGTAAATAATGGTACATCTTAAGTGGGGATAGATTACATGAGAATTTGGTACGTAAACTATTTTTTTCTCTAAGTGAATAATTTAATTTTTATGGGGTCGAATTACGGTTAAAATTTAGCTATTATAATAAGAGGGTTTATCGAATGTTTCGGATCAGCTACGTTTGACTACAGAGTAAGAAGGATTACTAAAATTGCCCATGCTCATTTCTAATGAAAAATTTGTACCTAGCGTAATTTACATAACAAAGGCTCGTGAAATACTAATTGTAAAAGGAGATTTTAAGAACTTTATTTTAATATCTGGTAGTGATAAATTAATTTTTTAGACTTAAGATATGCTGAGGTTATTGAACTTTATTTGTAGATTTTAATGCTTAAAGAAAGATGTATGTGGGTGTTGCAATTATTGTCTGAATGATTGTTTGTTAATGAATATTTGATGTCATTATAAGTTTGATGTTGGATCATTTAAGTTTAACGAGGTAAATCAGGTACTATTGGTTTATAATTCAAAGCACCTTTATTGAAGCCCAACGTCTGGGCACATCATTCGCTACTTTCTACGGCAATATATATATATATATATGTGTGTGTGTGTTTGTGTGTGTGTGTTGTGCGCGCGCGTACGTGTGTGTGTACACACGCACAGAGTGTCTCATATACGAAGTGATGACATTAATATGTCACAAACGGTAAGGGTCCCAACGAAACGTTGCAGTCAAGTTTTAATGACACCATGCTGTTGGAAATTTTACATTAAAAGGCTGTTCCTTTTCCATTTTGTGATGTTTTTTGAAATAGAATTGATACGCTCCACAAACAGAAATGACATTTTCGGTTTTTGCTGTATAACTTCAGAACGGTGTGATATAGTGTCAATTTTTTAATACTTTTTTAAGATACTTCAAATTAGGCAACTTTCTATTTATTTAATCGACTATCTATATTTTTGCCATTTCTGATTTAGCAATGTTATCCCTTTGTGCACTACTATTCAAAAATAGTTATAAAATCGCCACTTTTGATTGTTCACGGTATTAATAAATATTTTAATAAAAGAAAAATAAAGAACAAATATTGCAAGATCAGCACTCTTTTAAAACAAACTCGTTATTAGTCAAATGATCAATTTGCAAAATAAGGCATATAAGATAATTAAAAAATATGTGTGAGTGTTATAAATCTTACCTTCATAAGGTATCTTTTAAAAACGATTAATGATTAACCTTTGAAACATGTAAATTGCAGTTGCTGAAAAAAAATATTTTAACTTCTAACAAAGAACTTATTTTCTAAAGATAACGCATCCTGGACCCATTGGTTAAAGAGTGTATTATAATTTACAAATGATGCAAAGTTATCCATCACATGTAAGGTAATACCTGTCTTATCACCCCCGCCTTCTTTAGCTGTGTTTTCCTGGCCAACGCAATTGTAAGGTTAGCCATCTCGTCTGTTTCTTCTTTGCAGTTATTTGCTTAATTTAAATAGTTTTATCCTGCCGTTTTAAGCTTCCAATTCCACTAAAATCTTCCTAAATATTACCATTCTGTTAAATCCTTAGAGGGAAAACTTGATGATTTATTTTATTTTATACAAGCTATATTTCATTTATTAAATTTACAAAAGCTGTGCATTCATAATTATTAAATAGCTTAATTTCTTCAAGGGTCAAAATAAAAAAGCGGCAGAATATATGGAGAAGACAAAGATAGCGATTGTATCATTTCGCTAATATTTGTGGGTCGAAATATCGATCTCATAATCAGGCGCTTCTTGTTTTCCAGATTTATTCGGGATAATTAATTGTTTATTATCTATGATTCGTGGTGATAAAAATCCAAGCATCCTAATACACACTTCAATGTGTGCATTTTACATTAGTGTTCTTCGATTTCTGCAAACAAAATCTGTTCTAATCTCCTCATTAAAACTTCTATTGGAAATTTTTTAATATGATATTTAGTGAATCGTCACAATTTATAATTTTGAGCATTTGTAACGTCCCAATTAAATTATTTTTGGAAACCTTTTATATTTTTTTCGGGTCCGTCGATTTATTAAATAATGAGAATTTTAAATTTGCGTTGAACTTTTATAAATGAATAAAATATTGTACACGTTTTCTCAGCATTTCTCATAATGATGTGCTGCTGGGACCCACGGCCGTTTTTATCGGCGGGTTCTGAAAAGAATCGTGAGACTGACGTCGTTTATATTGAATTGCATAGTCATCCCGTGGTAGCTGGCTGCTCTTGCTTCTGGTAGCTACCGAACTCGCCTTTCTATTATTGAGGAATTTACAATGATTTTACATTGATGTGAATTATTCATATTTATTTAAAGTTTTTTGTTTGTATTGTACTTTATCGTATATTAAACAGTATTCTTGTTTGGTTATTATTTGCAAAATCAAAGACATATGAAAGGTGAGGCTAACGCTTTAGCCGTTAGTAATCATCTGCATTTTGAATAATGAGAAAAATTTTGCACAATGTATTTTCTTCATAAAATATTACAATGATTATATAAAGTTGTCTTGAAAAAATTTTGTTTCAAGAATTAATTCGAATGCTCATTAAGAAGGGAAGTTTCCCTAATTGTGATAAAAATCTAGATGACAGGAAAACAAATAAAACTTGTTACTGAAACTAAGACAAAAGTTCAAAAGTTGATCCTTTTTTACTGTATTGTGAAAGAACAGAAACAAATGCAAGTAATTAAGAAGTCTGTGATACGTGCCTGGATTAGCGATTCTTTTTAATTCCGACGTCTTAGAAGACGTAACGAAGTAACAGATAACTTCTCGAAAACATTTATTAAATTCATTCGAAAGTTCTGTAATAATTGGGAGAAGACTGAAAGAAACCCATGGTACGCCAACTTAAATTCTTAATATAAAAGTCTTTCCAAATATCCAAGATTTCACAAGTTCTGAAGTCCGAGTTTCGGGGATTTTAATGTGTTTACCACTCCGTAACTATGAAGTCGAGCTCAATTGAAAATGTTAGCGAAGAATACAGTAAATGATTTACGTTGTTCGGTGTCTTAAATAACTGACGCACAATCAAGACATCACATTAAGAACAAATGCAACTTGAAATTTTGAGCGAACAAGAAATTAAGCACTGCGTTCTCTGCCGCTATGAAAACCTTTTAGTACCATTAATGCCAGCAACCGAGCGAATTATATATCTGTGCTTTTTTACAAATCGCACCGAAATTAATCCTAGCTTGTTCTTTTATTATACTTAATCGGGGTAACGAGTGTGGCAAAATTTTTTTGAAAGAAACTTTTATTATTACGTATAAAGTACACGCAGAACAACAATATTCTCATGAATATTAAAATGTCGTAAAGCCACGTGTGCTATAAGAAAATCCCTCGAGCTTCTCCAAAAAGTACACAAACAAAGTTCGACACGTAAACTAACCTCTCCAGGACGATAAAGTATAGATTCACTGTTCTTGCAAGCCGAAAGAACGAAAGGGATAAAAAGAATGTTAAGTTGGAAAGATTTTGAGTGGGTTTTCGAAACAATCACACGCCGCCAGAATGGTAACAAATTACACGTGACGTATCTAGAAAGGGTGCGTTTTATTGGCGGAAGGCCAAAGGTTTGCCAAATCCCGCTGGAAACGAATCGAGTCTCCTTGGAATTTCATGTCCGGTAGAAGTAGAATGACTTGTGGGAGTTTGGCGTTCAGCGTTTTAGATATTTGTATGTGATTGGATATCATGGCGTAGTTACGGATCGGGTCAATACAAACTTTAGTCGTTCCTTTTCCTAATTGAAGTAGAAATCACAAATTGTGGTTTGAGAACGATGGAGTATTTTATTTTCTGTGTTTTTCTCTCTTGTTTTGAACGATTTAGTTTATAACGTGCATTCTAAATGGAAATTGAAAAATTACATTAAGGATAAAATAATTGCACTGTGATTTGTTCAAATTTAAATTCCATTCAGTATTTCTTGTAACTAACCTGATTGTCTACTCAGATGGTGGGTTGACAATACTTCACCGGTAGATGGTACAAACCTTGCAAGGCAAGCACTTCCAAACAAAACTAGGTAACGTTTCCAACCCACAGCGTGGATTACCGCACGTTTTCCTTTCGTAAAACACCAATATGGTTAACTACTAGTTATTAATTTAGTTGCCTAAAATCAAAAAGAAAAGTTTGTGACGACTGTTAATGAACATCAACAGTCCAGTGAATCTAATTGGAATCAAATAGAAATTTGTTTTTGTTACGGATAAAGTGACGTTACATTACAAATTTCGATTTTCCCAGAAGGGGCGGGAACCTCGTAACAATTTTAGGAGTTCACCGGCTAACTATAGTGGTGCGGGAGTGGGTTTCTATGGAAAAAAACAAACAACAAAAGGAAGCATGTGAAATAGCCGAAATACAAAAACTACTTTACAAAGACCTACCTTGAAAGGTTTTACTGGTTGTCGTAAGGAGCAACAAACCGTCTTATCTCAGCAATCCCTTTTATATCTTCCTTACACGGAAGATTTATTTCGAGTAGGTCTTCTTTGCTTTTGGTTTCCTACATCTCATCACATCATACTTTACCTTACTCTACCATATCTTAAAAATACTCATTAACTTTGGTCAAATTAAAGAAGTTTTTTAAATAAAGGCCCCTCCCAAATGCGACAGCATCGCTTGGGTGGCTGGATATCCTTTCACGAATTTATCTATCTCTGCTTATATTTTAAATAACTCCAAATAAAATTTCATCTGAGCTTAAACTCTTAACCTTAAATTCTTGAAATATAGATACATGTACATTAACTTTAAAAACCAACAACCTTAATGTAACATCCAACTGGTACCTCTTACTAGCAGAAACCTTAAAGAAACGTTAATTCATTAAAAATACTAAATTGGCACTCTTTAAGCAACAAAGCATCCCGCAAATAAAGCTTCAGTTTAAAATTAATAATCTTTTTTAACGTTTTACAAGTTTCAAATTCCTTTTACTGATAATATTATGCTCAAATTTAAACAAAACTATTTCCATGGCTATGTCATAGTTAAAAAAAATTATTTAACGGAATATCAGTTTCCTATCAATTAACTACGAATCATTTGTAACTTACTCTTACAATTCCACATGTAGATAGTTATACATCATAAATGAAAAAAAAAAAGCTCAAGCTATTCTCACTGTTAATTTCGACTTTATCTATAGAATTAAGTACGTCTAGAAACGCCAATAATTCATCTTTTTCTTAATCAAAACGGTAAGTCACCCCATTCTATGTATATAAATTTTAATATTTTGTAATAGAATGAAATGTTTATCACCTTTTCATTAAATAATTTTATTGTTTGATACCAGACCGTCATTGATCTACATTCCACTATATACATGTGCTTAAGTTTTCTGGTCTACTTGTTCAGCAAATTTCAAAAACAATTTGTCTCCGACCATCCACACCGATTAGTCTACACACCCAAGCTGCCACTTAACCATTTTTTTTTTTTTAATTTCCCAACTGTTCTGACGTAGTCGTTATATAACATTCTAACATTCTAATTTTGTTTTCACACTGATACGTATAATACCGATCGTCTGCGTCTATGCTATCTTAATTTAGAGGTAAATATCATTCTATCCGTGTGAACACCTACTTATTTCCGCGATTTTTATTTAATACAAAAGCTGCGTTCTTCGCCCGTTTCAGCGCATTTATTTTATGTTGATGTTTCCTGAGCTCGTGTGAATTTGTACAAACAACTTGATATGACGGTTATTTTTCGATGTCTGTAATTTTTCTGAATTTATTACGAAGACGTGTAAAGTGTCCATATTTATTACTGTTGGTATTTAATGTGCTGAGTGCTTTCCTATTCTAATTCTTCACTTTAAAATAATATTATATTGAAATAGGAATGTTATTAAATGCAGACTACCAAAGCTTGTAAATTCTTTTAGGCTGCATTCGTCTAAAGGCACATTTAACTAACTTTAATAAATTCTTTTGTACTACCTATGTTTGCTTAAGTAATACTCAAGTGTTAAACTCTCAATAAGCGCGAAACCCCACTTTTACTTATAAATTCCAAATTTTAAAATTTCATAGATGCGTAGAATACATATGTGTAAATAGTACTATAATCGGGCTTTAAAATTACACAAAGTTCTTTCGAACATGTTTGCTAAGTATATTTGGTATAATATGTGTAATAAAAACATTAAACTTGTCCTGAATACGATTTGGTACAATTTAGCTTTCTGAAGATCAGAACATGAGTAGTTGCAATATCCCAATTTTACCCAAGTAGTTCATACTACTGCAAGTAACCTCAGATGTGGAAGAATTTCACGGTTTGGTAAACTTTTTGACTTACAGCAAGGTTATTTTTTAATTTTGAGTATCGATACGTTAGGTGCCAGTGACTGGGAGGTATTATTTTAAATTTTGGCAACACAACTTACAAAGCTGCATGTTGCGCTGAACTATGAATTTAAATATTCAAAGACACGCATTTCAAACAACTTGCGTTTTCTCAAGAGCATTCGTTTAAACAAAAAAGAAAGAAAAACTTTTGTACTTATAGTCGTTATTAGTTATCATGTCTGTAGAGCTTAGTTACATAATGTAAAACTTGTTCTTTGATTAATAGAACATGGAATACAATGCAGATGTATAATATCTATGACTTTTGTGGGAACTCTTTATCTTCGAAATGATAAATTGGGTTGTGAACAGGGTAATTATATTTTCCACGCAATAAGATGCATCTAAACCTACGTTCCATCTGTCGAAAATATTGGAGAATATGTTGTAATGTATTAATTCTTCATATATCTAGTATTTGTTTTGAATACTTTTATGTGTGCTTGATAGCAGCGAGCAAGTAGGTTCTGCGGTCCTCCAAACTCAGAGGAATTCGTACCCTAACTCTGAAAATCCTACCAATGCCCTTCTATATTCATCCTGCCGTGAAATGTAGGGATTCGGCGACTCATTACATTTAGCCAGTCGAAGAAATCCCGGGTTAAGTAATCCGCTCTTATCAATGGTAACGGTGATTTAGGACAGCGCGGAATGGATAAAACCATTTGGATACTCTCTTCTACTTGGGCAGAAAAATCGCTTTAAAAGCGATGAACTGTTAGCTTGATCAACGGTACGACGTTACCAAAAGATATAAGAAACCACTTTATTAAAAATTCCTTATGCACATTCCAAGAACATACAACGTACAACTTATGACGGCACCTTTTTTGGTGAAATATTCCGGAGTTAAACTCGTCTCCGTTCGGATACCTGGATAGGAACTGTTCAGGGGGTAATCGTAAGAAATAAAAACAAAGATGCTAAGACCCTAGGAGTCAAGACGTGAAATATTAATAGCTTAAACTAAGTTTATTGGTTAGAAATTTAAAGCAAGATATATATATATATATATATATATATATATATATATATATATAGAGATAGATATTATAGGCATAGATTAGGACGATGGAAAGAGAAACGGATTGTTGGTCAGGGGACTGTAGGATAATTTATTTCCATCGCATTTAGCAAAGCATATAAAGAATGATAGAATTTGTGATGACTTGAAACATGTTTAATTTGATCAGTATTTATTCGCATTGAATTACAAGTATAATGCGCCAAGCGTGCCTTATTCTTTATTAATGTTCCATATAGTACATAATGGAACGCTTCGTTTTAATAATCTTCTTGTAGTAAAATATCTGTGTGACATAAAGTTATTTTGTTGAGCATCTCTAGTAATCTTGTTGCTTTCGTATTTCCCCACCTCTAACGGCGAGTCTTTGAATCGTCGCTATCGTTCGTTTCTCGTTTGTTCGTTAGTCGCAGCCAAGCTATCAATTCCTCAAGCTGTTTTCCAGACTAGAGGCTTGCGACCTTCGATTAAATTGTTTGTGTGAGTGGTTCAAGTCATGGTAGACTTGAATAAATATCGATAACTTCTACTAACGCGCGCCTACGAAAAACAATAGAAAAGTACAAGTGAGAATTTTGTTTTGTAAGTTGTATGGTTCTGTACAAGGATTGGAGATTGCGGACATGTGGTCGTGATTGCTGTACCCCAAGAAATGGTTACGGCTTCCTAAGTTTGAAATGGTTTTTGGTGTTGCTTGGAGCTGATGAAATTTCTGATGGGATTTGTCTATGAGAATGAGATGCAGTTTGGTTCGTTATTAAATTTAAGAAATTTTGCATGTGTTTAGAATGTCGTTAGTCTTTGATAAACAGACGGTCATATAAAAAACACGAAATTTGCTATCATGTTTATGACCATGTGACCTGTTTCACTTTCGATTATTGTTAAACTGGTTTTACAAACCGCAGAAAGAAATTTTTGTTAGGTTAGGTTTGGTTTATATATTTGTAGGCTTTGTTTACATTCGAACTTCAGATAAATTTCGAAGTCTATTTTCGACGTTATAATTTTTTTGTGATGTAGTAACATTTTAAATATATTTGCCGTGAAAGCAGATGCTTCGTGTAGCTTTCCTAAAATTCAAATTAAACATTCTTCAATCTTGAAGTTAGCTTTTATTCACATATAAATTATAAAAACTTAGTATAAAAATATAAATTCGTTTAGTGAACTTTTGTTTACTTTTAATTTGTTATGTACCTGGAAGTTTATTTCACTTCATTGCAAAATTTAAATACATGCTGCGTAATAATTATGAAACTGTAATTTACCTGATAAGATCTGCCCAGGATAGAAATGGTAGTTCAATGCATTGTGTTTACAAATTTTTTTGATTCAATATTTAAAACAAGCTTATGTTTAGAGAGCAGTCTTTTGCTTCAAAAAGACAAAATTTTGATTTTGTTATAAACATTATTGTTGAGAATTTTTACATGTTAAAAAGTTATGAATTTTTAAAAGAAAGTTTTTTTACTTCAGTAAACGATTAGTTAAACTTTGAGACTTTTATTTTGGTCAAATGCGATCAAATCTGATAACATAAAGGTAGAATTTTTGGGTAATAATTTTGTGCCAATATCATATTGGATATACATTTTTATTTTGATACTTTATAGGACACAAATGGTGTTCTACATTTTTTTTATTTAATCTTTGTAATTTCTTACAGGAGCTGCGTCTTATTTTTATAAGACAGGTTTTTGTTAATGAAGGCGATCGTTTTATCTTTGGGTTTCCACGTCCGCCCTTAGAATTGTGCTTTGCTCTTATCGTGATTATCTCAGGACTTTATGGTGCCTATTTAACTTTGTTTAGTTTTTGTTTGAAAACAAAATTCGACTTACCCCCCACTTCTTATTGCTCTACCCAGGAATAGACTCCTAGCTATGTCGCAAGATGGCCCTTTCTTCGATTCTCTGTGAAGGAAGCGGAAGATTTTTGTGCACTGGCGCCCATTTAATAAAATTACGTTTTACTGGCGCCCATCCAACAATAAAAATAAGTTTTAGACTAGAGGGATAGGAAAAAAGGTAGTCTTTTATAAATAGCATAGTGATATGACTATTTTTGTTGATAATAATACAAAAATTACACTAACTGCTATAAGATAAAAACTTAGTAATAATGTGAGAAGGAATGCTACAAATTGACAAGGCGGAAGCGTAAACTCTTAGGGAATATAGTGCACTGCATAGGGAGCAGGGGGCTATATTTGATTAATACAGGGTTCTAGGGGTATACTTATTTGTGAATATCACCATGAGATTTATACGCGCCGCGGACAGGATGAGCAGCAGTTGGTATCCTATACGCGTCTATAAATACATATAAAATATAAATAAAAAAATATTTTACTGGACAATGTTTGTTGCTGATAGACTTTATAGAAAGTCACGAAATTAACGAGTTTACAATTATATTTCAAAAATACAATTACTACCTTAAACAAAAAGCTTATAAGTTTTATTTTGGATGCAAGCTATGCCATCATTTTAAACCTTGGGCGCCGCATTTCGTAACATGTGCTGTGAATTTAAGAGAATGGCTCAATAATGCCGTAAGACAATGTCTTTTGCAGTGCCTATGGTGTGAAGAAAACCTAAAGGTCATGTTACAGATTGTTATTTTTGCCTGACGAAACTATCTGGAATTCACTAAGTCGAAACATACTGTACACTAACCTAACCTAAAATCAGCTCTCAGACCAGTTTTTTACAACCAGAATTTACTTGACCCCAACGTGTAGAATCATATAGACTTGACGATGATATGAATGCTGCTGAAGATAATGTTGTTGAACCTATGAAAGAAGACGGATCCTGATTTTTAACAATTCGATATAGGTACTTTACATGTACTGTCACAAGATTAGTTTAGCGACTTAGTACGGGATTTCAATTTTTCAAAACTGAAGCCGATCTGTTGGGATCTAGGTTGCAAGGTTGGAATCTATTAGAGAGTGGTACGGATATTTCTACATATCGGAGACGTGAACAAGATTTTCTTCAGTTTTTATATCGTGTGATCAGTCGGGGTACTGTGTAGATGTTCCTGGACTAATGGATGTATTAGGATATAAATACAAAACTAATGAGTGGAAACTATTTATTTATTCATCTACTCTAAGCTGATGGGAGTTTTTCTCCGCAATGGAAATTTGTACTATCCTTTTCATATTGCCCACGCAGTACAAAAGGAGGAACCTATGAAATGTAAATGAGAATGAATATGAATATGAAATATGAAAACTTTACCTGAAAAAATTAAGCATGCAGAACATGGGTGAAGCATATATGGTAATCTAATCGTCATAGCATTTTTGTTCGGAATGCAATTGGGTTACGTCAAGTAATGCCGTTTTCTCTGCGAATGGGACAGCAGAGCAAAGGATAAACACTACTTTGTAAAGGACTGAGGAATGCCAGAAAGCTTTATTGCTGAAGAACAAATGTTACAAATCTTCCTCTCGTTGATACAAAGAAAGTTTTGCTACCACCTCTGCACATAAAACTGGGACTGATAAAAACTTAGTCAAAACTTTAAATAAAGATTTTGAACGATTCTAATACCTGACAGAGTAATTTCCCAAACTAAGTGAAACAAAAATAGAAGAAGGAATTTTTATTGGGCTGCAAATTCATTACATCATAAAGAAGAGCGTATTCGATTCAAAACTGACCGAGATTTAGGCTGCTGCCTGGATATCATTTAAAGATGTGTGTTCCAATTTCTTGGGAAATACAAGGGCAAAAAATTAGGAAAAGATTGTGCATTTTTTAATTTCCACACACAGCAATATGGGTTTGCAACATGACTTTGAAGATTCATTTTCTCCACTCGCATTTGGACTCTTTCCCCGCAAATCTAGGGTCTGTGAGTGACGAACGTGGTGATAGGTTTTACCAAGACATTATGTGTCTTGAAAACCGATTTCATGGGAAGTGGGCCCCATATTGGTCGCAGATTATTGTTAGAACCTAATCGGGGATGCTACAGAGTTACCCTACAAAAAAAATCAAAAGCAAAAAATTTTGAGATTCAGTGGTGACATTGTTGCATAATTCTGTATTATAAAACTGCAAACATTACATAATAAAACGTTCCACTATTAACTGTAGGGTGATAGTAAAATTCATAATCAGCGGGAAAAATCCTATACGAGTCACCCATTGCACATTAGGAAAA
Source organism: Platerodrilus igneus (assembly GCA_036346225.1). Classification (NCBI taxonomy): domain Eukaryota; kingdom Metazoa; phylum Arthropoda; class Insecta; order Coleoptera; family Lycidae; genus Platerodrilus; species Platerodrilus igneus. The sequence goes on along the minus strand of JARFIW010001179.1, from coordinate 2,453,371 downwards.
AAGTATATTATTGTATTTGGCTCAGGTGAAAAAAGTCAGTATTTAGCAGTCAAGGAACGGTAAATAAGCGGATAGAAACGAGCTATATAGAGCAAACAAAGTTAATATTGATATACAATTTTAAGATCGAAATTCGATAAATTATAAAAAAGATTCGATAAAGTAACAAAAGTGATGACATACCTCGGAGTAGCTAAATTTCTAAGGGAAATAGCCCATTGAACTGAAAAATACCGCCAGTTGAATGAAAAGCGCTCTTGTAATGACACCAAAGAAATATGAGTCTGACAAATATTAAGATTACACAACATTACATCGTACACATCAAATTTTTGATCTGGCATTCTTTATAGAATAGAAATGAAAATTCTACTCCTTACGAGACAAATTTGGTTTTAGGAAACATCACGACACACAAAAAAGCAACTCTGTTTCCAAGATTAGGATTATTGATAAAATGTGGAATAAAGAAAAATAAACAGAATGCAGATTAGATCGAGCATTCTATCCCGTGTAATTGAATAATAATGTTTTGGATGTTATAAAAAATAGGTTTAAAATATAAAAACCGTAGAGTACTTGCAAATACCTACGAAAGAAAAAACAATAGCTAAAATCACAGCAGTTGATCAAGTGAAGAAGGTAAATGTAAGGAAAAGCACATTGCGTTTAATAATACACATAAAGAAGAAGTTAAGGAAATAAAAGAATAAATGAATAGTGTAGTAAACGTGCAAAGCGAAAAAATACCAATACGAAGTTTACGGATTACATCAATCTAGAAGACATGCTCAGTACGAGGATGGTTAAAAAGTAATGCACAATCGCACATAAGTCTGAAGCGAGTAGAAGCATTCACTAAACTAGAAAAGTAGTTATAAATCTGATTCGTTGTTTTTAAATCGCATATGTATTTTTCAGTATATTCGCGTTCGCGCTCAATACATCGCTCTGAATGCTGAACTAACTTTTGTTACCTACTTTTGAAATTTTCGGGGATTTTACTTTGAATCCATTTGGCTACCGCGATTTTTAATTAATCGTATCCGTTATGCCGAATCCTCATACTTCTGAGATAAAATTTCAACACTGGAAGAAGGTTAAAGTTGCAGGATGCTGGGATCGAATGATATGGTAAATGAATAACGTCAGACATCGAACTTCAGATTAACGAACTGAACTGTTTTCGTGCGTGAGACATATGAGTTCGAGCATTATCATGGCGCAACAACAATCGGTATCCACTCCTACGTCGAATACTATATCGTCGCAATATAGTATTCCTAACTAACAGTTGCTTGCAAATACACTGTGAGCATCCAAAAAACACTGAAGAGAACTTTGTTAGTCGATGTAGCGATTTTGAATTTCTTTGACTCTAGTGAACCTTGTCATCTTTTTTTCTTCAATATCATAATGGCAAATTTGTTTTTTGTCTTCAAAAACACAGTAAAAAGGAATTCCTTACCTTGCCGCAGATAATGTTCCTAAAATTCTGCGCATGCTTCTCTTCTGTTGTGTTTGTGCTTTTTGTAAGCATACGTGGTACCTATTTTCAACGATCAAACTGTTGAATATTTGATATTCGTAATGTATTTCCAAGTGTTTGTTGGTTGATATGACGATTACTTTGAACACAACACCATTGTATATTGTCAGTAGGTAGACCGGTTTTCATTTTAGTATCAATATTTAGAATTTGTATAACAAATTGCAATGCGTCGGTGTTACATTAAATAGAAACCGAATACAAAAATGAGAAAATTAATCTTAAACGGACAAAATTAGTATTGATGCATCACGTATAATTGTGATTTCATGAACAGTGGTTTTCATTAAGCATTCACATTTTAACAAATTGTTAAGTTTATTAAAATAATAAACTTAAAAACCGCAATAGCATAGCGCTATTTCCGTTGAATATATATTTTAACGTTACTTCATGAATTATTTCAAACCGGGTAAACAAACTACTTCTACCAGCAACTTTTCATAGTGGGATGATGTCGTTTTAAAAAAGCGTTTAAAATAAAGAAGTAATGAACGTAAAATTATTGATAATTATTCCCAAATATTGGAGAGCTTTTTACAAATTTTAGTAGGGTGGAGTAGAATGAATGTTACATGGTTACAATGTCAAGTAAATCCCAGACCATTTCAGAAGTATATTTGTACAATGTAGGAATTACTTAAAACAAGGACGCTTTGATAGTGAAATTCACGAATAATCAGGTTGTAGGTAACTTAATTATTACATACAATATACTGTATATATTTATATTAATGTAAACATTTACACGTGTCGCTAACCTTAAGTAAGCCACATCACAACATGCATCTTTCACGTGCAATAGGAATGTTATACATTAACACCTTCGTCCCGAACGCGTGAGAGTGGCAGAAATGCAAAAGCTAGACAGCCGCCAGAAATCATTGAATTAATTACTCGCAAACCGATAACGAATAGACATGTAAAAGCCTATTATGGCCAAGGAAAGTCGAAGAGCCCTGTTGGTCAGGAAGAAGCAACCGGACGTTTAAGGTAGCGACCCATGGGTAATTGACAAGACTCGAGATCGAATTTGGACAAGGTAGTTCCATACCATTTTGGTGCGAAATTATAAATAATTTTTTCAATGTGGATTCCAGCAGGTGAAATGAATGACTTTAGTTAAATTGACATTCTGTTATAAGATTAGTGTAGATATTTATAAATTATTCTTTTGTTTGGAAATCATTGAATTAATTACTCGCAAACCGATAACGAATAGACATGTAAAAGCCTATTATGGCCAAGGAAAGTCGAAGAGCCCTGTTGGTCAGGAAGAAGCAACCGGACGTTTAAGGTAGCGACCCATGGGTAATTGACAAGACTCGAGATCGAATTTGGACAAGGTAGTTCCATACCATTTTGGTGCGAAATTATAAATAATTTTTTCAATGTGGATTCCAGCAGGTGAAATGAATGACTTTAGTTAAATTGACATTCTGTTATAAGATTAGTGTAGATATTTATAAATTATTCTTTTGTTTGGTGGGGGTATGTATTTATGAAACGTATTTAGCAGAACATTAATAGTGTAAAACGTCCACCCGCATTGTAGGTTATGTTGCTTACTTTATTAGATATACTAAGCCTGGATGTTGAAATTAAAGTAAACTAAGTGACTCTTCCAACTTGTAAGCTATATGTATGAGACAGGCGAGATACCCAAAGATTTCAAACGTAGCATCATAGTAACTATACCAAAAAAGAAAGGCGCGGATAGATGTGAAAATTTTCGAGCAATAAGTTTGACAGCACACGTGTCAAAAATATTAACTAGAATTGTGCAAAGACGAATGGAGAAACGGGCGGAAGAAATACTAGGAGAAGACCAATTTGGGTTTAGGCGAAACAGGGGAGAACACGTGAGGCTATTTTAGCTCTGGAAGTGATAATGGAGAAAACAATAGAAAAAGGGGAAAGCGTGTATATAAGGTTTGTAGATGTGGAAAACGCATTCGACAATGTAAAATGGAAAAAAATGTTTGTAATACTCAAAAAGATTGGAATGAGTTATAGGGATAGGCGAATAGTACATAGCTTATACAAAGAGCAAACAGCAGTAATAGAATTAGAACAGGAACGTAGAGAAGTAAACATTAGGTAAGGTGTGAGACAGGGATGTGCCCTATCCCCATTAATTTTTAACTTGTACATAGAAGATGCAACGAATACTGTCAAATGCAGGAAGACATTTGGAATTACTATGCAGGGACAAAAAATTGATTTGCTTATATTTGCAGATGATATAGCGGTATTAACATCTAGCAAGGATGAGTTAGAAGCTGCTCTTAATGAAATGGAAACGGTTGTAACAGAGAGATACGGTATGAAAATTAACAAAACTAAATTAAAAGTACTAGTATGTAAAATAGGGGAAAATACATCAAAAACAAGAATACAAATATGTAACACGAACTTACAAGAGGTTAAGGATTTTTGCTACCTAGGAAGTCAAATAATGCAAAATGGGAAAAGCGCAAAAGATATTAAACAAAGATTAGCACAAGGTCGTGCTACATTTAACAAGAAAAAGCAACTACTGTGCTCAAAGACCACAAACATAGAAACAAGGAAAAGATTGCTTAAAACATATGTGTGGAGCACAGCACTGTACGACTATGAAGCCTGGACAGTAGGAGAAGCGGACAAGAAAAAGGTAGAAGCCTTTGAAATGTGGTGCTACAGAAGAATGATGAAGATATTATGAACAGACAAAGTTAAGAACGAAGAGGTACTAAAAATGGTAGGGGAAGAAAGAAATATGTGGAAAACGGTAAAAAATAGGAGAGATAGGATGATAGGCCACATACTACGGCATGAGGGAATAGTGCGGAATATATTAGAAGCAGAGATAGGAGAAAAGAGAAGAAGAGGCAGATCTAGGTTTGGCTACTGCACACAGATAGTAAAAGATGTAGGCTGTAGGGGTTTCAGGGAGATGTGTAGGCTAGCCCAGAATAGAAATCAATGGAGGTACGCATCCAACCAATCCCAAGATGGATAAACTAATGACGAAAAACTAACTGTGCTTAAACATGACGATTATTATAAGTAACTACAAGAATTGGTTGGGCAATATTCTCGAATAATGTTCATTGTGTGAAAGGATTTACTGGAAAACCATTACTTCGGCAAATGTCTAGTATTGGTGGATCTTGCTAGCCACAGGTTGCTTAACCCCCTTCACTGAATCTCGGTGAAATAGGGCATAAAATTAGAAAACAATAGAAGGGGAACGAGCTGTATACACATGCTGTGAGAATTTTAGGGTACTATGTAGGCTAGCTCAGAATATAAATAAGTGCAGGTACGTGTCCAACCAGTTTTGAGACGGAAAACCTAATGACGAAAAACTAAGCGCAGATAAATCTGATGATTAGTATAAACAACTAGTTGTTGGTTGCGAAATATCTGCAACTAATGATGACTGTGCGAAAAGATATATTGGAAATATATTAAATCGGTAAATGGTTAAGTGTTAGGGGAACTTGGCAGCCACAGGCTGCTTACCTCTCTTCACAACCTTACATGTGATTTTCCAATGCTCCACCCGCAGGTACTACATTGGCCAGGAAGCGAGTTTTTTTTTACCTGGAAAATTTGGAATTTTGACGAACCCTTGCTGTTCCAAGCAAGGTAGGGATCTTTAACGTGCGTGACAACACTCACACACGGGACCTCCATTTTACCTCTCATCCGAGCGAGGGTGTATTTTTGTGAAAAATGCTCGCCTAACATTTTTCAAGCGGACCGTGTCGGGATTCGAACCCGGGACCTTGGGCGTAATAGTCACACACATACTACTACACCACGGAGCCGCCCCTCTCTTCACAACCGTTCATTTACTTTACCAATGCTCCACCAGTAGGTACTACATTGGCCAGGAGGCGAGTTTTTTGTTGCCTAGAAATTTAGAATTTTGCCGAACCTTTGCCGTTCCAGGCAAGGTAGGGATCTTTAACGTGCGTGACAACACTCACACACGGGACTTCCATTTAACCTCTCATCCGAACGAGGGCGTAATTTTTGTAAAAAATGCTCACCTGCCATTTTTAAGCAGTCGACCGTGTCGGGATTTGAACCCGGGACCTTGGGATCCGTAGTCTTACGCTTACTACATTGATCCACGGCGACGCTTTCTCTTCACAACCTTACATGTGATTTTCCAATGCTCCACCCGCAGGTACTACATTGGCCAGGAAGCGAGTTTTTTTTTACCTGGAAAATTTGGAATTTTGCCGAACCCTTGCTATTCCAAGTAAGGTAGGGATTTTTAACGTGCACGACAACACTCACACACGGGACCTCCATTTTACCTCTTATCCGAACGAGGGTGTATTTTTGTGAAAAATGCTCACCTGCCATTTTTAAGCAGTCGACCGTGTCGGGATTTGAACCCGGGACCTTGGGATCCGTAGTCTTACGCTTACTACATTGATCCACGGCGACGCTTTCTCTTCACAACCTTACATGTGATTTTCCAATGCTCCACCCGCAGGTACTACATTGGCCAGGAAGCGAGTTTTTACCTGGAAAATTTGGAATTTTGCCGAACCCTTGCTATTCCAAGTAAGGTAGGGATTTTTAACGTGCATGACAACACTCACACACGGGACCTCCATTTTACCTCTTATCCGAACGAGGGCGTAATTTTTGTAAAAAATGCTCACCTGCCATTTTTAAGCAGTCGACCGTGTCGGGATTTGAACCCGGGACCTTGGGATCCGTAGTCTTACGCTTACTACATTGATCCACGGCGACGCTTTCTCTTCACAACCTTACATGTGATTTTCCAATGCTCCACCCGCAGGTACTACATTGGCCAGGAAGCGAGTTTTTTTTTACCTGGAAAATTTGGAATTTTGCCGAACCCTTGCTATTCCAACTAAGGTAGGGATTTTTAACGTGCATGACAACACTCACACACGGGACCTCCATTTTACCTCTTATCCGAACGAGGGTGTATTTTTGTGAAAAATGCTCGCTTAACATTTTTCAAGCGGACCGTGTCGTGATTCGAACCCGGGACCTTGGGCGTAGTAGTCACACACATACCACTACGCCACGGAGCCGCCCCTTCTCTTCACAACCACTGAATGTCGAAGAAATAGGGTATATAATTGTAAAACAATAGAAGGTGACCGAACTGCATCTAACAAAAAAGAACAGCGCCTATGAGGAAAGACAACAAACAGAACAAGAAGAAAATTGTTGAAAGCATATGTGTGGAGCACAGCACAGTATGCCTATGAAATACGGGCAGTCTGAAACGCAGACAGAAAAACGGTAGCGGCCTTTTGAAATGCTGTGCTTCAGATGTATAAGGACGATAGCATGGACAGACAAAGATAATAACAAATAGGTTATAGAAATAGTAGGGGAACAAGGATATCTGGGGAAAAAGATAAGAGAAATAGAAGGGCAGAATACGTTCTAAGGCATTTTTGGGAAATAGTTTGGGATATATTACAAGCAGAGATAGGAAAAAAGAGGTAGATGTAGACCTAGATCAGATAGTGATAGATGCAGACTGTGCAAATTTCAGGGAAATCTGTAGGTTAGTTCAGAATAGGAAACAATGATGGTACGCGTCTAACCAGTTCCAGGACTGAAGACCTAATGATGATGAAGTGGGTGATGTGATTAAATCGTTATAGGAAAATTGTTATGCTACTTGCATTGAATTGAATGTAGGTAACTTTAAAGTTTTATATGTACCTGGTTACAGGAATAATAATATAATATTTTATTACAAATAGATTTCGGAGACGCCGTGATTGAATATATTGATTGATTGTGAGACGAACTTCATTTCATCCGAAGATTATTGTAATTAAAATCCTCAAGGACTATTCGTCGTCTACGGATTGTTAGATCAGACGAGTTGACGCCCATAAATTTGAGGCTGTTAAATGCCTTTCAAGGTAAGTGTTATTGGTAACGTAGCTTGAAATTACACGTAGTTAGGTAATAAATTATTCGATTATTTGTTCCATTTCATTGTTTCTGTAGGGACCCATTCCCGCACCACTAAAGTTAACCGGTGCTACCTTAATTTTGTTAAGGGATTTCCGTCCCTTCTGCACAATTCCAAATTTAGAAGTTTAACGCCTCATTCACCCATAACAAAATGCTCAAAAATATTCGTAGTTTCTTTCCTCGTTTTAGCAACATTTCCACTGCTTTTTGTAGATCATCTTCTGATCCTACCCTCGTCAAATATTTTATCCCCGTAGATGCGGTTAAACGTCTATAAATAGCTATTCGACGTACTCCTATGGTTAAAAGTTATATTACTCTGCACTGTTTTATACGCATGAACTAAACAGGCGTACGCGATGCCACGATAACGAGTACTGATGATGAATCATTGAATCGAATCAAAGGAAACAAACTTTGGTCATGTGAAGAGCTACAAATTGCCACCAACTGGAATATACACCGCACCTTTTTGTTGACGAGTTATGGCGAGTATACATTATTTTCAGTTCAGACTCATCAGGTGTATAAAGTTTTAAAGTAGGGATGAAACATGAAAGCAAATAAAAATAAAACTAAGTATTGACATACGTTAAAAAATAATAAAATTGGATGTACGAATTGGACAGGACAAATTTGCTGAAGTCGATAATTTTGATATTTAAGATGTAGAATTACAAAGGATAGAAGAAGTAAAAGGGATTGTAGTGTCGAATTACTTTAGCAAAAAAGGCTTTTTCTACAAATAGTATTTGCTAACACCAAACACTAATCTAAATGTCATCATTATTAGGGTTTAAATCCTGGAACTTGTTGGACGCGTACCTCCATTGTTGTCTAAATGTAAGAAAATAATTTTAAGGTTTTGCGTTGTGTAACGTTTTGGACAGTGGGAGATAGAGAAGCAAAAGAATCAAGCTTCTGAAATGTGGTGCCATAAGAAAATAGTGAAAATAAACTGGACAAACAGGATGACCAATAAAGAGGTAACTTAAACAAATTGGTTTATATGGGAAATATAGTAGAAAAAGGCATCGACTGATTGGCAATTGTTGTGTCATGCAGAACTAATAAACGTGGTAATAGAAGAAAAAATAGATGGGAAAAACTGTTTAGGAGGACAACGCTTTGAATATCTTACACAAATTATAAATGTTGTATATTGTGCCAGGTATGTTGGCACGAAGCAACTGGTCTCAAATAAGGCGGTTTGACAACAAATATAACTGGTGGGTGACAAAAAAATGTGTGTGCTTTTGCTTCTTATCTTTACCAGATTAGTAATTTTTTTCTGTAAGATGCAATATCAACAATTTTTTCAGAAAAGCATATTTCTTTCATTTTGTAGGTATTCAGCAACCCACTTTGCGATAGCTTTTCTCGAATTTTTACGAGTGTTTTTTTGGCACTTCTTCCTGAAAAGTATGAAAATTTGAAGTAAACCAATTCCATTAACTAATAAATTTATTTATTACTCATATATAATATGTATTGCAAATAAGTTTGGTAGGTTTGTAAAAGCATTAAAGCGAAAAGTTATAGTTTATTACGGTTGTTCTTATTCCCTTTTATATTACTTCCTTATAAGCTAGATGACAACTAATAGCAGCGGCATGATTTGTTAGGTTTCCTCCTCTATTATTAATGGGTCAAGATGTTTACCAAACCCAATCTAATAGCAAAGAGCTTACTAATCCGTTTTAAGATGCTTAATGCAGAATAGGTAAATATTTCCTAAAGTTTAATGGCGCTTTGACATAATCCCCTAGTCCGTTGTAGTAAAACATTACAGAATTTAGTGCGTATATAGAATGATATTACCCAAAAGCAGGGTCGTAATGACAGTTAAGCCGTATTTCGAAAAGCCCAACTTCGCAAATTGGTTAAAGCAGCGCTAACATGATTACACTAACGTTGCTGTCGAAGTAATCACAAAGACTACCACTTTCGCTTCATTTACGCGGCCTATAACTTACTACAGCGAAAGTGCATTAGTTTACCCAATATATAACACACCAAAGGCAATGTTCAAACCCTCTTGTAAAACCATCGGAGCCACATACATAATCTGCATATTGAAAGTGGAAATTTTTTCCCAGAGGCCGTCGTGAAATAAGTTTCTAAATGTAAACTCGTTTATAAGCCCGGCTGTGTGAACCATACCGTTATCTCGTTGACCAAAGGGAAGCGATCCTTTATTAAACAAAAACGAAATTAAAGTCTCTATGCGCAATACTTTAATTACATTTACACCAAATCCATTAGCGGAACTGAAATATCGGTCTCTAAAGTAATAAAGGATTACTACACTGCTATACCTTTTAGTTTCCTGTTATCCTTTGTTGCTCATCCTATTCATTAAGGTTTAATAATTATTATTTTTGTTTTATTCTTTAAAATTTAATAGTCTTGCACAGGAAACTGCAGCAATTGTTAGGAACTAAAATGCGGAGTTAATCTCGAGCTTTTCTTGGTAGATAAATTGAAAATGTAATTTATTTTTCATTTTATATTTAACTCATATTAACTAACACTTAACTCTCATACTTCGCACTTTTCCTTTACAAGTACCTCTCATACACGCCAATTTTAGGTGATCTGTATATAAACGAAGTGTCGCGATTAATAACCCAATGACCGTGACTCAAGTAGTAAAAATTATTTATTTCATACATTTAATTGATGAAACCTCCTTAACTATAGCTCTTCATCCTCCCCATAGATGCACCACTGCATTCGACTTGCCCCCTGCTCGAACACTGCTTGGTGTCCGTCTTTTCAACAGCTGGATCATTTTTGCCTTTACCAGTTCTACAAAAATACAAAAAAAATTGTTTTGACCTATCATAATTTAGTCTTCAATCCTCGAACTCGTTAGACGTGTACCTCCATTGTTTCCTATTCTGAGCTAACCTACACACTTCCCTGAAGTTCCCAGTCTGCACCTTTCACTATCTGTGTGCAATGGTCTGATCTAGGTCTACATCTACCTCTCTTTTTTCATTTATCTGCTTGTAATACAGCTCGCAATATTCCACAAAAATGCCTTAGAAAGTATCACGTTCTTCTATTTCTCCTATCCTTTTTGTTTTCCACAGATATCTTTATTTCCCTACTATTTCTATAACATCTTTGTTATTTACTATATCTATCCATGCTATCATCATCAAACATCTGAAGTATAACATTCCAAAAGGTTTTTTTTCCTGTCTGCTTCTCCTACTGTCCCTATTTCAAGGTGTACAGTACTGTGCTCCACGCATATACTTCCCACAGTTTTGTTCTTGTTTCTATGTTTGTTGTTTTCTAACATAACCGCTGCTTTTTCTTGTTAGATACAGTTATTTTGACCCGGTTATCACTTTTTAAAATGGATAGGATTCAATAGAAGTAATAAACGGTTAATGCGGGCGGTGTCCAAATCTTTTTATCAGCCAAAAACTGATGTACAGTAAAGGTATTTTGCCCTGGTGCTTTGTTTTTCTAGTAATCCGATCTCTTTTGTGTATTAATTGTGGCAGCTTCAGGAACTCATGCCAGTCATGTCTATGATACCAATACGAAAACACTTATATTGCGTTTATTTTAGATTTGCTTTTGAAAATGTTTGTCATTCTTTTACGCTAGTCAAAAACATGCGTCTGTACACATTCGGCCATCATTTTGTCAGTCCCTAATTCAATTTTATTATGTACAAAAGTTGTCAAAATACGTCGTATAATTTAATAACCTCTACCTTAAAAATCCTATTTCAACATATGTAATCAGCTAGGTTTAATTATTTCCTTATATACTAGCGAAAATTTGTACCGAACGTTTGTCACGCTTCAAATCAAATTATCAACTTGTACACACACTACTTTAAATTCAACTACTAGCACGCAAAAAACTTCACTAACTACTTTATACATATTACCCCTTCTAAGAAATCAAACAATGGCATATTATTTTGCCATGTCAAATTTGCTTGTTGATGCCTTTCTCCAATTCCTGTAGTAGTCATTATTCTGTGTTCCAAAATTTTTCGAATCGTTTTAAAAATACCATACCAATCATATATGCTTTTTTCATATTAAGAACTATATTTTGCAGTAGTTCAATTATTATTTAATTATTTATTTTCCTTTTGAAAGTATTGCAAGTACTTCAAATAATGGGTAGCCCGCGCCGAGTACCGCAACAAAAGAAAGGAGAATTGAAAGAATTTTACGAGCTAGCCTAAAGCGTCAAAGAGTGGGATGGGTCACACACAAAGAAAAATTGGAAACATCAAGGTATACAATTTATTTACAACTCTATTTAACCCTAATACAAAAAGGACTATTTATAAAACCTTTAATTAGAATAACATGTTGCACCAGAAAAGAACAACAGTCCTCAACGAAAACAATAAATTCTACAAAATATCCCGAAGAATTTATAGTACAAAAACCTTCACCAAAATAATAAATACATTTCTGATTTTTTTAAAATCATTTCGAATAATTTTCATATTACAAAAAAAAGAACCAGAAATATAATTGTTACCTTGCTAAATTCCTTGTAATGTAATTTAAATGGTAACCTATCACATGCACATTAAACAGAAAAAAAATATTTAAACAAAATCTTGAATGAACTGCTTTCAGTCCTGCTACATTTACAATTATTAAATCTTTGTTATCAAAGCAGTTTGACAAAAAAAATTGAAGCAAAAATATAATTGTTACCTTGATAAATTCCCTGTAAATTTATTTAAATAGTAACTAACATCTAACATGCACGTTAAACAGGTAAAAAATATTTAAACAAAATCTAAAATGAACTGCTTTTAGTTCTGTTACATTTACAATTATTAAATCTTTGTTATCAAAATAGTTTAACGTTGATAGAATGGATTCCCTCAGTCGACCTGGATAGCATTATATCTGAATGGTAGGATAGTCTAAGAAAGCATATAAGAAAAAAATTTATAGGTAGTTAGGGTTAAACTTAATTGTCATAACCATTACTAATAACAGCTGTCACCATATTGCATGCCGACAGTCTTGAGTAAGGTGTAATCTATTTCCAATACCAAAACCAAATCTATAAAAGGAATTTAACAAGAAAAAATAGAATTAAAAATTATGCCCTAACCTATAAAAATAATGGCTCTTATTTGGCGTAGTTCGTAATAAAAGCTAGAACTTCCTTTTCTGAACACACTCGGTATAAAGAACCACGCTTTATTTTATTTGAATGGAGGGATATTTTACTGGTATTATTCGTTTATTACTAAGCGAAACCTTTTAAAAAGAAAGAATATTTTATTTTACTGAAAATTGCACTTATTATTATTCTAAATTGCTACATGCATGTTGGAACGTAATTTTAGGAGTTTTTTATTCCACTCAATAAAATTAACATTTGTAGCGATAAGCAGTTTCATTGTAAATATTATATTCATGAAAAACATTTGGATTTCGACGTTGCTTATGTGAGAGATAGTAGGTTTGAATTGTGGGATTTTACGTGTAGTTAATAAAGTCGATTTTTGCACTGTTGAGTGGGCTAAACCAATCAGATACATTATTATGGACAGAAATCATTACGATTTGAGCGATCTACTTAATTTTTAGCACGATTGATATTCTTGGAAAATTATCGAAGGATGTTAAGTTGTTTTAATATGTTATAAAGAAGTCGTATAATCTTAAGAGAAATTATTCTTGATGTTCTGCTGACAAACGTCGGTATTAAAAAAAATGCAGTGATTACTAAAACCTAGGGAAAAGATTATAAACCACCTACGATTATTATAAAGTGTTTTCGGTTATTTTTCTTAATTGTTTTTGAGTATTTAACCACTCAGAGTTTTTAAAAATTAAATTTTAAATTAAAAAACTCTGAGTGGTTTAATACCCAAAAAAGATTAAGAAAAATACAAAACAAATTACAGCAAACATTCAGGGAGTGTCTTCAGTTATTTAACTTTTGTCAATGTTGAAAAATTATAAGTAGATCTATATTTGTTGAAATACTAGGTTATCATAAAGTAAGGGATATATTTTAAATCATTACAACTTTTTAATAAATTAAGTTAGTAACATAAAATAAACGAAATCTAGTTGCTTAATGAATGGGATTTTACCGTATCTATGAGAAACAAAAGCGTTGTCATAACAATTGTTGACACTAGTGTCAAAACGAAATTATTCAATTTGAAGTTTTATTTTGAAATTAAAACTCAAGTAAACGTTGAGTTCAAACGACTCAACTGTAATAACATGGATTTCCAAACAAGAATTGGTTTAGTTCAGTGCTATTATGAATCCGGCAGAAATTACACCGCTGGATTATGAAGATTTCGCACGAGAATGGGTTTGAGAGCGGGACCCTGTCAAATGAAAGCGTACCGCAATTTGATACAAAAATTTGAAAGAACAGGGTCTGTAACTGACTTACCAAGATCAGGAAGACCAATAATTAGTGATGTCCAAGTTGCAGAGGTTCTTCATGAAAATCAAGACATAGCCAGAAGCAATTCGCTCGCAATTAGCAGTGCAAATGCGATATCCAAGCGATTGCAAATGCCGTATACCACGGTTTGGAAAATTTTACGCAAAATTCTAAACATGTATCCATATAAACTGAAAATGCTGTTTGAATTAAAGGACGCAGATTTGGCTACTAGGTACGATTTTTCTTTGAGAGTAATGGCTCAGATGGAAATTGAACCCAAATGGTTATCCCGTATTTTATGGACAGATGAGGCACATTTTACTCTGAATGGTGGAGTCAATACTCAAAACTGTAGAATCTGGTCTGCAGAAAATCCGCAACAAATCGTTCAAAAAGGTCTTCATGACAAGAAAGTCACCGTTTGGTGCGGTTTTACAGCTGATTTTATTATTGGTCCGTATTTCTACGAGGAAATGCAGAATGCACAAGCCGTATCTGTAACTGTAAATGGTGAACGATACTTGCAAATGTTACAAAATTATGTTATTCCACAGCTGCAAAACGAGCACTACGGAATTGAAAACATCATTTTATGCAGGATGGAGCACCCCGCACATTTTCGACCAGTCAAAGAATTGTTAACCAACGTTTTTCAAGATCGCGTGTTAAGCAGACATTTCGTAAATTCATGGCCACCAAGATCACCTGATCTAAACCGAGCGGATTACTGGCTGTGGGGTTATTTAAAAAGTGTAGTGTTTAGAAGACGACCAACTACGCTACAAGAATTAAAAGACAGTATTACGGAGCAAATTGGTACAATTCAACCAGAAATGTTACGAAATGCTGTGTACAATTTGGAGGTAAGGATGGTGATCTTACAACAACAAAATGGAGGTCATATTGAGCAATTGCTGTAACCTGTTTTGGGCATACTAAATCCCATTTCATAAGCAATTAGATTTTATTTATTTCTTGTTATTAACTTAATTTGTTAAAAAGTTATCATAATTTAAAATATATCCCTTACTTTATGATAACCTGATAGTTTAAGTATAATAAGGAATTACTTTTAGGGCTTCTTTTTTCTATTTTACTGTTAGTAAAAGGCATTTCTCATTAATGTTAAACAATCAAGACGTGACGAAAATTTTATTATTAATTAATATGAGGATATGACCCTTATTAATGGAGTATTAATATTTGTATTGTTTGGAGTTTTAATTATTGTAAGGCCGGGGAATCAAGAGTTGCTATAAGACACCAGAAGATAAAGGTTCGAGTAGCAGTCGGCTTTGTGTCTCATGTACCAGATTTTTATTGTAAGAGAATTTATGGAGATTAAGTTTGAATATTTAATAATTTTTAAGAGTCAGAAATTTGCTTGTTATCGTATAGTATTTTGGAATTTGATATTTTTTATTGTAACAGGTAGTAACTTTGGTGTATAATCAATTTAAACGTGAAGCTTACGATTTTCATGTAGGAAATGTATTATTTGCACGACAAAGGGCAATTTACACGCATTGAGGAGAAAAGGAATATTTTTGAAAGATTCAAAAACGGTTGTATAAATAACTCAAACGTTGTAAGAGCAGCGTAAAATTATTTGGTGTATGTTGAAATCTCAACCTTTTAATTTTGATTTAATACTGTAAAGATTCTTTCTTTTATTATATTATTTGTAAATATTTGTGCTTTAGAAATCCTAGTAAAAGCTTAATACGCTAACTTTTGATGTTTTACAAACTGAGCTAGTCGAGGAAGTGGATTCTTGAGTTTAGGTTAGAGATTTTAAAACGGTTGTGTTGCAGAAGGTTATTTTTGTAATTTCTCGGAAATTATAGAAAGTAATCGAACCGTATAACATCACATACAAATTTATCTTTCAATTACGTTTGACACCTTTGTCAATCACCTATCAGTGTGAGCGTACCTTATGCAACGTGTTCTCTTTTTCTCTTTCCTCCACCCTCTCTCTCTCTCTCTCGCTCTCTCTCTCTCTCTCTCTCTATATATATATATATATATATATATATATATATAAATATTTTAGGAAGTTAATTACACAAGGAGGTCATAGGAGGTCATTGAACACCACATTCTGTCAGTAAATAGACTCAAAACTGAGAAAATTAAAATTTCAAATATTTAATTTCTCCCTCTATAATATTTCTAGTGACATAAGCTTATTATAGTATTTGCTAGTATATAAGTCAAATCCATGTTCTAACTAATGTCAAAATATTTTTTATCCTCTTTAAAAATATCATTTAAAACAAGTTCTGGTCGGCGAAAATATAAAAGCATCCCTTGATTGAAAACCCGTACTTTTGTAAAATGTAAATGCTAATTCAATAATGTATTTTAAAAATATCCGTTAAAACAAGTTTTTAATTGCATTTTAATGCATGTTAAAAAGACCATAAACGAATTGCAAGGTGTAAATAAATATTCATCCACATTAAAAGTACTACATAACCTCAATGTCCAGTACTCCTTTCAAAATGTTGAAACATAATTGCGAGTATCTAATGCAAAGTATTTGTCTTTCAAAGATGCTACTTTTCGGGATCATTCTAGAATCCATTTTCTTTACGCTAACGACTAACGTGAATGAATACACATCTTTTAAGCAAGTTCGTGGAAAACAAAATAATTTTGTTAATTATTTATTTAACAATCTGTTATGATTTAACTTGCTAATCATATTTATGTCGCATTATGGAATATCGGTTAATAAAATCTCTTGGGATGTTGCGTTAAATTTCTGAAATTTATTGATTTCTGCATGCTATAAAAATTCTCATTTCCTAATTACTTTGTATTACTTCTTGTTAGATAATGATAAATATATGTATGTAGCAGTAACAAAAATACCAGCAAATTTAAAAGATCAAAGCTTTGAAAGGACATAGATTTACGAGTTGCGTATTTCATAGTTTGGTAAAATGTTTGTTATTATATCAAAATGCTTTAGCCGAATTTTAAAAGAAATCTGTTTTTGGATTTAATGTTGAGGATTAGATACTCGCGTAATAGTTGATCCATGAACTTTTTTGTGTATTAAATTGTGAGTCTCAAATGTTGCTTTCGAGGTTTTATTTAACTACATGTTATTTTCTTTCAGGCAAGATTCCATCTTGTGTTACTGTACGGATGTAATAGTACTTCATCGTGTTTTGAATACAAGATACTTAATATCTGTTTTTCCTGGTGGTTTTTGCATCCGCCCTCCTTTTCGTGTAGATAATATCTATCTCCTGAACAGCTCGCATAATCTATTTTGAGATATACTTCAAGCTAATCCGTGAGCATTTTCTGACGATTATTCTATCTGGTAATCACCTATTTAATTTTACCGACTTTAAGGCTATAAAATAGTTCTACAGGAATGTCTTAGTGGTGACTATTAAAATCTACGTTTTATCTTGACCATTCACACATATACAGAATCTTCTTATATAAAAAGTTTAAGTTTAGCATACAAAATAAGCGTAACCTCTAGCTTGCATAAATTTTAATCGAATTATAATAACTTTTTGTAAAGTGAAAGTAAATTGAATATTAAAATATTCAAGTTAAATAATTTACAAATGTCGTGTACAGTCAGATCCTACTAAATAATAATTATAAGATCCTAATTATTATACCGTGATCTGAAAATTAGATTTTCTTTGAAGCTTGGTTTTATGTAGCCATTTACCTTTACATTAAGCAAAATGAAATGTGACCTGTCAAAGTGTCATCCAGTGTAAAAGGAATTTTCATTATTTGCACGTTGACAGATAAAAATACTCCTTATCCAGCAAGTTTAAAATTTTCAAATTATCCTGCAAACTTTAATAATACAGATTCTCAGCTGTCGCGTGGTAAATCGATGAAATTCCAATTTGACGTAAGCGTTATTAGTTTTCCCAATATACTTTTGTGTTAAACGAAGAACGAATGGTTGTTTTAAAAACTTTTAAATTTAAGAATTCTAATTTATTTTACTGGTAGCACGTGACAGATGATGTAAGTGAAGTTTAAGCTTTCCCTACAGAGACTGTGTGTCTGCGCCAGAAGTTTAAACGTGATGTTCCTAATCATCTCGTACAAATTCTGAAGTGGAAAAACTGTTCTAGCTCTGAATAGTTTCATACACGAAATGAACTTGTTGAATACTTGCTGCGCGTAAATTAACTCTTGTAGAGTATGGAGGAATATAACAAGTTCTCCCTGGAATTTTGAGGTTGTACTACAAGTATGTTGACTATTTTATATCTAATATTTCCTACGTTAGTACTAACTACATCTTATTTCGTCTAAGCGTTACGTGAGTTGCGTGTTCAATTTTGAAGATAGTTGTTCGATGGCAAACTCACCGGAAAACCTCTTTATGTGCGTCAAGTTTGCACTGCAATATATGGCAACAATTATAAAATCGTATTATTCTCTTACAGCCGGAGTGTCCTAAAGCGTGCTAAAAGTAAACCGTCTGGGGTTAAAATAAAAGTTATAAACAAATTATGACAGTTGACCCCGACTATAATATCAGCATCATGCTAATTAAGGCACTAAGTTTTCAAAATTTTTGTGAGCAGTTTTGTTGTGTGCAAAATATATGCTTTTAATAACCGATATCTTTAGCAGCATAATCAAGAAGCTTTGTTACTTATCAATTAGAGAGCTTAAAGGTACAATAGTTTATCACGTACTTGTACAGAGTGTGCATACATTTTGCAGTACAAAATGAATAACTAACTCAATAAATAAATCAAGCTTACCTTTATCCATCTTGATTGTTAAATTAAGGTAGAGTCAATTACTGCATTATTGTATTGTAACATTTTTGCCTCCACTCGTTGGATACAAGTGAAGCTTTACTTGTTCGCGGCTAAGTCTGACGAAAATTTTATTATTAATTAATATGAGGATATGACCCTTATTAATGGAGTATTAATATTTGTATTGTTTGGAGTTTTAATTATTGTAAGGCCGGGGAATCAAGAGTTGCTATAAGACACCAGAAGATAAAGGTTCGAGTAGCAGTCGGCTTTGTGTCTCATGTACCAGATTTTTATTGTAAGAGAATTTATGGAGATTAAGTTTGAATATTTAATAATTTTTAAGAGTCAGAAATTTGCTTGTTATCGTATAGTATTTTGGAATTTGATATTTTTTATTGTAACAGGTAGTAACTTTGGTGTATAATCAATTTAAACGTGAAGCTTACGATTTTCATGTAGGAAATGTATTATTTGCACGACAAAGGGCAATTTACACGCATTGAGGAGAAAAGGAATATTTTTGAAAGATTCAAAAACGGTTGTATAAATAACTCAAACGTTGTAAGAGCAGCGTAAAATTATTTGGTGTATGTTGAAATCTCAACCTTTTAATTTTGATTTAATACTGTAAAGATTCTTTCTTTTATTATATTATTTGTAAATATTTGTGCTTTAGAAATCCTAGTAAAAGCTTAATACGCTAACTTTTGATGTTTTACAAACTGAGCTAGTCGAGGAAGTGGATTCTTGAGTTTAGGTTAGAGATTTTAAAACGGTTGTGTTGCAGAAGGTTATTTTTGTAATTTCTCGGAAATTATAGAAAGTAATCGAACCGTATAACATCACATACAAATTTATCTTTCAATTACGTTTGACACCTTTGTCAATCACCTATCAGTGTGAGCGTACCTTATGCAACGTGTTCTCTTTTTCTTTCCTCCACCTCTCTCTCTCTCTCTCTCTCTCTCTCTCTCTATATATATATATATATATATATATATATATAAATATTTTAGGAAGATAATTACACAAGGAGGTCATAGGAGGTCATTGAACACCACATTCTGTCAGTAAATAGACTCAAAACTGAGAAAATTAAAATTTCAAATATTTAATTTCTCCCTCTATAATATTTCTAGTGACATAAGCTTATTATAGTATTTGCTAGTATATAAGTCAAATCCATGTTCTAACTAATGTCAAAATATTTTTTATCCTCTTTAAAAATATCATTTAAAACAAGTTCTGGTCGGCGAAAATATAAAAGCATCCCTTGATTGAAAACCCGTACTTTTGTAAAATGTAAATGCTAATTCAATAATGTATTTTAAAAATATCCGTTAAAACAAGTTTTTAATTGCATTTTAATGCATGTTAAAAAGACCATAAACGAATTGCAAGGTGTAAATAAATATTCATCCACATTAAAAGTACTACATAACCTCAATGTCCAGTACTCCCTTTCAAAATGTTGAAACATAATTGCGAGTATCTAATGCAAAGTATTTGTCTTTCAAAGATGCTACTTTTCGGGATCATTCTAGAATCCATTTTCTTTACGCTAACGACTAACGTGAATGAATACACATCTTTTAAGCAAGTTCGTGGAAAACAAAATAATTTTGTTAATTATTTATTTAACAATCTGTTATGATTTAACTTGCTAATCATATTTATGTCGCATTATGGAATATCGGTTAATAAAATCTCTTGGGATGTTGCGTTAAATTTCTGAAATTTATTGATTTCTGCATGCTATAAAAATTCTCATTTCCTAATTACTTTGTATTACTTCTTGTTAGATAATGATAAATATATGTATGTAGCAGTAACAAAAATACCAGCAAATTTAAAAGATCAAAGCTTTGAAAGGACATAGATTTACGAGTTGCGTATTTCATAGTTTGGTAAAATGTTTGTTATTATATCAAAATGCTTTAGCCGAATTTTAAAAGAAATCTGTTTTTGGATTTAATGTTGAGGATTAGATACTCGCGTAATAGTTGATCCATGAACTTTTTTGTGTATTAAATTGTGAGTCTCAAATGTTGCTTTCGAGGTTTTATTTAACTACATGTTATTTTCTTTCAGGCAAGATTCCATCTTGTGTTACTGTACGGATGTAATAGTACTTCATCGTGTTTTGAATACAAGATACTTAATATCTGTTTTTCCTGGTGGTTTTTGCATCCGCCCTCCTTTTCGTGTAGATAATATCTATCTCCTGAACAGCTCGCATAATCTATTTTGAGATATACTTCAAGCTAATCCGTGAGCATTTTCTGACGATTATTCTATCTGGTAATCACCTATTTAATTTTACCGACTTTAAGGCTATAAAATAGTTCTACAGGAATGTCTTAGTGGTGACTATTAAAATCTACGTTTTATCTTGACCATTCACACATATACAGAATCTTCTTATATAAAAAGTTTAAGTTTAGCATACAAAATAAGCGTAACCTCTAGCTTGCATAAATTTTAATCGAATTATAATAACTTTTTGTAAAGTGAAAGTAAATTGAATATTAAAATATTCAAGTTAAATAATTTACAAATGTCGTGTACAGTCAGATCCTACTAAATAATAATTATAAGATCCTAATTATTATACCGTGATCTGAAAATTAGATTTTCTTTGAAGCTTGGTTTTTATGTAGCCATTTACCTTTTACATTAAGCAAAATGAAATGTGACCTGTCAAAGTGTCATCCAGTGTAAAAGGAATTTTCATTATTTGCACGTTGACAGATAAAAAAATACTCCTTATCCAGCAAGTTTAAAATTTTCAAATTATCCTGCAAACTTTAATAATACAGATTCTCAGCTGTCGCGTGGTAAATCGATGAAATTCCAATTTGACGTAAGCGTTATTAGTTTTCCCAATATACTTTTGTGTTAAACGAAGAACGAATGGTTGTTTTAAAAACTTTTTAAATTTAAGAATTCTAATTTATTTTACTGGTAGCACGTGACAGATGATGTAAGTGAAGTTTAAGCTTTCCCTACAGAGACTGTGTGTCTGCGCCAGAAGTTTAAACGTGATGTTCCTAATCATCTCGTACAAATTCTGAAGTGGAAAAACTGTCATCCTTTTTTTCGTAATCGGTTTCTTGCAACTTTTTAATTTGAAATTGCGAGTTTAGGATGTTTTCATCTATTTCTTGCCTAGTTAGTGGCAAACATTGAATACATTGAAATATATCATTTTTATGAGTTCTAGCTCTGAATAGTTTCATACACGAAATGAACTTGTTGAATACTTGCTGCGCGTAAATTAACTCTTGTAGAGTATGGAGGAATATAACAAGTTCTCCCTGGAATTTTGAGGTTGTACTACAAGTATGTTGACTATTTTATATCTAATATTTCCTACGTTAGTACTAACTACATCTTATTTCGTCTAAGCGTTACGTGAGTTGCGTGTTCAATTTTGAAGATAGTTGTTCGATGGCAAACTCACCGGAAAACCTCTTTATGTGCGTCAAGTTTGCACTGCAATATATGGCAACAATTATAAAATCGTATTATTCTCTTACAGCCGGAGTGTCCTAAAGCGTGCTAAAAGTAAACCGTCTGGGGTTAAAATAAAAGTTATAAACAAATTATGACAGTTGACCCCGACTATAATATCAGCATCATGCTAATTAAGGCACTAAGTTTTCAAAATTTTTGTGAGCAGTTTTGTTGTGTGCAAAATATATGCTTTTAATAACCGATATCTTTAGCAGCATAATCAAGAAGCTTTGTTACTTATCAATTAGAGAGCTTAAAGGTACAATAGTTTATCACGTACTTGTACAGAGTGTGCATACATTTTGCAATACAAAATGAATAACTAACTCAATAAATAAATCAAGCTTACCTTTATCCATCTTGATTGTTAAATTAAGGTAGAGTCAATTACTGCATTATTGTATTGTAACATTTTTTGCCTCCACTCGTTGGATACAAGTGAAGCTTTACTTGTTCGCGGCTAAGTCTGGGAATTACCCCAAGGGTGAGCAATGAGAAAGGGCGTGGTGATGGTCTAAACTCTACAATAAGCTAACATAAAATGAAAAAGGGGAATTGAGCGCCACTGTATCTATATGGATGATAACACAAGAAATTTAATACTCCTATGAGAAGATACAGAAACTCATGGGATTTAAGCACCATAAAAACTTACAACTTAATGAACTAACACATCTGGAAACCTATGGAACATACTTACAACCTCTTTGATCTCGATGACCCTGAAAGAAAAAGTACACAACAAATTTTCTATTAAAAAGACACTGTTTGTGCTTTTTAATAAAAAAGCATACTAATAATTACGAGTGGATAATCTTGGAATTACCACACCAAAGATATTTGAATCAAAAATGAATACCTAGAATAAATCAGTTGTAGCATATCTGTGTTTTTTAGATTACTTCAACATTCGTCTAATTTTACTATTCAAAAAATTTATTTTCTTTAAAAAAAATTTATAAAAATTAATTGTGCATGGAATAAAAAATTTGAGTCCAAAAATGAAGTTTAATATAGTTTCTCTCTTTTCGTTTTTTTTTTCGAATATGATTACAAATACGAAATAATAAAATTGAATTCTTTATAAATCTGTCTTGACATAACAAGACCTTAATTTTAATAATATTTCATAACAAAATTTCTGATACCAAATGGACAGATCTGTTTATTGGTTTACATTTATTTCACATTAGTTTAATTTATTTCTTTAAAAAAATTTAAATCACGTGCAGCTAACTTGGATAAATAACATTTCAACTTATTCGAGTATAATGACCTTATTAAAATTTGACATCTGTAATGAACTTTTTAAAAAACAGGAAATGGACTTTAGAATCACAATATTGTAACATGTGGATGCTCCGCGTGCCTTACAAAATTATTTTAATAGTATTTCTTAACAATTATATTGCACGTTGTTCTTCTTGCACAAAATTTAGTATAATTAAACAATCTTCGATTACAATTTTATGTGAGCACATTCAAAGTCTCACAAACATAACAAAAAAAGGTTTGATACCTGTTTTTAATGAAGCTGTTACCCCTAGTTATCAAACAGCGATGCACATTTTCTGGAATCCGCTTACTAACTTGTACCAACAAAACATCGAACAAAAGCTGTGCGTTCTTAATAAACGAACGTTGCCCCAATCTCTTTAAATATATTTCTAATTACTTCATGCGCGTTAACAAATACCGACTCGAACCATTTCAAGAAGAAGCGTGGTCTAGTGCCTTCGTTATTCGTACCGTACAAGTAAGGAACGGTTCATCTGCTTTACGCGTCACCTCGTGACCGTATTCACGCAAGCGCTATCCTAATTTTAACGACTGAAAGGATATAATCCGCCTGTGGGTTAGGCAAGACAAACGACTAGTTCCCTTTTAAATATGTTTTCTGAGTGTATATTATTATTAAATATTTCTGGGTAAAGCATTTAAGCTAATTAAACGGTCATGATTTCCTGTTCTATTGTGGAATTGTTTCTTTCAGACATAACAGTATCAAATACAAGAATCAAATATCACAGACTAAAAATGCTCAGATGTGATTCTTCCAAAAATAGTGCTACAGAATATATATTCGTTACAGTATAACAGCAAGTGCTGCGCGGGAAATATTACTACTTATGCTTGGGTCGTATGGATTCTCGCGGCCGCTTTTCATCAGATTGCAGTAGAGTTTATTGATAACCTATAACATTAAACTACGGAACAAAGAGGTATTCTAGGCATGGAACGGCGAGGATACACTGGCAACTGATTCTGCATTACAATGCCCTACTTGTCCCTTGTCTTTTTGCTACGGTAGTCCAGTGTAGTTCTCATCATTGAGGCTGGCTTGTTTAATTATCCAAGCAACAACCCTTCCTTGTTATGCGATATGATTGGTCAAAGACAAGGACATACATTTTTCGAAGCGCGGGAAACACCTTATTTAACATGTTCCCATGAAATAGATAATGAGCATAATAAAACCATTTCTAAAATTCCCGAGCAGAGCTGGGAACTCAAAACCGTATTTATATAATGCGTCATAAGCTACTTAATTCTACAAGAAATCCCCTAGGATAATTATTAAAATAAAATCGTTGTGGAGCCAAATGAGGCGTAATTATTGCGTTAAAGCTCAAAAAGAAAAAAAACAAAAAGTCTTTTTGTACGAGAATTTATATTACACGGAAAACTTATGTTCTAAATAGTGTCTCGATGCGCCACCTGGTTTTTAAGCCGTAGCAATCTTTGTGATAACAGGAAACGGGAATAAGCAGCCACCCGATCATCAGGCTACATCATATTCACAAGCAAGAGCGTTGTTTACCGTCACATCGACGGCATCGAATTAGTCGGAGAGTATGAGAGTTGAATACTTAAAACTAACACTTAAATTTTCTATTAAACTAACTTCTAGATTTACTTTCCTTACATTGCGCTTCGATGCATACAAATATTCAAATACCTAACGGTATTCTTTTAACTCGAAACAAATTAATACGGGCTTACTCAAGATAGAAACAAAATATGCTGCAACAATAAAAACTTTACGTCAGCATACTATCTAGTACTACTTCATTAAGGATTCATAAATGTCTTAATCCCACTCTACCAAAATACAAAGCTAAAACGCAGGTTAGCTCCTTTTCCTTTATACAATAAATCCCACATTATTTATTTATTTGATCATGCACGCAAGTGAACATCGCGGAAATACGGTATAAATTTGTAAACAATAGAAGGGGAACCGAACATCCAACAAGTAAGAGCAGCGGCTATATTCGAAGACAACAAACATAGAAACAAGGAGAAAATTGTTGAAAGCACGTGTGTAGAGCACAGCACAGTACGTCTATGAAATAGGGGCAGCAGCAGAAGCAGACAGAAACACGGTAGAAGCCTTTTGGAACGTTTTACTTCAGATGTATGAGCACGATAGCATGGACAGACAAAGTTAATAATAAAGAGGTTATAGAAATAGTAGGGGAATAATGATATCTGTGGAAAAAGAATAGGAGAAATAGAAGGGCAGGATACGTTTAAGACATTTTTGGGGAATAGTGCGGGTTATATTGTAAGCAGAGATGGGAAAAAAGAGGTAGAGGTAGACCTAGATTAGACCATTGCACGCAGATTGTGAAATTTGCAGACTGTGAAAATTCCAGGGAAAGTTGTACGTTAACTCAAAATAGAAACAATGTGGGTGCTCGTCTAAGCAGTTCCAGTACCGAAGACCTGATGATGATAACCAAAGGTTCGGAACATCAATCAAATAAGTTAGGTTTTTAAAGATATTTTCACAGAGCAAAATATAGATAACATCTACTGCGTAGCAGCAGCTACATAAGATATAATCTCAAAGATGTCATCAAAGAAAAAAATAGATACAACACCGTTTATGGTGTACATGTATTAATTAAATGAGATAACACCTCAAAGACAATTTCAGAGAGAAAGATAAATAATTAATCATCTACGGTTTAAAATATTATTTAAGTAAGATAAAATCTCCAAGATATTTTCAAAGAGAAAGATAAGTAGCTAACCATTTATGGTTTTGCCTGTTAATTAAATAAGTAAGGCCTGAATAAAATTTCAAAGAGAAAGATAACAGATAGCAATTATTTTGGTTTGGAGACCCAAAAATGGATTTTTTTCTTATGCCTTCCGAGAAGTTTCGTGAAGCGACATACGTTCACGAGAACAGCATCAAGGACCAGGTAGGGATGTGGATGCATCGATTAAGATAGGACCAGTCCACACGCCGAATCAATAACAAATTGCTCTGTCGACAGCATTAGCGTAAACCCAACGGAAGACAGTGGCGATACAAAGCCAGACAGAGATCCCCACACCCACGGCCCAATGTCGTTGAGGTAACAACCCTCTAAACTATGCAGCGACTTAGAAAATAAAGGAAAAAGATTGAAAAAGTAGAGAACATAAAAGGAGCTACGATGTTTGGAGCTTCGTAGCAACCAGGTAGAAGTGAGAGGAACAAGATCCCACATTGAGCAAAAGCGGTAGAAAAAAGGTAGTTAGTAAAGCACTGCTCAACCGGCTAAGATTTGGCCAGCAAAGTGGGAGAGAACCTCTTTTATGTGATGGAAGGTTGTCCCGGTACTAAGATAGGTCCAACGAAGGAAAAAGGAAGGTTAAAGCGGAGATAGAGGGATATGAAAATGTAGAGTTTGAGGATAAGCTGAGAAGTGTTTGAGAGTAGAGGATGTTCTTGCTAAAACAGATCGGTCTGAGTGACCACCTGCTACGTTAGTGATGAAATGAACTTATATGAACAGGGCAATAGTTAAAAAATAACTAGGCTTCAAATGAGACCTAGACAGGTCATCTTCCTACCGAGCGCATTCACTGCCATAAGAAAATCAGACAGTAGTTAAAACGACCAACTTAAATGTACCCTCACTGTAATTTCAGAAATTGCAGCGACTACAAACATACGAAACTCACTAAACCATAAACAGTTATTCAAGGATAGAAGTAAAAAAATGTTCTAGTATACCATAAACGATACGGTATTAACGCTGAAAACGGCAGCAGGGCGACAACCTTTCACCAACTGGTTCAGGAAAAAACAGAAAAATGTACAAACGTCTCTATGATACAGAAAAACAGTCGACAGTGGAAATGGTAAAAAAATTGATTGATATATGTGCAGAAGAAAATACATCGAATGGAAATTCTTTTGTAGTCCCAACCATGGAGTTGCGGTCCTATAGGTATCCAAAGAGCAAAGCATTAATCCGATACCAGCTAGTATAAGTCCTAAAGATTCACTTTAACGGAATATATCTCAATCGCAACAAAAGAATGCGGTGGGTTGTGTAATAATATGAGTAATAAGGAATAAAAGATGACAATTTAAGAAGAAATGAAATTATTTAAGCGTATTGACAAAAAAACCAAAAGATAGGAATTCTGTTCAAGTAACGGTAGATAAAAATGGATATATGAGTTGATGATGCTAAAAACACGGTATCAGTAATTCTGATCATCAGGAATAAAAGAAAATGGTTTGAAGTCCTTAATATGCCAGCGTCCTTGAGGGTTGACATTAGGATCTTGTCATTTATAAATTAATGCAGAAATTATGTGATATAATCTACACAATGTATAATCAGAAGAAAAATTCTTAATTGTACTAGATAAGGAATATGCTTTTGTTTTTACTTTTAAAATCTCAAAGGTAATGTCATATAAGTTTACATATATGTAATTCATGTTAGTAAATTTGACAATGAGGCAAAATCAGATACTTAAAATACAGGTAGCGGTTAATAGAGATAGTTAGCTGTATTGATTTACCATGTTGAAAAAAATTAAAACAGTTTTTTATACAAAAGAAGATTTAACAACCTGTCAATAAGTAAATATGCTTAAAAATGAAAGTAACTAACGTTCTTTTGTTATGAAAGCACTGCCAGGTTTTTATTTAATGGTAAATAACAAAACTTTTTAAGTGAAAAATGTTCCATAAAGGTTATATAAAAGTGAGGTTATAAGGTAATTTCAACGACTTATCACTTGAATTCCCGTTTTTAAGATGTAGTTATTAGCTTTTAGACAAAATCTACAGTCATATAAAGCTTATTTTAAAATTATAAAAAAGTTACTCACCGAATATTAACTAGATAACATTTAAAGCTTATTTTCTTTTTAAAACAATAGATTGCACTTTCACAGAATAGACTATGGTTTAACACCGTATTAACCAGTTTTTTGAATATAGTAGATAACAATGCACAACCATTTTTATAGGTAGAAATTATTAATTATGACTGTTTAATTAAAATAAACATAGCGATCGCCATCTTAAGTTCGCATAGTAATTTTAATTAGGTACACAAATACATTTTAAGTAAAACCACCTTTTTAGGTGCCAAATTGTTACTTATTATGAAATACTAACTTGAGATCAAAATTTAAAGAGATACCTAATGAATAAGAAAATAAAATAAGTAAAATAATATTCCTAAAAATTTTCATAAAAAAGAAAAGCGACTATTTTCTAAATCGGCACATATTGCATAAGAAGTCAAATTTAATTTCTTCGGTAGAGTTATTGATAGGGTTTTAGTCCAAATTGTTGAGAGATTTATAAATATTCTAATGGTAATACAAAATTTCTAGTAGTAACTGTATTAGTACTGTCTCAAAACTGTATTTGCAATAACAGCAGTTCTTTACTTTCAGAACTAAGTGTACAAGCCTTTTCAACAACTCGTGGCTACATTGGAATTCTGACAGCCCTCACAATTTTTATATATATATATATATATATATCTTTCAACTAATCGCTAACAGTACAAGTATTATATATTTAAATTACGATGCTATCTTCTTAATTACAATTTAAGCACTATAATTAATTTATATTGAAGTACTAATTATTAATTTATATAATTATCACAGTAATTTATATCAATTGTTATCAACTATCAAAGCTTTAAACTAGAACATATCGTAATCCAACCCTCAATCAGTAATCAACTTCAATTAGAACTGCACATCGGAACTAACTTTCATTACCAATGACGGTAATTTATATACATTTCCAATTGCTCTAGATTATTCTAAAACAACCAAAAATATCCAAATGCCATTCTCTAAATTTACCATTGTAATCTAAATAATCCTTAAATGTAAAACCTTGTACTTGTCAATTGAGTTCATCTCAAGGAAGTTGCGCCGCAGGGTCTATCAATCATCTCTATTAGAAGATTTTACGTCGTCACAGGGTCTCCACTAATTATCTCTTGTGTACAAATGCTTTGTTTACGTTCTAATGTAATTATTCTGGTCGGAGGCAAACCAATTAGAACATGCCGAATTAAAAGGGCGTTTGCATGAATTTGTTAAATTATAACACTGATGTTGACAGCGATTTTGAAAAAGAAATGTTTCCCTATAAGAGTTAGTGGCAAAAGGAAATTAAATCGCATTGATGTCTGTTCGATTTTATTTTAAATAACAATTGTATTGAAGTTTTTTCCAATGTATTAACTACTTTGCAAATATTTTTTTTTCAATATCATTAAGTGTAGTTAGTGCTGAACGATTTTTCTAGAAATTAATCGATATCGACATACTTTTCATTCAGCAATGTCTACTGAAAGATAAATTTCATTTTTTTGTTGAGCATTGAAGAAGACTATGTGAACAGATATAATTTCTCTAGGTTTATGGATGATGTGGCATTAAAAATTCCACATAGTAAAGGAATATGAAACTACTTCTACTTGTACGATATTTTAATATAGTTTGTTGTTCATTAATTTATTCATTCAAATAATGTTTATTTGGTGCTTATGTATTAGAAAAATTTTTAAGTTGCTCCTTTCTTATCTATGTATACGAAATATGATCTACAGCATTTGTGATTTCCTATTTTCTTACTGCCTTCTTTCATGATTGTTATAATGATTTTTAATTAGTAAGAAGCAGGGGCACCTAAAATTCTAACTGTACCCGGGCTTTTTTTAAGTAAAACGCCGACCCTGAGTACTTTGAAAACCTTGTAAATAACTTCCACATTTTGGAAGCTCCTCATATTTTCAAAGAAATTTATTTTTGACCTTGTTGATAATAACATTTTGTAGAAACAAATAAATTTTGGAATTTACTGACAAAGTTTGACGCACTTTATATTTGAACCGACTACGGCAGCAAGGTGTCAAGTTTTAAGTGCAAAAGACAAATTAATTTTACATACTTGTTGCATCATCATCATCAATAGGTCTTCAGTCCTAGAACTGGTTGGACGCGTACCCTCATTGTTTCCTAGTCTGAACCAACTTACACATTTCCTTGAAATTTGCACAACCTGCATCTATCACTATCTGTGTGCTAAAGTCTGATCTCGGTCTACCTCTACCTCTCTTTTCCTATTTCTGCTTGTAGTATATCTCGGACTATTCTAGAAATCTCTTACAACGTATCCTGTTCTTTTATTTCTCCTATTTGTTCATTTTCCACAAATATCTTTATTCCTCTACTGTTTCTACAACCTATTTGTTATTAACTTTGTCTGACCATGCTACCATCTTCATACATCTAAAGTGCAACATTCCAGAAGGCTTCTATCTCTTTCTGTCTGCTTTTCCTACTGCCCCTATTTCATAGATGTACGGTGCTGTGCTCCACACTATGCTTTGAACAGTTTTCTTCTTGTATCTATGTTTGTTGTCTTTGAACATAGCTGCTGTTCTTTCTTGTTTGATGCAGTTCGGTCACCTTCTATTGTTTTACAGTTATATACCCTATTTCCCCTATATTCAGTGGTATATGAAGGGGGTAAGCAGCCTTTGGCTGCCAAGTTCCCCCAGCACCTGAACCTTTGTTGAATTAATAGTTTTTCCAATTTATCCTTTCGCACAATCAACATTAGTTGAAAATATTTCACAACCAACACATGTAGTTTTTTATCATCAGATTTAAGAGCACTTATTTTTTCGTCATTGGGTTTTACATTTTGAAACTGGTTGGACTTGTACGTCAGCTTATTTATGTTCTGAGATAGCCTACACCGTTCCCTGCAATTCTTACAACAGCCGATATACAGCTTCTATTGTTTTCTAATTATATGCCCTATTTCACCGAGATTCCGTGATGAAGGGGGTTAAGCAGCCTGTGTATGTCAAGGTTCCCCCAACACTTAGACATTTGCCGTATTAATTGTTTTCAAATAAATCCTTTTGCTCAATTAACATTTGTTGAGAGTATTGCAAAACCAATATCTGTAGTTATTTATAATAATCACCACGTTTAAGTACAGTTATTATTTTTGTCATTAGTTTTTTCATCTTGCGGCTGGTTGGAAGCATACCTCCATTGATTTCTATTCTGAGGTAGCCTACACATTTCCCTGAAGTTTTCACAAGCTACATCTTTCACTATCTGTGTGCAGTAGTCTAACCTAGGTCTACCTTTACTTCTCTTTTTTCCTATCTCTGCTTCTAATATATTCCGCACTATTCCCTCATGTCTTAGTATGTGACCTATCATCCTATCTCTTCTATTTTTTACTGTTTTCCACATAGTTCTTTCTTTCTTTACCATTTCTAGTACCTCTTTGTTCTTAACTTTGTCTGTATATGGTATCTTCATCATACGTCTGTAGCACCACATTTCAAAGGCTTCTACCTTTTTTCTTGTCTGCTTCTCCTACTGTCCAAGTTTCACAGCCATCCAGTGCGGTGCTCCACACATATGCTTTAAGCAATCTTTTCCTTGTTTCTATGTTTGTGTTCTTTGAACACAGTAGTTGCTTTCTCTTGTTAAATGTAGCACGACCTTGTGCTAATCTTTGTTTTATATCTTTTGTGCTTTTCCCATCTTGCGTTATTTGACTTCCTATGTAGTAGAAACCCTTAACCTGTTGTAAGTTCTCGTTACCTATTTGTATTCTTGTTTTTGATTTATTATCTCCTCTTTTGCATATTAGAACTTTAATTTTATTTTTGTTAATATTCATACCATATCCCTCCGTTACATCTGTTTCCATTTCATTAAGAGCAGCTTCTAACTCTTCCTTGTTAGATGTTAATACCGCTATATCATCTGCAAATCTAAGCATATCAATCTTTTGTCCCTGCATATTAATTCCAAATGTTTTCCTGCATTTGACAGTATTCATTGCCTCTTCTATGTACAAGTTAAAAATTAATGGGGATAAGGCACATCCCTGTCTCACACTTTTCCTAATATTTACTTCTCTACTTTCTTGCTCTAATTCTATTACTGCTGTTTGTTCTTTGTATAAGCTATGTTCTATTCGTCTATACCTATAATTCATTCCAATCTTTTTGAGTATTTCGAACATTTTTTTCCATTTTACACTTGTTGTGTAATCAATACTAAATGTAGTGGGTAACAATACAATGTTTATTGTTAATTAATAATAATTTATATGTAGGAGCTTACATTTTCGCATGCTTTGTAGTCCTAAAATGTCTATTACAGATATTAATATTCACCTGTCTATGTAGTAGTTTCGTGAGTAGCTCAATTAGTTATAAAAGGCGCAAATATAAAATATTTTTACTAAGGTTTTATTATTTGGAACAGTAAATAATAGACAAAGCTGTACCAGTAAATCTGCTTTTATAGTTCCACAGCATTGCTTTATATCTTCTATTACCTAGCGATTTACACGTTATTCCTACGGTCACGCTATCTTGCCCCTCTATTTTCTTTGCCACTGCACCTGACTTATCCAAGTGTATAGTATAGAAAGTGTTTTAGAATCATGAAGCAGAAACTTTTACTTCTTTTATATAAAAATATGATTTTAGTCCGCACGCTTTTAATACACTATTGGAAACTGAGGGCAGACAAGAACATATTTTGCCATATTTCATGAAAATAATGCAACTATATTCACTTGATATAATAATATTCCTTGAGTTTCTTAAGAGGACGGAAATACATCTAGAATAGACTAGAATTTTTTCAACGAATATTTGATTTTCTGCTAGAAGGAAATGCAGTTTCTCTTCCTCCATGTACTTCAACGTTACTCGTGCTTTTAGTAAGTTTCTTTTTGTGTTTTAGTTTTGTTTGCGTGAAAGATTTATTTAGATGTGAACTGATTTTGCAGCCAGGCTACTCTTGGGGGAGTTATTCCTGTCTTACATTAAAGTTAGCTGAAGTCCTCTTTATTACTTTCTCAAACGAGTTGAACTTTTTGTAGCTATATAGTGAGTGTAATTTGTTTTTTGTACGAGTACCGCATGTCAAGAACAACTGGCGATGTTGTAACAATAACCAAGGGATGCGAGGTTTCTATTAATTGCAAAGTTTCTAGGTTAACTGTATAACTTCGCTTTTATTCCGGAATCTTTCAGTTATTGTTCGATATTCGGTATTTGTGTCTAACCAAGAACCTTGTACAATCCTCGAAGTTTGTTTTAGTGCCTAGCGTTTTAAGTATATAAGGTTTACCATATTTATCTCAAAATGATACCTATTATCTAGTTGGCGGTATATTGGGATTACATAGAGGAACACATTTTTGCAGTACTGTAATTAAACCTGTATTTTGGAGAAATTTGTTTTAAATAATAATTTGTACAAATTTTTACGTGTCATCTAAATTGGCTTATTGTCGATAAAGTACCAATACTTTTCAAGTGGGTAAACACTCATTTTACACCAGAAGAAAAAAACTATTTTTAACAATTTTATTGAGATTTTGTATTATAATGTAAACTAATGTACTAGAGGTTACATATTTAACCGTTATTGAAACGTATGGATAATTTTAATTTTTCTTCAAACGTGTCAGGAGAGTAGAAGGATGACAGGCGAATCAGGACCTCTTTTCCTCCAGCATTCTCATTTCCTCACTCATTCTGGACCAAATAGTTTTCTTCGACTGGTCATTTCATCTTTCGCGATAAAGCTATCTTGTTTGGTATCAGTTAATATTAGATTTTTTTCAGCTATCCGAATTTCTAGGAATTTTTCAGATTGTATCATCCTCCAGGGGAGCTACCCTCAGTTTAAGAACTTTTACCAACTGGTTTTTTAATCACCCCCTATATACTTTTTAGGGGGTTCGAGATACGGATTCATCTTGCTGTTTTATGCAAAATCCGAATCTGCAAAACATTTAAATTCGGGGCAACCCCTTACCGTTTTACACACATACCCTCTAGCGAACATATAAAAGATTATTTTTGTTTTTTTTAAGATAAATATATCTTGTTTGGTGTCAAATAATATTAGATTTTTCTAGGGAATCCAAATCTGTAAATAGATTTTAAATAGGGCTACCCCTTACAAAGTTAAACTTTTTTAACACCCTAAACCTCAAAATTTTTGCTCATCTATATTTAACTCCATCTTCAAAACCTTTTTTCGCTACCCAAGACATGCTTTAACCAACCATTTCCCGAGAAATCTAAAACCACTGAAATTTTAGAAATGAACTCTTTATAAGCCAAAAGTGTTTGATATTTAAAACCATTTTCAAACAGTAATGTTCTGTTTTTAGAATAATGTAAAACATTCCAATGTAATGTGTTTTTAATATATAAATGGGAAGGTCGAGTTTAATAACAAGAACTGCACTCTTTAATTAGAATATTCAAAAACACCACTTTTCAAATTCTAAACAAGGTAAACCTTTACACAAAATTTTATCAATTTTCTGTTAATATTAGATTTTTCCAAGCTATCCGCGGCGCTGACATAACCTGTCAATTTTTCCTTCTATCTAACCTAAGTCCGCACAAGTTCAACTAACCTAACCTAACTCCAGACAACACTAGCTAACCTAACTCCTGAAAAATCCAACTAACCTAACTTAACTCCAGACAACACCGACTAACCTAACTTCAAACAACGTAAACTAACCTAAACCCTCCCCTCACCCCTACTTTGTCCTGTCTCTCCTCTCGTATCCGTATGACATACATCCGACATATATCCAAACTATATCCGACATACATCCGACATATGTCCAGTATACATCCTACATATATCCTACATATGTTCAACATATGTTCAACATATGTCAGCCATGTCCGCCATATGTCCGACATATGTCCAACATTTGGACTAAATCCAACCTAAGTCGGATTATTCCAATGTAGGTCGAATTTTCATCCGACCTAGGTCGGAGGCAATTTCACCCTCTAAGACAGTGTCCCCCTAACCTAGCATCCTACATATATCCAAACATATGTCGATGCGCACCCCTGCCCAGTCCGATCTAAGTCGGATTAAATCCAACCTATGTCGGATAACAAAACTGTTCCTAAACAAGAGAATGTAAGCGATATGACGGTCTTTAAAAGTGTAACTTTGTATGGGGCGGTTCTATTTAAAATCTATTTACAGATTTGGATTCCCTAGAAAAATCTAATATTAATTGACACCAAACAAGATATATTTATTTTAAAAGAAACAAAAATAATCTTTTATATGTGCGCTAGAGGGTATGTGTGTAAAACGGTAAGGGGTTGCCCCGATTTTAAATCAGTTTTGTAGATTGGGATTTTGCATAAAACAGCAAGATGAATCCGTATCTCAAACCCCTTTAGAAGTATATATGGGGTGATTAAAAAACCAGTTGGTAAAAGTTGTCTAAATGAGGGTAGCTCCCTGGGGGATGATGCAATCTGAAAAATTCCTAGAAATTCGGATAACTAAGAAAAATCTAATATTAATTGATACCAAGCAATATAGATTTATTGCGAAAAATGAAATGGCTAGTCGAAAAAAACTATTTGGTCCAGAATGAGTGAGGAAATGAGAATGCTGGAGGAGAAGAGGTCCTGATTCCCCTGTCATCTTTTTATTCAGGAGATATTACTTCTTGTACTAGGTTCTTATAATTTGGATTTTGTAGTTAGGATATAATGCATGTAAATAATAAAACCAATTAATATAAGCATACTGTTTACTAATTAACAAATCAGTAACACAATTATGTTATTTAAATTGCAGGCAAAGAATCATAATAAGCGTGACAATCCGAAGACATAACTGTTTTTAAACTTTGCTAGCGTTTAAATTTTGTGGCCGAAATAGTAAGTGGATTGTTGTTGATCTCTGGGTAAGTAATAGACCTTGCAATCTTTTGGCCTTATTGGTAACCTCGCCTATTCTTTATCAAAATTTAATTTAATTGATCCCATTAGCAGTATATTCAATGGCACGTATATTTGTTACAGTTGGATCTCTTGCCTATCTCCTGGTCGGATACTTGAATATCGGATAGTTGGGGATCTGCATAGTTTTTAATAAAACTGTAGTTAACATCAACTACTTCGTAAGGAAATGGACTGTTCGAGCTTCTTTGGTGACTCTGATGTAGTTGTTTGGTAAATGGATCGTTCTATTCATTAGTTTCCTTTCTATAGCACTGCGAACCAAGTCATATTCTATTTGAGTGTGACCCGGTTCAAAGAACTTTTACACTATATGGACATTATGTTTCATACTAAAATCAATTATAGTGTTACTTAATGTTATTGTGGTTGGTATGTGCTACCGTTTGAAAAAATTGTCACACATCATGCCATTGGCCAAAGAATATTTCTCCAATATGTTGTTGCAATATGTTGTTGTGTATTTTTTCTTGGTTTTCTTTGGGAATTAAACCACTCGTAGTTGTTAAAATCGTCTTTATTTACGTTTGGATCCATGGCCGTCAACAATCCTAGGTCATGGATCAAAACGTAAATAAAGACGATTTTAACATTTGTGACTGGTTTAATTCCCAAAGAAGATCAAGAAAAATATCTCTCCGAGTAACCTATGACAAAGCTGGCAAAAGCAATTGCAGTCAAATTAGGCGCAGTTTCAACGAACTAGTAACAGACTGTGTGGTGGGTCGTTAAATTATACACAGTGAAATTATGACACGTTAGCTTTGTTTTAAAATATAAAGCACCGGTAGTCAAGATCCATTATCAATAATGTAGTTTCACCTCTTGCTGCCCTCACTTTGTCCTCATCTTTTTCTTTTCTAGCCCGATTTTTTCTATTAATATGATTCAAGTATTCATTGGTATTAATATTACCAGCCGTATAACTAGCACATATATCACACATATCCTTTTTAAAATAAATTGAGAGAAACTTTTGACACTGAATGATTTTTCAAATGTGAATCTACAAACGGTTGACTCTTCCTCATACAAGCAGTACTTTTTGTAGTTATTATATAATTCGGTCATTTAATGAAAAGAAGGTTTTAAATATAATTTTGTTGTCTCTGTACGTCTGTAATTAGATGGCAACTTGGGAATGTTATCTAAAAAGTTATTAAGTGTCAATATTTTCTTGTTCATTTCATGCCTAGAAATACGAGATTTGGCTTCATTTTGAAGTTCTTGGCACAATATTATCCCAAATGTTGTTTTTTTAATCCATGATTGAATAGTGAAAGATCTCAAGCAAAATATTTTCAAAATACTTGTACCTTACTACTTGAACTTGTATCAAGTGGAAGGAAATAATGTAGACTGGCATCGCGTTTAGAGTCCTCGCTAGCGGTTTTTGTGATACAGTGGTGCGTTGACTAATCTTGCAATGTAAACTCTTCGCTAGACCCAATTGAGTTTATTCCAAAAATAGTTAAAAATTAAATAGACGAGATTCATCAGTAATATCATTACAATCTCTGTATTCACTCTTTGCACAGAGTTTTGATTTGCACCTCTCTCCTAATTGTCTACAAGATCTAATTACACCTGGATTTTCGTACACTCTAACCAGAACCTCCTCTTCTGGCTCAATCAA
This sequence comes from Platerodrilus igneus, assembly GCA_036346225.1. Classification (NCBI taxonomy): domain Eukaryota; kingdom Metazoa; phylum Arthropoda; class Insecta; order Coleoptera; family Lycidae; genus Platerodrilus; species Platerodrilus igneus. Next base: position 2,415,367 of record JARFIW010001179.1, on the reverse strand, counting down.
AATAGTTTTTGGAGCGTTATTTTCATATTTGGGACGAAATAAACCCTTCTAGTTTAAACAATTGTATAGGTTTCGAAACAGGTTATAATTCGGTTGTCTTCTTTAGTAGTATAACTTCGATTGAATTGTTTGCGCAAAAACACACACTATGACGCGCCATTTTCGGAATATTTTAGTGGAAGAAATTTCAAGCAAAATGTTGAAGGAAACACCTACTGAGCTAATACTTTAAATACCTTCATTGACTCATTAAATAATGTACTAGGCCGCCCCTATAATAATAGGTAGAAGTATCCGGAATGTGTTAAGTTGGTCCGATAGGTAAGGGTCAGTCGGGGTTAAGCGTGCGAGAGAGTGCGGCACGTTATCAGAACGCGTGTCGGTTGTGCGAGAACCCAGTTAATTTGTGAACTTTGCGTTGCAAATAAATTATACATTTATCCGTAAGAGTGTGGCAGTGATAGTTTATGCTAATGAGGATCAGTTGGATTGTACTTTACAGATAAGTTATAGTTGTAGTATTGTTTCTTTGTTTGTTTTTTTTATGGCAACGCCGCTGCCCAGTTGTAGTTACGGTGCGTGCTGCATTTTTTTTATTTAGCTGTGTTTGTTTTTTTATTTTGTGACATTGGTTACAATTCATTAAACTACATAAATCCATCTACGAGTTATTATTACATATCCACAGGTTGTAACAGGTAAAAACTTAAAGGATGACGAAAATACCACATGAGAGGGTTGCCGCTAGCCTGGGCCAACATCTGCAAGGGCAACCACTCGTTTCCGTACCTTCTGGAATTTCTGAGCTTTCTGAGTGAACCGGTTCAATAATTACTATGGCAGATTATGATTACGACTCTCAAAGGTAAAATAAGTCTACTAAAATATTATTATTATTATTTTCGGCATGACATCCCACTAATAAGGATTAAACCATAATTTGAATTAAACGGTTTTTTTTTAAAACAAATTGGAATATCAAAAAGAAAGAAGAATACCTTTTATATGTAGAAAGAGTTGCCCTTCCAGATTCCGAAGTCGGTTGTACGCTAGATGCAGAAAGTTAAAAATTATGGCCAATTTATCATAAAAAAATGTTGTAAGTAGCGTTCTCTCTGACGAAAGTCAAAAATAGTATCATATTCTTTTTATCTGCACTCATAATCATAAAGGTGCCAATTTTCAAGTCGATAACCCAAAATTTTTCAGAATAATGTCAAAAATTGAAATAAAATTATATCTTTCAAAATCCTGTACTTCTTAAACCATCAACATTCATATAAGTAAAGTTTGGCCTAATGGTCATTATTTGCTGTACACACCCGTAACAACTTTCGTATTTGTTCATTTCCAGTCGATATACGGGATTGAAATCTTACTTGCTTTAACCGCAAGCAAATTCAAAGGGTCGAACCGGCCCCCTGCCGCCTACTAACCTAAGAATCTACGTATTTTTACCTAACGATTTTTTAACATTTCTGTACCGTCTGGACTAAGTTTTATGAACTTCTCCTTTCGTAATGTTGCAACCCCGATCAATTCTTTTCTTGTGTTTTCAGATTTTCCGGTCTGGATGGAAACACACTGGACATTTTCACAGGCCGTTAACGTCATTCTCATCTAGACGTGACACGATACGTCTCTCCTTATCATCTTGTCTTTGCAGTATCATTATGTATTTCAACACCTTTTTGTTTTATTAACGTCATAATCGTATTGAACTTTTGCTTATGAAATCTTCACGTCTACGGTTTCTCACGCGCGATTTATTGCATGGGTTTATAATATGCGGTTTGTATCTTGTGAAGCGGCTTGTGGCTTAGTTAATTCACGTGTGACTACTAAGCTCAAGTAACCGGGTTGGATTTCCGACACGTCCACTTGAAAAGTGTTAGGCGAACATTTTTCACAAAAATAAGCCCTCATTCGGATGAGGGTAAAATGTAGGTGCCGCGTGTGACTGTGGTCATGCGCCTTAAAGATGTCTATTTTGCTTGGAATAGCAAGGGTTTGGCAAAATTTAAAATTTCTAGGTAAAGAAAACTCGCGACCTGGCGAACGTAGTACCTTTGGATGGAGCATTGGAAAACAAATATAGGATTTGTGTCGCGTGGCGGTTCCGTAGATTAGACAGGTTCACGTATAACTGCTGATCCCTAGGTCCCGGGTTTGATTTCCGACACGTACCGCTTGAAAAACGTTAGGCGAGCATTTTTCGCAAAAATGCCACTTTGTTCGAATGAGCTGTAAAATGTAGATCCGTCTGTGGGTGTTGTCATGCATGTCATAGATCACTACCTTGCTTGGAATAGCAAGGATTCAGTAAAACAAAAAATTTACAGGTAAATAAAAAACTCGGTTCCTGGTCAATGTAATGTAGTACCCTCCAGTGGAACATTGAAAAGTCAAATGTTGGGTTTTACCGTGTGGCGTACATTTATTCTAATCATGTTCTTGTCGTTATTGCATATTTGGCGGTTTCCAAATAGTTCTTTGTTTTTGTTGTAACGGCTTATAGTTTATTGTAAAGAAAATAATTTTATCACTTTTGAGGTTGTTGTTTAATACTATGATCTGAATTACGTTTCTAGAAACAAAAGAATTGACATATCACGCTTACCTAACATCAAATATTCTTAAAGTCTTAATATACAAGGTATCTCCACATTTATTCTATCCGTTCTAAATTAATATTATCTTCTCTTATTGGGTCTGCTTCTAAACTAACACGACTGTGTTACAGTTGGTTCTTGTGCAATTCGAGTATCGTGGATATTGAATGCTTTTTTATATTCTTGAAGTAGGCTGAGACTGAATCTCGATCTTTTAGGAAACCTTTGTTGCGCTATAACATTTATAGCTTTCAGTATCGTTTCAGTGTTAATCTGACTCAATTAAGTATTTTCGTTGTAAAATTTAGTAAGTTAATTTGGGATTTACGGACGGAGAAGTAATAAACTTACTAATTTATGTTTAATTCTTGGCATAAGTAATCAGAGTGTTCTTCAAATAGAGATTTTATTTTAGTTTAGAAGACGCATATTTCAATTAAAAGCTCACAAAAGAAACAAATGATCTTTTTGCTAATATATTAATCTCTGCATTCATTTTACTACTGTGAGGATTGTCTTTTAAGTTTTGCATATAGAGCTGGAATAAAATCATAGATAATTTTTATAGACTTTATTGGTTTTCGAAGTAATATCTTTAAAGATTAATACACTTTCGCATGCGCTCGAACTAACTTTGGAAGCAGTTATTTCACTCGTTTGCTGGTATAGTCAAAATTGCATTTTTGAAAACATCAACTGCTTCTTTGATGATTGGAACTTTGAGCACACAGTTCGTTCATAATTTCGGAAAGGTGTAAAAATTATTGGCACTGTTTGGAGGATGATCTAACAATTTAACGTTTTGTTGCCTTAAATATTCAATTGTTTTGCGAACTGTGTACGAACTTGGATTGTCTTTGTGGATGATGATTCATCGTTTGGAGTTAGTTTTTCGAAGCTCCGCGATGACTTGCGGCAAACAATTGGTGTATACCAATCGGCAGCATCAGTTCTATAATCATGTAGAAGAATTGTTACTACATGACCTGCTTTATGGACAAATTTTGCGAGCACCTTTTTGGAGACACATCGAGAACGGATGAGTTTTGTCGTCTTTTCTTCACTTTGGAACATTAAACGGGACTGGCGTTTATTTTTTGGCTCGTAGGAATAAATCCAAAATTTATCACCACTTACGATGTTCTACAGTTTCCTAGTTGAAGCGGTCTAGAGTTTGTTGACACCAATCCATCCGGGCTGCTTTCTATTCTATGGTCAACAGATGCAGTATCTAACAGGAAATTAATTCCTTTACACACAATTTTTCGAAGTATTTGAAATGATGCCTCAATGATGTCTCAATTTGCGATATGTAACATGTCGATGATGAGCTTGCACACAGCATTGGTGTCTCCCTGAGTGACTGCCGTTTTTGGTGCATTCGATTGTCGATCGACTCCAACACTAATTCGTCCACGCTTGAATTCTCCATATCAACGAGCAATTGTTGACTGATGTGGTGCTTCATTACTGAAAACAGAAACCAATTCGATGAAGCAATCTTGTTCAGATAATTGTATTCGAAAATTATAAAAAATTATTTGCGAAAATTTTTACGATTTAATTACATTTTTTGATTAATTTGTAACTTTGACAGTTTATTACGGTATACCGGGCGGACAAGGAAAAGAGCAGCGAAAGCAAGTAATTAGTCCGCACCGATTACGACAACAAAAAAAGTACTGGAAGAACACCGTGCTAACTGAAAAATTTTAACGGAGGAGCAAGTTAGATTTTGGGCTTTTTGGAGCGTCTTTTTATATTTAAAACAGAAATTACAAGTTGAAATTAACAAATGGCTGCGTTATGTTCATTAACGCTTTTAAACAATCAAAAATTACTTTTCTATTGATTTCACACTAATAAAATATAATTAAACCAATTGTGAGTAGCTTGAACAACCAACAATGCTAAAGTTGAGGAGCTCGAGACTGACTAACTATTTTGGGCTCCTCAGGGTATTTATGTTGTACCTGCCTCTCACACTGCTCGTGGGAACTTGCAGGGTTCATGTCTGCTATTTTTTTTATTCATTTATACAATACAAAGTAACAATCTTAATTCTGATAATAAGTGTCTTATAGTCTATTGTTACCTGCACCTGCAGAGTCAGGTTACGTCTGGAATACAATGTATTCACATTCGTTCTCATGTCTGGTTTATGAACTTCCATTAACCATTTGTAGTCTGTCCTGCAATTTTGAATCTAACTTAAGTTTCAATGATTTCTCTTTAATTATATATATATTGATTTGGGGATATGTAACTGGCGTCGTAGAAAAAAAATGTAAAAACCTCAAGACAGATTCGGTCTGGAGGATTTTACACAGTAGTTCAAGTTGAAGTTTGTCATATTCTTCATCTCTGAATATTCACCCTAATGCTCAACCTTTTTAACTATAGTATTTTGCGGTGGATTCAGACTTCAATGCAGTCTCCCGTTAAAAATAGAATGTGTACATAAAAAAATTGTTATGAAAATTGTTATAAAATAAATGTCCTGTATTTAAATGTAAACAACACATTCACTTTCATACCATAGTAATGCAGCATTTTAACGTTGTCCTTCACTTCATGTTTCGTCTATTAGTGTAGGATTTAAGCTGCTTGGTAATACTGACCATTATGTGATATCTCATTTACAGTTGTTTGTATGTTTTCAACAGCAATCAAACACTTGTTTATGCAAAGATAACTAAAATTGTTGGTATAACATAATATAAACAAGCTATGGAGAAAAATACAATTTTTGTTTTCAAAGTGAACGACAACTTTAACAAAAAATGTCCGAATTCTATCTCGCCCAACAAACTTCTTACAACCGTCATCAAAGGTATCCATGTGTCGATAAGGTACCAGAAAGTATAACCATAGACATGCAGATCTTGAATTAATTAAAGTACGAGTAAAATTGGTTGCCTATCTACGCGGTTTGAGAAATGTAGTAAACTGAAATGGTTTCTTTACAGTAACGGGCATTAAATAATTTTTTTCAAATATGAAATAGAACGTTACAAGTTCGTAGCTACAACACTACAGTTATCGCACTGAAATTTTAAATTTGGGTTAACAAAAATGGAGGTTAATTTTTAGTACTGACATCTGATTGGTGTCGCCTCTATGTCCCAGTATGCAAAACAAAAGACATCCTTTGTATAGCAATATATATATATATATATATTGCTGTGATAAGGGGTTGTTTAGGGGTGTATTGAATAGCAAGGGTCGTGTAGTAACCATAAATTGCAATAGGAATCAGAAAACTGCATTTATTTAGCAGAAAATTAAGTAATTCGTATATTATGTAAAAAGCAAGCATTTAACACCCTGTATATAGACCATAATTAGCTTTAAACAATGCAAGTAAGCATATCTTACAACAATAGAACGCGTATTTAGCAGAAAAATAGGTAATTCATACATTATGTAAATAGCAAGTATTTAACACTCTGTACATAGACGTTATTAATTTTAAGTAATGCAAGTAATAATATCTTTCAACAAAAGTACGCGTATTTAAGAGAAATGATAGTACATGTAATTAAACACGCATTAAGAAGTGTTCTAATTAGTTATAAAACAAATACGAAGATAAGAGATAAAACCTAACAAAGCTTTATGCAAGTATGCCGAAACAATAAACATTTTGATAAGAAAACGCAGTTTCAAACACGCATAAAAATAGATAAACGAAAATAGCATTGAAGTTACATCATTTATTTTGTTCAATTATTGGAAAGGCGATATCTACACAAAACAACGTATGGCCAAGATAACGAATAATAAGGTATCAAATAAACACCATTACACGGGAAACCTAAGAAACTACATCACAAAATGCAGGGAATATTAAAGATCTGGTTGGTTGAGATATCTGCAGGACTGTTGAAAACCCAACCCACGTGTAAGTGGGAACAGCCTATATAATACAGAGCAATGATAAGACAGGCAGTTCACAACTCGGACAGGGCGAAGATGCGTCACTGTTAATCAGAAAGTCACGCGTAATTTAAATATAATAAAATATATTAGTGTATGTTACAGTGCTAATAAGTGCAACGATTAAGAAGACTTCTTTTGCCGTTTTACGGCTTTGAATTTGTAACGTGCATTTTTATAGCTTAACATTTTACGCTTTTTTCCCAATTAGTAAATACTTTCGAATAGTTTTCAGATTTGTATGCAATTTAACTCGTGTGTATTAATTAAAGTAGATAATTTGAAGGTTGATTTTCATTAATAAATAAATTGCAAGGAATGAATGGTAAATTGGATTATTCGTAAATTACTTTCCAACTTATCGAAAATGATAAACAACTGTAATTAGTTATTAGATATGATGGTGCATTCACGTATTGGATGTTCCTTATGTTATTAACGAAGTCGAGAGAATAGTCGACAAGAGTTCATGGTAACAACTAGTTTAAAAACAGATTAGAGTGCAGAGTTGTAGTTTGTTCGTTGTTCCTATATATTAATTACGTTGAAAATGCTGTTTCTTCTTTGCTTTGACAATAGTGAGAATTAATGCGGTATCAATTTTCGAATTGTTCATGAACAAGCACGGCACGATTTTAGTTGTTTTTCTTGTGAAATAAAAGTTGTATATTAACTGTAGAAAGTGTAGTTCTGATTACATTTGAAGGAAGTATGCTTTATAGGTAACGTGTTTGATAGACCACAAGTGCGGTTGTAAGGTCATTTGACGGACTTATTTTAGTGATACGCGTTGCTTTACTAATTGTTTTTGTTGATTTTCTGTTGAAAATAAAAGTGATAGAACTTGTTGTACTCGACCTGCACGTGCGTTTTACGGAACATTGACTTAGTGATACGCGTTGCTTTATTGATTGTGTTTTTTTGTTGAGTTGTCTTTTTTATATTTGAACTGTGTGTGCGATCTAGTCTTCGTGGTCCTTTTTATCAGAGTAGTGCATACTTTGGATTATCCAAATACAGTTTTAAGCTTGAGTGTTTCTAAAAAAAAACAATGATGATACAGTTGTAGCAGGTTTAGTAGAAAAAAAGGTTGCTTCTTATAAACATGTATCTCATTCACATGTAAAGACAGTTGATACTGTAGTTTCTGAATTTTCTAACCCCAAAGAATCTAAAATAGATCATTGTTTGCGCAAATTTCGTTATTCAAAAGCATTAGATTTTTCTTTGTTACCATAGGTAGCAAATAGAACACCTCACGTTACTGTTAGTTTAATGCATTACATCGTGCCTTGAAAGCCCGTGATTCTAAATTTTTATTACCATTTTTTTTTACGATTTGTGTTACAAAATATTTCGAAATTATTGTCTCAGGAAATACAATTAACAAGAAATTTATCAATGCTACATAGTTCCATCAGCATGATAATGTCTGCTGCTATCACTAGTGAAATACGTAGGTGTGATTTAGTGTAAAGTGTAAGAAATTCCATCAACACCTCACAGTCAAGGGTGAAGTGCTTCGTTAGTGCAGGACATCGTGAATCCCACACTTCAATTGCAAGGAAGCGTTACTGAAGGACTTTTTGTAAGTTGAACTATTTCCTACTTGTTATTACTTTAAATATCTATCCGTTGTTTTGCCATATCTTCGTCGTTCTGATACCTTTTACAATAGACTTGCCTGCTATTAAGAAAAAAAAAAAAAAAAAATCAATACTTCTGAATTACTCATATCAATTGTGTCTTACCTATTTATCTTTTGTTAACATTTTGTCTGATTTATGTTTAATTGGTGTGTGAAGAAACGTTTCTGCTACTCCCCAATATTACCTCACTTTGTGATAAAAAATTTTGTAATGCTTTTATCGTGATTATATTATATAGTTTGTCTAAACAGTTTTATTTACATTCTACAAAGTACTGAATAACTTAGACTTTTCATTGCTGCTATGCTTTTTCTTTATTTCAGGTTTGCAGGACTGATTTTTTTTATTGCAGGTTTGCTCTTTTAATTTTTTTTATTGCAGGTATTGTTACTAATTCCTTACCGCCACATACATTATATGTCAGTCTGCTTTCTACAACCCCCCCTAATCTCCGATTGAGCCCGGTCATTCCGTGATATCTTTGTGTTACGCACGGCTACGAGCCAACGTAGCATAAATTTGACGCCCAACGTGGCTGCCTCGATTAACGTAACAAATTGGTGGTACATTTCTGAATAATTCGAATGGTGGTAGAATTCATAATAATTCAAGTGTTAATGATAATAATTCGAATGTTGATGACAATAATTCAAATTTGTGGTGTAATTCGAATCTGCGATAATAATAATTCGAATCTTGATGATATAATATTTCGAATTGGTGGTACATATTTGAATACTTCGAATCTGAGATATAACACTTCGAGTGTGTGGAGTATTTCTGAATAATTCAAATCTGGGTCAATATAATATTTCAAATCAGCGTCGACAATTATATTTTGGTACAATTCTGGTACAATTTTGAGTTGCGAAATTCAAAGCATATGAAATAAAGAAGCACGAAGTAATTTTTGGAAAACGAGGGGTAACTGTACTCAAACACTGGTTCAGCGAAGGAGGACAACAAAGGGGTGTTGATCCACAACCCGAATAAGCTGTAGCAGGTCAGATCTATTTATTTTTAAGATATTTTTCTATTTAAATTTCAATACATAATTTATTCAATTTATATAAAACGTATAACAAAGTCAGCAACAAACATTGCATACGTTAAACTTACGTAATATATTATAAAGGGGTCTAGAACGTTCCAGGTTTCTTTGGTAAAAAGGGGTAGTTTTTGGTGGCTTTAGATTGAATTCAAGGTATATAAATTTTGGGATAAATAATACATATGATAATAATCTATAGGAACACTGTGGCACGATTTAAATAAAATTAATAAAACCTTAACCAAAAATATTTAAATTACTAAATCGTATTTCGCACTATGTGGTATCATCAGAGAAAGCCTGTAAAGAGCTGTTGTTCTGGAACACTTCAGATATTCTCCTCACCACTTAGGCTGAAGTGAACCTTCCCAACCTATAATTTACTATATTGTTGCTTTAAACACTATCGAGGATATTCTCCTCACCCGCAGGCTGGTGTTCTCAACAACAAACAAGTGAATTGACAATTCAGAATTCACTTGTTTGTTGTTGAGAACACCAGCCTGCGGGTGAGGAGAATATCCTCGATAGTGTTTAAAGCAACAATATAGTAAATTATAGGTTGGGAAGGTTCACTTCAGCCTAAGTGGTGAGGAGAATATCCTCTGAAGTGTTCCAGAACAACAGCTCTTTTTTGTTTTTTTTTTTACAGGTTTTCTACTGATGATGGCCACATAGTGGTCGAAATACGTATTTAGTAATTTAAATATTTTTTTTGTGGTTAAGGGTTTTTATTTAATTTTATTTAAATACATATGATATTGACTGATTGAAGGGTGTATTTAAATATTTTTCAAAACTTGTAAATAATATTTCTTTTCATTATATGAAATTAATTGACCTCGTTTTATAAATTCAAACAAATAGGTAATCATAAAGGGGTGGAGAAGAGAAAATTTGATCATCGTAACGTTGTGCATACTCTGTGTAGATTAAAGAGGGCTAGCCGTGGCATAATAATAAAATCAGTAAGATTAAATTTGAAGTGAGTACACAGAGTGGTGGAATTAAGTAAAAACGTCATTACACCGAGTACGGCGTTATCATATCATATATATATATATATATATATATATATATATATATATATATATATATATGCTTGTGGAATTTTATAAAGAATATGGTGTTAGGTGACGTAATTACTAATTAATGTGTCTAATTGATTACTGAGGGGTGTTGCCGATTTTCTGTGTATAAATTTTAGCCTTATACTTTTTCAAGGATTACTATCACTTCCGAAGCTTTTTAAGCCAATGCAAACTAAATCCCAATAAGCAAATAGTTGTTGCGGTTTGCGGAAGAGATTCGAACAGTACCATAAATTGAGAGAGTTTGTGTAATTCGTTTTATTTGTTCTATATTTCTTGTCAGCTTTGGATTAATTTCCAATTGTAAAGGATGCTTATTGGTGTTAAAATTTTCTTTTGTACGTTGCCAGCTGATGTTAATAAAAGATATATAAAGAATTTAAGTTAACGCGATTTAGTTGCTTTATACGGGAAGATAGATTTACTGCAAGATCGTGGGGTTTACTTGTGTATATACAAGGATGCTGACCACCATTGATATTGCACTCCTGAGACTTATTGATCCACGGAATCTCAGATAAAAATCACTTTTTGTTCGTTTCTACATTAGATTTAATAAAAGCTTGTTTACGTCTGGCTTAGATTTTGTACTTGACCGCTTTAAGAGCGTTGCGCTCATTTCACAATAGAATCTGAGATAACTGATGGTTATCCTAGCTTTTGTTAATTGGGATGGGTTTTTTAATTCATTGCTAACCGATTTTCAGATTATCCAATTCTACCACAATAACTTCGGTAAGAATATAACAAATAAAAGCTGGTATTACACGTAAAGTTGAGCACAAATATAGTATATAAATCTGAAATGAACTTTTTCACAATATTCCAAGTGTACTACTGATGTTAACCACATAGTGATCGAAATACGTATTTAGTCCCGGTCTTGGAACTTAACAAGTATCGTGGTTTAATTCATAGAATTAGTTTTATTAGAGCAGATATTATAGATTTTTAAAAAGTTCAAAGTTTTTCAAATTTTGCTAAGGTTAAATGGTTTAATTTAGAAATCAATTATCCGTATAGCAAACTTAGAAGTTTGGAACTGGAAACGTAGAAATTGCACCTAGCTCTCACGCACAATTTGTCCGAGTCCAGTTTCCAGCAATGGAGTAATTTCCAGAAACATTCTTTCAATCATAGATTTTTAATCAGGATTGATAGTCAAAATGCCAAGTCAGAAAAACTACTAAAGTATCACAATAAGCCCCCCAAAAAAACTGGAAATTGCTTCCTCTAATAGATTCAATATTGGTCGTCGAAAATCTTTAATAATGAAGAATTGGTTCTTCTTGATTGAGGCGTAAAATTTGGGTTAGAACCTATAAAAAATACCTATGAAAGATATAATTGCAGGAATTGAGAGCTCTATTTCAAGGTTAGATGACGAATCAAAAAGTTTCATTAGGAACGCGTGCAAAATTCAACTTTCGAATAACTTTCGTTCCTCCGCAGGAAAGGTCTCAGAACAAACAAAAAAAGGCCTTCTGATTATTAATGAATTACGACAAGATTCTGTAGGGCCAACACAAACCTTTAGGGCCAAAAAAATTCCGCATGGACTACAAAATTCTTTAGAGTCTACAAATTCCGTAAAGCCAATAAATGCCGTCGAACCAACAAATGACTCCTAGCCTACTTGTACTCGCGAGCCTACTAAAATCGTAAATGTCTAAGCATCTTTAAGCCGACCATCATGTTCGAGCTCACCTAACACGTACTACGACATCAGACTGGGGCCATCGCCTTTATCATTGCAAGCAACTAGCTGGAATCTGGACCCACCCAATCTATGTGTGGCAGTCAGCGACCAGAGGTTAAGGGTGAGTTATTTTTGTTGAATCCCGCAAAGGATTTATTTCACAACCCCTTTCCCAAAAACGACTAAGTTTAAAGCCGCGAAAACCTTTATCGTTCTAGTCCGTAATACCCGGCACCCGACTGAATTGATGGGTTTTTTTGTTGATTACTTAATATTTTTTATTACGAACATTTTACTTGAAAGTAATATTTATTTATACTTTGCTAATAACTGTTTTAGAATTAATTGAAATATAGTTTTTGATTAAAGTTGTACATGATTAGCAGATCTGATGCTCATTTAAATACTAAGTAACGAAATTTTTGCTCAACTAATGATAATTTTCTATATGACTAAAATATATGAAATCATTTATTTCTTTTTATATTGTTATTGTTTGCAATTGTTTATTATAGAATATACACATTCCGACTTTAGTATCTTCCATTTTCTAACAGAGTAAATTAAACATTTTTAAATTATCTACTTCGATCGAGTTTCTGTATCTACCCTAAAATTATTGTAATATTTTTGCGGTAATTTTTGATAGCTACTGATGGCAGAGAAAAAGCGGGCATGTATACGAAAAATGAAATAAATGATAATAAACCAACAAATAATTACTTCAAACATTTACCTTGTATGCGAACGTAGTGAAGCACACTTATGTTCATGCGGCAGTTCAAACGGATAACGATAGTAAAAACCTCTGTTGAATGCATCTGTTAAGTACTGGTAACGAAAGTCGACTCTTCAAAATGGCGATGCGCAACACATGTAATTTAGCGCCTGTCTTCAACAGAAAGCGATACTACAATGCTTCGTGTCTTCTCCATGGCCGGTGATAAGAAAGTCCTTGCACATGCGAAGAGCATAGTTTATTGATATCGCGGCACTTTGTACAGGCGCAGTGTTTGAAGTATTACACGGTACATATAATAACATTTTGATATACCGGGCGGAGGTAAATAATCAACAAATTCCAACTTCGAAAATAAATTAAGCGGTAAATTATATACAATATAAACGGAACAATTATACTTTTTAATATTCGCTAGATACAGTGGCGTCCAACTTCACTTTATTTTGTTTTCAGATTAACAAAGAACATTTCAAACCTGCCCTTCTCATACTCTCTCTAGGGGTAATAACCAAGTTAGCCATCGGTATAACGGTTTTTTTTTTGTTTTATCCTGTACGCGTAAAAACTTTAAGTTCCTTTGAAGTTCCAAATTACCGTGTGTCGCGTGCACTATTATGTTAAAGGTGTTCATTAAAAATTTAGGACCGCCACAAACGTTTCAACTATAAAAGTTCAAATGTTTTGAAAAACTGTTATAGTAGCACTCGCATCGTGAGGCCCGAATTGTTAATCCACCTCCTCCTTAGAACAAGATCTCAAAGCGCGTTCTCTATAATATAAAACCCGATACAATGGCTGACTTTTGTGGTGGTAGATATACGCAGGTCCCCATTGGTTATATATTCCTTGTTATATAGATTTCTATATACAGTGCCACTAAGCAAACATAGAACCCGGAAAATATGTGAACTAATTTCCAACAACAACATATCGAACCAATCAGAAAGCGATTAGTTTTAAAGTGCACTGCGGGGACAAAACATTTTTAAGCAAATTTAAAATTCCATGCTATGTTCTTTGTCATGTCATTGTTAATTAAATCTTCTAAAATTATTAAAGATTAATAAATACAATAATGCCATTACTGTAGAATATTAATAATCTAACCTTACAAATATTTCAATTTGACAAATAAAAGCTTACCACTTTGAGTGTACTTTTTAGCAGGCAATGACACCAAGGGCACACCTCCCAAGTCCTATGTTTGTTTGATGGCGCTATAACAAGATCTTTTTAATTACACGTTATTTGTTAAAAATTTATCGTTAATAAAATATGGTTGTTTATGGAACGTCATTTTGCAAAATTCTACGTTCACGTTCACTCTGTAGGCCAGTCGAGAAGGGGATTTTGGGTGAAATAAATGGGGGCAAGCTGCAATGACTTTTGAACTTTTTTTTGAAATGTTTTTAACAGTATACTAAGTTTGCACGGTCTGTCGATCCCGGATTTGGCCGTTGTATTGGAAAAAGGACAATAAACGTGTTGCTTTTACGATCTTTTATAAATAACTCGGCCTAGATTCACTTTATCCAAAATTTTTAGGTAACCAAAAATAAAGCTAATAAAACCCTACCTTAAAAAGTTTTGTTTTTTCTACACGCGTTTCCTCACCACCTTGCGGTAGGGCACGCGGCGTGTTTGTTTTTCTTTTCAAGTGGTTTCTCTAATAAGCCTAATCCACTGTGTGACTTTAAATAACGATTAAATAACGATTAGTTTTATTTTATGATTTGATTTGACGTATAAGATTGGTCAATAAGCTCGTCAGTCAACTAATTCATCCTCTGGTTGTTATTCTTCTGCTCCAGTTTATATATCAATCTCATCGATGTTTTCTTCAGAAATTTTGTCTTCTAGTTGCGGGTCAATTTCTTCGTCGTCTGATCATTCTACGATGGTTACCGGATTTTAACATGTTATTTCTTCACATGATCTACACACTACCGAACACCGCAACCATGCTTTTTTTGCAGCTGCATGGAATATTGCAAGCTTTTGTGCAACTGCAAGAAATTATTTTTAATAACTCTTGGGGAGCGGCGTTTTGCAGCCTAGAAATTGGTGTAAGAAGGCCATATGATGATTCTTTGCAACTCCAATCAGTAGACGATTTTTCATTACCGTACCATTATTGAACTTGTAGCGAGCTGCATCTTCGGTTGGAGGAAGGGATGCAAGATTGAATAAGCTCTTTGTTATAGATTGAACGACGGATTGGTATCTATAATTGTGTAATGACGTCTCGTTGTTTTTCGCCCCATAAAGTGCCATTATAAATTGAATTCCATCTTTAATAATGGCTTCTGGATTGGCATTGCGGTCTTTAAAACATTCAATGGCTGATTGCAGGGTTGCTTGATTTTTAAAACTGTAAGAAACTTTATTTTGACTTGTCTGTAAAATGCCGAAGTGGTATCGCACCCTGTAAATGCACGTAAAAATAAAATGTTTTCTGTCACAGCCCTTTATAACTTTGCTGTCTCGGGTAAGTATAGTGTGTTATCGGATTTTCCTTTTCCTTGCTTTAAGAAGTAGATATTGTTGTGTGATTCACATAGGGCAGTAAGAATAACCAATAAATCAATGTCTTCACCTACTACATTTACTGATTTAAATGTGTTTGACATCTCAAGCGCCGTATTGATTATTAAAGGTGTCAGCATCTTCAGAAGCCTGTTTAACTAAAATCCCTTTATTTTCAAACCTTTTAGACAACAAAGAAATGAGCCTGCTTTTATTAGTTTCATTTGCCAGAAATTTAGCTTGTGTTGTTGTGGTTTTCATGGTCTCATTAAAAACTACTTCAGTTGTAGAACAATTTGTCTTTCGGCGTAAGCGTTCAGCACATTTTCTCGATTTTACGTTGCTCGTGACTGGATATTCGTCAAAAACAACGATCGCGTTTGTCGTGTAATGCTTTTCAACATACTTAACAGATTTATCTAGAATAGCTGAATATAATTCTTGTTGATGCCAAACAACTCGAATAAGAGCCCTTCGTCTATTACATATAATTGGTCTGTAAAAGTAATGTTTTCTGAAACTGGTGTAAATATTTGATATAGGACGGATTTTTTTTGTTTTTCGCATTCCTCCAGCGTCAAAAAGAGAGAGCGGATAACGAGAAAGCTCTCATTGAAAATATTGCTAAAACTGTTCGGATGATTTTTTGGCACATGAAATTCTTTGAAAGAGTAATGTTGGGTTGATTGGCACAATAGTCTTTTCTAATTCAATTCCCGAATTTATGGATGCAATTGGCACTACTCTTTGTTTCCTGTGAAACTTAACATTTTGATAGTTACTTCCAACAATACTTTGCATCATTGACATACTAATCTCATATGCATCGTGACAATTGATTTTTTCATCTCCCACCACTCCTGTGCTTATAGACATAATGACTTTGGTATATGGAAAAGGTGAATGAGCTAAAAACCAGCCTACAAATTTTTTGATATCCACATTGTCTCTTTGTATGCGCGAAGATCTGTTATCAACGTGTTGTTCAGAAGTAACAAATGACGTTCTACAAGTATTCTTCCATTTGATCCGAATCGGCAGAAAGAACAGGCATCCTAAGAATCCATTTTGCCAATGTAGAATCGGTGATTCCACGACCGTGAGTTAGGCCTCCGCAACTTTTTATTGACCTCATAAATGTCTGTTCAATCGTCACATCTGACCAAATCCCAGACCATAATTTTTCAGAACGTCTCATGGTAAACATTCCGTTTTTAACAAATTTAAAATATTTCACAGGATTTAAGTTGTCTTTTAGTTTTAGCATATCTTGCAAATAAAGATGGCAGGATTTTGCATACAGAAAATGGCCGCTAGAGTGGAAATAAAGTGCAAGTCCCAATTTCCTGTACCTTTTGCCTCGACAAATTTTTTAACTAGAGTAACCATGTTAAAATACTGTGCCCATAGTTTAACAGTTGGGCCGTTATCTTGCAACTTGTTTAAACTTTTATCAAATTTTAGTAAGATCTGCTTAAATGATTACTTTTTCAAGTCATCACAGAAGACAGGATTCTCGATATCTACCAAACTTTTATCAATCAATTCCCATTCTTCTGTAGTAAAATAGATCTCATTAAATACAATTTGAGCCAAAGCAGCATGAGTTAGAAAATGCGCTCTTAGGGCTCGTGCATTAGCGTGGCCCGTTAACATCTTTTCCACAGACGCAGCTGCTTATGCAATCTCGAATAGTTCATTCAGTCCACTTCTGTTCATAATGCAATCAATTGCACCCACAAAGGACATGAGTAACTGAAATCCACAATTTTGTTTGACTCAGGATCGGAGTAAATTGATTCAACGTTGTCACGTGCCTTAATATAAAGAGGCTGGTCAAAGGTTATAATACAAATTTCTTGTTTCAAAGACTTACATTTTTCTGTGGCGCTAAGAAGTGCTGTATGTATTGTGTCATAGTCTGAAGGAGGAGCATTAATAAACGGCAAGTAAAGAATGCGTGATGTAAAATTAGTTTGTTTTGCTGTTGCTTCTTCCATATACCCATTCCATCCAGGAATGTGTGGCATGTTTTGCCATTTTCCATACAGCCAGAGAAAGTCGCAATCGGAGATCAGAGCCTCATTTGATATATTAGTTTCTTCATTAAGATTTTTGATTTTAATATTCATTAACCCAACGTTACTGAGTTTTTGAAATATTTTTATAGGTACATGTCCAATATGACCAATGTTAATTGCGGTAGAAATTTTTTTTAACTTTGAAATTCTGCCTACTTTAAAAACAGTCGTTGAGGGAGTGATAGCTTGAATTCCACCCATGGCATGAAAAGTATTTAGGCCATCAATTGTGCAAATATATACAGCTGCGTTATCAAATACAAACTGACAGTGCTTCTTCAGTCGCTGAAATTAGTGGTTGTTGCAAATCCGACATCTGGAACAAAGCTGCTTCGTCATACGATGAACAAAAACCCAAAGCAAAAAGTACATTTATGAGGTGCTTTTGATTAATAAACGACGCAAGACCGGCTTGCAACCCAGATAAAAAGGACTTGGGTCTTGCTGCTGCAATAATAACGTGCGAGACAGCTGTTTATTTTTTATCTAATTGTTTAGTTCCACCTCGTTTGTTTCTCATTATGATGGTTTGAAGCAGGCAATCGAGAGTTGGCGGAATATCCTCTTTTATGTCCTTTAAAAAATTATCAGGTTGTGGATATTGCTGGATATCATACGTTTTTAATCTTATATCTTCAATAATGATTTCTGCTGAGGCTTTCACTATTCTTAAGCGTTCTTATTGCTCGTCTTTCTTTTGTTCAGAATACCATGCTTTTGTTAATATTTTTGCCTGTGTTTCTGAAACAAATCATAGGCCGTGCTTTTGGAACTGTAGTTATTGTAATTTCTTCTTTGTATCTGTGTGGTACACGTTGGAGTGTATAAATCGGGACAGCTCCAGAACGTTTCCCAAAGCGTAAAGCTTAGCAAATGGACTGTAATTGTATGCAATTGGAGGTTAGGCGCGAAAAACAGTAACATAGGTCAAACCGTAATTAATGTTTTGCTTACCTTGCAATGTTGTTCACCAATTTACTCCCGCGAAGATAGGTGTTGTTTACCGGTCGACGCACTTGGTCGGGCAGCAGCACTTATGCACTCGCGGTTATAGTTACTAGGTGTTGAGTCGGTGAAACGATACGAGAGAGTGTTGTTGGTGAAGCGAAAAGACTTTATCGCTCCGCCATATGTGTAGCACAACAATAATATACGATAAGGCCATCTATAATGTAAATCGCTGACCTCCAACTGTATGAAGTTTTAACAGTATCTATCTATTAATTTCGTTGATATTGTTTTTGTAGTGATTATGTCACCTTCGTATTCTTCAAACAAGTCTTCAAACGAAAATTGGCATTCATCACGATTGGCTTCCAAAACATTGTATGCGTATGTCATTGTATCTTATGTTTTTGTTTGTTCCGGCCGACCACGTTTACGTCCATTTTGAACTCTATAAAAACTTTTCATACAAATACCATGGTACCTGGCTTCTACAGCAACCAGGTCAAAGGTTTCTCTTTTCCTAGCATATCCCAAAACGGTATCTAACATCGTCATTGTTTCAACACGTTGAACTATATCACGTTTTCCAATCAACTTCAGTGGCGTTTTGAGCACAAAACAAATACTTATTTCTAAAATCAAAACCGACAACTTCTCTTTTTGAACTAGACGCTTCAGCTAATTTTTGGTTTGATGTTATTAATGCTTCCGCAGATCTATCCTTCTTGTACACTTTATGGCATGCTTGGTGCACTGAAATATATTTTAAGTGTTTTAAAAGAGCATGTTTACCGTCCCGCCTTTTAAGACTGAAAGATCTCAGGTATGTAATCCTCTTTCTTTCACTTCGCAAATGTGTCCTTCTAACAAATTTCCCTCACAAATAAAACATATGTCGCGACTGGCCATATTTTCAAAACATTCAGCACTATCACAAGTTACAAAATTTTATATCGCCTAATCTGCATACAACTGTCGTTTGCGATAATGTACTAAACTAAAAGAAGAGCAAAGACGACCTTTACCTATCTTGTAAGTACACGGGACCGTCAGCGTTGGGCGCCATCGCTCAGTGGCCAGTCGCGCTGCCTGGCTGGCTATTTGGAATTGCTTAAACAAATGCAATAGGTTCTAATAATTATAACTCCGCAAAAGATGCGTTTATGAAATAAATGAATAGAACATTTTTTGTAGAGAATTTTATGAGCTTTATTTTCGGTTATTTGGAAATTTCTTAAAACGTGAACCCTGACCGAGTTATTTACAAAATTCGTAAAAATAAAACTTTTTCCATATGGCGGCCAAATCCAGGATCGACGAACTGTGCAAATTTACTATATCACTAAAGACATCAAAATAAAGAGATTGCATTATATTGCAGCTTGCTCCCATTTATTTCCGCAATCGTATCCAAAAAACGATCTACCGACTGGCCTACTGTTGTAATATTTAAAGATTAATATCCCAGGAACTACCAATGCAAATGTCAAACAATAGTATTTTGCTGAAATTGGAGTTTGATAGCCTATCCAAATACGAAAAAAATCAATATAAAAGAAATGAGAGAGTTAGGTTACTATTGGAAAAGTCGACGACGAAAAATTGCCAATTAATGAAATAACTTGGCTTTTTAAAACAATTGACACGTCCGATTACTGTTTCGGTTCAGTGTGTAGAAAGGTAATGATAATGAGGCAGTGTATTTTTCCTAATTGCCTTTTATAACTTCTATTCGTTATCTTAATGTGGTCATAAAACGACGCGCCTTTAAAAGCTGTATTTAAATCTGAAGCAATATGACTTCGCCGTCTACTTTATATGACAAACGATACAAAAATAATAGAAGGCAGCTTTTGACTAGCAGATTTCATATTGTAACCTACCACCATTCAAGAATTACACTAAACATTCTATACGAACACCATTCTGCATTTCAAAAACTGTAATGTTTTGTGTGACTTGTCGAATATGCTGTCCCTGTGATACAAATTGTACGGGTTTGCATAATCCATTTTGTTGTTTATGTTACTTATCGTCCTTGGATTAAACCGAAAACGTACGTACATTGTGTGTTTATGTACTCTGCAAGCTGATGTTAGTAAAGATACCGAGAAGTATTGAAGTTTAACCCGATTGGATGCTTTATACGGAAGATAGATTTATCACAAAATTGGAGGTTGGTAATATGTTCATTCCTGTGCTGACCGCCATTGATAGCGTACTCCAGAGATTTATTTATTTCTGGCTTTTTGTATAAAGTAATCTCTGAGTATTCAATTTTACATTCGATTGAAAAGAAATGGGTAAATATGTAGGAATTTAACGACACGACTCTAATTATGTGGTATCTTGTTAAACCATTTTAGTGGTAACAACTACAGGTGCTATTTTGACCTCCATAGTGTGCTAATTCTGTAATAACTACGGTCGTTTGATTGCCAGACCGCAATTTGATCTCAGACGTATGTTTCGGTTTTCGCTCTATTCCATGGCCAACCGAATTAGATTAGCGTGACTAATTGTATTCTCTTTACTGTTTCTGTTGACGTTTATAGCAAACACTGCAACAAGATAGAACTGCCAAAGCTTCTTTTGCAAATGCGGTATTGGAATACTAATAATGTGAAGCTTTTATCAATTATTTAGGTGAAGATTAACTTCCTCCCTGAAAATGCTTTATCAGAGGTTTTTAAGCTTTTCAGCTTGGGGTGTCAGTTTATCCATTTGAACAAGCTTAATGGGCCAGCGTCCGCTTTCTTTATAGCTTGTGGCATTTAGTATATAGGTATATAGTAGTGTATAGTGCGCATAAATTTCTACTAATAAAATTTGTATATGAATCACTACAATCAGTTTATGAATTTTAAGAAAAAAATTTTGCTAGTTTCCAATACTTAAGTAGGTCTTCTGTATCAAAAACAGAAAATTTGTCCATATAACTAAACTATGTCGTTATTTTTGATTCTTGGTATTTAATGTATAAAGAAAAAACCGTGGTATTATGTGTTTTAATGTTTATATAATGTGTCTCAGAATGTTTTTTTAGCGATACTTGAAAATAAAACAGCAGAATTAGATCACAGTTGTTCAAGTACTGTTAAATAAAAGAACAGGTTTTGAATTTTTATTTATGACAAACAACCATTTCTAAATGTGCACCATTTTTTATTTACGCTCATCTAGCCTGGAACTGAAATATTCATTTACTCGCTGGAGCATACTTCTTAGAATAGCGTCAATTTCGTCTGCGATTCTTTGCTTTAAAACATGTGACGTTCCCTTGAAATGTTTATAATGATTTTTCATTTTAATAGTTTCTCATTAGTAAACCCCACCAATAGGGTTAGGTTATTTTGTTTAAGAAATATAATTTTAGGTTATTTGCATTCTTGATTTAAGGAGGAATTATTTTTGTATCTTATATTGCTCATACTCAAAGGTTGTAAAATCCATCATGGCGGCTTTAAAGGTTTGAAATTACATTAGCAACACCCTTTGTATTCTAAAATTACAGTTTTATGACTCATTCGTTTTGATTAATACTGTATCATGTTGGGACCTATGCCCTCATCGTCTGGGTATTATAAAAATCCTGACGTGCAAATTGTACTGATACAGAAAACAAAAAAGTCCTTTTCTTTGTTTGTTTAGCTTTTCCGTAAATTAATTTTACATACACATTAGATAATGGAAACAACACAAAGTAACTTCAATTTGCAGTCTTAATTCTTCCGTCCAAAGTTTGCCAAAAATGTCGCAAATTATTTTGTGAAGTGAAAACCAATTTCTCATAGAGCACTTCATAATTAACATAAAAAAAAAACAACATATAATATAGTAGGTTAGTTTACTTTGAGGAAAAGGTATCGAACAGACTGATGGTGGTCAATAAAGTTTGGACAATACTCTATCTAGTCGACTACTTTTAATTTTAGAAACATCTTGGTTCCAGTAAATTAACTTCACGTTGGGTGCACACATGTTGAGAACAACTAGTTTCAAAGTCACTAGAGATAAAGGCATTTAATGGTATCTGATTTATCTATAGGTAAAAATCACTTGTAAGGTATTTATGAAAATCACTAAAACTATAACCTAGAAAAATTGTACCTGAACGAATATTTAATTAATTGCCTGAAATTTATAAACGCACTCCCAGTACATTTTGTTACTAGGTTAAGAATTTACATTGTAATTTTATTCGTCGAGAACGTTTTTCATTAAGCTAAGTACTATTTAATATATACTATTTGTTCAAGAATGGTTCTTATGTACTTGTAATGAAAACATGACTTTGTAATATAGTTGAATACAATGTGTAAGAGTATAAAGACCTTTGTTCATTATTGACGTTTTTCTCAGAATTGATAAATTATTTTGCAATCACCTCGAGGCGTAATTAAAATTCAAGTTATCTAACATTTGATTTTAGAAACCTTTCTTTCAACTAACCGTTTTAACTAGGTATTTTAGTGTTTTTATTGTTAACATTTATTTTTAGTTTATTATTATTATAATTATGCACTTAATGATTTATTAAGTGAATTTTAGGCCAGAATCACTCTCCTGATCTCAGGTTTTGGCAGTCTCTTGTTATTCCTTTCGAGACATTTCCTTAGAAACCTCTCGAGATTAGGTGTCGTCCAAGATATTTCCCGATTCAGACATATTTCACACACGATCGCATTCCGGGACTCTTTTCAAATATTTACGTTACCATTCCCACTGAGATAGTGGGCTACTGTTTTTGTTTTATAGTCAAGGTTTTTAGAACTTTACTGAAACAGGAATTTTAACGGAGTTTTTTTGTGGATTACCGACTAGATTTTCTGGGGTCAAAACTGTACATAACAAACATTCAAGATGGGTGGTAATGGATTGAAAACCTTACTTTTTAAGTAGTCCCATTGGAAAAGGTCAGTAGGTTTTAAATCTTAACTTCTCGGTGGCCATTTGATGTTCTACTCGGCGACTAATTACTCTTTCAGGAAATTAATCGTAAAGAGCAGTTAACGAGGTACTTGTAATGTGGAAAGATCTCCATCTTGCTGTTGCCAACCAGGTTTTGCATTTTTTAAACTAAAAACGTCCTGATCATATAGCAATATCGACCGGAATTAAGAGTCTGAGCGCAACCACGGTTATACTCAAAAAAGTATGGACCGATAAATACTTGATATAGTCCCAATGAATTTTTGAAGCTCAGTATCTACAATTTTGCTTGTTTTCGTGACCGTTGATATGAAAACGGCAATTATTAGAGAACTATGTGCTATTGAAGCTCCTAAAACGACTTTTCATTGTCCTTCAGAATTCCACTCGTTTAGCATGATCATCGGGTTTCGTCTCTTGTACAACAGTATTCATGATCGTTCTTGATATATTTTTACGCCTTGTTGATTAAGTCGGCAGTATATTCCTAGTCTCTTCAAACTTAATTAAATTCGCATTTAGTACATTTCTCATGCGTAGTAAATTAAAATGCGCTATGTAGAGACTTTGAACAACAGTGTAAGAATCGTTATTTTTATAAGACGCTTACACGCAAAATGCCCGCTGCGGTTTCGTGAAATGATTCATGGCTACTAAACATATAAACCCAACAAGTACGCGCCTGAATAAGTGATTTGACCTGGAAATAATGAGCACAAAGATGAAGCAAACATAGCCAAAGTATACCAAAATATGATTGGTAGAAAGACGCCCATTTTTCAAATATTTTTAAAATACTGAATTACGTTTTACTGTTAGCGAAACAATGCCGTCTACCTTTAATGTTTCTCTTTAAAATACCTTTCCAATGACACCACATGGAACCAGAAGTACTACCGGAAGTGGTATTATCGATTCATATTCCACGCATTGCATTTCCCGTAATAAGACTACAGTAGCAAAGTATCTCCAACAGATCTGTGTCCTCACGAATAACTACTGTCGTCATTGCCATTGATATTTCAATAGCAGTTTATACTATCAATAGATATGCGTCTCCTTCAGCATGAACAGTAATACACTCCTTTGACTGTAAGACCCGATAAAAATTTTATAAATCTCTGCTTTTTCTGTACATTATTCATGAATAACTCTTTTTTCACATTGTTAAACATATTTTCCTCAAATAAAACAGTTTGTGAAGTCATTCCCTTTGATCGCAGGGAATGGGCTATATGTGTTGTAGATGGACCATTAAGATAGCTGTCGAACACTACTGTTGCTTTTTCATATTTTTTTGACATTTCAAATAACTTTCACGTATGGCATCAAAAGTATAGTATATGTGTTGATAAGATACCACCACGAAACACATAATGAATGTATATTCACAATAGGTTCTAGTACTTGAAATAATCTAAGCTTCCACAACTTTTCTGTTAACATTGGTTTCTTGGTTTGTAACATTATAGCATTCGTTTTGAAAAGTGCCGAAGAATCACTACATAGTTCGTTCTTGAACATAGTTTCTTGGACATCCTCGTCTCTGTTCGATGCATACATTAGCCTTTGTAAAGGATGCCGAGGATCTATTATTATGGTTTTTCCAGTAATTAACTGTTGATTTATGAGCCAGAGAAACAGTTTTAGCTTTTGGATTGAAGGAATAATCTTCAACCAGCACCCCAGACATTGAATCAAGAATTTTCTTCCCAACTTTTTTTGCAGGGTAGATATTGACATTTGCAGCTGCTACCATACCAGTTGCAATAATACGCAATTCTGTATCACCAGAAAAATGTTTTTGGCCTTAAAGATGGAGGGCAGCTTCCTAGCGTCACGATCGTCCCGTTATAGTATTGACATTTCCTGCGCAATCAAGTTGTATGCTTTGCTTTCAAAAAAAGCAATATTAGGTCTACCACATCAACATGTTGCAGCCACAACGTGCATGTTTTCTTCGCAGTCGTAGTTGCTAACAAGACGTTCAAACGTGCTTCTGCTTTATGTAATACCTAACGTTCACAAAATTTATCTTCTAAAATCTTTCCTGATACTAAATTATCATAGAGACTCACACTTTTTATTACAAGTGATTCTAAAAGATTTAGCCTTGATTTTCGTCAGTGTCATTGATGGCATGATCAGACGTTTTTGGTGTTTCCTGCGGACTATCTGAGAGTTGTGTGACAGCGACACCAAATACCTTTTTGCGTAAAAGACCATTTATAACTGATGCTGGAAGTTGCTGAGCTTTGACAGCACATTGAACCGCTTTGCCATTTAAGATGTATTGAATGGCATTGTCTGCATAAATGCATTAAAGTGCTTCAGATATTTTAAATTCAGCCACTAGACTACCTATACAACCAATGAAGTTTATTTGCGTTTGAAATCCTTCCAGTTTTAACACGATTTGAGTAAGTCACTGTTTACTGGCTCATTTTCTTGTAACAAAGATGCTTTCCGCCCCAAAAGCTGGTCGAAAGTGACAACCGGAACACAGTGTATAGCATGGTTACATATAAACGCAGGAGTTGAATAGCTACAAGACATATCACTGGGATTGAGGTCAGTCATTGGCAGCAGACGGAATCTTTTCAGGATGACTGCAAGTTCGTATCATCTGCATTATTCCTGACCATGATACTCCTGGTGAGTGTAAAGACTTCGGTTTTCACAGTATATGCACATTTTCTTTGGCGTCATTAGCTTCAAATTTGGGTAGAGGTACATACAGTAAATTTGATAACTGCAGTATAGCTTTATTATAGTGAATTTTTATTCTTTCAACAACAGCTATGTTGGCTGGTGTCACTTTACATCTGAGCAGGCAAATATAGCTTTGATGCTTGTGCCGTGGCAACAATGGTTCCCATTCTATAGAATGTGCTCAAACGTCGATAGTCCTAATGTTGTTAACATTATCTGCAGCACACTGTAAAGACTGGTCATTTCGGAAATTTGGGATGTCCGTATCCGTACCAGATGAGAAAGTTGCACATGATTCATACTTTAGAACTTTAGCATAAGAGATACAAAATCCATTTCGGTAAAGTATTTCATTGACAAATTGTGAAGCAAAAAAGTAATGCAACGGGACCTCAAGGCGAACTGAAATGACGCTACTGCGACTCTTGGTCTAGACGTTTACATTATTGCATGACCAATAGAAGCAATCTTCGGTGACTTTTCAATGCTAACAAACAGAGTTTTTAAAAGTAATTTCAAACTTCTTTTACTGATGACATAAGTTCTGTTGATGGATATTCATGTTTATAACATTGTTGTTGAGGTTAAGTCACTTTTTATTGTTTCTGTCGCCATGTGAATTACTTGCATCTTTTCTGCTTCCGCGTCTTCACTTTTTGGTTAATTATAAAACTTGTACAGGATTGATGATACTGTATTTTGAATGCTTTCCACATCACTTAGACCATTAATTTCAGTAAACACAATCGTACCAACAAAATTCTCTACAAGCTTGCTCTTCATGTGCTTAATCGCGTAATAAACTTTTTATTATAGCTACAAAATCAGTGACTTTAATTTGTTCACCATCATAATCATTCAAATATTCAGCTACTTCAATGAAAGCTTGTTCTTCTTCCACGTTTTGGGGAAAGACTGAGGAAAGTCGTTTCCGTAATACAGGAGATACACTCTTCCCAGTACAGAAATGGCAACTGAATGAATGATGATACACGGCATCTGCTGCTAATAAATCCTGCACAAAGTTTATATTTCCTTTCACTGTCTCTGACTATGAATCATTTCTTTTTACAATGTGGTGAAATTATTTCCTTAAACTGGCTGCGTACTCTTACAGGGATTAATTCAAACACTTTCTTCTTACCATCAAAAAACTAGACTCCACAAAACGAACTATGTTCATTCAGTATAAATGGCGATAGTTTAGAATGAGTTACTGTGGGACTAGACAAGTTCACATTTTTCTTCAGATATAATTCAATTTCCTTTGGGTTGATATAAATACGGTCACACTCCTTGTAGACTGTGAATCCCGCTGTAGATGCAATCATTACGACACTTGCTAGCTTTATCGATACCATCACATCCTTTCTCACCAATCACAACCGTCTCTTCACAGGTAGCAAACTCTTCTTGCGAATAAAGTACTTATCCATGTTAGTTACCTGGTTAGTTACCTGCAACAAATAAAACTGAATTTTAGCTTTTGATGTGATGAAAATATTAAACATTTTTCCCGGTGTAAAAGTTTAAAAGATAATAATAATAGATATTTTTTGTACTAGCATTTACAAATCTCTCAGTGGCAATCTTATGCAATTACACTGTGGCCAATTGTACTTCAAACGAAGTTAGCCGCCACATTTAAAGTAGGCCCAACAATTTCATTTGCTATTGCATTATAATGTATCATATTCCACTTACGGGATATGCACAGCATGAAATATGGCTTATTAATACGACTTCCGGTAGTTACTGCCGAATACATGAGGTATCATATCATATCATTACGAAAGGGGGTATTCTTTCGCAATTAGTAAAAGGTAATTTAGTTTTTTATATAAAATTATTTATTTATTAATACAATATACGAGATGAAAAATTAATAAATATTAGAAAAAGTGCTGTATTCGGATGCCATTTTAAAAATCATATTTTGGTGCACTTTGTATATGTTATTTATGATATTAATCTTTGTACAAATTATTTTCTGCAAAGTTAACTTTTTAAGTAATTTCAAGCGTCTAAAGCGTTTGACGCCATCTGTGTTTGTTGCGCTTGGTCAAATCAAAAGTGAAAAACATTCTGAAACACTTTTTACTTATAAAGTACAAATTACGTTTCGTACTGCTTAAATATTACTTTTTGGCTTTACTGTCACGCCTGTATTATTTTACTAGTTTTGGCGATTTAGAATTGTGAATCTCGATGAGTCATGCTAGGGTTATTCTACTTTTCAATGCATTATGGCTCACAGGAGTAGTTCGAAGGGCCGATTAGGTACGTACGGACCTAGTGGATACGTATTTGAATACTGGCGAGATTCACGGTGTGACTAAGATGTCTATTACCTCTACTCCGGTGAACTTACAAGAAAATAGCAGAGTAATAAGTGTCAAATATTATTTTGCATCTAAATGCAAAAAACACGAGGTTTTGATAATTAATTTTATTTGTTTTTAATTTACAATTGAAAAATATCTGATGATTATCATGGAACGGAAGTTTCGAATAAATGTTTGATGGCAAGTATCGAGTATTGGCTGTAAAAATATATTATTGGTAGATGAAACATATTCTAGAATTCGGAGCTACAGTATTAATAAAAGTTTATTTTGATTAAACACTAGAAACAAATTTCTGTTGCGTCTTGGCAATCTGTGAATAAAATTGGTTTTTCGATGTAGTCATGAAATACACTTTAGCTATAATATTGGTAATAGTTTACTAAAAGTTAGTAAAATATTGAGAAAAGAATAAAGAATATTTTGGGTTCGATTTTATTTCTGAATTCGCAAAAATCTGTCATAATAGGTTATTTATACTCCGGGAAATATATTTTTATGTAATTAGAGTAGATAAAAGTTAAATGTTGTATTAAGACACAATATGATAAGCAGATTCATTTCAGGGTGAATTCAACTTGTAAATCGAGCACAAAATTTTCAATTTTGTAGAAATATTTACTTTAACTTATGTAAAAAAAAGGGAGTAGTGTTTTACTTATGCAAAAAATGACTTCTTAGAAATAAAAAACTTTCAACAAACGTTTATACAAAGAAATGTATTGAGAATAGCTCAATTTCTTTGCTGACCTACCTCATGTATTAGTTAAAGCGTGTCATTAGCCTAATTTTATTATCCTTAAAGCGCAACATTTACAGTAGCATTGTGCTTAAGCCAACGAACCGTTCATAAGTGCAGTGCCGGTATATTTTATTTCCTCATTTATAATTGCATTTCTGTAAAATGCTGCATGTTATTCTTTTGTAGTTATTTAAAATTAGTGGTATTAATAGGGTAACTGTTTAGTTTGTTTTTTGTGGGGGGTGTCTCAAAAGATAAGTGCGAACATTGATAGTGCAGGGCAGTTACACCAAGGTATTTGTATTCCTAAAAAGCACGTTTGTGTATTCAATAAAATGGAGGGTATTTTTCACACTTTTCGTAAGCAAAATTTACTAGTAGCTACTTTAGCTGACGTGCTTAAGTACACACGTTTCATAAACATTTGGTTAAAATTTTAATTTTTAAGAATTTGTGCTTTTTGCATAAATATTACTGGACTCCCTCTTTTTAAACATCAGTCAAATAGATGATTCACAACTTCATTGGGTAAAGTCAGCTGCTGATTAGAAAAAATAGAGTCGGTTCTTTGTGAATCACTTTCTGTGGTATGTCGCCTCTTTACTTTACATGTACACGTACATTCATTTTTAAAATACATCCGTTTAAATTTTAAGTCGTTATCTTTAAGAAATACTTTTTTATGCGTAAATATCAATCTATATCCCTTCCTGAAGCATCACATAAATATTTCAATGAAGTTGTTTATCACCCAGTATATATGATGTTTCCTTTTTACTAATGCTGTTTACATGCCAATCTAGCCTGGGCTACATTTTCATACCAAGAATTTTGGGTCTGACAAAATATACTACAACTATAGGAATGAAAACATTATATTGATGAATTAATTAACTATTTGTAAATATATTTGGCAAAGGGGTATAGACAGAAGTACAATTTTTCATCATGAAAGGAAAGTAAAATCGGAATGTAGGTGGCGGTTTGTGGCTCAATTGAGAAACCTCGGGGCATTTGATTCATGAGTCCCAAGTTTGATTTCTGAAGAAAATGGGAGTCAATTATTGTTTTTACATATAATTTGCTCTCTTTCGAATAAAAGTAAAGCCGGAAGCTTGTATGTGAGTGTTATGACATGTCATGTACGATAGAACCTCACTTTACTTGAAGTAGCGTCGTTTCAACAGAATTGTAAATTTCTAGGCGCACAACTTCTCTCGAGCTATCAGTGACAAGCTGTAGCAGCAGAAACAGACACGCATAAAGTATGTGAATAGATACGAATAATAATACTAGGATACTAAATAAAGGTTAAAAGTTTATAAAACTGCAATCGTGCGATGACTATCTGTTGGAATTGGGGTTTACTTTTTGTAATACAATATACCATTTCTGCACACTTTGATAACATTCAAATCGTAGACGATTCTCAAACCAAAGGTAACTTTATATTGGCATTTTAGTAGCAAATAAAGATACTTTATGTGAGTTTCAGAAACACACTTTTCTGCAATAAGTTCCCTGATATGGACATTTGAAAGCAGACTGTATCATTGAAAGAAGGTTAATGTAATTCATTTAGAGCAATACTTTCGTTAATTTTATATAATTTGAAGTTATGTAATGATATTATTGATATTCCCAAATAAATTTACAATCTAAAATATCTTCAAAGTTAATCCAAAATTTTATAAAAGCGATAGGGTTTAATAGAGGAAACAAAGCCGGCTGACAATTGATGTTGCTGTCGCCACTTTCTATTAAAAAAAATAGATTACTGGGTGATAGTTTCACATTAAAATTTATTTCTTGAAACTAAAACCTGACGTGTTTTTTAAATTTTGCGCACCCCTTTGTTCCTGAGTTTATGGGATGGGGCAGAGAGTCAAGTTTTTGTTGGTACAATGTATATACAGGAATGAGAACAATGAGTGTAACACGTAACAGTGTTTGTAAAATATTTGGGGTTTGTTTACTACTTGCGGACATCTAACTCACGCTTCTCTTCCACAAGCTCCTCTCTCACATTATATACAGCCATTTAGATATAAATAATTTGAAAGACTATTACTCCCTTCATTTATGTTTTACTAACAATTGGGGTAATTTCTCTGACGTTTCATTTATTTTTACTAACTCATTTAATATTTAAAAGATGCACGTGTTAGATTCTAAAGGTTTTATTAGTGATATACGTTTAGTACAAAATGCATTAACAATAGGAAGTATTTTATAAAAAGGTCGAAATACGTACACGTTCTGAAAGGCGCTTTGATGTTGGAGACTAGGTAATTTGATAAAGAATCAAGAAATGGTGTCCGGTAATTGTAATAATGCCCGAATACTGTTCGTTTTGAAATAATATACCAGGGATATAAAAGCTTTGTTCTTTCGAGCAAACCTACTTTATATGAAATCAAAACCAAAGAAAAGGTTTCCAATATTAAAGTTATTGTCAAGCCTTTAAGGCTTTCACATTCCAATCTCCTCAAATTTCAAACACGGCGTACTGGCGGTATTCTTCAAGTATTTTTGATATTAGTTTGAGCCTTTGATGATAGATATGCTGAAACTATTTCTGTAATGCGATTCTTCGGGGTGCTTTTTCCTCTTGAAATATTGGTGCATTGTATACGCATCAATATTATATATCTAATCTTTATATAACGAACGTGTGTAATTAGCGACGTTGATTGTAGAATTTCGTGGGATCCCACGAAATACTATAATCAACGTCGCTAATTACACACGTTCGTTATATAAAGATTAGACCATATTATAGATATGGGATTTTATCAACACATTCGTGCTCGTTATGGTGAGGACACAGTTAAGAACTTAAAAAGATGGGCTAGTTGCACATCAAAACTAACCAGTTTAAGCAACAGAGAATATTTTTTGGAACGTTGTAGAAGGGAAGAAATCACACCAAAACATATTCTGGATTGCACGTACAATGTGGTCAAAATTCTAAATTGCAGAAGCAACCGCTTAGATAGGAAGATACAAAATTATGTTACCAGGTTAAAGGTACATTTAATTACATTAGAAATTGCCTCTACTCATACTAGCATTTTATATTATAGTAATCAAATAAAAAGGGTAAGGGAAGACCTTCAGTTAACTTTGCCTGGTAGGGTTATTCTTGAATTTTATAGTCGACAATTTGAATTTATAATAAACGGTTCACACAAATTAGAAAAATACATGTTAAGAAGTTTCAATAATTAAAACTCAATCAATTAGGCCACAAAAGACTGTACTTTGATAATTCCAAATGGTTAGTTAATATTAGTCATACAGAAATACCAGAAGACATTAAGAATTTTTTATCCTTGGGACCCAAATTTAATATAGAAGTTCATCCGCGTGATTTGCACATGGGAAAACTATTAGCTAATGTGGGGGTCCATATTAGACAACGATGAAATAACTAATCAACATAGACTTTTACTTCGTGCTAGAGTAACGAATGCTATCACTAATTTCATTCAAACTCTTTCCAACTATAATACTGCTAGCAAGGAACACATGATGTTTTGCAAGGTCAATAAGTTTTTGAAAGATCACCCAAACGTTTACGTGACAAAAGCTGACAAGGATTCCGTAACTGTATTACTAGACCATCAAAACTATTTAAATAAATCCTTGGACTTGTTATCAGATGAACTCACCTATAGTACTCTAAATAGGGATCCTACTATTCCCATCCAAAAGAAAGTCAACGATCATATCAAATTGTTACATGCCCGTGACATGATCACAATTGAAGAAAAAAGTATCTAATTCGCAATAACTCAATCCCGGGCAAGTATTATGGGTTACCTAAGATTCATAAACCTAATGTTCCGCTTCGTCCTATCATATCGTCGATAAACACACCAACCTCCAATATAGCGTCCTTTCTATCTGAAATTTTACAACGGTCTTTCCCTTTGGTAGGTTGCAATACCATTGATAGTTTTCAGTTTGTTGACTCATATAGAAACTTTCAGTTACCGCCCAACCACATACTTATTTCTTTAGATGTGACTTCACTTTTCACGAACATTCCTTTAGAGTTGGTTACTCATATCGTTGAATTAAAATGCAACATTATTTCTTAGAATTGCAATATTAGTAAACAAATGTTTTTGGCTACATTAAATCTTGTTTTTAGAAATACTTATTTTATTTTTCGGGGAAAATACTACCTTCAAATTTTCGGTACTCCGATGGGGTCGCATTTATCTCCGTTTATCGCCCAGCTGGTCATGAATCATTTGTTAGATGTAGTTACCCCCAATTTGTCCTTTCAATTTCCTTTTTTGGTCAAGTTTGTTGACGACATTCTTTGTTCTATTCCAGAGGGAAAAGTTGATGAGGTGTTGATGGAATACAATAATTTCAACCCTCGTTTACAATTTACTGTGGAGTTAGAAATTAATAAAAAGATTCCGTTTCTTGATACTCTTGTTATTAGAAATAATGATAACCGGTTAATATTTGACAGTTATAAGAAACCTACTTACTCTGGTAGGTACATCAATTATTTTTCTGACCATTCTTTTAAACAAAAGGTTAACACCATTCTGACACTAAAACACAGAGTTGATTCGTTATCTGAACCTGAATTTAAAAATAAGAACTATAGGGATCTAATTACCACGTTACTTAATAATGGCTATCCGAAACAATTAATTTTGAGGTGCATTAATGGTACTTTTTATCGTCCAAGCCAAGACAGACAATACCGTCATGTTTAAAATGCTTCCGTATATTCAACGCCTTACTCCTCAACTTAAAAATTTTTAAAAATACCCGGCACTTCCATTGTTTGTCAACATCAAAAATCTATTAACAAATTGTTTACTCCTCTTAAAGACAAAACTCCAAAATCTTTAGTCAGTAACGTTGTCTATAGGATTACTTGTAGTTGCAAAAGCACGTATGTTGGCCAAACCCAACAATGGCTGCGTAATCGCCTCACCCAACACCGTAGTGATGCCAAAGTTGGTAAATCTTTTTGCGCTTTATCCTCACACCTAACCCACCACTCTTCTAATTACGATGACGTTGAAATTTTAGAACGAGAAGATGGTTACAAACGGAGACTTTATCTAGAATCTTACCATATTAAACGTCAAGTCAACTGCATTAATAACAAACATGACATTCATAATTTATTTACTACTTATGCTTTATTATATAGTTACAATAGATATAAGTGATCCAATAGTGTATCTTAGGTGTTATAATGAAATGGGTTTTTAAATTTATTTGACAAAGTTTTAGGGATTTGCAATACATCCACATAACACATTCATTTGTAATAGTTGTATATTAAGTTTTCTGTTTGTTATCTATCACCTGGCGAATTTATCAACTCTGCTGTAAAACAAACCTACTTTACTGTTGGAGTTTCTTTAATTGTTAGACGTTAGTTCTTAGTCCGTGTTTGTCCGTATTGTATGCTGTTTATAGTCTTAATTTTATTTTTACATTAAATGTTATTACTATTTATTTGGGATCCTCCTTCATGTTAAAGCAGTACATGTATTAACGTCAAATTGTGTGTAAGTTTCTTAATTTTAATTAGGTTAATGACTGTGTTTTCATTTTTAATTTTTAAATTTTAGATCTTGATAAAGACCTTATATAAGTCGAAACGTAGATTTCACAATAAATGATTATTTCATAATAGTTATTTTTTGGTTACGAACGCAATCCCACGAAATAAAAACTTGGGCTTAGTTAACGTAGGATAGTTTGGGGTTAATGTAATTGTAGGTGTATATATTTAATTGGGATAATAAGGGTTTAGAAGCAACACGAAATAAATACCGTTTTTATTTATTAAAAGTTTTTCGTATTCGTTAACATAGGGTAAAACCAGAACATTTCAAACTATACAAACAAACAGGGGGAACGTTATCGTAACGACAGAGGCTATAAAATTTAATACGTTCCAAGAAAGACCGACCGTTAAATATTTGTGTAAGAGATATACAGCAAAAGCAGGTGGTCGTTAGAGAATACGAATCAATATTTTACAAAGAGTGAACAGAGTGAACGACGATATGATAACAGAGAATTTTACCCACTCCTCTCTAACACTCCATATACCCGAATAAGGCAAGCGAGACTGTATAATAAGCTAAGAAAATGTACAATTTACAACTCTACATTTCTTTAAATATCATTTACTAATTACAGAGCCCTTGAATCTATACTAAAATAAATATTACTAACAAATTTGTCCATTACAAAAGCTACAACCCTTTTTAAACATTTTATAGCAATTAAAGCCAGCAAAAAAATTGTATATTACTATGAATGTATTTTCACGTACCAACTAAATTCTTGCCGACTTTTTACACGAGATATTCAAATTACAAACAATTTTTAAACTCACCAAATGTTTAAGATAATGCATATAACATACTATGAATTAAAAAAATTAAAAAATTTATTTCTGACCTTTGATTCCTTCTGCGGCTTCTTATTGGAGCTTCCTGATCCAAAGCGGTTGCTAGTTCGGTGGTTTCAAGTCGTTGGCGTGTAGCTTAGCTTGTAACCAAGTACTTCGAACAGTTTTCCAGTAATTTAATGTCTTAACGTCGTAATTTAATCTTAGCGCAGTTTAATTTAGTTGATTTCTTAGATATTTCTTAAAGATTTCTTAGAGATTTCTTAAATGATTGCTTAGATGATTGCTTAGATGCTTTCTGGCTTATTTCTTAAAGCCCTAAATTAATAAGTTGTAAAGATTTTACTTATTTTAATTAAATCTAAACTTATGTTTTGTACCCACGGCAAAGTTTTACATATTTCAACGCGCACCTTTACTGTTTACTTCACTTGAAATTCTTTAATTTTAATTATTTTATTTTATACTACTTCTACTTTCACTCAATTTCAGTTTTACGTAATATAATTGGCTCTACTATTATAGTCCGCCCGTCGTTTATGGAATGCCCTTTTTTATGTTTTCAGGTTTGTTTTATAGACAAATTTGTTCCCTCCTTTTGTTATTAGTCCATGCACAAGGCGTTTCACTTTTATGCGCTATCAGCAACCTGTTGGATTTTATTCGGTATTGCATACTCTTTAGACGTTTAAATTAGCACATAGACAAAAGCTTTGTACTATGGAATTTATCACCAAGTGGTATTTTATACCCCTCGACTTGCACGTAGGCGTAATTTTTAATCTCCATACTTTGTTCACTTAAGTTGGGTTTTGTTAAATGTGGCAATTTCTACATTTCAAATGTCACGTACACTTTCGCCTTAATATCTACTCCTTATTGCGTTATGAAATATGTTTGTTTTTAAAAGTTAGTTTATTGCACTGGCATAAATTATATTCGTTTTATTGACCTCTATTTCTTACGCAAATGCGTCGAATTTGAAGGAGATTTCATTTCACGTCTATTTTACTTTAAATATGCCTAAATTGTGACCATATATACCCTTAAATAACCCTATTATCATAGCATATATATATATATATATATATATATATATATATATATATATAAAGAATAAGTAAATTTAATGAGTCCTAAAATAATATCAAACAATGAAATTTAATGGCAGTGACTCAATATTAGCCACAAGGGCATCCTGTCGACGCGTTTCGCCCTTGTTGGGGCTCATCAAGACAGGAGTAGCAAAGATGTAATAATTAACACGAACACATTATGGGAAGTACAGCATCACCCAGCTGTACTTCCCATAATGTGTTCGTGTTACATCTTTGCTACTCCTGTCTTGATGAGCCCCACAAGCGAAACGCGGTGCTGATTGAGTCACTGCCATTAAATTTCATTGTTTGATATTATTTTAGACTCTAAATTTACTTATTCTTTATAATTATAATCATTGGCTATTGAAAAATGCAGTTGAACCGGATCTCCTCCGTGCCGACTGTTGATAAAACCTGCAAAGTCAGGTGAAACAGCACGAAGGCACAAATTGCGGGCTAGGTGATGCTGTACTTCCCATAATGTGTTGGTGTTAAATATTACATCTTTGCAACTCCTGTGCTGATGAGCCCCAACAAGGGTGAAACGCGTCGACAGGATGCCCTTGTGGCTAATATTGAGTCACTCGCCATTAAATATATATATATATATATATATATATATATATATATATTGCTATGATAATAGGGTTATTTAAGGGTATATATGGTCACAAGGGAGGTATACTTCATGTGAACTTCATAAAAATCAAGAAAACCAACAGCTACCTCGATCAGCGTATTGGACCATTAGCGCGATGGATAATTTGATTTAAGGGTGGCTGATCTCGGTAGGTTTAGCTATTGTTTAAAATTTTTTTTTAATTATAATTGACCAGATACATTTAAATCCAATTTTAAGGGGAAATTGTCAAAATTATCCGATTTATGCTATAAAATTTTGTACAAAGTAAGATTTAAATAGGAAATGATTTGTGTGAAAACCATAATTAGAAAGGAGGGATTGCGAACTCTAACTTAGTATACGCGAGTGATTAACCAGTAGATATAATTTTCTTTATGATAGATTTAAGATTTTGTTCGTGAGGCAAAATTGTTGTGGTGGTTTTGAACACTGTCTTTAAAGTTTGTGCCGAAAGAAAATTATTTTCCTAAATGCAAGATATTGTTGGTAAGAAAAAAAGCTGTTGTGGATGTAATAATTGTTATTTGAAAGATTGTTTGTTAAAGAATATTTCATGTTATTATAAGTTTGATGTCTGATGCTAGTGGTTTGATTTAAACCGAGCTAACAAAAATAATTAGGGCAACACTTTTACTAGAATCATCCACTGACCACATTAACGTTTATTGACATCTAATGACGGAAATCCTCTTTACACAGCTTGTTGAGTGGCGCCCAACGTGTGCTCTATTAAACTGTTTGTAAATTAGAGCTTTTTCGGAATTCTCTTGGTGAAATACATTTGATTGGTATCTATAATGACTGATAGAATGAAGGGAATTCGAAAGGTTATGAGAACTGAAGGTGTGGAAGTTGGTTCTTAAAAAAGTTTCTAGTTGGAAAAGGTCGGAGACGTAGAAAAAGAAAGAACAGAGTGTAAAAGAGACTCAGGAATTTAAAATGATGGCTTTTTTATTGAGTTTAAATAAAAACATGCACGATGTGGGTGAAAAATACGAAAAATGTATGCCGGAGCAAAAGGAAATAAGAATGAAATAGTATGAAGAGAATGAGTGAGAATGTAAAAAAGGAGTGAGAGATCTGATAGGAACATCCAAGAATTACGAGCAGAGTTTAGAGATAATCTAGCAAAATTATAGGAAATGTAAAATCAGAAAGCGAAATGAATGAAAAGAAATTTATAGGTGTGGGTGATAAATTAACTGTATGCTTAAAAGTGATAAATAAGACCATAGAAGAAATGAAGTTTAAAATTAGAGGGAAAGTGGTACAGATTTTAGAAGATATGGATGGTGCTAACAAAGAAATCATGCAAATTAGCGTGTGAGAAGGAGGTGAATGAAAAAGATAAAAACTAAGATTTAAAAGTGTATGAAATTGAGGAAAGTTACAAGCCGGGTTTAAAACATTCAAAAATGACTTAGGAAATTAAAATAGATTTAGGAAACAAGGTGGAAAATTTACAGGATAGAATGAAAAATATGAGTGTTTGGGCAACCTATAAGGTGGAGTCAAAGTAGTGTCCCGTTAGAACAGTATTGTAAATTTTATGGGGATTTTAAATCAAATCCAAAAATATTTTTAAATAGTGCCAGGGCTTTAGTACAGGGCAGGTTGGATGAACAAACAAAATTAAATATATTCAGGTCCATGTTGAAAGGAAGTGTCGAGATTTGGTTTGATAGAAAGCGAATTAAGAACATTAAGAGATTTTGAAGTCAAATTTTTAAAACTTTTCTGGGGGACAACAATATAGAGTAAAGGATAACTTAATTATGGGCAAATTGAATACCGATTCAGGCATGACAAGGGAATTATATGCCATCAAGCAATTCAGTGTGGCTAAACAACTCGATCCTCCATTGCAAGACAAATTAATAATTAGATATCTAGCAGAATATTTTGAGGCGGAGGTTAGACAATGTATAGCTTTGCAAAACATTGTAGACCTGGATTGCAAAGATATGACGAAATGGGTCTACTCAGCAGAACAAAGGGTAGTACTACAAACCAAACGACAAATTTTGTCAGGTATCATAGAGGTACAGGACTTGAACGTTTCAACGGCAAAAATTTTGATAGGGGAAATTATAATAGGGTCATTTCAAGCCAAAGCAACACACCTAAAAGAAAGGTTGGAAGGGATAATGAGATGATAATTACTGAAAATAGTAGTATAAATAGAAGAAACTACAAAAATGAAAATTCAAAAAGGACAGTTCAATAAGGGGAAATAACAACACATACGCAGAAACAATAAATAGGCCAAGACCTTCGACAAGAAGACAAGATTTTCAATAAGAGGCAGACCAAGCACACCCGTCAAAATTAATGAATACAAATAGCAACGGGAGCTTATAAAATTTGATTTGGAAAGTAATGGTAACATAAATAAAAATTTATTACTTATTTTAAATTTAAATGTTGAAAATAAAATAATTAAAGTACTTATAGATACAGGAGCTGAAGCATCGCTGATTTCTGAAAATTTTATTAAAAATAACATCCAAAGATAAAATAATGAATTGATAGCCGTAAAGAAATGTAACTTGGTATCACCGAACAGAAAGTTCGCGAGTATAAATAGTATGGCAATTTTGAAATGTGAATTAGAGAATATGAAGTTTGAACACGAATTTATGGTTGTACCTGGATTAAGGGTGAATATCATATTTGGTTCGTATGTAGTAATTAAGTTGAAGCTGCGAATAACGCAAGGAAGAAAATGATTATATGTGGGGAAAGTATATGAAATGGAGTAATGAAATAAATGTTGAATTTGAGAAACTGTATTAATTTGAATCAGTGTAAATTAGAGGAAGTAATGAAGGAATTAAATGAAGTAGAGATAAAGATAATTGAGGATCCAAGTAAAGTAAAGTATGAAGTACAGTCATCGTCAATTAAATATTCCTAATTAGAAGATAAAGAGTTGGAAAATGGAGATTTGAGAATTACTATAAGTTAGGAAGATAAGACGGAAACTTTTAAAGCAGATGAGTTTGAGATTGAAAAGGAGTGAGAAATATTTAAATAAGGGTATCAGTAAGAAATCAAGTGCGTATTTTGTGAATCATTTGATTATGGTAAATAGAAGCGATGTTAGTATGATATTATGTATAAGCATGAAAAGTATATTTAGAGTAATAATAAAAAATATAATTGTTCAAAGTTAATAGATAGTATCTTGGCGAGATTAGGTAATAAGAAAGTTTTTTGAAGATTGATTTGAAGAATTCATTTTTAGAGATGAAGTATTAAGAATTTCGGTAGATGTTTGTATTTACCAATTTAATGATATCCCTCTTTGTTTGTCTATGGGCACGGTGGCATTAGTAGATGCTTTGC
Organism: Platerodrilus igneus; assembly: GCA_036346225.1. Lineage (NCBI taxonomy): Eukaryota > Metazoa > Arthropoda > Insecta > Coleoptera > Lycidae > Platerodrilus > Platerodrilus igneus. The sequence goes on along the minus strand of JARFIW010001179.1, from coordinate 2,374,798 downwards.
AGTGTATTTGGGACCACTTTTTAATGCAATATTTTATTGAGATTGGTATGTTTAGTGAGGGTTCTTCTGCAATATTTTGTGAATTTGGTGTATGTCGAAAGAATTTTTATTGCAATGGAACGTGGTATTTGATAAAACACTTATTAATATGAGAGAATGATGAAATAGAGAAAGACAGTGACAGAATTTAAGTTGATAAACGGTTGAAATTGAGGAAAGTTGATTTTAATGTTTAGATTTAGAAGTAAGAATTGAAGAGAAAGGACATTCCAAGTAGAGCATTATGCGGTGAATTACAATTCTAATGTAAATAGTTGTATATAGTAGGTAATTAGAAATAAAGATAAAAATATGGCGCTCATCGTGAACTACTTAGTGGGATTGAATTCTAATCTTTTATTTTAATTTGGAGGAAAATGATATAATTAGGGACACCAAAAGGTTAAATAGTTCCATTTGTAAACATACAACACTACGAACAAATATTCTCGTTTGTGATTGATCAATATGTAATGGTGATATAGATCCATTGTAGTTATAATGGAGTAATATGAGTAATAACTATAAGAATCTGTTAGAATATAAGTATATGTAAAGTAAGCTAGGCTTTGGAGGGGATATCCGAAGTTTTGTATTGTTGTTCTTGATTTTGAAAAAGAAAAGGATCATACATTTTTTTTAAATAATCCAGTTTTGTGAGAGCTCCGTTGTTTGGTTTCTTTTAAGCAAAATGTGTACCACTCAGTTTGGCTCAATCAATGTATCTCAATTGCATGAAGTATGTTTATACGGTAGAAAATTATGAAGGAAGTCAACGGGCCTTTTTGCTAGAAGGGTAAATCAGGAAATATTTTAATTTAGGTACATTAAAATGGAAAAAGGCAGTACACTAAAAAAGAAAGGAAAGAATGAACCATTGCCAGGAAAAAATAAGTATCAAGAAGGGACGCAGCACTTTGTGATAGAAAAAAGGGAGTAGAGTAGAGAAGAAGGGCACGGAATTGAATAAGACCATCGAAAATTAAACAAGTATCTAGTAGTATCAATTTTATTTGTAGTTCACTATTAAAATGAATTTTCTAAAACCATCGTATTAACAAGAAAAATTAAATCTAAATTTTTAGCAGGTAGAAGTTTATCGCGCCAGCTGTGAGGAGGAGCTTACACGTTTTGGAATAAGATAAAATAAAACGGATCGACTTAATACTGCACTTTCCAAAGCCTATTTTTATTTAAGCAATCCGTTGTTCAAATTTGAGAATTAAAGCAAACTTTTCCACAAAGGTTATCCGTTGTGTTTATATGTTTAATAAAGGTGAGAGCCTGAACTAAGCGGATTCAGGAGAAAGTAAATAGAGAGCACCAGGCGGAATACTTATGGCTATTGAGACTCAGGCTGCAATTATTGTTGAAAACATATCTGAAAACCTAGAGATAGTTTTTTTGTTAGTAGGAAAGATATTTGCGTATTAAATTAGAAAAAATAAAAAAAGAATCGATAAAATTTTGGGTTTTAAAATGAAGTATGTCGTCACAATGTGGGGCTGTCGAGTTTTTTTTTTGAAATTCTGCTGAGATACAGTTCTAATTTAAATTGTTGGTTAATGGATGGCTCTAGTTTTCGTCGTTTTAGAAAGCCAGGAAGTTCGATAAGGAACGTAAGGAATTCAGATAGATCAGACAGCAGACAGAAGTAGATAATTGGGTCGTGGAAGTTATGAGGTTGATTGCAATTTACTTAGAAAAGAAAAATCTACAAGTACAAGTTATTTACAAGATTATGTTGAAACGAAAATAAGGTCGTAGAAGGAAATTGACATAATAGAAGGAGAAGACATGCAGAAATACGCGACACTGGAACATCGGAAACCAGAAGTTATTTTAATCAGAGAAACAGTATCGGTAAGTATATGGGATCGAAGCAAAAGGGGGTTAATACGAATCAGTAAATAATGAGATTTTTGGCAAGGTTGCAATAGAAAGTACGTGGGCTGTTGGTTGAGTTTCAAAATTCGCTGACGAAAGTCCAGAACTCGCAGGCGGAGGTGAAATGAAGTGAAAGCTACGGGAAAGGTCGATAAATTGAAGAAATGAGGGAACAATTTAACATGTTCAGGGCAGAGTTTCGACAGGAGGTAGAGACGAAACCAACCACTGTGGAAACAAAATTAGATTATTCGCCTAAAAAAATTTTTTTATAATCACTTTCTTTTTCAAAATCAAGAACAAAAACAAGAACAACAAAAAACCTTGGATCCTCTCTCAGTGGCATCTCAACAAAAAACACTTAGCTTATTTTTCCTCAACTTATATTCTAACAGATCCTTTTAGTTATTACACATATTACTCTACTACAATGGTTCTGTATGACCATTACATGTGACCAGTCACAGACGAGAATAGTTCACAAAAGCCTTTACATATTGAAATATGTTGTAACATTTTAAAAACATATTTCATATATCTTACGTTTACACAATTAATGAACAATTTATTACAGAATGACTTTGAATAAATTTCTCAATCTTTACACAGGTTTTCTCCTTCATTTACATATTGATCAACTAATTTTCTAAGTGCAATTAGATGCATCATATTACCGAAGTAGCTTCTTATCTGGATTGGCACGTTTGCGACGTTGCGTACTATAGGTGGTGCATTTCAGCCGGCATGTACTACATATGGCACACGCAATGTCAATTTATAATGTTTGTTATAAACTCAACGGCTACATGTAGGTCTTTGATACTATATTATGACTAGACGTAGAAGGTCATATGTCACCTGTGGCGTACCAGTTTTAAGATCGGAGTGTTTTTATGGATTAGATTAGATTACACATTTTTCAATAAAAATTTGTTTAGATCAAATGAAATCATTGGACGATAAATTGAAATCTAAATTATTGAAGTTATTCAAATCTGAAATTCGCCTTATAACTAATCAAACTAATAATAGAAAATAACAAATACTGTGAAACAAAAGTAAAAGCTAGATATGTTTCATATTCAAACAGTCTAAACACATATGTGGATTGCCGTTTTAGCTATCGTATTCAGCCACTGTTCACTTATCTTCGCTTTTGCTTATTTATTACCTCTTTCCCTTTGCAATACTTCATATCATTGAAAACATCTTTTACGATTTTGTCTTACGTTTTCCTTAAACCTCTTCAATTTGCGACTCATTTTTCTTTTCCGTATTTGGGTTTCTTTCACATTTTGGTGATTCTCAATTTTAAAGACATTCTTCGTATACCACTTGATAGTTTTCCGAAGACAAGTGTAATATAAAGCCACTTGATCCGAAACGTTTACTCCCTTTTAAACCTTATAATCTATAACCGATCTCGGTTTTACTACATCTTGACCGCTCCTGTTTTCTAAACCTGTAAGAAATAACTTATCCATAGAGGCGCATCTTCGCCGAAAAAATTTCGAAGTTTGTCTCTGTTCGCGTCTCGCCATTGACGGACAAGTGATCGTCAGGAAAGATTATGATTTTGAATATATTGCAGCCCGTACCTGTTTGTCTCCCCTTCCTTTAATTCAAGAACATTATTGTCTATAAACTTCCGATAAATTTTGTATCGACTGGAAACATCAACCTGATTTAGTTGTGACTTATTAAAAAAATGGAGAATCGTTAGAGACATTTCCATAAGGACCTCAAGTAGTTACAGTGTTAAATTCGTATCTGAATCATTATTTGAGTTCTCGTTTGATGAAATGTCTCCATCGCGAACGTAGTTATTACTATTCTGAGAAACCGTAGGTCTGAACCTACAAATGGATCGATTTCCTTGTCTGACGACTCAAAAAGGTGTTGTTGATCATTTATATTTCTAGAAGAACAATCTGTAGGTTCCTTTTGTTTTAATACTAATTTCGCTTTGGTATTCCTGCATTCTCTGGTGAATTCTTTTAAAATATCTGTAGTGAATGAAGCAAATTCATTTATTGTACTAGTCATATTTTGTAGTAACAATAAATTTGAAGGTGCACTGCTCATTACAGATTTTGTGACTTTCTTAGCGATAAGTAAAATTCGCTCGGTTCTGGTGACCAGTTTTCAAGCAGAATCATTTGTAGATGGTAATTTATCTGCAAGTATACCCTAACAAGTACCGTAATTATTCACAAGTAATTATTTTCTCATTCAAAAAGTTATTTCATTGAAGTTTTTATGTACGTAAAATTATATTGTAATATTCATATTAAATGTCAATAGGAATAACATATATTTTACGATTGTATGTCTTTGATATGTTCCCATTCGCACTTACCATATCGATATTAGTTAGTATTTTGTGCTTTAAACATGATATTTTTGGTCATACATATTTGATATGCAGGGAGTTTGTAAAAGAACTCCTTGATTTAAAGTTTAATTCGAACACAGTAACGTTAAAATACTAGTTATTAAACCTATATAGTATAAAAGAGAACTTCTCAAGTTTTTTGATACTTATATGTGCACCATTTGTTGCCGTGGCCACGTCTAAACGATAATCAGTTTCTTCCCAGGTATTCAGCAGCATATCAGGCGTGACGGATGCTACAGTTGCAACAATCCTTTCCCTCAAATGAGCAATGTCACGGATCTTGTTGGAATAAACAGTGTTTTTTATATGTCCCCAAAAAAAGAAATCTAGTGAAATCAGATCCGGGTTCCTTCGTGGCAATGCAATCGGCCCACGTCTACAATCCACCTGTCAGGTAAATGTAAGTTCAACGCATCACGGACAGGGTTGCTATAGTGAGGTGGCGCGCTGGCTTGTTGGAAGACAATCGGTCTCTTTTCTACTTCAATATCATCTATCTGTGGAAAACGTATAGTTCAAGCATTTCCCAATAAATATACCCATTAATTGTCTTCTCTGCGAAGATGAAAGGTCTTACGGTACGATCATGCATCAATCCACACCAAACATTGACTTCGGGGGAGTCTCGCTGATATTCTATGAATTCATGCGGTGACTCAGACCCCCAAATCCTACAGGTGTGCCGGTTGACAGACCCACTTACGTGAAAAGTCGTCTCATTTCAAAATATAACATTTTTTTAGAAAGTTCTCATTTCTTCAATCCTGTTCAAAATGTAGACTGCTAAATCGAATCTTCTCACTTTGTCATTGGGCTTGATTTCATGCAGAAGTTGAATCTTATACCCACGTAATTTAAGCCTCTTTCCATCACTTTGTACACGGTAGACTTAGGTACTCCCAACTCCAAACTTCGCCTTGCCAATGAAGCAGTAGCACTCTTCCTCCACCGCGCTCGCACCAATGCCACGCAAAGGGATCGAATATTAGCAAAACAATCTTGACAATATACTGAACTCAAGTTCAAAACCCGAAAGTGTATTACTGGTTTCGCTTTTTAATTATGATTTTTTTAAATCAAGGAGTTCTTTTACAAACTCCGTGTATATTACCATTTTGTTGCCTCTTATGTACTGCATTATTTGACAGTAAAGATATTATTTTAAAAAACCTGTTACAAAATTGATGATGTCATCTTAGAATTTTTGCTTAAAGATGGCAAAGTTTTGATACGGCAAACTGTGTTTGATTTTGAGCGGGGCATCGAATCTCGTTCTTATAATATTTCTTAGAATTTGAGTGCTAGTTATTTGTGTGTTTTAGGACTTTTACGCTATTCTGTTTGTATATTCATTCATCTATTCCAAATCTGCCTTGTTTTATAGTGCTTAAACCCGTGTGTAGCGAACGGAATCAGTTATCAACCGTTAGCACTTATTCTGAAATCGTTGAATGGACTCCATTGCCATTTTTGATATGTTGCACTAAAGGGGACAGATATAAGTGATTATTGGTCTTATCAGTGCAATGTAAATAAGTCGTTTATTCGTTTGTGAGAGCTTACTATCCTCGGACAACGGTGAGGTTAGAATTTTCGTTGCTGAGTACCCTTTTTGTATGCTCTTTTTAATATTGAGTTAAAAATTTAGCCTTTCGTCGAGGTGGACGTCTAGATATTTAACGGACGGAACCATGTTAACAACGATATTATTGACTTTAATTGGTTTAAAAGTTTTGACATTTGTGAATTTTATTCGGAATATTATGGCTTCTGCTTTCTCAGTGTTTAGTTCTATCTTCCAGTGGTTGTAGTGTTTTCCTCAGATGGGTAAATGAAATTGAGTTTGCCAACTAGAAATTTGCGTCATATCCGCATGTGCATATATTGCGGTGTCATCCGCAAGCAATGCTAAAGATATCCGTGGTTAAATAATGTGAATAGTTTTAGTCCGAGTGTTAACCCCTGAGGTACTCCGGAATCGATCGTTTTCTTTGTTGACTTTCCATTATTCACTTTGACTATGAAAGATCGTCGTATTAAATATGAATGTATTAATTGTATCCAATGCGCCGGTATCTTTAACTCTATTGATTTGTAAGCTAACCCTATAATCCACACTCTGTCAGATGCCTTCCTAATAGCGCCATTGTTGTAACTAGCGTTTTTAAAATTTGTTATTGTATCAGTTATAATTCTAGCAACTTGTTGGGTTGTATTATGGCCCAGTTTACATTCAAATTGGGGTGTTTGAATAATTGGTGTCAGTTCCTCGTAGAATTACTTTTGTAGCCATCTTTGCCAGTGTACACAGCAGGCTGATTGGTCGATAACTGGTTGGTTCATTCTTTGGCTTGTAGGTTTCAATATTGGTATGATTAGTCGCGTTTTCCATGGCGTTGGAAAATGCCGTAGTAGCATTATATTGTTTATAATGTATACCAACTGGACTGCTACTTGTTCTGAAAAATTTTTTAAAACTTTTGGGGTGTTATCGATACCAGGTACCTTGTTTTTTGGATGATGTTTTATTATGTGCCTGACTTCGTTTGGATGTGTTATAATATCTGACATTAATTCGCATATGATTGCTTTTCCTTCTTCTTGTGTAATGTACGATTGAACTACTTGATTAATTTCAATTTCTGCGGTGTGTTTGGTGGGAATTTGTGAATGTCTTCAAAAGTATCTGCTATTATCTCGGCATTTTCCCATCTGTTGCTACTATATTATTTTTATTTTTTAATAGGGAAATTCTTTCCTTGTGTCTTTTAAGTGCTTTTGTGATTCTCCACAGAGAGTTGTCTTATCTGATTCTTTATTATTATTGACTCGTTCTTTTTAATACAATGTTAGCATTTAATTCTTTTCTGAATTCCTTCCAATCAGTATTTTTGTATGATGTTATTATCACATTGATGTTTTCTTTCTTGACGCTTTTTATCTATAGAAACACTGAGTTATGATTAGAATGTAATGTAGTTAAGGACTGAGGAAGGATGGGATAGGTTATGTTTTTGTCATTATCAGATCTATCGTAGTTGGCATAGAACCATTCTAGGGAAAATGGATTGGATTTTCTGTTTATAAAACTTCTAAATTATTATTATTGTTAACAAATTCCCTGAGAGTATTTCCACGATTATTACTCCGGTGGCAATTACAAGTGAAGTGCCGGGCAATCGAATCGCTAATTAATAGTAACTTATGCTAATGGTGAATATTGAACTTAAGTCCTTAGGTGAGATATATGCAGACTAAGTGTAAATTATATTCTAATTTTATGGCTAGTGTTCCAGGTATGATTGACGGTACATTCACTGGCAATTCCTCCCTGACCTATATCATTAGGTGCATCTTTTCTAATCTGACAATAATTTTTTACTTTAAGTCTGTCCTTTTTCAATCTGGTTTGGTTAACCATTATGATATCACTTATAAATTGCATTAATTGACCTACTCCATTGTTAAGTCCATTCGAATTCCAGGTAGCCACATTGATTTTACAACTCCATAACTATCCAGGTTTAGTATGAAATTATTAAAAGCGGCAAACTTGTTTATTGGACTTTTAAACTGGACGTTTAAATCTTTGAACGCTGCTAATATGGCTCTAGCCCTAATTAGTTCGTTAAACGTTTATAGCTCATGCTTCAGTTCTTGAAATTTTGATTTAATATAGCACTCTTGCGTGATGTATTTTAATCCGCAGTGGTCGACGCCTGTGCTTGATAGGTGGTTGTCGTTGTTGTCCAAGGGTTAGGTGTATTAGTTACCTGGGTTTTGGTAGAAAGATTGTCTATTGTTGGATAGTGCCTTTCGTTAGAGATGTCTGGTGATGCTTTATTCTTAACGGTTTCGGGTGGTTTAGTTTTGTGATTTATTTTTAGCTATTCGGTGCATTCTGTGCTACTAACCGGATGCGCGCCCTGCAGTTTGTACAGGTAATGGCCGAATCTCTTGATTTGCGACATTCGTAGTTCCAATGACGATAAGCACATTTTACGCATTTAATTCCGGTTCTGCAATCACCCGTCGCATGCGACCACATTTGACACCGCCTGCATTAGGTAAATTGTCTACTTCTTTGTTGCCATTCCTAAGGTATGCAATAGCTTTCGATTGATTTTGCAAATGATTAAGTGTAACTTTCGAGTCGGTGACAACAAAATATAATGTGGTGAACTTTGTTTTTGTTTTATAACACCCATGGACTGGTAATTTGTGTGTTGTAATGAGTTTATTACTAACTTCTTCCATCAATACGTCTCCATCCAATATCGATTAACAAATGCGTTTTTTCATTGATATCTGAATATGTATGAAGTTTGCTTTTTCAGTTTCCATGCGTTTTATAAGGGTTTTACGTTCAATTCTGTCGTGTACGAATACATTAGTGTTATTTGCGGTGTATTTAACCGTGAACCCCTTTATGACAGTTTTGGTTAATTCGCCTACAGAGGCTTTATGATTTTTAACTTTCAAGTGGATTACAACTAGAGGATGTGGTTTCGATTTTCGCGCAGTTACATTTGCTGTATTTTCCGTCTCCACTTCACTTTCGTCACTAACTCAGCCACACTTTCTGCACCGAACAGTTTTTCGGGGATTGGCGATATTACAGAGAATTTGTTTGCTACATTAATTGGTTCGTGATTTTCAGGTACCATTGATTTATTTGTTTTTCTAGATATTTGAAAACCATCCGAATCTATTCTTGACGAATCTTCCGGTTTATAAAAGAATCTTAACTTATTATTCTTGCTAATATTTTCCATTTTAGCACTATTATCCAGAGGGGTTTCTGAAAGAACCTCTTTGCTATACTTCATAGAACAACATTGGTATCTGACAAGTGTAAACCCGCCATAAGGTCGCCTCAGAACCATGTTAAAATCTACCAAAGAGGTAGCCTAAATCAATGATTTTACCCTTCAAAATAAATATAAAAAAACGACTGCTTAAGCCTTTCAATAATGCAATCGCACACTTCTTTAATAACCATCCTCTCAATTGTATAAATAGAAACATGTTAAAAAATGTTTTCCAATTTCCAAGTTATTGAATTTACATAAAATTCACCAATAAAAATTAATCAGCTGATTTCACGTTAAGCGTATTGGCTACCTAAAAAAAGTCGATTCCAGGCCGTAACACAAATTGAAGGCAATCATTCTTTTAAACTTTAAAAATTTTTGCTTAGTGTATTCAAACCAAATATTTTGAACATCAATAAATCAAAGTCACCTTCAATTTATGTCATAAATGTCAAACTTGAAGTTTTTATTATTTTGACAACGGTCCTAGGTCATGGATCGAAACGTAAATAAAGATAATTTTAAAAACTATGAGTGGTTTAATTCCCAAAGAAGATTAAGAAGAATGCTAAACAAACCACAACAAACATACAGGGAGTATTTATACGTACACAATCATTTTTCTGTGCTTCAATGTCTGTATGGATTAAATGGAAAAATGTATCTATAATATAGTGGACTCTATTTTTCTAGATAATTCAGACAAGTATGAGGTAATGATAATAGCAGACCTAGGGTCACATGTTTGTGACAATTATCCAAGAAACTTGTTTCGAATTCATATTTTTGTAGGAATTCATTTGGTAACAAATTTAAAGTCATATATCTTGCAGTTGCTACTAAATACATGGTGCTGAATAGCTGGACATCATAATCACTGGCCGTTTCAAATACCTATCGATGTGTTTTCAAAACAAATAAGCTAAGAGAATACAAAAAAGAAACATGCAACTGGCTTTAACATAATAGAAATAAACAATGGTTGTCAAGGAAGCGATTGTTTGTATATCTTAATAAACTTCCATATCATTATTTACACTAAATAACTGCATCCTGTAGTTTCTTCATTTTATTGAAAAAAGACTGGGTAAGCTAATGACAAGATATTGCAGCAAACTTAATGTTTTAATCTCTAAGTTGGTTAGATTTCTAGAATTTTTACAAAGACTCAAAGGGTTTTTCATGTTTGCTTTTTTATTACAGAGTGCATTAATTGTAAGTTGTAATAACTACAACTGTAACTAAACAGGGGTGAAATTTAGTCCCATTTAGCACTACTGGCATGTTACAAGCATTGCGGTTTCTGTGATTGTCATCTGTGGGATTTGTCAGCTACCGTTAATGGAAATGTCACCTGTGAGACACAAACTTGTAACCCCAACTACATTTTTGTTGCAAACTTAATATCATACACGGGTTGTCAGACCTTCATCCATCAGATTTTTTAACTGAATTGTAATTATTCATCGAGTTGCTAGCTGCATGCGGAGAATTTCTCTGCCCTTTCATATTCCTGGTGTTACCTATTGAGTTCCATTGCAGTTTAATCTATTGAATTGCTGCTGGTGCTGCAGAAATTTGTTTTGTCGGTTATCTGCAATTCGACATGAAAGGAGCACATTGTGCTATTGAAATTGCATGTGAGTTGAATATAATATTTGCAAACTCATTATTTTGTGAAAATTTAAATGACTGCAACGTATTATGTTGAAAATATCCTAGATTTGGTTGCATGCAAATTGGGGAAATTAAATTTTTTATTAACTTATACTCGATTTTAGTAGATATAACAATGCAGTCTTGTTTATTTATAATATGGACTCGTAGTACATCTTAGTCAAATTATGGAATACACTTTCCAGTTTAGAAATGTAGAGGGTTAATAAAATTTAAATGATAGTCATTTACATATAAGCGAATACGACTTCGTGTAAAAAGTTATTCGTGTTAATAAATTGGATTGCGGTAATGTTTTAAATATAATCTGTTTGTGTTCAAAATGAACCTGGACATCTTTTACTATCATTAAGGAAAATAATTTTTCTACTACACCTGACAAATTAGTTAACACCTGTGGCTAGGGAGAAATAAAACTAATCACTGATATGTATAATATATTTTTTACGTAGAAATCAAATTATAACGTCTCAATAAACAATCGACGTAAAAAAAGGATCGGTTAATGATACAAGTAGCTTTCTTTTTGAAGTAGATCCCAATTTTCTACAACCAACTCTGTTACTGGTAAATGAAGAGTTAAATTCTTAAATTTGGAATTGGTCAGAAGGGACGGAAACCCTGTAACAAATTAAGGATGCGCCGGCCAACTACAGTTGTGTGGGAGTTGTCCCTGTTGAAACAGTACAAAAAATAGAAAAAAATGCACCAGTTCACTAGGTGCAATATCAAACTAGTTTACCAATAAAACTTTTCTTGGAACACTTTCAACACTGTCAAATTATGGGCGTCAACTCGTCTAGTCTGGTCTAGTGGGAGTCTCATAAACGACGAGTACTTTCGGGGATTTTAATTACGTTAACCTCCTTGTGCAATGGAGTTTCTTTCGCAATTAATTGATATATATATATATATATATATATAAAAGACAAGTTATTTGCAGTTCGCAATAAGAAATTGTATAGAACAATATATAAAATAAGATGTATCTGTAAACAAACTCTATGAAAATAATAGAGTCTATTGACGAATACAAATCGGGCTGGTAGTTATATTTTATTTACTTTTGCCATAGTACAGATATTGTTTCGAAATTATACCAGTATAATAGCTTCGATTACTTCATAGGGTTTTTGGAGACTATTTCACTCTGAGGAGGCTTAATAAAGCCGAAACCGTCGATCAGTGGATGTTTCCTCCCCTATGAAGTAATAAGCTAATGTTTTGTTAATGGCTATATAACTACCAGCCCGATTTGTATATATATATATATATATATATATATATATATAAACTATGGGCTATTTAATTAAAATATTGGGAAATATTTTGTTCGAAAGAAATGCTTTCAGTAAGGTGTATTTATTTCTATTCCTGACGTTTCGAACCTCTTTGGGTTCTTTTTCGAAGGCTAAAATGGTGACACAGTTAAAATAAAATTGCTTAATTGAAAACTTACATATAAATTTACACTATCATTCTAACTTCAACTAGCGAAATCTTCAATAATCCAAACTTTAAAAACATTTAAACTATAAAAAATCTTAAAACTAAATATTAACAATTAATGTGAAAAAATTTTGATTGAAATTTATCGAAAAATAATACAAAATGTCAAATTTGGAATAAGGCATAGGCCTTCTAACGAATCAAAATTATTGCATGACTGTGAAACAAGGTGTTATGTTAAATATATAACTTATTCTATAGGATTGCATCTTTTTACCTATTAAATTTGTGAAGGGAAGTGTAAACCGCACTTAAGTTGTCTATATCACATTTTGAATTTATATTATTTTCAGTCCTGTTGATATGGTATGACTCTAAAAACAGTATTTTTTTGTAATCACGTTCAACTTCAATTATTTTAACATCAACAACATTGGGGTTGTGATGAGTGGCTTGGACATTAGACACTAGGGCGCAGGACATCTTTCCAAGTTTGGCGTCACTTTTATGTTGTGTTAATCTTCTACAAATGTACTGTTTAGTTTGCCCAAGGTATAAGCCCCCGCATGAACACTTTACTTGATAGATGACGTTGCTTAACCATTGTTTGTCTGTTTTATCTTTGATATGAGCGAATAGATTTCTTATTGTTTTGTTATAGGTATATGTAATTTTAGTATCATTCTGCTTTAAAATTCTTGCTAAAGATGGAGAGAGTTTCTGAATGTAAAGAATGGCCTTATGAGTGGTAGCAAGTTCAGTTTTAATTTCTTCATATTCTTTTTTATTGACGCTGCAAATAATATAGACAACTTAAGTGCAACTTAAGAGCAGTTTACACTTCCCTTTACAAATTTAATAAGTAAAAAGATGCAATCCTATAGAATAAGTTATATATTTAACATAACACCTTGTTTCACAGTCATCCAATAAGTTTGATTCGTTAGAAGGCTTATGCCTTATTCCAAATTTGACATTTTGTATTATTTTTCGATAAGTTTTAATCAAAATTTTTTCACATTAATTGTTAATATTTAGTTTTAAGATTTTTTATAGTTTAAATTTTTTCAAAGTTTGGATTAATGAAGATTTCGCTAGTTGAAGTTAGAATGATAGTGTAAATTTATATGTAAGTTTTCAATTAAGCAATTTTATTTTAACTGTGTCCCCATTTTAGCCTTCGAAAAAGAACCCAAAGAGGTTCGAAACGTCAGGAATAGAAATAAAATACACCTTACTGGAAGCATTTCTTGCGAACTAAATAGTTCTCAATATTTTAATTAAACAGCCTATAGTTTATATTTAAAACAGTTCGTTACTTGATATTTTGTCAGATCATGTTTTATATATATATATATATATATATATATATATATATATTTACATATATATATATATATATATATATATATATATTGCTGTTTTACTCTCAGCCCCTACGATGAGCGTCATATTTATGTCGTGTTAACCTCCTGTAGAAAAATATAAATCTTGTTATTATGTTAAATATTTAGCCTCACGATTGGGTCGAGCTATATTTATGCTGTGATATTCTCAGCCCCTACGATGAGAGTCATATTTATGCTATGATTTATACTTTTATTACTCAAGCAGTTGTAGAAATGTTAATTTATAATTTTCTTTTCCTCGACTAGCTGATTCAATTAAATAAAGCACTTCTACAATACACAGTATAATAATTGAATATTTACAACCCTTTTAAATATCTTCTCCCTTTTTTAAATTATATACATCTGTCAAATTTTTAGAAAATCAAGCCAGCAAAACGAGCTTTTTTATTATCTTTAAAGACCTATTGAAACGTTTCAAGATGTCTATAACTTTTCATCAATTTACACAAGAAACCCCAATTTGTCGGATCTTACACTTTTAAATTATTATTGAGATTAAAACAGTTTTTAGAAATAAATCATATCAAAAATATATCTAACCTGAGGAGATTCAATTGGTGCTCTGCATTCCAAGAATTGAAGTCGACATCCAACAAAAATTTAGTATCAAATCGTTATTCCAATTAAAGGTTTTTCATTTCCGTAATAGAATGTTTACCATTTTCAGAGATTATTAAATTGTTTGAACAGACAGCATTTTCCAGATTTTCGTATCCAAAATTGTGTTTAAGATCGTAATGGATCGTTATTAAAAGTTTTACAAGAATCGTAACGTTATTTCATTTGTGGTTCAGAACGTAGTTATTCAGAATGTAATTTAGAACGTAGTTCTTCAGGACGTATTTAATCAGATTGTAATTTAGAACGTAGTTCTTCAGAACGTATTTAATCGGAGCCCCGTTTTATTTATTATTAGAAATGATATAATTTCACTAAATCTTATCTACTTACGTCTTTTAGAAGTACGGCTCCCTTTGCACAATTATACACTCTTTAAAATAATTTTCACTTAACTTTTCACGTAAATATTTATCACATTTAAGTATAGTGACTGCCCAGTTTCAAAAGTATACTAACTCAATATTCAATTGAAATGATATTTATAGGATCGGCCCCCTTTAGTTTCTCATTCGTTGACTCCACGTGCTGGGCGAGACCAAGTGTATTATCACTTGTTATTTTGGGAATTTTACCAGTTGTCTAGTTCAATAGCATAACGCGATGCTCACTTTGTCACGTAAATTCTTATTATACCTTGCATTTACTTCAGAAATCCCAGAAATCTTCATTCAATAGATCACTTGGTATTGTTTATTGGCCTTATTCCAATCTGGATGGAATAAACTTGGTGTTTGTTTATTTCCTAATAAATTGGATTTTTGAGCAAATGTGATACTTTTAAATCACGTACGCTTTTCAAATAATGCATAATTTCTAAGTGCGTTTAAGACGATATATCCACGCACTTTTTGAATATTTGTCTAGCCAATTCATGCAGGTTTTCACTGATTTAATTTCAATGCGTTTCGTTACCTTTTCAAATTTTTATCTTTGCTCATAGCTACTCTTGGATATCTGTTTAATTGCTTATACTGCTATATACAGTGTGCTCTCAACTAATAATATTTATAATGACCTATTTACTCTAGTAATATCTGTATTTATGTGCTTTTGTTACTTGGACGTTTCTTCTGTTTGTTCTACGACCCCTATGACTTAACCTACCCCTAAATTAACCCTATAATTACAGCAATATATATAACACAGTTTTACTGGATCGTCTAAATTTATATTTAATACAACATCACAGCATTATTTCTGTGGTACGTATAAAGTTTTTAAGATTACCTAAATAAATTTCTAAAGTAAGTTTCATAACAATACTTCTAAAAACCGGTACATATAAAGTTTTAAAGTTTTCTATATCCAATTCAATGTAAATAACATAAAAATCTTCCTTTAGTCATTTAACCACATTCTCCACCTGCTTAACTTTAATTCCAATGATCAAGTTTCCTAAATCTAATACAATAAGCAATTAAACCTTCAATACGGATGCACGTTTTACACTTTTAATGTTTAATTAAATAGGTTTTGTAAATACACGACACCACGAAACAAAAGGAGAATTTATAAATTTCTACACTAATTTTTTTAACTAAGCGTTAATTTAATTAAGGCTCTTATTTCATCAGCTGGAGTACACATTTACGAAAGGATTATTTTTAATTTCCCATCAAAGGTATGCTCCTACTCTGTCCAAATTTGATCTCGGTTTTTTGACAATTATCTATGGATATCTACGTTGAACGTCTGGTTGCTACTTCCTAGCTAATGACTATGACTTCTCAGATCACTAACATTTTACATGTATATACGTTACTGATTCGCAAGTAATTAATTCACTCTTTTCTCTAATGTCCGTAATTTTTTTCTACTCTTTATTCGTGTAGTTGGGGTGTCCTTGTCTAACATTCCTATCGCACGTGAATCAAGCATGATGTCATATGGTTTACTTAAGGTAGCGTAACGTGTAAATGTTTTCAGCAATATAAATGAATTTATTGTATTGTATTCAAATGATTAAACTATATCTTTAATCTGATATTCGCAAACTTCACTAACGAAACGTCTGTGTATTAAGTAATTACTATAATCATTTATCGTTCCGGGTTGTGACCGTGCCATCTTATAAACTAAGGTCGACGTTTCGACCACTTCTGTAAGGGGTTCCATCAGGACAAGAAAAGAAAACGAAATATAAATATAAAAAATAATCATAATAAAGATAAGAATGATGATATTAAGTAGACAAGTTAAAGTGTAAAAAGTGTGAAAACTTACTTCTGAACTAGCAGACTCGCCAACCCATTTAAGCCAAAAGATGTCTTGTGGCAAAGTGTGGCAAAGTAACTACTGTAATTATTGCATTGTACACTATAGCTGTAATTGTTTTGGTGAATTATTAAATGCAATTATTTCTAATGACTGATGTACAAAAGGTTTCATAATTTTATGTTAGAAATGTGCAACACTGGAATCTTTTTTCTGGGTTTCGTTTTAAAATACTTTGTGAACTTGAGTTCCGTTCTAATATGTATTTTACAATAAACAACTTGTTGATTTGTGATTTGAGTTCATTGTATGACGTACTGCATTTTGTACCTATTTATTACATTATATGATTTATGCCTTCTTTTATTTCAGGGGATTATATTGTCGCGACATTTATCCTATTGAATGACTAATGCGTTAACTTAGTATTATATTAAATTGTATTAATTAACTTCAAGAAAATTCATTTTTTGTATCTTGATTATACTAACTGCCCTAATTGAAATTGAAATTATATTGTATAAAAACAAAAGAATTAAAATATCATGCATAATTAATATTAACTGTTTATGAAATCCAAAAACTGGGTGCTTCAATAACAGTTTTGTCCATCTAAGATAAATTTTTTTCCACTTGCGTCTGTTTTTTACGTAACGCCAAGCGATTACAGCTCTAACATATTTAAGATACTGATATAATGCAGTACCAAATCTCCTCTGTAGAATTTTCACCCGTTGGTGCTCGAACAATACTGGTAAGTAATAAGAAATTATTTTCAAAGTGTTGTGATGCAAAAATTATGGGAGAATTGAAAAGATTTTTATTAATAATTGAAACACTTTCAAGGAAATTTATACTGTAAGTTTATGCTTGCGAAAACCAAAACCACGACCGCACAGATGAAGGAATTGTTCTTATTGAAGAACTTCTGAAAACCTAAGCACTGTAACTCCCTTGACAGCCTTAAACCATCGGCGTTCGATCCCACTTCTCCTAAGAGGTTATTGCATTAATACTATGGAATATTTGGTTATAAGTTGAAACACGGAAGATTTTACGCCAAAAACCACGCACTTAGTTGTGCCCTGGTACCTGGGCTTTAAATGATTTTGAAAATTCGGTCGATTTTGGTCTCATACTATTCTTTTCAGAGAAGTTTATCTTCATCTTGGTAGCTAGTTCTAGAAGCAAAACTATGATTTGGTGTTCAGAAGATTCACACATAGTCGTCGATAACAGGCCGAGTATGGCTATTTGATTGAAGTTTTAAATGGCAGCATTAGTTCGTACTTAATTGAAAATTAAGCGGGTAATAACCTTGCGGTGAATGAAGTACGAACTAATTTTGGATCTAGCAGATCTTACATTTTATATTACCTTGAACATTTCTACCTTTATTTTTTTGTTTTCACCACTGTTGTTGCTGCTGCTCCCGTTATTGTTTTTTTTATACCAGCATTTCAGGGTACCTTTACTTTAGCGTTTGCTTTTCTTTTGTTTAAAGTTTTTAAATCGGCCTCTCTTGTATAATCACGCATTACCTGAAGTACAGTTGTGTTTACCAAATCGATATCGTAGACGTCGTCGTTATTTTCGAATCGGTAATTGGTCTTATTATGTTTGGATTGGTTGTTTTACTTTGACAGTAGTTTTCAATATTTGTTCCAACTTTATTATTTCATACTTACTCAATATTTTAAACTACCTATTGTGTGTTAACAATATAATAGTCATTTTGTGTGTTACAACTGACCGCATACATTTGTTGCATTTAAATGGCCTTTAAATGATTTTTATAACATTGTAGTCCTTTTACGTTAGAATTAACAAGTAAACGTTTTTTTTTGGCTTTTTGATACTTGGAGATTGAATTTTTGAACACTGCTTTTTTTGAAAACAACATTTCATTAATTCTTATTTCAAGAATATGTAATGTACAGATTATCTACTTTATTCCCATCTAATTTCCTCAAACTATTATAAATAGGTATGACTTACAGCGTGATTGATTGTACTTGTCTCAGCAGATATCTCGGCTGTTAGAATAGATACAAAAAAAGGTGAAAGGGTAGAGTTAGTGTACACAAAAGATGTTACCCACGTTGTTTAATAAAAAAAATTGATGGAAAAACAAAAGAGCAATGCAACAAACTTTAGTTTTTTTAATATGGCAGTGATTTTTTTTTGAAAGTTTTACAAGAGCTTTAAATTCTCTTTACAATTATACCAAAATGTGTTTGTTATTTAAAAATTGAAGCTACAAGAAAGTTTTAAAAATTAATCTAAAACTATTAGAGGATGCGCCGTAGCTTCTTTAACTAAGTTTGAAAAATTTGATTTCTGTCCCTGATCGTTTTCTTTGTATAGCTCCTTCTATTGTTTCAGAGAAATACTGCTGCATATTGAATCTGGAATGACATTTCTTAAAAATGGCTAAATTCTTGCTTTTTGGAAACCATTCATAATTATATCTTTATTTAAATCTAACCAAATTTCCCCAATCAATTTTGAAAATTCTTTTTTTGGAAGTTTGTCTCCAATATTCTTCCTTTGCCAGGTTACTAATTTCTGATCCCGCGTAGTTGTTAAAGGTAAAAAATACTCAGATTTAAAGGCTGCAAGACATGACTCGTATGGGTAGCATTTAAAATTGTCACATTTTCTTTGGATGCCATTTCTATCAGTGTGATACTTATATGATTGGAATGACCGTCATATTTATATTAATAGAACCGGGCGGTCAGGTCCAGTTGTTTTCAGAAAACTCCTTTCAAAATGATTTTTGACTACAGTCGTTTCCATCCATCCATTAGCAGTTGTTGCATAAGTTGTTTCAGGATAACCAGTAGTTTCTGGTGCTAACCACTGATCCCATATATTTTTTTCTTTGAAAATAATTAATGACGACGATACCTTATCGCCAGTTGCAGAAGTTGCTTGTAAAACTGTAATGTTATCTCGTCCAGGAGCACGGTCGAGTGGATGGCACGTTTTTACCGCCAGCTATTTTCGTTTTCGAAGGATCTGTACAAAAAATAGATTCATCAAGATTCCAAATTTTTGATGGGTAATTTTTCAATCCCAAATCCAAACAGTTTTTTTCTAATAATAAGAAATATTTGTTAACAGTAAAGAGATTGCAGCTTTTCTTACGGGCGATTTCAAAGTTTTGTGGTTTCTTTATAGATAAATTATTTCTCTTTTTGAAACCAAGAAACCAATCTTCAGAAGGAACTCCGTTTTTAAATGGAGTTTTTAGATTGTTGTTCCTAACAAAGTGATCAACCAACTCCGGTACTACCTTCATAGATAAACCAAACACGCACCTTTCCATGGCCAGGAGTTCATCAGCAAGACTTTCCTTATTTGTCTTTGAAAGAGCAGTACTCCGGCCACACGTTTCTGATTTTGCACCACACCTTCCCTTTACATGGTATTTATTGTGTTTAATGAAATTTTGAAGAGCTTCCTTGCTTTGTAAGCACCCATGTGCCTGGACTTGACTACTTCTAGCACTTCCTACGATGTTTCTTTGGAATAGTTACTCCGATTACTTTTTTTATGTAGCTTCGCACCATGTCGGCTTTAAAAAAACGTTACAAAAATTTCCTTTATGAAAAACTGCAGAATGAAACCCAGAAATAATAGAAATGAAAGTATAACAGGGGCAAGAGCTCACTGCTGTGCTCTTACCCCAGTGGATATTCTGCACTTAATCCAAACACACACTTGCGGGGGTAGAGCAGACTAAGCGTTTTTCTCAATAAATTTTAAAGAAACAATAACATTTATCTATTTAACATGATTGTTTTTGTATGTTTTTCACACTTACCAAAAATAATCGTAAAGAACAGTAAATATCGATAAAAACTATTACACTTGGATGGTGATGCTGAACTTGTCTTATGCTTTCACACGAGGTGCGCACTTTCTGATTGATATAAATAAGGGAAGTCCCTCCAGAATGGTGCGACATCTATGACTATTATTCGATATCACAAAAAAATAGATTTCTAGCAATTCGCTATTATATTTTGGTTATATTAGAATAAATAACGGTTGTGTACACACTTGCCCCCTTTACGCACTTACCTCAGTTTATTATATTACATACTACGGATTAAAAAAAACAGCTATATTTAATCTTAAATTATCAAGATTTCAATTGGACTATTTTCAGTACCATGTAATAAAAAACACCTATGGTATCATGAGTTTTTTTGTTAGACGAGCAACATGCCACACATTCCAAGCTTGCCATTATAAAAAGGAGGATGAAGATGTTGACTGATACAAGATTGTTACGGGTAAAATGAGCGTTACGTTAATGAATCTTGATTTGTCTTGAAGGGGAATGGACCCCCGTAACTATATAAGTGTGCGTGCGTCAGCTAACTGCAATGGTGCGGAAGTGGGTTTCTATCGAAGAAATTATAAAAATTGTAGAAATAAAGAAATGAAAGTAATAAAGTTATTAAAATATAAACAAACTACCTTACAAAATCACATACTCTTAAAAGCCTTTCTATTGTCATAACTAAGGAGCGCTAAACCGTCTGTCATAGCAATCACCTTGGTATTGCCCTTACACTGAAGACGGTTATTCCGCATAGGTCTCCCTTGCTTCAGGTTTCCAAATTTATGGCAGTATACATTTTCTTCCTCAAAAATATCTTAACACACTTATGACATTTTTGGAAAAATTAAATAAAATTGCGCAATAAAATGTCTTCCAAATGCAAATCCATCATTGGGGTAGCTGGATATTCTTTCAAATATTAGCCTTTTTACCTAGTTCCTAAATAAATTCAAATAACATTCAACCTATACTTAAGGTTTCATGACAAAATAATAACAAATATCCAAAAAAAAACTAAATTTTTTAATCGCACCTGGTGAGATATTACTAAAAAAATTCCTGAGAGAAGGATTATTAAATTAAATCAAATCCATCAATAATACTATCACTTTGCATTTTCCTGTTTCCCATATTAAATTACTTAACACTCTACTTCCCAATTTCTGGAAATGTCTTTAACGACCAACATAGAAGGAGTTAAGCACCAATTATTTTGCTTTACCATTTCAGTATCCATTCAAAATACTAAGGGTTAATGCTTTAATTAGTACTAAATTTCACCAATTAAACTTACATTTAAACGTTCTCCTGTATATACTAATCAAGTATCAACATAAAATCTCGTATTTACTCATTGTGTAAGTTCCAAATATAATTATTTTCAAGCACTTTCAAAAACCATCAGTATTTTCATTTTCTGCTTACTTTCTAACAAACACAGCTTCTTGGAGATAGCATTTTTATTGCACCGCATACGAGTTTTTAAAATATCGTGCACGGAAGGAAAACTTTTCTTGTCAAAGCTACAAGCGAAGTTCCTCAAAAGCTTGCGCATCGTTTTAATTTCCCCCTGTGTAGAGGGCCACGTTATATACTTGAAGCTGGTTTCGTTCAACGTTACCTTTAACTTAACTTCAAACCAGCAGCCAACCACGCGGACACTATCGTCACGTCTTTGTATAAGTACATTTTCGACCTTCCTAGTTACAAACTCGCGAATAAGTAATTTGTTAATTTTTCCTTTGGGTTTAACTATGGTCATTTCTCCCACTTTAAAATCCTATCACGTGAGAGTTGTACGATCTTCTATGGTTTATGCTACGTGCTTAATTTTTCTTTATACAACGAGGTTAATACACTGTAACATTATATCCTATGATGATGTTGTTTGGTGGGTAATCTAATGTTTGTAAATTTCACTAAATCATCGTTTTTTTTGGTATTTAACAACATTGCAATGATCTTATTTATTATTTTAAACTATCGCTGTAATTGTTTCGGTATATTATTGAATGAAATTATTTGTGAACGATGTACAGAAGTTATCCTAATTTTACATGAGAAATGCATAAAATTTAAATCTGTTTTTCCGATTATGATTTTAAAATAATTTATCAAACTGAGTTCCGTTCTAATATGTATTTCATCATAAATAACTTTCTGATTTCGTGGTTTGAGTTTATTTCATAACACCATGTATTTTATACTTATTTAATGTTCTTGCTTTTATTTATTGTATGGTTTATGAAATCTTTTATTTTAGGTATTTGTATTGTCGGGACGTTTATCTTATTTGGTGACTCATTATCTTAATATTGTATTAAATTGTACCAATTTATTTAAAGAATATTAATTTTTATTACTTTAATTATACTAACTGCCCTAATTGAGATTATATTTTCTAAAAACAAAATAATTAAAATATCAGACTTAATTAATATTAGCCACTTATTAAATCTACTATGTAGGCTGCATAAATATTAATTTGTTGATTTTTAGATTAAATTTCCTCTTTCTACATCCGATTTCTGTTTAACGTAACGCCAAGCTGTTACAAGATTTGAACCCGTAGTCTGTTGCAACTCTTGTTGACTAATTCAATTTGGGATCGCCTTACACCATGTCGTAAAAGCTGATTCTTCATTTTTGTTTAATTTATTCGGGTAAATATCGAATAGTTATAGATTAATCTTCAGCGTTTTAAAATACTTTTGCAGTAAAGCTGCACATGTAGCTACAAAGGTATCCTCTCATGAATATTAATGATTCACTCTGATATTGTCACATGATGTGAACAATTTCTGAAGAATAAAGCTAGTTAAACAGTCCATATATCCAATATAAAGATCTTATCAAGTATATGTACAAGCTACAATCAGAAAATCTAATGAAATCCTTAAACACATAATGGCAAAATGTTGTAGGGACCAATTTGCTTTATTTTGTTCTTTGCTTTGTCAACATTAATGTCGACTAATAGCTTTGTTTCCACCTGCAAGCATGTCCTGACGAATTTTGGATTGCGTTGGATTGGTGAAGTTAATTAAGCTTCACAGAGCTTAAAACTCAACAGCTCCCTAGATCCACTCAAAGTGATTCCGTTTTTTCATGATCGTGTACATCATTTGATTGAACGTTAATAAACACACACGTTGTCAGCATCCGTTTATGTTCTGATATGTCAGCTTTAAATATTCAGTGAGTTTTGGAGACCAAAACACCGAGATGACATATTTGTTCCCTTTAGCATCCTTTTACCGTGAAATTCTGCTTTCCCTCCTCCTTGTATTTTGATTGAACAAGTTTTGTGTGCGTATTTTGTATTCGTAATCAAAACATTCGTGCATATAAAATTTGTATTTTATATACATATAAAGGGAGTATAAAACGAGTCGAAATAGTTTAACGTCGGGTTCTGGTTCAATATTTTCGACATCACAGAATACATCAAAAGCGAGATATTTATTCAAGTTCTTGATTCCAATTGCCTTATTGACTTGAGATGCAAAGGGTGAGTTATATTCACGTCTTGTTTGTATTCATCTTCCAAATAACTGCATGTAAATGGTTTTAAATATAATTAAAGTTTTATGGGGCTCGAAGTCGCCTCTAGTGCTCTGAAATTTCTTTCATTAGCAAGTTGAAATTTACTGAACGATTTTTAAATATAACGTGTACTTAGAACAAGATATTCTAAACCAACATAGACGTCTATTGTAATTTTAGAAAGCTCGTGAACATGCAACTTAATTAAACAAAAGCTACTGAATGTGTAGTTAAGTAGAAATATATTTAGGTATACTTTGAAAATTGCGGTTGTGTTTAAATTACCGTAAGCATTTTTAATTAAAACCAATGCGACGAGTGTCACTACTAAGGTACATGGAAAATATAAGACAAACACCCATGACATTATGTAAATTGCCTTATTGTTTGTCAAAATATTATTCTTTGAGGACGTATACACTTTGCGTTCGATGAAACGAGTCTTCAAAACAAATCTTTCACTCTGAACGAGCTGCCCTCGAAACAAGCAAACTAAATGGTTCAACGGTCCCTCGAGACGATAAAAAACAGTGTCCTCGCATTTTATTTTTGATATATCGGAATTAGGAGAAGTCATCGGTTGATAAATCCGACGAATATGGGCAATGAGTCATTATTTTGTTGTTGGTACTGGTGAAAAACTCGACAATTCATTGTACTGTGTGCGCTTTCACATAACTTTCGGCAAATAAATTGTAATATACCACTCCGCATTAAATATCATTCCCTATTCTAATGCAGCAGTTGTAACATAACCCGTTTTTTTTGAAGAAACAAGCAATCATTCTTGTCGAAACGCTTTCTGAACGCACCAGTTTTGTTGGTTTAAGTTTACTTTGAAACACACATAGGGTTTGTTTGCTGTTTAGTTTCAAGCTCATATGAATAAGTTCATGTTGCGTCATCTGATACGAACAATTACCGCTCAATTTTTTGTCGTTTCCTTGCACCACTTACCTGTTTTTGCGGGTAGTAGGTGATTTTGGTCGTATTTTGTACATCCCCTTTCTCTCCTCTTCCTTCCTTCTCCTCTGCCGCCACAGTTTTCACTTTGACAGCGGTCACTTTGACAGCAATCACTTTGACATTTTTACGCCGTTTTGACAATCCACCATTTTTCTTAGGTCACTTTGACAATCCACCATTTCTTTCTTATGTAACGATTTTTGACTTAGTTTGTATATATCCACTTATGCTCCATCGTGTATATACATTTCCACATAGCCATTTCATATAGTTCTTAGAAAAACAAATTTACCAAAGCGGAGTACGAACCCGGACTGCCTGCATGCAAATCGAATGCCCTATCCACTAGACCACAGAATTAGTCGATATAGATATTTGTACATCTCTTGGTATTGTTAAATGTACAGATTACATTTTAATTAAAAGATTAACCTAAAAACACCTAACCCCAAACTTTATATAGACTTACCATGTACATTTTTATAAACGAGCACCACTTAGTCGCGTAATTCTCAAAGGTACGCACAAGACGTCTTTATCGATCGACAGACACTTTTAGATGGAACAATTTGAGGTTTAAGGTTTTTTCAATTATCCCACACACGGACATCATTTTCTGTCAATACGTGGCAGATACCATTTTTTAACACGCCATATTTCGATTACCTAACCTTTTATTTATTTTTTGATGTAGTACCACATAACAAAAAACGTAATAAAGATGTCAAAATTTATTAAATGTGCCAATGACAACTATGACAATAGGAAAAACAAACTTTATGAGGGAATATTATAATTTTATTAAATACATACAAGTTTTGTACCAGCTTTCAATGTGATATCTAGAATCGCGAATATCCAATCTTCTAAATCATTGCGTTAGCAATTGTCTCACACCCACAACTTCTAGGAATAGGTTTGGATGGTAAATAATTATTTTTAATTAGGTCAAATAATTCGCATTGCTGCTTTAAATAAACAATTACTCATAGGGCTCTCGCTTTCCGAAACGATGATAATTCGCTGTTCAACTGTTATATTCCAGTTACATTTGTTACATCATCTACACATTTTTTTTTAAATTGGGAACCTCTACAATTTAAATCTTCTATTTTAGACAATTAATTCTTGTAAATTTAGTAGCTTGAAGCACTCATACTCACTCAAAACAATAATATTTCGGTCTTTCTCAATTTTCAAATTGAACCAATTCTCATCTTGAAATTTATATACCACCCATACACTTCTATTAGATGTTTGGGCATTCAGCTGCATTTTGAGTTCTTGATCCAGATGTATGTCAACAACACCTTCTACACTAGCTAGTCCTTTTAAACTGATGTGTTGCGAGTCTTGAGCAAATTGTCTAATTTTAAATTCCAATTGAAAATTGCAGAAATCTCCCTATTAAAGTATTTTATTTTTATTATATAGTTTGCACACATTTCAGTCCAGCAAACAACTTGGGCGACAGGTTGTAGACCACCATATAAAACAAACACGCCTTCCGCGACATACCGGTGAAAATTTGCTATAAAGTCAAGTAGCGTATAACTTGCCTTGCCAACTACTTTGGGATGTAGGTTTTAATTGATTCTCATATTCTATAACTTCTAGTATTTCTAAAGCATTTGGTAATCATTCTTCAAACTCCATTTCTAACTTATAATAGCTATTACCGGTTTAATCACCATTCTTATCTGCATCAACCTCTATATTTTCTAATGAATTATTCTTCACTTTGTTTTATATATTTCTTTCCACATTATCCTCTATGTTTCATCTACATTTTCCTGGATATTTTCTAACGTTGCTTTTAGTAACAATCTTTCATTTGATAGTTATCATTTTTAATTACAAATTCCTCTAAATTTTTCTGAAATATAAGTAATATTGTTAAAAAATTTACCCTTCATACTGTCACCAAATAATTAAAGTTTTTTTACATCGTTTTATAGAGTAAATAATATGGATTAATATACAATTAAAAAATAAAGTAACTATTGCAATTTTGTAATATTTAAAATTCTACTTATATTTTACAGCTTCTGTAGCATTTTAAACAAAGTCAACACTTCACTTTCTAACTCATTTGTTCCGTTGATAGCAACTGTAAGAGTAAAACTGTTAAAGTTATTAGAATTTACGTCCTTTTATGTATATATATATATATATATATATATATATATATATATATATTGCTATGATAATAGGGTAGTTTAAGGGTAGATTAAGTTATAGGGGTCGTAGGATAAATAAAAAACAACTTTAACTTTAAGAAAATCAAATAATTCCAGAAATTATAAGAGTAAATCGACTATTTTACATAATGTCAATTAAGAGGACACTGTATATAAAAGATATGTAACTAAATGCACGAGAACGTAAATATGTCTAAGTATAGTTTACAAGTAAAGATAAGATTTTAAAACGCAACAAAATGCATCAAAATTAAATTACCGGGAAACATAGATAAATTGGCATTCCAAATATCTAATGATTGCGTCGAAAATATCAACGTAAACGCATCTTAAACAATTCATTATTAGAAAATTGTTACGTGACTAGAGAAGAACACATTTGTTCAGAAAACCAACATTCTGTGTCAAACGAATAAACACCAGGCGGTTCAATTATATGATAAATTGACAAACATCAAATACGTGACTTGATGAAAAGCCAAAAATGGGAAATCCGATTACAATGCTGTAATATGCTGAACGCGTACGTGAGAAATACAGCATTCGTCGAAGATTTAAACTAGGTAATTTGTAAAAATTCCGAGTTCTGCCAGATAAGGTATGGTACCAGCCTTGATTGTAAACACGCCAATGAAAACTAGTGGAGGAAGGGCTTATATAAACAATATAAACTGGACAACATTTTAGTCTATATTTAACTGAGCAACAACTATGTTTGAAGGTGGTAAAACTCACGTAATTAATGAAATGAAAAGTAAATAAATGAAATCTACAAGTGCAAGAATTTTGTGTAACGAAATATAAGCCGATCTACAGATAGACGTCAGTTAAACAACTTAATTAAATTCATTTTTAATATTAACAAAACAGGGCTGTGATTTGGGGACGTATTATAATTCTGGACGTACTTTGATTTGTGATTTATTTCGATAGAAAGGCGGTTTTTTTAATTTTGGTGATACTTTAATTTGGGATGTATTTTAATTGGAGGCGATACTGTAATTTGGGACGTATTTTAATTGGAGGCGATACTTTAATTTTGGACGATTCTTATATGGGGACGGCATTTTGTTGATGCTATTTTGTGGAGACAATTTTGTTTATGTCTTAACGCAAACATAAAATACCAAAAGAAAAAGTGGAAAGCGGACACAGCAAGGGGATGTAGACCATAGACTGGGATGGAACTCCAGAAACCATTCCAGGTTAGCAATTTTAAAACACTTTATTATTGAAGGACTGTTTCCAATTTAATATTTGCTATACATTGTATATTTGTAAGAGTCATCAAAAAGGTCACTTATAAATATGAAAACAGGGGAAGGTATATTGGAACGTTCGAAGGTCCCTAAATGTAATTAAAAGATATTTTTGCTGGCTTTCAGAAAAGCATAAATTTGGTAAATGTTGATGTTTTATATAAAAAGGAAAATTTTGTGTATTACACATATTATCAACTATTATATTGTGTGTTCTAAAATTGTTTTATTTGAATTCAATAAGCTTTATTCAGTAAGCTAGTCGGGGTAAAATCCTAAAATAATATTTCATATCAAAAGGCGAATTTCATAGCAATAAAAATGACATGCCCAATCGTGGGGCGAATAGCAGCAATAAAAGGAATAGCACAGCAATAAAATTTAATTTCATATCACAGTAAAAATGACGCCCAACATTGGAGCCTTAAAATAATTAATTTAATATCACAGCAATATATATATATATATATATATATATATTGTAGTGGTTTTAAAGGGTAAATTAAATATAAACAAGGCAATTTCAAAACACCCTGTATAAAAAAACAACAAAGTTTACGTGCGAAATTTATCAAATTTTATTTAAAGTATCAAGTATTACCATTATTTTATAATTAGGGATTAAGAATTTAATAGGTGCGTAAAGAAAATAAATTGCAAAAGCGAATGGAAATAATTATTTAATTTAATTGAGTTGAATTCAAAGGAATATAACGTTTAAAACGAATAAGAGCGTGTAAAATCGATAATACCAAGACGAAACGCTTTACTATATGAAATACTTTGAAAAGCGAAATCCTAGAAATGTTATTTAAAACGTCGGTTAATTTGAACACCTGCATGTTTTCTAAATGTCAGGTTCCACTTATTTTGTGTAGATAAAACTCAAGATTCTAGGTATATTGTACAAACGGTCGGATGTTTTCGCATTAAACGCTAATAAGGGGTTATTTAAAGCACGTATGCTAGTCCACGTGGGGTTAGATAGCAGATGGACAGGAATATCGATTTCTACCACTCACACAAGGTTAACGTAGAATATGCATAAGAAAGGGACAGCGTTAATATAGGCGGGATTTTTAAGACGTCATTGCATAGACTATTGGTCGATATCGTTAGTTGTACATCAGACAAACACGGGAATATTGAATGTTAATTTTTCAGAAAATATAACGACGCGCTAAATTTCGGGGATTTTGAAAACGGTTGAACCCAAAGTTTTAAGAAATATTATTGTAAATGAAGGACTTCGGGTGAAATGCGGCCGAGAGGTGGCATCGTAAATGGTATAAATACTTTTTGAAAATGAATAAAAGTCTCTTAGTATTTTGATCGCTTGAGACTACGTACAAAAGTTACCACGAGCTTCTAAGTATTGAAAATTATTTTAAATTAAATAGTACGGTGTTAGCCTCATAATTTGTACGCGGATAGTGTCGAGTCTAAATTTTATTGAGGTGCAACTTATATTTTTTTAACAAGCTCGTGTAGTGACGTTATGTAACGTGGATTAAATTAAACAATTATCAAAGAAGAGTAATAATTGGATTTGGAGTTAGATGTATCGTGTATGAACAGCATTGCAGCACAACTTAGAGGGTGTTCAACTACTAATATCTGGAGGCGGGAGCAGAGCAGTACCACGAAACAACTTAATGGCATCATCGTCAACGGAGTAGGGATCTTCAAGAAATTCCAGGTAACGCTTTAGAATTTGTTGTTGTTGATAAACTAGGAAGGTTATTGTGATGGGTGAGAGTGAACTATGATGGTATTTTACATTATTTGGCGTATTGAAAGTAATACGTATAACTAACTTTTATTGTGGTATTTAAATCGAAATATAAAGGTGTATATAAAGCTGATTAACATTCCTCAGGAATTTAAATATTTTTTTGTAATGAGTACATGGGTTTTTGTTGTGTTTGTAATAAGAATATGCCAAGTAAAGAGCATACATTAATCATAATTAACTGGGTTATCATGAGCTCACCATACTCCAAAGTTTCCTAATTGAAATTAATTATAAATAAAGAAAGAAAGATAAGGTATTATTCAGGGCCCATTTACTCAGGTTATATTCAATGTGTTTGATATTCCTAGTTAAAATTCTGGACTTTACAAAATAGAATTTATTGAGCTGTAACTTGACCACTGAGATGTAAATAATTTTGAAGTTTTATTTGTAAATAGTGGAAAATAGATATTGTTTGATTGTTGTATTATTTTGTGGTTTTATTGAGAGTGTGCGTGAATGATAGAGAGTATGAAAGTAAATCTAGGTATTCAAGAGGAGGCCCAACTAAGCTAGCTAGGGAAGCAGATGAAGAAAGCAATTCAACCGAGGAAGCTGGAATCGGGGTAAGAAATATTATTTTCTTTGTTTTTGAATTTTATGACGATTTTGAAAAATTAATAAAATTTCGAAAGTATTTTTGTTGGTGAGGCTTTTACCCGACAAACACGGCAATATATATATATATATATATATATATATATATATATATATATATAAATAAATATATGGTTAATTACACAAGGTAAGTTGATAAATGCTAACGTGTTACAGTTAATAAGATGAAATAATAACTTAGACTTTTATGCAAAAGCCTAAATGATCATTTCAAATCGAGCTGGTAAATAAAAGATGGTAAATATAAGATCTTGGACAGGTCTCGAACCTGCATCTTGGTCTTTCGCGGAACATGCATTTTCCAATTACGCCACCGAGATCGATGACGACAATTGGAAAGTTTTCAAATCTGAATCGTATACACAAACATATATCAACCTAACTTTAAACTAAGGTTAGCATTTTTGTCAATTATATCTGACATTGTCAAGTTTTTGACTTATGTCAGTTATAGACAGGAAGCAGCGCTCAAAATTACGGCTATAAGCCAAGTACTAAATATATAAATATTTATCAACTTACCTTGTGTAATTAGCTACCTAAAATATTTATATATTTAATACTTGGCTTATAGCCGCAATTTTGAGCGTTGCCCCCTGTCTATAACTGACATAAGTCAAAAACTTGGCAATGTCAGATATGATTTACAAAAATACTAATCGTAATTGAAAGATAGGTTGATGTATGTTTGTGTACACGATTCAGATTTGAAAACTTTCCAATTGTCGTCATCGATCTCGGTGGCGTATATATATATATATATATATATATATATATATATATATATTGCTGTGCTAGGGGGTTGTTTAGGGGCGTATTCAGTCGCAAGGATCGCTTAGTAACTGTAAAGAGCAATAGGAATCAGAAAACTGCATTTATTTAGCAGGAAAATAAATAATTCGCACATTATGTAAATAGCAAACATTTAACACCCTGTATAAGGACTGCAACTAACTTTAATAAATGCCACTAAGCAAATCTTTCAATAAGAGAACGCATATTCAGCAGAGAAATAATTATACATGTAATGAAAATACGTCAAGAAGCGTTCAATAAGTTTATAAAATAGATACGCATGAGATAAGATAAAACTTAGTAAGTCTTCATCCAATTACGCTTGTAATAAAGAAGGAATAATAAAGCGCTTTGATAAGAAACGCACTTTCAAAGATAAGTTTTAAATAGAGACATAAACGAAAACATCACTCATGTTACATCAGTTATTTTGTTCAATTCTCCAAAAGCTTTATCTATATAAACAACAGACATAAGCTAAATGAGAGTCTAACAATAATAACAAAACAAGCGGTCAAAGATCGTAAAACAATAGCAAATACCAGCATGATACGGATGATACGGAATCAGCTTGAAAACTACTAGGAATATCCAAAACAAACTTGGTTGGTTAAAACAGTTTGTAAGGCTGTTTGGATAAACCAATCCAAATGTAAATAGCAAAAGTTATATAACGCCCAGAGTTGATAAGAGAGAGCAGTCTCAATATGAAACACGCCGCACTTGCAACACTCTGACTCAAATATTTACGCGTCAAATAAGTAAATTTTAAATTATATTATTATGAAAAGCAGTGTTGTGTAATAATGGTTGATGACGAATTACGTTGAAGATATATGAAAAAGCTTTTACCGTTTTGCAGAAAAACGTGAGTAGAAATTTGTTAATTAATTTAAATTAAATGTTTATAATGTAGGGCTTCTAAGGTGTCCCTAAGAAATCCAAGCCTAATTCGAATGTGTATCTAAGAAACCTACGACTTCTAAGGTGTCCCTAAGAAATTCATGTCTAATTCGAAGGTGTATTATCTAATTTACGATTCTAAGAAACCTACGAATTCTAAGTGTGATATTAAGAAGGATCTAAGTCTGGTATTCAGAACTTCTGAGTGGTATTCAGAAATCCAGTTTTTAATTAAGTGGAGAGGTCTAAGGCATATCCAAAAAATATAAAATAAAGAACGAGGTGAATTTTGGAAGTAAGGAGTAACAAAACTATTGGTTCAAACGTACATGAAGGAGCACAAAGCAGAGCATTGGTTTTTCGATTGAATATAATAAGGGGGTGTTGATCCTCAACACGCAACAGCAAATCAGGGTATTACAGGTCAGGGCTAAGTAGTATAAGCAATCTTTTCAAATTTAAATTTAAATACTGAATATATTATTTTTTCTCAAATTTGTAACGAGTCAACAAAAATAGTTAATACGTTGAAATTTACGTAACGAGCATAAAAAGGGTCTTGAACTTTTTTTTTTAGTACAAAGTGTCGTTTTTGGTGACTTTAAATTAAAGTAAGGGATATTAATTTTGGGATGAATGATCCAAATAGTATTAATTGATTGAAGGGTTTATTTAAAGGACTACAAAAATTGTAAAGTATAGATACTATTTCCTTTCATTATACGAATATTGATTGTGCAGCCGGATGTAATAAACGTCCAACTGAACGCCACCGCTCTGTGTTTCCCTATTTAATCTTCTATTTTAATTATTATGCCACGGCTAGCCCTTTAATTTACACAAAGTGCACAACGCTACGATGATCAATTTTCATTTACCCCTTTATGATTAACTGTTGAATTGATAAAACGAAGTCAATCAACATTCATATAATGAAAGGTAATAATATTTACACTTCACAATTTTTGTAATTCGCTAAATACACCCTTCAATCAATTAATATTATATGGATTATTTATCCCAAAATTTATATACTTTTAATTTAATATAAAGTCACCAAAAACAACACCCTTTACAAAAAAATCTGGAACGTTCGAGACCTTTTTATGATTATTACGTAAGTTTTAACGTATTCAAGGTCCTTGTTGACTCTTTACAAATTAGTGAGATAATTAATATATTCAGTATTAAAATTTAAGTTAGAAAAGATTCCTTAAAACTAGGTAGGTATGACCTGATTTGTTTCCTGTTGTGGATCAATACCCCCTCATTATCTTCAATCGAAACCAATGCCCTGCTTTATACTCCTTATGTTGAACCAATACTTCAGTACGGTTACCCCTTGTTTCCAAAAATCGGCTCGTGTTTTATTCTATTTCTGTGTATACGCCTTAAATACCACTTTAGTATTATAAATTTCTGAACCCCAGACATAGTATCTTGGATTATAATTCTTTTAGACGCAGATTAGAATTAGAATTGTCCCATAATTAGAATTAGAATTGTCCCAGGATTCCAGACCAGAATTAGAATTGTTTTCGACGCAGATTAGAAGCCCTATTTCATTATGAATATTTAATTTGAATTATTTACCCAATTTCTACTCATGTTTTATGAAAAAAACGGCAAAAACTCTTCATATATTCTTAACGCAATTGTTGCACAGCACTATTTCACTCTAATATAAATTTTATTTATCTTACGCGTAACTTTCTGATTAAAAGTGTTGTGAATTCAACGTGCTTTAAGTGGAGACCGAGTTGCCTTATCAGCGGTGGGTGTTATATAGCTTTTCCCCACTACATTTGGATTGGTTTTCCAAGCAGTCTTACAGATTGTTGCAACCAACCACGTTTGTCCAGTGTTTCCAAGCTGATTTCTGATGAAACCCTTTTGTATTTCCGTGTCATGCTGTTTATTTACCATCTTTGATTGCCTTATTATTTGTTATCGTGGCCGGACTTTTCACGTGTGTCTGTTGTTTTGTATAGATAAAAGCTTTTGGATAATTGTACAAAATAAATGATGTAACACGAATGCCGTTTTCATATTTATTTAAACGTATCTTTGAAAATGCGTTTTCTTATCAAAGCGTTTATTGTTCCTTTTTTATTACAAGCGTAATTGAATAAGGATTTATTAGGTTTTCTCTTATCTTCTGCGTATTTGTTTTATAAACTTGTACAACACTTCTCAACGTAGTTTAATTACATGTACGATTATTTCTCTGCTGAATACGCGTTCTATTATTGAAAGATATGCTTACTGGCATTGCTTAAAGCTAATTACTGTCTATATACAGGGCGTTAAATGCTTGCTATTTACATAATGTACGAATTACTTATTTTTCTGCTAGATAAATGCAGTTTTTTGATTCCTATTGCTATTTACAGTTACTACATGGCCATTACTGTTCAATACACCCCTAAACAACCTCTTATCACAGCATTATATATACAAAGTAATAAAGAATTAATGGCAAGTGACTCAAATTCAGCCACGAAGGCATCCTGTCGACGCGTTTTGCCCTAATTGGGGCTCATCAGGACAGGAATAGCAAAGTTGTAATATTTAATACAGACACATTGGATGACTGGGATGAATGAGGTGATATAGATATGTTAATTATAGGGAAGGACCAATTGCTTTTTGTAGCAATACCGATGGCAGTGGAGCGGTTATGTAATAACTAAAACAACTACAACAAACTACTTAAGGAAGGGTATAAATACCTTAAAGCCTATGCCGCTCGGGGCAATAAAAATCACACACAAAAGCTTCGCGGACAACCAAGAACACGCACGTTTGGGTGATGGTGTCGCTTCCAAAAGCTCTCATACCACTCGCTTCTGCAACGGTTCAAGTACGACTGTCACTTCACGCACTCCCACTGTCGGCATAAAATGTTTCACTAAAACTGTAGGATACCCGCACGAATAGTATTTATTGTCACCAATACCAATAAATGTTCGATGATGACGTAACATACCGCCCACCAAATTCATAGAATTTTGAAAAGGAGGGAAGTAGGTTGGGTGAAGGAAATCACATGGGATTTGACCTTGCTAGGAAAACAGATAACGAAAGATAGGGTGGTACACTACAGCGAGCGATATTACCAACTATGCAAAATAAAATATATATGTAAATAAGCAAATATTTAAAAATAATATACTACTATACATGTAAGAAATGTGTATATACATCTAAACATAAAAATAAAATTAACATACCGGTAGCGGCGTTAGTTTGACCAAAGGTCGTTTTAATGTGCCATGTGCAGTTTTGATTTCCGCGACACGTATAATACCGTCCGCACCGGGAAAAGTATTAATAATACGACCAAACTTCCATTGAAGTGGAGAAAGCTGGTCGTCCTTGATGAGGACAATAGTGTCCTTTTCAACTTGTCGGACACCTACCTTAGAGTGCCATTTAACTTTCTGATTCAGAGTATGTAAGTACTCATGGCTCCAGCGAGCCCAAAAATCTTGATGGAGTTTTTGCAGAAGTTTCCACCTGCTCTTTAATGGTAAAACGTTGGTTGAATGGTCCTCATCTGGTGGTGCAGAAAGAGGCTCCATAGTTAGGAAATGACCTGGTGTTAAGCAACGCAAGTCATTTGGATCCGAACTCAAAGCGCAGAGTGGCCTGACTTAACACCGCTTTCCCACAAGCCACCGAAGTGAGGGGCGCTAGGTGGATTAAACGACCACTTTATCTTTTCTGAGGTTACTGCACTATGCAGATAACTCATAAGCTGACGATAGGCACCTACAAAATTAGTACCGCAATCACTAAATATTTGAGAACAGCGTCCTCGACGTGCTATAAATCGTCGCAAAGCGGCAAGAAACGCGTCTGCCGACAAATCCGAAACAAGTTCAATATGTGCTGCCTTAGTGGCAAAACAAACAAAAATACAAATATAGGCCTTAAGAGATTTAGAGCCTCGTAGGCGGTTAGCCTTTATTAAAAGAGGGCCAGCAAAATCAACACCAACAATACTGAACGGTTTGATTTGGGTAATACGTGCTGCCGGCAGGTCTCCCATAGGAGGAGTTACCAGGACCGGTTTGGTACGA
The DNA here is from genome assembly GCA_036346225.1 of Platerodrilus igneus. Taxonomy (NCBI): domain Eukaryota; kingdom Metazoa; phylum Arthropoda; class Insecta; order Coleoptera; family Lycidae; genus Platerodrilus; species Platerodrilus igneus. The sequence goes on along the minus strand of JARFIW010001179.1, from coordinate 2,338,260 downwards.
AAACATCTATGACATGATGATAAATAACTTCGGATTGAATTTTTAATGGAAAGGATCCAGAAATTCTGTTGGATAAGATACGCTGTGGTATTAACACCGGGATGGTAATACCTTTCATGAGTTGACCGAATGATAAGTTCGGTTAATCGGTGCCGCTGAGGCAATAACGCAGGAAACTTTTCGAAATAAGAAAGCGAAGAATGTGTCAAGCGCCCACCTACTCTTAAGATATTTTGTGGATCAACAAATGGAGAAAGTTTTCGCAAGCTTTTAGGTAATTTACGGTTTGCCTTGATCGAAGCTATTTTCTTTGAAAATGTAACATTTTGTACATGCCGAACGATAATCATGAGAGCATTGTGTAATTCAATGTCTGTTAAGGGACCCGTATGACGTTGAGCCATGGGTTTAGAAAATCTATAAATGTAAGCCACGATGCCTTGGATTTTATATAACGATGAAAAGCGACTTAGTAAAATGTCAATGACGTTTGGATCTGTTTGAGCGACAAATGTTAGTTTCTTCTTTTCCGTAGTTACCTCAGCAATTGAGGTTGACAATGTTGGTGAGGCGGCCACGAGTCACTAGGGTAGTGAAGCCATTCAGGCCCCGCCCACCATAGCGAACATGAAATAACCGCGCTTGGCATTAATCCCCGAGATGCAGGATCAGCCGGATTATGCGAAGATTTAATATAAAACCATCGGCTAGGTGCAATGATTTCTTGAATGTGGCTAACACGGTTTGCCACAAAAGTTTTCCAACGAAAAGGTGGAGAACGTATCCAAGTGAGAGCGACCGTAGAATCACTCCACGCTGAAACATCGGAGATTTCAATCAAGCCTTGATAAGACCGAATGGTAAAAGAAAGTAAATCGGTTAATAAAACGGCGGCACATAATTCCAAACGTGGAATTGAAATGCGCTTAATTGGAGCTACTTTTGTTTTAGCGGTTACAAATTGTACAGTTATTTCTCCAGTAGTTTGATTTATGAACTGGAAATACACTACCGCTGCATACCCTACCTCGCTAGCATTGCAAAACCCATGCAAATGACAAGTAAAAGGATCCGAAGGGGGTAAACAACGTGGTAACTTTAATGACGATAATAACGGCAACTCTTCTTGATACTGCTGCCATTGAGACGAAATGTCTGCTGGTGGGATGTCATCCCAATTTAAACCTAACATCCACAGATGCTGGATTAGGCGTTTTGCAAAAAGTGTTAGTGGGGCTAAAAACCCTAATGGATCATATATTCTGGCAATTTGTGAAAGTATGTTGCGCTTTGTACATATTGGGTTTAATGTTTTAACCCGAAATGAGAAAATATCTTCTGTAGGTGACCATTGAAGACCTAATATTTTTATTGATTCGTCCGAATCGAAATCGAGAGAAGTATATTGGCAAAAATCTGACGGAATGCCTTCCAAAATAGAAGCTGAATTAGAACTCCATTTTCGAAGTTCAAAACCAGCCGAATGTAAAAGTCGAATAAGTTGATCTTTAATATCGCGGGCCGATTGTATAGAATCTCCACCGGCGACGAAATCGTCAATATATAGATTTGACCGTATAGCCTCAGCGGCTAACGGAAACCTTTTGCCTTCGTCAATGGCTAATTGCTGAAGGGTTTTTAATGAAAGATAAGGCGATGACTTAATACCATAGGTCACTGTATTAAGTCTGAATGGGTTCTTCTGCGGAGAACCGCCAAACAATTAATTGAAACTTACGATGTTCTTCGGTAACCAAAATTTGTCGATACATTTGGCGAACATCACAAGTAAAAACGAAACGATGAGAGCGAAATTTTAGTAAGATTGACGAAATGTCATTTTGGAGACTAGGTCCAGCCAATTGAGTGTCATTAAGTGACACGTTGTTTTTAGCCTTTGCAGAGGCGTCAAAAACCACACGAATTTTAGAAATATGACCTTCCTCTTTAAACACAGGGTGATGGGGTAAAAAATAATTATCGTTCCCAACGGGCGGAGAATCGAGTAATGCCATATGACCCGCATCAAGATAGTCCTGCATGAAATTGTTGTATTTGGCGCGTAGCTCCGGTTGAGCATGCAATTTGCGCTCCAACGAAAATAGTCTTTTTTTAGCCATGTCAAAGGAATTATCAAAAACGGGCAAAGTATCGTTGAACGGTAACGCAACAATAAAACGACCGCTAGGGTCACGAGAAAACGTGTTTTCAAAATCAAATCTGCCTTTTCTTCTTCTGGAGAAGTATAAGGCTTGGATGGAACTCTTCTATCTCCCAAAACCGCCTTAGGGTCTGGTCGATAGGATCTTCTACAGAAATAAAAATGCTTGGACAGTATCAGACTGCAAGCTTTTGTGGGACCAATAATAGTCCAACCAAAATTGTATTTATGGCGGCAGGCTGAAGAAATTTGCCATGTATAACACCGCCATTGATGATGAACGGATAAACATCTGCTCCGAGGAGCATGTCAATGGTTCCTGGAGAGTTCCAGGTCGGGTCTGCAAAGTGCAGGCCGCATAAGTGTTCCCAATTATTAGGAACTTCAACGCTAGGTAATTTGCCAGATATTGACGAAAGCACAAAAGTTGTGACTTCTAGAGATTTTTCAGAGTCTAACATAGAGCGAATGGTGCAGCTGACGGCACCCCTATTGACTGCTGAAGTTGTCTGCCCAAATCCATAAATTGGAACTTGAGAACGTATGCGTGGAAGCCAAAGTTTGCTCACGCAATCGTCTCGAATAAAGCTAGCTTGAGAGCCAGGGTCTAAGAGTACCCTGATCGGTTTGTATCTACCAGACCGGTCTTGAACTTCCACAACAGCAGTGGAGAGTAAGACAGTAACCCCAGAATTTAAATTCGTCTGTGAAGACAAAACATTTGCCGGAATAGGAGAGGCTGACTGCGTCCTATTGGCATTTTTATGCATATGTGTAGCGGTCGGTTCAGCTAAACGGCTAGAAGCAGGTTGCGCTTCAAAATGTAGCAAGGTATGATGCGGCTTGGCGCAAATTCGACAGGAATTATAAGATTTGCATTGCATGGACGCATGGTCTGTTCGTAAGCAATTTAAACAAAGGCGTAAGCGTTTGACAATGTCGAAACGTTCCGTCGGAGTTTTCTTTAGAAACGATTGACATCTGTAAATTAAGTGATTGCCCTTGTAAGAGGGACAATGGTGCGAAAATGAATTCTTTGAGTCACTGGAGCTACTTGGTGTATCCAGTGAAACTACGTTAGAAGAAACTTTTGGTTTAAATTGAAACGCTGAGGATTTCTTAGGCACTGATGTGTGAGATGTATGGACAGTCGTCGAATAACAAACAGGTGCGGTTGAAGAAAAGGTTTCCAACGCTGCACATTGTTGAGTTAAAAAATATCTCAAATCATCGAAATTGGGTATTTGCTTCGGATCCGATTGGAGTTCGAAGCGTTTTCTAGTGAACGGATCGAGTTTTTCTAAAAGAAAATCGACTAGAATAAAGTTCCAATGTTCAGTGGGAAACTTTAAGTTAGTTAGAACAGCAAGGTTCTCTGGAAAACAATCAATAAGTGCCCTAAGTTTCTTAGGGTCTTCTGATTTTAAAGGTGGAAAGTCTTTCATAGCCTTCCAATGCAAAGTTGCTAATAAACGCGGATTGCTAAATCGCTCTCGCAAGGCGTTATAGGAGATAATAAAATTATCCCCCGAAATGGGTACCGATTTAATGATTTTCAAAGACTCACCGCTACAGCAATTCATAAGGTAATTTAGCTTTTCGATATTGGACAGCGACGCGTTATTATAAACCAGACTGTCAAATAAATCGATAAAAGATGTGAATTCCGTTACCTCATTATTAAAATGTGGGAGCTTTAACGGTAACAATTTTGATCCCGTGCTGCTTGGAGCATTTTCCGTAATTTGTGCCCGCGTTTCTGGCATCGTTTCGAGATGCAGCAGTATGCAATAATAAGCGGAATCCACTTCCTTCCGTAAAGCGTGGTAATTCAATAATTCTACCTCGTCACAGGACGCTAAGACATCAACTAAAACTTTATTAAAATTGGAGTAAAGGTCATTTACTGCTCTTGTTTGAATAAGGAATAACGTTTTTAAAGTTGGATCACTTTGTATAGAGTTGCCAAGTTCTAACATTTCCATAATGCGTATTTTCAGTAATTCGATCTCTGCTACCTGTGTTTTCCTCGGAGCCATAGTGACTGTTATTCTGAAAGACCTACACTATAAAAATGCTGTAAAACGGTAACCGCTCAGATGTGCGCTGAGAAATATTAAAATATTATGTTGTTGTTCAAGGCACGAAAAATGTAAAATAGCGTATAAACCAATAAATCAAGTTTATGACTATTGGCCTGCAATGTGGTCTTAAGCAACACGTAGAAAACCTAACGGTTCGTCAAATTCTTACAAAGCGTTTAGATAAAATGTACAGTTTACAACGGGCGGCCTTACATCAAAGCTCACAGGAACATGTGGCTTAACGTATTTGCAAGAAGGGTTCAGCTTTACAACTTTATTACCCTTTGCAGATGTATTCAATATTTTACCGCAAACCGACTGAAAGGTTGTATGTGATACAAAACGTGCAATGGGTTTTAATGCAAATTAGCAAATTTTATATTAAGGATTTGTTTGTAATTAAACGCTTGCTGGTTTAATTACTGCGAAATCGCTTAATTTAGTTTAAAGACAGTATAAAAAATATTTACACATTTTAACCCGCTAAATATGGGCTTTAAGCACAAATTTAAAAGCTAAAATAATTAATTAAAAAGCTCGCTGGAATGCAAAATAATATTTAATTTTGGACATGCGTATAAAACCATATGACTAGTGAAATTCGGATCGTTTGGACCAATGGATGACTGGGATGAATGAGGTGATATAGATATGTTAATTATAGGGAAGGACCAATTGCTTTTTGTAGCATTACCGATGGCAGTGGAGCGGTTATCTAATAACTAAAACAACTACAACAAACTACTTAAGGAAGGGTATAAATACCTTAAAGCCTGTGCCGCTCGGGGCAATAAAAATCACACACAAAAGCTTCGCGGACAACCAAGAACACGCACGTTTGGGTGATGGTGTCGCTTCCAAAAGCTCTCATACAACTCGCTTCTGCAACGGTTCAAGTACGACTGTCACTTCACGCACTCCCACTGTTAGCATAAAATGTTTCACTAAAACTGTAGGATACCCGCACGAATAGTATTTATTGTCACCAATACCAATAAATGTTCGATGATGACGTAACACACATTATGCGAAGTACAGTATCACCTAGCTCACAATTTGTGGTTGCACGCGATATCGCAGGTTTTAGCAACAGCCGGTACGGAGGAGATCAGGCTCAGCTGCCTTTTTCCATAGCCAAAAGTTATAATTTAAAAGAGAAGTAAGTTTAAGGAGTCTTATATTAATACAGTGTAATAAGGAATTAATGGCAAGTTGAGCCGGATCTCCTCCGTGCCGATTGTTGCTAAAACCTGCAATGTTAGGTGAAACGACACGAAGACACAAATTGTGAGCTAGGTGATGATGTACTTCCCATGATGTGTCTGTATTCAATATTACAACTTTGCTACTCCTGTCCTGATAAGCTCCAATTAGGGCGAAACGCGTCGTCAGGATACCCTCGTGGCTGAATTGAGTCACTTGCCACTAATTCTTTATTAATTTGTATTAATTTAAAACTCATCTAGTTCTCCTATTTTTGTTTGTTTCAGACAGATATCTTTATTCCCCTACTATTTCAATAACGTCTTTGTTATTAACCTTATCTGTCCATGTTGAAGCATAACATTTCAAAAGGCTTCTTGCTTTTCCTGTCTGTTTCTCCTACTGTCCCTATTTCATAGGGGTACAGTGCTACACACATATGCTTCCAGCACTTTTGTCCTTGTTTCTATGTTTGTTGTCCTAGAACATAGCCGCTGCTCTTTTTTGTTAGATACAGTTCGGTTTCTCTTCTATTGTTTTGTAAATATATACCATATTTCACCGATATTCAGTGGATGTGAAGGAGGTTAAAGCAGCTTACCAAGATCCCCCATCCCTTGAACATTTGCCGAATTAATAGTTTTCCAATAAATCCCTCTACACAATCAAGATAAGTTGAAAATATTGCAAAAACCACAACTGTAGTTGTTTCTAATAAGAATCGGATTTAAGTGCAATTATTTTTTGTCATTAGTTTTCTCGTCTTCGAACTGATTGGACGCGTACCTCCACTGATTTCTATTTTGAGTTATGTATGAGTATTGAAGTATTGCAATAAAATAAGTTTGTAACTTTGCAGTCATCTTTTGTTTACCAGTGTTTGCGTGTGTATAAACATATAAAAGTACCCGCTAAACTTAACTGTTTAATCGCTCACCAATGAAAAAACTGTATTCGTCAAAAGTTTTCAGTTGACCCGGTTTGTATTTTTCCACTCTGATTTAAAGATTATTTAATATACTAATAACAGCGGAAGTAAAAAAGAAACTGAAGGCCATTTCCAAATTTTGAAACCTTGTTAAAATCCAATTAGCTATAATGAATACATGTTCGAGTTTACGTTCTGTTTGCTGTTCTTTACATTTTGATTAAGTAAAAATATACACAAAACACAACAGACAAGGGAAACGTTTCTCATTAATTTTCTAAATACTGCCCAAATATAAATTACCAGATTATTCTTTTCAGATAAATACTTGCAACTAAGAAGTACAAAGATTTTTGTGCTTATTAAATTATTATATAATAAGAAGAATTTATAAATTACAATACCGTTGTAAGAAACCCCTGCCAATAATAATCAGACTCCTTTGATAAAGTTTGAAAATTGCCTCTTTTATAAACGATTCCTTCCTTGTCATCTGTCTCTCCTTATACTTCTCAGTTTAAAACATTCATTAGCAGGAAATTATTCTGAATTTATAATGATATTTAAGGAGAAGAACCATTAAAAATTAATATCATTAGCGCACAATAAGCACGGGATAAAATTTACGCTAAAAGCCAAGAAGGGTGGTTGTATTACTAGTTATAATTTCTAATTAGCAAGTTTACTTAAGCAAATTAAATACATATTCTGAATACTTTTTGTATAATGTTAACCGTTTTGTATGTCCAAGAGAGATGCCAATAAACATGATAAATTATGCTGTACTTGGGTGACTGTGCCTTTGGAGCTTTTTTAGACTTGTATTTCAGCACCTGATGTCTACAAACGATTCACCTAATCACTGGGTTACTGTGTAAACGATTTTTATGTTGTAACGATTTTATTTTCTGGTAATATTTTCACAGATATCTAATTTATTTAATTCGTTAATAGCCAACTTAAGTATAATAATGCTACACAATCTACGTAATAAATATAATATATTGTTGAAAACAATATAAGCTTTCGATTTGAAAGTATAAAATTCTAAATTAAGCGGTGACAAAAGATGTCATTTGTTAGTGTCACCATAAGAGTTCCCTCCTTTAGATGATTGTACTCATTGTCAGACGGCAACATACGGCAAGAAATCACTTCCAACTGAGCTGTCGTTACAGTAGGTCAACTGTTCTTTAAACCAAGGGACATGACGTTGTTGCAGACCATGTGTTGGAAGCACCAAAAGTTTAAAATTGTTTTTCAACATTTTCAGATTAAATTGTTTGAATGGCCTTAGGTTAACAGTACGTATTACTGAGTTTAGAGCCTTACTAAATTGATATTTTTAGTGCATCTAGGATAACTTGCACATCTTAGGTAATGTGTATAATTTGGATAACTTATGCAGCTTACATTAATTTAAGAAGCTTTCCTTAATTTAAGAAATATATAAAATTTATTTGGGCAAGCAATGAAAATTTATTGGTAACAATGTGAAATTTAACCTTGTATGAAAGTCAAATTGGCGTGCTTCAATTATTTAATGTGGACGCTGTGATGTCGTGTTGGATTTTCAGTATGCAGCTAATTGGTTTGTGTGGTAATGGAAATTCCTAAATTCGTGGTTGCTGAAACAAGAGGATTATAAATTATCAATTATTATTCCGGGTATGGTCCTTATACCTAGCAAGTATTTTTCCGACGGATTAACATCTGGTATGTAATTTGTTTTCTTATACGTCAGCTGTAGCATTGGGTATAGCAGACAAATAAGTTTTGTTTGTTCACGTGGAAATTTCCAAGTTCATTAGTTGAATGACAAACAAGTTATTTTTAAATACGGTAGATGTCAATAGAAGGTAGAAAAGGTTAAATTTTATATTTAATGAAAATTGAAGCGATTATTTGAAACATAAATTATTCTATCTTAGAGAACTAAATTGTTACATTTTACATTTCACTAAATGTTAATTGGAATATTTTGCCATAGAATGTGAGGTTCAAGTAGTACTACTCATACCAACAGAAGTTGTAATATAAAGATAAATATTCAAAAATTCATACTTAATCACTTTCAAGATAAATTTTGCTAGACTTTACTAATATAAAAATTATTATATTTTATTTATGAGAAGTACTGATTACTATCAAGTACATATGTACATATCTTTCATTAATATTATTTAATCAAATTTATTTAAAGAAGATGTCTTGTAAATAATTTAACTGCAACTGAAGGAATAGATTTTTATTTTGGTCAAGACTATGATTATTAGTTGGAACGAATGAGGTTGATTCTAATTAATTATAAATTTTGGACATAAATGCACAAACTGTGCTATCTTTGTTTTAATCTGTTTACAGGTGTAGCAGTGCATCTATAAAGGTCAATATCGAGCCATAAGGTAAGAAAACTTTAGGGATTGTGTTTCAGTAATATGTTGTATAGCGGTAATAGAGTAAAGATTTCCGCATTCGCCTTATACAAGAGACTCAAGTAAGGTCTTCTTCGTATACAAAAATTTGGTGGCGCCATATTCTCTACATTTTTGGTCGCAGTCCAACCCCGACCCACAGCTCATGTTCTACCCAGAACAAATAGCTCGACTAGCTGCTTAGCCTTTAGAGGTTTCCTCATCTACGAGCCATTTTCCACCGAAACTTGCCGTGGGCTCTTTACACTTACTGGAAATCCTCGTCATCTATCCTTGTGCCTTTCAGCTGGTCACATAGGAGTAAAAACCTAATAAATAAGCCCCTCTAGTAAAGCAAAACGTTATAATGTCAGATTCTCATGTATGTAGTAACCCAAAATAACCTAATCGCACATGACTTCAAAGATTTTATATTCATTATCGGTGACTCTAATCATTGATGTAAACGATGTTCTACCAGTCCATCCATTCTCTTGATCATACTTCCTCAAATAGATCGTGCTTCACAAATTCGTTTAAGTATCTCCTTACTTGGTCTCTTGTCTACCTAGCTAATTTTCAACATTTTCCCAAATCGCCACATTTCAAAAGTATCGTTTTTCCTATTCTTCTTTTCTCTCATATTCCGTACTTTACAACCATATTAAGCTTCACTCCATACAGGCGTTAAACATACCTTCCTTGTTTTTACATAGTGTTTGATGTGAGGAAATTATATTTGTGAAAGAACGCTTTCTTTGCTAGTAAAATTCTGTGCTTTTAATCACTTTTATTTCTTCTATCCTATATAGTTCTTCAGTCTAAATAGTAAAACTTCTCGCCTTCAGCAAATCTTTTCTGGCCTATTTCTACATTTAAAAGATTATTATCTCATGATTTTTATTTTATTTTTATTTATTTTTAGGTTAAACGTCTCACTTAAAACTTTTTGTATACTAATTAATATGTTTGATTGTGCTATTGGCTAACATCACCATTATGGGCAAATCCTAGCATTAGTGTGTTTTCATATAGCAAACTTTCAGTACTCATTTGTTCTGTAATTTCCCTAATTGCTATTCTTCAGTTACATTTCAAGAAAGAGCGATAAAAAGCTTCTTGCTTGATATTTTCTTTTGTTTTCTTCTTTAGATCATCTGCTCTGATTTTAGCTCTTCACTTTCGTAATTATTTTTAATTAGTCTTTTGTCTCTATGTTTCTATCAAAACAGCAGCATTAGTTGGTTTTAAATAAACTTTCTAAAAAAATAATTTCTTTATGACATACGTTTCTTAATTTTAACCGGGAAAAACTACCTTATTTTAATTTACTTATAATTAAAATTATTTTGGTTCGCGAAATAGCCCTCGCGTGATGATTATTAAAACCAATTATAATGCAACTTATTTAATCAAATTTTTTCACTAATTTAATACTACGTAGATAATCTCATCCCCAATTGCCCCCATTACAATGCTTATTTACAGGAAGTTGTTCAACTGCGTATGAAACGGCGACTTATCTGTTGCATGCCATATTAAAATTTTTAGTTTTGTTAGTTTGCATGTTTCATTAGAATTCATGGTTTATATGGCAATAGCAACGTTATCACATTACACCGTTACCTTGGAAACTCTACCACAAATTTTTTAACTAATTTTTTATTTATTCAAAACGCAGATCAGAAAGATTCTACCGTCATTGATAACATTTTGAACATAAAATGAATACAAGGTAATGCATCTTAAGACTATTAAATTTAACGCTGTGTTACGGGCGAATAAAGCGATAAATTATTGAACTTGGAATTGCACAAAAGGGGTGGGTGTTCGGCAACAAATTGAAGGCGCAACGGCTAACTACAGTGGCGCAGCTGTGGGACTCTAGAGAAATAATAAAAGAAAATGGAAAAGTACAAAAGAAAAATGAAGCCATTAACTAGGTGCAATTTCAAGCTACGTTGCCAATAACACTTATCTTGAAAGATTTTTAATACTGTTAAATTTATGGGCGCCAACTCGTCTAGTCTTGGAGGATTAATTACGTTGACCTCCTGGTGAAATGGAGTCCCTTTTACAATATGCTATATATCTGTTTAAACAAATAAAACAACAAACTTCAACTTACTGCGTCACCTAAATTACTGTTATTTAGTATTATCTCATGTTTCCTGTAAACAGGTACACACACAAAATTTTAAAGTTACCAATATCAATTTGACTATCAGAGACAATAATACTCTTGTAAACAACTACACACAAATGTTTTACTGAATGAGGAACAATTAAATAGTGTTTATGTGAATATATGTATTTATGTGTATGTGTGTATATGTATTCTCGTGCATGTATGTATGCATATACGATGATGATGATAACCAAACTAAAGTCAAAATCAAGCAGTTTCCGAAACTTCAGAAAGTAATTTTAAAATATCTCTAAATTTATACAAATTTTGTTTCTACTAAATATCACTTTGAGAAGGAAAAAGCAACTATATTTACATATGTATAAATATATATATATATATAAATATATACATATAAATATATATTTATATATATATATATATATATTGCAATTAATAAGATGAAATAATAACTTAGACTTTTTTTTAGTAAAGCCCAAATGATCATTTCAAATCGAGCTAGTAATTGAAAGAAAGAAAATATAAGGCCTTGGACAGGATTTGAACCTGCATCTCAGTTTTGCCGGAACTGTGCGTTTACCAATTACGCTACCGAGGCCGATGGCTATAATTGGGAAATTTACAAATCTAAATCGTGTACAGTATCATATATAAACCTAACTTTCAATTACGTTTAGCATTTTTGTTAATCATATCTGAAATTGTCAAGTTTTTGACTTATGTCAGATATAGACAGCAAGCAACGCTCAAAATCACGGCTATAAGCCAAGTATAAATATATAAATATTATAAGTAGTTTTTTTACACAAGGTAAGTTGATAAATACTAACGTATTGCAATTAATAAGATAAAATAATAACTTAGACTTTTTTTTAGTAAAGCCCAAATGATCATTTCAAATCGAGCTGTATTTGTTTGAAACTCTTAAAATGAAGTTAAAGGATCTGCACGCGTGAAAATAATTAAAGCTCTCGATTGTTTTCTTTATGGTTGATTTGTATAGTTATTAAAGCACAGATTTCAGTAATTAATTAAAGCTTCAATTGCTTTAAAATTGTTTTGAAAATGCAAAATGATTTGCATCTTATTAATTGTATTAAAAAATTGGTTTTTACGGTAAATAAAATGTGTTACACACAGATGTTTTATTTAGTATTTTAATTAATGAAGGCAATGCATTGAAATTGTTTTTACTCGGATTAAATGGCTGTTTGTATTTATCTATGAGTATATTTATTTACAATACTTTTATTTTGATACAGGGTGGAACAATGAATTTTCGGAAATTTCAATTCTTTCCGGTTTCTTTTTATTTGGGTGGGTTTTATTTATGGAATTTGGGTTTCAATGATCTGTTGTGACCACTTGACCTCTTTATCACATCAATTTATGTATATATATATATATATATATATTATAGTGGTTTTAAAGGGTTAAAAATAAATACAAACGAAGCAATTTCAAAACACCCTGTATAAAGGAACAAACAGAAATTACGTGCGAAATTTATAGTAATCAATTTATTTTATGTAACGGGTATTAATCAAATTGTACAAATAATAATTAAAAATTTAATAGCTTTGCAAAGAATTAAATGGTAGAAGTCAATGCCATTCATTATTAATTTAATTGGAGTTAATTGAACAATTATTGATATATAATAAGCATAAAAGCCTATGAAAACCCAAGGTGAAACGCGTTGCTAACAAACGGATATATTAGGAGGGTTAAAATACCATGAAACGAAGCTCGGAAAATTGTATTTAAAACGTTCATTACGATCGAACACCTGCAAACTTTAAATGTCAAGTTCTAATAAATTTGAGTAGATAAACATGCAGATTCTACGTATATTGAAAACGGTTGAATGTTTTAGCATGAAATACGAAACAGGGGTTATTTAAATTCACGTCGCCAGTCCACGTGTGTTTAGACAGCAGATAGTCAAGAATATCGATTTGTACCACTCAGACCAGGGTAGAAAAGGACAGAGAAAACGCATAAGTAAGAGACACCAATAGGATAGGAGGGATTTGTGAAGCGTCACGAGGTCTACGATTGGTCGATATGTTAGTTTAGTTTGAAACAAGCACGAGGATAGTGGAGCGGGATATTCTTGAAATTGTATAACGAGGTATTGAAATTCGCGGATTTGAAATTGGGGTTGAGTGCAAAATTGCGAGAATGTGTGGTGTTAACAGGGGATTTCGCGTTAAGCAGGTAGGGAGAGGTTACAGTCAGGGTGTATAAATGCTTTTAGAGAACGTGGTGAAGGCCCTTAAGTTTTCGATCGCTCCAAACAATGTATCTAAGTATCACAAGTTGTAAGTATTACTAAATCAGTTAAATTATATTACAAGGTGATAGTCTCTTAATTATATACGCGGTTAAGTGTGCCGAAATTACATTTTAATAGAGATATCATCTATAATTATAATCAACTCGTGGCGGGACATTAAGCAACGCGGTTTGAAGCATCTAATTAATGAAGAAATAATTTTAAATGGAATTTGGAATTGGTTACATCGGGGAGGCTGCGTTAGCAGTTCAATTTGGATGGAGTTTTTCTAGTAACAGCTAGAAACGACCTGCAGAACGGACAGAAGAAATAGATGGCATCATCCTCAGAGCAGAGATCTACTATAAAATTCCAGGTAACGATTTGAATTGTGACTTTATAAACTGTGAATATTGGGAGAACGTATGAGAGTGAAATTCCAAGGTAGTGTGTATTATTTACGTATTGAACTTAATACGTGTAAAAACTTTAGTATGGTATTTAACTAAAAAGTTGAAGGTGTCTATAAAGCTTTTAAGCGTTCCATCAGAACGTGCAATTTTTGTGAAGAGTACGTGGCTTTGCTTTGTTATTTGTTTTAAAAGTATGCAAATGCATAATTAGCTGGGTTATTCTGAGCTCACCCTACCCCAGATTTTAGTTAGAGTAAAATGAATAAATAAATTATAAAGAAGGAATTTTAGAGAAGGTATTATTCAAGAACCATTTACTCCGGGCACAATTTATGTGTTTAATGATTAAAAAATAAAATACTGGACATTTTAAAATAAGGTTTTCTGAAGTGTAACGTGATCAATGGAATATGGACTATATTGCATTTCATTTGTAAATAGTTATAAATAAAAGCTTGTATATTGGTTGTATTTGAGGTTTTATTGCTAGTGTGTGTGTATTATTGAGAATATGCGAGTGAATCTAGATACCCAAGAGGAGATCCGAATGAGCTAGCCGGAAGCAGTTGAAGAAGGCCGTTCAACCGAGGAAGAGAGGAAAACGGGTAAGGATAATTTTTGTTGAATTAGTATAATTTTTGAAAATTTGTTTATTGTCAAATCTGAAAATTTTATAAAATTTTCGAAAATAATTTATGGTTAGTAAGCATCATACCCGAGGTCCACGGCATTATTTTGACGCCCAATTCAGGAGCTGAGGCGATTCAAATATTGGATACACAGCAATATATATACATGTATATATTTATATATATATATATATATATATATATATATATATATATATATATTCCCTTTGTTATCATTATGATTTTTGATATTCGAAATACGTGGAAATTTGACGCAACTGCACTTTATTTCTATGATTTGGACATTTTAAATGCGTTTGTTAATATCCCACGCATACATCTTCTACGTCACACTTTCAAAATTGGTTCAGAACCACGCTTCTATAATGGTGACGTGGCACTTCCGTCCTGGAACATAATAGTCGTATATCTGCGCCTACTAACATGTACTCTCTCAATTACAAATTGGTATAAAACAGTTATATGGTTTTATAGCTTATTTGTAAGAATAGTTAAGTTAATCCTAAATAAAAACGACTGTTTGAGAAAAACGTTCTTTCAACGTCGCTTATGAAACGTGTAAGTTTCAAAGCAGTTGGTCTAAACTATTTTAGTATGGCAAAAAATGTTGTGGTTTCTTTCTTATTATTCAGGTGCTACATTGTTTCCCTGTAAAGATTTGGTAAATATTTAATTTTATATTACATAGAGGTTGTTGACTGATTTTAGACGATATTCTTATCACCCCGTGCAATAGATATTCTTTAAATACCAGAAAAATCAAGAAAATTTGTAAGAATTGAAATATGCTTCTTTAACTATACTTTTGTTTAATTTGTATTTAAGTAAATGAAGTAGTTTCTAATTATAGTTTTTTTTTCAGGTATGAGAAGCTGCACACTCAACTCTGTTTCATTTGTAGCATGAAGTTTTTACTACCTGTGGGTAAGCATCTAATTTAACCAACCGCGACGCATTTAGTGTTAGTAATTCCGTCGTAAAAGCAATCTCCTGAATATCTCATTTAATCTGTCCTTCATTACTGGCAATAACAATCCAACGTACAGCAACATAAAGCGCAGATTGTGACATGATATCGTGACAGTAACAATGCCTTGAATGTACTGTAACTTGGCGACGTCATTCATTCACCCCTCACTTATTTACGCTTAATATTGGTATCGCATCTAGTGTACAGTATATATAATGAGGGGCATGTGTAATGACTTTCTTTAATGTAAAAATGTCGTGCAATGTGTTCTATTTTTTATTTTGTTGGGTGGGAATAGAAACAGTACAGCTCTTTATATCCACTTTACTGACACACCTTGTTAAAGTCATACATAAAGACTCTTAAAGAACAATAAGTTTTATTTGTTGAACATTACTTGAAAAGAACTCTAGCAAATTTAAAAGAAATTCTACAGCTTTTTATTTTCGGTTGCAGATATCTATAACCTATATCACACTATACATTTCTGTTGCCGCTACGCTTGTGCTGCTACATGGAAAGTTATATAAAGTGTTCACACTATATTCATAAAAAATGCACGAACCATAGGTTAGGTCTAGCAACTTTAGTCGTAAATGACAAATTTTATATGATAGGTTATATTGTTTTCAATTCTTATGTTACATTACTTAACATACATAGTAGATGGACAATTGCATTATGTGTTACCATAATTGGATCTGCCAGTTAATTGCTTACTATTAAAAGAAAATGGTGGGTGTGGACCTGATTGCAACAAAGAATAGAGAAAGGAAAATTATTACACCAGAACTGCCATAGAAGTCAAATTGACTGCTTTTATTCTTCTAAGTCTTACTGAAAATATTGTCCTATATTAGGTTTCAGGCAATATAATATGGCCAACTTGTGGTCATACGCAACATCAGGTTTTAAATTATATTACAGTGATTATAGTAAGAAATATGAAAGTGATGATAATCCAGATAGTGAAGATTCCGATAATGGCGTTAATAGCATCACCTCTGACCTCTTCACGTCTAGCGAAGCTAAAAATAATATTGCATGTGTTTACCAATAGGAAGTAACAAACTTCAAAATCTGGGACTTATTACATACCCCCTGATTTAATAAAATATTAGGTTTCGAATAATGCAAATGTCTATATTTAAAATTTAAAGTTATAACTGTTACAGTTCAGTCCTAGGCGACGAGCCTATAGATAAACGAGCACTACATTGCAGCACACTCGATAACACACCCCGAGAAACGCAGTTACTTTTCCGAGCTACGGTACTAAAATGATCAATTTTGGTTCGGGTAAATAACCTTTATTGTTTTATCACTTACTCATCACCCCTCGGGATTGGTTTATTCAAATTGGATGGTGTCTTACAACCACTTGGAATAGAAAACCTTGACACTTCGATAATGGGTGTTCATAGTACATTTCCAAAAACAAAAAAAAATCCCAGAGAGTATCTTAACGTATTTATACTTATTAAATCAATCTATGCCTACAGTGTAACGAACAATTTACAACATACACAAGAACAGATTCAAGAAACAAGGATAATCACTTTTACTTTTAAATTAAATACAGTAAATTTAATTAATATAAGAAATGGAAACTGATTATTAAATAATTGAAAAACGACATGTCACTTAACACGTATCAATCTTGGCAAAACTGCAAAAAAGAATAAAGACATGAAAAATCCTCTTGTTCCTTCAATTCCGGATAACTACTTATAGCTATAGCCTTTAATAATTAGATTAAGTTAATAAGCACCACCTGATATTTCTTGAAGCAACCCGCACTAAATTAGGAAACGGAAAGAGAGAATTAGCCGCTAAATTACTCGACTACCTCAATATAGCGCGTAAGGTTATCTTTTTTGCCGTAATTTCCGAAAGCAATACATGTCGTAAGAAAAAAAAAGGCATTTCTTAACCTACAATCAAACAGTTTTAAGTTAAATTTTAAATCTTGAAATACAACTTTTGAACTAGTTACTTTTCAATATTTATGTATATAAATGTACATATATCATCATCGTTAGGTCTTCAGTCCTGGAACTGATTAGACGCGTACTCTTATTGTTTCCTAACAGTAATAAGGATGTCTGTGGAAAACAAAAAAAAATAGGAGAAATAGAAGGGCATCATACGTTCTAAGACATTTTTGGGAATAAGTGCGGGATATATTACAAGCAGAGATAAAAAAAAGAGAGGTAGAGGTAGACCTATATCAGACTAAAGCATACGGATAGTGAAAGATGCAGACTGTGGAAATTTCAGGAAAACGTGTAGGTTAGCACAGAATAGGAGACAATGAGGGTGCGCGTCTAACCCGTTCCAGGACTGAAGACTTAATGATGATGATGAAGAAACAGCTTCCCAATACAGACGTCTATCTCGAAGATTGATATCCAATCAAAATTACTGACAACTGACATCAAATTTAAATCAAAAACACAATTCGTAACAAATTTTATTGAAGCAGCATCATACCAAATAGGTCAGAACAAATAGTCGCAGCAAAGTTAGAAATGATCCACTGAAGCTGTGAAAGCATTAATAATCGAAGAAGTCTTTGCAGTAATATTTAAAACTTTCAATTCTAATTTAAAGCCTTACCTCAAGATCGTATTCAAAGAGGTACTCAGAATCGTTTTTGGAGTCAAATTTAAACGCTCTAGAACAACCGTTTTACCAAAATAATTCCAACCTGCAGATTTTACTTACGACTGTACACCGGCGAAGTCAAAATCATTTAAGTACAGTTTTTAAATGAAATATTTGTGTTTGTACTTAATATCACAGCAATTAATTTTAAATTTTCGCTGGTTCACTGAATATGCAACAATTATCCCTTTCAAAGTAAATCTGCTCTTATTTCTGGTGTTTAATTCGGATTACAGAGCTATTTGTAGCAAGAACAGTCTTACCAGTGAGGGAAAATCCTTTTCAAAACATGAATTCTATTTGTAGGTCGCTTCGATTATTGTTAGTTCCACGTGATTATCATATGCAGATTCCAGTAATTCTAATTTTTTATTAATTGTAACCTTTGATGCTAAATAAATGAAAATATGCATAAAATGTTCCTCAATTTCACTAATATAAAACGCATTTTCAAATTCCGAACACTCGTGATAAAAGTTTGCTTCTTTATTAATCACTATTCTGAGTGGGAATTTAGCTCCTATCGACCAAGATGGCGCTTTTCTCAGCACTCCCCCCCCCCTAATTGAAATATGAAATTTTGAAATATAGAAAATTTATTTTTTTTAATTTTCTCTTCTATCTTGATCCCGTACTTCTTGTTTATTGGGATAAATAGAATTGATGTTAAACTTCCTTCGTATTCTATCGGTCACCGTCGTCTTAGACAACGTATGTTGTACTCTATAAATTTCACATTTTCTTTGAACAATTCACATTTGACCAAATTCAAAGGAAATTCTACCACACGTAGTTCCGACAATATTCTTTCCAAATACATTAAGTGCTTTTTTAAATTGTCGCTTAAAATCAGACTATCGTCTACGTTGTGGGTGAAAGAATTTTCATACAATCCCAAAATACACTGCATTGCTTTGACGAGAGCTGCAGTAAATAAAGGCGAGGCATAAGGACGATTTTAAATCCATAGATTTTATCTTCAACCGAAAAACCTGTATATTTCCTAGTCTCTTACTAAAGGAATCAACTTAAA
This sequence comes from Platerodrilus igneus, assembly GCA_036346225.1. Lineage (NCBI taxonomy): Eukaryota > Metazoa > Arthropoda > Insecta > Coleoptera > Lycidae > Platerodrilus > Platerodrilus igneus. Next base: position 2,319,310 of record JARFIW010001179.1, on the reverse strand, counting down.
GGAGTTTTTAAAATCTAGTTTCGAAAATATTACCTACCGCGTTAATTTTGCTAAAATGAACTCCATTGTGGGAGGATCATGATATTGTAGTTTTGTTCGTTGATTTATCTTTCTTACTAAGCATAAACGAATGCTGACATCATTCTTTTTCACCACCTCAAGCGGATTTACAAAATGCGTCAAAGATCTCGCTATGATACCCTGCTCTAACATGTTTATTTCGAGAGTAACCTGTTTCCTATACGCCACTGATATCGGATACACTTTCGGCTGAAAAGGCTCCGTATTTATCATTTTTAATTTGTGCGCATAGCCTTTAGCAAATCTCGGTTTTGAACCAATTAACTGCGGATACTTCTGCAGAACTGTGGCTACTTGCTCCTTAATTTTGCCAGGACAGTTAATGGATCCACCTTCATTGACCCACGTTTCATTGCCAATATATTTAAAATTAATACAACTGATTTTCTTCGATGCTTAATTCATCATCCCACCCGACACAATAATTACCAGTCATAATAGTTTTGCTCTCGGCATTAAACTTTATTTTTAATTATTTTATTAGTTCTTTCTCCATTATAATTTCTAATTTGAGCCCTGGAACTATTAAAAATCCATGTCACTCTACAGCACTCCCTACTTTTCCCTCTTTTCAAGTTCCAAATTATTGTGCTATTAACTGTTGCAAACCTTTTATTGTTAGGCGCTATCAAATCATTTTTCTTCACAGGTATAATATTTTTCCTTAGCAAATCGATTTGTTGCATCATAAAACTCTCAGCTTCCGCTCCAGTATCAAATAACGTTCTAATCACCTTCTTTTTAAAAACTATCCTTATAATCGGTAATACAGTTTCAAAATTAGTTTCCTTTACATTTTCCATATCACATTCAATAAACTCTTGCTGATGTCCATACTTATTTAGGTTGGAGGTATTTCATGGCTCGTCTCTTACTGAAAATCTAGTATCGTCGAAGGTCCTGTTCGATTAACTATGTCCGCATAGGTAGGCCGATTCGTGCCTCTTTCCATGCCTTCCGTTGCGCGTTGCTGTCTTGTGTTTTCCTTAATTCGTTTCTGACTTGTATTTGCCCTAGTACGTTCCTAACTTGTGTTCCCTTCGGTCCGTATCTCTGTCAAGGTGATGATTATTCCTGTAGCTGTCTCGTCGTGTCCGGTTTCTAAAGTTCGTCTAATTGTTTTTTCGTTCTGTGTGTATGTTTAACTTAAACTGTTTATGTAGTTACCTCGGTTCTTATTTTGTGTTTATTGTACTTGTCCAAAATTGCCGTGTCTTCTTAGGTATTATAAGAGAACATTCCTATCAGTATTGTCCAGTAGTGGCACGTATTGTTGCACCTTTTGTTTAAAATGTTTAGCTAGATATCTCACTATTTGCTAGTCATCTAGTGCGACGTCGAGTTGTTTTGCGAGACTAAATTCCTTTACAACGTAGTTTCCTTGTCTGTCCATAGCCATAATCGGAACTTTTCATTACTAAATTGTTCGTGACTTTGTATAGTTCATCATCCCCCCCAGTAATAGCTCAAATATTTCTTCTCGTCCCTTCGAACGTCCCTGGTTAAACAATGGTGCGGCGGTATTTCGATAACTAACAGTGGTAGAGAAAAGTGGACGTTGTTAACGCAAATGATAATAATGAACAACGATTACTTCAATGCACTTATTTTGTAAATATAGCGAAGCGTAGCACATTTATTTATTGCGGCCGTCCGGGACGAGAAGCATAGTAGAATAGGTCGCGTCCTTTCCCTGGTAGGTGATAAGATAGTTTTTACACATGCGAAGACGCAGCATAGTTTGTCGGTATTCGCGGCACTTAAATACACAGGCGCGGTGTTTGAAGTAATTTCACGGTACATACAATGAAATTTGAATATACCGGGCGGAGGTAAATAATTTAAAAAAATTCTAAATGTTCAAAATAAGGCAAACGGTTAATTATATACAATTATAAACTTCTACCAGAGTATACCACATTTCGGCGTTAACTTTTAACATTGAGCACACGTCATTTAATTTTTGCTGTACATCCCCAATAGTTGCCACTATGACACTCTTCAACCTACAAAGCCTGAAAATAGCAGATGCGATTTTGACGAAATGTCCCCAAATTGACAGCGGTTCACTTCTGAACCAGAACTTAACCACTGTATACTATATATATATATATATATATATATATATAATGCTGTGATATGGGATTGTTTAGGGGTGTATCGAGTAGTAAGGGTCGTGTAGTAACTATAAATAGCAACGGGAATCAGAAAACTGCATTTATTTAACAGAAAAATAAGTAATTTGTACATTATGTAAATAGCAAGCATTTAACACCCTGTATATAGACCGTACTTAACTTTAATCAATGCCAGTAAGCATATCTTTCAACAATAGAACGCGTATTCAACAGAGAAATAATCGTACATGTAATTAAACTACGTTGAGGAGTGTATAACAAGTTTATAAAATAAAGACGCAGAAGATAAGACAAAACCTAATAAATCCTCATGCAATTACGCTTGTGATAAAGAACTAACAATAAACGCTTTGATAAGAAAACGCACTTTTAAAGATTAATTTAAATAAATACCAAAACAGCAATCGTGTTACATCGTTTATTTCGTAGAATTCTTCAAAAGTTTTATCTATACAAAACAACAGACATAAGTTAAAAGTCCGGCCACGATAACAATAGCAAATAACAAGCATGATATGAGAATCCAAAATAGTTTCATCAGAAATCAGCGTAAAATACTGGAAATATTAAAGACAAACCTGGTTGGTTGCAGCAATCTGTAAGACTGCTTGGAAAACCAATCCAAATGTAGTGGGAAAAAGCTATATAACACTCGCCGGTGATAAGGCATGTCAGTCTCTCTTGATGCACGTTGAATCCACAACACTTTTAATCAAAATCTACTCGTCAGATAAATAAAACTTATGTTATAGTGAAAATAGTGCTGAGCAACATTTGGGTTAAGAATATATGAAGAGTCTTTGCCGTTTTTTTTTCAGAAAACGTGAGTAGAAATTGGGTAATTAATTTAAATTAAATATTTATAATGATATAGGGCTTCTGGACTATTTCTGGTTCAATTCTAATCTGCGTCGAAGACAATTCTAATTCTAATCTGCGTCGAAAACAATTCTAATTCTGGTCTGGAATTCTGGGACTATTCTAATTCTAATACGCTGCTAATTTATGATCTGAAGTCTGGAATTCCAAGCGGTATTTAAAGCATATACAGAGAAATATAAAATAAAGCACGAGGTGATTTTTGAAAACAAGGGGTAACCGTAGTGAATTATTGGTTCAACATAAGGAGTACAAAGTAGAGCATTGGTTTCGATTGAAGATAATGAGGCGGTGTTGATCCATAACACGAAACAAATCAGGTTAGACTTACCTAGTTTTAAGGAATCTTTTCAAATTTAAATTTTAACATTGAATATATTAATTTTCTCACTAATTTGTAAAGAGTCAACAGGAACATTGCATACGTTGAAACTTACGTAATAATCATAAAAAAGGTCTCGAACGTTCCAGGTTTTTTTGTAAAGGTATCGTTTTTGGTGACTTTATTTTGAATTAAAAGGATATAAATTTTGGGATAAATAATCCATATCATATTAATTGATTGAAGAGTGTATTTAAAAAATTACTAAAATTGTGAAGTGTAAATATTATTTCTTTTCATTATATGAATGTTGATTTATTTCGTTTCATTAATTCAAACAGGTAATCATAAAGGGGTGAAAGAAAATTGATCATCGTAACGTTGTGCAGTGTAGATTAAAAGGGCTAGCCGTGGCATAGAAATCAGAAAACTGTATTTAGTTAGCAGAAAAATAAGTCATTCGTACATTATGTAAATAGCAAGCATTGAACACCCTGTATATATACCGTAATTGATTTTAACAATGCAAGTGAACATATCTTTCAACAATAGAACACGTATTCAGCAGAGAAATAATCGTACATGTATTTATACTACGTTGAGGAGTGTTTTACAAGTTTATAAGATAAAATACGCAGAAGATAAGATGAAACCTAATAAATTTTCATGCAATTACGCTGGAACCATGAGCGCTTTGATAAGAAAACGCACTTTCAAATAAATAAATACATAAACGAAAACAGCGCTAGAGTTACATCATTTATTTAGTTCAATTATCCAAAAGCATTACCTATACAAAACAACAGACGTAAGTTGAAAGTCTTGCAACGATAACAAATTAGAAGGTATCAAAGATCGCAAATAACAAGCATGGTATGAAAATCCGAAAATAATTTCATCAGAAACAGCTTAAAAATACAGGGAATATTAAAAACAAAACGTGGTTGGTCGCCACAATCTGCAACACTGCTTGGAAAACCAACCCAAAAGTAGTCGGAAAAGCTATTTAACACCCATCGGTAATAAGACAAGTCAGTTTCCACTTGAAGCACGTCGAAGCCACGACACTTTTAACCAGAAATCTACGCGTCATATAAATAAAGTTTAGAATATATCAAATTTATGTTATAGTGAAAATAGTGCTACATAAAATAAAATTGTGTTAAGAATATATAAAAAGTTTTTGCCGTTTTTCTCAGAAAACGTGAGTAGAAATTGGATAATTAATTTAAATTAAATATTTATAATCATATAGGGCTTCTAATCGGATTCTGGTACAATTCTAATCAACTTCTAGTCAAATTCTAATTGGCTTCTGGTACAATTCTGGTACAATTCTAATCTGCGTCGAGAACAATTCTAATCCACGTCGAAAGTATTTAAGGGAAGAGATTCAAAGCATATGCAGAGAAATATAAAATAAAGAAGCACGAGGTGATTTTTGGAAAACAAGGGGTAACTGTACTTGAATATTGGTTCAACTAAGCATTGGTATTTGATTGAAAACAACAAAGGGGTGTTGAAACAACATATCAAGTGATCACAGGTCAGATCTACTCAATTTTAAGATATTTTTCAATTTAAATTTTAATACTGAATTAATTCAATTTATCCAAAACTTGTAAAGAAGTCAACAAGAAACATTGCATACGTTAAACTTGCGTAATAAATCATAAAGAGGTCTAGAACGTTTCGGATTTTTTTGTGAAGAGGAAGTTTTTGGTGACTTTATTTTAAATTAAAAGTATATAAATTTTGAGATAAATAATTCATATGATATTAATTGATTGAAGGGTGTGTTTAAAGAATTTCAAAAATTGTAAATATTATTTCCTTTCATTATATTAATGTTGATTGACTTCGTTTATCAATTCAAACAGGTAATCATAAATGGTTAAAAAGAAAATTGATCATCGTAACGTTGTGCACTATGTGTAGATTAAAAAGGGCTAGCCGTGGCATAATAATAAATTAAAAAAAGACTTTAGGGAAACACAGAGCGGTGGCGTTAAGTAAAACCTTAATTACATCCTACTACAACAAGTGAGGGGGCTACTACAGCAAATTTATATAAGGAAAGTAAGTTTAATGAGTCTTAAATTAATACAAAGTAAAAAGAAATTATTGGTAAGTGACTCAAATTCGTCCACGAGGGTATCCTTTCGACGCATTTCGCTCTAATTGGTGCTCATCAGGACAGGAGTGGCAAAGTTGTAATATTTATGTCTTCGTGTTGTTTCATCTGACATCGCAGGTTTTTAGCAACAAACGACACGGAGGAGATCCGGCTCAATTGCATTTTTCCATATGCAAAAGCTATAATTTAAAAAAAAGTAGGTTTAACGAGTCTTAAATTAATTCAAAATAAAAAGAAATTATTGGCAAGTGACTCAAATTCAGCCACGAGGGCATCCTGCCGACGCGTTGACTGGATGCCCTCGTGGCTGAATTTGAGTCACTTGCCGGATCTCCTCCGTGCCGACTGTTGGTAAAACCCTCCGATGTCAGGTGAAACGACAGGAAGACACAAATCGTGAACTAGGTGATGCTGTATTTCCCATAAGGTGTCTTGTATTAAATATTACAACTTTGCTATAGCTGTCTTGAAGAGTCCCAATTAGGGCGAAACGCGTCGACAGGATACCCTCGTGGCTGAATTTGAATCGCTTGCCAATAATTTCTTTTTATTACATATGAAAACCTCTTAATAAACTCCACAACAAGTATCTTCTAGTCCGTGGAATGAATGTATAAAACATGTTATTGATGATGAATATAAGAAAATAAAATGCGCACGTTGAAGGATATAATCGACAATCTTTCTGGGTTTTTAATTATTTCAATTGGAAGCAACTATTCAAATGTAAGTGATGGTGATAATGACGATGATGATGCAATGGACTGAAATTGCGTTTAAAGTAATTTAAATACGGAATGCATATTACTTAACTAGTGGCGTTAATGAAGTGTTTTTATTGTTATTAGAATAAATCTATACCATATAAAATAGTATAAAAGTAAATGAGGAAATGTTGTTTGCGCTAGTTCGGTTACGTTACCGTTAGTTTGACAGCTAAAATCTCAAAGATGTAAAAAGTGAGGTTATATTGCAGAATCAACAAGTATAGCGATTGATATTTGTTATTTCCGCTTCCATGCTGAAGAAGTTGATCGTCGCATTTGTGAATGGATGACGTTATTTTATAGTGTAGCTTTCAAAACCAAATTTACATTAACGTTATGGTTTATATATACAATTATAAGCATAACGAAGGTATTATAAGGGAAAAGGTATGTATCGCGAACTCTATAATATCGCAGATTATGTTTTCATGAATAAAATTTTCATCATCCTTAGATCTTCAGTCCTGGAATTGATTAAACGTGTACCATTGTTCCCTGTTCTGAGCTAGCCTAAACCTTTCCCTGAAATTAAAAGTCTGTATCTTTCACTATCTACGTGCAATAGTCTGATGTACGTCAACTTTTACCTCTCTTATTTCCTATCTCTGCTTGTAATATATCCCGCACTATTCCCCAAAAATGCAGAACGTGCCCTGCCTTATTTCTGTTTGTGTTCCACAGATATCTTTCTTCCTCTACTATTTCTAGAAACTTCGTTGTTATTAACTTTGTGTGCTACATTATTATACATCTGAACCACAGCATTCCAAAAGGCTCCTACCATTTTCCTGTCTGCTTCGAATAAAATTTTATTTTTATTTTTGTTTTGTTTGATTTATTGGGAATAAAAGTAACCGTAAAGTTTAACGGATATCTCTTACTTGGATGCAATTATTATGTAAGCGTAATATATGTAGTTTTATTGTGGGATACATCAACTTATTATTTTTGGCCATAAGTTCATATTCTTTTTAAAAGGTACAAAACACAAATGCAGTCTTAATTCAGGGCGAGCCAGTTTAACAACTACACTTATAGGATGGATTAATTGATACAAGTATTAGCTGAATACAATAAAATTTGCTTTAAGTACGATAGTGTGATTATCAACACGACAAATAATGCAGATTTTAGCGTTTTTGGTTTTGCAGCTGTAAAAATTGTCACATTAAGAATATTATGGCGTTGTGTTAAAATTTTACATTATCTGTTCTAAGGAAACATAGGAATTGTCAGATTTAAATTTGCTGTTCTAAGAGACAGGAAAAATAATTTTTCTAGTGTAAGTTAAACTCTGCAGTTTACTCTTCCGAATGAGAAATGAACAATGGGAATCCTGTCGAATATATACGACAATCGTTTTTGAGGAAAACTTTTTAAATAGAACTGACGCCGTTTACAAAAGAGTTAATGCAGGATTTCTGAAAATATAATAAGGTTTTACCATTGAAGAAAGTGAATACCTGTCAATGAATAACTTGTAACAGCAAATGAGTTACCGAAGAACGATAGTAAATACTTGATGTCTGGGTTATTGTAATGAGTGATTGACTTTGCGGATATTGGGTGATAAATGGCTAGAGTGACTTCTGCAAATGGAGATCGAATATGTGTGGTAATGAACGAAGTGAACAACCTTAAGGTTATTCAACTCTTTTTAATGCTTAGGGTACCGACAAAACCTAACTGCTTTCATAATGTTGTATAAATGAACCACTTGCATCAAAAATTTAAGAAGGATGCTTGTTTTGTGGATAGAAGTTATTCAAATATTTATTTTCAGGTAGCTTTTAGTCTTCCCATTTTCTGCGCGTACATTAAGAAAACCTTTTGAAAAGTTCGTTATCAAAATATTCATGTACGCGTAATGAATTAATTAAACTTAACCTTTCCCATTTCTCCACATTTATACGGACGGATTTGCTTGTGATAGTAGCTTTACGGCAAGTCAGAATGTATACCATCCTATTAAAACTAACTAGTCGCTACACATTATAAAGGATTTTCAAGGGTTCTAAATAATACGTTAAGTATATTGCTGACGTAGACTTCAAATTCTAATTAGCGTTATGTTATCCGTGGAGCAAGTTTGCTGTGAACTTCTTGTAGTTGAATATACTGGACACGTTGTTGACTAATTGATTTATCCAGAGGCCAGTAAAATTAAGTTTTTGAGATACCGCTACACATACAATAAGGCTAATTATGAAACTGTGCTCGAATCGTGTGTAGTATTAACTGTAAGGGTATTAAGGTCAAAATTAAGTAAATTCGATGCGAAGTGATAATCAGCATTGCGGCCAACAGATGGTGCCGTGCGGTCCCTCTATTGCTGCCCGCCGTCATCGTAAATCTGATTAACGAATTACATTGGGAAACTTATTCCGAACCCTTCAACTGAATTATTATCTGTGGCTTTGTTACAAATCCAACGGTTAAACTAATTACTAAGACAATTGTAAAAAATGTTATCGAAATGGCTTTCATGTCGTGTATGCCGGAGAAAAGTCACCTAGTTGCTTTTTGCATCCTCTTTTTGTTACATGAGTGACTATTTTTACCAGTTGCAACATTGTATCAAAGAAAAAGGAATATATCGAAGCGTAGAAACGTTTGAACGAGCAATGACGAATTTTTAAGTTATTTGACAAATTTTTACATGATTTTTGCACAAATTCCAAAACTGCTAGTGAAATTTAGCATTTCCAAAACCAACTACATATTGTAGAGATCGGTTTGTTTTTAAGTACAATTGATGTAGTAATTCGTTACGCACGTACAAACAAAACCTGGGTGCTACCCTGTCATGCATCAAACGTTATACAAGTACACGAGTTTCACCTACCTTATATATATCTTTGCACAAAACAATAAATATCAGTCAGAGACTTTTAATACTCGGACAGGATTCCAAAGACATGTCAGCAGAATGGACTTTAGATTATCTTATGGGAAAATGCATGTAAAAAGCTGGATGTTCGACCTCGTACGAACATAGCTTTCCTACGTTAAAACTTTTACTTACTGAAGCATATTTGCAAATAACAGCAATCAATACGAAAATTGTTATAATCACGAAATTTCTCTAAAAGCGTCTAACTTTTAAACTTCGTGATGAACTACCAAAAACATAAAAACAAAATTTGAAAATACTTTCATGCAAATAAAGGATAGCAATATACACAACATTAAAATTTGCGTGCAAAAAAAACATAAGCACCGAGCATGGTAGTGAATCATTACTGCAGGGTGAGATATGATAGTACACATTAAGTCACTCCACGTTAGTAGACTGGTAAAAGCAGGATAAGCTTCCAACGGCACGTACCACCATGCCCGATAAAGCCAAATGCATAACGCTGGAGAATACTGCGAAGCAGTTAAATGGAGGATTAACTTCAACATATTCAAGAACACCTACTGTATGTTCTTCGTCAGCAGCATGTCTACTTTCAGCAACGGTTTTTTTTTAAATTTATTGCAACGATCCTTATTGCCGTAGATTGCGTTCCAAAGTTCTGAACAGTTTATGATCGGGATGCCTTATGCCTGAATATAGTTGTCTGTATAGCAATATTAATTGACAGATTGAAGCAATTGTTTCCATTACGTACTAGACAGGAATATCATAAGCCTATATTTCAATTTTCGAAAATTGAATAAATATGATTTTCCAACAAGATGCTGCTCCTCCACATAACAGTGCTGCCGTAAGAAATTACTTACATGTTATACTTCACGGTATAGTTTTAAAGTCCCGGGTGTAATGTATAAGAGCCACTACGACATTGGTAACAATAGTAAATACATGCATAATGTTGCGCAGTAAGGGGTTACGTCATATTTATGTTACTAACTATTATCACACGCAAAAAATGTTTATTGCAATTATAGGAAAAGATAAGTGTACTCACGTAAACTATGGAGCTCTTCACAACAGGACAGCTACTTGGCGACAGTCGGACGTAGGTCGTCCTTTGCACCCTCGTCAGAACCAGATTAAATTTGTCTTCTTTTCTTGTGTAGAGGCACGACAGGAACAGGGTGAGGAACGATACAGGGCAGAGATACGACAAGGGAACCTACATTACCTGAAAAAAAGAAGACAAGGCACGCCACAGATAACCACGCTGTTCGACGTTTCGTTGACTAGTCCCGACGTGACGGAAATCACCACCTTTTTTTTCTCTGCGTCTGCGCATTCTCTTGCGCAAACGCAACTATCTAAAGTGACGGAAATGCACGCACAAGTCTTTTAAATTATTGGCGCGAATTCACTTACAAATTTAGAAACTTACAATGCCAATTTTGGCATGTAACATACACCAATATTTTCCTCAGCGAAAGTTGGGAACACTTGGTCTAGTAATATGGCCGTCACGCTTTCCCGACTATACTCTCTTGGATTATTTTCTTTGGGGTCTATTTAAAGAAGCGTGTTTATTAGACCCGTGTCCTTAATTTAAATGTACTAAAAGACAGAAGTTCGAGAGGATGTACAAATATTCCTAGAAGGGTTTTATTAGAAGTGACAACTAGACATTTCTTGCATCGTCTTGAAGTGTGCTCAAATAATAATGCAGAAAATTTTGAACAATTCTTATAATATTATTAATTATTTGTTCTTTAAAATCGAAAAAAAGCAACGTCATTGTTTCATCACGTACTATAGTAATATCATAAACCTATATTTCAATTTTTTTAAAAATCTGTTCTTCATTATTTGGAAAGCGGGCACGAACTTAAAACGTAAAAGTCTTAATGTCTTGCAGCATTAGGATTGTTGTGATAGAAATAAAGTCCCGAAAATCGTCGCTCTATCATTCTAACACAAACATTTAATTTTGCTTGACGTTGATTGTGCGATATTTCAGTCTAGTGAGAATTGTCTCGTCACCAATATCTACAATTGTGTTGCTGAGCAGACTCATTCAAGGAAAAAACTGAAGTCATCCGTCGCAAAAAGAATTCTGTGCCACGGTACAGCAAATTTTAAATTTGAAATTACCGACTTACCTTCATCTCTAACTTTTCTCTACTCGGCTAGTTCAACGGATGTTATGGAATTCACAAAATGAAATCAACCAGCAATATCATAAACATATATACATTTAATAATATTTTTCTTTCATAAAAACAATTTATAAAACAATTCACAGTTCCAGTTGCTACGTACCTAGACGTAGCCGGAAGAAACGTAAATACCAGGCTAACTACCAAACGCGGAGAATGGGGAGGTTCACCTAAATACCAAAAAAAAAAAAAAAAGCACGTCGCCCACGATTATCTATTAACAATAAGAATAAATTAAGGATTCTGAACAAAACAAGCACAAGAAATAAATTAAGCGTTACTATTTCATAGCAAACAATTATGTGATACGAACAATTTAGTACTTTAGATACGAAGTGCGCATCTCGTATTTTACACAAAATAAAACTAATCAGTACAAAATAAACATGTGGGAGTTTTTGTCAAGCATTTTTAAAATTGCACATAATACCTTTTGTAAAATAAACTAATCAGTAGAAAAGAATTAACGTGTGAGATCTTTTGTCAAACATTCTTTTAAATTGTACATAATACCGTTTGTAAAGTAAACTAACCAGTAGAAAAGAATAAGCGTGTGGGAACTTTTGTCAAACATTTTTAACAATGGTACATCACACCTGTAGAGCGAGAATATCGATTCGCAGCAACAAACAATAGTCCTACAGTGTCACGTTTCTTATCACGTAACTGCACCAAACGCTGATAAGGAATATTCCCTTGATATACACCAAAGAAAACAAGTTGTATACCTGTATGTGTCGGAATACTTTGCTTGCACTCCCTTGGGAGTGAATCAGCACCTCCTCGCCACGGTCGTCGGGATCTATTTACTCTGTTTCTATAACGGCACTAGCGATCTACAGGCAACGGCAGTTGATCTGTGGCAAAGAACGGCTGGGTCTACATAAAAAAGGATTAATTTGGCCTCCAGCTAAGAGCAATACTCGCAAGATACCTCCAACTTGTCGAACAAAAAAACGTGCATCGCTCTTGAAGTGCTGGGACGAGTAACATAGAAAATATTTCAACGTACAAGCTGCAGAGTCAAATTAAATTTTGGTTCAAATAACACGAGTTCAAACTGCAATCCTTGCGTTATCAAAGCGCGACTAGCGAACTGGGAAACACGCTATCAAATAATAGTAAGATCCATCACTTCGACAAATCTTTAGATGGGAAACACAAGAGAAAGCAATTATACTTTATCGGAATGTTTAACAAATTAACGGATACCTAAAACAAGATATTGAGTATTTAATTTATCGAATAAATTTTCGTTTTAGAAGCAAAATGGATTTGAGTGTAAATTATGTTAAAGCGGGTTTATTCTGAACAGGTACACTATATAGGGTATTGTTGGAAAATTTAAGAATAGAAATGGAATTTATTCGAGCGGGTAATAACAACCAGGGGAAAAAGGGGTATTTAATTTATGTTGAAAAATAAACGAAACAGTTTACACAGAAAAGAATTAAAATTCTTACCTAATATTTGCTAACAGATACACAAATAGGCGGATAATCTAACCATCCTTTATTCACGCCTGTAAGTGTGTTTGGCCAAAAACGCTTCACATTAATTTTTTATTAAAACGTCAAACTGTTTTGAACCTCGACCTAAATTTCTTTGTAAATCATCCGCTTTACAATTAAGAAAAAACGTTAGCTTATTTAAATACACAATATTAAAATATTATCAATTAACAATCATTTTGCTGTTCTTCAAGACAAGTCGGTCATAATCTTGCTATTGCAATATATTGTTAATAAAGGCGAAACTAATAGTAAATCATGTGGATTTTAGTCGTTAAAGCGAATCAAAATTCTGTATTTGTCTGGAAACTCTAAATATCACAACGCAACTGAGAAATTCACCATCCCACGATACAAAATCGTATAAATACGAGACAAAATCTAGGAAGAACGATTTTGTTCTATGATTTAGTGATGCAAAATCAGCACAACAATGCGAGCGAAGAAAATAATCAAATTAATTTAACCATGAAGTTTTCAACGTAATACAGAAAGCTGTTTGACAAGCGTAAGGGATAAGAATTTATTTAACTTTTACTGATACAAAGTTTTATAGAGCTTTAAAGAATGAACAAAAATTTCAGCTAATCTATAGGATGGACTGAAGTTTTAACTAATTTCGAGAATGGAGCATCTTAGGAAACACGGAAGAAACCCAAGCGGAAACATTACTTGTGCCGATTGAGGTACCAAGGACAGCAACCGACGGCTTTACATTTGCTGAACAAGGTCAGCAATTTACTCTATTTTAATACCTAATAAACACTGATATTTTATGGTGATACTTGAGTACTCAGTTTCGTATTATGAATATTAATTATGCTATATGACATGAATTTTACAGATTTGAGTTTAAAACCTATTAATATTTTTTTTGGAGATTTTTGTAAACAAACAAATTCAGTAAAATAACTAAAGTTACAAGTAAAGCAAATTTTTAACCCACTGTGTAAAGTACCCAGTTTCAATAATTTAAACCTTGTTCAACATATTATTTAAAGGATTAAAATAACTTGATAACATAATTAACATTACATTCTTTTATACTAAATAGACGCTCTTTGAAATTATTCATTGTAAATAACTTGTCTAATTAATGTAACATTTAAAACAATTGTACATACGTCACATTGATTAAAACTATTTGATTACGCTTTAGCTTTTGATCCGGGCATGTTAATCCTGGAAATTTCACAAGTTTTGCAAGGAGTTTTCATATTTACTGACAGAGAGAAATTATTTTGAGAGCTAGCAGTCCTAGTGCATTACACAGGATTATTGTCGACTCCCAACTCAAGCGTATATATATATATATATATATATATATATATATATATATATATATTATATGTATATAGTTATGTTTTTTTTGACCTTGAATTATAGATATCTTTGTTTTTTTCTTGGATGTTGGTCACTTTAAATGAATCCAATTGACTAGGTTTTTGAAATCCACTTTTTATTATATAAATTGCCATGACATGTTTCGGTCTTGTGGACCGTTTTCTAATAGCTATAACATTACTATAATAATAAATTGATGTAAATGACATTTAACTTACCATTAGTTCTATATAATAAATTAGAATTTCACATTATTTTAATTTTGAATGCTTCAAAACTAGAGTATAAATTCAAAAGTCGGTTAGACAGTTGTGTCTAAACACCCGCCATACCGATGTTTTACATTTAATATTGAAGCATTGAAATTAAACATTATATAGTAAAGGAGGTATAAGAATGTTTTTATTAAGATGCCAAGTAACGTTTTTACTCTTTTAATTATTTAATTAGATTTCGGTAAATGTTTGCAAAATTTTTTGATCTGATTTAGAGTTTATGCAGTTAAAATTTCGTTGAATTTCAATGGTTTCAAGTATATTTCTTTTATTATCATTAGTTTCGGTAATTAAAATATTTGTTTGTAAAATCAAATTTGTGTAATTTTTCTAAAGCGTGGGTGGCAAGTGCGGTGTATTTTTTGTTGTTGCTTTTGATCGAATATTTATGCTCGTATGTTCTTTTATGGAGATATTGTTTGGTGTTTCTAATATAAATTCCAAGGCAGTCCATACAATTGATTTGATAAGTAATGTGTGTTTTGTTTTTATTTTCGATTTTAGGCTTGAGATTTGTAAAAAATTTTTTATTGGCATTGTTTGGTTTATGAGCGACATGTATATTGTGATTTTTTAAATATTTTTAAATTTTTTCTGATAATACAGGTGTGTATTCTATTGGGATTATTTTTTTTTTGTTTAATATCATTAATATTTTTCTTGTTATTATTAAATAAAATACAAAATCATAAAATATTTAATAATAACAGAAAAAATTTTAAAATGTTTAAAAAATCACAATATACATGTCGCTCATAAACCAAACAATGCAAATAAAATTTTTTGTAAAAATCTCAAGCCTAAAATCGAAAATAAAAACAAAACACACATTATTTATCAAATCAATTATATGGACTGCCCTGGAATTTATATTGGAAACACCAAACAATATCTCCATAAAAGAACATACGAGCATAAATATTCGATCAAAAACAACAACAAAAAATGCACCGCACTTGCCACCTACGCTTTAGAAAAATTACACAAATATGATTTTACAAACATAAATATTTTAAATACTGAAATTAATGATAATAAAAGAAATATATTTAAAACCATTGAAATTCAACGAAATTTTAACTGCATAAACTCTAAACCAGATCAAGAAAATTTTGCAAACATTTACCGAAATCTAATTAAATAATTAAAAGAGTATAAAAGTTACTTGGCATCTTAATAAAAACATTCTTATACCTCCTGTACTAGATAATTTTTAATTTCAATGGTTCAACATTCTATATTAAATGTAAAACATCGGTATGGCGGGTGTTTAGACACAACTGTCTAACCAACTTTTGAATTTATACTCTAGTTTTGAAGCATTCAAAATTAAAATAATGTGAAATTCTAATTTATTATATAGAACTAATGGTAAGTTAAATGTCATTTACATCAATTTATTATTGTAGTAATGTTATAGCTATTAGAAAACGGTCCACAAGACCGAAGCATGTCATAGCAATTTGTATAATAAAAAGTCGAATTCAAAAACCTAGTCAATTGGATTCATTTAAAGTGACCAACATACAAGAGAAAACAAAGATATATATATATATATATATAAATTTTATCTTAGGATGTCCACCTATAATTAAATTATACACGTAGCGGTTACAGAATAAAAGACACTTTTTGTTCTCATGCAAGCTTTCGAGATATGCTTATTTCTTCATTAGGATTCTACAAAAAGAAGAAACTAACAAGTAGTTTGACTTCATAATCATACTTACATGGACGGACTTATTGTATACAGGCTGGCATTAGTTTTATGTCATTAATTTAAAGGCGGTACAGAGACCGATAAGACAAACAAAAATTGTTAATAAACCTGGCGTGTAAAGCAAACAGTTGAACTACAAACGGACACACAAAAAAAAGTATTAAAATTGTTTTAAAACCACTGCAATGTTGACTAGGTCACAAATAAAATATACAATTACATCATGCTTTAAAGTCGACCAATTAAATTGTGACCTTCAGCAACCTTAAATTAGTGAAATAGAATGCATTTTTGCTGCTATACGAAATAACTCAATGTACTTTAGCTGCTACTCAAAAAAGTTTAAAATTCTTTCTAAAATTCGTTTGCTTAGATAATAATCACAACAAAAAATAATATTCCATAATACTGATGTGGTCGACTGTATTTGGTTTTTGACGTTCCTGATGCGTTTGTTGCAATTCAGCGTTTATGCAGAATACGATATCCTACTTTAAGTTGAATGTACTTTTCCATTACCTAGCTCGTAACCTGGGTTAGATGTTGTAATTGTGTATAAGTGTAGTGTGTTTCACCTACGTGCTTAGGTAATACATTTAAATGCTGTGTTGGGACTTAAATGTAATTTGATATAGGTAATTGGAGTTTTTGTCTCGTTAGTGAATTAATGAGTTGTTTTTAAAAATACGAAAACCCGAAAATTATACCAACATCGAACTTGCAGTTACGGTGGAAATTTCGAACCCTTATTGTGAAATCATTTCATGTGCGTGTTGTGATTCAGGATAGCACTTGTATACGTAAGTATTTTTTAAAAAACATTTGAAAAAGCAGCAGTCCTAAAACTTTTACTAAGTTGACCTAGGTTGGGCATTTAAAAAGCGGTCCAAGAGTAAAATGCCTTATAGGCTAATCAATATTTATAACCTCCTAAATTTAATGAAAAAACTAATGCCACCCTGTATAATTATTAAGTAAACACATTAAAATAAAAGAAGAAGAAATTTAAAAACTATAATCTACATTTGAAATGGTTTAACCATCCAACTGCACGTTCATGGTCAAAAGTCTACTCAACAACAACTGCTTATTAGAATACAGAACTTTGTATAAAAGTTAGAAGATACACTATCAGTACTAAATAAACCAAAATATCATATGTAGTGATAGCACAGTATATCAGAACTAGTTGTTAGTGGTTTTATTGGCAATTTTAGATGATTTCTAGACCCTGAGAACGTAAGAGTAAATATTACTCGGAGTATTTAAATCAGTTTTATTATTTATGCAATTTGCGTCGTTTGTAATATGTACCATTTACAAAAATAATCTGCGCTTATAATTTCCTTTGGCCTCCTAAATTTTTACATTTTCGTAACTTATGTTGTGCCTTGTAGCGTCCACGTGCGAGATAAAGCACATTCATTCTATTTCACTTTAGCATTGCTCCTATGTTGTGTAATCCTAGATTGCAGACATTGCGAAGTTTGACCTACATAAGTACATTTGCAATCTTTGCATGGAATTGGGTATACAACATGCAATTGTTGCGCTACAGCAAAGGAATTTTGTCTTTTGTTTTTGTAAATAATGTATTAATCGTTCTATAACTATTTTGCAATTATGACGTTATCAGTTTTTAATACATTCATTAATCTATATGTTATCTCACCAAAAGCTGGTAATTTGAATAAGGTGGTTTCGTGTTGAGGTTTTTGTACAATCGTAAGGAATGCTTAACAATTAGAATTAAGATAATAAATACTAGAACTAGATTTATTTCACACAATTATTTGGTTCAATACAATTATTAGAAATGGGAACATAGTCTTAAAAAAGCAAAAGCTTGAAGTTTTTCGCACGTGTCATGGATCGAACACAGTGTAAAAACTTAGGTCTTTATTGAATTTTTACTAAAGTTCAAGGACTATATTGTCAGTCGAAATGCCCTCAAATATTTTAAAATACAGTAAGGTTTGATATTTCCAGGAATATGTCGAATGTATCGACCGAATCGACATGGAAACATTAGTCCAAATTCCAGTGTTTGCTGGACTATTGATAAAAATTGCGGATTTTTGGTTCACAAACTGATGTATGCAGATTTTGGTCAGGTACAAACTATCTTACTTACTTTTGAAGTAATTGTATTATAAACAGTTTGTGATACCTTATACTTCGAATATCTTGTTCTGACATTTAGACTCGCTAACTTGTATTTAATGTGTTCCGCTCTCTCAAAAAAGTTCCTAATGAAAATTAAATGAAATCGATGCGGTATAATTTATTGAAATTGCAACTTTTGGTAGTATTTGTTAAGTAGGAACAAAAACTACAGAAACACCGTAACCAAAATGATTACATTTGGCAACGTGACATAAATTTTTCAAAGTGTGTTATACTTGAACTGTTTTTGAAGTTGTTTTGTTTATTCTCGCTATTTTTATGCTATATCCAAATGACCAAAAACAACCCGAATTGTTATTCTGAAAGGGTGGGGTTGAGGGCGTCTATTCAAATGCGAACGAGCAAAATAATGTGCAAATTTGTACCGTATTCGAG
The DNA here is from genome assembly GCA_036346225.1 of Platerodrilus igneus. Lineage (NCBI taxonomy): Eukaryota > Metazoa > Arthropoda > Insecta > Coleoptera > Lycidae > Platerodrilus > Platerodrilus igneus. Next base: position 2,300,501 of record JARFIW010001179.1, on the reverse strand, counting down.
TTTTAATTTACAGCCGTATTGTTTCCTGAATAAATACAGCAACGTTTACCTTGTATGTATATAAACTGGGGTGGTTAGTACTACATCGGTTGTTTCTGCAGTGGACGAAAAGCAGCTATTGTCTATTACACTGACTCAGGTGAATTGCCGAATTGCATTTACGTCATATTGTATCTTACAATATCGTCGATGTATATGTGATATGCACTTTATACAAGTCCATTTGGAATCTCAATGCTGAATAATCGGGTTTAGAAGTTGAAATCGTTTCTATTCCATCATCACCCCCGCTTTCGAAGTTACGCTGCTATTGCAACGCTTGCGATATTGTACTCGTATATTACTTCCGACAACCCAAATAAAATCGAGAAAATGACAACAATGTGTACACCCAGTCGCTCGTGTGTCGCCAGTTTAATGGTGTACACAAGTTTCAAGTTTCAAGGAATAAGCCTGCGCCGTAGTTGCTTTTAATGGCATTGCATTTAACCTATTACTACAATATTTTCGTATAATCGACCCTTCACTATAACAACGCTGACAGGCGCATAATGCATAGCGTCTGGAGCAGCTGCACTACATTATATACATCTCTATTATCGTTGAATGTACGACTAAACGAATGTGCTGAAAAAGACTCCACTAGACATTATCAGTCAACGTATGTTTGCAACATATGTTCCTGTAAACCCAACTGCTATCGGTTCTAAAAAGAAAGTACTTTCCAAAGTTTGGAAACTGATACCTTGAACAGCAGACAGCGACTTGATTAGGTGCACAAAACGATGTGTTGCCTGATATTTTATTCAAACACTACTGAAAGGAGCCCAAGTTTTTCGATCGAACAAGTTCGTATATAAAGCAATTTACAAAAAGACACTCACGATCGAAACTCCAGACATCCAATTACTTAACAGTTTCAAAGCAAACTGCGCGTGCTAGTTAGAAAATTGTATCCCAGAATCAACCGGGAAAACTATCTAAAATAATTTTCAATTACATTACAGACTTTCCTTTTAATCCCGTATCCACATTTTCAATAGAGTTGTGATTACTCCTAATATTTCCTTTGGAAAACTTTTGAAAGCATCGCTAACTTAGCCCGTAGATAACACCTTTCTCTGCTAACTTCTCCGCTAAAACACATCCAACTGTAGCAACTAATTTGATAAAGCGTGGAGTTTCTGTGATATTAACGGCGATTCCCTATTGACCCTGGAATAAAGCGGGTTTATATTCATAAAACTCGTGCTGTATTTTTAAACTACTCAGGCTGAACAAGGTCGCATTTTGGTGTCAAGGTCCCATGAGGCTGAAGCTTTCAACCAGGGATGTTCTGTAGTCCCAATTCGATTTAAAATATTCATATGGGCCGCATTAAGAGCGAAAGTTTATTCAAATATATCGGTATAGGATGCAATATAGTAAAAGAAGCAGCGCGATTCTGCGTTCTTTTGTACTACGGGGGCTTGAGAGATTTTGGAAGTATCAACTCGGCGGACGAAATTGCGCAAGTCAAATATTTTCGACGCTGGTAGTTTTTAAAAAATGTCAAAATTGTTTTCAACTACTTGTAACATTTCTTTTAAATGTTTATAATCATATTCATTTTAATAGTTTTTATATTGGTAAATTCCACCAATAGGGTTAGGACGATTACCTTTAAATAATATAATTTTTAGGTCATATGCATTCTTGATCTAAGGAAGAACTTCTTTGTAATTTTATATTATTCATACTCAAAGGTTGTCAAATTCATTATGGTGGTTCTGAAAATTAAGACTATCACCGTTACTTTGCGTTCTAAAATACTGCGGTTTTAGGATTAACAATGTATAACACTGGTGCTTATAACCTTGGAACGAAGAACAGTCACACGCTTAAATATGCCGATTCCGAAAACTGTAAAATTACTTTCTCTGGTTCAAGTTAATGTTTCCGTAAGATAACTTTACATATGTTAGATTCACAAAAACGATAAAGATAATTTCAATTTGCAGTCTTAATACATTTCTCTGACTTCTGCCGAAAATAATCTTAAATCGTTTTATGGAAAAAAGATAATTTTTGTAGAGGACTTCGTCATTAATATTAAAAGAGATAATGCAAACTTGAGTAGGTACAGTTAACCTTTGATAAATAGGTATGTATCTGATTGATGTGATTAATTAGTAACGTTCGGAATAAGACCCTACCAGGTTTGTTACGTTAAATCGCTGCATGCGATCCAATTCTGCATCGTTCATGTAAATTTTAATTTCCAACTACCTCAATTAAGCGCTTCCTACAAATTTTAATCTAAGCGACGGCCAAGCAGGCTATTCCAATTAAAATGAATATTTAAAAACCGTCCTATACAAAAATTTTCTTAAGTGTAGAAATACGTGGACTATATTTTAAACAGCGTTTATAAATTCTCTGAAGGATTGTTTATTGTTAAACCATTTCTGAAAGGCTAGAAACTCAGCTTATAAATTCGTTGAAACACATTCTAATAGCTGCTTATTATTTCCAATAGTTATTCGTTAAAATACGCATCATAAAATAAACGCTTCTAATGCTACTGAGAAATCCTATTTCGTTATATTGCAGGTGTGCAGCTCGCTCACATTTTGCAAGCAATAAAATTGTCCCCTCATTAATTCATTCTAGGTATTGTAGTGCGATGCAACAAATCGATGTCGTTCCTATAAACCCTTAGGCAACCGGTTTTACGTTGTGTTTCCTTTGGCTGTATGCAAAATTGCATACTTGCTTAAACGTTTAAAAATATACGCCAATTTCCCGTGCGGACAAAAAATTCAGTGGAACTAATTATCGTATTATTGAGACCTTTTGCTTTCTTTATTGCTTCCATTCTAAGAATATTTTGCAGTTATTTTCTGAAATATATTTTTACTTGCGTGTTCGCTGAATATTTCACACAATCCGATGGGAATGGTTTTTCGTTATTTTCCCCCGTCGTTCTTAATTTGTATAAATACAAGCTGAACTTTTGAAAAGCTCTCCTTTCTTCTTGATTCGATACTAATTCTATACAACGTCCTTTTAGGCGAAAAGAAATGTTGTGAATCGCGATTTTAAAATGCATTGTTGTACCTAGTGTTCTAGAATAGTTATGTTGTTTGATCCAGAACCCAATTCGTAGACAACTTCTTTAGAAATATACTTTAAACAAAGATGCGTGTAAAGTGACTTTCGTTATAAATAATTTCCTAAATGAATTTTTAAATTAATTAAATCTTACAGCTACAATATCTTACAATATAATTATTGAATACACGATGCTTTTTCTAAAAGTCCTGTACAATAAAATACAAATCCTTATAACTAGTCTGATTTTAGAGTTCAAGAGCCTTGAATCGATTCGAGATAAACAGCCACCCAACGCTTCCACGCTTTGAACACAGACCTTCGTTTCAAGGATTGATACTTGAATAAAATTACTCAAAACTCACACCAGGTCTAAATCAAAACTCAATTCCTAGCGAATTCAATCGCAACAGAATCAAACCAAAGAGGTTAAGGCTAATATTAGCGGTAATGTTTGAAATTATTAGTGACGCTATGATCGAATAAATGCTAATACGTAAAGTAATGATCGAAGAAATAATAGCAGTAATATTTGAAACCCACAATTGAAACACTTTTTAACTAAAATATTAGTGTTTGCACTTATTTTGTGGTAAGTTATTTTGGATAATATTCACAGGTTCACAGAAATGCAGCAATCGGTTTCAAAAGAAATCTACTCTTATGTATAGCATTTAATTTGAATTATAAAACCATTTGTTACAGCAAATTTTTTTCTAATCCAAGTATTAAACTTAACATGAGGATTGGTGGAATGAACGCTGATGGAATCAAAATCAACAACGAAAATGTATTTACGGAAAAATGTAAATAATTTTTGTTTATCTGATTTATAAAAACTTATTTGTTAGTTTCAGAGTAAGATTTATGTGTAAAAGTCAATTTAATTTAATTTTAGGGGTTTCTTGAAAAGCTACGTATACGTTTTGTCATTACACAAGGCAAAAATTGAACATACTCAATTCAGCTACGTTTAACGCGGTTTTTAAAGGTAAATGATATTAAATTGATTGACTACTAAAGGTAACTAACTGTTGTACATAGTAATTATAAGGAAGGTTTAATTAATAAGTGGTTAAAAAGTAATAATCGTGTATTTAAGATGTGTTTGGAAAAAGTGAGAGAATGAGATGTTCTGGACTCTTCATTTTAATATACAGGATAAGTGTTGTGGGAAAGTTGTTTTGAATCATCATATTTGTATTTAAGATAGTGTCGGAAGGGAAAGTTATTGATGCATTATTTTTGAATTTAGTATATAAGTGATAGCCACGAAAGCACGTTTTAAAGACAGATTATGTAGGCTGAAAAATTGTTTCTAACTATAACATGAGTTCTAAAATGTAAATACTAGTCCAAAGAAGTACTAAATACCATTTAAAAAAGACAATGCGTAACTTAAATATTAGAATTTATCTATTGAAAACATTATTTATGTATCTAGGGATTTCTGTCCATTTAAAGTGTTTTGATGCAATGAATCTTGTTTTCTTAAAAACAAAAATACTTCAGCTCTCCAGATTGTTCTAGTTTATTCACAAGTGAAGAAAACTACATAAATAAATTTGTAGGTAACAACAGATTTATCTTTACTATGAAACAGCATGAATGAAAACATGCCAATTAGTGCGACTGTAGAATGCGATAAGACGTGTAAGAACCATAAATTAGATAAGATAACCGCGATAACAAGCGAGCTTTTCTATTCAATTTTTGTAACTACACCAATTAACGAACTAATAAATTGAAATTGACAAGCAATTTATATTACGCTAGGCAGCCACTAGCAACATTTTCGACGAAATTACAACTTTATGAGTCATTTCAACTAGAGAAGTATAGAAGCTTCCAGAAGTTAATGACGTAAAAACCTCTTTATTATATAAAACAGGGATATAATTAAAACAAGGTTATTTACTGATAATTGGTGATGCAGTTACTAATGCTCTGTTTATAAATATTCATGCCGATAATGTGTTTGTCGAACAGCTAAGAGCTGTATCTTAAACTACGTGCAAGGATGTGTTTTTAATGCGTCTAGAGTAAAATTCGACGTACAATAATAAATTTTATTGTGATTTGAACACTGTAAATGGATAGCAGAATTATTGAAATCATGAATACGATAAATCTAAACATGAAAGCGGGAATTGAAAATTGATTTCGTATTGCAATAATTATGGTACAAAATGGAGATTTGTCAACGATTTGGATCCTGCATAATTTAATGATCAAAACGCAAGCATTTTTTTAGAAAGATATTTTGTGCTGTAATTAATTTAAGTAGATTAAGCTTGCATAAGGTTTTTGGTCTATAGATGATATTTTGAATGGATAATTTTCAGATATTTGTGAATACAAATCTCGAGTTAATTTGATCTTTACAAAAGGTTTTCCTTAAGGTGACTGATCAGTCTTACTTAGACGGGTTAATTGTCCTTACCCCTTTAGAAAAGAAAATTTTTGTGACTTACATCAGAAAAGTTTTGGGATTTGTACTTGCGGTTTGAATCTTCACATTCTTCATTTAACTTCATGTCTTTGCTTATAAATACTAACCAAGATATGGTTTTCATTGGAATTAACCGCATTTTCAGACATAAAAGTATCAGTTAGTTTGCAAAGTACATTAATTTTTAATAGATTAAAACTAACGTGTAACTTTGCAATTATTTTGGAGCAATAACTTATGCTTGTACTCAAAATTGTATGGTACATGTGAAACACCGACTGAATTAATCAATGAATGAATGAATGACCGCCTTCGCAAAATTCTTCTTTATATAATGAAATTCTAAATACATCATGTTTCGATTTCCTTCTGGATTATATTCTTGAAGCTTTAGTCACTAGATGAAATAATCATTCCCTGAGACTTTGCTTCCTTATCTGTTAGTATAAAATTATCGCGGTCGTAAACAGTCTTTCATTCTTTGTTAATGCATTAACATCAACAGTTGTTTTTGCTCTCGTACGACTTCAGCATTATCATTAGAGCTAGTAAACGCGTTATTGTATTTATTTTATAGCCTCCAGGTAATAGCGCTCCTTCGAATTGGAGTTTTATTCATACAAGTTAATTAATTTGCTTTGACGTATATGATTTATGACTTTTTCGAAGTCCATCGAAGGAAATGCTGTATTCATTTATTAAATAACGTAAATAGAATTCATTCTAGAATTGCTCCAAAATGTGCTTCTTTGAAATAAAGCTACTCTTTATTAATTAAAAACTCATAAAATGGTATTTTTAACGTGGATGAATGCATTATGGAACTTGTTTTAAATCATATACCTTGACACTAGAATTCATTTAAAATTTTTAAAGTGGAAAAATGTAAATTTCTGTATTACGTTTGTTAAATAATAGATATCAATGCCATACGCGTAATAAAACTTTGATTGTTTAGGAGAATTAAATTTACACACGGGTTTTAATTACACAATAAATAAATGCTTTAGTGTTTTCACTCCTTGAAATTTATTTAGTATTTTAAAGGTGCATGAGACTCGTTATACGAGGAATGCTATAAAAACTTGTTTTAAGAAGGTATTTTTCTTGCAGGAATAAATATTTACACACGGATTTGATCAATGGATGCTTGATTGGTCTTCATTCTTATGATTTGTCGTGCATTAACACACGGATCGAAGTTACGCTTTGTTCTTAAGTGGTACTACAACACTATATGCAGTTACAGCGTTTTTATTTTGCACGAGAATATATTTATCTTGTTAAAGGAGTACGCTTATGTGGATTTTTCACAGAGTTTGGCGTTCAATGACCTCTCGTAACCTCATTATCACATCAATATGTGCGAATAAAATTTCCTTTAATAGCATTTTATTTCCTTTTTAATTTATTCTCTAAATTGCATAAATTAAGACACGTTCTAGTTTTAATATGTTGGTTTTTGGTTTATAAAATAACCCTACTAACTTAAAATTTTTTTAATACAAGAAATTTTTTAATGTATCCGCGGTGTAATTTTCGTCGGTTATTTGACCCAACCGCCAGAAGAATGCTTATAACCAGCGGAGTAGATAAAGCAAAAGCGATAGTCTCTTAGAAAAGATGTTAAAGTAATTAAATGGGCGCATGATAGGATGTGGTAATATTTTGAGATATGAAGGAACATTTACAATTGTGATCGAGGACAGAGCGGAAAGTACAATTGGTCGAGGAAGTCAAAGACTCAAGTATTTCGACTGAATTACAAACCAAGATAGTTACATGAGATTGAAAGGGTTGATTGTAATGGGAAATAGGGGAAAACTGCGCCAAACTTTCTTTAGGTTGAGGTAATGAAAGAATTTGATTGACGATAGGATTGCAGAGATTAGTCATGTTGTACAAGTTTATTCCTTTAGAGCGTTATACGGAACTTTTCATTGTATTGTATATAAGTGAACATCTATCTGCAAAGATTTATAAATATGTTTCTATGGATGTATTTATAATATTTACGGCAATAGTGAATTTTTCACGCCACAGGAATAACAAAGTTCTGTATTTCATTCACTGCTAGCACGTTCAACCGTTCTTTATGCTTTGTCGGAAAACAAATTTAAATCAGAGAAGTTCTTAGGTTCCCCAGTAATTATCTTCTACCATTACATTCAACTTACGAAGTTTTAACTTGAAACATTTTGCGGATTAAGTGCATTCGATTAATATAGTCATTCTTCCAGAAACTTGTTCCATCATCGTTTGTTTGTTATCATCCCTCGATTTCCCGCTTTTAGTTGGCGAAACACAAAAAGCTATAAATTCTTTGTGCATTTCTAACAAATTTAATCGAAATTCCCGGTGTAAGATGCAGTTGAAATGTAATGGTAGAATGGATCTGAAACTTGAGACTAACTACTTTAATTTGGTTTCCAAATGGCTGAATTTGCCGAAATTTTAGAGTGCCATGCTTGCAATTTCTGTATTTGTATGTCGTTATGTAACCAATTGATTGAGGTCTTTGATCATTATGTGAAGTTTATAAAGTGCCACAATTTTTTTCTATTCTCAAACCTTAGGATTGTATTCGCCCAAATTTTGTTTGACAATAGGAGGGTAGCATGTTAGAATAATAAGATACAACACAAACATGCATAGGGGAGTAGATTTTTGTGTAAAAGGAAATGCAGTATATGCAAATTTGGTGTTGAAAAACATCTGTATGAAACCTACTAGGATTTGTATTTCGCCGGAATTGATTCTTTTTCACGTTCTGCATTAAATAAACAATGTATTGAATCTCTGGCTTTAAGCTCAATTTGTAGAAATGTACAATGCCATTCTTTATGTAACGGTATGTTATGGTACTGGAAGTGATAAAAACTATATGCGGATATAATATAAAAAATTGGTAGAAATTTCAAAAATAGTTTTAAATAATTTACATCGTTTACTAGAATGTAAAAAGAAATCCCAATCAACTATTTATATTGGAAGTTGTTGTGGGTGGATCATTGGCCAGCAGGTGTATATAATGATGATTTTTAGATTTTTAAAATAAAAACCATTGTCTAATTTATTCACCCTCTATCTTCTTCTGCGTGGTATTAGATACGTTATGATTTAACGTGAGGTCTTAGAGTTTCGAATTTTTCTTGTTTTCTCTTGTCAACTTTCTTTTTTTTCATTTTTTATTTCTTTTAAATTCCTAGCATATTCCTCCCTAATGTTGATTATTTCTTTTGCTTGCTTGCGTTTTTAGTAACTTTGTCGACGTTTCTGTTGTTAGATTCGAGGCTAGTTTCTTCAAATCTAATGTTTAATTTCTATCTCAATTCTTTGTGTAATTCTAAATTCCTCCCTAGCCGCCACTAACGAATGCTGTGGTTTCTAGTGGATATCCTGATCTGTGTATTTCTAATGCAATGTATTATTTATTTTACAAATATTTAATGTATGTCTAAAATCCTGGTTTGGTTGCAGGAAGTTTCGTCCGTTTTTTGTCTACAGTCTCGTGCTGGTGGCACTGTAAACAACTATCGCCCGACTTTACATACGCCCCCTACGATTTTCAACAATTTCTTTTTTTTTTAGCCATACCTAAACAATGTTTTGTCTCAAATAAAGTAAGAATATCCTGATTGTATTTTACAATTTTTATAAATTTAGAACCTTAAATTTAATGTAATACAAAGTCCTATTACTCACCTTGGTAAATAAAGTAATGTTTGGTGCAATTCGAACTTGCATTGAGGTGCCGAATTTATCTGTAATAATCATCGCCTGACGACGTAATCAATAATAGATGTAAGCCTAATCAAATACCTACTGATAGCGCAATTTTAGACATGGTATATATTACTAAGTATTATCTGTAGAATAAATGGAAAATGCACTTACATGCAAATTAAACTTTTCATTGATATGATTTTTAATAAATAAAGCTGCTTTTGCCAATATTTAAAAGTTAGAATCCTATTAATTAATTGAATATTCGATCCGAAGGTACTACAGAACTATGGGACTTTTAAATAAATTAAAAGCTTTCTAAAATTCAAATTCTATCTTGCTTTCCAAACAATACCTCTTTTAAGTTATGTAATTAACAAGAGTTACAATTAATAACCTACTAGTTCAACACGGTAAATGGAAAACCAAAATATTTCATAAGTGCCCTTTGATTGATTTTAGTAAGAGGAGGAATTCTATCATTCTTGACTGAATATGTCCCATTTGTTTGAATATATACCAACTCAATCCATTGCAGTGTTAAAATCTAACAAAATTCTGAACTTTGAATATTTATCCTAAATAAAATCTAACTGGAAATAGTTATATAAGTTTATTTTAATACACCGGAAATATTCTGAACAATAACTAACCTTGAATATATTTTTTCAGTCTCCATCCTGCTCAACTTTTGATAAACAAGATTATGTAGATATCTTATAATTTGTTGCATTAAAAACTATCCCTCTTGGCAGCATCCACAGATTTGTATTATTTACTGGTGTATTGCAAGTAGTTTTTGACAGTATTACAAGCTTAAATTATTTATTTCTGTATTTCCGTATTTTAATTTTACCAACAATTCTGATGTTTGTATCTTATCTTGACGTGCCACAAGTGATGCTATATTAAATGAAATGGCCAACATGTAGTTTATAACTAAACTTAATGTTATCTCTAAATTTAAAATTTGATTAATTTATAAATATGTATGAAACATGTTCACTGTATTGCACCTAATTACTTCATATATTATTTTACCTGCGCGGTCACCTAAACGAACTTAATAGTTAATTGTACTTGTAGACGTGTAAGCAAATGTTGATCCTGTAATCAGTATCTTATTGCCTATATATCCTCGAGGCTTTGATGTGCCAAAGCGTTTCCTGTCTGCTTCACATGCACTGGGAGCAAAACAGGAAACAGCAATACCCTATACTGCTGTGTAAGGAATCCATAAAATACGTACTTATCTTTACGGTACGAGTCCAGTTTGAGCCGCTCGATACGTCAGCACGACCGTCACTGCAACATATGTGCGAAAAAATCTTCAGACGAACATTAGAAATTATTTCCTAAAATCGTACATTACAATTCCTGCTTGGCAGTATTTGCATTTTCCATGAAAATAGGAATTCTGGAAAATTTCTGATGTAAAAGCCTTACCACTACCTTAATTAAATTTTTTTAACCCAAGAAAATATATACAACTTTAAATTGCATGTACTTACTACAATATTAATATTTCAGCACAGGATACTTAAAACAAGAATGAATTCTTAAACTAGTATTTCACCTACGGGAAATTCTTATCTTATTCTTAACAGTATAAAGAATTAGATCCTTAGAAGTTACATTTTTAAATCGCGACGTTTTATGAATTACAGAGGTAAAATTAATCAATTAAATTTTCATATTCATATTCTTTCTGTAGATCTTGTTGGGAAGTCACAAGGATGCTCACCTTCGTCACATACTCACGTACATGATTCAGATTCGATTCTGGAAGTTTATAAAGACGTAGACCGTTGTTACCTCACATAACATATAGGTTAACGTAATTCCAATTTGCGTCGTTAAGGTTGATCCTATATTACACTTTTAAGTTGGTAACTATACACGCAATCTAGCGCCACCGACTCTTAAACTTATAACAGTTTATTGCCCTGCTTAGCTTTTACAAGAGCTTGACTGAATATTCCATTCTACAACTCCAAATTAATGACATTTGTTAATATAAATCATTTTAAAACACTTTTGTCATTTTCTTTTGTTTAATTGGATCATAACATTTGCTTATTGATATTATTTTGCTGTACTTGCTTGCTTTCGATTTGCTCCGTATCATGGACAATAGGGTTGTTGACTTGAATTGCTATTCAGATGAAATTGAAGGTACCTAGGTCAGATTTGGGTTATATATGGCTGAAGCAGGTGACTTGTTGCGTGAATTTGTGGGTCGGTTTTTTCTATTATTTCTATAGCATCGAAATGAAATCACCGAAGATTTCAAACTGGTCTAGGAGATTGGATGTTCTATTGGTGGTTCTAGAGGCCAAGGGTGTAATCGTAGTACTAAAATAAATTTTGTAATATTTATTTTATAGCACACAAGTACGAGGATGTTTTTTTGATTCTGCGATTGTTGGTGTTATTCATACTAGCACGCAAGTGCAGGGATGCTCTTATGGTCTAATAGTTACTGATATTTTAGGTGCTAGGAGACAGAGACAGGGTATATTTAGGATGGGCAATCCCTAGTGTTGTGCATGCTATTGCATAAGATACCGCAATCGAGACGGTGCCTTTCTTACGAAATATGCCTGTAGATGCCACTTTCATTTTAATCTATTTAAACGTATACTAGCTACCGTAAGTTTCTTTACACCGTATTTTTTTGGATGCCAGGGTTTATGGCATTGAAGTGTCTATATGTTATATAGATTAACGAAATCCATCTCGAACTTTTAATTCATTTTGATTGGTGTACTTTCTTTCGGATTAGAAGTTCCTAATACACTGAATTGTATCTGTTATTAACTTTATAAATTGTTATTAAAAATAGAAATTTTTAAGCACTATTCTAGCTATATGCAATATAGTTCATTGCAGAACGTAAGTCATCAACTATCATTTGTTATTCTAATGATTAATAGCTAAAATTTTATTTTCCGACATTGGCAAATATAGTAATCCTCTTGTAGGCCAGGTGCATTAAACATATTTTAAAGTCGATAACTTAGAAATACAATTAAATTTATACGATCTGAGCTAGCGGACCTATGATCTGTTGAAGAAGTAATTTACTGCTAAATAACTATATAGGTAATAATGTCTATTTGTCTTTTATTAAATGTTTATATATAATTGATTTGAAGGTAGACACAGTTTCAATTGTTGAGTATTTTTATACTATACATTTTTGTGTTTAAATGATAATCAGTGAAACTTACAGTTAAAAACTTAAAAAGTATAAAAGTTCTGATTTTAATATATGCAATCTTTGAATAGAAGTGAATTTAATATCTATTTAATTGATGTTGTTGGACACAAATAGTTCTCTGTGTTATACTAATTCTACGGTGTTCTTTCAAGTTTAATAGAGTGACTATATTAAAATATCAATTATTGAAGGACTCTGCGTACTTCTTCAAATTTCCCTAATACGAAATTAAATTTTTGCGCAGATAATGCGCTTTTAGCTCTAGTTGTTTTTCGTTTATTTCAACTTCCTGTATTTGCAGATTATTTAACGCAATCTAGTGATCCTTGTCTAAGTTCTACTACCTAATCCTATAGTCTCTATAACCTCTTCTTGGAGTAAAATTCAATCTATTTGTCACTAACAAAATTTTTGTTACCGTTTAATAATATAAAATTTATAAAATGACGCTACAAATGCCATACACCAAAATCGTCACTATGTTTTACCTGCAGAGAAGACTCTAGACAATGTAGTGTTAACTATTCAACTCACCTAGCCACGAGAAGATCTGCATTTAATGTCATAAAAATGAAAATCACTTAGTGCTCGATTTGTACCACTTTCAGCACAATGGCACAAAAAATTGGAGTGATAATCACCAAAACGTTAAAATTTACAAAAACATTATTCTGCTCTACATAAAATTACAAATTCAAAATTATATAAAATCTTCTTTCACAGTTGAATGAATTTTTTAGCATTTAACGAATGCCATTCATTATGAGTAGATAAGTATTCAAACAAATACCTAGAAATAATTCCAGATATTTAGAGCACCTTAAAATTATAACATTCCTTTGAAAAATCTATAAAATTTAGAAATGCAATATGAATATTGTAATGAACTTGTTGTCACTGTTTACTCACAAGTTTAGAGAAATGTACTGATGATAATTATTACAATGTTTACTATTACTAAATTCCTGTTAACACTACAATTAACTATTTTATTACTAAGTTCGACTATGAAATTTGTGTAGCCAATCGCTTATTTATATTCACATTAAACGTATTTATTTTAAGGATTAATCCTATAATTTATATCATAATCGTGACTTCACACTTCTATTCATTGCTCTGTCTACTTATGCGTTTTTACATACGCAGTCTATTTGTTTTGGAATTTTCTAGATTCTTCGTTTTATATGCTTCTTTATGATTCTTCAAGTGCGTCTTTGTAACTGTCGATTAATCTTTTGTTGGTTTACTGGCTTTGTCCCCTCCGATTCTAGACACTTCGGTGCCTTGTTACAATATTAAATTCTCGACAACATTGCCTGATTTAGTATAAAAACAATTATGATAATAATGTTACTGAAATGCTCATCAATATTAGAAAAGTATTCTAACAAAATAAATTTCTTTTCAAAGTAACATCAAATGCCTTAACTAAGATATGAAATTTCAACCGTAGTTTTGTTAAAGTTGTCAAACGTTTCAATGGTGCTAGGCCACGACATTGTTATGGCTTCATTTGGATCAAGCCAATTTTTAATAATTTTACAAATTTTTAAAAATTTTAACCAATGAACTGATAAACGCTCTCTACATTGGCGTATTTTCTAATATATGTAAAGTTTTTGGATATTTTTTTATCCAAGAAGTCGATTTAAGATGTACATGCTACTGTATATTCTCCATTTATCACGTGGCGCAGCTAACATTAACACTAATACCTCAACAACTAAAGGAAACTAAGCAACAATTTTTTTAATTTAGATCAGCGTCAACCGTATCCTATTGAAATTATATCTATCAAAAAGGACTGACATTTTGTCGGACTCACAAGTTTGTAGTCTACATTATAACTAACTAAATATTTTCATATCTTAATGTTTTTGACAAAATTTTATGCAATTTAAAATCTTAGATCAGCAGTACCGATATATAGCATGCAGGAAAAGAATTTCACCAGTATTACGTTCTCATAGATTAGTCTCTTAATATAAAAATACATCGTTAGCAGTAGCTGGACATGCTTCATAAAAATTATTTATCTAGCATAGGTTTTGAAAAAGGTTAGATTTTTTTTACTAAGGGGACCAGGCCAAGTATCGTTTGAAATGTTTTTGTCTTAATTTTTGTAGAGCGCAAAGTACAAACGTGCTAATATTTTACTCTATTGGCATATAAAGTCTTTCTCCATTTGCTATATGTGTTTGAGTTGTTTGTAGCGCACGTGCGTTAATTAAACATACATTCGTAAATAAAAAAAATTCCTTAAAATTTTATAGAAACTTGGGTAATTTGTAGTTAATAAATAGACTATTTCATTATAGTATTGAATAGGGACAAGTGTATAAACTAAAAAGCACTTGGTACATTTTTATATAAACAACAGTGACAATAAGAATTCTACGCTAGTCGTATCCAATTAGAAAATTTACCGATATAAATTAGGGACATTACTGTGCACAATAATATTTGTATCAATTCACATGGGGGTTCAAAAATTGCAACAACCACAGAATAAGGAAATGCTATAAAAATTAACGTGTTCAGACGATCTGAAGATATTAAACTTGACCGTACGAAAGCATTAGACGCATAACATATGTGGACGGAATTCGGATTTTTAACAAAGGGTAGGATGATAAAAGGAGTAGGTTCGAACAAAATTAGTATTGTGAGGTGACCAAAACGTAAAAAAAAATTATGCGTCAGCGACATAGGCTCTGCACGTAGGCCTGCTTCCCTCGGAGAGGTGGTCGACAAGGAAATGAACAAAATGATGTTTGGGTGACAATGGACGCGTCTTTGGGGGTAAGGCAATTGGCCTTTAGGGGCCGATATCGACGTATTTTAAGCTTTACTGAATACCTAGAGGTTGAAAAGATCATGGATTTATATTGGTTGAGTAACCAGGAAGGGGTGATGAATTGGTTTCACTTGTCAACGGGAGTTGGATTTTGATGTGACCTACCGAGCCAAGAGAGTCTACACCAAGTAAATTATTGCTGTTCTTGGGCATTTTGCATTATTAGTTGTAAGAATAATTTGGAACCTTAGAACCGTGAGTACTCTTCGAGCTTTTTGTGTATGAGGTATAATTATGTACTTGTGGATTTGAAATGAAAATGGATTATATCCACTAATGGGAACTCAATATTCCGTTACATAACTATTCCGTTGGACTATGAAATAACGACAGAAATAGTTTTGTTTAAATTCAAGCACAATATTATTAACGAAGGGAGTTTAATATTTTAAAAGAGTAAGAAATATGTACATGTAAGCTCGAGTGTGAAATTTTTGTTAATTAAAGTACGTAAATTCAATATTTAAAATGAACAATGGAATGGCTACCTAAAGAGTTGGTATTGCATTGCTTTCTCTGTATTTTTGTTAAGGGCATCTTTAAATAAATAGGATTTCAAATGTAATATACATCAATCGGGGAAAAATTAGCACAATGGAATTCTAGTATCATTTATGGATTACTGTTTTGGTTTTGGAGTTCTGTTAATAATACCTTGCTAGTAGGATGTAGATTAAAGTTATTTGTTTTAAGGTTAATTTACTTGCAATATGTTTTGAAATTTACTCATAATATGTCTAAATTTAGATGGATCATTATTTGCAGTTAGTGATAATATATGTGAATGTGAGCATTGCTAAAGGATATCCGACCACTTCAATAATGAAATCGTACTTTGGGAGAGGCCTTTGTTTTGAAAAATTGTGTTAGTTTGATGAAACGTTAAGCGATTATTTTTAAGGCGTGATTACGAAAGGTAGAAGATGAGGGACGAGATTTAGGAAAACCGACAGCTACACAATCTATCCGGAGTAGTGAATACATCGATGAAAATACTCAAGACGGTTTGCCATCTTTTAATTTTGACAATTAGTAGAGCCTTTTAAGGTAAGTTGTGCTTGTAAAGTAGTTTTATATTTCGGTCAATTGTATATGTTTAAAGTATTTTATTTTGATCATTTTTTTTTTATAGGAACTCACGCCCGCACCACTATAGTTAGCCGGTGCACTTTTAAAATTATTACAGGGTTCCCGCCCTTTCTAGTCAATTCGAAATTCATAACGTAACGTTATTTTTACCCGTAACATGTTATTTAAAATGATGATTTTTGTTCTGTTTCTCCACACAGCTTGTTTTGATTTATTTAGAAAATTAGTATAAATTTACTCCTGTCGTTAAAGCAATCTAACAAACAAAAGGACATAAACTACACAAACATACATGACCACCAGTTTATTGGGAGTTTGATGCTTTTTTTGTGGAAAAAATGTGGGCTTGTGATGTTTACACAATCACGCCACGATTGTCTTTGATCCAGAAAATTGCTTCCAAGCATGACTTAGTAATTAAAATTCCCATGGTTTTCTTCATTTCAAGTCTTTTAGCTTTATTTTGTACGTTAATAGAAGTAGTATCATTTTCAAAAACACAACATTTCGAAATGTTTTAATACATATAAAGCTACATTTTTTTTTCATACTCTTATTGCTAAATGTCGAAGAAAACAGTGTAATTCACAACTTACATAAATATCTAAACTCACGCTTAAGAATGGGACGTAAATCGGTATTTTCGCAAAAGAAATATATTTTAAAAACTAAAACCTAACCGAATGTTTTCAGGGTAAGTATAAAAATAATGAGGTGACTAATCACGCACTCCAATTGAAATTTTTTAGCGTGTGATCTCCGATATAATGTTTCTGCTGTATGATAAGTCTCGTAAAATTTTATAGTATGGTTTGGGTTTACAGTTTACAAAACCACAAATTGACATATTTTACTATTGGCGGGGCTATTGACACTGACTGACGTTTCAAATAATGTTTATTCGTTACTCATTAGTGAACTGCATTTTTTTAAGTTGTAATACAAACAAGGGTTTCTACTTTACGGTCAGGAAGCCTGTAAAATTCCACTTTTAAAAACAAAATCTTGTTTCGTACAAAATTAAAATTTACAGAAAGGAAAAGTAGGAACTGAATAAACATTAAACAACGAATTTTATTGTGTACCAACAAATGCTTACTGTCATTTGATCCCTGTCTACGGTTATTAGGTACTTTCAACACTGGTACCAAAAAGGAATTGCACATGCCAATCATGTACTACTAGCTTGTAAAGTAGCGTTATACAATCTCGTTACCTGTAAAATAGAAGTCATATTATTTGTATCGAAACTCAAAAAAATGCTATTTATTAATGAGTATAATAGATAAAAATTATTAAAGCGTTCGGTCGGTGTCATTGGCTTTGCTTATAACAAAACACATTGATTTGTGGTTTTGTAATCTTTAAACCCCAAACTATACAATAAAATTTTACGATAGACTTGTCATGCAGCATATACATTTTACCGGAGGTTACTCGTTAAGGAATTTGAATTAGAACGCATAGTTATTCGCCTTATTATTTTTATACGTACCCTGAAAACATTCGGTTCAATTTTGGTTTTTAAAAAATAATTTTTTTGCGAAAATACCAATCTATGGCTCATTCTTAAGCATCTGTGTGGTACACGTTGGAGTGTATAAAAACGGGACAGCTCCAGAACGTTTCCCAAAGCGTAAAGCTTAGCAAATGGACTGTAATTATATGTAATTGGAGGTAAGGCGCGAAAAACAGTAACATAGGTCAAACCGTAATTAATGTTTTGCTTACCTTGCAATGTTGTTCACCAATTTACTCCCGCGAAGATAGGCGTTGTTTACCGGTCGACGCAATCTGGTCGGGCAGCAGCACTTATGCACTCGCGTTTATAGTTATTAGGTGTTGAGTCGGTGAAACGATACGAGAGAGTGTCTTGTTGGTGAAGCGAAAAGGCTTTATCGCTCCGCCATATGTGTAGCACAACAACAATGTACGATAAGGCCATCTATACTGTCAATCGCTGACCTCCAACTGTATGAAGTTTTAACAGCATCAGTTAAACCATTTCTATGAATTTATGCTGTGTGTAGATCGAAGAGTTGAGCCTTTTATGCATTGTAACATTGTCGCAGTTCAATGGTTATTTACTATAAAAAAACTATGATTACAAGTATCATATTTCCCACAAAGCATCCCGCTTCTCTGCAATTTGTGTACAAATCTTTCAAAGCTTTAAGCCCTTTGCGTTATTTGGTTATGCTGATCAAAAGACCTTTGCATTTTGCACTGAAAGAATTATAAAGTTATATTTAAGTGTATCTAATCAATTTTAAGTGACGTCCCATAATGCAAGACGGCGGCGGTGGTATGAGCGAATTTCAAACTCGTGCGCCAACAACTTTAATTGCATTTCCGAGTGGCTGAATTCGCCAAAATTTAGATTGCAGCGCTTGCAATATCTCTATTTGTATTAAATGTATAAAGGTAATTTAATGCGGTATCAGCTTTTTGTACTTTCTGTATGATGCTGCCTGAAATTTATTCTACGCTCTTTCTCTAGTCTCAATTGTGTTCAGTAAAATTTTATGCTAAAGTGATGATTGCATGTGTATTAATAATCAGATGAAGGACAGAGATCCGTATATCTTTTACTAAAAGGATTTACTATGGTATTGAATATATACATTTGGTTTTGGAGTATTTGTATATAATTGCCAAGATATACGCTACCCATGCTGAGATTCTTCTTTTTCGCATTGTGGTCACTCCTGTTCTAGATAAATGGTAAATCCTTTAGTTGTAAAGAGTTTTTGTTGATATCTGATTTGAAACGGATCTTTTAATCAATACTAATTTACGGCAAAGCGGTGCTTAGCGTACACGAGTTCTGGGTTTGAGTGCCTATCGGAAGCACATTATCACAAGGTACCATGAAGTGAAAAGATTAACATATGTTTTAGAAAATGTATCTGAGGTTTAATTTAATTCTTTATCTTTATACTTGTTCTGTTTAAAAGTTTATAAATAATTTAACCAATAGTAAGCTTCTTTCTTGGAGTAACATTTCTCTATCCATATTGTATTAATCCTCAGAATACGTCTGCACATATTATATTACCGTTTTTGTTTCCTGCAGTTATGCTGTCATCTGCACCCACTTTTTCAAATTCGTTTACATTGATCGCATCAGTGCTATATATAGACCAACAAATGATAAATAATTAGAAAGGTTACACGTGGCGCCCACTGCCTACATCAACGTGTAGCCTTTCTAATAATTTATCTTTCTAAAAAAATTAATGTGGTTAAAATTTTCCTGCTAAACTAGACACGAACTGTACTCTTATCTCAAGGACTGTAGTGGGTTCTTTGAATTGTTATTCCTACTAGTAAAACCATACACTTGATTTAATCAATTAGTTCAATAAACAATAACACATTGCCACTAATTTTAGTAAGTAAAAAATATATTAGTAATAATTCTGTAACCATTGTTATTTACAACCAAATTTATACAAAAAAATTAGTGTTTTAAAGTTTCTGTGAAAAATATAAAGATATTTTTTGAATTTTTGACCTGTTCTAGTTATCATAGTTTATCTAGTGAATTGGACTATGAGAGTGAGAATGAAGACTTAGGAGTACAGTTGGTGAAAGATGCAATCAGTTGCAATGGCTATCTTGAAATAAAACGTAATATACATTTTCAAAACAATTCTAAAACAAATGAAAACAAACACGGCAAGACTTTCAAAGTTAGACCATTGATAGATAAGATAAATAAGAATTTTCAAAAATGGGGAATTTTTGAACACAATTTATCCATCGATGAAATGATGATAAGATCTAATACTTTAAGTTGTTTACGACTGAATATATTTTCTTTATATGAATAATTTATAGAAGACTTGTGCAAACAATATAGTCATATTTAAAAAGTAAAATGTTACGTTTCGCTCATTGAATGAGCTTTTTCAAACAGATAAAATACACATGTATAACAATCTAAAATAAATATCATCATAGTTAGGTTTTTAGTCAGGGAACTGGTTAGGCGCGTACCTCCAATGTTTCCTATTCTGAGCTAACCTACACATTTCCCTAAAATTTCCACAGGCTACATCTTTCACTATCTGCGTACAATAGTCTAAGCTAGGTCTACCTCTACTTCGCTTATTTCTTATCTCTGCTTGTATTATATCCCGCACCAATCCCCAATGCCTTAGAACGTGTCCTAACCTTCTATTTTTCCTATTCTTTTTTTCACATATATCTTTCGTCCCTTACTATTTCTAGTACCTCCTTGTTCGTATCTGTTTATCTGCGAGGGCTTGCTTAGTTTGTCGTTTTCTAAAAATTTTGGTTTTCTGTGGACGGTCCTACCTGACCTGTGGTTTCAGCGTATGTTCGATTATCTCTCCTTGATTCCGTTTGTCGTTCCTTATATTCTCGTGTAGGTGTTTCCTGTCTATCGTTTCACTCATGGTTAGTCCGCTCCATTTCTCGCATTGGCATGTGACCCAAACTCCTACTACGCCTAAAATCATTGTTGTAATTATTATAATTACCCATATTAAAATTTCCCCATAATTAGAATTGTTTCGTCGATAATTATTTCTTTCAATGTCCACATTTCTTCTTGTCCTCATAAAATTTATGTGTCGACTCCTAGATCTACCTTTTGTCTTATGGTTCGTTCCCATTACATCATATCTCTGTAAATCTTCTAGAAACACCTCCCGGTCTACGATGTTCTGTAGTGCTATATAGTGCTTCATTTCCTCCTTGAAATGTCCTGCCAGATATTTTATTATTTGTTTTTCCCCTAAAGGAGGATCTAATTGTCTTGCTATGCTATATTTATCTATTGCATATAGTTAGTTCTGTTGGTTATCCCCCAAAAGTGCCTTAAAAATTTTGGTTCAAATTGCAAAAACGTTTCTATCTCGTTTTCTATTAAATTATACCACATTTCTGCTCCCCTTTTCAACATCGATTTTACCAAATTTATTAACATTTAACATTTTAATGTTTCTTAAAAATATCTTAGTATTAAGGTTACCGTCCCCGTAAAATTTTGAATATTGTTCTGTCTAAATAATCGGTTGAATTAACCTCATGGGTTCCCTAACATTAAAGTTTTATAAATCCGTTTTTAAACTTCCTATTTCTCTGCTTATTATCCTGAATTCTATCTCACAATTCCCCTCAACGTTTTGTATTTTAGATCCACGAGTCTCCCATATGTCTCCCTTTCGACTGTTTCTTGCCTTGGTTTCACCATTATAACTTCGTCCCTCACACCGTCAATTTCTTCCGTTATCCTCACAATTTTATCTCGCATCTATGCTCTCATTTCTGCAATTGTTTGATTAGTCTCCTTTAAATCTTTACTTAAAATTTTTATTTCCTTACTTAATTTTTCCCCATTCTCATCAATTTTCAAGTCTATGTTTTTCAGCGTCTCTTCATTTTTATCCATTTTGTTACTTAGTGCTAATAAAATAGACATTATTTTTGCTTCATTTGAGGTCTGCTGTTCCTCACTATGGCTCCTTTCGAATGTTCTTTCCGTGACTTCGGTTTGCGTATCCTTGAGTATTATACTTTCCTGGGATCCTACTTCCACCTCTTCATTTCTTAACGCCTCTCTAGCTTCCCGTATTCTTTTGCGAGAGAAAATTGTGAGGATAACGGAAGAAATTGACGGTGTGATGGACGAAGTTATAATGGTGAAACCAAGACAAGAAACAGTCGAAAGGGAAACAAATGGGAGACTCATGGATCTAAAATACAAAACGTTGAGGGGAATTGTAAGATAGAATTCAGGATAATAAACAGGGAAATAGGAAATTTAAAAACGGATTTATAAAACTTTAATGTTAGGGAACCCATGAGGTTAATTCAACCGAATATTTGGACAGAACAATATTCAAAATTTTACGGGACGGTAAGCTTAATCCTAAGATATTATTGAGAAACATTAAAATGTTAAATGTTAATAAATTTGGTAAAATCGATGTTGAAAAGGGGAGCAAAATGTGGTATAATTTAATAGAAAGCGAGATAGAAACGTTTTTGCAATTTGAACAAAAATTTTTAAGGCACTTTTGAGGGATAACCAACAGGATAAAGCGAGAGATGACCTTGATCATGGGCAAATACAATCGAGATATAGGAATCACCCGGGAACTATATGCAATAGATAAATATAGCATAGCAAGACAATTAGATCCTCCTTTAGGGGAAAAACAAATAATAAAATATCTGCCAGGACATTTCGAAGAGGAAATGAAGCGCTATATCGCACTACAGAACATCGTAGACCGAGATGTGTTTCTAGAAGATTTACAGAGATATGATGTAATGAGAACGAATCATAGGACAAAAGGTAGATCTAGGAGTCGACACATAAATTTTATGAGGACAAGAAGAGGTGTGGAGTATGAGGGAAACGATAGACAGGAAACACCTAGACGACAATATAAGGAATGACAAACGGAATCAAGGAGAGATAATCGAATATACGCTGAAACCACAGGTCAGGCAGGACCGTCCACAGGAAACCCCAATTTTTAGATAACGACAAACCAAGCAAGCCCTTACAGATAAACAGATACGAACAAGGAGGTGCTAGAAATAGTAAGGGACAAAAGATATCTGTGAAAAAAAGAATAGGAAAAGTAGAAGGATAGGACATGTTCTAAGGCATTGGGGATTAGTGAGGGATATAATACAAGCAGAGATAAGAAATAAGCGAAGTAGAGGTAGACCTAGCTTAGACTATTGTACGCAGATAGTGAAAGATGTAGCCTGTGGAAATTTTAGGGAAATGTGTAGGTTAGCTCAGAATAGGAAACAATGGAGGTACGCGCCTAGCCAGTTTCCTGACTAAAAACCTAACTATGATGATATTTATTTTAGATTGTTATACATGTGTATTTTATCTGTTTGAAGAAGCTCATTCAATGAGCGAAACGTAACATTTTACTTTTTAAATATGACTATATTGGTTGCACAAGTCTTCTATAAATAATTCATATAAAGAAAAGATATTCAGTCGTAAACAATTTAAAGTGTTATATGTTATCATCATTTCATCGATGGATAAATTGTGTTCAAAAATTCCCCATTTTTGAAAATTCTTATTTATCTTATCTATCAATGGTCTAACTTTGAAAGTCTTGCCGTGTTTGTTTTCATTTGTTTTAGAATTGTTTTGAAAATGTATATTACGTTTTATTTCAAGATAGCCATTGCAATTGATTGCATCTTTCACCAACTGTACTCCTAAGTCTTCATTCTCACTCTTAGTCCTATTCACTAGATAAACTATGATAACTAGGACAGGTCAAAAATTCAAAAAATATCTTTATATTGTTCACACAAACTTTAAAATTTTGTTTATTATTTGTATCTATTGCGTAGCGTTTATTTTCAGTTACAATACACTCAAAAATTTCTTTATAAATAGTTTTTCAAGTATTTACAACGTGGAATAGGCTTCTGTATCTTGATGTACATTTTCAAATTTTTGATCAGCAACTGTTTCTCGCCGGCCAAGTTTTATATGTTGGTGAATTTTTCTGCCAATTAGAACTATGTATGTCATCAACTGATTTCTATAAAAATGTTTACAAGGTGTCTTCAAAAGGCTAATAGATTAAGTTTGCTAATACGAGGTTGATTAAGTAACTCGCATACCTATGCCAGTGAATATAGGACTATAGTTAGCTTTCTAATTTGGTAGCCAACCATTGGTAAATATTAGTTTTGACTTTCCTCGATTGAAAACGGTTGTCAGCAACAGATTCCTAGATCAAAATAACTTTTATAAAGTCAGTCTAATGCGTGTGTGTGATCACTCCTCCTCATTAATTGA
Organism: Platerodrilus igneus; assembly: GCA_036346225.1. NCBI lineage: Eukaryota > Metazoa > Arthropoda > Insecta > Coleoptera > Lycidae > Platerodrilus > Platerodrilus igneus. The sequence continues at coordinate 2,276,236 of JARFIW010001179.1, read as the reverse complement.
AAACAACAGAATTTTAGTGTTTCCGAAATCTCTTAGTTTTGAAATCTTACCATTCGGTTACTTGCGGAAAAAAGTTGACGTCACTCTCTGGTTCTCTGATCCTTAAAACCCCGAATAAGTTACTTCACCAGTTCAAAACTTCAAACACAGAATTCGGTTTTTGCATTAGGATTTTACCCAGTTCTACTTGATCAATCGAGTCCAAATAAAATGATCGATTTTAGGTCTATCTTCGGGCAAAGTTTTGTCCCGATCTGTTACTTAGTTTAGACACTTTAAAGGCTGTTTAATAAAAAACCTGATTTCAAATATTTTTGCGTTTGAAGTATATCGTACGAGTTTATTGATCGAGCATAAAGACTTGATTACAGACTCACTGACTGATTGTGTCACTACACGATTGACTTGAGCAGGAGCGTTTATGAGAGAGAGAGACTTGGAGGACCTAAAGGAGGTAAATACTACCCAGTTGGGTATGCTGCTAGCATTCCTAATATTTTTACAGGTTACAGTGGATTTTTATTTTATTGGACAAATCTAATCTATTATTGTAGTGTCAAGGTTGATCATTATCCGTTTATGCGTTAAAAGCGACAGATCATCGGTATTGTCAATATCATTTTCTTTCGCATAAAAACAATATTAATTTGAGAAATTGCTTCTCGTATGTATTTTGTTTAACTATCAGGCATTTCTACATTTTTGTATGAGCGAGCGAATTTAAGCGATATTTCATAACTTAAGATGGGGCAATGGAATGAGTGAATTCAGAACTCGTGTGCCAACAACTTTAATTGCATTTCCAAGCGACTAAATTCGCCAAAATTTAGATTGCAACGCTTGCAATATCTCTATTTGTGTTGAGAATATAAAGGCAATTGAATGCGGTATCCGATTTTCATTCATTCGATATGATGCCACAATCTTTTCTCCTTTTTGATTCGAGGTTCGGTTGCGTTCAATCAAATTTATACTAGAGCACAATGATTGTACTTGTCGCAATAATAAGATGAGACGCAAATATCGAGTATATTTTCTACTAAAAGGAAATACTGTATCATTCAGTATGCAGAGTTTGGACTTGGAAAAGCATCTGTGTGAAATTGCCACGATTTGTCTTCGAAAAAGCCGCCTGTTATTGTTGCCCGTGCTGATTTGCTTCTTCTTTCGTGACGCGTCAGCGCTAGCGCTTTAGATAAATGGCAAATTCTTTAGTTTTTGAGGTGCCTTCTATAGTGACGTCGTTAATTTAAATAAATTTTCAATAAACACTAATAGTTTGCAGCTGTGCAGTGAAGTGTATCTCAAAATACATGGAATAAAACTAATACTTTATAGTTTAAAATCTTTTAAAATGGACACCCAGTTGATAGCGCACAATGAAGCTTGATAATACAACGTCAATAAAAGACAAATGTGCAAAATGCCGAGCACTGAGCAGATGAATGATCGTATTTAATTGAATTTTGTTTCCAGAAAGTAGAGAGAAGTTAGTACCTCAGTAATGTAATTGGGTCTTAATACTTGAAGGACGTTACAGCTACATTTCACCTAATTAAAATATAGAAAATCCGCCGAGAATCCGTCTTGTAATTTACTTAATCCTCGTCATCTAGATCCATTTATAAATTATAGCCGGTTTCAAAGTTTTAAGTGCCCTTCTTTATCATCTCTACGGTAGTATTTAGAACATCCAACGCGCCCTGTTATTTATCTTTAAGTTGACGTTGAAAAATAGGTACAGAGGTTTCAATTGAATTTGAAAAAGTTTTTTTCTTATATCGTTTAATTATATTCCAGATACAAGTGGCACGTGACTTTTGAAAACACAAAATTTTCAATAACTACTTGAAAGATTTATTTCATTATAAAAGGATTCGCTCTATAATTATATGGCATTTCAAAATAGTTATACGAAATCTTTTTGGTTGCTAAGTGATACCAAATCCTCAGAAGTATATGAGTTTAGAATGCGATTAGGACATATTTTTTGTAATTCTCCAGAATGTTTGAAATAAACGGGTTTTTACGTCCTTCCAACTAAGAAATGAAAACAAAAATGCGCAAAGTTTAGAAAACCTTTATTACTCTCTATTACGGGTGAATGAACCATTAGACTGTTAATTTTGAAATGCCCGGAAGGTACAAAAATCCCGCAACAAATTATTAGTGTACCAGCTAATTACTGTGATGTGAGAGTGGGTTCCTATATAAACAAATTACTAAGTACAGAAAGTAATGAAGAAGTTAAAATTAGCAATCTACGTTACCAAAAACACTTACCCTAAAGAGCTTTTTGATACTGTCTTAATTAATGGTTGCCAAATCGTCTGGTCTATGGGCGATCCTTTTTAAGACAAGTTTTCTAAGTGGATCCTAATTAAGCAGAAGGAATGGAGTGTTTTTATATTCAATCTATATTCTACACAAAGAAAAACACTTTTATATCACTGCTCCACCTAATTCTATTTGAATGCACTTATCATAACATTATTTCTGTAGACAGGTACGCACATAAAATTTTAAAATTATATAAATCAATTAACTTTCAATTTGTCATAGCATTAATTATGCAACTATAATTATTCGGTCATGTCCTCAATCTTTTCAAATTAAATTTTAATGTCCAGGTTCTCTATATCTAATAAAATAAACATTGTAACCCACAATGATGATGGACATTTTATAATTCCATCAAGGTCTATCCTAGAAGCTTCATGCATAAATGCCACCAACAAAAACAAAAAATATATATAATCTATTTAATAAATTTACAGCTGAATGCTAATCTGAATAAAGATTTCCATGGAGCTAGGATTGAGTTCACTTTGCAACTGGTAGTTTATTTCCAACTTATGTTGGTTTGAAACCAATCTGTTCAAATTTTTACCTCTGTTGTCGGGTTGCTGTCGATGTGGTTCATGGATATCACCATGGTTAACTCCCGTTGGTTAGTCTCATAACCCAAGGCGTTTCCTCGAGTACCTTATCAGCGATCATCCTTACATGTGTTCTCGTCGCCTGTTTACGATTAATTAATTTTTTGTTCCGTCCACTATCTAACTCTTGTTCTTATCACACTTGCTATTGCTTTGAGGGATATCTCATTGTATTGCGGTCCTTCATATTGAGTTTACATTAGATTACGTGAAAAATGCCTGATTATTGTTATCTTATATATTGCATAGTTGTAATTGGTTACATTCATACATTTTACATTGTATATTTTTATTGTCTGGTAAGATCGTTTGTAATATTACATTTGTGAATCCCTCTTAGCTTATCGGCTGTATCTAAGTTACTTAATTGTATTGTGGCAATATTAACCTTATTTGGAGTTACCATGTAACTCTAATTGGACTTGTTTTTCTGTAACTTTAATTTTACTTATTTTTACCGAAAAGCGTAAAAAGCTTTCCTATCTATGGGACAATTATTGTGCCTTTGTTATTTAGTCATTCATTATCCTAAAAGCTTTTTTAAAATAACATTGCTACGGTATAAAAATTTATCGTAGCGTACTTGCATCTTTATATTAGAATTCGTAATGCGTAATGCGTAATACTGAAATATGTTTTCTTTTTTGTGTTTTTTTAGTAATAAGTCACTGATCTGAGTTTTGTTCAACAATATATTATAATAGAAATAACTTTCTGCTTTTGTGGTTTAAGTTGTTGCCCGAATTCCACTTATAGAACTAGAAAAAAATTAAAATGTTACACTTAATTAATACTACTATTTGTGAAATCTTAATATACAGGGTACATCTGTTTAAATTTAAATGTTTTCTTTTCCTATCTGGTATATATCTGAACTAATGCGAATGTGTTTTATTTATGCTATCTAAAAAAGTTTTGCACCGTACAGATGCCGATGCATCTAGATCAAGTTTGAATAAGTTATTTTATGATTTGGAATCAAGTATTATTCGATTCTCTTCTACCAGCTTTAATCTTCTGGTTAAGGTCTTGAGTTCTTACCAACCTTTTCTCTTCTATACCAACTTTTTGTTTCACAGAAATTCACGAATAGTCGTTCTGTTTATAAAGAAACTTGCGGATAATGTGTTTAACGATCAACTAAGAGTTGTAATTTAAATTGCGCGCAGAGTCATGCTCGACGTTTGAAATATTGGCTCAAACAATATCTTTTTTTGAAACGTATGGAGTAAAATTTAGCGTACAGAAGTAAATTGAAATATGAACGACTTAAATGGGAAGAAGAATTATGGAGTTAATAACCGTAATAATGGAAACATAAACGAAGGAATTGAAAATTAATTTTTCGATGCAGTTATTAGGTACAATATGGTGATAGAAATTTGATCAACGACTTGGCTTAATGAATTATGAATCTTGCATAATTTAATGGGTAGATCTTTAGATAGACATTTTACGTACTATAATTAATTTAAGTAGGTTAAATTTGCTACGTACCTAGACATAGCCGGAAGAAAAGTAAATACCAGGCTAACTACCAACCGCGGAGAGTGGGGGGGATTCGCCTACATACCAAAAAGAAACAAGAAAACACATCGCCCACGATTATCTATTAACAAATAAAAATAAATAAAGGTTTCTGTACAAACAAGCAAAAGCAATAAATTAGGCATTACTATTTCAAGTAAACAATTAGATGATATGAACAATTTAGTACTTTAGATACGAACTGCGCATCTCGTATTTTACACAAAATAAAATTAACCAGTAGTAAATAAACATGTGAGAGCTTTTGTCAAGCGTTTCTAAAATTGCACCGAATACTTTTGTAAAATAAACTAATCAGTAGGAAAGAATTAACGTGTGAGAGCTTTTGTCAAACATTTTTTTTAAATTGTACATAAAACCGTTTGTAAAATAAACCAATCAGTAGAAAAGAATAAGCGTGTGTGTCTGTCAAACATTTTTAACAATGGTACATCACACCTGTAGAGCGATAACATCGATTCGCAGAAACAAACAATAGTTCCACAGTGTCACGTTTCTTATCACGTAAATACACCAAACGCTGATACGGAATATGCCTTTGATATAGACAAAAGAAAACAAGTTGTATATCTGTATGTGTCTGGATACTTAGCTTGCAACCGTCGGGGGTGAGTCAGCACAACACCGCCAGGGTAGTCAGGATCAATTCGCCTTGCCACCTTAACTGCAGCAGCGGTCTACAGATAAAAGCAATTGGTCTTCGTCAACGAACTGTTAGGCCTACATAAAGAAAGAACCCATTTGACCTCCAGCTAAGAGCTAAAAAGAAAACCTGATTAGAATCGGTAAACGCGGGAAAATTCACCAATACACGCAAGATACCTCCTACTTGTCGAACAAGAAACGTGCATTGCTTTCGAAGTACTGTGACGAAAAATGTAGAAAATATTTCAACGCACAAGCTGCAGAATCAAATTCAAAATGGGTTCAAATAACACAATTTCGAACTGCAATCCTCGCATTATCGAAAGCGCGATTAGAAAACTGGAAAACACGCTATCAAATAATAGTAAAATCTATTATTTCGACAAGTCCTTAAATGGAAAACACAAGAGAAAGCAATTATACGTTATCGAAATGTTTAACAAATTACCTGATACTTAAAACAAGATACTGACTATTTAATTTATCGAATAAATTTTCGTTTAAAAGCAAAGTGGATTTGAGTTAAAATTATGTTAAGCGGGCTTTTACTGAACAGGTACACTATATAGGGTATTGTGACAACCAGGGAAAAAAGGGTATTTAATTTAGGTAGAAAAATAAACGTAACAAATTATATAAGGGTTTGATGTATAAATATTTTTCTGAAAATGGATATCATAAGCCTGTTTTGAGGACGAATTCGATAACTTCGACCAATATCAAAGATTACAAAGGGGTATTTTTCTTTTCTTTTTTGGAGATAAGAGAGGTTATTGCAATTATCCATCTTATTTTTAATAATTTGTACATACTGTGACTTAGATAAGAAAAGGTCTGGGAGAGACTTTATGCAGGAAAAAGATAGAAACCTTTGAAATGTTGTGCTACGGACGTATGATGAAGATATCATGGACGGACAAAGTTAAGAACAACAAGATACTAGAAATGGTAGGGGAAGAAAGAAATTTGTGGAAAACAGCAAGAAATAGGAGAGATTGGAGGATAGGTCAATACTAAGACTTGAGGGAATAGTGCGGAATATATTGGAAGCAGAGATAGGAAAAAAGAGAAATAGAGGTAGCCCTAGGTTGGACTATTGCACACAGTTAGTGAAGGATGTAGGCTGTGGGAATTTCAGGGAAATGTGTAGGCCAGCTCCGAATAAAAATCAATGGAGATACGCGTCCAACTAGTCTCAAGATGGAAAAACTAATAAAAAAAATATCTGTACTTAAACATGATGATTTTTATAAGCAACTATAGGTAATGGTCGTGCAATATTCTCGTATAATGTTAATTGTGCGAAAGAAGTTACTGGAAAACTATTAATATGGCAAGTATTTGGAGATCTTGGTTGGCACAGGCTGTTAACTTTCTTTACATACCTTACATGTGAGTTTCCAATGCTCCACCCGAAGGTACTGCATTGGCCGGGAAGCGAGTTTTGTTTTACCTTTTTTTTACCCTTGCTGTTCGAAGCAAGATAGGAATCTTTAACGTGCGTGACAACACTCACACACGGGACTTCCAATTTACCTCTCATCCAAACGAGCGTGTATTTTTGTGAAAAATGCTCGCCTAACATTTTTCAAGCGGACCGTCTCGGGATTCGAACCAGGGACCTTGGGCGTAGTAGTCACACACACACACACCACTACGCCACGGAGCCGCCCTCCTTAACATACCACTGAATCTCGGTGAAATAGGGCATATAATTAGAAAACAATAGAAGGGGGACCGAGCTGTATGTAGGCTGTTGTGGGAATTTTAGGGAACTGTGTATGCTAGCTCAGAATATATATATATATATATATATATATATATATATATATTGTTATATATACTGTGATCCTACCTTATTAGTGATAGGCGTAATATATCTATCTGTCACTCCTTGTCTTATTTTAGAGCCTTGTTGAGTTATGCCACACAATTTATCTTTAAATATTTTACACGGCTGCTGCACTTAAATATTTTACAGGGCCGTTAAACACGTGGCGGAATCTACCTAGGGTGGGTCCGTCCTAAGCAAACACCTCTCAACTAGACACCCAAACAAATATTCAAGGATTTTTCAAATAATTTTAAAAGCCAAAAGTATTCCCAAACACTAGTTCCACTTTTATAAATTTGATTAAAGCACTGCGTAGATATTAAATACTAATACCTGGAATCCAGATACAAGCGCCGCCTTCCAGCCGTCCTGAAGCCAAGTGACCAACTGCAGGCACCTCCTGTAAATAATAAGTAACTCGAGCAACTGGTAATCTCCAGACTATAAAACTACTAATATTTCTACAAATTTTATGTTATACAAATACTCAGATAACTCCAATTCCACTATGCTTTCGTCTTCAAACAATAACGGTACAGACCAGCACTCCCTCTTTTAATTAACTTTTATTCGCCGTAAAACTGCTACTATTTGCTATCTCCAGGTACAACTTGACTTTCAAAACTTTCTCGTAACTTTTAAATGTAATAAAACTCATAACAGTACAAAAACACGTCTATTTTTCAGTAATATCAATTTGAAGTCCTTTATAAATAAAATCCGTCTTCTTTTGTTTCCGTTGCCATAGCAACTATCTCTACGCACACTATGTAATTTATAATTATTAATAATTGATTAATAATACAGTTGTTTTCTCTAGATACATTCATTTTCTAGATGGTTTGTAATCCAGTGTTTTATGTATATTGAACTTTTTACAATATTGAAAATAGCTAACAAACTTTGATGGTTCAGCTTTTAAATTGTACGCAACAGACATTTATGTCTTATTCGGTAAACGTCCTGTCATTACATAACCAATCTTTAATTGTTAAAACATATTCAAACTGAAATTGATTTACAAATTTTACGGGAGTATCACTTAACTCCTTAAAATTTTAAAAGCGTGCAGTATACCAAGCAATTTTGATATTTGTTTTTTTTTTTTTTACATTCAAATGGTTCTGAAAACGCTAACTCCAAATTAAATTTCATATACGTGCAACCATAACAATTAAAATACGTATACAATGCAAACTTATAACTAGCTTAGCCTGGTCTATGGCCGGTATATGTTGTTGAATGCAATGCAGTTTCAAAAGCTTTATAAATTTATAAACGTGGAATAGTTGTTGTTAATTTATAAACCAAAAATACCTGAAAGAAAATACTCAAACAAAACCAAATATACCCCCATTCTAGCAAAGTCGTTTCGAAGCCCTATTTAAACATTTTATAAGCCCACCCCCTTCTTGACAGTATATAAGGCCCCACTGATTTTAAATAAAATGAAAATTTGCTTCCTGGATATAAGTAATTCTTTTAATGGTTGAGAAATTTTAAATTTTAGTTAAAATCACTATAGTTTTTTTCTTTATGTATGAGGATTAAGTGTTAGTTTCTGTATATTCTGTATAGTTTTAAGCTCGTTAGTATTATTTACAGTGTTAATTCTATTCTTGCGATACTTTACTTTCCACATGGAAATATGGATACAAATTTTCTATATGAAAACGTCCCCGACATTCACCCCTGTCGTTCTCCAATTCGTAAGTATTCCCTTCTGCAAAAATTCTTCTCACTCGATAAGGACCTTCGTATGGAAATAACAACTTGGCACAAATATTTCTTTTCCAATTTGACATTCTCAATCTTTTAACAATAACAAGATCCCCAACTGAAAAAACCACTTGCTTCTTGATTTTCTTGTTACGTTTCTCCAACTCCCTTCTTTGTATCGTTTCGACTTGTTGTCTGGCTTTATGCAACAACTCCGTTATATCCTCCACTTTTTGCTCCACGGTCTTGCTGGAATCACCTTCTCCATCAATGTCACAAGACACATTCCTGTCACTGAACTTGGTACAAAATTAATATATTCTTCTATTTGCGGTAAATACCTTACCCACCGATCATGTTGTTCCTGCGTTATTAGGCGGCTCCGTGGCGTAGTGGTATGTGTGTGACTACTACGCCCAAGGTCCCGGGTTCGAATCCCGACACGGTCCGCTTGAAAAATGTTAGGCGAGCATTTTTCGCAAAAATACACCCTCGTTCGGATGAGAGGTAAAATGGAGGTCCCGTGTGTGAGTGTTGTCACGCACGTTAAAGATCCCTACCTTGCTTGGAACAGCAAGGATTCGGCAAAATTCAAAATTTTCCAGGTAAAAAAAAAACTCGCTTCCTGGCCAATGTAGTACCTTCGGGTGGAGCATTGGAAAATCACATATAATGTTCCTGCGTTATTAACCTCAAAAACTTTATTACTTCTCGAATATATCTTTCACACGGATTTCCTTGAGGATGTCTGATACTACAGAATGTCATCTTTATTCCATCCTTCCTTAATTTACTTTCAACCCTTCGATTACGAAAATACGTTGCATTGTCCAACAATACCCTATTCATCTTACCTATTCGTTCTACAAACTTTCTTACAGAACTCACTACATGCCTAGAATTACATCTCCTCGCTGGATAAAGCTGCACAAACTTTGTAAAATATCAACTACAACTAAAATATGCTGATATCCGTTCCTACTCGGTATCAAATTACTCAAGTAATCCATTGCCACAATATCTAATGGACCTTCCGCTCTTATACATCTAACTTGATTCTGCAACACCACATTCTTATCCTTTCCTAACAAACACGTCTCACACAGATTTATGCAATTTTTCACCAATTTTCTATCGTTTCGTGCATAGAAAGCTTCCTAAATATCAAGAACGTCTTACGAATCCTATATGACCAAACGTAGTATGAATTTCCTGGATCAGCTCAACGGCTACCTGTGTCGTTAACACTAATAATTCATCATCCCATAACCTTTTCACCAAAACTCCTCGACCATATAAAACCTCTGTCTTGTTCTAAATTCTCTCTGAATAATTTTTCTCTGATCACCCTTATTTCTTCGTGTGCTTGCATCCGATGAAATCTGGCATTCGACCATCTTCCCAGATCTTCAAACACTTGCAATGCAATCAAAAATCCATTCCTACTATCCGTTAGCAACCCTTCATCCTTCCTACTAAAGAAATCAGCCGTAACATTTTCTTTACCAGGTTTATGTCTAATCTCAAAATCATATTCCTGCATGTCTATTAAACACCTCATATAACATTTCCTTCATATCCACCCCTATTAATCCTATCTGTTCCTCATCAAATACCTTCTCAAATATATTACATAACCGTAACTCATCAATTCCATCATAAATTCTATTCTTAGTCTTTCCTGATCCTATACTATCTGTATTTATCTCATCCCTAGTATCCCGATTATCTTTAGGCACCACCCATTTCTTTTCTAAATTTAATACCTTTACCATTCGTGCTTTACCATCTATAACCAGTCCAAATTCCTCAATTACATCTATCCCTACAATAAAATCTAAATATAATCCTCTTGCTATCCAAAACTCTACTTCACCTAGTCTGGTACTTCCTAATACAATCGATACTCGTACAACTTTGTCTATCGTAGTTAACTTCCTCTTAATCGCAGACCATAAATTAATACTCTTAACCCTACAAATTTTCCTTTGAATAATTCTGCATGTTTCAAAACTATTTCCTCTCTCACCAGCGATAACTGCGACCCTGTATCTATCAATGCCGTGTAAACAGAATCCCTAAACTAATATGAATAAATGGTAACTCCGCCTTCTTTCAAACTTATTATCTAACAACTTATCTACTAAACTAACACTATGCTGTGTCCCTAAATCTGATTTTCCTAACACTAATAAATCGACGTTTTTTTTTGTACCGTGGGTTCATCGTGGACCTCCACTTTCTCTATCCTATCTCTTGTTGTTACGTGTTGGATCGTCAAGTTTCTATCTGTCTCCCGTTCTCGGTCTCTAATCCCTGTCGGTATTTCCCCCTGATCCGTTGATCTCTGCTCCCTTTCTCTCTGCCATCTCTGCCCAAAACCCGTCCTTTGCTGTCCAAAACCTCTGTCATTCCTATCCGTCCTGTTCCAGTCATTGTTCCCCCTATAATTATCGTCTCTATTAAAACGTTGTTCCCAATTATTATTCGTTCTCCTTTGATTTCCCTGATATTGCTTTCTGTAGTTGTCCTGTCCATTCTCCCTATAATTGTATCCTTGCACCCCAGTCCTCTGGTAGTCTGTGCTATTCCTATTCCTCTCCCAATTCCTATTATCACTATTTTCCCTGTTATTCGTTTCAAACGTCCTAGCTACGTCATAATTTCGCATCATTTCCAAAAAATCTCTTAAAGTCCGAACGTTTTGTATCGCTACGGCCCTAGTTATTTCCGCCTCCATATGCCTTGACAACAATAATATAATTTCATCTTCTCTTAATTTAGGAATCAGGTGCTGCGCCTGGTTATACTTTTCAATCACATAATTTTCTCTCGATCCCTGGTATGACCTATAGTTCCCAGTGTTTAAATCCGTTCGAATATTAGCCTGATGCGTGTTTCCCCAATATTGTTCTATGAATAGCCTTCGAAATTCCTCGTACGAACTATATTGCCTCCTCACGATACAGTGCCATTTCTCTGCACAACCCCCAATGTCACGCTCACCATCTGCATCTTCACCCTCTCAGGCTCACTCTCTACCATCTCGTCCAACTTGCTAAGATAGACCATCGGCTGCTCATTCTTTCTGCCTTCAAACCTCGGCAAGGTCTCTTTCCTAGCCTATACTTGTATCCTGCATCACAAACAACTCTTCCCTTTCCAATTCAACCAACTGTTCTCTCATCTGTCTAACATTCCTTCAAGACCAGACAATCCATTTACCGTATTCCCCAGAACCGTCGTATCCCTTCTCAGCTTCTCTGCCACCTCCTGACTCGCCCGCAATTTGCCTATAATTTCGTTTTTAGAGTTAATATCGTCCTCCGTCTGAATCCGAACTATTTCACCTAAATTCTGCAATTTTTCTGTCTGTCTAACTTCGACCATGTACAGCTCTTCCCTTAATTCATTTAAACCTGTTGTTACCTTCCTTCTACAACCTGGACTCTATCCTCTACGTCCTTCAGAACTTCATCCTTAAATGAACACAAACTGCTCTGTATTGATACATTAATTCCTTCAATTTTCATTTCCATCATATCAAATTTTTCCTTAACTTCCGCTTGTGAATTTCTAACCTCGGCCAACAATGATCCTTTCAATTCTTCATGCGACTTAGTTAACGACCCTTTTAATTCCAACAAAACCATCATCACATCTTGGATCTGCATATTCTCTTTTCCCTTATCAATTTCATTTTCTCCCGATGTATCCCTGAATTCACAATAATCACCTCCGGCTCCACATATCCTCCAGCTTCATCCCTAGCATCCCCTGCTGCTACAGTCTTAACCACCGGTTGCCCTCTCACACCAGTCTCAACTCCATAAACTTTCCTGACCTCGTGATTCTCTCCTCATCAGACATGTCCCTTTAATTTTCAAAATAAACTTCAATGATGTGCCCCACTAAGCTACACAACCACTGCAAATCTGAATCAGCCCTATCGAGCCCCACCTTTAGGCGAACAAATATTTTGTTGCGAAGTTATTTACCTATTCGAGCCCCACCTAATGTTTTACCGCCGCTAAAATTGACCAAAGTGTGAATATCAAATTACGTCTTAGCCTACTACAATAAATTCAAAACCTCCAACAACTGTCAAATAAATATATATGAAACGTCAATCAAATATTAATTTTCACTTTTAAATAGAATATATGCAACGTACAACTAACAAATCTACTCTGCCTCACGTTGTTAGCGCCATCTGTTATATATACTGTGATCCTACCTTATTAGTGATAGGCGTAATATATCTATCTGTCACTCCTTGTCTTATTTTAGAGCCTTGTTGAGTTATGCCACACAATTTATCTTTAAATATTTTACACGGCTGCTGCACTTAAATATTTTACAGGGCCGTTAAACACGTGGCGGAATCTACCTAGGGTGGGTCCGTCCTAAGCAAACACCTCTCAACTAGACACCCAAACAAATATTCAAGGATTTTCAAATAATTTTAAAAGCCAAAAGTATTCCCAAACACTAGTTCCACTTTTATAAATTTGATTAAAGCACTGCGTAGATATTAAATACTAATACCTGGAATCCAGATACAAGCGCCGCCTTCCAGCCGTCCTGAAGCCAAGTGACCAACTGCAGGCACCTCCTGTAAATAATAAGTAACTCGAGCAACTGGTAATCTCCAGACTATAAAACTACTAATATTTCTACAAATTTTATGTTATACAAATACTCAGATAACTCCAATTCCACTATGCTTTCGTCTTCAAACAATAACGGTACAGACCAGCACTCCTCTTTTAATTAACTTTTATTCGCCGTAAAACTGCTACTATTTGCTATCTCCAGGTACAACTTGACTTTCAAAACTTTCTCGTAACTTTTAAATGTAATAAAACTCATAACAGTACAAAACACGTCTATTTTTAGTAATATAAATTTGAAGTCCCTTATAAATAAAATCCGTCTTCTTTTGTTTCCGTTGCCATAACAACTATCTCTACGCACACTATGTAATTTATAATTATTAATAATTGATTAATAATACAGTTGTTTTCTCTAGATACATTCATTTTCTAGATGGTTTGTAATCCAGTGATTTATGTATATTGAACTTTTACAATATTGAAAATAGCTAACAAACTTTGATGGTTCAGCTTTTAAATTGTACGCAACAGACATTTATGTCTTATTCGGTAAACGTCCTGTCATTACATAACCAATCTTTAATTGTTAAAACATATTCAAACTGAAATTGATTTACAAATTTTACGGGAGTATCACTTAACTCCTTAAAATTTTAAAAGCGTGCAGTATACCAAGCAATTTTGATATTTGTTTTACATTCAAATGGTTCTGAAAACGCTAACTCCAAATTAAATTTCATATACGTGCAACCATAACAATTAAAATACGTATACAATGCAAACTTATAACTAGCTTAGCCTGGTCTATGGCCGGTATATGTTGTTGAATGCAATGCAGTTTCAAAAGCTTTATAAATTTATAAACGTGGAATAGTTGTTGTTAATTTATAAACCAAAAATACCTGAAAGAAAATACTCAAACAAAACCAAATATACCCCCATTCTAGCAAAGTCGTTTCGAAGCCCTATTTAAACATTTTATAAGCCCACCCCCTTCTTGACAGTATAATATATATATATGCTGTGAAATAAGTGAGAACAGTCCCACTCCCAACATATCCCAGACTAAGCTTCAGGTAGAGCACGAGTTCAGAAATTACTCTCAGGGTCGCAATGTATCGTTACAAATTATAGGCTTTCACTTCTCTTTTATTTCTCTTCAAATTAATAAGTTTATAACAACAACAATAATATCACAACAATAAATCAGATTAACGAGATTAATTACACACACACTTTTGGAGCATTAACCCCTTTTACTTAAAAGCACGATACTAGGTGAATGCATTCCTCCGGTACCTTACAAATAACAATTACTATCTATAGAAGTCTACTAATCTGAAGCCAGTTAAATTTTACTATAAACATTTATCAATACTTGTTGAATATTCTAGTAGCACATACCTTTTGATAGCAACATACACTTAATACCTATGCCTTCAGTTCCGCCTCTACATGCAATGAATATTTGGATGGTAATCCCATCAGCGAGCCTACAACAAAAGAATGTTGTGTCCATTCAGGACGCCTTCATAGAGTTAGCTCCTAGAATTCGGTGCTAATTTCATCTACTTCTATACACCTGATGTTATGATGTGGTATTTCAAATTTCAATAAACAGCTCTACAATACTGCATCGTGCACATGTGGTTGACCTTCCAATAATTAATGCTATGCACTACAATCTGTATCCTGCATTACTCATATCTTCATACATCAAAATTCCAATATTAGATTAACCAATTTCCTACTAATAAAATTTTCACAGACCAAGATTATTTTCCAGGTCCCCGAACTGAAGCCCTATTGAATTAATTTCAACTATTTGTACAAAAGCACATTATTGCTACTCACCACATGGGCAATTGATAATCACGATCCACTTGTGTACTTTAACAACGTATATTGTATCAAATATCTTTTAATTATTTATTCTTTGTATCAATACTTCAATTTAATATATTCATCAAATGTGGATGACTTTTTATTATCACAAAAATTTTGGATAATGTTTTAAAATTATTGTAATATGTCTTTGCGTAACAATTTTCCAGTAACCGTCCCCAGAAAATGCAAAATTACCAGAAATCGTCATCCAACTGTCGCGATTGCGCAGTCCATGACATTTTCTAATTCTACTACCAATGAAGCCAATCGTGAGCAGGATATCTGCCAGCTCCTAGATCACGTATAAACGCCACTCCCTTAATTATATATATATATATATATATATATATATATATATAATAGTGGAGGTACGCGTCCAACCAGTCTCAAGATGGAAAACCTAATGACGAAAAAATAAGTGCACATAAATCTGATGATTATTATCAACCACTACAGGTACTGTTTGTGAAATATTTTCAACTAATGTTGATTGTGCGAAAGGATATATTGGAAAAACTATTACTTCGGCAAATGTTCAAGTGCTGGGGGAACTTCGCAGCCCCAGGCTGTCCCCCCTCCCCCTTCACATACCATTGAATATCGGGGAAATAGGGTATATAATTGTAAAACAATAAAAGGGGACCGAACTGCATCTAACAAGAAAGAACAGCGACTATATTCAAATACAACAAACATAGAAACAAGAAAGAAAATTGTTGAAAACCTATGTGTGTAGCACAGCACAGAAAAGCAGACAGAAAGAGCTATAAATCTTCTGGAGTGTTGTGCTTCAGATGTACGAGGATGACAGGATGGACAGACAAAGTTAATAACAAATAGGTTATAGAAATAGTAGGGGAATATAGATATCTGTGGAAAACAAAAAAAATAGAAAGGCAGGATACGCTCTATTCATTTTGGGGAATAGTACGGGATATATTACAAGCAGGTATAGAAAGAAAGAGGTAGACGTAGATCGGACCATCGGACGTAGATAATGTTAGATGCAGACTATAGAAATTTCAGGGAAATGTGCAGGTTAGTTCAGAATAGGAAACAATGAGGGCACGCGTCTAACCAGTTCCAGGACTGAAGACCTATTGATGATAATGAGTTTTTTTGTAAAAATACAAGACAACATGTGGATTTTTTAGTTATTTACGTATATAATATACATATCTAGACACAGTAATTATAAATCTTTTGTTAGAGTTATAGCAGTTATTGAATATTCTAACATATCAAATGGATTTATGGTGGAAATACAATTGCTAAGTAACTACAAGTGAGACCAGTAACAAAACATGTCAATCTATTAACGAGCTTACAGGCTTTAATATCCTATACACATATTCTATAGTAATTATTTTATAAATCTTGGTCCATGTTTATTTTCAATATTTATACAAACTATCGTTTCGGAACGTGTTGTAAGTATGCATATGGAGTTGGTGATGTCGTTTAGGTTGTCACCTTTAAAATCGCTCACGCCGCTCTGAAGCACCCGGTTAGAAAGCTGTCAGTTGGCTACTTTGTGGATATCTCTTAAAATACGTTGTACTATTGGTAGACGGTATAAGCCATTTCTACCTAATTATAATACATTTTAGTACAGTATAGCTTATAAGTTAATATGCAGATATCCGTTTATAGATAACAAATCTATTAAATTATAATGATTTTGTTGTCTTGAAACACGATCTGGTTGAAGTGGTCCACACTGTGTATATAGTGTAAAATTCGTTCTTTGTTAAGTATTATTCTAGAGTCCACTACAAAACTGCATCATTAGTTCCTATCGAAGTTAATTGCATACTGAACAAGTGGCTTTAACAAAAAATATTTGTATAATTAAACTAACTACAAATAATCATGCTTGCCCTTTCAATGTATGGTTAAATTAAAAAAGAAACTAAGTGAATTTGCAAAAAATTTATTATTCACGATCATTTGACAAGCATTTGTAATAAGTAATTCTTTCATGAACTTATTTAAACCTTTATAAAAATCGTACACAAATTTGAATAAAACACTTTTTCAAAAATAAGGAAAATACAATAACAGTTTCCGACGTAAGGAAAAAGCGTGAAATTCTTTGTAATATGTGTATTGTAAAACGCAAAATATGCCTGCACATAATGTATTTTCACAGGTGATATTCCCTTGGCTTCGATATTGTTCTCTAAATAAACATCATTAAAAGGAATATCTTTCCAGCTCTTAACAACGAGGAACAATCTATCAAGTGATGCATAAATAAGTACCCTATAATCTTACTCTAGCACACGTTGTATAGCTTAGAATATTATCATCCCTCTATTATACACACTCCTTTAATGCCTATTTACATTTCGTTTTTTACCCATTCGAATCATCCGAATAATTGGCATCATAAGATATTCTGGTTGTACTCGAATATGTCGCAACGTATAACCCTAACAGCCGTAAAAAATATATAAACGTCTGTAAAACTACCGGGTCGTATAATTTATGTAAGGGTAAGTTGGGGTTATAGGCTGGGCTGTAAAGAGAAAGCGGTTTATCACCAAGATGCATTGCAAATGTTCACGCAACCTGGAAGTAACTTGATAGTTAGAAAATGAAGGTTTGTTTAAAGTAGTGGCGGGAATGCGCTTACATAATTTATTTTCTTTAACAATTAAGGGAGAAAATTTAATTAGAGTTAAATAATGTTCATCTTTATTGTCGAGTTATTTATATCTGTGGTGACTGAATATTACAAATTTTAAATCTATTCTAAAATAGTCTCGATATATAGTAGGAAAAATTCAAATTAAATAACTGAATAGCATGACTCGATATTTGAAGGAATAAATGGAACAAGTTATTTATTGTCTTTATTAAAACATGACATCTTAGAAAAATCTTTATTTGACACCTAGAAGACAGTTTATAATCAAACAAGTACATGGCGCTTTTTTTGGCAATCCTTAAGAAGCGTTGGTAATTGTAGATTCGATATGAGTTGCATTCTAAGAGGTTGATTTATTTGGCAGCAGAAAAAGCGAGTACTAAAATTACGGAATATAAACATTTGGTTTCTAACTTTTAACACAATTCTATACAAAAATATCCCAAAAGATTAGAAATGCAAACAAATGTGGTTTCTTTTCTACGTTTGGTTTTCTCTGGTCGCAGCATCATCAAATCTTAAGGAATTGACCAAAAACTTGAATCATTCATTCTTTTCTCATTGTTACTGTCTATGTACCTATCTGTTAAATAAGTTGTTCGAACAATCTATCAACTGAAAAGCGGGTTCCTCTTAAAAATGCAGATAATAATAATAAAGAAGTACTGCGTTTATTTCAATCGCTATGTCAGAAACAGTCGCGTCTTTGATAATACTTTTTCTCGTAGTAACACAATTTTTTGTCAGTACGTATAAAATACCTTATCCAAACACTTTTGCGAAAACATATCATATGTTTTTATTGACATTTTTGGTCTATTTATAACTGCTGATGTAGTATCTTCGGGTGGGGTACTGGGGACGTGGCCGCAAGTATAGTTGCCCTTATTCAAATAATGGATAGATTAGTCAAATATACACGTTTCATACCCGAGTTTTACTACCCGTAGCAACTGTAGGAGATATGCAGCAAATATATCTATTCTTACCTCTAGATTATTATATACGTTGCACAAAGGTAAAGGTACGTAACTATCGCGTGCCCACATACAGGACGTACTAGCTTTCACAGAAATTACAAACGAAATATATAATTCACTTTCCCTATTGACAATGTAAATTAATCGCAACTCCGCTTACTTTTCAATTATCCCATATTAGCATGCTAGATAACCAATATTTACTCTTCTTTCTTAACAATCCAATTTAAATTCATAATTAAATTTGGTAAGTTTTACATACACCCTTTTTCAATATTTCAAATAACCCTAATAATTGTCAAGTACATGTATCTTTTCCGATACGTTATATAACCATAAATAACCCCGATGTTCACTCACACACCACCAAATAATTCCAAAAGTTTATCAGATAACAGAAAATTCAAATAAGTTACCTGGAAAATGCTTCAAGCCTCCATCCCTCCAACGGTGCTCACTAGAACCCCTTGTCTTTGTGACTATGCGCTCTGATACTCCACTTATTCGTAGATGATAACCCCACTATGCACCAAGCGCCTTGCTTCCAATTTACCATTCCATGACAGCATACAAACTCACGTATATTATACTTCTATTTATTAATTTACTAGCTTGGTATGGTATTAGTTGGACCTCAGTTAATTTAATTCACTCGACACTACTCACGTTAATAACTATAAGGCCTCAACTACCAAGTTAGAAGTGCTAGTACCACATTTAATGTATTATGAATAATTTTTAATACTCACAAGAACTCTACTATAACGTCGGTCTATCGTTGTAAATAGTTAAAAGCGATGAGAATATACAGAGAGAGATCCCAATTCTCTCAGAGTATTTATGTCTTTAAAATGCCACCCCTAGGCCACACTTCACGCGAAAAACTTATTTTAAAATAACATTTCTGCAAATTTTGATATAACTGACTTAAAGCTTCCAGAAATTCATCTCGTGGACGCGCCGCATGATCCGAAAATCGCTTCCATCTGTCGCATGTTCGTCCGTTTGTAAAACTATCCGTTTCAACCAATGATTCTGTTCTGTGTCGTCATGAAACTCCGCCTGTAATATTTTTATCTCTGTTTTATGCATATTTGATGTCGCGTTCCAAACCCCACTTGAGTTATAGAAAATCGATATTGCTGACAGCGTCTCATCACTCCACGTGGATTAAGTACGTGCGTTTTGAAAACCAATGCTTTTATATCCGTCTTTATCTGTAGCATATCACCGATCGTGCATCTCCTCCGCTCTTCAAGAAACTTTGTTAGCTTGTTATTCGAAGCGACTAACGGTTGAAAACTATTTTCTATGAAGCTCGCTTTATTATGCTGATAATTTCGAAGAAGGTAACCTTTTAAACATGCAGGTGTTCTTAATTATAGACCGTTTAAAATAACAATTCTTGGAGTTTATATTTCACCGTATCCGATACAACAGACGTCCTTGTTTGTTACCAAGAAACCTTTTGCCTTGGGATTGTTGATTTTTTATACCCTGGTGTGTTTTCTAATGCTATTACACGTTGAATTAAAATAAATTAAATTAATTATGCGTTTCTATTTGTTTTTAAAAACTGGTTTTCTCTATGTACCTTTAACCTTTCAATCATTACTTATAAAAATATGTCAATACTTGTCCGTTTAAATTAAATAAATGAAATAAATTTTGCGCGTAAATAATTTGTTCATTTCTCTATACAGGGTGTTTGAAATTGCATTGCTTACCCAAAATTTAACCCTTTGAATCCATAACAATATATATATATATATATATATATATATATATATATATATCAGAAAACTAGACATTTCTACGAAGAAAATAAGAAATACAACGATTAGGCAGGAAAGTAAATGACAACGCCCCGTATATAAACTATAGTCATAATTAATTTAAGAAACGAAAAGTACTTTAGAACATTTGATTAAATAAACGATTTGGCAAGTCATAAAACAACGTGGATGGAAGCTGAAACACAATACGCATGAATAATGCATCATCATTACGCTAAGAATCCCAGTTGAACAAGCAGGTTTAGAAATGCGTTATACAAAGCGCATATAATTTAATACATAAATTATATTAAGAATACGTGACCAGAAAGGAAAATCCAACACCTGATAAATGCAAAGTTCATCAAATTTATTGTACAAACAATAATTTATGTGAAAATCCAATAGAACGAATGCATTAACTTGAAATACTACGTGCCGAAAGCAGCGCATCAATTTCGTGTATAAAGCAAAATTTCGTAAAAATACCCAAAACCTTGTAGGTAAGAATCATGTACAATAGCCTAATCGTTGAACTCTGTGCTTGTCAATAGGTATGCGATCCTTTTAAATACGACCAGTTTTAACGTGAATTAAGGCATAGTCCATATCACCTAGAAGAAAGTATTTACGCGAATGAATTATAAGTGATTTTTAAGTAATAATATTGTACAATGGTGATAGTGTAAAATTGAATTAGGTTAATCGTTTTAATCCTTTAAAAACGTAAGCAACTAAAGGTTGTTTTAAATTAAATTCTAATTTTTAACATTAATAAAAAGGACTCTGAATAAGTACTGGATCTGATGTGGAATTTTAACAAATATTTAACTCAATTATTAATCACTGGATTCGACCAGAAAGTTTAGCAAAGCCGCTGAAATAATTCATAAATTAATTAAAAGAAGCTGTAGCAAGAAAAATGCACGCCATATCTAAATTCGACGTTGGGACTATATAGATCAACAAGCTGAATACGGGAGCAGTTGGAACAGGGACTGATTCGAGCTTGAAACAACAGGTTAGCCAATCTGAATGTTTTGTCATTTTTATTTGTGAATATTTCGTTGTATATTTCTAATTTGAATAATTTAAAAATTGCTTTCATGAAAACTTTATGTGAGCGTCAACAAAGATCGTTTTTAACACACGTTATAAATTACGTAAATTTTGAAGGAAGTTTAATGCACGTTCATGGGGCTTCAGATAATAATAAGGGTGATTTTTGCTGTATTTTTGATTAATTTTGGGAATGATAATTATTGAAAGAATTTTATTCAATTATTAAAAGTTCTATTTAGAGAATTCTTAAACATTTCATACATTGTAAATATCTTTGAGAATATTAAAGTAATTATGATTAATGGTGTATTGGCTTAAAGAAACAGGAAGTAGAGGTAGAAGGTAAATTTAAAGTCTTTGTTGTCGTATTGTCGCAAGCTTCGTGCGTGGTTAAAACTGAGCTAGCCGAGGTATTCAAAATTAAAATTAAAATAAAAAATTGACAAAATAAAAATTTTAACTTTTTTATTTCACAAAAAAGGGACATCGGGTTATTGCAACCATATCACAACAATATTTATAAATATATATATATATATATATATAAAATAAGTAAGTTTAACAAATCTTCGATTAATACAAAGTGAAAAAATTTTTTTGGCAAGTGACTCAAATTCAGCCACAAGGGCAACCTGCCGACGCGTTTCGTCCCAATTGGGACTTATCAGGACACGAATAGCATGATTTTGATATTTAATACCAATACAATTCGTTTAAAACCATTACACACAACCGCTTTTCAATGCCCATTTAGTTGGTCGAGAAAACAACATGTCCGTTTCACGATTCGTAGGAAGCGTCTTGACCACAAAATTAAATAATATCAAAGTATATCCATTAAAACATTACTAGGGAATCCTGAACCACGTTTATAATGCGTAACACCCTACTTATAAACTATATTACACTTCTATGTGTAATGCCCCTAAATTAATTTTACAGAAAAATTTTCAACAATAACTATGTACTAAAAATAATTTATTTAGCGGTTTTTAACGTGTAACAAGATATACGTTTGTTTCTTTAATTTTATTGCATTATACTTAACCATTGCAAATATAGGTGTGACCACAGTTTTATAGTAGTAAAGTGTAACTTGTAGTTTAAAAAAGAAAAGAATTAAAAGGTTTCACAAACTAGATATAGCTAAAAGATCAACAACATAAAAATCAGCAAAAAATATAAAAATGTTGTTGCCAAAAAAATGAACCAAGCAATTCTTTAAGGAGACAGTAATAAAGGAAATAGACATTGTCGTAGGAACTAAAAAGTATATTGTTATAAGAAAATGCATTACGCAGAAAATATTGTTTAATATTGCAACGGAGACAAGTAGGCATAATTACCAGGAACTTAGGAATATTTTAAGGAAACTGCTAAGAATGTATCTATTGCCGGTTTAGTTAATTAATATTGGGCGAAAGAGTACAAATTACATTATATAATCATATAAACAAAATTTACAAAGAAAAACTACTCGCAGACTGCAAAGAGTAGATTAGTGTTGATGCCAAAGAATTTGGAATTGTCGGTATGCTGAACTATTACTTAAAAATATTAATTAAAATAAAATACAACAGGGTAAAAACTATAGTAGAAAAAATTTAGCAGAAGAGGAAGGACTGATAGCAGGAAAATCTACAAGTTTAATTGATATGGCCAAGGCTTTTGAGGTCGTTTATGGGACTAGACTGTTCAGTATTTTAAAAGAAGCAACTTATAAAAGAATCAAAACGCTGAAATAGAACTAGATAATGAAAGCAGAATCTAAAGCTAGTGAGGGTGTAAACCCAGGATGTGCTTTGTAACCAATCCCATTTAACTTGTATATGGAGCTAACAATGATCATAATTAAAGGAATAGTAGAGTGTAGTAATTGAAGGAGAGAAATTCAAATCCTGAGATATGCAGATGATGTAGTTATATTAGCAGAAACAAGTACGAAATAGGGCTAAATAAAATTAAGAAAATTTTAGATAGAAAAGACGTGGAATTCAACAAATACAGACAATTATATGTAGTAAACAGAATAGCAATAGAAAGGCGATAGTGAAGCTAGGTTCAGAGAAGTAGCAAACGAATTCTGTTACTTGGGAAGTTGTATTGCATAAGGCAATAGATATAAATAGGGTGTAAAAAGTAGAATAGTTCATGGAAGAAAATGCTTTGGTAAGACGCGATACTAAAATCTACAATAGCAATATCAGTTAGGAAAAACTATTGAAAGCCTATGTTTGAAGTGTAGCACGATACGCTTGCGAACCACAGACAATAGGCAAAGAAAGTTAGAAGTTTTCAAGGTGTGGTGCTGTATGCGAATGCTTAGGATCAGCTATATAGCAAAGTCAGTGACGATGTGGTACGGGAAATGTTTCATATATGTGTAGAAATATCACAAATGTAATTGCTATGATAAATTTATCTTAAGGCATGAAAAGAAAAAGGTAGTTATAGAGTATAGAGCAGATGATGTAGTAGAAAGGAAAGTAACTCCTCAGTAAATAGACCAGTTTAGGAAAGACGTAAGTAAAGATTTTTACAAGGCAATGATAAGATTTGCTCAGTGGAGACCACGTGAAATCAACCTTAAGGTTGTGACTAAAAAGAGAGAGGGAGACGTTTAGTTTTTAAGGTTAAATCAAAATTACGTAATATAGTAGTTCAGAGTGAACCAGAATTAGAAAGATGTGTGGGGAGCTCTTATGACTAAAGTTGATATTTTAAATATAACTTCATTTGTTGTTTGAGCGACATTTGAAAGAAAAACGAAATTAAAGGCTTACAGTTTGGACTGATTACTAAAGGATTGATTACGATGTACGCAAAGTTATATCTGACTTAGGACGAATTAATACTCTATCAGTAATGTTAATTATTAAATTATGAAGTTCAAGTTCTGGATGTACCTTGGTGTGCAATTTTTGAATTATCAGTTTATTAGTGGAGATTGTTTGCTAGGTAGCTTCAAAAATACTTTTAGCTTGTTCAAATCAGATGAAAAAGATGGTCGATCAATATTACGTCATTTGGACATTATTTAGCCTATAAATGTTATATCTAGTATTTGGACCTACCTGCGCACTTATTGTAGTTTGTGGGCGCCACAATTGCTGTGTACTTTATTTTGCTTTCGTAAAGACATTTTGCATTATTTATGAAACACGGCGCACCACTTCTTTAGGTGATAGTCTACTGTCGTTAATATTCTTCAGTATGGGATTTCGACTAATTTATTAATCTCCAATTCTTTTCCCCATGAAGGCTGTATACTTTTATTAGTAAATTTGATGAAGTCGAGACCCAGCTCCTTCCTACTTATACATTTCATTGAAAATATTTGAAGCGAGTGCATTTTCTCGAATGTGTAATTCCAAGACAAATTTTGCAACTGTGTAATAGTAGGGAATATTAATGTTTTGTATTGCTATAGAGGTCTAAGAAAATATTTTGCTGCTCTAGAATTATAATTTAAAAATGCCGTAGTGCTTTGCACTTTGTTAAATTCTGATTATGACCATCGTACTCGTACGAAACATAACTCTTCCGATTAGTGTAATATTAGAGACGTGTAAATAATGATATACAATTAATACTGTTAAATTTGTACGCAAAGGCTGCTTGCAGACTTTAATCACATCAAAATAATAAGTTCGATACTCAATGAACATCAAAGGACCTTTTAATTTACTGCAGCCATGTGAGTCATGAATACACAATGAAGTAGATAGATTCGAGCGTATCCCTTCGTTCAGAATAATTGTACCAACAAAAAGACCACAGAAATATAATTTACAGCATTCCAGATGAATCTTTTTCTGTGTGGCTTGACTCAAACTCCATGATGCATTACTTACTTCTAAAGCTAAATAAAGGATAAAACCATAATGTCACGATGTGACCATCCCTTTGAAACTACGATTTCGCACGTCTCCTCCAGAATTTATTCCGCTCATATAAAAGAACCGACAATTCCTGGAAAATACTAAGAAAATATATATCAAGCGTAGATCTAGAAAATTGAGATATAATTCTTGATCAGATTAGGAAAGTTCTATAACCTGTAGTATCCTAAACTTGCATAAAACGGTCTTCTGAATGGAGAAACTACGGTGGACTTCATTAATTAACACGTTCCTCGGGAAGGAATGAGGGTTATTGTCGTGCGTAAAACCACTAACCATAAAGTAGGGATTAAATGTAGAGGGTGACGCTTCTTGCTTTTAGGGTGCGAAGTCTACTAGACTAGACAATATCCTACAATTCGCCGATGTGCTTTCTAAATGAATTTTTTAAGGGCTTTGCATTGGTGGTGCAAAATTGGTATGTTCGGGCATACGGTATATGTAGATAGCATGAAATTTAGATTACAATGGAGTGGTAAAACAATAGAACGTTGCTTAACAATGGGCAATTTACATCCAGAAAGTTAGTTCAAAAGTTGTAAACTATATTTGCACGTAAACGAATAGCGTGGTTGTTAACAAGCTGTTTAAGCCGATTATTGAATTGCCAAGTTTACATTGCTTCCGTAGCCTTAGGTAAGTTATTCTTTTGTGTTTTCTGTAGACGAGTTTGAAACATTAGAACTTTTAAAGCGCCTAAATAATGCAACGCTTTAAAGTTTATGGCGAAGATAAATTGATGGGAAGTAAATATATATAAGGCTGCTTAAACAATGGAGCAAACTTGCCATTTAATATAAAATTACTTCTTCAGAAATTTATGGAGTTATTCACGTTCGTCTGAACTAAACATAATGTGACATGCATTGCAATAATAGAGTTCATATTACGACATCGTGGATGTCAATAAGTTTTCACGTGTCTTTGCAAGTCTGTGAATTTACAAAAGGCGAAATTCTTTTAGGACCAAACACTACAGCACATTTCTCAAGTAGTGTAATAAATTAAGTACACTTTCAGGATGATATGAACACGTTCTCGCATATTAGGACACAAATGGTATTTTACAATGAATATAAATCACTCTCTACGTGGCTCAAACAGATGTATCCCAAGGATCGAAGCTTGGTCAATTACTCTTTTTGTTATTCATTAATGACTTATGTGAATTTATTGAATGCAAGTACTAGTTTCTGCTGATGGTGTGAAGATTTTCGCGGTTATTACTATGAAGCACAACTGCTGAATATTGCAAAATTTGTACCATGATGCATAAATCGTTTAGACCCGAAAATTAAATAGTGTAAAATGTCGTTCACGAGAAAAATCCATAGTATAGTGCATAATTATACCATAAAAGCTGTAAAATTTAAACCTGTTGAAACTACAAAATACCTGAGAGTTATTTTACTGTTCAATCAACATACTAATATAAGACTATTAGATTGAAATATATAGTTTCAGGCTTTATTATACGGAACTCCATCACTTTCACGGACATTACTGTCCTAAACTATACTTTGCATTCGTACGATCCAAACTAGAGTACTCTAGTAGAGTTATTAATCCATGCTATAGCATACATAAAGTAGACGGCGAAAATACAAAGAAAGTTTCTAAAATTTTTGGTATACGAACTGCTGCAGCGGTGCGAAACCTTATTACTAGCATTTAAAATCATGTGTACATTGGTCAAGTTTTTAGGGAAATATTTGTTAATCTGGCATAGAAGAAGATCGACACGGTAAAGTTGGCCGTATTATGGACACATACTGTTCTAAACATGACCATGTAAAGGTACATTTAAGCCAATCGGCAAGTATTCCGAATTTTAGTTTGTCAATTACATAGTATATATTTACTAGAACTGGCCCCTATTAAAAATTTTATTAAAGATAATGAAATTAACGTAAAAATTCGATAAATTGGAAGTTTGGCTAATGATCAAAGTGTTAACTTGTTTCTCCAAACATCATATTGTCGCTATCTTTCAGGCTGCACATGTATTTCTTTAGCGTTTGTATAAAGTAGGTATGGATAGAAATAATATAAATGTCTCTAAGTTCTATGCAAAAACAACTTGAAGCAAAAAGAGCAGGATTTTTAAGCAAATATAAAAAATGTGATAAATATTGCAGATAATGAAAGTAGAGTTACATAGATGCCGAATTCTATACATCCAATGTGTTATTGTTAATATTATTAAATACTGCTAAATATCCGTGTAGTACCATTTGGTAATTAGGCGTGACTATGGTAGCGACTTCATAATGTAGATGGTATTGGCTTTCCAATTTGTAAGAGGAGGTATTTAACGTAGGTAGGTCTAGGGACTGTTTGAGATAAATACGCGATTATATGGACACCGAATGGTTTTTAGAATCCAGGAAGGAACTCTGGGACACACTGAACTGTTGGAAAAAATTCAAGTAAAAGGAAGAAGTCAATTATGACGTTTAATAGCAAGGAACATGTTAATAAGATCGAACAATCGAGACGTATTGGCGGTTAATGTAATAATGATAAAAATTGACTTACTTGTTTAAGTGACCATTGTCACTTTGACAATGACCTCAAAAGCTATGAAAGGCTAAGGGGCAATTGTTGGTCCAGAGCTTACTTGCTGGAGAACAAAGTATCAAACAACAACTCGCAATGATTAACATGCCCCGCCTTTGAAAGTATTGTTACGTCCCAAATCGTTGTTCGAATACTTTCTGCATTTTACACTCTCTATACCCTAATTTAATAAATGTTTGCCTACACTTGCGATAAATTGTTCATACGAGCCACCTATCAGACATTAGTACTCTATATTTATTATAATTTAATGACACGTAAATTCTCATTAGATAAAGCGGTTGTGTTCTTTGAATGCCAGAAATATGTTCAAAAGTTTTTGCATATCTTCACTCCGTGAAGTACTCTACAGGAAACAATGTTATGATGCGATTGTTAAACGAGTTCTCTGTATTTCAAGTATTGGCTCGCGTGATTTTTTCTGTGATGGAACATAATAAACCCAATGGGACAGTTACAAAATCTTTATGGTAGAAACTTGCTCCTTTTTATGTGACTGCCGGATTGTACCCCAAATTCTCCGGATTATTCTACTTCACAGCTTTAAGTGCTTTAAACTAATGCTCATTTTGTTGTGACACAAAGGCTTGCTTTGTTGTAACAGCACATTCGTCTGGTTGTTGTTTGTATGCAGATCAAGATAGGATGAGATGGGTACACATTTGTTACCCATAATCCTTAACTGTCTACGTCAGGTAATGTCGTCTAAAGCAACAAGCAATGAATAGCTCTGCTTATTTATGGTACCTGAGTTTTACGTGTATCACAGAAATATTAAGAAATGGATAAGCAAACTTTTTTTTGCTTATTTAATACTGTTATCTATTAGAATAAGGATGTTAGTATAAGTTTTGTGTGATATTAGTTTTTATATTGATGGGCAACCGAGTGAATTTGTTTCGTATTTATATATAAATTTGATAATTATCTATCAACTGCTGTATTTGATTAGCCGTTGGTGTTGATTGCACCTAAAGGCATTATTGTAAATATGTACTTTGTTTCTTAGGTTTAATAGATGCTATTGGAGCCGAGCTCGTCATCGTCAACGTAGAAATGAGTAGGTAGGATTCTGGTCATATTTAAGTCTACATTTATTTGAAATATTTTTAAGGATATTTACAGGTGATTTTTTTTTATTGTTATGTATTACGGGATAAAACTATACGAGGATAAACATGTAGAAAAACGCTATACCCTATTCCATAATTATTCAGTGTTATTCGTTCACTGTTGTATTTTATTGCATTGGCAGACTCGTGTTCTGCCCGCATATATATGTTGTATGTACACTTATGAATTATTTTTTAGGTATGATTCTTGGTTTCGTGTTAGTACGGCATTTTTCGTCTTTCTTTTCCTTCTTTAATGGTTATCGCAAGTCGGGCTAGTTTCCTAATATTGACTTCGGGTTTTTTTTCTGGTCTCTTTGGATTATGAGTAATAATATGGTTTCCAAATTAAAGAAAATTCAAAAATATTAAACATAAAAATTGTTAAAAATAAAAGAAAGTACATGCCGTCAAAAACATTAACATTAAAATGTGAAAAAGCAATACAATATGTATGTTTAAATAGGAAGTAAATAAAATAAAAAGTAAACATTTAAAGAATGTCTGAATAAATATACGCAAACATTTATATAACTAGAAGGCACTTGAAAAAATATTGGACGAAATGAACTGTTGGTAATAGGTTTAAATCATTCTGTAAAGAATTTTAAACACATTCATGAAAAGTATGCCATGTTACGGGCCAATTCAGCACTACGACACCAAGGGACGGATCGGAATCTGTGCGCGGCCTAGCTCTAGCCGGTGAGGGGTGGGTATGATAAAAGTCGTAGGTCGGGGTTGCTAAATGCCCTAAGATGACAATTATAATGGGTCGTAAACTTGGTAGTATGCCAAAAATCGGGTATGACGGCAAAATCAGGTGGGCACCACCAGTAATGTCACTGTGTTAGATATAATCGGGGTCTCGTTACTGGTCGAGCAAACGCCCCTGCACTTGTTATAATAAGAAAATATGATGGTAAAGAAAACTCACGGTGTAGAATGTACTGATTCACCCTACTCACGCAAATTACTACAACAGAATAATGCACCTGGATTATAATCTTAACTCTATTTACAAACACATGGCTGAAAAGAACACATTAATTAAGTACAGTAAGTAACATGAACAAAGGTGTATATAAGCAAATGTAGGTACGGCGTATATGGAGTACGCCACAACTACGATCAAATTAACTATGATAACTAACCAAAAGTAACAACTAAGTGTAAGTTCGCACTGGCCAGGGCTACCAAAGATATACTTGTGAGTACAATTATTTCTAAGATGGGGGTAGGGTTGGATGCACCTGGGCCTCACGGCAGTACGGGTTCTTAGGTTTGACGACCAAAAGAGTGTAGACTATAGCCCGAAATATCACTCGTGTTACACCGGGTGCATGCAAACCTCCGGTAACAATGTGGACGGTAGACGTAAGTCTACTTGAACTATCTAGGCGCTACAACTGGTACAGTCTTACGTTACGAAACAAGTGGTACAATTTGGAAAAGTATCGCAGCTTTAAAATTTTACGGACTAATAGATATACAATGCGCATACAAGCGGCTTTCTGTTTTACACTGTTGACTACAGTGAAAGTAGGGTAAATACGGGGCGAAACACACTATCTACTTTTAGCTTCACTGGCGGTAGATGCAAAAGAACATTCTATAGTTCAGGGTAAAATATCCCAATACCAGCGTGCGAACTAATTTGGTCACTCGGTAACTACTACAGTGCAACGCTTACCTTGAAGGGTTTGTGGGGTGAATCAGGTCACTATAGACACAGCGAGGAGAGTGGGTGTCGGTATAATGCAACAGCCCAACTAACTTTATCATAGGTGTGTGTTAATTCATCAGGTTCCCGACTAAATCGGTTGATTACAGCGTACGGCAAATGTAATCTGAGGTCACTTTTCTTTCTTCCAAATAAACTCCCACTATGAATTGGCATCTTATAGGTATAATAATGACGGTATATAACATCGAATGTTAGAGTGGACCTACAAAAGATTAATTAAAACACACCCCAAACGTAAAACGCGACTCGACACTTTTTAATAAATTTGATAATCCCCTCCTGTCACTTTCTAGCCTTTTTCGCAATTTTGAAAAAGTGTACAGTTTACTTGACTGTCCTTTATCACAAATTGGCATGTTTAATATGCTCGCTAAAGTAAACTATACAATACTAAACGTTGAATTAAACCGAACGTTACAACCATATTAATTGAAAACGTCGATAAGTTGTTTTCAATAAATAAAAATGTTGAAGGAATATGAACCATAGGCACGCCTTGTGATTGGGAAATTTGTTCCAGGTGAAAAAAATCGTTAGGTTGATAATTTTGAATTGTTCAGAGGGAGCAGGCGTCCAGTAACAAATTTAACTTTGCACTGGTTAGCAACAGCGGTGCTGAAGGGGGACTCTACAAAACAACAAGTTTCAAAATGTTAAGGAGAATAGTTGAAATTATAAAAAACTACCCGATCATAACCACTTTTCTTGAAAGGGTTTATTGGTTGTAGTAACTGATGGGCCCCAACTCGTCCCGTCTAAGTTATGCTCCGCTGGAAGAAGAGTTTTCCTAGTGGATACCTATTTGTTTCGGCCTTTTGGTGCGTTGGACTTCCTTTTATAAAATTACCCCTGTGGTTCAACAAGAAAAGAAAAAGATAAATTCCTTACTGCTTCACCTAATTTCTATTACAATTAAAACGCCATAAATCATTTGAAAAATATACTCAAACAATTTAAACAAAACAAGCAAATTTACACAGCCAGAATAGACATTAATTTTACTTCATTATTAGTAATTTAGTCAGGCCCTCAACTATTTTTAATTAACTTTTAATGTTTAGTTTGTTACAATGTAATAAAGTAAATACTATAACCTAAACTTTTGGAGGTCGTTTCCTTATTTTATTATAGTCTCTTTTACAATCACTGCTTTACAAATCTCACCATATACAAAATACTAATTAAAATCACTTACAGTTTGTGCGCGTTGGTCATCGGTTTATGAAGAACAGTCGTCTAGCCAGGATAACGATAAGTTATATTTTGGGTAATCAAGTTCCAGCAAACTTGTCTGGAACGATATCTGTCCAACCGTTTTATCCTTGTTTATCGGGGCCGGTGTTGATTTTCTAAATCCACGGACTTTACCACGTTGAAATCACTCAGCTAACCTCAGAGCCAGTCTGTTTCCCTCTACTACCGCTATAAACGAATTACCCTGCAACCTTTTTGTTTACCTGCTAAATGCTTAATCAATCTTGTGTTATTTGACTATCAAGCTCTGCATCATAATTTCCCTCACTTGTTACATCAAGCTTTCATGCAAGAAACACGCATTCTCCGCGTGTTTGTCTTTGTTCGTTCATTAACCCTGCACTTGTCTATTCTGATATCTGATATCTGTAGCAATTTGTAAGGTGTTACATTGAGAAACATTATCATGGTATTCTTTTGTACGATTATCCGTCTCATCACCTTGTCAGTAATATTATCTCATTTTTTTTTATAAATTTTCCTTGGCTCACCTGCTATCTTTAGGAGGTTTAGTTATATTTTAACAAAGATAATTTTATTCTATCGGGTTACAATTTAAACAATAACTAAATTTGTTTCAATGTTATTTTAAAATGAATTATTTCTAATAAAAATATAAGTCTTTCTTAAATACAGTATAATTATATGAGAATATAAATATTGTAGTAAGTATTAATAATTCCATGGCTATCTAACCATTTATTATTCTAAAAGCTTACGATCAATTAAGTTAGCTTTTAAAATAACGCGGTAGCATTACAAAATTTACTGTTGCAATTGGTACGTTAACCCACAGCTGTCTACGGTAATTGTCTTTCTATGGAACGCGCATGGTTTGCGTCTTGTAACTGAGTTTTCAATTGCGGATTTTAAATAAGTGATTGTCATGGATTATTTCGCGCTATAATGTATGTAAAGGAAACAATATTATAGTTTTTGAGGTTATAGTTTTGTTATCTGAATTACCTTTATGGAAACCAAAAAATGAAATATCATGCTTAGTTAACCTTAATTATTCGGAAAATTTAAATGTACAGGGTATGTTGCATTTATCCTGTCCATTCAAAATTATTTTTTACTTTTTTATCCTATTGTTATCTAAAGTAAAGGAAACGCGTTACTAATAATGGGGTATCCCTCCACATGTTGATTATAATTGTTATTGTTTTATCATCTTTTTATTATACCATAATTGAGTAACGTACAACTACAAGTTTTTCTTTGGGTTGCTTGAAGAATTGTTCATTTCATTTGAGCACTTTCTAATTATTATTTCGTTGTAGAAAGTTCCATAATATTCAATATAATATTCGATGGTAATTCCATAATAAACTTTTATCCAACATATAATATTGATGAATCATGGTTAAGTCTTGTAGAAGTTGGTTAAGCGTTTCATCAGTAGTTATGGTTTGCTCAGTTGTTAAGTCTGAAAAGAAGAAGATTAAATTCTTTTAGTCATAATATACAATATGATCGCATAAAATAAACAATATGTTTTCATATGAAAATAAGGTTTTGACATATTTAAATCTTGCATATCTGTATGCATGAGAATCGCCCATACCAAGAAGTTGGTAAAACGTTAAAGTTACTTTCTAATGTTAAGATAACAAAATGGGAAAAATTGAAAAATGATATATAACGCATCAAGATTTTGTTTAAAAATTCTCTGAAACATTAATTTAATGTAGTTATAACACGTATTTCACAAAACCTACGGTGCTGCCCTAAAAACCGCATGCGTGCCCTGTAAAGTACCACTTTCCGAGCTTGGCACGTAAATAACTATATCATACTCATCATTTTGGTGTTGGTAGTTAAGAAAAATATATTGACTCTACTCTAAGCTATACACATTAGCAATTGAAAAAATCTTTGAGTTCTTCCAAAAATGCTAGCTCGATACAGTTGAAAACGCGTTTCGTGAACTTTCTTTGGGTTTTCAATAATTACAAAACTACTCCTATATCATCAACAATGAACATCTTCAGTAACTCTGTAATCATCTCATAACTGTGTTATATTTGCACAGTTTACATGATTCCGGTTTTGCAAGTCTTTGAATATTCTTTACGACTTCTTTTATGCAAAAAATATACAATTACACGTCTTCGAATATTTAGTACTATATTTGCACTTACAGTCTTTGGTACTTTCTCGTAATGGCATCCAATATCTTGCAGGTAAGATTGTTTTACTGTAGCAGATCTTTATTTCAACGTTCATAATTGGCTAGGAAAACAAATAACTATTATCTTTAATTCGACTTCAAATTCTGTACGGACATTGCAGTTCAATAGTTTATATAATAATGCTTTATTATCCTAAATTATCATCACTCAGGTAACCAACTTGTTGTGTCAGTTAGGTAGCTAAATTTGTTGCTGAATAATAACTACAAGAAGGAATCGGACGGAACACTACCTAAAGTGAACGCAAAGGAAAGAACAACAGAAGAAAGAGAAAGGGAAAAGGAGAGATATAGGGCAAAATGAGCAATCAACAAGGACTAAGATGGAACGGATCAACACCGCAAAAATTGCCAGTAGACGGATATCTCTAATAAAGAAGCAGTAAAGTTTTCAAACCTCAAGAAAAGAATTAATTTTTCGCGAAAAAAACAAAATGGAAGTACTAAATTTAAAAATCTTTTCATGAACATTGTGTTTTTAGTTGGTGCCGTTTTGGCACTTTTGCTGCGTAAACAGTAAATAAGTCAAAAACAGTATTCAATACAATAAAGTTCTTTGTATATAAGCTTTACTATTTTTTAGTGGATAAGTATAACTAACCGATTAAAAGTCTATTGATTTGCTTTTAATTGCTCAAAAAAATGTTTACCTACATTTTTATTAGTGAAGGAGTAATTTAAAAAAAAGGCAAGAGGTAGTAATAATCAAGGTATATGAGTAATTTAAAATAATTAGACTGCTATAGAGAAAGAAATTTGTTTATATTGTGTGCTCTTAAGTGAGGGGCGGTGTGTTCAAGGTAAATTATTCGCAGCATAATTGCGTATGTAGTGTTTGGGTGAATACCGCTTGGAACTGATGGTATAGAATATAATAAATAAACAAATAAATAAATACATAAATAAAATAAATAAGTTAGGGGGAGGTTATTCTTTTTTAAAAAGGTAAACTAATATGGAGTATATATGTTAAATATACCCTAGACGAAAGTACACCGGTAAAGTGTGGCTAAGGGTGTTTGAAGAGGGAGAAAAACATAATGGAAACTGGAGGTGAATGAAGGAAAATCGCTAGCAAACACTTTTGTTGTGAAAGACTTTGATAAAGAATGTCTAACCAGCTCAAGGCTAGATTTATTAACCCATGTTTCTATTTCAGATATTTGCTTTATTTCTGAAGTTAACTTTTTCGGCGGTGTTTGGAATTCTCTTCTAAGTAATTTGTAATATGCTTTTCTATACTTTACCTCGTCTAAGTTTTGTATATTCTCTGAATTCCTAATTGTTCAATGGGCTACGTCGAGTCTGCTCTTCTTAAATGCTGATTTCAAATCCTCACAATTACTAAGTAGCAATTGTTTTTTCACCTGCCTACACAATCTATTTACCTTACTCCTAAAATTCATATATTTTTGTCAACTTTCTTCCGCCGTAATACCTTTATAGTTTCTTCTTTTCTTTATTAAAAATTAAATTTCGTGAGTTTCCTTGTTACATACTTTTAGTTCCTAATACAAGACGTGCGTTTTCTAATACTGCTTCCCTAGTAAACTCTCGGGTTTCTTTTATGTCTTTACTATCTTGCGCCTTTTTACTATCTACCTTATTTTGCTAATAGATGCTAAAGTCGACTTCACCGACAATTTTTTGTGTTTTCTTTTGGTCCTGATCCTTTTATTTTATCGTATTTCTGTGTGTGTGCGTGGACAGGCTAAATTTTTCGAAATCCTTCCTTGACAGCTAAAATATGCTTTTCCGCACAGAATAAAGCATTCTTAAAAATAATAAAAACCACACCATTTTGACCGCCAGGAACATATTCAAAAATTTAGCCTGTACGTTCTCGTCTACACAAACACAGGAACACAACACAAAAAGAAATAGAACAATATACAATACACAAAAAGTTACAACGCCCGAGCGGAAGAAAATATTTCTGAAAAACTTGTCCAACATGCAAGAATACACACAGACACCAAAGTAAAGCATTTTTCAAACAATTAGCATGTACATTTTCATCTACACACGCCCAGAAACACCATACAAAAAGTATCAGAACAAAGAACACTATGCAAAAAAAATTACAGCGCAAGAAATCAGTCTTATAAAGTAATGTTTTCTTCTTTTTGACGCAGTAATTTTTTTGTGTTTGATTTTTGTTTTAATTCTTTTGTATCGTATTCTTCAGTGTATATTGCTGAAAATAGACATGCTGAATCTTTTGAAAATGTCCCCTTGGCAGGCACAATGCTTTTCCTTATAGAAGAAAGCATTCTTAAAAAATAATGAAAGGACAATATTTTAGCTGCCAAAGGCATTTTCAAAAATGCAGTATGTTCATTCTCATCTACACACGCACAGGAACACGATACAAAAGTAGTAGAACAATAAACAATACACGAAAAAGTTACAGCGTCCTTTTAGGAAACATTTTAGATTATATTATAAGATGATTTCTTCCGGATTTGATGTCCATTAGCGTATCTATTACCTCGTTTTGGCAGCTTTCCATTTTTTTCATTTTCTTTAACTTCAAATTACATTTTTCTACGATTAACTTTCTGGCCGCTATCTGTATCTACACCTCTCCAATTTTTACAATCTTTTGCGTGATTTTTGAATTTACCCTTAACTAATAAATAGTCTATTTAGAGCCCAGTAATATTATCGGGCATTATCCACGTATATAACTTGCCTCTTATAACTTTTGAACATGTGCTAGGGGCAATTAATTCGTTTCTGATACCGAACTTCATGAGCGTATCAAGTCTTCTCATTCCTAAATTATATTTACCTACTACTTTTCTTTGTCTACCTTGACTTCGAACTGCATTAAGATATTTTATAACTAGTAATCTTTTTCTCGTTCTAACGCCCTGAATCTGTACTTGAACTCGATCGTACACCCTTTCGGTTCACTAGTTCTTGTGTTTTGTTACAGGCATGTGTATATAAACTAACACCGTATCGGTTGGTAATGACTGTTTACCAGGATAAACATAAAAATTCTGTCTCTGTAACAGGAAACTGCTGTAATGGTTTTAGTGAGTCATATGGGTATTTGTGACTATTCGAAGATTAAACGGATTGCTAGAAATATGGATGCATCTGGTGCATTCATTTGGAATACCCTCGAGCAATATCATAATTTTGTGCAGAGCTAAGGCAAGAACATATTCAATTGAAGATGTAGTTGTTAACGAGTTTGAGTAATTCAATCTTCAAAAGAAAAATGCAGTATGGAGAAGGTTATCAGTGCCTTGTTAATATGACTTAGGCAATAAAACGTTAAATATTACACTCCAGTTTGTAATGGGTTACGTTATACTGATGGGGCGGGAACCTGTAACAATTTGAGGGTGCACCGGTTAACTACAAAGATGCGAGAGTGGGTTTCTATGGAAGAAATAATAAAAGAAAATGCAAAAATTTGAAAATAAAGATAATGAAATTGCTAAAATATAAATAATCTTTGTTACAATAATTACCTACCCGTAAAAACTTTTTCTTTTGTTATAATTAAGGGGTGCCAAACTGTTTTGTTTCGGTAATTACGCGTTACCTTTTTCTAAGATATTTTAAAACACATTACATTTTGTCAGAATTAAAGAAATTTTCAAAATTAAGATCTGTCCCAAATACGATTTCATTACTGGGGTGGCTGGATATCGTTTTACAAGTTTACCTATCTATCCTATACTATAAATAACTTTAAATAAAATTCTATCTAAGCATAAACTTTTTTAATGATAATTTTCAGAGTTATAAATATACGTACATTAACCTTAATTAAACAGACCTAATGTAACATCCAGCAGGCCAGGTGTTATTAACAGATATTTAAAGAAAATTAACCCATAACTAATCCCACCACTTCATTGTTATAGTTTTCAAGATTGACCTATATGACATTTTAAATCCCAATTTATGGAAATGTTGTCATAACAATACATTGAAAAACAGCGCAATACCAACGTCTTCAATCACTAGTCCAAAGTCCAATAAAAATATTAATTTTTACCTATACCAACAATAATTTCATTAATAAGTTTACTTATAAAATCATTATACACTAATTTCGTGGCTAATTTAGTCAACAGAATGTTTACTCTCATGATTTGTTAATTTTTACTACAGAAATACGAACCATTTACAACTTAGTTTTAAATCTCAGATGATACACAATTAAAAAGTATAAACATTGAAACTCATATGTAACTCACTGTTTTAATTCGTCTTTTAAAAGGTTAAAGATGACCATTTAACACAGTCCCCTTAACACAGCCAACACAAAATCTAAATTATCAAAAAGGTGTACTTTCTAGGTTTCTATCCCCTTTTTTAACACAAACATGTGAATTGAAATTCTACCCTGCCCGTGCAAGCGAGATAGGTTTTGGGCCTCTTGGAGCGGCTTTTTAAAAAAAGCTTCTTTAAAAAATTTTTCTATCAAATTTATTTTATACAGAAATTACAATATTAATTTTAATTACAAGTACATTATATGCAGTAACGTGTGGAGCTCAAAATAATACTAGTTGAATTGCTCTAATTTAAATAAACTAAAATTACGGTGAGTAGCTGAACTACCAACAATGTTAAAGTTGTGGAGCTCTAGACTGACTGGGCTTCTTGGGCTCTGGAGCGTATTTATGCTATTCGTACCCCCCCCCCACATTGCTTACGGGAACTGCAGATCTCATGTCTGCTATTTCTTTATTTGATACAAAGTATTACTTCTTAGTAATCTTAATTCTAACAATAAGTTTCTTATAATTTACTGTGACTTGCACCTGCAGTGTCATATTACGTCTGTTATACAAAGTATTCACGTCCGTTCTGATATCTAGTTTATGAACTTCCATTATTCTTTTGTAATATGTTCTTCAAGTTATACATTGTAACAATCTAACTTAATATTTAATAATTCCATTTGATTACATATATCCTAATTTGGCGAATATGTAACTACCGTAGTTAAAAAATATAAGGCACACGCCGCGTTTTTTTCCAGTGGGAATCTATCTTAGCCTTTTAAAGCTGTGTTTCGTCCATTAATTTTTAACCTGTTCTCATACCAACTCTACCTACGCGGTCTTCCCACCTTATTATTTGCCCGTGTGACTACATTTTTAAGTTTTCGAATTAACTTCTTGAACTTCACTTTCCGAACTTAACTTTCAACTGTCATGCTTAGTTATGTCACATTTTTTCCTCTATAGAAATTTTATTATTTTCGATCAGCATCCGTTTATACAATGTAACCATTATAATCTATGCTTAATAAGAATGTAATTGTCACATTAAATACACAGCAATCAGGTACCTTTGCAATTTTCCCCGAACGTCTATCCTTACCTCCAAACTGTTTCTGCATTTCTCACGTATTAATATTTTTATTAATGTATTCGCTGTGGTTTTGTTTATTGCATGACACCCTGCATTCTATACATCTTTGATATTTTTGTATTTATATTCATTACATTGTATCGCGACGTTTATCCTATATAATGACTAATGCGTATCTTAGTATTGTGTTAAATTCATTTTTCACGGTTTAATTGTTCTAACTGTCCCAATTGAAATTATATTTTTTGAAAACAAATGAATTAAAATATCACTCTTAATTAATATTAATTATTCGTGAAATCTACTGTACAGGATGCGTCCATATTTAGTTTGCCCTACCAAATTTACTAATTTTTCATATCCCATCTAATTTGTAGCTAGCGTAACTACGTTTGATTCTCCAGAAGCATTAGAGAGACATCGGTAAGTAGATAGATATATGTTGTTTGTTTGTCTGCACAGTAGATGATGATTGTAGTTCAGAACATGTGGGTTACTAGAAATAGCATTTGTAGGCATTAGACATTTTATTTGGACGAACTATCTCATTAAATTGGATCCAATAATTTTTGTTTTGATCTTTAAAACTATAGTTTTAAAGCATAACATGTTTAAAGTAGCTAAATATTGAAATTACAGACACGTATAAGTATTATCAACATTATACATAAATATTTGTTTGAACATAGAAAACAACGACTCCATTTGTTTTTCTTAGACTAAATAAGTTTTCTATATTGAAACGACGATTGACAAACACCTTAACTACGGACATGTCAATGATAACAGGTTGTTTAGTCCTTTAGAAAGGAAAATTACTAACAAATTAGGTGGAGCTTTATTAATAACGCCTTAGGATTTGAAAATATAAAATAATTCCACAGTAAGGCATAGCAGTAATTTGAAAGAATTAGTTTACAAATTGGAAAGTAATATGCCGAGATCTTTTACATCCATTATCATTTGGAACACTTCTGAGTACATTTTAGTAGCTGTTCAACACGTAGTCTATTGTAGAGTATGCAAGCATTCAGGATTTTAAGTGCTGCAACGGAAATAAACTAGGTAAAAGGAAGTCAGTAGCACTATTGTACAAGGACCGTTGTGAACTTCCGTTGCGGAACGTAACGTTGCTCTTTGCTCTTATCATCCTAACCCGTAAACTCACAGCAGCTCCCTACAAGAGTCAATAAAAAGGTTACTGTTGTACATTGCACAAACCCCCAACGAGGAAAGCTGTTTTTATGGGAATAAATCCGAATTTTCTCGATCTGTAGAAACGATTGAACCGTTTTTATGGTTAGTAGTTTGTGTACGCCATAGCAACAGAACTGCAACATAAAAATGTCATAAAATAGGGAAGTGTAATCAATGTGAAACATTTTAATTTGGGTTTGTGGGTTTACTGGTATGACGACCGCGTGCTTATATGTATTTACTTGAAATCTTGTTATTAAACCGACATAGCTTACTTGAAAATAACGCATGGAAGAACACGATTTTAATTATATTATGGAAGAGAACTCTGAGACGCACGAAAAATAGGTCACGCTGTCGTATAGTAAAGGCGGCTGCTTCTTGTTTATACCACTATCGTATTTTCCTGTACCAACGAATATATTTAACTCCAACCTATTCTTGAAATTTAGCAGCTTTTAGACGATATTTTTCATTGTCAGACTTGATATCTTTAGCGGTGAAAAACTCTTAAAGGTATTTTAATCCATAAAAAACTATTAGCATGTGACGATTCTTGAAATGGTTATTCTTTGGTTAATAGTATTGTAGTAGTTCTTTAGGGGACTCATCATACGTAGGGGTGTAACTGACACCTTACTATTAGTAATTATACACCTTGCAAGTATATCGAAATGTGTTGCCTTTGACTATCTCATTAGTGAAATTTGGTATGCTTCTCACTAGTTATTCAATTCCCCAATATTTGCCGCCTACATTGCCCACGCATTTAAGTATATCTCACAATATGTTGAGAATTACTATCGAATATAGTGGAAATTTTTGTTGTTTTTTGATGGGCGCCCGGGAAACTTAATTTTTATAAATGGGCGCCAGTGAACAAAAATCTTCCGCTTCCTTCACAGAGAATCGAAGAAAGGGCCATCTTCCGACATAGCTAGGGGTCTATTCCTGGGTAGAGCAATAAGAAATGGGAGGGTAAGTCGAATTTTGTTTGCAAACAAAAGCTAAACTAAGTTAAATAGGCGCCACCAAGTCCTGAGATTATCACGATAAGAGCAAAGCACAATTCTAAGGGCGGACGTAGAAACCCAAAGATAAAACGACCGTGTTCGTTAACAAAAACCTGTCTTATAAAAATAAGACGCAGCTCCTGTAA
Organism: Platerodrilus igneus; assembly: GCA_036346225.1. Lineage (NCBI taxonomy): Eukaryota > Metazoa > Arthropoda > Insecta > Coleoptera > Lycidae > Platerodrilus > Platerodrilus igneus. The sequence goes on along the minus strand of JARFIW010001179.1, from coordinate 2,234,084 downwards.
GAAATTACAAAGATTAAATAAAAAAATGTAGAACACAATTTGTGTCCTATAAAAGTATCAAAAATAAAAAATGTATATCCAATATGATATTAGCACAAAATTATTACCCAAAAATTCTACCTTTATGTTATCAGATTTGATCGCATTTGACCAAAATAAAAGTCTCAAAGTTTAACTAATTGTTTACTGAAGTAAAAAAACTTTCCTTTAAAAATTCATAACTTTTTAACATGTAAAAAATATTCTCAACAATAACGTTTATAACAAAATCAAAATTTTGTCTTTTTAAAGCAAAAGACTGCTCTCTAAACATAAGCTTGTTTTAAATATTTAATCAAAATAATTTGTAAACACAATGCATTGAACTAACATTTCTATCCTGGGCAGATCTTATCAGGTAGATTACAGTTTCATAATTATTACGCAGCGTGTATTTAAATTTTGTAATGAAATGAAATAAACTTCCATATACTTAACAAATTAAGAATAAACAAAAGTTCACTGCGATTACTTATCAAGTACTTTTTGTATTAAGTATATAAATTTTCATAACCTCAAAATTTTGTGTGAACACAAATGCAAACACTTTGCAATTGTCACTAAACGAATTTAAATTTTTATACTTAGTTTTTATAATTTATCTGTGAATAAAAGCTAACTTCAAGATTGAAGAATGTTTAATTTGAATTTTAAGAAAGCTGCACGAAACATCTGCTTTCACGGCAAACATCTGTCAAATGTTGCTACATCACAAAAAAGTATAACGTCGAAAATATACCTTGAAATTTATCTGAAGTTCAAATGGAACAAAGCTTACAAATATATAAACCTAACCTGACAAAATTTTTTTCTACGGTTTGTAAAACCAGTTCAACAATAATCGAAAGTGAAACAGGTGATATGATCATAAACATGATAGCAAATTGCGTGTTTTTTATATGACCGTCTGTTTATCAAAGACTAACGACTTCTAAACACATGCAAAAATTTCTTAAACTTAATAACGAACCAAACTGCATCTGATTTTCCTAGACAAATCCGAACAGAAATTCCATCAGTTCCAAAAAATACTATAAGCCATTTCAAACTTAGGATAACAGCAATTACGACCACATGTCTGCAATTTGTACTTCTCTATTGTTTTTCGTAGGCGCGCTAAATAAATGAAACAAAATTAAATTAAGTTCGTAAAATGTATAAATTACAAACCGTTAGTAGAAGCTATTGAAATTTATTCAAGTCTACCATGACTTGAACCGCTCACCCAAATAATTTAATCGAAGGTCGCAAGCCTCTAGTCCGCAAAACATCTTGATGAATTGATAGCTAAGCTGTGACCAACCAACCAAACCAAACCAACAAACCGAATGATAGCGACGATTCAAAGACTCGCGGTTAGAGGTGGGGAAATACGAAAGAAACAGGATTGCTAGAGATGCTCGACGAAATAACTTTATGTCACACAGATATTTTACTACAAGAAGATTATTAAAACGAAGCGTTCCATTATGTACTATATGGAACGTTAATAAAGGATAAAGCACGCTTGGCGCATTATCCTCGTAATTCAATGCGAATAATTACTGATCAAATTAAACATGCTACAATAGATCTCATATCTAGTATAACGTATAATGAGATTTTTTCAACTACAGTACTCTACGGTTGTTGTTACGAGCAAATAACCTTTGCGCAAAATTATTTATTACTAAGCCACTAAAACATATCATTAAACTTTCGCGTCAACAACTTTATCATCTGTCAATAGAATACTATTGAGAGAACTGGCACAATTTCTGCTCTTTGTAAATTTTTTTGGTTCCTGGGGGTTTTCCGAAGATTTAAGAAATGTATTTAATCCAGAATTTCAGGCAAATCTAAATCCGTTGAAATTTTTGAAATCGACCACCCCTTGCCGAGTTACAATACTTAAGACTGAACTAAATCACATTTTGCTCTTTGAAAATTTTCCCTCTTCTGGAAACCTTTTCGAGGACTTAAGACATGTATTTAATCAAGAATTTTTCAGCGAATCTGAATCTTTGAGAAATTTTGAAATCGGACCACCTCTTGCCGAGTTACAGCCTTTAAAACGGAACTAGAACAAATTTTGCTCTTTAAAAATTTCGGGGGGGCTTTTACGAGGACTAGGTTAGATAGCAGGAAAAATTAATAGGTTAGGACAGCGTTGTAACTTTATTAAGTAGAACACTTTAAACTTTTCAAAAGAAAGGAAACATAATAAAACATTAAAGCCAAATAAGAAAGTAAGTGTTGTTAGTCAACTAGTATTTTGAATATTCTAAATTTAACAGAATATTTGCCGTCCAACGAACACCACTGGTAGATCAACACGTACACTTCGTACACCAGAATAGAAGGTTGGATGGATTTAAGATGAGAAGAGGCGCGGAAAAGAGCTTAAAACTACAAAACCTTAAAACTATTATATATAAATTTACAAATATATTGTAACGATTTAGTTTTAGGCAACTATAAAATGCACTTTATGCTATGTAGGTTGATAGAAAGTTATTAAAAAGGTATTTAATCTCCCGCGCAGCAGTAGTTTGGATAGTCATGCGCCGTGATCGGTAAAGGACAACAGGCCATTCTAGTTCGTTAGGATGTAATCAGCAGAAACGTTTTAAGAAAAGAAGTGTGTTTTTGAGTTAACATGGGTAGAAACAAACTCCACTTATGGCAATTGTTAGAATGTGGTTCTAACTAGTAAAGTTGCTACGTACAATGACGTAGCCGGACGAAACGTAAGTACCAGGCTAGCTATCAAACGCGGAGAGTGGGGGGGGGTCACTTAAATACCAAAAAAAAAACAAAGCACAAAAAAAATTAAGCACATCGTTCACAATTATCTATTAACAACCAAAAATAAATAAAAACAAAAAAAAAATTTCTTGATTCGCATGGACAAATAAAAGTATTAAATTTTTGGTGATATTGTAAAGGACAAATTTGATAGTGGATTCACGAAGTGCGCATTTCGCGGCTAACATGTAATAAAATTCGTTTAACAAAAAAAAATAATGTTTCGATTTTCTCAATAGCAATAGCAAGTTTTAAATGTACATTTTCTCAATACTACGGGTGTTAAATTTAAGCATTATATGTAAATTTATTCCATAGAAATTATGTTAAAATTAAAAATAGCGAATGTTGATTTTATCAATAGTATAGGTGTTAAATTGAAGCCTTAAATACAGGCCACGTTGTAGTAAGAACTAATGAAGTATAACCAGAAGCACCTGCGCTACGCAGCCAGCTGTTCAACAAGTATGGTGAACTGGTTTCACACCATCAACCGTTGATAAATAAAAATCCCTGACATGTATAAAAGAAAACAAGGCACATACCTCTATGCGTCAGGATACTTATCTGGCCAATCGTGGGGTTGAGTCAACACAGCGACGTAAAGGCCATCGGAACTACAGTAGTGATCCACCAAAAAAAGCAGCTGCTCCGCGGCAACGAACTGTCGGGCCTACACAAAGAAAGGACCCCTTGGACCTCCAGCTAAAAAAGGCTAAAAAGAAAATCGGATTAGAACGAGTAAGCGCCGGAAAACTCACCAATACACGCAAGCTATCTCTATCTAGTCGAACAAAAAAAAGCGTGCATTGCTTTCAAAGTACGGTGACGAATTATGCAACAAACATCTCGACGCACAAGCTGCAGGTTTCAAAGGTATGTCTACATATTCATAAATTTACAATGACTATGGGCCTTTCCTCGATGTTCAGTGCTGACTGTCACCTACCTATTTGTGCACACCAGTGCATGTTTGGTTGCCTGTATGTATTGAGGTGCATTCCGGCCTACTTAATTACAGTACACTTAAATTTGTAACTTACTTAGTTTTCTAGCAACCGTTGTATATTAAAAATAATGTAATGTCAATTATGTCAAAATAAATAAGAACCTTCATAAAATTAGAAGAGTAAACATTAAACTATACACAATCAAGCGATGATATCCTGCATCTAGTAAGGATCATCGCGCAGTGGGAAGCAGTCCTTAAACATGATCCTCGAACCAAGATAATTCAACCACGCCTATAATCTGCAGCTTGCTAACCCTAATACCAGCACGGTACAAGTAAACCAGCACAATCAAGCGGATATACAGGTCAGCCCGTTCTTATTTATTACCCTAAACCTAACCTAGTAGTTGCATATCCAGTTTAACTATTTTAACGCCCTGTTTAATATCGTCAAACTTGTGTTTACTGTCATACTATACAATTTATTCATTCCAATCTTCTAGATCTAGTTAGTAGGTATTATAACTATCAATTCTAGGTGAATCTTATACACTGCTGTGGATGGTAAGTTTAATGCATTTTCAAATATTGAATTTATTACATTGAGAAATTACACCATATTTACTTGATACTATAGCCACCTCTTGCTCTTAGGTGTCATTTAACTTAATATTGTTCATTCTTCATCAAACAAGATGGAAAATGATCATAAACCTCAACTCCAAATACTTGTGGCTCGCAGAGCTAAAGTTAAAGCCTCTCTTACAAGATTTGATAGTTTCTTAAAAAGGATATCTTTGTCTGATATAACCGATGAAATTAGAACTGAAGTAAATGCACGTCTTGATAAAATAGCGCCTCTTTATTCTGAGTTTGATTTAATCCAAAATGAAATTGAAGAGCTTGAACCTGATAAAATCGATAAAAACGAACAAGAGCGTGACGAATTTGAAAATAGGTATTTTTCCATTGTAACATTTGCAAAATGAAACTAGTGTCGCCGAAAACACACAATATTCCTTCACGGTCTGAAACTAAAATTGCCCCCGAGTCTGCTTCCGGTGACTTACCAAGTAATCAAACCCTAAACGTTCAGCTTCCAGATTTAGTCCTTCCGGAGTTTACGGGCAGCTACGATCAACTTATTTCCTTTAAGGAGGCCTTTGATTCATTAATTAACCAAAATCCTCTACTCACAAATGTTCAGCGATTCATCTATTTGCGCGGTGTGCTCAAGGGAGAAGCGGGAAAAATAATATCGTCATTAAGTGCTAGCGAGAGCAACTATAAAATTGCAAGGGACCTTTTAACTCAGCGTTATCAAAATAAAAAATCCATCATAAACGCTTTTATGAAAGCTATTTTTGAGTTAGCTAATATTTTCAAGGAATCCCATACATTACTGCGTAAAATGTTAGATGAATTTCAAACGCACTTTAGATCTTTAAGAAATCTAGGAGAAAACGTTGATGAATGGAATACCATTTTGATATTTTTGCTTAATTCTAAAATTGATTCATCAACCCGTAGGGAATGGGAAGTAGCAACAAAATCCAATACTTCACCAACAATTGAGGAGTACTTGAAATTTTTAACTCAACGCTGCCAATTACTGGAGTCGTTGGATACTAAGGTTGGCAACGCCAATCAAAATGCTCATCCTAAACGACCTTCTGACGGTCGCAGTTACTCACTTTTATTCACGAGTCCTCATTGCCCGTTATGCAATTAACCGCACTTCATTTACGCCTGTAAGTTATTTTCCGAGTTACCTATGAACAAAAGGTTATCGGAAAGCAAACGATTTAATCTATGCTCGAATTGCCTGAGACCAGGACATTCAAATACTAATTGCAAATCGCTGCACACATGCCGTTATTGTCAAAGAAGGCATCATTCACTTTTACATTTGTCCTCAAATCGATCAAATATATCCAATAATGATCATATAAATAAAAAACAACACTATAGCCAAGCCCGAAAAACCCAAAATGTTAACTGTCCTGCTCAGAATGGCTCTGAGGAAAAGGGCATAATGATGAACTTGACAAAGGGCATATTGAAAATAATAATACAACCCAAGACAGTATATGCACTCATGCTGCAACTTCAAAAATAAGCACATGTTCATCAGTATTACTATCTACAGCCGTGATCAAAATTTTTGATAACAACGGAAAATCATTTCAATGCAGAGCCCTGTTAGATAGCGGCTCGCAATCTAATTTCATTACAAAGCAAGTCTTTGACAAGCTAAACTTAACCTACAATCACGTCAATATTCCGGTTTCCGGGATAGGCCAAGGTTGTACAAATATATCCAAACATGCTGTCATTAAAGCGCAATCGCTACACAATAATTATACCTTACAGTTACCGTTTCTAATAATCGACTCAATTACCGGCATAATACCACAACAAAGGGTTAACTTAATCAATTTAAAAATTCCAAATAGTATTCAGTTGGCTGATGAAGCCTTTAATACTCCTTCTGAGATTGATATGCTTCTCGGAGCAAGCATATTTTATGAACTTCTAAGTTTTGGTCAAATTAAACTAGGTAAAAATTTGCTTATATTAAACAAAACGAAACTAGGATGGATTATATCGGGACAATTACCCTATAATAGCATTTCTGTTTCACATAATTTCTTAGCAGTAACCGACCCTATTCAAACTCAATTGCAGCAGTTTTGGCAAGTTGAAGAGAACTATGCGTCCGAAAAACCTATGACTAACGAAGGAGTCCAATGCGAAACACATTTCCTTAAAACCGTCACTCGTGACCCCTCAGGTAGGTTCGTGGTAAGCTTACCGCTAAAAGATAATCATACTAAACTCGCCGATTCTGAAGAAACCGCAATTCACCGATATTTTTCTATAGAAAGGACGTTAAACAAAAATCTTGAACTCAAGAAGCAATACTCCGATTTTATGAACGAATATCTAAGCTTAGGTCATATGATCGAAATAAATCCTAAGGTAAACGGCCCTTTTCCAATTTATTATGTACCGCACCATTCTGTAGAAAAGAAGGACAGCACGACCACAAAGCTGAGAGTGGTTTTCGATGCTTCCACAAAAACCGCTTCAGGCTATTCTTTAAATGATGTACTAAAAGTCGAACCTACTATTCAAAGTGATCTATTTTCTATAATTCTTCGATTTAGACGTCATGAATTCGTGTTGACTGCCGATCTTGCCAAAATGTATCGGCAAATTAATATCAAACCCGAAGAGCGGAGTCTACAACGAATTGTTTGACGAAATAATCTTAATGAACGCTTGTCACATTTTGAGCTTAATACAGTTACATATGGCACGGCATCGGCCCCATTTCTAGCAACGCGCTGCTTAAAGCAAATTGCGGTGGAATGTCAAGCTGACTTTCCCATTGAATCCGACGTAATACTCAATGACTTCTACGTTGATGACTTGGTTACCAGTAATTGCTCCTTGACCGAGCTGCGTCAGATACAAAAAAACCTAGTAAACATTTTTCGAGATTATTGATTTGATCTACGGAAATTTACCGCAAATGATCAATCTCTGTTAGAAAATATTGACTCTAACAGTGATCCGCCTGTCAAGCACTTTATTCAGAGTGCTCCCAATAGCAAAACTCTTGGAATATCGTATGAATCTGCTACAGATTGCTTTGTTTATAACTCCCAAATACCCTCAAACTTGTCCAATTCCATTACTAAACGAAGTATTCTTTCAACAATATCTCAAATATTCGACCCTCTTGGTCTTCTTGGTCCAATCATTGTTCAGGCAAAAATTATATTGCAACAGCTTTGGTTAGCCAAACTTAACTGGGACGATCCCATACCAACCAATCTTTATAAATACTGGATTAACTTGTATAATCTAATGCCAAATGCCAATGTGCTAAAAATTCCCAGACATGCCCTGTTAAAAGATCCTGTTAATATCCAGCTGCATGGTCTCTGTGATGCGTCTATGCAAGCTTATGGTGCATGTGTCTACATAAGATCAGAAGATTGCATCGGAAATATACAAGTCACCCTATTGTGCGCTAAATCGCGAGTGGCTCCCCTCAAGTCGCTCACCCTGCCCAGGCTGGAACTAGACGGAGCTCTTCTTTTATCAAAATTAGTTAAAAGGGTAACCTCATCGCTGCAGTTAAATATTTTCTCAACATACTATTGGACAAATTCCACTATAGTCCTTTCATGGCTAAGTGCGGAACCTCGCTCGTGGAAGGTTTTCGTGTGCAACCGGATTGCGGAGATTCAAAATATCTCTAATATAAATGATTGGAATCATATCTCAACTACTTATAACCCGGCTGACATAATTTCTAGGGGAATTAGTCCCACTGAATTAGAAACGTCCTCAACATGGTGGCACGGTCCAACGTTCTTATCAAAGCATCAAGATTGTTGGCCGCAAAATTGTCACATCACAAAATTCTCACGAATTTCTTCAAACCATCCTGAACTCAATCTTAAAACTATTTCTTTACCTATTTCATCTTGTGACGATATCTTTAAGAGGTTTTCGAGTTACATAAAATTAATACATGTATTGTCATACTGTTTGCGTTTTACTAAACGAAAAAAATTGAAGGTAAAATTTAAGCTTGATTCCTTACATATTACTTGTCGCGAAAGGCAAAACACCGAGTTGATTCTAATCAAGGCAATGCAGCTTCAGTGCTTTGCTGACGATTTACGGAGCTTGAAACTAGCTGGGTCAGTAAAACCAAATAGCAACCTAAACTCATTAAATCCATTTCTTGATGACAATGGGATACTTCGAGTAGGCGGCAGATTAGCACACGCTGACATATCCTTTAATTTTAAACATCCTGTATTAATTCCCAAAAACCACCCATTTACAATATTGCTAATTCGTTACACGCATGAGCGTAATTTTCACTCTGGCTGTCAAGCTACCTTATCCTTTATCCGACAAAGGTTTTGGCCCCTAGATGGTAGCAATGCTGTACGAAATGTCTTCGAACTTGTATAATTTGTTTTAAGGCTAATCCATCGGTTAATCATAATTAAATGGGAAACTTACCCGCGCCTTGAATTAATCCTTTTCATGTATTTTCTAATTGCGGTCTCGACTATGCCGGGCCCTTTTTACTGAAAGACGGAAGTATAGAAATAAAAAATCTTAAAATGCTATGTCTGTATTTTTATTTGCTTTGCCACAAAGGCAGTTCATATTGAACTAGTAACCGAACTCACATCTGAATGTTTCATCGCAGCATTTAAGCGTTTTGTATCAAGACGAGGCATGTGCAACAATTTGTATTCCGACAACGGATCTAACTTCATCGGCGCAAACAATACATTCAAAGATATTTACAAAATTATCAGCGGTCAACCTGTTCAAAATTACTTTGACACTAGCCAAATGCAATGGCATTTCATACCTGCCCGATCGCCACATTTTGGTGGATTGTGGGAGGCGTCAGTAAAATCATTAAAGTACCATCTCAAGCGTGTACTGTTAAATAAGTCTTATACATATGAAGAATTTCTAACTATATTAACACAAGTGGAAGCGATATTAAATTCGCGACCTATCATACCTCTGTCCGCTGATCCAAATGATCTTGAGGCCTTGACACCCGGTCATTTCATAATTGGTCGACCTCTGAATGCAGCACCTCAAGGTTACGTGCTTGATATATCAGTCAATAGGCTATCAAAATTTCAACAATTACAAAAATTGACTCAAGATATATGGGCTTGCTGGAAAAAGGATTATTTACACAATCTTCATCAGCGAACGAAATGGAAGTTTAAGAAAGAGACTAGTAACCTTATTGGTAGTCTAATAATACTTCGAGGTGATAACAGCCTGCCTCAGCAGTGGGCACTAGGCAGAATTACACAAGTCCATCCAGGTGCAGACGGTGTAGTGAGAGTGGTGAACGTTTTGACGAAAGGTGGCACTGTGAAACGCGCAATAACTAAGTTGAGTGTTCTACCTGTCGATTAATATTAATGTTTGTTAGCAATAATTTAAACAATTGCATATTATTGTTCATGTTACATTAAGTATTCCAATTTCTCTAATGTTGTATTACGATTATGTATACACCATTTATATTGTTGTCTTAAACACTATATTTACACTTGCTATATTATCTAATTTACATTGTTAATTTGTTGAAACTGGTTACTTTCAAGGCCGCCGGCATGTTCAGTGCTGACTGTCACCTACCTATTTGTGCACACCAGTGCATGTTTGGTTGCCTGTATGTATTGAGGTGCATTCCGGCCTACTTAATTACAGTCCACTTAAATTTGTAACTTATTAGTTTTCTAGCAACCGTTGTATATTAAAAATAATGTAATGTCAATTATGTCAAAAACTAAATAAGAACCTTCATAAAATTAGAAGAGTAAACATTAAACTATACACAATCAAGCGATGATATCCTGCATCTAGTAAGGATCATCGCGCAGTGGGAAGCAGTCCCTAAACACCTCAACCTATTTCACATTCGCTCATAGAAACTCCTTCTAGAAAAAATTACATCGAAAATTATTATCCACCGTGAATCGTTGTCTTATACACGGAAAACCAATCAACTTAGCGTCCTTTGATGATGTCTAGAATTTTGAGTCTTAAAGTTGGTTAATATTACCAAAATGTAATCAATTCTCATGTCAAAGGTTGACTTATTTAGGAAAAAGATGGTTTTATGTCTAAGGATAACAAATTTGTGAAACAAGGACGCATAACTACTGCAAACTTTGAAGGCATTATAAAAATTTCTAAAATGTACAATTATTAATTGGTTACTGTTTAAGTACTCACTAGAACATTTTGGTGTCCACTCATTAAGTGCCATCTTCCTCTTGCTATAACCACTTGCTTCAGGGGTCAAGTCAATACATATGTGCGGGTTCTTTCTCGTATAATCAGTGTAGCACTTAGGCATTATTGTTCATAAAACTTTTTCTTGTAGTTAGTGCATTATCAGTTGTGCATTGAAAATTGTACATAATAATCTCATCTCAAAGTGCTAAAAAGTTTTAATCGTGGTTCTAATTTATACGAACAGATCCTGCATCGTTCTTTTCAGGGGTATTGTATCAGATTTCTAGCAATCACTGTACTCTATTTTTTAAATGGAACATTTGTGGTCGATTAATTGCGTGTACAATTTCTACATCATTTAGTTAGAGCTTCTGGATTTTTTGCCAAAGGTAGTTGAAGAAGATCGTTGTAACACCAACTAAACAATTTCAGGTCAAAGTTTAACTTGGCACATTACAAACATAGTTTTATAAAATTCAGGTTAAAATTTTTAGGAAATTTCCTTATACCTTTGGGAAATGATACATCGTATGCTGCGAACTTGATAGAGGGAGAGAGGTTTTGCATTTGTAGGGTGAAGGGTTGTTCTCGGAGTGACGATACCGTTAGAACTGTAATCTCAGCCTTAGACTTCGTAAAATGATACGTAAAATGCTCAGAATATGACATGATGAGGTTCTGTTTTGTGACGCACAAATTGGTTAAAGGTTAAAAATGATAGGAAATGTAAAATCTTCATCGTAGACTTTTGAGAAATAATATTTTACATGAACCACTAGTGTGCAGTGTTGGTGACACGACTTATTGGTTTGTTTTATATACAAAGAATGAACCCTTTGTTCGCTCCAACTACAAATATAGGTTACTGATATAGAAAGCAATACTATTGATCAGCACAAATAATCAGAAGCAGTAAATGTAATCTGTCTATGTCGATAGTATTTACAGAAGTCGTTTTTCATTCCAACACAATCTATCCTAAATTTACAAACTCGGAATCCCAACAACCAGGACTGTGGTCTCAGCATTACATGTTTTCGGACAATGCCAAGGTGGAAACTTTCGATTTTATATCATTACAAATTCTATGAAATTTAAAATATACACCTTCAGCTTAAATGTGCTCTTAGTAAACTATAAAAGATGTGATTTGAGTGACGTTATTTACACAAATAACGGTTAAACCATATATACGTCAGCATTAGTTCCTAATAGCAAGATATGAGCCATAATGAAAATACGTAACGTACGTAGTGACTTGCTCACCTAGTTGGCGTGGGCATTGGCTATATAATCGGAATGTCTCTGATTCTAATCCAGTCAGGACGTATAAGACTATAAGACCAGGGTACGTTCTAAATGTAATCTAATAATATAGGTTAAACAAAACGTTGTAAAACTTGTGGTTGACTATCAGGCTACATGGGAGTGATGTTGATAGTAAGCGGACATACGTCGTTGGATTTCTGATGTGATACTGATCGGAAGGTGGTTTCTTGTAATCTTAATAATAATATCTAACTGCATCTCTAGGTCTTTAAGGTTATCATGTGTTATTCTTATTTCTAAATTTAAAAGTTTTCTGTTAAAGGACTTTTGTAGTTTTAAAACTAAGTTCCTAGTTTTACCTGAACGGCAAAATAACAAATTTTCAATGCAACTTAATGATGTAGCAATGTGTTTGGGTTGTAAATTGTTCGTACGGCATGTGAGAAGATAAATAAATAAGTAAATACGATTCCCACAATAAATTATGCAAATGCTAAAATCATGTTCAGGGAAAGCCATTACAGAAAACGCATTTTCCTAGAAATGGTAGCGATAGCGCTACAAGACCACCCTCTCAACAAAAACTGACACTCAAAATCTTAATAGTATCTACTCGCATCTTATTTCTGTTATAAAAAATAAAAAATAAAAAATAACAAGGATCGTATTTCTTAGTAACTAGTTATTTGCCTTATTTCTTTTACTCTTAAACATTTTTTTTTAACTTCAAGATTGACTCGTTATATTTAATTATTATTTTTATCTATGTTTGCTTATGACATAATTTATATGTCAAAAGTATTTTATATTTTGACATTTTCTAAATTATTTTAAATTAATAACTTTTATATTACTTTGTTACTAATAGTTAATCTTTTTTCCACTGAATTTTTTAATTATTATATAAGCTAGTTATTGTGTTTGGAATGTTTTTATCAATTTCGGCAGCGTGTTCTAATATCTGTTATGTTCCACTTATTCATTAAATAGACTGTATAATCGTAAGTAAGCAATTTATGTACCAAGAAATTTTATAATCCTTTTATTATAGTTTTCCTGATGAAGAAAATAAATTTTTCCAAAGCTTGAATTGATTAAAAGAGTTTACTAATCGCCCAAATTGACTACTACCCGATATTTACTTTACAATATTACTTTACAATATATATATATATATATGTTTATTACAATAATAGGAACGTTTAATAAAAATTAGTTAACAAATTATAAAATACGCATATTAGATACTCAAACAATATTGCATAAATATTTTTAACAATACATGAAAACACTAATGGTTTTTATAAAATATTCCAAATAGAATTATGTTCAGGATCTTGTGGTTGAATTTTCCTTGTTTTGTTGTCATCCGCTGAACGATAAGACCTTAACCAAGTTTTTACATAATCATCTGGTTTAAATAATTGTTGTGGAGGGCCATTCATTTTTATAAATAAAAGATTTGCTAGATGTTTATTATAAATAAAGTTTAATTCCCGTTGAACCGGTTCAAAATCCGGTTCACGTATTTGTTTCGGTTCGGTTCGAGTTTCGGTTCAGTAGAAAAAAAACGTTCCGGACTCCGGTTCACGGTTCGGAAAAACAAGCCGGTTCGTTCCGGTTTTTGTTCCGGTTCGGGTTCGGTTCAAACCCTTGTTTATAATAATGCATATAAAAATTCGTCAATAATTAGACAAAAAAAATCGGCAATTCTTTTTAATTTTTTTTCAATACGTCAGCCTATTCTCGTTATCAGAAATCATCTTTAGTTCCGGAACGCGTTCCTGTCCAAAAAGGAAGTACCGGAACGACGTTCCGGAGCGTTCCAGCTCGACAACACCACTGGGATCAATGCATAGTATGAATGAAATCTGTTTCCCAAAAATAATCATCTTGGATCTACGATTTCCTATTGAGTTAGTGCATGTGAAAATGCATTTTTATCTTGTAGGCCCTTAGTTTATCTACTATTGATTTTGAACAATTTTAAGTAACGTTGTTTTTTCTACATTGTCCACACCTCCAACTCTTTAATTGCATATTTGTGAAAAATAGTAGCGAATTGTAATGATTAAGTTTGGAACAAAAAAGATTTGGATGTTCATTTTATATTCCTCTCAAGTTCTTAATTTAGGTAATATTCATTACTGTTTAACTTGGGAACATTTTTGTAGAGCTTCTGAAACAAATTTTCATCTTAATTATTCTTCTTGCCACAATGCAAAACACTAAATAAAGTATGAAAACCCTTTACTTATTAACAATATGAAACTTGAGGTTTTAGAAAGATAAAAATCTACAGCAGCGTTATGCTGAGAGTTAATTAGAAGCGTCGAGATATTCAGTTACACCCATTTTAATTGTTAATTGCTAATTACCTTTTTGTTGTCCCGTGAAAAGGGCAACGGAAACCTTCAATTAATTTTCAGCGCTCTAACGTTTCTCGTTCATTCAGCACAAAGGAAAAGGCTAAAAATAATATTAAGAATTCTGTATACATCACACACAATGCTTTTGTTATTAGATCGCCATTTTCTAATTGGTAATTTGACGTTGAACTAAATAAATTATATTTATATCGCTTTTAGGAGTTCTGAACCTACTCGATCACTTTCACAAAGAATACGCTTTACAAGTCAGTCTTGAGTTAAAACTGGATATAAATACCTGCACGGCACGTGCTGTCGTCCACCCACAACCACCAAGCATCTTTACTTGAATTACTCACACTATTTCTTGCTTTTTGTAGAGGGGTTGTATGTTGCTTTAAATTGTCATTTCTTTTAATAATGGGATATATTAATATAACGGATCTTATTTTTCTATATTTTTGCGTCAATCTTGATCAAAAAAGGAATCTTGAAGTTTGCAAAGTAAATGCGCCTTAGAAGGAATTGTAACTTTCGTATTATCATTGGAGAATTATCAACCAGATGAAGATGTTACGATGATATACCTAAAGATACAGGATTTAAACTTTTTGATGTAACAGTTGTAATTCCCTGTAACCACTACAACGACTTTGGCTTATGATTACATTTTTGAATTTGAATTTAATAACATTTGTTAATTAATGCCTTTTTAATACATTTTTGGTACTCTTCTATGTTAAATTTTAGAGATATGTAATTTGCTTAGTTCATCATGTTATGCAGACTACTTTACAAGTAGTATGTTAGACATCACTTTCCTTGGATCATTATTTTTGGGACCTTTACCATAAGATAATGATGACAACAGAAGCTCAGGTTTCCTGTTTAAATGTAAGGCCAGGCGTTAAGGGTGTTAGAAAATGACATGTGCAAATAAGAAAATCTAATTTGACAAAACGACTGACTGGATTTCTAGGTCTGCTTAGAGCATACACTTGGAAATGAGAACGACGATTTCTGAAAAATATGAAATTGTGTTAAAGGGTCTAATCAACAAACCATACCTTGTTGCAGGATGGAAATCTAAATAATAAGTTTGAAGGTGGATATAAAAATTTTCAAGAACGACTATTCTCTATGTGCACGAAGTTGCTAACAAAATTATCAAGTACCTTATATACTTACTCATCACCCTCATAAGCGCTGCCATACAACTCTTGTTTTGATCCTGTAACATAACACTAACTATTTGAAATATAAACTAGACTCTGTGGAATGTGTTTTTGATCAAACCTATATTAACCAAAACATGATAATTTATTAAACCATTCTGTTTAGTTCTTGACCATTTTGTAAGGTACAACAGATTAGAAATCTGTTTTAAAATATCTTAGAGAAAGGTAACGTATACTGTGATAAAATAAGTAATAAAATAAACCAGAAGCAAAGGAGACCTATGCGGAATATCAGTCTTCCGTGTAGGGATAATATCGAAGGAATTGCCTAGACAAGACGGTTTGGCGCCCCTTTCGGGGTAGGTGAACATTATAACATAGATTGTTTGTATTTCAGCAATTTTATTATCTTATTTTTCGAATTTTTCAATTTTTATTTATTATTTCTTCCCTAATATCCCTCTATTTCCTCTCTGACAATTATTTTAAATGCACACTTCTTTTATATACAATTAATTTTCACAAACTTTCGACATCAACAGATCTCTTCATTTCACTGTCGTAGTGGCTACAAGTAGTTGACATTTCCTGCAGCTTTATAATAACTTCGGTGTCTTTTTGATGAAAATTATAAATGTTTGAGATTGGATGTACATAATTTGACAATCGACGCGATTGGTTGAATGAAATGATCGAAAGATACATTCACCGTACCTTCAATCACGTCGTCTAAGACATCGTGACAGGTAACGAATCGTGGATATGTGTATGAACTCGAAAACAAACAGCAGTCGGCTGTATGGGTCTTTTAAAACGAGCCCAATCCAGAAAAGTTGCTTGCACGATGCATTTGGAACCAAATCCTTGTATGTTTTTGTCAGGAAAACTGGACATATTGCAACAGTTGCCTTAGAGAATCGCAGAACGGAAAATTATGAATGCTATACTACCATTTATTTGCCAATAGTCTTCGGAAAAATAAGGAAAAGCAACATCTTAAGACAGAGCGTTCTCTGCCACGACAATGCGAGCTCTTACAAATCGATTCAAACAAGTGACTTTTTGAGCACTCAAAACGTCGATTTGATATATCCGCGACATATTCCTGATGTGGCACCCAATAACTTCTTTTTATCCTCGTACATCGAGAATGAAGTGCTAGAACAACGAATTTGACACCTGAAGAAGCGGTTAATGCGTTCAAAGTGCATGTTTTGTAGGTGCCCGAATTGGAGTAGAAAAAGTGTTTCGAGAATTGATTCAAACGTAAATAGAAATGCCCTGACCTTCGTAGAGAATATTTTAAAAACACTACAGCTACTTTTGTTGATAAATAATTGTTTTGATCTTAAATCCCGAAATATAAATAAAGCAATGTTAGCAAAGCAAATCAAAACATTTTTGACCACATGCAAGCTTCTTGCTGCTTGATCTAACTGCTCTTCCATGCATAGCACCGTTTTAAACGCAGATCATTATTGGACTTAGCAACAGCAACAACCATTAATACGTTTGGGTCAAAACAGTAAAAAGAGATAAGCTTATAATAATTTTAATCCTTTTCATCAAAACGTTCATGTTATCCAATTGTACATCAACAATCTCCTTGCATTGTGACTACCGGTTTTCTTGAATTATGCTTGTCTTTGGAAACATCATTTTTTTTTCAAAAAACTTTGCTCCATTTCAAGTTCAGCTATCATCCATCGCTTTGGTAGGCAAATAGCTCTTAAAATCTTGTAGAAAAACCTTTATGGATAATGTTGTGACACTTACTGTTCTTCACATATTCTGGTAGTCAGTTAACGTTATTTGTTACAGAAATATTAGTAAACAATATATAGGCTATTTCCAGAAGATATTAAGTTTGAAGTTAATAAACTTCCTGTCAGATTGTAATGTATTTTCACTAAAAATACGACGCGACGTGGATGTTCGTCCATAATTCTACACAGAGTAACGTTTTTAACCTGATCATTGATAATAAAAAGTTTAAAACAGAAAGCTATTTGTTTATGATGGAAGTAAAAATGAAGCTAATTATTTGTGAATGAGTATAAATAAATACAAAAACAACTGTAATTGCAAACAAATCTTTTTGATGTGTTATCAAAGTTTGTCTACCACAACAAATAGATCTGTTTGCATTACAGCTATTTTTGCATTTACTTATACTCGTTTCTAAATTGATTGAAGTGACAACTGCAAGAATGGTTTTGGAATATTTTGTATAGGGCAAAATGACATTCCATATGAAAAGATCAAGCAAATACAACACGATAATTTTTTATACCGCTTTTTTGGTTTTACGTGATGTTGCGTAAGTCGAAGTTGTCTGATCACATCGATAAACTCTGGTTTCATTTATTCTTTTCCAAATCTATTTTTTTTCTAAAATCATACGAGTATGATTGCAAGTTGTTGCCATTGCAATATCCTGTTTATCCTTTCATGTAGAAACGTATACCTTTTTTTTGTCGAATCCAAGTTGCCTCTCTTAGGATATTACTTGTATATGTTTTATTTCTTAGAAACCTTCACATAACCATGTGCTATTATAGTGACTGCCCATACATCGGTCTAGCCCTTCATTAGGTAAGGCATCGACAACCTAATCACAGATGGTTCCATTTCAACGCCTTCTGAGACATTCTCGCGTAAACGCCACTGTAAATCTCTATATTTTGGAAACAAATGTCTAAGAATTTTATTCCGTATCCCTCTTTTTTATTTTTAAGGTTAACCCTAAATATACAATAATGCAACAAAAATTCGCCCATCAGCTAGGCTTTCATGGACTTGATATTGTTTCACAAACATAGCTATAAGCGGTTGTATCTTTTATATGCTTGTTGTATTTGCCGAAGAATAATAGAGAACTCGAAATATTAATTTAAACATCGCAATATTTATTTTGAGGTCTGCAATGGTTCTGGCATGGCTGTAGTTTCGCGTGAATTTCGGAATCGTTTATTGTGCTATTTAAATTGTTGTGATTGTGAGGTGCGTCGTTATCCAACTCGATAGATTTTGAAGACAGTACAGTTGAGTTAACTGCTATCTATTTTGTAGCTACCAGATACGTTGGTTTGTAATTTTTATCAGATCCACATTCGCTATCAATATCTTCGTATGAATTTTCTTCCTTGTTGCCAGAAAGAACTGCCGCAAGGAGGTGGCTAGTCATTTCAGCTCCAGTTTGTAATGGTTTTTGACTTTTAGTCATCCATCTGAAACTAACAAAACTACAGTATTTATAGGAACACTTTATCTAATATGAGGCAATAGGAAACGTTATTGATATAACAGACTAAAGTATTTGAAAATAAATAACGCATGTCCTAAAAATTTTGGCACAAAATTCAATGATTTCAAATAACTTATAAATGGACTATTATCGACTAGCTTTTGGAAATGAAACATAGTTCTGTTGTTCCCTATAAGATTGTACAATCCTATTTAATTTGTTACTTTACAATGTCAGATAAATTAGAATTCAGAAAATGTATCAGTAACTTGATTGTGAGGTTGTTCTGAAATATTCCGAATTCTAAAAAACAAAGAAACTGAACGTAGAAGCATTTAGCGCACGGTAGTGAAAGACCATGGGTATTTCCAGCAGAGTATAGAAAGAGGTCGATGAGAAGAGCAACATATCAAGTTTATATATGAGCGAGCAGACTTGGCCGTATATAAACCACTTCGAAAGGTACTATATCATTGGAATTGAAGAGGAGTGGTACAGAATATCGAAGAAAACGTAAATGAGTCAACCAACTGCTACGTATTCCACGATAGCTGCCATCAACTGGGGTGGCATTTTGCGCATGAAGAATCATTATCTCGGATAACGAAAAATCAATGCGCAACTCTAAAATGAAGGTAAAGGATGGGTTTATACGGACAATGTACAGGAATGCATCGGCAGTTTTAGGTACAAACATAAAGCGAAATTTGTCGATAAAATCTGTGTAGTACTCAGTTAGTAAATGGAGTATAGCCCGACCTATTGTTGGAAGAGTAAATATTAATAACTGTATTTCCAAACTGTTCCAGTTCATCAATGAATATCATCGTGAAAAATATATCATATTTAGGCGAAATTAACAATTTGCACTATAGAAATACCCAAAACTAGCTTCTACTACATCACATACCGTTTATTCCTCTGCACTTACCTCAGGCTCGTCCAATCGAAGCTTTTTAGTCTTTGCGGTCACAGACGATTTAGCATGAAGGGTGGGAAGCCCAAAACGGACAACAATTAAGACAGCGAATTTATGAACGCTCAGAGAAGTGATTTAAATTCTAATCAGCGTCTTATGTGAAACATCCGCAGAAGATTGCATCTAGCCAAAAAGCACGAGGTTCATTTAATTAAGAAGGTACTTTATTTTAGTATTAAATTTTATTTTATAACAACTAATAAGTGTTTAGATTAGTTAGTTCGTTATAAAAATCCTGATAAACAGCGTATGCCAAAACCTTTAGGGCATACATTACTTACCTGATGTAATATGTTGTAATTCCTTAACTCTACTTTCACTGTTTTGCATTATTATTTCCCTTTAACTTAACTTCCTTTATCTTCTTATTTTATCTAACCTTAAACGTGACTTCTACCTTTTCTCCTGGAACTTGTTTGTCCCTAATTCCTTTCATATGTTTATGCTGACCAACCACAGGTCTGCATTTTTAAGAATATTTATCTGTTAGTAACACACCTCTTAGATTGCCATATTTTACCCATTTCTGGCGGTATTAAATTTTAACATTAATTCCTTGCACGAGGCACTGACTGGAAAATTTCTACTCACTCCAAGTTACTTGTTTGGAATGTTTTTGAATTTTGTGGGGAACAATAGGTGCTGTCAACACGTACAGCTTAGCTCCTAAGTCTCCTTTGATATCTAACGTAGAACAAGGTAGATGGCTTGAGCTTGCTAAATTGTCCGTACACTAGATTTACTAATATGGTTCGAATTCTTTGCAGACAACTCAAGGTTACTACGTTTGGTTGTGTTTAGTTGAATTTATACTATCGGTTTAGCGGATATCGGTATTATATAGTAAAACCACTTACCTTATTTCGTGGTTGATCCGTGCTTCGCTCTAGTACTGTTAATAACGCTTTTGTTCTATCTATTCTAGTAGTAATTTATAGGAAACTTTGACTAGGTGATCTACATCTTATATATAATCCAGCATCGGTTGGTGCCACTGAGTGTGTCCCTGCTGTATGGGAGTTACCAATTCATAGCCTAGAGCGAGCGTCCACTTCTGGGGTAGCGCTGGATTCAAGATAAGTAGAACGAATTTTTTCGTGATACACAATTACATTTACTTCCCCTTGCTATAATTTAAATTTAAATTTGTTTTACAATTTGTTACCGTCTATTGTGGTTAAAATCGTTTGATTTTTTTTCATTCCTGCGGTTAACTTCACGGGCGGCACCGTGGCGTAGTTGCATGTGTGTGACTACTACGCCCAAAGTCCCGGGTTCGTATCCCGACACTGTCCGTTTGAAAAATGTTTATGCGAGCATTTTTCATAAAAATACACCCTCGTTCGGATGAGAGGTAAAATGGGGGTCCCGTGTGTGTATTGTCACGCACGTTAAAGATTTCTACCTTGCTTGGAACAGCAAGGGTTTGGCAAAAGTCCAAATTTCCCAGGTAAAAATTCGCTTCCTGGCCAATGTAGTACCTTCGGGTGTAGCATTGGAAAATCACATGTAAGGTTAACTTCACGTCATTTCGGAGTGCCTAAATTTTTATTATTTTTATTAGAGTAACAGTAATTGTACACGACTGCATCAACGTTTGTATCTAAAGTAGTCTTTAACTGGGTGTCCTCGTGCTATGATTATATTCTCCACTTAATTACTCTTAATAAACATTATTTGAGCCCAAACAAACCATGGTGTGGTTGTTTTTAGCAAAATAGTCATTTATAGCTTAATATTAATGAATTGCAGTGTACCAATTTTAAATTTTAGTTATAAAATTATTTAAGTAATTTACCATATTGGGGTTCCTGTTAAAGTTCTTAACTACTTTATGAAGTCACCTAGGTTGCTCACCCGTTCAATGTGTTGTCTGTACGTTTTTATCATGACACCAGTATTGTGTTATAGTTTATGAGTACCTGAAAGTTATGTAGTTATCTTTTAGAGAGTTTTTGCAAGAAGTGTATTTTTATTGTTAGGGTAAATTTTACCGATAAGTGTTACCGAAAAAATATTGTATGTGCTAGTTTGGTTACGTTACCACCATGTGTGGCAACTAGAAATTCAATATTGTAAAAAGTGAGGTTACAAAGTAGAATTATATCAACAAGTATTGCGATTGATAATTATTTCCACTTCCATGCAGGAAAAGTTTAGCGTCGCATTATGTGATTGGTTGCCTTTATTTTAGAATATAGCATTAAGAACCAAGTTACGTTAACGTTAAGGTTTATTTTTATAATTATATGTGTAACGAAAGTATTATAATGGAAAAGTATGTATCCGCAAACTCTACTTTGTCCAGCATACCTTACCGTAAAAATTTCCAGGTACGAGTAGCTTTAAAAACTGCTTTGCGGTAAATGTTTTATTGTAATTTAGAGAATCCCCTACTATTACGGCAGTAGCTTTTTATTTATTTTTATTGTTCAGCCGTACGACTTTGTATTCTTTGATTTTGTATAACTTATTTTCAGGGCGCAAGTTTACAGCGTTTGAATTTCCTAATTTTGTGCATTGTTGCCTGGTAGTGAAATTTAGCCGTAGACTTTGTGAATCTATTCAGGCGTTATTCATTTTAGTTTTCTGCCTCTAATGGTAGAAATGGGTTTCACTACAAAACAATTTGGGCGACTTGTTCACAAGGTTTTTTTTTAATTAGGCACTTTGTGTCTAGTGATATTAATCTGTAGCTCAGTTCCGTTAACGTATAGGGATATTATTTTGTGAACTTTTGGAAAAACTGTATTTTCGCTAACATTATAATTCGTTAATAGTTATTTAGCCTTTTATTAGCAGTGTGTTATGTCAAGTGATTGTAGGACTTTTTCCAGAATGTGAAAACCTCTGGTCGCATCGAAATGCTCCCACTTTCCTTGCGCCCGATAATTTGATTTCGAGGCAGATGGCTTATTCCACTGGACCCGATAGTACCATTTGTCTAGTGTGGGATATTAGTATCTCGTCCTGACCGACTCTACTGGAGCACTTAATTTCGTTACTAGAGGAACCTTGTAGCTCAATTTTTCGTGATATTATACTTAGAAACACATTGGGCTAGCGGAGGACATTATATGGGCGGCTCCGTGGCGTAGTGTTATGTATGTGACTACTACGCCCAATCTCCCGGGTTCAAATCCCGACACAGTCCGCTTGAAAAATGTTAGGCGAGCATTTTTCATAAAAATACACCCTCGTTCGGATGAGAGGTAAAATGGAGGTCTCGTGTGTGAGTGTTGTCACGCACTTTAAAGATCCCTACCTTGCTTGGAACAGCAAGGGTTCGGCAAAATTTCAACTTTTCCTGGTAAAAAAAAACTCGCTTCCTGGCCAATGTAGTACCTTCGGGTGGAGCATTGGAAAATCACATGTAAGGATGACATTATATAAACAAAGTATTACCACGCAGCAACAACTCACACTACATCAAGAACTATTTAATGAAATAATGCGGCATCAAAGATGCCTTCTGGCACTTTGTTGTAATTGGGAGAGTGGCTCCAGATTGAACTGGTTTCTTCAGGTAAGCGTGGCACTAATTAAATATGATTCGTTTGGAATGCGACAGTATCAACCGGTTATAAAATATTCTGTATGAATGGTTGGACAACGATCATCGTTCTGTCAGTTATGAAAAAAATTATGGAAAACATTAAATAACGTTCTGTTACAAAATGATCGGCCAAAATAATGTCGTAAAACGCCAGAGTCCTTTAACGCGCTCATTCGCTCTACCTGAATAAGATTGATATCGTAGAAATGTCACAGCTACATAACATTAAAGGGGCTCGCTTATGTTACGTATGAAATCGATCTTGTAAAAATTAGTTCTACGTGTACGTTTCCAATATTTCTAACAACAAAGGAATCCAAATCTATTTTAATCAATTGCAGCACTAAATAAGTAGAGACATCTTTATGAGAAAAAACCTAAAACATGCCGCATTAGATAGTCAATACTCAAATAAGAATTATGAAAATATAACACATGAAAACAAGATAGATATAAGGCTTGAAAACCAGACAGCAATGGATAGAATTGAAATTGAATACGTTGTAGAAAATAATAGTCAGCTATTACTAAATAACTGTGATGGTTATCTGTTATTAACGGTTATATTACTGGATGTAACAGAAATGCTCAGAATGTCGAATTACAGCCGCAGTAGGCTATTAAGCTTTAGGAGAGATAAGTAGAAATAGGAGGCATTAAGAGGTGACAGTTTTCGCGGCGTGCTTTATGATGAGAGACAGAAAATGTATCTGTTCGGACGTCTCTATACCGATAACAAGGTAGATGGAAAATCTAATTTAAGATTTTGGTATATCTTGCAAAGTTTAGAAACAGTAATAGAGTTTTCGGTTTTTTAATGAAGTTTAATATTTCTACAAACTTGCGATGCTGTGACGCGTGACGGTGGGGTAGGTATGTCCACATACTCGTTTCTCGTTGAAATTTTGTCAAGAAACTGTAGCGAATGTAATATGAAACTTTTCTATTGCTTTTGGAAATTACTTTACTCGCATTTTGAATTTTTTTCTATATGTGTACTTTAAGCTGTTCATAATACTATAATCTTTTAAACAAAACTGTAAAAAGTAAATAAAACTTGTCAACTTATTTCAATAACATTAAACACTAAGTACATTTATGATACCATTCAACCCCAACCAGATGGAGCCAAGCAGTAACAACCTTACGTTACAGCATTTAACTTCCGCGAAATCGCAGGAAACTGCGGAATTGCACTACTAAAGATACAGATCTGCAAGTGACATGTTTTGTAGAGAGACACTACAAAGTTACTGAATACGCTTGCTCTGAATTCATAAAATGCATAGTAAGATGCATACCAAGAGAACTAATTTTTTTACAAGAAGGAAGTTTAATCCCGAAAGGTGTACAGTGTATAGTATGTAGTTGTGCGTCGTTCTCATTAATGAGTCCGTGCTTCATTTTTCATGGGTTGGCTATAAAAAGACAAATTAATCTTCCAACCTAGTAATTAATCTTAGGATACTTTGAAATCAAACTTGTTATTATGAAACAAAGTGATTTTCATGGTCATACTGCAAAAATGAATAACCTCTAGAGTCAAAGTACAATTGTATTCTTTCAATACGATGGAACACTGAACTTCTTCATCAATCTCTCTCTTAAACCACTTCAAAAGCTGCACGACCCTCCAACAATTGATACACTTGAAGCCCATTGTGAGTCTCATAATTCCCTCTAATATTTGGCTGTTTTGTCAACCGAGTAAGCTCAACGATATTTAATATTAGACGAGAAACAATACATTTACCCAGCGTCTGGAGTTCTTCCCATTATTTATCTCGAATATTTCGTAATCTTACACGGTTTTTCCATTTCTGTAAACGCAAGCGAAATGGACACTCATTCTGGTTTACTACAGTAGTTACAAAGATCTTTGAGAAGGTGCGGTTGTAATAAAACTTCTACTTCGTTTCCTGCTGAAACTCATTATTTTAAAATGTATTCTTATGTAGTTGAAATGAAAGAGTAACGTCTATTTTTGTGGGTAAATTATCAAGCGAATAGGATGAGTAGCATTAGTTTAGCGAACTTAGGGTACGAAGAAAATTACTCAAGCGTTGATGCAGTAGCTCATAAAAATTCCATTTGTGTAAGTAACACACATATGTGAACCTTTACACCCTCGTACATCTTATGACATATTTTGATGTTAGTTACCTGTCACCCATGAGACTATCAATAAAATGCATATTTGAGCGTTTTTTTATCTTGATAAAAAATTTTATATTAAAAACTATAAACAGGATGAGTCGACACATTAATGATAAAAAATATAAGTTAATAATATAGCACTGTGATCAAGTACCTATTAAATTATTCGCCTAAGACTAGTTGCGGGTTGTTTACGTCTTTTTAAAGCAATATTTCATCTTATAATAGTATAATTGTTGTATTGCTCTCAGGTGGCGCCGTTGCTCAGTTGGTATGTGTGTGACTACTGAGTCCAAGGTCCCGGGTTCGAATCCCGACACAGTCCGCTTGAAAAATGTTAGACGAGCATTTTTCACGAAAAAGTACGCCCTCGTTCGGAGGAGAGGTAAAATGGAGGTCCCATGTGCGAATGTTGTCACGCACGTTAAAGATCCCTACCTTGCTTGGAACAGTAAGGTTTCGACAAAATTCATTCAGGTAGAAACAAATACGCTTCCTGGCCAATGTAGTACTTCCGGATGGAGCATTGGAAAGTCGAATTTAGATCATTGCTCTAATCAGTTTTTTGAAAAAAAAATAATTAAAATGTCATGCCTTCCTCATGAATATTCTTGTTTATTCGCCTTTTTTAATTATTGCATATATTTAGGTATTTTAACTAGTATCATCTTCGCGTGAATTTGACCAACAAAATGAATACGGTATGGAACTAATTATGCACAATATTTACAGAGTACAGAATCAAGTGAGAGTAAGAGTAATGACAGTAAAGATGAATTAATTCACAATTAAAAACTTCAGAGGAATCTATTGCACACTAGTTAGAGAGACAATATAAGAAATATATTGTAAAACTTCAATTTGTACCGGGCATTTGAAGCGTTAAGTTTTAAATTTGAAGTTGGTCGAAAGGGGCGGAAATTCCGTAACAGAATCAAGAAGCACTGGCCAACTACAGTGATGCGGGAGTGGATCGTTATAGCAATAAATGGCAGAAAATAGAACAAAATTAAGTAATGATAATATTACTCGGGTGGGAGTTTAAGTTACGTTATTACGAGCATTTATCCCATTAGGTTTTCAATCCGTCAAGCTTAAATGGCGTCGACTACGTGTAGTTCTAATAGAATTTCGTCTGGACGACGTGCAACCCAAAGGATTGTTAATTACAGGATATTCTCTTGGTGAAATGGATTTCCTTACAAAATGTCGCCTACCTGTGTGAACAAATAAAACAACTATTAACTCACATGGCTTAAATAAATTCTAAAATAATATTATTTGAACATTCTGTAAACAAATAGACATAAAACAAATTTTAAATGTACTTACATAATATTCGGGTTAATGACCTAAAGATATTCCTATAACAAAATATAAAACAATAAACAAAAATGGTCAAATTAAATTCATT
Source organism: Platerodrilus igneus (assembly GCA_036346225.1). Classification (NCBI taxonomy): domain Eukaryota; kingdom Metazoa; phylum Arthropoda; class Insecta; order Coleoptera; family Lycidae; genus Platerodrilus; species Platerodrilus igneus. Next base: position 2,207,324 of record JARFIW010001179.1, on the reverse strand, counting down.
GTCCGTTCATTTTTAATGCATCTAATCGTTATCGTTAAATCATAATCAATTGCGTTTAATCTCGCAATGTCCAATCCTTATATTCCTTCTAATGTAAAACTATACATTTGGGCAATACATTATAAATGCAATCCCATAAATACAATTCAAATTACATCTCTAATTCTAGTAAATGTTACCTCACAGTTTTATCTCAAAATCTCCATGAATTCCATTTGAGCCAAAAGATATTATTTTATCCTTCGCGGCATTGAATTCAAACTAATTTGTTGAGACGCGAACCATTCCAATGTTCTTGTGTTTGTCGAAAATCCGTGATCAATCACGTGGGTTATTATTCCATAATTAACAGGGTGTTTACGATTAATCAAACCTTTATTTTTCTGTCTAACCCCACATCTGTTTGTGTTGATGACTTCTTAGGAATTGAATTCATTAGTTCACTTTTCTGCTTCAGAGGGATATGCTATTATTATATACCTAACACATGTACAATGTCTGACGTCATGGTTTATTTTGGTTAACCGCGTGTAACGGTGATATCACTGGATACATTGCCTTGTATAATAATGTCTGGTTGGTAATTTAATCTCTACGATTTCCATTAACTCATGTTTATTTCCATTGTATTTAAGTACATTGTAAAAGCTTCATTTTTGTTGCAACTAATATCTGTAATGATGTTTGTGTATTAATAAATGGAATATTTTTAATAAACAATATACAAATGTTTTCTTTATATTTTGTAAAAAATGTATGAAGTCTGTGTTTCTTTTTGGTGACTTTTAAAATAATTAATTTATCAGTTTTATTTTATTATATATTGTACAGAAATAAAACGGTGTTCTTGTGATTTCTGAGTTTATGATTTTTTATAGAGCTACTATTTATTGCAATAGCTTAATAAATACTATTATAGTGAAATCAAAATTTTACAGGGTGCTTCAACAATGTGTCCGTTTTAATATCTTTCCCTCTTTTTCATTTGAAACTTTACAAATATACATTTCATTATTGAATCTAATAGGGGTCTAGTTAGTCACACTTACTTATAGATAATCCTTAATCTGCTGGAAGACAATAGTTTATAACTGTCAATAATTACTAACAATATTTATTGCACTGACGTTCATAACACAACGATTGCACTATATTTATAATCAACCAACTGTGTACATTAATACACTATTAATTTATTTACCCAAGCATTAATTGATTAACTGTTATATCCTAATTTATATAGATTTTAAGTTTATTTTACAATTCGAACAGCAATTTATGTTGTATCACTTGCGGACTCTTTGTTTACCAACACCAATTTTGTTTATATCTCACCAATTGTCTTTGATACTTATCTAGAAGGTACTAGGAACTTTATATCGGTTCTTAAATTCACCTTTGTAAATGTCACTCGTTCAATTGTTTGCGTAATGGCTTTATGCCTTTTATTTCTTAATCTATCTGCGATAATGTTACAATATTATAAATTATTTTCAAAGTTTCAAAGACAACTACTTCTAGAAACATTCGAGCAAGTTCAATAATTTGAATTGTTAACAAACATGTAAAATTTTAAAATCTGTGTGTATTAGTAATAATTCGTGTTCCGGATTTGTACCGAGTAATATTAGAAGCCAATAAAGCCGACGTTTTGTTTACTATCGTAACAGGTATCATTAAGATAAGACGTGGAACGTTACTTCCAAACATGCAGGTACGCGCCCAATTGAGCCGAGAAGTGTCTTGTAACAAAGTAGTAAATGCAAGGAAGTTACTTCTGGATTTATACATGTATTGTTATTCATCTTTAGTGGCTATTGGGGAGGCTGCTTTGCGGTCGTCTGCGATGAAGAAAATTGTAGAGAATCTGCCGGTTTTGATAACGAGAACCTCTATTACTCGTTACAAAATGTATCTGATCTTACTAAAGTGAGATTAGATACAATTGGACGATTAATAATAATGTACAGTGTGTAAGGTATGGTATAATTAAATTTAAAAATAAAAATAATATTAATTATATCATCAAAAGGAGTAAAAAATATTTTTGATTATGATGTATACTGTCTTTATATTTAATTTTTGTAAACAGTTATTTACATGAGAATTTTTTTGTTTGGGAAAGTTATCTTTATATGTATAAATTAAAACATTAATTGTAATGACTTTGTCTGTAGATACATTACATTTTAAAATATTTATATCAATCGTGTAGTTATCTCTGTAACTTTTTGTGTGGGTATGTTTGTAAGCAAAATAATATTGTAACTTAATTATTTATTTCTTAATTTTCTTTTTTCAATTAAGTGCATTTTTTTAAATTTAGAAGGTAGGTATATATAGAACTTAAGTCTCCAATGTCGGTTTCTTTATTAAGTGTATTAGAATTTTGATAGATATAGCACATTTCAAGGAATTCACGTTTTAATTTATTATTTTTTATATGTAAAATTTTTGGATTGTTAAAATCAATTTTGTGGTTGGTGGTATTTACGTGTGCTTTTAGGGCATTTGCATTTGGTTTAGTGTGTATGTCACTTTGGTGTTGTGTTAATCGTTGCTTGAGATAATAATCAACTAGATAATATTTTTAAAAATTTTAATATAAAATTGCTAAAAGCCCGATCTAACAATAAATATTTTTTTTCCTAAAATTAAAGACAAAATTATTTCTTTAGATCAAAGCAACATCATATATCAAGTAAATTGTTCAAATTGTCCCAATATATACATTGGGCAAAGTTCACAAAACCTCAAGCAACGATTAACATAAAAATTAAGTACTAAAAAAAATTAATACGGGTTAAAGTGACTATATTACACGAAATTGTTCATACAGTTAAAGCATAGGACTTGGAGAATGACAACTGTGCAAGCTGTCAAAAACCGTATTTTATAGAAAATTCTGCTTGTTCTTGTCGACACAAACAGATTGAACACAAAAGAACACTACTATCCGATTGGATGGCAGGTTTTCTTACTCTGTGAAAGGGATTTTGTTCAACTAAAATAAAAGAAACGTGGAATAATAGATTGGAGGTGGTACTGTAACAATTTTTTTTGTTTGATTGGTGGTGAGTCAGGCACGCCAATGCAACTATTTTGACGTTGGGCGTCAGTGAAGCGATATTTAATTTTATTATCTGGCGAGAATTTATTCTTGAAGCTATCACTTCCAACAGACTCACGAACTTCACGATATTCGCGGCTTAGTCTGGGAATTACCCCAAGGGTTAGCAATGAGAATGGGCGTGGATATAACGTAAACTCAATTATGCACAGGCATGGAAAGAGAAAAGGGGATTGAGCGCCACCGCATCTAAGTGGATAAATAAATGACGAAAGTATCCTATGAAAAGATGCAGAAACCCACAGGTTTTAATGATTACAAAAAACATACAAATTATACAAAACAACATCTCTGGAAACCTCTCGAAAGTATCTACTTCGACTCCTGCCACTATGATCCTGAAAGAAAATGTCACACAAGAAATTTTAATTAAAAGACACAGTTTGTGTCTTACAACAAAAGAGCACAACGATACTTATAAACTAATCATCATGAAATTACAATACTAAAGGAGCTTCATCTTAAAATGGATACCAAAGGTAAATCACGTACGTTATTTCTATACTGCTTCAGTATTCCTCTAATTTCGTTACTCAAAATTTATTTTATCAATTGTGATGCCATTAAATTTAACTACTCATAAAACAAAAAGACTTAGAGTTTTGAACCAAAAATGTAATTTAAAGTAATTCCTTTTTTTAAAATAAAGTCACAGGTATAATATTCAAAAGTAAAATTGATTTCTTAAGATTCGTAAATTTTCTCTCTATACAATGAGATCTTAGCATTTGGTACTATTTTTAAATACAAAATCTTTATAACCCAATTGACAGATCTGTTAGATTGGTTTACATATGTTTCAAATAAGTCTCGCTTGTAGTATTTGTTACAAAACATTTAAATAGCACGAGAATTACATAAATTAAGAAAATTTTATATTGACATATTACAGGAATGACACTGTTAATCTACTAATTATCGATCATACTATAATGAGACATTTATAAGTGAAAGTGAACTTTACAAACCTCTTTATACAGCCACATGTATATCTCACATGTTCTATAGAACAACTTAGGACTACTTACAAAGAGCAAAGTTTCCCTTTTATTATATTTTTAACATTAAATAAGAAAATGAATCCGATATAAGATTATTAGAACATTATCACTTCTACGGCTTTTTATGTTAAAACCTAAATGCAAAATTAATCCGTTCATAAAATTTAGTATTATTAACTTAACCCTCTCATAAAATTTGATATCATTAACGACTCTATGAGCATTTTCAAAAGTCTAGCAGACGAGGTAACAAAGCTTCCACCATAACTAACACACAATAATCAAATACTCATCAGAAATTGACTCCTATGTCAACGAGCGTTTTAAATACCTGGTGGTTGCATACGTAAGGAAACTGCTGCTTCTAAAAGAATTTCGATCCACAAACTTAGGGCTTCACCTGGTTAGCAAAACCTCGCCGATGGGAATCCCACAATAAACGACCGACATCTTCTCATCACGCTTTTGTAAAAAAAGCTTTACGAACGGCCTCAAATTCTTCCATAACAACGGTGTTTTCCAATTATATTTTACCGAAGCGCTAAGAAAATTAAAGATCCTTTTTAGCATACGAATTACCTACCAATTATAATCTCACCGATGACGGATGTCGAGGACAGGTAGTCACGTTGTCACTACACACAGTGTTCCGGTCGCCTGGCCGGAGTTCGGGAAAACTATACATCTCAGGCCCCTTCTAAAACGACCATCATCCTTCTGCTGACCTAAATTGCAATCCTAAGGTACCAGCTGGCACGTAAAAGTGCCAACATCTTCACACCTATCCTCTTCGCTAACGCTGTATTTGAGCAAGATGACCGAGTTTTTCTTTGATATCTTCTACGTCAAGAACAGGTGATCTATTTTAAGCGTCACCTCGTGACACTCTGCGCAAGCGCTATATTAACTTAACAATTTTAAAAGTGGATGCAATCCGCATACGAATTAGGCAACACAAGTGACTTGTTTATAACGTATTTCTTTTTAAAGGCATTTTGTTCGTAGGACAATTTAAAAGTATTTGTTATTATTGAATGTTTTCTTATGAGAAATCTAAAGCTAATTAAATGGTAATAACGTTCTCTTCTATTATGAAATTGTTTCTTCCGATATTATCATGCGAAATAAAAAAGATCAGATACCACAGAGCTGTAACAAATAGAAGTGGCTACTAAAGTTAGTACCACAGAATATATTTGTTACAGTACAAAGATTATTTTGCACAGCATGAAGCTTTGCACAAGCTGCAACTAAGGGTGGTAAAAACTGAAGAATTATTAAACTTCATTGATTGGCGGCTGCAACATTTAAAAGAAATCTTTTCTATGAAATTAGCTAACGGAATGTTATTAAAAAAGATTAAAAAAGATTTGGCATTGTCATTTCCATCCACTTTAAGTTTAGCTTGATCTATCCTGAGATGCTTATGAAACTTGTAACTGGAGAATTACTATTTGACTCATATTTTCGTTGTGTGCTGTTTCATAACCTTCCTTTTTAAAATTTATATTCACCAAGAGCGATATATTCCTAGCCTTATTTGATAGACCTGCTTACAGCCACAATTTAGTTCTCGCTTTTGATATTTACATAGATGGTTATCACACAGATACGAAGACTTTGAGATAATTAGTTTTAGATATTAATATTATGTTTGTTGTTTCCTAGTTGATATTTTTGTTATGTGGGTAGTTATTTTGTAGCTAGTCGTCCTTAATTTAGTCTTCTAATTATTAATTTTGCAAATTTTGCGACCACAATAATTATTGGATCTTATGTATATGTTTAATTTGAATATCTTATTTCATTTGGTCTTATTAGTATTAATATAGTAACGAGATTTTTTGTTCTGAAGTGTATTATTTTGTGGCATTTAGCCATACTTTTTTACAGAAACCAGTTTGGTCCGCTGGGTTTCTTTTTTTTTGTTTTTATTTTTCTTTCAAGTTAAGGGTTAGGTCATTACTCTTCGCAGTGTAATCGCGGAGCCAGCTGCTTTATGTGATAATTTTTAGCGTCTTCAGATAATTAGTTCTTATTGTTTCTTGCTTTTTTTCTGCACACGCCACTCTACCGCGAGCTGCTAGCCGGAGCTGGGTAGTCCTTCACTTGGATCTTAACATCTAAATTATTTCGTTTCTTTCTTTCTTTTTTTTCCTTTTAATTTGTGCTCGTTACTCTTAGTTTAATACTTAATTTTGGCACGACTTTCTTTGGGACTACTTTTTAAATTTCTGAGTTTTTCTTCATGTTCTCGTTCCCGAAGTCGGTGTGTTACACATTCACTTTGAAACCAATCGGGAGAATCATAGCATCTGACATTTGCAAAAGATACTAAAAATTCACTAGTGACATCGGATGCATACCGTGTTTCTTACCACCGACGAGCAATTGTGATGGAATAAGGGTACAAGAACTCTTCTTGAAGTTTTCAACCACTTCTGTAGCAAACGCTATTAGACAAGTATCTCAAAAAGGTAATGGCCTTTAAACGAAACAAAAATTAACGCTTCAATGAACAATTGCTACAAAAGCTTTTATTAATTTATTACTGAGCTTTAACTGTATTAAAAGTATTACAGAGTAGTATGCGCTTCGATAGTAATTACTTTTCCACAAATGACATCTAATTGTCAACTATATGTTTGACAAAAATCGTCTTTGTTGCCCCACGGGCCGCTGTTTTTGCAGAATAGTTATATATCATGTCTAGGTTTTTTATATTTTTCTTTTTTCACTTAGTGACTTTTATCGTCAATCTAGTAGAGTATATTCAAGACAATACACTTGTGCTTCTTGACGTTATGTTCCTTTTACAGAGAAACCTGGTCATGTCCAATCACGGGAATTGGTTTCTACTGACTTGATACAAGGTTCCTTACGGTGAGCAGCTACATTTTTATCTCCTTCAAAATTACAGACGATTTAGTCCAGAAGAATGCTTTATTGCTTTAATCCTTATAGTACGTTTTTCTTGGATGGAAACATTTTTGGATACTCGTTCTTTCTTTTAATTTATTAATAACTTTTCGCTTGGATTCTTTGCTTTGTTCGTAACATGTAAGTCCTAGATGAAAAATTCTCCGAACCATTGCCCTCTGCTGATCTATATAACGCTCTGACGCTCTTGACTAATCATACGCAACATGCATATTTTTCTTATGAACTGTATGCCCTCTAGTCGCGGTAGTCTTAAATAAAAGCTTTTGCAAATTGTCTTCCTATGTTAATGGTGGAAATGTATGGGTTGATAGCTATTTATTTCGCACCCACTATCTACCGACAAAAAATTTCCTTCGGCCTAGTAATAGTCATTTTGTTGATTTGTATATTAATCTCTTGATTTATACTTTCACACGGATATTCAGATGGTTACTTTTATTATTAGACGGCATATCTGGATCATTTCCAGTAAACAATCAGTTGGTCGGGTTGATAGTCATTATCCCACGCATTGGAAACTATTTGTTTTGAGTTAAACATTCCAGCCCCTTCTTCAATTTGGGTGTCGATTTTGTTCTTCTACTTTTTATTACCATATCTAGATATCGCATTGCAAAATTCCTAAATCTACGTTTGTGTTTTTTTTTATGTGCGCATTTAATTGGTTTCAATTAACAAATCGAAGCTTTGATAGCTATTATACAGATTTTGTTGATGCCCACAAACAGTTACTTCTATTTTGAAAACCGCACTTTTGCAGGCGTCTTTCTTAGTATTTCAATCCCCTAGAGTGCCTCATTTTTAATATCTGTGGAGTGTAGGTATGAAATCCGTTAAGATCTTGTTTCTTCTGATCATCTGTCAGCAAATATTAATATAATAAGAGTTATTTACAGTCTTATTCCCACTGAGTCTATCGTGAACTAGCATCTGTTAATTCCTATTAACCATGACCTTGATAATATGAGTTGCATCATGCTAGATTACTATTTGACACTTTCGTCTTTGCTACTCATTTTACCTTTTTAGGTGGTCTCAACCAATTGTTTCATTGGAAACTTCTTTAGGAAATTCAACAAGGTTCTTGGTCTCATTGATCCAAGGAGTATCAGCAGGCATAACGCTCTAAGTGGCACAAAGGTTGCTTTATAGTTAATTTAAACCCTCCTAAAAGAATAATAGAGAAAGAAATGAATAAAAACCCTAAAAATAAAGAAAAAGAAAACAAAAACAACGATACACACCACAAAATGCTCTCAATACCATATATAAAAGGATTCTCCGAAAAAATTCAAAGAATAGGAAACAAATTTAGAATTAAAACAGTATTTAGAATCAACAATACACTAAGAGCACAATTAACAAAAACAAAACCCAAAAACGCAATACAAAATTCAAAAAACTGTATCTACAAAATACCGTGCGAATGTAATAAGTTTTATAGAGGAGAAACTTCCAGACCATTTGAAGTTCGATTAAGAGAACATAAATCATATATAAAAAATAGAAAATTTGAAAAATCCATGATTTGCCAACATGCATGGGACTCCAGTCATAAAATAAAATGGGAAGATGCAAAAATTATCGACAAAGAAGAAAACCACCAAAAACGCAAAATCAAAGAAGCAATGGATTCCATTACTAAAAGAAATAACAAAAGAAATAACAAATGAAGATCAAATGCCCACAATATCTAGGTAGCATTGCAAGTTTTTCCTGGGTTTTCCTTGCGATATTAACATGAAATACAGCCTACATACATGATTTCTGTTTATACATACAATAACTAATTATATAACAATAAGCATATTAACTAGAAAACCATTATTTCGGCAAATTATAAATGTTGGGGGATCTTGGTAGCCACAGGTTGCTTAACCCCCTTCACTGAATCTCGGTAAAATAAGACATAAAATCAGAAATCTCTCAATTGTATAAATAGAAACATGTTAAAAAATGTTTTCAAAATTATTGAATTTATATAAAATTCACCAATAAAAATTAATCAGCTGATTTCACGTTAAGCGTATTGGCTACCATAGGAAAGTCGATCCCAGGTCGCAACACAAATTGAAGGCAATCATTCTTTTAAACTTTAAAAATTTTTTACTTAGTGTACTCAAACCAAATATTTCAAATATCAATAAATCAAAGTAACCTTCAATTTATGTTATAAACGTCAAACTTGAAGTTTTTATTATTTTGACAACGATCCTAGGTCATGGATCGAAACGTAAATAAAATAGATTTTAAAAACTATGAGTGGTTTCATTCCCAAAGAAGATTAAGAAGAATGCTAAACAAACCACAACAAACATACAGGGAGTATCTATATATTAGTTCTCATCAATAAGATAAGAATTTTTTTTTTATATGAATCTAATTATTTTCGGTAATCAAAATTTAAGTTTAAACAATGTTTATAATATATAATATTGGAATAATTGACATGAAATGCCATAAATTGTTCAAATATGTGTCGCATATTGATTTTAAACTTATTTAAAATTTTAATTATCCCTGTGGATTTTCCCGGGGGCTCGGCGTCCCCGTGGCCCCGATTTTAACTGACATCAAAACTTAAGCTCTGGACACCGAGCTGAATCGATTGATGTATCACACATTGATGTCCGACCATTAAAAAGGCCTCGGACACACAGACAGACAGACACACAGACAAATAGATTTCATAAACGAACGAAGGTCGTTGAAAATGTAAGAATAGTATTATGTGGAGAGAAACCAACCTGTAGCTCGGGTTTGATTCTTCGTCACCGAACCTGAAAAAATCAAGGCGGACAGTTTTCTAATAATTTCCTTCGGATAATGAATGTGTGTTGTTGGGTTATGTAAATTTCTGGGTATTAATTCAAACTGACGCTATTTAGGAAAATTTAAATGATGATTTAGACGTTGGTCATAAGCTGTATTAGCAAAGAGGGAAATTATTAAACTTATGTTGTCCTTCACACGCATGTTTCCGTATATGGGTTTCTCATAAGAAATCAATTAACTGGTGTTCAAAGGACATCAATATTTTGTATGGTTCATTAGTCCCCCTTTTGTATTGCGAAATAACTTGTATAGGGTGACTCATTTTGCTTGTATTATACTGTGCAAAAAGTTGCGGTTGTGTAGCATGCAAATTGTTGGGAATGTTAGGGTTGTTAATCACGCACATAATATGCGTTAACTAATTTTATCTGGTCTGCGTTTTCGTCTGCTTTTAAATTATTATTACAAGAGTATTTCGATCGATAAACCAACACTGGATGTTATTACACAATATGTAAATCGTGCTTTTAATACATCATCTATTATATATATATATATATATATATATATATATATATATATATATATATATATATATATATATACTATTCGGGCAGTAAGGCTTGAGGTAAACCAGCTTCATAAAAGCTGTTAGACTGACACGTAAATATATCGTTTTCTATTACTTGGCGTCGGTAATTTTAGATGTTTTGAAGTGTTACGGGTTTGTAATATGTCTATAGCATGTGTCCTTTTAAAAGTTCAAATATCTGCAATATTTTACTAACAGAGTTGGTTCAATTTAAGCCTCGAAAGAAATATTTATTCCCTGTGTTCGCAATAAATATTTTTCGTAATGCAGTTAATTTATCTGTGATTTGAATATATAGTTGGTTGAAACAACTAATGGAGACCGAAGTAGGTTGACTGTATTTTTTAAATCTTTCTCACTTGGCCTTATATACTGAAAGTACGTTTATCGCAACTCTCCACTGTTTCCCGTCCTTAGCTCTCTCAGTGCCCTGTAATCAAGCTCTACCTGTTTTTCTTAATCTGATCCATAAACTTAAGCATTTGTCTTCCTCGACGTATTTTACGTTCTGGCCTGCTGTCTATTACTGTCTCGACTATTTCTTCATGCTTTAGAGCCTATCATCCTATCACGCCTTCTTAGTTACACTTATAATACATCTACTTTCATGAACCATTTATAGTTCTCTGTCTTTACAAACTTTATTTGTCTGGATAAACTACTACATCACAACTCGAAATCTTATAACTTTCTAACTATTTCTGGGTCTTATGACCATGATTAGCAGCCGTATAATAATATGCTTCAAACATAGGCTTTAATAGTTTTTTTCTAAGTCCGTTATAAAACTCGCATTTTTTAAAATTATTTTCAATTTATAAATTATGTGATTATTGAATCGATCAAAAAGCATTAAAAAGTGTCCTAGCGGTTCATTTTTTCTATGCTTTTGCGTTAAAAAACGAGTCGTAGAGTGTCATTTTTTACGCAATGAAAAATATTTGTGCACATGTAGTGTGCTTTTGTTACTAATCAGCACCTCCCAAAAGCCAACGGCGTTTTGACCACCAACGCTCACGTAAAATCTATTTACGTAAATCTACAACCAATGACAACGCGCGCCTTAATTTAGGGGACAGGATAACGCTATCAATAGCGAGCCGCGCTTTCCAGCCACAAAGATAAAAGAAACGCAAATTCAACCGTCGTGGTAGTTGTTGCCAAGACGCCGATGGGGTAACAACTCGTGTATTCAGACCACCGCCTTCGGGCGTTCAAAGGTGAACAGCGGAACGGTGACGTATTGAGGGAGTTCTCCAGCTATGCGGGGTACCGAGGAATGGGTACACAAGTGAAGTCGTCGGGGATGCACATCCGTCAGTCCTGTTTAGACGAGCTACCTGACGATGGAGCGGCCTGTGGCGAGTAGCCAGTCCTGTTAGGCGAAAACCACAGGCCAGTGGACCCAGGATCCTGAATACTGTGTACTAGAAGGAGAACTAAGGGGAAGATCCGGGAAACTGCTCACTCCACCAAATCAAGAGGATTCCAGGAGCAGGTCTTCTGGAATCCATACCTACATATATAAATATATATATTTAAGAACATCAACATCAACTACAAACCACAACTTACCAGAAGAAATTTCAACATGCCGAAAAACTCGTGGAGTTACAAGGCACTATAGCGACGCTGAGAGCGTCGCGTCCAGCAAATATACTGACCGTCGTGGTACTCGTCGATCATCATCCAAGTAACACATTTCAACACCACACCGTTGGTCGATATTATATCCCAAGCACACTAACCCTCAAGTACAGACTAGTATAAAGTATTGGACCAGTATCGTCTTTCGAAAAATCCTCTGCTGCTGCTTTTAGGTAGCACCGCCATAACGAACGACGCTTCCAAAAGAAGATACTACCTCTGCTGCCGCGTTCCACTGCACGAACACCGCCATCATCAGTCGACACCACTCGCTGGTGACTGAGAATCATTGACCTCTCAGAATGTATCCTCTACGACAACATCCGGCTTGATGACATCCTGCCGACCGACCCTCGCCGTCCCTCCATCTACAAGGCCTGTAACCGAGAATTCGAAGAGCTGTACTAAGCCCTAGGTCACGAATTTCGAGATCGCCGCTGAAAAGGCGACTTTCCTTCGACTTCAAGGACGGAGAACAACGCTATCATGTCCGCAAGTGTTTCATTTAGTTTTAAGTTGAACAATAGTGTAAATGAAACAAGGACTTATGCGTATTATGCGTTATAGTGGGCAGTACATTTGTTAGGTTTAAGTTGTTTGTGTTTGTACGTTTTTTTTGTTTTTCTAGCAGTTCATAAAAACCCAATCTAAGCTGCTTTCTAAATATTGTACTTGTAAATATTTACCTGTAATTAATTTCATTTGTTATTGTATTATATATATATATATATATATATATATATATATATATAATAGAGAAGAATAATCCACATTTGGAATGCAAATGAATGCTTAATATATATTAATAGTTATTAAGATGAAATGAAAACCCAACTTTGTATTTAAAGTTGAATTACCATTTCAAATCGAACTAGTAATTGAAAACCACTAAAAGAACGGCTACAGCAGGACTTGAACCTGCAACCTCTGATTTTCCGGATCAGTGCTCTAACCAATTGAGTTATCTAGCCCAATTGTTTAGATGATGTTATACTTAATACTACTGAAGCTTGGCTCTTGTTAACGATTTTCAATTACGTCTTGCATTTTAAAGAAATTGAATCTAGTTATATACATAATTCATGTACTAATAACTTGATCATCCCATTTTTGCAACGTTCGGAATAATACAAACATGTAATTATATTATTATTAATAGGAAGAATAATCCACATTTGGAATGCAAATGAATGCTTAATATATATTAATAGTTATTAAGATGAAATGAAAACCCAACTTTGTATTTAAAGTTGAATTACCATTTCAAATCGAACTAGTAATTGAAAACCACTAAAGAACGGCTACAGCAGGACTTGAACCTGCAACCTCTGATTTTCCGGATCAGTGCTCTAACCAATTGAGTTATCTAGCCCAATTGTTTAGATGATGTTATACTTAATACTACTGAAGCTTGGCTCTTGTTAAAAAATGCAAGACGTAATTGAAAATCGTTAACAAGAGCCAAGCTTCAGTAGTATTAAATAACATCATCTAAACAATTGGGCTGATACTCATTGGTTAGAGCACTGATCCGGAAAATCGGAGGTTGCAGGTTCAAGTCCTGCTGTAACCGTTCTTTAGTGGTTTTCATACTGGTTCGATTTGAAATGGTAATTCAACTTAAATACAAAGTTGGTTTTCATTTCATCTTAATAACTATTAAATATTAAGCTTCATTGCATTCCAAATGTGGATTATTCTCTATTAATAATATAATTACATGTTTGATTATTCGAACGTTAAAATGGGATGATCAATTATGTAATGTATATAACTAGATTCAATTTCAAATGCAAGACGTAATTGAAAATCGTTAACAAGAGTCAAGCTTCAGTAGTATAATAACATCATCTAAACAATTGGGCTGATATAATTGGCTACTGATCCGGAAAATCAGAGGTTGCAGGTTCAAGTCCTGCTGTAACCGTTCTTTAGTGTTTTCAATACTAGTTCGATTAAATTAAGTATATTATTTTAATATATTATATATTATATATATATATATATTACTCATATTTAGACCAGGGTAGAAAATTAAATAATCACATCAAATAATTTTAATCACCGTGTATAATGAATATTATTAGATAATACGCGTTATTAAAACCGTGAAGCATAAAATTTATTAGTTTCATTAAACATAAAGAGTTAAATCATGTACAAGACGCTTTATATCAAAGAAGCAGTATTAAAAGCTCTGCGTGTAATGTAATTATTCCTAAACAAATGGAAATTACGTGCAAAATTTATCTTAATTAACTCTATTTCAAGTAACCGGTATTGAACAAAACGTACAGATAATATCTACAGAAACTTGTAAAACCCAATAAAATGCAAATCCTAGAAGTGTTAGTTAGAAGTAGGATGTTTGAACACACCTGCGTATTTTAAAAGGCAATTTCAGTTTAATTTGTTTAGATAAACATGTCGATTCTAAGGATATTGGAAACGGTCAGATGCTTTAGCACGAAATACAAAACAGGGTTTATTTAAAAAGCTCATTCGGCGAAAATGTTGCAGATAATTAATGTTTACAAAGAATCTTGGAGAAACCGGGGCTTAATATTCACGAGAAGGTGCGATACGGGGTTATTAAACCCAGATAGTCTACATGGACTAAAATATAATCGATAATAAAGAATATCAATTTGCACCAATACGAACAGGTTAGAAAAGGAAAGAGAAATGCGTCAAGCAAAGACACATATAGTAAAAGGCGTGATTTAAGCAACGTCACGAGGGTCACAATTGGTTGAAAATAGGATGCAAATATCAGAGGTAGAAACAACAATTTCTGTACAAAATTAATTAGTTTTTCTCGGACATGTTTGCGTGCCGTGTGAGAATTTCTGAGATTTAAATGGGGCGAGTGAAAAATTCGTAAAAACCGACGCGCGAGCGACGGACTGGGAACATAGAATGAGAAATTCTTAAGAATTGTCTGTTTTGAGGACAAAAGCGACGTGCCGGCTATTCGCTATATATACCGGTGGTAATATGAATTTCGGCCTCTTAGACTTTTGACTATTCGATGCGTTAAAAGCTCTTACATCCGCGACTTGATTCAAGATGTTAAACAGTGCATTTTAGTTTGATAAAATAATTTAAAATTTTGCTCGTATATTTTAGTGATTCAAAATAGTTTGTTATTTACGTGCTAACATGAATGTACTTCAGTGCACTTAGATACAAGGTAATAAAATTTAGTATCACTGTACCAATTAGCAAAATTTACGACGACAAATGTATACACAAAAGTAGGCAGTATTGGCGTATATTGGTGAAAGACGCATGAATTTCTCTGCTATTTTTCGGGGTGTTAATAATTAAATGGTTCAAATACGTGTCTGGATCCACGAAACAAGGGTCAGATATACACAGATGAGTTCCGGAAAAGCCCAGAAACAACTTTAAATAAATGGTGATGGAGAAAATTTTAAAAGCGTTGAGAATTAGAAGCCGTAAATATAATCCTGTTGGAATGGTGTGATTAACTAAAGGGACGATGTACATTGAAGCTACGAGGACAGTAACCTTCAGGTAAATTATACTATTTTGTTTGACATTTTTGTGTGTGTTGAATAACTTTATAATTGATTTACTTTAAATGGACATTAGTGAAATTGTACTAACCATAAAATTTTAATTTTAAGGTGAAATTTGCTTGTTTAAGTAGAAAGGGGTATTTAGTATTGATGTTCTGGATTATGATAAAAATATGGGTATGTCTTTGAGCTCAATTAGACGAACCTGGTTAATTAACGTAAAGGGGTGGTAGATGCTCCCTTTGTACTCTGCATATATTGTTATAGTAATTAGTAGGCATCCTACAAGGACTTTAATTCTGGATGCACATTAAAATGATAATAAATTTAATTTTGAAATTTTCCGATATTAAAATTTATGCTGAATATTAATTTTGAAATTTTAATGTATTGTGAATATTGATGTAAATAGAGTTGACGTTGATGTTTGTGGTAGGAATGTGTTTGTTTTTTTTATGTATGAGGATGAAAGCTATCTAGAGGAGCAGCCGAGGCGATTAACAGAAGAAAGTCAATGGACCAGGTAATTCAAGAGACTTCACAGCACATCTTGGTGACCCAAAAGTGAGGCTCGAGTTCCAAATAAAATTTTTGTGATTTTATTCCAGGAAACTGGCGATCTGAGAGAGAGAGTTTTTGTGTGTGTATAAATTTAGGAGTATTTTAGAGTGTGTGTGAGTGATTTGAACGTATGCAGAGAAAGGAGTGGTTAAGGAGTCAAGGAGTGGAAATTGGAAGTGACGATAGTGCATTGTGTGAGAAAATTTCGAAAATGGAAGAAGCTGGAGGCAGTAGAGATCAGTCGAGGACGGAATCAGGAGAAACAGGAAATGAGTTAATGATGAGAATGTTAGAGGAAATGCGATTAGCTAGGGAAGAATCGAATAGAGCGATGGAGGAGTCTAACAGAAAATTAGAACTGCTAAGCGATGAATCGAATAGAGCGAGAGAGGACTCAAATCGGAAATTTGACCAATTAAATCAAGAATTAGGGAATAAAATAGAAAAATCGACGAGAGAATTTACAGAATTTAAAAATAGTCTTACCGTGAAACTGGGGGAAGTTGAAAACAGGGTTGAAAAAAATGAGCGTGATATTACAGGTCTTCGACAGGAAATGGGACATTTAAAGTCCGAAGTACGCATGTTCTGTGAAGAAGAGATTAATATAAAAATGACTGAAGTGACAGACTCATGTAGGGATCAGTTAGGCAGGGTAGAACGCGAAGTTAGTAGTATCAAATACAACATGTCAAATTTAACGGGGGATGGTCCCAGATTTTCTACAGGTGGAGTATCATTGGACCAACACATGAAGTTCTATGGCGATAACAGGGTAAATCCACAAATTTTTATTAATAGCGTAAGAAATCTAGTGGGAAATTTATTTGACGAACAGACTAAACTGAATACGATAAAGGCTTTATTAAAGGACAATGCGGAAGCATGGTACAATTTAGTAGGACAGGACATAGACACGTATCAGGACTTTGAAAACAAATTTTAAAGCACTACTGGAGTGACCACAGACAAGACCAGGTACGAGACGACTTAATCACAGGAAATTTAAGGAGAATTTTCAGGAAGTAGGAGCAATATGCTATACGCAAGTATAGCATAGCAAAGCAACTGAACCCACCACTGACGGACCGACAAATTATTAAGTATTTATCACGACACTTCGAGGTAGACATAAGACAGCACGTAGCACTCCAGAACATAGTGGACAGAGAAATGTTTCTAGAATACTTGCAGAGGTACGACGACGTAAGTAGTGGACGACCTCGGGAAAACAGGGAAAGACAGATCAACACAGTTAGGTTTGACAATAGACGGGACAACTATGCTAGAAGGGGGAATAATTACGGATACCAGCGACAGAATTGGGAACAGAGACGACCATACGTTAGGAGTAATAGTTTAGGAAGGGGACCTGCACAGAGACCGGGACCTACCAGAATGAATAGTTCACCAGACATGAGCGGGACTGCTAATACAGACACGGAACGAGTGGAAACGCCTAGGACGTACGCTGAGGTGACGGCTAGACCAGGACCGAGTAGGGAAAACAGACCTGGACAGGATTTTTAGAACGCCACAGACCACTAGATTTCAGTGTAAATGTATATGAACATCCACGTGAATTTTTCAAAATTGAGGAGGAAGTAGAGCCAGAAACTGAGGAAAAATTATGTTTGCCAATTATTAATTTAGAAATTTTGAGAATAATGTAGAAGTATTACTTGATACAGGGGCAGAGGCGAGTTTAATATCGGAGGAATTCGTCAGCAAAATTAGGGATAAGGTTTGTGATAGAATTATGCCTATAAAGCGTAGTCATTTAGTAGCTCCAAATAAAAAGAAGTTTGCTGTAGTAAATAGTGTTGTGGTGCTTAGGATAGATATAGGAGGTTTAAGCTGTGAACAGGAGTTTGTAATTGTACCTGGACTGAAGTTTCAGAGTATTTTAGGTGTTGACTGTATGATGAAGTTAGGGGTTTTGATAGATATGGAACGGAAGGTAGTAAGGATTAAAGATAGGGTAGTGCCATGGAAGGGCAGTTATGAAGTCACAGAGGATGACACGGGGTTTAGTATTAATGTAGTAGAGGTAGAAGATGATGAAGGTAAACAGATCAACACGATAATATGTCCAGAGGAGAGGATAGTAGAGGTTCAAGCTTTAGTACAAAAACATGCAGAATTAGTGGGGGTAGAAGCAACAGCAGCAGATCGGGAGCAGGTGAAGGCAGAATTATTTTTGATGAGGTTAAGTGGCAAGTTTGTTTTTAATAAAGTAGATTTAAGGAATTCATTCTGGCGGATTCCATTACACAAGCATTCTAGAAGGTACATAGGATTTTCCGTAGAGGGAAAAATCGATAATTTTAAAGTAGTATCGTTTGGTTTGTCGGCAGAAAGGGAAACAATAATAAATGAGAAACAGACAAGTGTAGGGACTAAAGAAGAAGCAATATTTAAGAGTCAGGATAATAGGGATGATAAGTTTATTGTATGTGAGATAATAGGGATGATAAGTATAGATATAGAAGGGGGAGAGATAGGGATGAAGAGTATTAGGATGGTAAGAAGAAAGACATGGAGGGTCAAGAAGAGAGTTAGATTTAAATAGGATAGGGATAGAATAGGTGTAGATAGAAGAGTAGAAGTAAGTGTTTATAGAAAATAAAGCTAGGTATAGGATAAATATGGGAGATAATTAGGAATAGGTTTAGGATGAGAATAAAGAGTAAATGTAGGAAGAAAATAAGATAGGTTAAGTGTAGATATTTCATAGAAGATTAGTGGAGAGTTAGGAATAGAGAAAGAGTAGGATAGGCATATAGGATTAGGTAGGGGGAAGTAAAGTATAGTGAAGATTAGTTAAAAGTTAGGAATAGGATAGGTATATAGGATGTATATAGGATTAGATGGATAAGTAGGATGAAGTTAGGGATAATTTCAGTTTATAAAATTAGGTGAGAGTTAGGAATAGGATAGGGATATAGGGTAGGTGTAAATATTTTTGGTTGGAGACAAAGTAGGTAAGTTAGATAGATAAGGGTAGAGAGAGATAGGCAATTTTTTTGTAATTTTTTGTCTAAATGCTTTATATTTGCATTCAAATAAGTGGGATTATTTGTATTCAAATAGGGGGAAAATACTCATATTTAGACCAGGGTAGAAAATTAAATAATCACATCAAATAATTTTAATCACCGTGTATAATGAATATTATTAGATAATACGCGTTATTAAAACCGTGAAGCATAAAAATTTATTAGTTTCATTAAACATAAGAGAGTTAAATCATGTACAAGACGCTTTATATCAAAAGAAGCAGTATTAAAAGCTCTGCGTGTAATGTAATTATGCCTAAACAAATGGAAATTACGTGCAAAATTTATCTTAATTAACTCTATTTCAAGTAACCGGTATTGAACAAAACGTACAGATAATATCTACAGAAACTTGTAAAACCCAATAAAATGCAAATCCTAGAAGTGTTAGTTAGAAGTAGGATGTTTGAACACACCTGCGTATTTTAAAAGGCAATTTCAGTTTAATTTGTTTAGATAAACATGTCGATTCTAAGGATATTGGAAACGGTCAGATGCTTTAGCACGAAATACAAAACAGGGTTTATTTAAAAAGCTCATTCGGCGAAAATGTTGCAGATAATTAATGTTTACAAAGAATCTTGGAGAAACCGGGGCTTAATATTCACGAGAAGGTGCGATACGGGGTTATTAAACCCAGATAGTCCACATGGACTAAAATATAATCGATAATAAAGAATATCAATTTGCACCAATACGAACAGGTTAGAAAAGGAAAGAAAATGCGTCAAGCAAAGACACATATAGTAAAAGGCGTGATTTAAGCAACGTCACGAGGGTCACAATTGGTTGAAAATAGGATGCAAATATCAGAGGTAGAAACAACAATTTCTGTACAAAATTAATTAGTTTTTCTCGGACATGTTTGCGTGCCGTGTGAGAATTTCTGAGATTTAAATGGGGCGAGTGAAAATTCGTAAAACCGATGCGCGAGCGACGGACTGGGAACATAGAATGAGAAATTCTTAAGAATTGTCTGTTTTGAGGACAAAAGCGACGTGCCGGCTATTCGCTATATATACCGGTGGTAATATGAATTTCGGCCTCTTAGACTTTTGACTATTCGATGCTTTAAAAGCTCTTACATCCGCGACTTGATTCAAGATGTTAAACAGTGCATTTTAGTTTGATAAAATAATTTAAAATTTTGCTCGTATATTTTAGTGATTCAAAATAGTTTGTTATTACGTGCTAACATGAATGTACTTCAGTGCACTTAGATACAAGGTAATAAAATTTAGTATCACTGTACCAATTAGCAAAATTTACGACGACAAATGTATACACAAAAGTAGGCAGTTTTGGCGTATATTGGTGAAAGACGCATGAATTTCTCTGCTATTTTTCGGGGTGTTAATAATTAAATGGTTCAAATACGTGTCTGGATCCACGAAACAAGGGTCAGATATACACAGATGAGTTCCGGAAAAGCCCAGAAACAACTTTAAATAAATGGTGATGGAGAAAATTTTAAAAGCGTTGAGAATTAGAAGCCGTAAATATAATCCTGTTGGAATGGTGTGATTAACTAAAGGGACGATGTACATTGAAGCTACGAGGACAGTAACCTTCAGGTAAATTATACTATTTTGTTTGACATTTTGTGTGTGTTGAATAACTTTATAATTGATTTACTTTAAATGGACATTAGTGAAATTGTACTAACCATAAAATTTTAATTTTAAGGTGAAATTTGCTTGTTTAAGTAGAAAGGGTATTTAGTATTGATGTTCTGGATTATGATAAAAATATGGGTATGTCTTTGAGCTCAATTAGACGAACCTGGTTAATTAACGTAAAGGGGTGGTAGATGCTCCTTTGTACTCTGCATATATTGTTATAGTAATTAGTAGGCATCCTACAAGGACTTTAATTCTGGATGCACATTAAAATGATAATAAATTTAATTTTGAAATTTTCCGATATTAAAATTTATGCTGAATATTAATTTTGAAATTTTAATGTATTGTGAATATTGATGTAAATAGAGTTGACGTTGATGTTTGTGGTAGGAATGTGTTTGTTTTTTTTATGTATGAGGATGAAAGCTATCTAGAGGAGCAGCCGAGGCGATTAACAGAAGAAAGTCAATGGACCAGGTAATTCAAGAAGCTTCACAGCAATATATATATATATATATATATACAGGGTCGGACTGGGCCGGAAGGGCCCGGGTGGCTGATCGCAATCCCGAGGCCCGAGACTAGATCATGGTGATGGGATACTATCGAAAAATACTCAGATACACAAATTGAGATAAACAAACTATAAAAAATTTATTACAATACTAAAATAAAGTAAAATAATAAGTAGGTATTTACTAATAACAAATAATAATATAAAGCTAGCCAATCAACATTTTTTAAAAGAGGAGAACTTTCAGCTAAGCAGTTAATGACTCGATCGTAAAAGCTGCTGTTTTCGTCATCCTTGATTAGATCCGATTCTGTATTTAATATAATTAACAAATCTAACAGTTCTTGCCCCAGTAGAGAACGAAGTCTCGTTTTAATGCGCTTTAATGCTGAAAATCGTCTCTCACAAGTCACTTACGTGAATGAAATTGTGAGAATTACACAATATGCAATATATAAGGTGGTGTACGTGCTGATATGCATGTTATACTGTGATAAAAGTTTACATGCACATGATATGCAACTTTGACAGACGTCCAAACCACTACCGGAAAAACACATGGCGTCCTTTGCGGCCTGGTCTAAGTCTAAAACATCTTCGTCGTTTTCTTCGTCGCTTTGTGAATCTGAATCTTGCTTATGCTGCCTAGAAGAAATGTGCGCATCCCAAAGAGTTTTAGACAGTTCCTTAAAATTATTTGCAAAAGATTCCAGTTCTTTTGACAGCAACTCTCGATCAATATTTGCAATTGATGCGATAGACTTCAGTGCGTCATTAGGAATCTCATTTTCTTTGATTCTATTGAAGTTTTTCGGGTCCAAACAAGCGGCATCTTTCATTAAATCTTCTTTGCAGATGAATTTTTTGTTTATTTTAACTAAAGCTGTATTAATAATGACTTTGTAGACAGAAATAGAATAAAATCTCTTTGGGTCTGTAGCCAATAATGTTACTTCATCTTCACATAACTGGTCATGTTTCTTCGGGTTTTTAGAAATTCTTCGTAACGGTAACGTGGTTTGTATGTCGAGATCAATGTTTTCAGCGTGCATCAAGTCTTGAACATCGGATGCAAATAAACTTGCAGCTTTGAAAACATCATCAAAAGTATCTAAATATCTTTGTAAATCCATATCTAAACATTTGATGAATCCCCAAGCTTTAAGATAATCCAATGTGGGGGTTTGGAGATATTGGCTTACTGGGGTTGATAGGTCAAACATTTTCTTGAACGTGAAGGCTGTCAGGATTGTTTCGAATTTCAAAAAAGAATCCATCAAAGCCTTTGCTTGGAACGAAACCTTTGGCTCGAACTCCGTGCTCGATGATATGGCACTTAAAGTTTTTATCAACGCCACATATCGAGTTTTCTCCATAACAGTGGCCAAGGCTTTATCTTTAGCTCACCATCTTGTTTTTCCGTTATTCTGTAATCGTCTCAATTTGTCTTGTCCAGCTGTTAATTCTGAAATTTTCTCCACCCATAGAGATGTGCGCTTAAATGATTCATGAATAAATACACTGGTAGACTCCAAGAGCCCAAACAAATTCTTGGCTTCAGTACAGCTTGACGTAGCGCCTCCCAGCACTAAGTTTAAAACATGTGCATAACAATGTGTGAAAATTAATTTTGGCACTTCTTCCTTCAGTTTTGCTTGAAAACCATTATACCTTCCTGCCATATTTCCGGCACCATCAAATGACACGCTAATAAGATCTTGCAAATTTAAGCCTAACTGGGCTAGTTCATTGCTTACAAGAGCTCTGTAATCTTCTCCTGTTGATTTCCGGACAGGGACCATGCTGAGCATCCGTTCTTGTGGGATCCCACTCTTAACATAGCGCACGCAAATTGCAGCCTGGTCAACAACGCCAACATCCTGGCAACAATCCACATTAAGGCTAAAAGATTTCGCCGCCTGGATTTCTTTAACGATTTCTTGTTTAACTTGACGTGCACATATATTTATTAATTTATTTATAGTGGTTTTTGATAAAAAGGTAACAGGCCTACCTCGACCCTTACCTTTTCCTGAGTCTTTTCTTTTTTTACTTTCAGTAATTGCCTCGGACATGTGGGCCTTAAGAACTGGATCATACTTCGACAATAGGACAACTAAATTTAAAAAGTTTCCGTGATTCTGGTTGTCGTCTGCGATATCCGCTAACGAGTACAACGCCTCACTTTTTCCACGATAAACAATGCCTTGTTTAGATATAAATAGTATTATATCAATTATTCTTTTCAGGACCAGACGCCTATTGGAAATCTCTTGCATATTCTTTCGCGTGAGATGCTGTTCCACATTTCCTTTTTTTTTGCTCTAAGCAAGGCGACTACGGCTAACTGATGACTGTGGCTTTCCTCGTGTTTGACAAGTTGCTCATAAATATGTTTTTGGATGGAGTAACGCCATCAATACATGGACTTCTTCCTCCTCCTTCTTCTTTCGTGGCGTCAGACGCAAAACACATGCAGGCAGTACAAAATAGCTTATTTAATTCAAGAGAATAAGAGACAGATTCTCGTCGAATTAAAGTTCCTGTTGGTAACTTTTGGTAGTAAACTCAATTTGCATCGAAAGGCAAACTGTTTTTATCACCCGAAGGTTGGATAGGGTGAACAGATAAGAAACTTAATTTCTCAGCAGTCGTAGCATTTTTTCTTGGCGCAGCAAATTCAGAAAGTTTTTGAATTTCACTGCAATCATCGACTGTTAATGTAAGTGGCTTTAACGCAACGTTATCAATATTTGCACTAGTACCAGTGTCGCTAGAAGTAACTGAAGTAATTGTGTCTTTAGGATTGGAAAAGCATGCATTTGTTTCTTGTGGTGCTGTGTCTTGCGTGATTAGTATGGGTAGAGTCGCCGCTGCTATGCTCTGTTCTGAATTACTTGCATACGAAACTGAATTCAATTTTTCGTCTAACTCAAATATTGATGATGATGATGAGGGTCCTATAAAAATAAATAAAATATTGTATAAATATTTGATAGCTATACACATAACACATTCACAAAATATCATTGAAATCGGTTGAGGGGTTTCAAAAATTTAATAAAAATCCGTTTTTCGTCTACAATATGAGTAAAGGGATTTCATTTTATTACAAAATTGAGCTATCTACGTTCAAGGGTATGGTCTGGACACTAATGAGTTAATCAGCCAAGACTTTTGTTTATAATAATATAAGATTTCTAAAAATGTAGCATTCTCTAAAATATTCCGTACCTCTGTAGCTTAAAATTTATACATCAAAGACGATATATAAAAGACGTAATTTTGGCTTCAAACAGATAATTTTGACAAATTTTAGATTATAAAGAAGGAATTAAAAGTGAAACTACAGGTAAAACTGGCAAACAAATATGTAAAGATTTGTTAAATTAGAAAAAAAACTGTATTAAATTAAATCTATTAACCTGGTTGCGATTCGCTCCGATTTTGAGGATCTTCAAGCTCTTGAGATGTAGACGTGAAAGAAAGCCTGGATTGCTTTGGATTCGAAGCCGCTGTTTGTAATTCTATCTTTCTTTTATTTTTCCGTTTCTCCGAACCAGATTTAGGTTTATATGCCGCTGAACGTGACTGAAACCGTTAAGTATATCAATTTGAGTAATACTTAGGTATATAATATTAAATTACAAAAGCACCAA
The DNA here is from genome assembly GCA_036346225.1 of Platerodrilus igneus. Lineage (NCBI taxonomy): Eukaryota > Metazoa > Arthropoda > Insecta > Coleoptera > Lycidae > Platerodrilus > Platerodrilus igneus. The sequence continues at coordinate 2,182,276 of JARFIW010001179.1, read as the reverse complement.
AGTAACTTTTTTTCAGAAAGCAATAAAAATAATATAATGCAACTAACCTTTTCCATTGTTTTTCGATGTAAAGAAAGTCCGTATAATATTTAAAAACAACGTAATTGAACTAGAGTACCGGCGATACAAACCCGACTAAACAATGAAATGCGATTCAAAGAGCAGCGAACGCACGTCGGGGATTCCCCAACCACAAGATTCTTTACTTGCTTAATGCGTTCCGTTTCTCAGAATTAAGAGATGAGAGTAAATAAATACGTTACGTTTCTTAATTGTTATTTATAAATGTTGCAGTTCCGAATTCATCGAGTTTTTAACCTCTATCGCCCCAGCATGTTTGGTGCCGTGTTAGCTAGATCCAGAAAACCGCGTAAATTGCGAATTTTACACGTTTTTTCCGCGACCTTACCTCAGCAATAAAGTCCCAGTCCTTCGAAATCATGACAGATTCTTGTAGGGTTTCTTGCTTTAGTTTATTTAATAAACGGCGGAATAAACACTATTATTATTAATAATAATAATAATAACCACTGTAGTACATAAAAAAAAGCAAAATAAAACTCCCATCATTTTCCGGCAATTTTCCGAGTATTGCATTTATTAGAGGACGCAATTTTATTTTTGGGACATGTGTGGGGGGTCAATAGAAGCTTAACCTCAAGTTTTTGGGGTCGCCACCCTTGTCCCCCAACCGCCATCTTGAAAAAATGGGTGAAAACACTTTTTTATGCGTCTTACAAAAAATCGTTATGTCATAATTTGTAGCAAATTGTTTTGCCTACAAGTATGTTTACGTAACTTTTTGTCCTAAATTAAAAATTAGAGAAGTTATACATAAGCAAAAAGGATTTTTTTATTTTTTGCTTATAACTTCTTTAATCTTTAATTTAGGGCAAAAAGTTGTATTAACATATTTGTAGGCAAAGCAATTTTCTACAAATTATGACTGTACAATTTTTGTACGACGCATAGTTTCAGACATGCACGCGGGCAACCGTAGCACAGGGGCCACGCTGCGCGGGCCCCCTGTGCTACGGTTGCCGCATGCCCCGCAACCCAGGCCCGTGGGGGCCGCGCAGGCTGAGGCCCGGCTGGCAAATGCCACCTCGACTGTATGGCCAGTCCGACGCTGTATATATATATATATATATATATATATATGTGTTCAGGAAGTAACGGTCGTCACTTTGTTAGTACTTAAAAATATAATTAAGGGGTTTCGACTTTATTAAAACTACTACGTTTATTTTTTAAATGTTTTATTAAAACTATCCAAGCTTTCGTTGTCTATTGGACAACTTCATCAGGGAAACTAAAAGTGCAAGTTGATACAATGAGAAATCATCAGTAGATTACTTACATCTTTGTACAAATCACAATTCTAAAAATCACAGTACATATTAAAAAACAATGGTTTATATCACCAATAATATAAGTGTAATTTACATAACTTCTACATTACAACAGTCTTTTTGACGATTACCTCGTGCTGGCCAAGATGGAAAAGGATATAATTTTAATCGTCACTTGTTAATAAATAACATTTGCTTGAACAAACCGGCACTGACAGATTAAATAAAACAAATGGTTAACTGTCAATAAACACAGGTATGTTCCGTATTATAAGTATTGGATGTTATACGTTGATGCGTTCACAACGATGGTTTTGTAAATGAAGTAAGTATGCATAAATGTTACTCAGTTTTTGAGTATCTTGTTTTTTATTAATTTCTGCTTGTTGTTTGTAAATGTGGTACATTTCTAATATAATTCGTTTGTTGTAATGTTGAGATTTGGCAAGGATTTTAGGATTATTCCAATCTATGGAGTGATCTTCATTATTTATAATGTGTTCAGAAAGCGCACAACGGTTTTTATTAGTCCGGATGTCGCTTTTATGGCCTGCCACCCGTTGTTTCAGTAGAGTACTTGTGTGTCCCACATATTTTTGGCTGCAACTACAATTCAGTTGATAAACCAAGTTTGATTGGTATAACGGAGGTGTTTTACTTTTCAATTTACTGTATAGTATAGATCGAACGTAACATATAAATTTAATAAAACAATTCGATCTATACTATACAGTAAATTGAAAAGTAAAGCACCTCCGTTATACCAATCAAACTTGGTTTATCAACTGAATTGTAGCTGCAGCCAAAATATGTGGGTCACAAGTACTCTACTGAAACAACGGTGGCAGGCTAAGCGACATCCGGAAAAAACCGTTGTGCGCTTGAACACATTATAAATAATGAAGATCACTCCATGGTGGAATAATCAAAATCGCCAAATCTCAACATTACAACAAACGAATTATGAAATGTACCACATTTACAAACAACAAGCAGAAATTAATAAAAACAAGATACTCAAAACTGAGTAACATTTGCATCTCATTTACAAAACCATCGTTGTGAACGCATCAACGTATAACATCCAATACTTATAATACGGAACATACCTGTGTTTATTGACAGTTAACCATTTGTTTTATTTAATCTGTCGGTGCCGGTGTTCAAGCAAATGTTATTTATTAACAAGTGACGATTAAAATTATATCCTTTTCCATCTTGGCCAGCACGAGGTAATCGTCAGACTGTTGTATGTAGTTATGTAAATTACACTTATATTATTGGTGATATAAACCATTGTTTTTAATATGTACTGTGATTTTAGAATTGTGATTTGTCAAAGATGTAAGTAATCACTGATGATTCTCATTGTATCAACTGCACTAGTTTCTGATGAAGTTGTCCAATAGACAACGAAAGCTGGATAGTTTTAATAAAACATTTAAAATAAACGTAATAGTTTTAATAAGGTCGAAACCTTAATTATATATATTATATATATTATATATATATTATATATATATATATATATATATATATATTATAATGTCTAAGGGAGCTACTAAGAGGTATAAGGGTTGTTTAGTACAAGATAGTATATGCCAAACAAAAATAATCCACATAATCGATCACATAAACTTAAAAATGTATGTTTACCGTATTTTATGTACACTAAAATACCATTCAAATATAGTAGTTGAAATTCAGTGCCAAAAGGCAATATTAAAATGACTAAGTGGCGTATTAAGATGTGAAATGCTCAAGGGTTTATACCGAGTTGAATTTTAAAAAAGCCTTTGAAAGTACATTTGCCGTCCAAAAGCCGGATGCGTCTGTAAATGTTCACTATCAACATGCATCCAGGGTCAAGTGTAAATTATTTTGGTTTCATTTTCTATAGAATCAACGTTTGGACGATATTTGTAAACCCAAAATTATTAGTTAAAACATCGTAAAATGTGATTGGTTGAATGTAAAGATTTAGGACATATATTAGAATTTAGTGTAATTATGAAATTGTATAAAGACATGAACTTGGGTATGTGCGACACGGACTTGACTATTTGTGATGAACTTTAGGATGTAGTAGGCGAATATAGAATCAACATGGTCGCCTTAGAGAGTAAACAAAGCAGAATATTTTCGAAACGATTTTGTAAAAGACGTTTTTTCAGAGATTATTTTCGAACAAATTTTGTAATAGACGTGTTTTCAGAACTGTGCTAATATTTTCAAAAAGAAAATAAAAGTAATTGTTTTAAAATGAGTTTCATTGAAAAGTGGTAAAGAAATAAGCGAAAGTATAAAGTAAATAGTAGTAGTGATTGTGCGACGGTAAAATATTGGATTTGGAGAGTGGTTAAAGTTAGAAGGTCATCGGGAGTGGTTATACAGATTTGAAGGGGATATTGGAGTGTGGTTTAAAGTTAGAAGGTTATCGAGAGTGGTTATACAGAGATTTGAAGGAATATTGGAGAGCGGTTTAAAGGCAACAGGAGCAGCGAACAAAAATATACAGGAACGAGTGGATTGGGATTTAGATACGAAGAAGCGGACGGAATTATAGAAGAAACAAGGACTTGAAGTGGAGATTAGTACAAGGGAAGTTATAGCACTATATTTTTTCAAAATTCTAAATTTGGGTTAATCATTTCAGATATTGGGGAACAGTTAAAAATTAGAAGATACCTGGAAACAGCACGAAAAGTTGAGAATATCATTGTAAGGACGCATACGGAGATTAGGATTTTGTGCCAGGATTCACCGAGGCATCAACGGAGTATAGACCAGGTGAGTGTTTAAAATCGTTTTTTAATACGTAAAAATTTGGTCATTTTAATTTTGGTTGAAATTTCATTTGGCACATAGCAACTTTGATCATTTTATAAATTTTGGCATATACAAAAGTAGAGTAGCAAATTTAGTAGAAAAACAAAAGAGTGCACTTTGGTTGGACGTAGCACATCTACTTATAACGGAATCCACTATAAGTAGTTTGAATACCCTGAGATTAAGAGTTTTAAATAGTCGAGGCATTGCAATAAGTAGTTAATACTAGAACCAACCAAACAGTGCAAGTACGGGCGTGCATTAGGTGTGCACATTTTTTAAAGTTTACAAAATAAAGTAAAAAAGTATTAAAAGAAGAAAAAGGGGGGTGGAATAATATATATATATATATATATATATATATATATATATATAAACATATAAGCTCATGGACTAGTCTAGTATAATAGTTTTTTAGATAAAATGTTGCAGTACAATTGGGATATTTTAGTCCAAAAAATTAAAACGAAATAATATTTTGCATATATTTAATTACAAATCGACGTTTCGGCAAGGGTTGTTGCCTTTATCAAGATTCTACAAAAGGAAAAGCAATCAATACAGTCATCAAAAATTTTTCTATTAAAAATTACTTACTTAATTGTTAATGCATAAATATTAAAATTATAAAAACAACCCTACACATCAGGGTTGTTGTTAGTCATAACTGGATAAAATAAAAAATAAAAATATTGGAGCACCAAAAAGAGGATTATTTAAAGTTAATTAATAAAATTACTTGTTCATAGAGTAAACGACCAACCATGAATGAATTAATATAAAACCAGTCTGATAAGAGAGCGTGTTCCACATTTTGTACGAAATTAGATAAATAATATGCGCTCTGGCCTTCACATCATTGTTGAAAATTAAAATTTGACTTTGTAATTCTGTACAGATTGGAATATATGGGAATATATCTGTACAGAATTGCAAAGTCAAATTTTAATTTGTAATTAAATATATGCAAAATATTATTTCGTTTTAATTTTTTGGACTAAAATATCCCAATTGTACTGTAACATTTTATCGAAAAAACTATTATATATATATATATATATATATATATATATATATATTGCCGTGGAGCTCTCTAAACACTCGTGCCCACTCCTGGGCCAACATAAAATTTCCAAAAAAGATTTTATGAAAAAATTGTTTACCCTTTATTTTGGACGATTTCGTATTTCTCTGCTCACCCTGGCTAGCTCAGCAATCGGCCTCTTCTTGAATACCTATCTTTAAGTACATACCTCTCTCACGCACACACACACACACACACACACACACACACCATCCAATGAAATTACCAAAATAATACAACAACCGTACAACCTTTTATTTACACATATTAACAGATAAAATATTTACACTTGAGTACAAACGGTTTGGTACAATTGTTACCAGCTTAATTATTAAATGCTTTAACGTCCTTGGTTTTTAAATTATTTTAACAAAAATTTTACATGATATGAGTAGATGGACACCACATGCAACCCTAGTTTGACTTCATACTGGTCTATGGTGAGCTCATTATCACCCAGTTTTGTAAATGCTTTTAACCTTGCACTTTATTGAAAACAAATTTACAGACCCGTTTACTCCTTACAACCACAATTTATAGCCTGAATAAACCTTTGTATATCATCAATAAACCCTTTTTTACTAATCAAAATTAATTGTCCTGCACATGTACCTTTTAAACAAGTTTTTAAAATAATAAATACGCCACCAATAAGTCAAACACACAAACACAAAAATATCAACACAATTGCTTATACTAAGACAGAAATTTAGAGTTCGTTACCCAGAGTCTCCTACGTTCCTCGTCACCGCTGCAGATGTCTACCAGAAACCCTCGTAGATGTGTCCGTCTACTACGACGAAGCCTGGATCCACAGATCCCCACCATTCAACATTTTCGCTACCACTCCGGTTCTTCTCCCAAGATATTAGCTTCGTCTCAACAGTACCATTCCATACCCGATATACCATGCATACAAATTGCTTTGTCGTAGTTACGGCACCTTTTATCTAAACAAGCACCAACTCGTGCAAACACTTTTAAAACTTGCGGTCCGCTCTACAGCTTTTATGATTTTTAACAGGATGTTTAATGTAACTTTACTGAACACAATAATTGCTAATCGAAAGCTTTTACTATTATAGGTTGAAGATCTAAACCCATATTCAGATCTCAATGGAAAGAAAAGAGAGCTTTAATATATTCGTTCGTATATTTATATTATTCCAAACCCTAGTGGAACCTGTTTCATGTGAAAAGCTTGTTTTCGAAGCGGCTTCTTAAAATTTGAACGTAACCGACTATAATTTTTGAAAAATTTCTCCCGTCCGTCGTGCTGTTTACATAGAATTTCGTTTTCTACCTTACCGAATGAGCAATTCTCGAAAACTGTTGGTCATCGACCAATGATAGAATTTTCCCCCGTTCAGACGAGCCACCTCTTAGCTATACATCTCCGTTCCACGCATATCTGTTGTCTCCTTTCGAACCCCACTTGAGTTACAGAAAATGGATATTGTAGTCGTCCTTCACAAATACTCGTGTATATCTTACGTGACTTCAATCCAACGCTTTATTTATACATTTCTCTGTCTGTTTTATATTATCGATCGTTTATTCCACTCACTCCTTAAGGTACTGGTTATTTACCAGCTTATACAAATCGACCGTTGCAACAAACTTTATAGGAATTCTATCTTAACGTATAATCCAGTACTATGAACCTGACATTTAACAACAGGTGTTTCTTGAAACAATGGACCGTTTGAAATTACAATTCTCGGTTTACCCATTCTTAGTATAAACGAACGTTGGCTTTTAAAATGAATAACATTTGCGTTTGAAATTATTGATTTTCTATGCAAGCACGCTCTCTTCTTGCTTCCATGCGTTTGATTAAGAGTTGTTATAATTACTTATGCGTATCCTTGAGTTGTTTATGTACTCTAAAACTTTTTCCCTTATATAATTTTCACATTCCAATTTAAATAGAGAAAAATACCTTAATACTCGTCCGTTTTTACTATATAAATTAATTAATTTGGCACGTAAATAATTTGCTCTTATTGCTATATGCACGGTTGCTAAAATTTTATTGTCTACACCTATTTACCCTTTAAATCCACAACAATATATATATATATGTATATATATATATATATTGTTGTGGATTTAAAGGTGTAAAAGGTAGATATAATAAAATTTCAACAACCCTGTACATAGAAAAGAACAAATTATTTACGCGCAAGATTAATTTAATTCATTTAGGGAAAACGGACGAGTATTAACGTATTTTTATATTTAATAATTGGAATGTTAGGATTACATAAAGAAAAAACAGTTTTAAACCAAATAGAAGTTCAAGGATACCCATAATTAACCATAAGTTATTTGAATTCAACACATATAAGCAAAAGGGAACGTGCTGTGTAAGAAAATCAATAATTCCAAGGCAAATGTATTCGTTTTATACAGATACCAAGAAGCAGAAAGTCCAAGAAGTTGTTATGTTCAAACGTTCGATAATTAACAGAAACACCTGCGTTTTAAAAGGTTACGTTCGACGAAGTCGAGCATGTGTTAAGATAGGATTTCATAGAAAATATTTTCAACCGTCAGTTTGGTATAAACAACAAGGCTAACAAACATCTTAAAGAGCGAGGGAAATGGACAATCGGTTATATACAACAGATAGAGGCAGATATAAAAGCGTTGGGATTGAAAAGCACGTACCATATACACGTGGAGTTGAGATAAGATGTCAACAATATCGATTTTCTGTAACTCAAGTGGGGTTTTGAACGAGACAGCAGACATGCATAGGACACAGATAAATAAGGTTTAGGCGGAGTTTCTGACGGCAGAGAATTTTGTCATTGGTCGAAATTCAACAGTGTTAGAAACGAATGCACACGCGAAAGTTGTAAGCGAATTCGAAGTATACAACAAGCACGGCGGGAAAAATTTTCAGAATCAACCGACGGTTACATTCAAAATTTATGGAATTAGGTTTGAAAATAAACTTTTCGAGTGAAGTGCGTCCACTAGGAGTTGGAGAAATGATTTAAATATCGGAGCTTTAATATTCAAGTTTTCTTTTCCTTTACGTCGATAAAAGTGCTGAATACCAATTCAGAATACAATAATAATAAAGCTTTTGTGAGTATTTTATGTAATGTTACCGTAAATATAGTGGTTGCTAGTATAAAATTGTAGTAGCGGATCTCCAATTATTGACGTGAAGTACGGGTAGTGCATTTTAAATTAATAAAGGTCCGTCTACTACAATACAAAGCAAAAATCAATAAATGGAAACATGATATATGGGGGTAACCAGAGCTGGTAATCTATTTTGTGTGCATGATATGGATGGTAGAGGCCTGTGGATTCGACAAGCAGTGTAGTTAATTGTAACAACGCGAAGGGGTTTTTATGGTAACCATCTCCGATGGGAATGAAGACTAAAGAATTCTCCAGGTATTTATTTGAAATTTCTGTTGTTTGATAAACATTTGTGAAATTTTGTGCTGTGTGGTTGATTTTTTTTGGTGGCATATTTGGTTGTAGAAACTTATTCGTAAAAGATACTGGACAATTTATTGATGTTAAATATTGAAAAGAGGTGTAGTTAGAACATCCAAAATTTTAGTCAGGATAAAAATTGGATTGTAAAGGGTAAACGGGTCTGTAATTTTGGTTATAATTTATGCAATGTTTAAAAGGCGTATACAAACTAAACTGAGTTATTATGAGCTCACCATACTCCAGTGTGAAATCAATTTAGGGTAACATGTGGGGGCCCATCTACTCAGATCTCATTGAAGTTGTTTAAAATTTATTTGAAAAATCAAAGACTTTAAAACATGCCATAATTGGAGTTTAATAATTATTGTATCTAACTGTTTTTAACACATGTAAATATAATTTATCTGTTAATAGGTGTAAATAAAAGGTTGTATGGTTGGGGTATTATTTGGTAGTTTTATTGAATGGTGTGCGAGTGTGAAAGATATATGTCCGTAAATTTAAGTATTCGAGAAGAGGCACAGCTGAGCTAACTAGGGAAGCTGAAGGAATTTGAAGGAGAAATAAAAAGGTAAGAAATTTTTATAATTTTTAAATTTTTTACTAGGGCGTAACAACAACCGACCGGAGGTTACACTTTGAATGCTTCGCTCTATGTCATCAATTAATCATCTAAACTGTCAAAACTGTTCTTAAACGATTTGAAATAGCTACCTGTAGAAAATATTATTTCTATAAACTCATTAAATGTTGAAAGACGAGTGAAATTATTTGACACATGTTGAGTGCATCAACTCATGCGATGATCAATAGACACGATTACAAGAGTTGTATTCGTTAGATTATATCACAAATGAACAATTTAATTCTTTTACGAATAGAAATTTATTAGTACAAAATAGTGAACACAAGAATATTATTTACCGTATAAGTTGAATACACAATTATTGTTCGTTACATTAGCATTTTTTCAGAATTTTTCTTAATTAAAACTGTCGAAGATGGATTTGTGTTGATAATTGCTACTCTCGAATTCTCTGTTAATATTTCATTCATTGCAACTGATGACGTTGATGGTACATTTGGGTTGCAGTGTCCCAAACCAGATATGATTCTGGAATGATATCCATTGTTCAATTTTAAATATGGGTTTAAAGAGCTCGTAGACTTATTGCCGCATACTTTAATAATTTCTTGTCAATTCGAGCCTGAAATACACAAATTGGTGACTGTTGAAGAACGAATTGAATTGTTTGCAAACTTTTTGGTTTTGTGTCAAGACCAATACTTGCTGCTCCTTCGCAAGTCCACTTGCTAAGTACATTTAAGCCAATAGGGCTCTTTTTATACCAAAAATAATTTTTCTGTGCTTATTTGGAGTTAAAACCAGTCGCTTCGAACGTTTCGAGATCATTTTATTAAACAATTTAACAGGACACATACTTTCATTTTCTACGTTAGGAATTAGCCACTTGCTGGTACATAAGTTTTTGCTTCCTCTTTAAGCTGTTTTTGAAAATATGGGATTTATATTCAATTCGTCCAGTATAAGAACCATCTTTGTTTGTTTTTTAATAAACAGTCGATCAAACAAACCGTAGCTTGGTTTCCGCGCAATGCTAACTCAGTTGCAGCTATTTGAAAAAATAATGCATTGTAATACTATCAATTTCTTTAACTGGTAAAGGTTTAGCACTTTGCGTTTTTCTGGTAACTTTCTAAACGTTTTCTTTTCGTATTTCTAGCATTTCCTGACTTTTCAAAAACAACATCATAAATGGATTTATTTTACGGTTGAACTCCAAAAGATATTTTTCTTGTAGTAATTTAACACTCACATTCCATATCAGCTTAACCACTGCCTCTATGTACTTGTCACCGTTTTTTTTACCGCATATTGAATGTTCAGTCTTGTTCTTCTGTGGTGTTCTCGGACAAAATATTATTCCGAAAGTTGTAGAACTCGGTGAATTGGGCCCAAATATACTTTTCAGACCTTGCAGTATTGGTCGGTTTATGGTTTTGTATATTTTTTCAATATTTTGTATGGAAGAATCACCGAAACACGACATTATCTGCTGTGGAAATAAAATACACTGATTCAGTTAATAGCACGGCACACTAAATGTTTGTAGTACCACCTACTGTCTCTTGCAATACAGCACGTTTGAAAGAGAGCAAAATCTATAGAGCCAATGCTCGTTCAACATTTTTTCAGAGGAACCGTATGTGGGAGTTGGCCCGGGACCTTTGAGAAAGAAGTCACATACACACAGCCTACTCCATTACGCTACGAAGCTCTCCACCCTTAGATTTTGTAAAAGACCGTTGTTGTAAAAGATTATTTAACTGTTCTTGCTAGTTTAGCTAGTTTATTGAAATTATCATTGTTACCTGCACCTGCTTTTGAAATGGAGAGATTGCTTAGTACTTATTTATATCTTATGCGCATCGTAAGGTTGGGTCTATTTCTACGGTTGTCTTTGTACCTTTTTAAAGGCGCTTAATTTCTTCCCAAACAACATGTACTTGCCTTTGAAGCAGCCCACAAAATACTCATTTTTCGTTCTTTTAACAATTGGTTCATTTTCTTTTGCTTTCGAGATTTTTATCTACATTTATTTCGTATGTTCCAGTATAGAGAAATTCTATGTGAAATAGTTACGTTTCTCATACAGTCCTGTACTCTATTGCCTTACACGACCAAGAAATTGATTACAGCAATCTGTTGGTGGCGTAGCCTAAGTATTAAATAGTTTCTTCCGTGTTTAGGTGTCGGTTATTACTAATTTAGAATAGAAATATCTGCTTTTAGGAGCAAGTTCTAATTACAAGTAATTAAAACTTGAAACTTCTTAAAAGTGTTCTGACATCTAATTAGAATCCAGTGCTGCTTCTCAAAAGCTTGTTTACACTACAAAACCATTCATAACAAAATTACAGAAATAAATAGCCCACTTTTTTAAATACAACTAGGAAATATATTATGCAAAATGCGACCGAGCAAAAACATTGAAATGCTAAAAAAGAAAATTAAAATTCAGGAGGCACTTTTTATAAGTGCGTGGCAATTTTTCATTCGTTTCCGAAGAAGTGTTTTAAATATGAAAGGAAGAGAAGTGTTCTCATTATGGAATCAGAATAAAAATGAAACTACTCGATATGAGTTTATGAAATATGTCCCTTTCAGGTGGAATGTATGCGCAGAGTATTATATGTAGATTTTTAGTGTGTTTTTCAAAGTTTTTATTGCACAAACAGAATACCTAGTTAATGAATAATTGAAATGAACTGCGCTTCAGTATTTAAAAGCTTTCGTTTGCTGCATTTGCGAGAATGAAAGGAGATTCAGTTGGTTGCGTTTCAGATGTACTTGAATTTGGGATTCTTTTAAATTTCTCTTCTAAAGAGATGATTTTAATATTCTGAATTAGAAAATACTACTTACATTTTTACGTTCGTATTTTAAAAATACGGCTCGTGTTAAGTCTTTAACGTGAAAAACTTCTATAGCAGTTAGAAAGAATCTGGTATAACTAGAATAATTTAATTGGATTAGAAAAAAATAGCAGTATATAATTATTGGGAATCAGTCAATACCAAATGATATAAAACATATTGAATGTATGCACAAACACACAAGGGTGGTCAAAACAACGGAAGATGGCGCAAGAATGTGAGAATGAAAAAAAATCACGAAAAAAACTTACAAGTTACAACATCAACTACACTATAAAATATAAAACACAAATATGTCGAAAATTGGTACACACATAACGTTTAATGCAAACACAACACTGAAATAAATAAAAACTAACACAAAATCATAAATAATTCAGACAGGAATTAAAACTAGTAAATTATAGATATTAGATAGTCTCACATTAGTCAAGAGACTGGAGGTACAGGAGGTGGTAAACTCAAGTGTACCGGAAGTAGAAATAGAAATAACTAAGAGGTTGGGAATCTACAAAAAACTGTAGAAGAAATTGAGCTAGATACACAGGTGGAACTTAGTGAAGTATGACGGAGGTTGAAAAACTGTAGAGGAAAATGAGCAAAATGTAAGGGAAGAATTTAGGAAAGTAGAACAAAGGATAACAGTACTAAATACTAAAGTTGTAGAGATAGAAATGGACAATTTAAAAAGAGGAGCTGGAGAAATTTTAGAAAATAGTTTTAGGTATAGTAGTATAGTTATTGCTTTAAAAGAATTTTCTAAATTTTCAGATGGGAAAAACAATCCCAAAGTATTTTTAAATAATTTATAAGTTAGCGTCTTAATGAACCATTAGAGTCAAGTAACAAAAAATAAATGTGGTACGATCAATGCGAAAGGACAACTTAAAAATTTAGTTCAGTTTAATGAAAATAGAGAAGTATGTTCTTAGGACTTCAACAGAAAATTTTTAAACTATTAATGGGGGAACAATAAACAACACAAAGTTAGGGTTAATATATTAATAGGAGAACTTAATGCGATCTGGAATACGGGATAAAGGAAAACGCTTGGGATGGTCGCTAGATATATGAAAGGGGAATGAACTACGGAACATGAGACAGAAAATTGCTATGGAAATGTGTTGATGATTAAGAATTTAAGAATTTTTTTTAAATATAGGGATTAAAAATTATTACAACCCCGCCGGCGCGGTACGCGAGCCACTGATGACAGTTGGTAGCGATAAAATGACGCGCAAATTATAGATGACGTCACACAATATGCAAATTATTGCAACATAATTACACAAATTTTAAAGGAAAACAAATTTTTAAAAAAACCCCAATGGGGCACTCACGTGAACATGTAGGGCTTCCTTCAGGATTACTCCATGATGGTCGGCCGTGGCTTCGCTAGTCTTCCGGGCGTCGGCTACTTCGCTGATCTTTCGGGCGTGGGAATTCTTGAGCCAGGTTGAATCCAAATTCGGATGTCTTCTTCCTATATGTAGACAAATAAGGTAGGGAAGGCAGGTAGAGGCACGATAATTGGGATCACAGGAAACCTACATATCAGAAAAAAGACATGGTAAGATACCCCACAACTACTCTTGTTCACGTTTCGGAGGCTAGTTCCAACGCGTCTCCCGGAAATCCCCCCCCCCCCCCCACTAACCTCTTGACCCTCGCGCCCTTGCGTCGGCGCAATTCTCGCGCAACGCGCTATCTGAAGTGACGGAAATACGCGCACAAGTCTTTTTAAATTTATTGGCGCGAAATCCTTACAAATTAAAACTTAATTGAGAATGTCTAGTGCCGAATTTTTCGGCACGTAACAAATTTTAAGTTGATACTGGGCGGAAGCTAGCTTGATCTCAGAGAATTTTAAGGTGCAGCATAAAAGTTTTTTAATGGAAAATATGATACAATTAACTGTATGGTAATTTTGAACCTGAAGATAGGGAGTATTTTGGAGCAAATGAATTTTGATTATACCAGAGCTGAAATTAGTGTGCATGATGTTGATGAATCTGATAGGTAGATTAAAAATAAAGACAAGAGCAAAAGCATTATTATGGGGATTATTGTTATATGGGGTGTGATTATGAATTAAGCGTCAATACAGATATTGATTGCGTAATATTGACCATATTGATAACGAGGGTGGGATATATAAAATTGAATCCAATTAATTGTGCTTGTGAGGAAAAAGAGCACATTGTTCTGGTAAAAATGGGTTTAAATTGATACCGTGAAGCTATTGAGCAAATTATCTTGGTGAAGTCGAGGAGAAAATTGTTCGCATAAATTAAGAAGTAAGTCGATGGAAAATTGAATATTTTAGAGGGGTTTAATAGAAAATCTTCGACGCAATATATTGATCTGTGTTCGGAAAAATTAAAATGATAAAATTTTTCTTTATTTTCAAAATTTCATATTTTAATTTGGGAGAAAAATTGTGAGAAAAATACGCCTACATGGCCATTAAGAGCTAAATTCCAGTTCGCAATGATTAATTATAAAAACGCTAACTTTAATTAAGAACGCTCATGTACATACAAGTACGCTTTATAGTGCTTAAGTATATTTATATTCTACCTGCATCATTCATGCAGTTTCCAGGAAGAATTTTACTGAAAAGTTGCATAAATTCTTAATATAAGAGAAGGAAATGGTCAGTGCGCTGTAGTTAATTCATTGAATAAAAACCAACATTTGGAAGATGACAGCTTCATCAAAGCGAATTTGTTTTTTATAAAGAGAAATACCTGAAACGATTAGAAATTAAAAAGATGGAATTAACGTATCGCAATTGAAGTCGACTTGTCATCAGAGCGCTTGACTTTTGAAATCTTTGATTATGTACTGAACGATTCTTATTGGTTTGGAACTACGAGCCTCTTCGCTGATTTTAATACTCACAGTGAATGAAATTTCCTGAACAGTATGGTTGTTTATATAGAGAACTAGATTTACTTTTGAATTATCATCATTGCTGTATTTCTGAAACTGAGTAATGCAGTTTAAAATACGGTACTCAATAAAACTTAGTGGGAGTATAAATATTATAATTAAAAGTGTTGTTTGTTTTATTTTTGCCGATTTTAAAAATCAACCTCAATTAATACTTCGATTAACTCATCAATTATTGCTTCAATTAATACTTCAATTAACACTTAAATTAATACTTTAAATATTACTGCAACTGTTATTATAATTATGTGTTCAACTTCTAGTCCTCGACTAAGTTCAAAGCTTATTCAAATTCTGTTAACATATATTTGATTGAATTTATTGCAAATTAGTTTTTGATTTAGACCTGGTGAGGATCTGGTGTAACTTTATTCGAGAGTCAATCCTTGTGCCAGAACTAAGTGTTCAAAGTTTCAAAGCATTAAAAACTTTTTGTCTGGAATTAATTCAAAGCTCCTGAAATTAAAGTCAGATTAGCAGGGTTTATGTTCTACTAGCTAAAATAGTCGATAAAGTGGTTTCTTTACTATGGATTAATCAACGGCCTTGAGCAGAAGTTTTTGTAAGGGTCAAATATCCTCGGGATCTGACCTCAAAATTGCTAGAAAACTATTCATTTACATATAATTTGTATACACGAAATAAAAACGTATACTAGCTTAATCTACTTAATAATAGACAAATTGTTTTTTTAGGTTTAAAACAAAGTTTATTGTCATAAAAACTTTCATGTTATTAGAGTCGACTCTTTTTTCTGGTATAACCATATTCCAAGCACTAACCACTGGTAGAGTAGTTTTAAAAGGACCTTTATTAACGCCCTCTTGTGACTTATTGTCTGTGCTAAAAATTTTAAAAAGTCGTCTATTGTGGGGAATTTATTTAACCTTGATTTCCCCTTCCACGTACGGTTAGTGATTGGATCCAGCTTTTTTTCCAAGTGAAAAGGTAAAATTATATCCCATTCATCCACCTTGTTTCCTAACAAACTTTTAAAGATAGGATGTTTTTCTTAATCACATTCAAAAACTTGATAATTGATCCATACGATTCCTTTACCATGTAAGGAAATTCATGTAGTACCTCTAAATGACTATAAGTTACGTTTGTACCGTTTTGACACTTTTCCTTAGGTAATTATCGCGATCTTTTGTAATTAATGGCCGTTACTTGCATGTCGTCTATTAAAGTCCCGTCTACTCCGTCAAAGATTTCTTTAAATACAAGAACTTCTAATAAGAAGATAGTGTTGGATTTGAATCTATTATAGTTTCGTAATCGTCCTTAAAGCTAACCTAATTTATATATGACCCATCGTATTTTGGTACCTCTATAGGATCCAAGAACGCTTCAACTCTCCCACCTAGGGATTGCCTAGTAATAATAAAGACGCTGCCATAATAGGAAAATGCCGTTCCTCGAATGCTATTCGTTTTTGCAAATTTACGTTTTCGCTTCCCTAGCTCTCAATATTAAATTGAACCCTTTCAAATCCGTTCCAATATTCATCACATATGGCTATACAAAGCTATACTTTGCACAAATGTCTTAATTCTCCACAAATTTTCTTTGTAATTTCTCTTTTCCTAATAAGTTTCTTTAAAGTGGTCATGCGTAACCTAAAAAATCAAGACCTTTAAGTTCCCAAATAAATAGTATTAAATGGAAGACAGTCACACTTCAATCAAGTACCTGGCGGAAACTCAAAACCTGTTACCACTATTATGCAATCTTTGCAAAGCGTAACCTCAATTGGCAGTTTTCAATTCCAAAAACCATGTACCTCAAGCCCTGATCTAATTGATGCACTTCGTGCATCTTTCTTTTCCGTTTGTTTTGATAAAGATGTTTTAGTTTCTGTATTTCTAATGGTTTGCTTTCCTCCTTCCCGGAATTCGAATAAGTAAACCTTGACTGTTATACCGATAGTCTCAGTAACACGGTTAATTACCGTTTTTTAACAGAAAAAAGCATATATTCGGCTCGAGGGATCAAAATGTTCCGTTTACGCCCTAACTATAAGGCTACCAAACCCTTTAGGAAAACTCTAGAGAATTAAAAAGTAATTTATTTTGAATTTTTTGGAACAATACTTGACATTGTCGTTTTTTATCATTAATATTATATATGTTTCCTAGAACTTCTTGATTCCATTTTCTGGATTTTATCTAAGATAAATATATGAAATATATATATTATATATATATATATATATATATATATATATATATATATATTAATGTATATACGTTAGTTATTAATTGTGCCGTATTTGTAAATAAAATGTGTTCTTATATATACTAATTCAGTGTGTCTGTAAAGTTACAGGAAGTAGCCTGGTATCGCCTGTTTATAGATTGCCGATTGGAAAGCTTCTCGCGTTTTCGTTCTTTACAAAATCGTCAAGTATACTTTGTAATACTGTACGAATTCCCTGTATGATCGTAATTTTTCTGGTTCACGCGTTAACGTCCTATGGGACTCATGGCTACTAATGCGGCAAGCTAGGTGAAGTCCCCTTTCACATAACGTTTCCCCTGTATGCACAAATGTGTTCGAAAACTCCCTTTATAGGAAATTGTAGTTTTCTAGGACGTCGCAACAAGAAAGCAACCAGTGTTGCTTGTTTGTTTAACCTCATAAATTTTAACAACGTGATAGATTTTCTTATACGTTAATAGACATGAGAAGGAAGTGGCGTTTGAATATATAGTCAAAACATAGGATTATGGATCATAAATTTAGAAGATAAGTTAAAGTTTTGTTGCACGGATGTAATGTATAACTCTCAGTTTAGTATATGATGACAAGCGGAGATACACTATTATAAATGTTCACAGGATAGTCTAATTTTTAGCGTAATTTTCTATTCAAATACAATTGTCAATAGAAAATTTGCATGAAACAAGTAAAAGGTGGCGAATACGATTATTTATTACACAGACGTATGTTGGAATTATTTAAAGTAAGTTTGTTTGTGTGCTCCTATAATTCTCGCAAGTAGAACGCCACACTGTAGCTGAATCGTTGACTAAAGGCGGTTCCTTTGAAATTAAAATGGAGCAAACGGCCTTTGAATGCCTTTTAGTAAAGGTTAGTTTTTAGGCAATTGGAAAAGGTAGATGTAATTACAGATAAGCGTGTAACTAGATGTGCAGTAAAGTATTCTCAACAATTCCTCGGTTTTAATCATAAAATTAAATAGTTTTGAGTATCGATTATACGTCTTTGTTGGAAAGAGAATATTACAAATCTTACTACAAACTGTATGCTAACACATTTTTAACTACGGAAAACTATGTCACGGTAATTCTGATGAAAGCTTACAAAGGTGGGTTCTTTAGGGTAGATACGGTGACTTATTGCATTTCGGCTAATAAAGACTCTTCTGCGCAGGGGTGGATCTTGATTCCTGCAAGTAGATCGTTAAGAACCCGAACAGACCTACAAGTAAATACAGTATAAAAGGCGCCGAGACTTGATTAAAATGCCGAAAGAACTACGAAACCTCAAGTCCCAATGGTTCCCAATAATATCACACCTAAAGAGCAAAATAACTATAACAACAGTAGCCACTCCAATCATATAACTATATTTCAAAATAACTGAATTACAAGCACGAGCACATTATCAATTACATTGGCAATGCAAATATAAACGTATTTTAATAATTCACATAAAGGATAATATAAACCGGTTTCCCACTAAAAGCAATGAATTTAAGATATCGTTCGCCTGTTGGCGAGTACAAATTGACATTAAACTAGCCGCAAAATGTTTTTCGCTAGAAAGTAAATTTCAAAAACACAGAGGAGAAAGGCCTTACAAAAATACACACAAATGGCTTTTCACCTACAGGTTAGCAATAAATATTAATTAATGTAAATGATTACTCACCAAAAAGCAGCATAAATTGAGCATACACTATGCAATTATTAGTTAGTGAATCGCTGTGCTCCAGTGCTGATCTGTAACATGAGTAAACACACGTACAGCTGGTGGTACGATACGAAGAGTTTGATGTAGTTTACCAATAACAACACAATAATATAACCAGCATACTACTAATTACACGGATTAAATCAAGAGTAAACAATAATTACGCCAATACTTGCGTAACGCAACACGCAACAAATACAGCAATATAACTAACTTCTAAGTATACAACCTGGAGTCTGGATCACAAATCAATGCTTTCCGTTTCCAACGATTCTTCAGTACCTAAACCACTGAATGAAGTAACATTTAATATTGAATTTAAACAGGAATCCAAACGGACGATTAGTACAGAATTGAAGTGGGCCCACAAGGCGCACCCAAGGACTGGTATAAGGATCTGTTTCTGGATCACTTATACATGAAACACGATTAATACCAAGATTAAAAACCTTGAAATAAATAATATTACCATTTCGAATGGACCTGCACCTTGCCGAAGTTCTAGATTACTAGAACAGGTGAAATGGCTTGCGTGTTCTAATGAGCTAAAGAGCCAAACTACAGGTCCAACCAAAGTAGTAGGGTCGTTAGTAAGGAACCAGACTAAGACAGGTCCCCGAAAGAGGGCAGCGGCTCTTTCGGTACTTAGATTGGCAGAGACCATAGGGGTCGGTATGGCAGTCTAAGACACACTACCGCGATGTGGAAGGCAACGGGAATCCACCACATTACCTCCCAAGTACACAGCGTACCTAAATTATAATAAAATGATGGCATTCTCTGGGGTAAAAGATTCCGGAGTTAAAACAGTCCCCCATTAGGATCTCCGGGAGGGACTACTTCGGAGGATGCGATCGGAAAGTTAGGAATAAGAGTCGGGAACATTTTGCGAGTCGGAGCGTGGAATGTTAGAACTATGAAGCAAGTGGGTAAGCTAGAGAACCTAAAAATCGAAATGAATAGGTTATCATTAGACCTAGTAGGGATCAGCGAAGTTCGGTGGCCAGAGGCGGGGGATTTTTTGGAGTGGAGACTTCAGGGTAATTCATACAGGAGCCGAGGAAGGAAATTTGGGTGTGGGGATAGTTATGCGGAAAAAGATAGGATACTGTGTAGAAAATTACTTACAAAAGAATGAAAGAGTACTCATGGTTAGATTAGAATCTAAACCGGTAAACACAGTAATAATACAAGTATACATGCCCACCTCTAGCTACAGTGACGAAGAGGTAGAAGCAATCTACAAAGATATCGAAGACATATTAAGACACGTAAAAGGACATGAAAATTTAATAATTGCGGGGGATTTTAATGCAGTGGTAGGTGAGGGTAGGGAAGGAGCGATAGTAGGTTTATTTGGTTTAGGCACTAGAAACGACAGAGGAAATAGGCTGGTAGAATTTTGCGACAAGAACAATTTAATCATTACAAACACATTATTTCAACATCATCCTAGAACACGATATACGTGGAAGATGCCAGGAGATATAGGAAGATATCAAATAGATTACATTCTTGTTAGACAACGGTTTAGGAATCAAGTAAAAGACTGTAGAAGCTACTCAGAAGCAGATATCGACACTGACCACAACATCGTATTTATGAAGGCCGCACTTAAATTTAAAAATTTGAAAAAAAGAAACGGAAAAAGGCACTTGGACCTACAGAAACTAAAAGAGAAAGATATTCAAGAAAGATTCGAAAAAAGGTCAAATGAATTGCTCAAAGATATCGGGAAAATATCTGATACTAAGGAAGTAGAAACAGAATGGAATAACATTAAATCCAGCCTCGACATGGCGGCCAGAGATATTCTGGGGTATACACAAAAAGTAAATAAGAAACCATGGATAACAAAGGATATCCTGAATTTAATAGAAGAAAGACGAAAATACAAAAATAAATCAGACGAAACAGGAAAACAGAGATACAAAGCCATAAAATGGGAAATTATTCGAAAATGCAGGAAAGCTAAAGAACAATGGATTGATGAAAAGTGCAAAGAGGTACAAACTAAGTTAGAAGTAGGAAAGACAGATGAAGCATACAAACTAATTAGAATCAATTTTAGGGATATAGAACCGTATAGCAAAAATATAAGGGACGCGGGAGGAAATGTCATTATAGAAAATGTAGAGAAAGTGGGTAGATGGCAAGAATATATAGGAATTTATATGCAGGAGAAGAACTAACTGCATTAGAAAAGGAATCAGACATTGAAAGTGATGACTTGGGATATCCTATACTTAGAGATGAATTTGAAATAGCATTAAAGGGTCTGAAAAATGGTAAGGCGCCGGGTACAGATAAGGTGCAAGCGGAGACTCTAAAAGCCGCTGGTCAAGCAGTAACAGAACGTCTCTTCCAACTTGTAAGCTATATGTATGAGACAGGCGAGATACCCAAAGATTTCAAACACAACATCATAGTAACTATACCAAAAAAGAAAGGCGCAGATAGATGTGAAAATTTTCGAACAATAAGCTTGACAGCACACGTATCAAAAATATTAACTAGAATTGTACAAAGACGAATGGAAAAACGGGCTGAAGAAATACTAGGAGAAGACCAATTTGGGTTTAGGCGAAACAGGGGAACACGGGAGGCTATCTTAGCTCTGAGGGTGATAATGGAGAAAACAATAGAAAAAGGGGAAAGCGTGTATATAGGGTTTGTAGATCTGGAAAAAGTATTTGACAATGTAAAATGAAAAAAAATGTTCGAAATACTCAAAAAGATTGGAATGAGTTATAGGGATAGACAGATAGTACATAGCTTATACAAAGAGCAAACAGGAGTAATAGAATTAGAGCAGAAACGTAGAGAAGTAAACATCAGGAAACGGGTAAGACAGGGATGTTCCCTATCCCCACTAATTTTTAACTTGTACATTGAGGAGGCTATAAATACTGTCAAATGCAGGAAGACATTTGGAATTACTATGCAGGGACAGAAAATTGATATGCTTAGATTTGCAGATGATATAGCGGTATTATCATCTAGCAAGGAAGAGTTAGAAGCTGCTCTCAATGAAATGGAAACGGTTCTAACAGAGAGATACGGTATGAAAATTAACAAAAGTAAAACTAAAGTACTAGTATGCAAAGGAGGGAAAAATAAATCAAAAACAAGAATGCAAATATGTAACACGAACTTTCAAGAGGTTAAGGATTTCTGCTACCTAGGAAGCTAAATAACCCAAGATGGGAAAAGCACAAAAGATATAAAACAAAGATTAGCACAAGGTCGTGCTACATTTAACAAGAAAAAGCAACTACTGTGCTCAAAGACCACAAACATAGAAACAAGTAAAAGATTGCTCAAAACATATGTGTGGAGCACAGCACTGTATGGCTGTGAAGCCTGGACAGTGGGAGAAACGGACAAGAAAAAGGTAGAAGCCTTTGAAATGTGGTGCTACAGACGTATGATGAAAATATCATGGACAGACAAAGTTAAGAACGAAGAGGTACTAAAAATGGTAGGAGAAGAAAGAAATATGTGGAAAACGGTAAAAAATAGGAGAGATAGGATGATAGGCCACATACTACGGCATGAAGGAATAGTGCGGAATATACTAGAAGCAGAGATAGGAAAAAAGAGAAGAAGAGGTAGACCTAAGTTAGACTACTGCACACAGATAGTGAAAAATGTAGGCTGTAGGAGTTTCAGGGAAATGTGTAGGCTAGCTCAGAAGAGAAATCAATGGAGGTACGCATCCAACCAGTCCCAAGATGGATAAATTAATGACGAAGAAAGTAGTTGCACTTAAACATGATATTTATTATAAGCAACTACAAGCATTGGAGGGGCAATATTCTCGAATAATGGTAATTGCGTAAAAGAATTTACTGGAAAACTATTATTTCGGCAAATGTCTAAGTGTTGGGGGATCTTGGCAGCCACAGGTTGCTTAACCCCCTTCAATAAATCTCTGTGAAATAGGGCATAATATTAGAAAACAATATAAGGGGAACCGAGCCGTATTGCTGTGTGAGAATTTCAGGGAACCATGTAGGTTAGTTTAGAAGAGAAATAAGTTCAGGTACATGTTCAACCAGTTTTGAGACCGGAAACCCAATGACGAAAAAATAAGCGCAGACAAATCTGATGATTATTATAAACAACTAGTTGTTTGTTGTGAAATATCTGCAACTAATGTTGACTGTGCGAAAAGACATATTGGAAAAAATATTAAATCAGTAAATGTTCAAGTGCTGGGGGAACTTGGCAGCCACAGGCTGCTTACCCCCCTTCGCAACCACTGAATGTCGGAGAAATATAGAACATAGAACAAAAAGTTGTTGAAAGCGTATGTGTGGAGCACAGCACAGACAATATGCCTACGAAATACGAGCAGTCTGAAAAGCAGACAGAAGAACAGTAGCGGCCTTTGAAATGCAGTGCTTCAGATGTTTGAGGATGGACAGACAAAGGTAATAAGAAATAGGTTATAGAAACAGTAAGGGAACACGAATATCTTTGGGGAAAAATATGAGAAATAGAAGGGCAGAATACGTTCTAAGGCATTTTTGGGGAATAGTATGGGATATATGACAAGCAAAGATAGGAAAAAAGAAGCGGATGTAGACCTAGATCAGATAGTGATAGATGCAGACTGTGCAAATTTCGGGGAAATCTGTACGTTAGTTCAGAATAGGAAACAATGATGGTACGCGTCTAACCAGTTTCAGGACTGAAGACCCAATGATGATGATGAAATAATATTAGTGCTGAAATTTCTGGAAGTCATACTTTACCACAGAAGTGCATTTCAATGAATTAGATAAATAATTAATATCAGAAAACACAAAACAGAAAAAACGTGGCTTACCTAATATAAGTAATAGCAGTAATATCCGCAAGGCGGTATTGTGAATAGAAAATAAACGTATAAACCAATGTAATACCAAAATCTACTCCACAAATATATCATTTAGTACATCCAAAACCGCTAGTAGGCGAGATGAAGATGGATGCATCAAAAGACTGCTTGTCAATAGCGGCGTTCGTTGAAAGAAGAACAATGGCTTCCTCGACAGGTTCTTATCAACCACCTCCAAATTGAAGTTATCAATTTAGCCAACATAAAAGGTATTACAGACCAGAAGATCTGAGTACGGAAATAATACCAAATTACTATGAATAATGGGAAATGTAGAAACTACAAAACCAACCGTTTCAACTATTAAGAAAAACTTTTATGATCTGCACCTTTATGGTTCTTTTATTAAAAGGTATTTCAAAGATGATAAGTTTCCCTGAAGCATTAAACTTTTAACTAGTCGATATTTCGGCAAAATAGAGAACAACCAAGCAAATAGGAAACTTTTAAACCACCATAGCAATACAAATAAGTCACAAAACTAGCAAAAAGAAATTGGTAACAGGGCAGATTATTTCAGAAATTTACCTCAAGAGTTGCACGAAAACAATACTTAAAATGAAAAATTCTTTTCAAAGATTCAGTTGTGCAGGTTAAAGTTGAATGGTTTGGGTACTTCCTTCACAGAAATTATTATGATAAAAACACACTTTTCAAAAATAATATATTCATGAATGAAAAATAAGGTTATGTCGAACGACATTATTTCTGGATAGAAAACAAAAATGTAGAAGAATAGCAAACCTGCAAATGAAAAATTTAGAACAACTCAGGTATTTACATGAAGAATTTGAATATTATTATTTAGATATATGAAGTGGGAAATGGCAAACTTGAAAAATGATGATAGCAATGCAAAGAAGAAAACTTAGTTTCCTACAGTTATAGACAAATACAAACATTACTATTATCATTGTTTTATATTTTATTAGACTTCATTGATTATAATTATACCAATATACCACTTTTAAACTCGGATTCGTCAGAATAAACAATCAACACTGCCAAAGTGAAAGGATTATAACGTACAATCGACTCCCGATAAAACCCCAGGTAAATAAATATACAAAATAAACACTTATCCCGGGAGTCCACCCAGAGCCAGAGCGTGGCCGTCTTCTTCAGGTGTGGTTTTTAGCTGCTGCCCTTGTTGGGTGCTAATTCTGCTGATGGTGCTTCGTTGGACGATACGATAAGGGTAGGGTAGAAGGGTTGTAACGAAAACGAAGCACTCACGACAGCACTATGCGGCAGGCGCTACGGTAATATTTTCTCTACCGAAGTGGGTACGGTAATCCTCAAGCTATGCTGCGTTTCTCATCTTAAACATCTCTCCCCTCCAACCGAGGTTGACGCACTTCAGCTTGCATTAATAAGAACCAAACTGATTCTCACATACAAACCGTTGTGTCAGCAGAGATAAGCCAATGACGTCAACACCCGTGCAAATACCAATAAAGCGTGGTTTTTACGGTGTCGACGAAATTGCAGTAATCAGTGGGTATTTTCCCACGCCAAATTCTAAAAGGTTTCTAAATCTAAATTAATGAACCGATGCCTTGGAGCTTTATAAAATAAAGCGTAACAGAATATTCAATCGAACATATGAACCAGGTACATATTTTCTTTTAATTATCAACATTGGACCTTTTTCACTTAAAACTAAGCATGCAATTAAAATTAACCTCAACGGCTTGAACACCTTTGGCGTGCACCTTCTAACAAGACAATCCAACCTTCTAGAACAGTGTCTTCAATCTTACTGCCACCCATTGCATCCTCACGGATCGTCCACGGTCAAGCTAACTGCTTTACCCTTAACGCCGCAAAGCGTTACATAGTTTCGATTTTAAAAGATTATATGTTTAATGAATGAAGGCGCAAAGTACTTCATTTGTTTGATAGTTGAAATATTCCATTTATGTCGAGCACCTGTTATTTCTCCTAATAAAATTATTAAAATCATTAGGAAAATGTGTTTTAATGTGTTTCAAATGATTTTGTAAAACCTTAAACAAACAAAGGTGTGCGCTCAATTATTAAGCGAAAATAAATGTCAAGATAAATGAAGTCAATTAATAAATTAATTACAAGCATTTGAAAATTAGTTTAGTAAATTCAAAATAAAACCTTTATTTTCCTCTTATTTATTAAATTTTTTACTTTAGACATGAGATTACTCATGTACGCAACCTGTAGTTACATAAAGTTATCGCTAGAATTTTATACAAATCGCTTCTAATACGATGTAAATGGCGTACCGTCACATATACACGAAATTCAATTAAGGTATAATTGTAGTTTTCTCTTGTTTGTTTTAGCAATCCTCGGATGATACGGTTGACTATCTCTTATGAATGTCCAACCATTACAGCGTACCGCTCTTGCTCCCACAAGTTTGGTAACCTAGGAATTAGAATAAAGAAGAAATTTCTTGTTAGGAGCTTCTGCTAAAAAAATTCCAACTTCATTTCTTGAAAAAAATTTTAATCGTTTAGGCTTAAAGTCCATATTTTCAATAGAGCAACCAGCTTGAGACAATCCGCTAATGTCCACACTGTTTGTAGCAGTTTATTTGTTCCACTTTCTAAATTGCAACATTTTTTATTTAATCAGCGTACTTAAATACTTCATCTCTTTTAAGGTTCTATTATTAGCAGATGCAGATTATAAACTTTCAAGGTATATATTTGTGCATATTGTGTGTGATTTGCAAGCGTTAAAACTCTTTATTGCAAACATTTGTGTCGTTTTGAACACAGTGGAAGAAATGTGCTTTCGCGTTTGCATTTAAAATTAACGTTTTTGCGAAACGAAAAATAATTAAACTGCGCGTCCTTTTTAAATCGCGAAAGGATGTTCAAGTTGTTACGGGGGGCATGCAATTTAAGAACTGCACTAAGAGATTAGCAAAATGTGTCTTAGTTATGAAATCGATTTCTATATTAATGGTTGGTAAGAAGCTTGCCTCTAATGTTTAATAAGACGATTTATTTACAGCGCTAAGTTTGAAAAATAATAAAATGACTAGTTAATACTGAAGTAGCGTTCGAGAATACACGTGGAATTTCAAGTATACGTTTGATAGTTAAATGAACGCCAGAAGATCTTGGTAGTTATCATCTATCACTGAGGATTTGTGTTTGATTTTTTATTGGTATAGTCTGGTAAAGTAATTACAACGCTTGTTGATCAATAAAGTAAGTTTAGCTTTTTATGACTACCGATATTTGGTTTATGATCTGATTTGTTGTAAATATATTGACTTGGATTTAATTTCTCATCACGTTGAATAGTGAATAAAATTTTTGGTACCAGAATTTACATTTTCAGTGACTTGAAATTTCATACAAAATTATTATTAGTTATTTAATAAATTATATTGTTAATCGTTGAAAAATGTTCCTTTTTGTAGAAAGCACGAAAAAATATGCTGCTCTCATAAAAATAATTGCTTTTAGACAATTAAATTGTTTTTTCCAACAAATATTAATTTGAATTAAAAAGAATTCAGATTATTTTGATATGAATATGTTTGAAATGATTACCTTTGTTACCAGGTTTATACCAAATGAAAAGTCAACGCATATAATTTAATGATGTTGTATGTTGGCCTTAAGAATTTTAAAATTTTAATAACCATCTGTAAAGTATACATATCTGTAAGCTAATAAAGCTCATACAAACGATACGTGCTTCCTTTATGCTAATAATTAAATCATGTGTATAAACTCACGCGTTATTTCAAATCTAGGCCGGACTTTTTTGTATATATTTTATTGAGACCTGTAATTCAAAATCAAAGTTTTTTTTTATTGAGAAATAGAAATACTTTATTGGGTAATAATCGTATGGTTGCTTTACACGAGGTATTATAAGTTAGTAAGTTTCAATTTTTCTAATACCATTATTGCTTATGGTGGACCACAGAGAGTGATCCCGTTGTATTTACTAATTGTAGCTCTTCTTTTTAGGTGCAGTTCCTATTAGTGGGAACCGCTATTGAATGCCTTCATGGTGTTTGTTTTGTAGTTCTAAGCATAAGGGTTTCTACTTCTCCCCTTGTACATCGTTCCATCTAATATGTAGTAGTATTGGATGTAGTGGTTCCCTCCCTTTCCCCATACTCTTGTTAGCTACTGCGGGGGTCGTGCCCGATCTATGCCATGATTGCACTTTACCTTTTTCTAAATCGTTTACCATCTGTCACCTAGGCTATGTTTTCTGGTAGGTAATACGTCCTTGACCTACCAGTGCAAAGGATGGATAAGGGGGTTTCAAGTCCATCTTTAAATTCCTCAGGTAAAAATCATTTTAATACTTCTTTTTTCACATTATGTTTTGTAAGTATGGTTGATTTGAGCACTGCAAAGGCTTGGATATCTATAAGTTTCAGCATCTTCCCAAAATACGCCAAAATGGCATCTGTAGTTGTGTATTTCAATATTCATTACACTACGCTAATCACAAAACATTTGACACGCATTTTCAAATTTTTCTGGCGTTTTTGTACATCCAAATCGTGTAGCACGAATTTACAACCTAAGCTGAGTAATTTGCAAAATTGTCTTCATTTTTTCAGTATTTTAAAAGGCAAAACATTCTATCGAAATTCAAAAGTCTGATAGAATTATTTTGTTTGTTTATGAGTATCGATGATATATGCTCTTTCACAGTATATAAAATCTCAAAATAATTAATAGATTTTAATTAGCGGCGGATCCAGGGGAAAGTCAGGTGGCGCAAATGCTCCCTCCCACCCCTTGAGCAACATATATTTTTGATATTTTTGTTGTGACGCTTTTTCTACAATTAGCAATGTTGTAGCTAAGCTTTCAGCAATTTTTTTTACGACTAAACCAGATAAAATGGGTGATCACACAAAAACAACTAAGCGACGAACGAGTAAATGACACGTCATCATCATTAGGTCTTCAGTCCTAGAAATGGTTGGACGCGTACTTCCATTGTGTCCTATTCTGAGCTAATCTACACATTTCCCTAAAATTTCCACAGCCCACACCATTCGCTATAAGTGTGCAATAGTCTAATCTAGGTCAATTTCAACTTTTTCTTAGTCATTCTTTGCTTCTTATGTATGCTGTACTATTTTCCCATGCCTAGGTGTGTGTCCTATCATCACTAGGTCTTCAGTTCTAGAACTTGTTTGATACGTATCTCCATTGGTTCCTATTCTGAGCTAAACTACATATTACCTGAAATACCACAGCTTACATCTTTCACTATCTGCGTGTCATGTTCTAATTTAGGTCTACGTCTACCTTTACCTGTATTTTTTTGTTTTTTTTCCTATCCCTGCATGCAATATATGCCGCCCTATTCTCCAATGTGTTCTATCAGCACCATACATCTGAAGTAACATATTTCAAAGACTTCTACCTATTTCAATTGCTTCTCTCGAGTACACAACCCTACAGTGCTGTGCTCCACGTATATGCTTCCAACATTTTTCCTCATTTCTATGTTAATTGTTTTCTAAGATACTCGCTGCTCTTTTTGTTAGGTGCATCACGGCTCTTTTTATATTATTTCCAAATATATACCTTCATCATCATTAGCTCTTCAGTCCTGAACTAACCTACACATTTCCCTGAAATTTGCAGTCTGCATCTACCACTATCTGATCTAGGTCTACATCTACCTACTTTTTTCTATCTCTGCTTGTAATATATCCCATACTATTCCCCAAAAATGCCTTAGAACGTATTCTGCTCGTCTATTTCTCCTTTTTTTTTCACAGATATCTTTATTCCCCTATTATTTCTATAACCTATTTGTTATTTACTTTGTCTGTCCATGCTATCATCCTCATACATCTGAAGCACAACATTTCAAAAGTCTGCTATCGTTTTTTGTCTGCTTTTCCTACTGCCTGTATTTTATAGGCATACTATGCTGTGCAACAATTTTCTTCTTATTTCTGTTTGTTGTCTTTGATCATAGGCGCTGTTCTTTCTTGGTAGTTGTAGTTTGGTCTCCTATTGTTTTACAATTATATACCCTATTTCTCCGACCTTTTTTATCTATATTGAGTATAACGCGAAAAGGGTTAAAGAATCTGACGGCTATCAAGATTCCCCAATACTTAGATATTTGTGGAATATTGTTATTATTATTTTTTTACGCCTATATTATTAATTATTAAGTGGTGATTCTTGATCCAACCCCCAGGTCATTCGACAAAAGAACGTTTGAATGTCTGATTCGTGCTCTGGTGCTTCTAGTTCCGGTCCTGCATATAAATTCCTAAGATATCTTTGCCATCTAACCACTTTCCCTACATTTTCTATATTGATGTCTCCTCCCGCTATTTTGCTATATGGTTTTATATTCCTAAAATGCATTCTAATTTGTTTGTGTGCTTTGTCTGTTTTTCCATTTCTATCTAATTTTGTACTTCTTTGCACTTTTCATCATTCCATTGCTCTCTAGCTTTCGTGAGTTTGCCAATAGTTTCCTATTTTATCGCTTTGTATCTATGTTTTCGTGCTTCCTCAGCTCTGTTTTTGTATTTTTATCTTTCTCCTATTAAATTCAGAATATCCTGTATAATCCTTGGTTTTTAATTTCCTTTTGCTTATATCCCAGAATATCTCGGGTCGCCATGTTTAAGTTGGATTTAATGTTATACCATTCAGTTTTTACTTCCTTAGTATCAGAAATTTTTCTGATATCTTTCAGCAATTTATTTGACTTTCTCTCAAATCTTTTGTGAATATCTTTATCTTATAGTTTTTCAACGTCAAAGTGCTTATTTCCGTTTCTTTTTTTCCAATTCTTAAATTTAAACGCGACTTTCTTTATTATTTAGTTGTGGTCAGTGTCTATGTTTGCTTCTGGGTAGCTTCTGCAGCTTGTCCACGTGCATCGTCTTGTAGCATGATGTTGAAATAATTTGTTTGTAATGGTTAAATTGTTTTGGTAGCAAAATTCTAACAGCTTATTTCTCCTGTCGTTTTTTGCACTTAAACCAAATAAACCTACTGTCTCTCCTTCCCTACCCTCACCTACTACTGCAATAAACTTTCCAGTTGTTATTGCATTTTGATGTCCTTTTACGAATTTTAATATGTATTCGGTATCTTTGCAGATCGTTTCTAACTCTTCCTCAGTGTAGCTAGAGGTGGGTATGTATACTTGTGTTATTACTGTATTCACCTGTTTAGATTCTAAACCAACCATGGGTACTCTTTCGTTGTCTTGAAAGTAGTTTTTTACACAGTGTCCTATCTTATTCTGCATAATTATCCCAACACCAAATTTCCTTCTCTGATCTTGTATGAATTACCCTAAAGTCTCCTCTCCAAAAATCCTACGCATCTGGCCACCGAACTTCGCTAATCTCTACTATGTCTAATGCTAACAAAACCATTTCAATTTTCAAATCCTCTGGCTTACCCATTCGCATTATGCTTTTGATATTCCACGCTTCGACTCGAAGAATGTTCTTGACTCTTCTTTTAAACTTTCGATCACGTTCTCCAAAGTAGTCCTCTCCCTGAGATTCGAATGGGGACCATTTTAGCTCCTGAATCTTTTATCCCAGATCCCAGAGGATGCCATCATCTTAAATAACAATTTAAGTACGCTGTTTATTCGACGGTAATGCGGTGGTTTCTCGTTGCCTTCCATATTGTGGTAGTGTATGCCATACCGATTCCTAAGGTCTATGTCACTCTAAGTACCGAAAGAGCCGCTACCCTGTTTCGGGGACCTGTTTTCGTCTAGTTCCACACTAAATCATCCACTAACTTGTTTAAACTTACAGTTCGGTTTTTTGCTCACTAGAACACGCAAGTTATTCTACCCTTTCTAGTTTTCTAGAATTTCTTCAAAATGCAGGTCCATTAAGAACGGAAAGTACTCGTATTTATTTTAAATTTTGCACAAACGCAGGATAAAGCAGATGCTTTCAGTAAGACTGATATCCGTGGAATATTAGTTGTGTACGTACATAGCAAGTCAACACCCAAAACCTTTTATGACACTGTTTTTAATAATTCAAGTTTAGTTAAAAGTTAAAATAAATGAGTGATGACGCATGATTATTAATCAGTGGAATATTTAATTTAGCTAGCTTTTATGTGTAAAAAATAGCACGTTGCTGGTAACAGGCGGCTCCAACGGCTATGGTCTGTCAAAGAAAGAACGACATTAGTCACCACTGGTGGTTAGAGGGTGTTAATGAATAGACAAGTATTCAAGTATTCGAAGTGCATAACTTTACCATGCAGGTGACTAATCTCATTCTCTCGTTGCCAGAAGTATCGTGTAAGTAATTATATTTTACACGACACACATGTCAATGTCAATGACTACAAGTGATAGATCTCAAGATTGCAATTATTAAGTCTTTCACTTTCTCGCTTAAGCGCTTTGGAGTTTCACTTTTCGCTTAAATATTGGCGCATTATGTAAATTTTTGGTGTTTTGATTTTAAAGCCTATAAAAGTAGGTAAACCGTGTGTGAATTTAAACAATAGTGTATTGTTTAGAATTTCAAGAGTTTTAGGATTTGTTTGAAAAATATAAATAGGTAGTTTTAGTGCAAATAATTGGTAGATTTTATCGGATTGTGTGATTTAAATACGAGTAAGAAGAGAGATAATCCAGAAGGAATATTCCAGGATGAAAATGCGTTAAAAGGATCAAAATTAGTGGTTTTTAGAGACTGAAATCATGGCCTTCTAACAAGCCCAAAAGAATGCATAAAACATTGCCATTGTGTTTTCTAAAATGAAAAATAGTACTTAACTAGTTTAAGTAATTAATATTCTTGTTAGTGAAATTAATAAAATATTATATGATTAGGGATACCAAGCTAGAAATTTCAAAAAACTGTTATCTGGATCCCATCATAGTTGACGCGCCCACCAATAATTCAGCCCTTTCAAAATCTTTCCATGATACTAATAATGATTGTCGCAAGTTTGTGCAGTAGATTCGTGTTTTTATTACTTTTGTCTAACGTCCATAATTTATCTTACGAAAATTAGGGATCAAATTGAAGAGGAACAACTGTCAGTGTCATCGTCCACACCATATATAAATTTATCTACTGACTAGCAAGTCTTTATCAGAATTTACTAAAATTCATGAAATTGAAAATTGATCTTCTCAATTTCTATACCGTCAGATTGAAGTGTCCAAACTACTTTAAAATTAGATATGTCTGCCGTGACCGAATTTAATAATGTCAGAATATTCTACTGGTACGCATCTATTCCGAAACATTAGTTTATCCTCAAATTTTAAGTACAGGACCTTGTCAGCCAAGTATAGGTAATCCACACCATAAATCTACTCCGACTTGGATGGTAATAGAAACAACTTAAAAGATATATTCTTCGTAATTGGCATTTTAAAAAAGAAAATGCGGGAATCCTCAAAAGGAATTGGCAATTTTTCTCATTTAGAGCTATGAAATGTTTTTGTTTTTGCTGCTAGTTGTTTCCAAATAATCACCACAAAAATTACAATCCAATTTGGTCAAATAATATGGATTTAAAAATTTTAGAAAATGTTTAGGAAAAATGTTGCTCTATAAAAATTCTAATTTGCATAAACTGTGTCTAACTACATTTTGATTGTAAACACATACAACAGTTATTCAGCAATTATCAAAACCAAGTGAAAAGCAAAATGCAATAAATCGTCGAATAGTTAGTATTATTATTGATTGCAAATGGTTTTGGCAAAACAAAATCTATCATTAGAGGACACATTGAACAGGGTGGTACTGTTGAAGAATCAGCGTATGAAGGCAATTACTTAGAATTTGTCAAATTTAAAGTTGAAGTTTATTATTATTATCGATAGTCATATATCAGCTCACTTTTACATTTGGAGACTTCGTAAGTAACGTTCATTTATTCCGTGCCCTAAATATTCATGATTTTCATCTGAAATCTAAACACACAGAAGATGACTGTATCTGTATTGAATAATTATCAAATTTTTAGCCAGAAGGCTTAAAAGACCTCAAAAAACTAGAGACAGAATATCAACCCATCAGATTATTGTATAATGAATATTATCTTTCTAACCAGGGAGTCAAAAATGAAGATGTCATTAAT
Organism: Platerodrilus igneus; assembly: GCA_036346225.1. NCBI lineage: Eukaryota > Metazoa > Arthropoda > Insecta > Coleoptera > Lycidae > Platerodrilus > Platerodrilus igneus. The sequence goes on along the minus strand of JARFIW010001179.1, from coordinate 2,148,211 downwards.
TTTGTAGCATCACACCAGCTAAAAACTATATATTCAAATTTACTAACAATGTATAAAATATTTTAATCTTGGCTGTCACTACTGCTTCGGCAGAAAGGAGCTTTAGTCGTTTAAAACTTGTGAAAATATGTTTTAGAACAACAATGGCCGAAAAAGGACTTACAGATTTGATAGTTTTATCTATGGAAAGAGATATTTCCAATAATTTAAGTTTGGATAAAGTTATTGACAGGTTTACCTGCGTGAAAACAAGACGCAAGTTACTGTGATCTAATGTTTTAGTAATAGCTATGTGCAAACGTTTCCCACGAGTAAATTGAGAAACATAAAATTTTGATATTCCTTGGGTGTTGTGTTGTACATTTTAGTAGTGTAGCCAAGCATACTTTTGACAATAATACACTTTTTGTAAACGGCATGTTTTATAGGTTTTATAGATTCCTGCGTTCGCCATTGATTTTATTGTGATAAGTTTGACTTTTTCAACGATTTCAGAACTTCTTTGACTACTTCAGCCAAAATGTTATACATTGCGTTTCATCAAAGTTATGCTACATAGCTCAGTGAATTCGAGAATACTCGGCCTTCGGCATCCTACTTTCAACATACTTCGAGGCCTCATAAATGATAATTTTCATGACTTGATATGTACATAACAATTAAAAAAAAAACGCATAGATGTGTAAATGATAAGTTACAAAGGTAGAACGTTTAATTCATATTTTATATAGGCTTGGCTGTTATTATTTGCACTTTGTGAAATTAAATTTGTTTGCTTACCGAGTATCTAAAATGTAATTATGAAAGTATTTTACAATTTCCGAGGGTGTATAGTTTGTGAATGAAACCGTTTAAAAGGTTCGTTGTGCGCTAATTTAAATTGAAGTGCTTGTACAATAGCCGTAATGAAAATGACAAAGTTGACACGAAAAGGAGAAGAAAGACCTATTCTGATGTCAAAGGAAAACTAAGTGTAAAAGGGTATTCATTTTCCAGAGTAGACTGAAAAAGGTTCCTCAAGTGTAAACACTTGAAATGATGGCGATGAAGGAAAGAACTGCGTTCGTTTTTCTTTTTGGTAATGAGAATAATCTCATACACTTCAAAAACAATGCTATGTTAGTCAACAACTTTTATTCGCGTGCTTGATTTTGTATTATAACTCGGGGTTTTCATAATTTCTCGTAAAAAGTTTCCACTCTGAACAGAATTGGAGGACTTTTATTATCGTTTACAAGATTTTCAGTGATTATAGTGAAATATTGTATAAAGTATCACACAATTTTGTTTTATTATCACTCTACGAAGCATTTCCGTATAATTTTTACTTAACTCGCATCCATTGTATTTCGTATTATACACGAAGGACTGAACTGAACGATAATATTTTCGTTTGGAAGAGGTATACAATAAACACACTTTTAATGAAGGTTTTGCTGCAAAACTTTTGTTTTCAAACTTTTATGCGCGAAACGGAAGTGAGGAAAAATTGATGTAAAAACAAAAGAGCTCATTGAAGAGTTTAAGCTTCTTTTTAATTAAAGGGTGAAATATTTATTTTAGTTAAGTACAGAATAAGATAACATTCAACGAGCAGAATATTTTGCTTTTGAGATGAAGGTAGTTGTGCTGCAATTAAAATAAAATTTTGCAAATTTATACTGGCGACTATCAGCTATATACTAAAGCTCTCTATTTTAATCTGATATCACTAGGTCGAGTATTTCTTCTTTAAACTCCAAGCCCAGGGTAATGTCGGATGGAAAACGGCTATAGACAAAGAAAACTCTTAAGGGTTAAACGGCTAGTAGAGTGTTAGCTCTGGGTAGATCATGAGCATGGGTCATGGGTGGATAACTGACCAAAAATAGTTTTAATAGGCGCCACCGTATTTTTAATACAAGTGCCAACAAAATTTAACTGTGTTTGTATAAGGAAATGCGGAAACCTTATGTTAACACCACTATCTTAGCCATAAAACTTGAATTTCACTCTTTATCACACACTTACCAAAACATCAACCACCAGTTGTTAAACAGTTGTCTCAGCTGTACCTGTGAACAAACAAAAACACCACATGGACTCCATTTGTGTCCTTAAAAGCATATGCCCAAAAATATAATAAGAGAATTTAAACATCTATGAAATACTAAAGGCATTTATTTTCTTCTCTCTATCTGTTTTTCTTAAGGAGGATTTGCTCTAGTTTACTTTTTCATATTTTAAATATTGAATAATAAAAACGACTTTATGAAAACAAAAGGAATTCTATTCATATGGAAATCTGACTATATACATGCGACTGCAATACATATGTTTACTATCTTGTCATTAATTTTTATAAAAAAGAATTTTGTATAATTTAACCTTCAGAATAAATACGTATAAATTAATCGTTTCTATAAAATTTAGTTTAAGCAAATATGTCATAATTTATTAGTTCCTAACACAGGATTTTATTTTTACTATAATCATAGAAGCGCTTCCTTGACCATTCACAAAAAAATTCGATCGTCAGGACAATAACGACCTTAAAATGTAACTACTCAATTTTAACGGTAATCTACTAAAAGAATATACGTGAATTTCAGTATCAATAAAAGACTTTTACATGACGTGCATGTTTTCAATTAAACAAAATATAAAATTAAACCAAGACTGCATCTGGCGTTTAGATTCTGAATATCTCAACACATTGTGTGCTTGTACAAGTGACTGACAACCTAGATATTTATACGTTGTTTTACAAACTTTAAGAAAGTACTTTATATTTTCTGTTACTCTAATAATTAACGTAGAAAATTTCATAATAATTTACTATAGCTTCAAACACTCACGTGTAGACAAAAGAACTGCAGGTGGAAAATCACGACCTCAGTTGTTGTATTTATTTCATCGTATTAGTCATCAGTTAGATTGAAGTGTCAAGGTTCTTTGTAACATCAACCATTTCCATACTGCGTAGTTAGATAAAAAGGACGAAACCATAGCTGTTTACCATTAATTACTGTGACGGAAAATTATTATAATTTACATTGAAAACCGTTGCTGTAAATCTGTCCATATGATATTGCATGTATTAAAATGATGTATATTATCAATCCATTTTCTCAGCTCAAGTTTTCTTCTTCACTCGATTAGATGCCTCGTGTTTCTGACGGGTCATCATCTTGACTTTATCTCTCGTCTACAAAAAGCGGCTTCACTCTAGGACGTTGGAGACCAAAGTGCCGGTTATCAACTTGACAGCGCTTGGTAACAAGCTTTAGAATATATATCTTCTAGAATCCATGTGTTATTATGAACATTATACTTTAATTTTTATTGGCTGAATATTTACGAATTAAATACTTTAAAATTTATTTGTTTTATTATTAATTTATTAGGCTAGGTGTAACTAGAGAAAAAAAATACGTTACAGTGCTTTACCTAATAATTGAGTTCAATGACTGTCAATGGTAATAGTTAAAAAGTACTTTGTTTAAAACGCCTTAAAATGTTAGGTTTTCCTATTATTTATTGAATTATTTATCTTGCAGTAACTTAGGCAATATTATTCATTGCAATTTTGTAATCTTATAGTAAACTTTCGTTATATCTGCAGTTGGTGATAACTGATAATGTAATAAACTATGACTCCAAAGCAGAGTTAGTAGTTTTAACTGCAGGTAGGGGAATCTTTACGAGCGTCTCGCGGCAGTAATACCGTGGCTGCAATGATAGGTTAGGTTACTGTTAGAACTAGATATTATTATTAAAAACACAAATCACTTAACATCATATCAGAACAGTTGTTACTAAAACTATTGCGACTGTTCTGATATGCGTGTTAAATGGTTTGTGATTTGTGTTTTTTAATAATAATATTTATCTCTAACAGTAACCTAACCTGTCATTGCAGCCACGGCATTACTGCCGTGAGACGCTCGTGAATCTTTAGGACTATTCCATCTCGGTCCCAGAGGATTACAAAGCTTGAAAAATATAGACTAAATTAAGAAAGATGCAGGAAATGGTAGATACGACCACTGAAAAACTAGATCAGGATAGGAAACATTGGAGAGCTGCATCGAACCAACCTTGAGAAGATGACAATGGGCGAAAGATGGGTTACACACACCTAGGCGCGGCATCAAATCGAAGAAAATGCAATACTTCATTTGAGTATTGATTCAAATATCATAATGTTCTGATAAACAAAAGTTTCGTAAATATCAAACTTGAAAAGCTTTATAGATTATCGACTAAGAATTATAGATAACACTTATTAACTAAATCTTACAACGACGCGAAAAAGAAAGTAGCTTGGTGTATAGAATATCTCTTGGCATTTTCCGCGTGCATCGTCTATAACACGATGTTGAAATAATATGTTTGTGATGGTTAAATTGTTTTTGTCGCAAATTTCTACCAGCCTATTTTCCCTGTCGTTTCTCGTGCCTAAACCAAATAAGCCTGCTATCGCTCCTTCCCTACACTCACCTACCACTGCATTAAAATTCCCTGTAATTATTAAATTTTCATGTCCTTCTACGTATCTTAGTATGTCTTCGATATCTTTGTAGATCGCTTCTACTTCTTCTTCACTGTAGCTAGAGGTGGCCTTGTATACTTGTATTATTATTGTATTTACCGGTTTAGATTCTAGTCTAGCTATGAGTACTCTTTCGTTCTTTTGTAAGTAGTTTTTTATACAGTATCCTATCTTTTTTTGCATAATTATCCTTACATCCAAATTTCTTTCCCTTGATCCTGTATGAATTACCCCAAAGTCCCCACTCCAAAAATCCCCCGTCTCTGACCAGTGAACTTCGCTGATCCCTACTATGTGTAGTGCTAACCTATCCATTTCAATTTTTAATTTCTCTAGCTTACCTACTTACTTCATACTTCGGACATTCCACGTTCCGACTGGCAAAATGTTTCCTGCTCTTCCCTTAAGCTTTTCGATTACATCCTCCGAAGTAGTCGGAAGATCCGAATGGGGTACTATTTTAACTTTGAAATCTTTTACCTTAGAAGATATCATCGTGTTAATTACAATTTAAGTACGCTGTGTACTTGGGAGGTAATGTGGTGGTTTCTACTTCACTTCTTAATTGTTCGCAAATCGCACTAAATTCGCGGGATGTTAGTGCGTCTTCATATACTTAATTTAATTATTCTAGATTTTTCCAAACACGAAGGGGAAGTATTTCTATTTATTCAAATAACTTTCTTGAACGTGTGCTTTTATAAGCTTTATAATGTCTTTAAGAACACCTTGTAGTTGTCATTCGTTTCTTTGTGTGTTGATGCGCTTACTCTTCGTATGTAGACTGTTTGACACCTCGTTACAATATCTTGAACCAACGCTACTTGAGAAACCAGTTATAAGGCGATAACCCAGTCGAAATGTTTCTTGCTGAAATAAATGGCGGCAAGCTGCAATAACTTTTGAAATTTTTTAAAAATATTTTTATTAGTGTACTAAATTTGCACGGTCTGTTGATCACGAATTTGGCAATTGTATTGAAAAAAGGACTAAAGTAGTGTTGTTTATACCATTCTTTTATAAATAGATCATTCTGGATTCAATTTATGAAAGATGTGCAGCTAACCAAAAATAAAGCTCACAAAGTTCTATGTAAAAAGGGTTTTATTTGTATTTTTCTATGCCCATTTTCTCACCACGTAGCGATAGGGCACACGGCGCGTTTTTTTCCCTAATAGCCCTAACCCACTTTTTTACTTTAAATATCGTTTCTTACGTATTAAGAGCGGACTGTAAGGGTTGGTACACTTGATAATTGCGGGTATAATAGGTAAAATAGAAATGAAAGGAACTTATAAAATCTGTGGTACTCACCGGCACATTGATGTGGATAACTATAAAGAAGACAGTGTGTTAAGCAGCTCAGGCTGGCAGTATGCAGTACTTCAGGTGATCGGCACGGGATTCTGTTCTTCCACACACTTACACGAACACGTTTCAATAGACAATGAATGTTGTACTACACTACACTTGCACACGCGCAAAAGTATTTGACCCACATTTTATAAGGAAGGGAGAATGGTTAAATTAATAGAAAATTGCAATCGTAAACATCGTTTATATTTACAGTCTACGGTGATCACTTTTATTTCTGATTTGTTTAGACGCAGAAGATTGGTCAATTAGCTTATCGGTTAATTCATCAGATGTTTGTTCTTCTGTTTCAGTCTCGATATCAATTTCCTCTATGTTTTTCTGAAATGATTTATTTTATTTGCGAGTCACTTTTGTCGTCTACTGGTCCTTCTATGATGGCTGCCGAATTTGGTCAGTTCCTTCCTTCGCACGATCTACACGTTACTGGACACTGAAGCCCTGCTTTTCTGTAGCTACATAGGGCTTTGCAATCTTTTGTGCAATTGCAAGAAATTTTTTTCAAAAACTCGTGGTGAACAGCGTCTTGAAGTATAGGAATTGATGTAACTTTGTTTGATGATTCTTTCCAACACCAATCAGTAGGCGATTTTTCATTGCCGTACCACTGTTGAACTTGTAGGTAGCTATGAAAGAAATGCAAGTGAGATGCGTCTTCGGTTGGAGGAAAGGATATAAGATTGAACAAAAACCTTTGTTATAGTTTACGGAATGGATTTGTATCTATAATTGTGTAAGAAGGTGCATCGTTTTTCGCCAAATAAAGTGCTATTATAAATTGAATTCCCGCTTTTGTAACGGTTTTTAAAACATTCAATGACCGATTGCAGGGTTGCTCGATTCTTTAAAACTGTACTTTGCGTTATTTGTAAAATGTTGAAGTGACATCGCACCCACTAAATGCACGTAGAAATAAGATGCTTTCTGTTTGCTCCAATTTTGCTGTCTCGGGCAAGCATAGAGTGCTTTCTATTTTATCTTTTTCTTGGCTCAAGAAGTAGATTTTATTGTGAAATTCACACATGGCACTAAGAATAAGCAATAAATCAATGTCTTCGCCTACTACAATTACTGATTTAAACGTGTTTGACATCTCAAGCGCTGTATTAATTATTAAAGTGACAGCATCTTCAGAAGCCTGTTTAACAAATCACTTCATTTTCAAACCTCCTGGACAACAAAGAAATCAGCCTGTTTTTATTAGTTTCATTTACCAGAAATTTAACCTGTACTGTAGTGGTTCCCATGGTTTTATCAAAAACTACTTCATCTGTGGAACAAGTTTTTCTTCGGCGTAAGCGATCAGCACTTTTGTCCATTATTCGGTGCCCTTGTCTGGATATCCGTGAAAAACTACGATAGCGTTTGTCGTGTAACGTTTTTTAACATACTCAACAAATTTGTATAGAACAGCTGAATATAGCTGAATATAGTTCTTGTTGATGCCAAACAACTCTATGAATAGGGAGCCTTTCATCTATTACATATAAGTGGTCTATAAAAGTAGGGTTTTTTGAAACTGGTGTAAATATTTCATGGAGGATGGATTTTTGCTTTTCGTATTCTTCCATCGTCAAAAGGAGAGAGCGGATAAGGAGAGCTTGTATTGGAAATATTGCTAAAGCTACATAGATGAGTTTTTGGCATATGAGATACTTTGAAAGCGTAACGTTCGGTTGATTGACACTATCCTGGTTTCTAATTTAATCCCCGAATTTATGAATGCAATTGGTATGACCCTTTTGTATCTTTGAAACTTAACACTTTGAAAGTTACTTCCAATAATACTTTTCATCACTGGCATACTAATCTCATATGCATTGTAACAATCTCTTTTTTCATCTTCTATCACTCTTGTACCTTTGGACATAATGCCTCTGGTATATGAAAAAGGTGAATGAGCTGAAAACCACTATAAATTTTTGGATATTCACATTGTCTCTTTGTCTGCAAGAAGACATGCTATTAACCTGTGATTCTGAAGTAACAAATGCTAATGGACTACTGTATTTGTCCATTTGATGTGACACAGCAGAAACAACAGGTATTCCTAGAATCCATTTGGTTAATGTATAGTCAGTGATTTCACGACCGTGGGTTAGATCTTGACAACTTTTTTTTGACCTTATAAGTGTCAGTTCAATCGTCATATCTGATCAAATCCCAGACCAGAATTGTTCAGAACGTCGTATGGTAAGCATTCCGTTTTTAACAAATTTTTAATATTGTTCAAGATTTAAGTTGTCTTTTAGGTTAAGCATATCTTGGCAAATAAAGATGGTAGGACTGCATACAGAAAATGGCCACTAGAATGGAAATAAGGCAGCATCCTTCTGGCCCATTGCAGGTGCAAATCCTAATTTTCCGAACATTCTGTCCCAACAAATTTTTTAACTACAGTAACGTTGTTAAAATACCGTACTTATAATTTAGCAGTTGGGTCAATATCTACCAACTTATTTAAATTTTCACCAAATTTTAGTAAGACCTGTGTATGTAATTCTTTCTCCAAGTCATCAAAGAAGACAGCATTCTCGATATCTACCAAACTTTTATCAATTAATTCCCGTTTTTCTGTAGTAAAATGGACGTATTTAAATACAATTTAACCCAAACCAGCATGGGTTGGAAAACGGGCTTCCAGGCCTCTTGCATAAGTGGGACCTGTTAACATTTTTTCACAGGCAGCTGCATATACAATCTGAAATAGTTCTTAGTCTACTTCTGTTCATAATATAACCTATTACACCCTTGAAGGACAGAAGTAGGTGAAATCCACTAAGTCATTACAATTTCGTTTGACTCAGAGTTCCAGTAAGTAGATTCAACATTGCGGCGCACCTTATTATAAAGGGGCTGGTCAAAGTTTATGATACAAAGTTTCTATTTCAAAGACTTACATTACTCTATAGCGCCAAGAAGTGTTGTACGTATTGTGTTATAATATAAAGGAAGGGCTTTAAGACATGGCTGGTAGATAATTTGTTTGCAAAATAATTTTGTTTTACTGTTGTTCTGTCCATATATTCATTCCATCCAGGAACATGTGGCATGTTTTGCTTGCCATTTTCCATACAGCCAGCGAAAATCGCAATCAGATTTCAAAACTTCATTTGAAATATAAGTTTCATCTCGTTATGATTTTGAATTTTAATATTTATCAATCCAGCGTTACTAGGTTTTCAAATATTCTATAGGTACATGTCCAATATGACCAACGTTGATTGCGGCTAGAATTTTTTCAGCTTTGAAACTCTGTTAACTTTACAAATAGCTGTTACAGGAAGTAACAGCTTGAATACCGCCCATGGATGAAAAGGTCATCAATTGTGCTAATATTTACATATACGTTATCAAAAATAAACTGACACAATGCTTCTTCAGCAGTTGAAATTAGTGGGTGTTGCAAAGTTGTCATCTGGGACAAAAGTGCCTTGTCATATCGAGGAACAAAAACCCAAAGTAAAAAGTATATTTATGAGGTGTTTGGAACCATATTTTTGATTAATAAAAGATGCAATACTGACTTACAGCTCAGATAAAAAGGAGTTGGGTCCTGCTGCTGCATTTATCATCTAATTGTTTAGTCCAACCTTGTTTGATTTTCATTATGATGATTTGAAGCATCCAATCGAGAGTTGGCGAAACGTACTTTTTATGTTGTTTAAAAAATTCTCAGATTGTGGATATTATTGGATATCATGCGTTTCTAATTTTATACCTTCAATAATGATTTCTGCTGCTGCTTTCACTATTCTCAGGCGTTCTTATTGCTCGTCTTTTTTTGTTCAGAATACCGTGCTTTTGTTAATATTTCTTTGCTTGTGTCTCTTAACGAAATAATAAGCTTTGCTTTTGGAACTGCAGTTATCGGAATTTGTTCTTTCTATTTTGCAAATGAAAATATGTTTTTCATGGTGTGGTTCCAAAAAATTGTATTAGATGGTCATTGCATCCGGTATTTTTGTTTGTTCAGACCGACCACGCTTATGTCCACTTTGAATTTTGTGAACATTTTTCATAGGATTTCGGCGGTACCTGTCTTCTGACGGCTTCGTGGTTTAGTTGATATGCGTGTGACTACTAAGCCTAAGGTCTCTGATTTGAATCCCGACACGGACGCTTGGATAAATGTTAGGCGAGTACTTTTTCACAAAAATACGTTCTCATTGGAATGAGAGGTGAAATGCAGGTCCCGTGTGTGAGTGTTGTCACGCAAGTTAAAGATCCCTATTGTGCCAGCAAGAATTCGGAATAATTTAAAATTTTCAAGTAAAAACCTTGCTTGTTGGTCAATGTAGTACCTTCGGGTGGAGCATTGGCAAATTAAATGCAGTGTACCTGGCTACTACAGCCGCCAGATCAAAAGTTTCGCTGCGAAAGACCACTTGGTTGCTCCATTTGCTTTTTCTGTTCTCATCATATCCTAAAACGGTATTTTTAGTCATCAAAGTTTCAAGACTTTGCACTGTATCGTGATTTCCAACAAGATTTTTACACTCTTTTTCTAAAAGTTCTTCAGAGCGTTTTGAGCACAAAACAAACAATTTTTCTAAACATCAAAACCGATATCTCTTTTTGCACTACACGCTTCACCGCAGAGCTATCTTTCGTGTATGCCCTTTACTGCATGGTTGGTGCATTGAAATACATTTTGAATGTTTTACAAGAGTGTCTATACCGCCACGACTTTTGAGACTGAAAGATCTCAGGGTATTTAGTCCTCTTTCCTTCACTTCGCAAATTTGTTCTTCTAACAAACTTACCTCACAAACTCAAAATATGTCGCGAATTGTCATGTTTTCAAAACATTCAGCACTATCACAAACCTGCAACATTTTGTATCACCTATTCTGCATTCAACGCGTATTCTTTCCGATAGATCACTAAACTAAAATAAAAGCAATGACTACTTTTAGTTTTAGTCTTATGACTACACACGCCTGTCAGCGCGGTTATTTGAAAATTTCTCTTAAAGTGTATAGCATTTAAAAAAAAGGTAACTTTAGGTAGTGGAAAGATAGATAGATAGGAACTATCTTATAGAAACAGCAGGCAGCTGTTATAGAGTTAGACAAGGAGAATAGAGAAGTAAATATTAGGAAAGGGGTGAGACAGGGATGTGCAGTACCTCCGTTAATTTTTAATTTGTATATAGAACAGGCAATGAATATTGTCAAATGCAGAAAGGCATTTGGAATTATTAGGATTTATATGCTTAGATTTGCAGATGTTATAACAGTATTAGCATCTAGCAGAGTTAGAAGCAGCACTTAGTGAAATTGAAACAGTGCTAACAGAAAGATTAAACATTATTAAAGTTGGCATTAACTAAACACCATCATAATTATTGTTTTGATTGTTTTTGCTGTTTCCTAACAATTAGAATATATTGTTATATTATATTATTATTATGTGTGAAAAAAAGATAAGATATGAAAATTAACAAAAGTAGAACTAAAGTACTAGTATGTAAAGGCAGGGGTGAATAAGTTAAAAACCAGAATGCAAATAGGAAACGAGAACTTACAAGAGGTTAAGAATTTCTGCTACTTACGAAGGCAAACAACGCAAGATGGGAAAAGTACAAAAGATACAAAACAAAGATTAACACAAGGTCGTGCTGCATTTCACAAGAAATTGTAACTACTGTGTTCAAGCATAGAAACAAGGAAAAGGTTGCTGAAAGCTTATGTGTGGAGCACAGTACTGTTCGGCTATGAAAAGTTAATAGTAGGAGAAGCGGACAGGAAAAAGATAGAAGCCCTTGAAATAGGGTGCTACGTAAAATGAATATATCATATATAGACAAAGTTAAGAACAAAAAGATTCTAGAAATAGCGGCAGAAGAAAAGAATATGTGGAAAACAGAGAAATGGGAGACAGGATGATAGGACACATACTAAGACATGAGAGAATAGTGCGAAGTGTATTAGAAACAGAAAAAGGAAAATAGAGAGACAGTGGTAGACCTAGATTAGACTGTTGCACACAGATAGTGAAAGATTTTAGGGAAATGTGTAGGTTAGCTCAGAATAGAAATCATTAGAGATACGCGTCCAACCACTTGCAGGACGAAAAACCTAATGATGAAAGAAGTAATTGTATTTAATCCTGATGATTATCGTATACAACTACATGTGTTGGTTTTGGAATATGCTCAATAAATGTTGATTGTGCGAAAGGAGTAATTAGAAAACTATTGATTCGGCAAGTGTCTAAGTGGTGGGGATCTTGGCAGCCGTCACGTTGCGTAATTCCCTACAGACGTATGATGAATATATTATGGACAGACAAAGTTAAGAACATAGAAGTTTTAGAAATGATAGAGAAAGAAAGAAATATGTGGAAAACAGTAAAATATAGAGGAAAATTCCAGAGAATCGCGTGGCATATATTAGATGCAGAGAAAGAAAAATAAGTGCTAGAAGTAAACCTAGATTAGACTTTGCACACAGATAGTGAAAGATGTAGGCTGTGGGAATTTCAGGGAAATGTGTAGGTTAACTCAGAATAGAAAACGATGGAAGTACGCGTCCAACCAGATCTAGAACTGAAGACCTTATGACGATGAAGTAAATGCAATCGCTTTATAATTGCCGCATTTAAAAGAAATATCGTATTTTCATGTAAAGACAAAATTGATGTGATACTCCACGCATTAAATTTATGGCCGAACATGGACAAAGAGAGAGCAACAGTTGATGATTCCAGTCTCAAAATTTTTAGATTATGTAACTAAGTATTATTAGTTATAACAGAAATCATTTATTTGCAAGCAAGATTGCTCTTGGAGTTAATATTATTGCTACTACAGCAGACAGTGGTGAAATACGTCCTTTAACACTCACTTTGTGAGGTAAATAATGCTAATATGCAGCATCTCGGAAGTAAATATTTTATTAAGAAATACGCGACTGCATTTAACATATTCTGTGTAACCCTACGTAAAGCAAACGCTACTTAACATGTACACAAGTTATCTACTTTACATCAAACAATGACGCTCAAGACGTATGTATACCAAGCTACCTACAAATTGTCTTCTGTTTTGTAGGCTTTTGTAAAGCAGCTTTAGATAACAGTAATGTAGTTCTGTTGTTATTGTTTACCCAAAGCTCTTAACACATGCAAATGTATAACAAAGTGTAATTCCAGACTTGTTCCTAACATCTTCCATTTAAGGCATCAAGGCGTCTAAATGAAACTGTATAAAATCAAAAGTTTCGTGCTTTAATGTTTACAATTTGAAACACCTAATTATTCGCGAGAATTGTGTTAAATAAAAAATAACGATTTTCTTTTTTCAAACTTTGTTAAGCGTAAAAGTAGTCAATAATAGAATCCCAGTCAGACAATACTCGTAGAAAGGATATATGTCTAGAAAATATACAGCCGATGAGACATGCGAGTACTTACGAAATGCTTGAATAAACTACAGGGTATTGCCTTCCAATCGAAGAGTTTACAAAAGAAAATGGGATCTTGTAAGGTGCTAATGCCTAAAACCAAAAAAGTGTTCCAAACGTAGTTTGAACCTCACGTAAAGGGCAAGCAAGGACGTTGTTTGAGTCAAATTCTTTTACTACTATTTCAAAAATAATTATGCATTGAAACAAATATAATGGGCCCCACTGCATCCTAAAATGAAGACCTTATCCTTTTGAGAGACAATGTAGAAATCATAGAAGTAATACGCGTAATCTAAAATAAATGAGCTTTGTTCAAAATACTCTAAATGCTTTGAATAATGCGTCGTTTTGTTTATCATATTTAATATATAATATCAAAGGTATTGAGGATCAATAAGCGCCTAACTTATTATTAGTAAAGATAGAGAGGCCTCACGCGTCTTCATTGCTCCCGATTCGTTCTTTTATTTTGGTAAAATCTCAATGTTTCAAAAAATAAATTAATTATTTTTGTTAAGGTGTTAATTACATCTTCTTTTTTTATTCATTAAGGCGTTAATTACATCTATCTCCTTTTTTTAATAGTCAAGTTTTCTTAAAATAAATTTTGTAATATTTATCATAATGTAGTAGGCTACCGAATAGCCGGTTTCTAAGACGAGACTTGATGTACTTAGGAATTGAAAATTATCTTTCACAAAACCTGTTTTAAGGATAGTTAGTGTAAAGAGATATAACTGGAAGAAGAACGATGCGTTTTCTCATGCATGATGCATGGTATATTTTGAAAGAATAAGTTAAGCGTAAATTGATATTGAATGATCGGGCACAGTGAGAACCAAACGAGTCTCCACCACACCTCAGGCGTGTTGTGTTAATTCATGAAGCTCCTCCCTTTATCGCACACACGTGTAATTTCAATTTGTACGAGATATAGCAGCAAATGGAAGAGTTGAGGATGCTCTTACTAGCTTTTCACTATAATCAAGTTTATATCCCATCTGATAGGTTTTTCCTGCAGAAAGCTTGAATGTATTCTTATCACTTGCAAAAGTAATTAGCTATTATTTTCTCTCAATGAGACTTGAAAAGGGAATAAATTTCAAAATTTTCTAAAACACGAACTTCATGGCATTCTCAAGATATCTTTGCCTCTTCGTGCTTTCATTAAAATAGTATGGACCAAAATTGTTCAGCGCTCTGCCCTGAATTCGCTACTTAAATTCCTAATAAAATCTTTTTGTGCAACCGACTCGAAATTTCCTGATTAATTTCAAATATCATTAATAATTCTGGCTTTTCATAGAGCTAGTCAAGTAATTTGAGAGTTCAATCCCATAACAAGGTGTATAACACTTTACTGTTTGATATTTCTATCTTAAAAATGCTTGTTTAATAGTCATATATATAATGATAATTTTGTTGTGTAGTTACTTTTTGATTGGCGGCCGTACAAAGATTCTATATGCAACGCGAGTTATGAATCCCCCAATTGATGTGTATATTATAAAATAGAATAATTAGGAATTATTAGAAAGTGTAAGAAAATGTTAAGTGAAGTGCAACAAAGTAAATTCAGGGACAAACTATAAAGTTTATTAACGTTCATGAGAACGGATGCGCTACTTTGTATAGCAGACGATAGTGACACTGCAGATGTCAGGTCACAGACGGCCAGGTACCGTGATTACTTAGAAATTAAGATTACAACACTGTAATTATGAATAGTATTAAGAAAAAGCAGACATGAGATCTGCAAGTTTCCACAGCCATGTGAGGGGGTAGGAACATCATAAAAAGCCCGGGAGCTCAAGCACCCGGCAGTCAGTCAAAGTATTCAGCTTTAACATTGCAGTTGCTTAAGCTACTCACGATAGTACATTTATAAGTTATTTTTGGACTTAGAATAAATTTAAATCAAGTTTTGTAAAATTCCATAATTAATGCCTGTTTAAGAATAAAATGTGTTAAGAAGTTTTGGAACTGCTTTTTAAAAAGGCAGCTCCCAAGGTCCGAACCTTAACTCACGTCGTAAGATATATTTTCTAGACTTGCAGCTTTCCAAGACTCATTTTAGAACTTAAATTCTCGTACTGTAAAATATCACTTTCCTGATTAGTTATTTAAATTAATATATACGCAGTCATTCGCCAGTCAGTGAATAAAAATTTCTGATTTAATGAAACGATAAGTGTGGAAACGGTTCAGCTACTCTGATAATGTTTTCAAAACAACACTAAAGCATATATAAATCTAGCAGCCAAGCGCTCTCCAACTAAAACAACAGGAATCTATCTGGTTTATATCATAAATATAGTTTAATCTTACTCAAAATAAATAATTTTACCAAATGTATGAGTAGTAACTTTGCACGTAGTTGAGTCAGTAATTGTGTTTTTTGACAATTCTGGAGCCGGGAGGTACCAACTGCTACGGTCATATGCAATATACAACGCACCACAAATGTTCAGAGCAATAGCATAGACTTTTTATTGGAAAGTCGTTACCGTAGGAGAGTAGGTCTTGCAAATTTCTGCCATGTGGCTCAGATGGTAAATAAATTCATGTCTTTAGATTCTGAGCTGTGCAGAAGATTGTAGGTTCAACTTCTTGTGCGGCATTCCTTATTTAATTAAAAAATCTTGTCGTTGTTCAAGGTCGGTAGTCACTAACAAAAGTGTACGAGCTTTTGCAGGCTTTAGAACAACATGCTTGTATATACTACCCTTAAGGTGGAACTTCATTATTAAAACAGGTAGAACTGCGCATAGTCTGTCCTTAAATTTTGTATGGTCTTCGAATGTGACAACGTCCATACTGCAACAACAGTTTTGAGATTGGTACAAAAATATCAAGAATCTGCACCAGTCGAAACCAAACAAATAGCCTAATCTAAACAGTTCGAACGCTGTAAAGCATTACGGTAGTCCAAGACAGTGTGGTAGTAAGTCTCGTGGAATCGATTCACCGAACGCCTACGTGGTGTAGTTGGTATGCGTGTAACTACTATGCCCAAGGTACACGGTTCGTTTGAAAAATGTTAGGCGAGCATTTTTCATAAAAATACGCCCTCGTTCGTATGAGAGGTAAAATGGAGGGCCTGTGTGTGAGTGTTGTCACGCACGTTAAAGATCCCTACCTTGCTTGCAACAGCAAGAGTTCGACAAAATTCAAAATTTCCAGGTAAAAAAAACTCGTTTGCTGGCCCATGTAGTACCTTCGGGTGGAGCATTGGAAAATCACATGTAAGGAGTCGGTTCACCGACGTTCATATAATAGTTGGGTATGTCAACATCTTCGGTACATCAAATACTAAAATACTAAGATTCAGTTGACACATGAGCTTAAACCAGCAGATCATGCAAAAAAGCGAAGAATTCTCAATTGGGTTTTGACTAAATTACAGAACGACAATTTGTTAAAAAAAAAATCTGCAGACGAATTATACTGATAAATGAAACTTCCGCATTTGGGGCGACGAAAAGCCTAAAGTGGTACAAGAGCTCAAAGCATATTCTCTACGAGCCAAGATTATGTGTGGATTTTGTGCATGAGGAGGCATGACTTGCCCAGTCCGGCCAGTTTTATTTTGAACATTTTTATACAAATTAAGTTACTGTAAATCGGTACATGATCTTTAACCTTTTGTGACCTGCTCTAAAGAAATGGATGATGACGCAATTGATAAATTGTGGTTTCAGAAGGACGGGGTTATCTGTCATACATTCCGCGGGACAATTACCTTGCTTCGTAGAAAATTCTCAGAGTGTCTCATTTCTCTTCAGAGCAGCGACAACGAAAGGCTTCCTTCATATGACCTCACGTCTTGTGTCTTCTGTTTATGGGATATGTGAAGTCGCAAGTTTATATGAATAAAACCACCGAAAAATAGCAAAGAAATTCATACTTCTTTCACAAATATACGCCAAAACTGCCTACTTTTGTGTATTCATTTGTCGTTGCAAATTTGACTAATTGGTACAGTGATACTAGACTTTATTACCTTGTATCTTCTTTTCTAAGTGCACTAAATTACTTTCATTGTAGCACGTAAAGAACAAACTGTTTTAAATCACCAAAATATACGAGCAAACTGTTTAAATTATTCAAGCAAAATCGGAAAACTAAAAAGCACTGTTTAACGCATTGAATCAATTCGAAAATCTAAGAGAGCTAAACTCATATTAACCCGGGTATATATAGTGGTTAGCCTGTCTGTCGGTTTTGTCCCCAAAACGGCCAGTTTCTAGAATTTCGTATACTATGTTCCCATCTCGACCGCCTGTGCGTCGGTTCTTATTAAATTTGCACTCGCCCCAGTTAAATCTCAGAAATTTCGACACGGCTCGCAACGTCTGGGAATAACTAATTAATTTTTATACAGAAATGTTATTTTTACCTCTCAAGTTTGCCTCTTATTTTCAACCAATCGCAACCCAGTGACGTTGCTCAACTCACGCCTTTTACTATATGTGTCTCTGTCTTGCGCATATTCTCTGTCTCTATCTACCCTGTTCCGAGTGGTACAAATCGATATTCTTTAGTATCGGTTATTTTCAATCCATGTGGACTGTGAAATAACCCACCTTATTAGCATTTCCGTAAATATTAAGCGACGGTTTCTCCAACATTCTCTGTAACCATTTGTTATCTGCAAATTTTACGCAGAACATAAAACATTTAAAAATACGCAGGTGTTCAAACATAATACTTCTATGATCTGAATATTATTGGGTTTTACTAGCTTTTATACATATTATATGTTACTAATGGTTCAATTAACTCCAATTAAAATAATACCCTTTAATTTTTAGTGACTCCTAATCAAATATTAATTATTATCTGTACATTTTGTTATAATACCGGTTACTTAAAATTGAGTTAATTAATATAAATTTTGCACGTAATTTCCATTTGTTTCTTTACTCGGAATAATTAAATTACACGTAGAGCATTTTAATACTGCTTCTTTTTATAGAAGGCGTCTTGTAAATAATTTAAATCTCTTCTTTTTAATGAAACGAATGAATTTTTATGCTTCACGGTTTTAATAACGCGTACCTTTTCCCAAAGCTTCTACCCGGTGATTAAAATTATTTGATGAGATTATTTAATTTTCTACCCTGGTCTAAATATGAGTAATATATATAATACAGTTTGGAGATAATGACCTTGCACAAATACGATATATTATTAATGGGTTTGAGGTCAGCTGGAGGAAAGTATACTCTTTTTTAAGGCCTAAATTTTCGAATCTATTTCAAATTCTTGATCACAGGCTTTCTAAAATACAATTAACTAGGCTAACATATACATCAATTGCTATTAACTTACAAAGTGATGATATATATTAAATTAACATAGATATTAAATCGAAAAGTATTTTTAAAATAATGTTTGCTTCAAGTTGTTGTATAAAAATTGTATAACTTGTATAAATATAAAAATGTCAGATTTTGAAACATTTCAGTTTCATTTTTTGTTATTTAAAGCGTTAAATATAGGATGCCTATGTGTGCGTGTGTGTGTGTGTGTGTGTGTACATGTGTATGTATGTATGAATGTGATGTGCATGTATGATGTGAAGTATTAATCACTATAATATCAATTATTGCATTAGGTACAGGTTACTTCTGAAGACTAAGAAAGTATGTATAAATCGAACTTAAACCACCAATATCTGTTTTTTTATTTATACAATTTTTTTTGCGAAAAATATGATACATTTCAAGGAATAATCTTTTTTTGTATCTTTTTCTAATTCTAAAATTTTAGGATGTTCAAAATCAATTTTGTGATCTAAATTGAGCGAGTGACTTGAAAATTTAGGCCTTAAAAAAGAGTATACTTTCCTCCAGCTGACCTCAAACCCATTAATAATATATCGTATATATATATATATATATATATATATATATATATATGTAGCTTGTATAACTTTTTTATTGTAACGACCTTCTTTATATACGATTGTGTTGAAATTAGCAGGTTTTAGGTCGGCTGGTAATAAAGAAAACTCTTTTATGGCCTAAATTTTCGCATATATTTTTATGTTTGATCACAGGCAATAACTAAAACGTACAAACTATTAACAAACTACTAAAGTGAATAAAATAACTACTTACAGTGAGGGTATTTACATTAGCTTATTCTGAAGAATTTTTAGAACAATTTTCTTTAATAATTAAAAGAAATAATGTGTATATATAAAAAATTTGATGAAATAAAATATTGGTTTGATAGAAGTAAAAGTCAGTTTTGATTAATGATTTTTATATATATCTTGATCTTTTAGTTTAACTTGCATGTGTGTATGCATGTTATGTATATATTATTAATATTTTTTTTTTGTTTTAATTTTTAATATGATACATATAATAGCGTCCTCATGTGTATGTTTATATTAGGAGGAGGGTGAATATTGAATGTATCATATTGTTTGGTGTTTTGTGTATTCTGAGTATTTATTTTGTGTGTGTGTGTGTGTGTATGTGTATGTGTGTGTGTGTGTGTGTGATGTGTGTGTGTGTGAGAGAGAGAAAGGGAGAGAGAGAGAAGGAGTGGGTTTGTAGGTGTGTGTGTGTGTATGTGAGTGTGCTTTTTATTATAGTTAGATGTACTTAAGAATGCACTTGTATTTATTTTGTGTGTGTGTGTGTGTGTGTGTGTGTGTGTGTGTGTGTGAGAGAGAAAGGGAGAGAGAAAAGGAGTGGGTTTGTAGGTGGGTGTGTGTGTGTGTGTATGTGAGTGTGCTTTTTATTATAGTTAGATGTACTTAAGAATGCACTTGTAAAATCAATTCTTAGACTTATTGTTCTTTATATTTTTCTTTAAAGTTTAAAAGGTATGAGTATATACTAATTTATTGGCAGACATTGAAGATATTATGCTTGAAGTTAAATCAGAAAAGGAACGAGATATATACCGAGCTCAAGTTACCAATATTGCAACTAATTTTTTACATAAAACCAACAACCAGAAATCAAAAATTATTCATGATTATACTTTTAGCAAGCGATATTTAAAGGATGCCGATAACGTAATTATTTTAAAATCTGATAAAGGTAACCTAACCGCAGCTATGTCACAAACCCAATATGAAAATAAAATTAAAGATTTATTAAACGATGCAGATACTTATTCACAAATTCAAAAAGATCCAACCACTATAATATAAAGAAAAACTTTAGAAATCATTAGAAATTTAAAAAGAAAAATATATTAGCCAAGAACAATTTTCAAGCTTAAACAATTACAGTAGCGTTTCTCCTAAATTTTATGCTCATCCAAAAATTCACAAACCAGGTTATCCAATGAGACCAATAATAGCGTCAAACAATAGTCCAACAGAAAAACTATCAAAATTTATTTCAGAAATTTTACAAAAATCAATAACCAAAAACATTTACAATGTCAAAGATTCTTTTGAGTTTGTTGAATTTATAAGTAATATTCAGTTACCTGATGGTTACATAATAATCAGCTTAGATGTTGTATCACTATTCACCAACATACCAAAAGTTTTAAGTTTAAGTCTTAAACAACATAGAAAATATTTGGAATAGCATTAAACAAAATTGTAATATACCTAAAACCATATTTTTAGACATCATAGATTTTATTTTTACCAACAATTACTTTTGCTATAATAAATCTTTCTATAAACAAACTACAGGATGTCCAATTGGATCTAACGTAAGTCCGATCATAGCAGAAATTATAATGAATACACTTTTAGATAAAATCATACATAATCTTACATTTAAATTACCATTTATCAAAAAATTTGTAGACGACATACTAACCGCTATTCCAAAAGATAAAACAGACTACACCTTAGAAACATTCAACAAATATAACGAAAACATAAAATTCACAATAGAAACTGAAAGTAACAACTCGGTACCATTTTTAGATACTCTTGTTATCAGACAAAACAATAATCAAATAATTACTGACTGGTATATCAAACCCACTAGCTCTGGACGCTATATAAATTATCACTCGTACCACTCATTTGATATAAAAATTAACTTTATTTTAGGATTAAAAAATAGAATTAAACATATATCACATCCTACTTTATACCAACAAAATTTAAAAATACTGAATAAGCTTTTAAAAAATAACAACTACCCTAATTCTTTAATAAACAATTTATTATACAACCAAGGACATAGACAAATTACCAAAAATAAAGAACTTGATAATACAAACAACAACATCCATAACCAAATCTATAAATCTCTTCCATACATACAAGGACTGACACATAAAATTATTAACATTATTTAAAAACCTTAATATCAACATTGCTAAAAAAACGTAAATTCTATAAATAAATTATTTTCCAAACTTAAGGACAAAACCAATGAATTGCAACAAAGAAATGTAATTTATAAATTCAATTGTTTAGATTGTGATCGTTCATATATTGGCCAAACATCTCAAAATTTAAAACAAAGAATCATACAACATAAAAGCGATATAAAAGTTAAACCTAAAGCATGTGCCCTTGCAATACACACACTTAATGATGAACATAAAATAAATTTCAAAAATCCACAAATTTTACAAATAGAAATTAACAAATTTAAAAGAACATTTTTAGAAATGTGCCATATTTATAAAAATTCAAATTCATTAAATACAAAAAGTGATATTGATAATCTGAGCAGTATATACTCATACCTTTTAAACTTTAAAGAAAAATATAAAGAACAATAAGTCTAAGAATTGATTTTACAAGTGCATTCTTAAGTACATCTAACTATAATAAAAAGCACACTCACATACACACACACACACACACACACCCACCTACAAACCCACTCCTTCTCTCTCTCTTTCTCTCTCTCCCACACACACACACACAAAATAAATACAAGTGCATTCTTAAGTACATCTAACTATAATAAAAAGCACACTCATATACACACACACACACCTACAAACCCACTCCTTCTTTCTCTCTCCCTTTCTCTCTCTCACACACACACACACACACACACACACACACACACACACACATACACATACACACACACACACACACAAAATAAATACTCAGAATACACAAAACACCAAACAATATGATACATTCAATATTCACCCTCCTCCTAATATAAACATACACATGAGGACGCTATTATATGTATCATATTAAAAATTTAAAAAAAAAAAAAAAATTAATATATACTTAACATACATACACACATGCAAGTTAAACTAAAAGATCAAGATATATATAAAAATCATTTAATCAAAATTGACTTTTACTTCTATCAAACCAATATTTTATTTCATCAAATTTTTTATATATACACATTATTTCTTTTTAATTATTAAAGAAAATTGTTCTAAAAATTCTTCAGAATAAGCTAATGTAAATACCCTCACTGTAAGTAGTTATTTTATTCACTTTAGTAGTCTGTTAATAGTTTGTACGTTTTAGTTATTGCCTGTGATCAAACATAAAAATATATGCGAAAATTTAGGCCCTAAAAAAGAGTTTTCTTTATTACCAGCCGACCTAAAACCTGCTAATTTCAACACAATTGTATATGTATATATATATATATATATATATATATATATATATATATATAAATAATAGAATCTAATAGGAATTAGTAAAAATTGTTAAATAAATTATAAGTCAATTGCAACAATGTAATACAAGGATAAACCAGACAGGTTATTAACAGTTCATGAGAACGGATTTGCAACTTTGTATCCGAGACGACAGTGATACTGCAGGTGGCAGGTCACAGACGGTTAAGATATGTAATTACCTAGAAATAAGACTGAAATAATGTAACAAAGTGTAGAATTAAGAAAAGCAGACATGAGATCTGCAAGTTCCCACAGTATGTGAGGAAGCAGGATATTATAAAAAGCCCCGGAGCTTAAGGCCCGGCAGTTAGTCTTTGAACTCCATACTTCGTTGTTAAAGCTACTCAAGTGAGTGAGTCTGAGTATTACAGCTTTTGCATTGTTGTTTACCTAGGCTACTCGCCATAATATTAGTACAATTAATTAATTCTTTTGGTTTAAAGTAAAGAACAGTTTGCCAAAATTCCACATTAGTTTCTGTTTAAGATAAATAAATTTGTTAAGTTTTGGAAACGTTTTTTTAAAAATATCGCTGCAAAGGCCCGAACCTTAACTCGCGTTGTAAGATATATTTTCTAGACTTGCAAGTTTCCAGGATTCAATTTAGAACTTGTATACTCGTACTGTAAAATATCACTTTCCTGATTAGTTATTTAAATTAATATATACGCAGTCATTCGCCAGTCAGTGGGTAAAAATGTCCGATTTAATGAAACGATAAGTGTGAAAACAGTTCAGCTACGCTGATAATGTTTTCAAAACAACACTTAAGCATATATAAATCTAGCAGCCATGCGCTCTCCAACTAAAACAACAGGAATCTATCTGATTTATATCATAAATATAGTTTAATCTTACTCAAAATAAATAATTTGAACACTTGTAAGAGTAGTAACTTTGCAGGTAGTTGAGTCAGTAATTGTGTTTTTTGACAATTCTGGAGCCGGGAGGTACCAACTGCTACGGCCATATGCAATATACAACGCACCACAAATGTTCAGAGCAATAGCATAGACTTTTTATTGGAAAGTCGTTACCGTAGGAGAGTAGGTCTTGCAAATTTCTGCCATGTGGCTCAGATGGTAAATAAATTCATGTCTTTAGATTCTGAGCTGTGCAGAAGATTGTAGGTTCAACTTCTTGTGCGGCATTCCTTATTTAATTAAAAAATCTTGTCGTTGTTCAAAGTCGGTAGTCACTAACAAAAGTGTACGAGCTTATTGCAGGCTTTAGAACAACATGCTTGTATATACTACCCTTAAGGTGGAACTTCATTATTAAAACAGGTAGAACTGCGCATAGTCTGTCCCTAAATTTTGTATGGTCTTCGAATGTGACAACGTCCATACTGCAACAACAGTTTTGAGATTGGTACAAAAATATCAAGAATCTTCACCAGTCGAAACCAAACAAATAGCCTAATCTAAACAGTTCGATCGCAGTAAATCATTACGGTAGTCCAAAACAGTGTGGTAGTAAGTCCCGTGGAATCGATTCACCGAACGCCTCCGTGATGTAGTTGGTATGCGTGTAACTACTATGCCCAAGGTACACGGTTCGTTTGAAAAATGTTAGGCGAGCATTTTTCATAAAAATACGCCCTCGTTCGTATGAGAGGTAAAATGAAGGGCCTGTGTGTGAGTGTTGTCACGCACGTTAAAGATCCCTACCTTGCTTGCAACAGCAAGAGTTCGGCAAAATTCAAAATTTCCAGGTAAAAAAAACTCGTTTGCTGGCCCATGTAGTACCTTCGGGTGGAGCATTGGAAAATCACATGTAAGGAGTCGGTTCACCGACGTTCATATAATAGTTGGGTATGTCAACATCTTCGGTACATCAAATGCTAAAATACTAAGATTCAGTTGACACATGAGCTTAAACCAGCAGATCATGCAAAAAAGCGAAGAATTCTCAATTGGGTTTTGACTAAATTACAGGAGAACGACAATTTGTTAAAAAAAATATCTGAAGACGAAGTATATTGATAAATGAAACTTCCGCATTTGGGGCGACGAAAAGCCTAAAGTGGTACAAGAGCTCAAAGCATATTCTCTACGAGCCAAGATTATGTGGATTTTGTGCATGAGGAGGCATGACGTGCCCGGTCCGGCCAGTTTTATTTTGAACATTTTTATACAAATTCAGTTACTGTAAATCGGAACATGATCTTTAACCTTTTGTGACCTGCTCTAAAGGAATGGATGATGACACAATTGATGAATTGTGGTTTCAGCAGGACGGGGTTATCTGTCATACATTCCGCGGGACAATTACCTTGCTTCGTAGAAAATTCCCCGAGTGTCTCATTTCTCTTCAGAGCAGCGACAACGAAAGGTTTCCTTCATATGACCTCACGTCTTGTGTCTTCTGTTTATGGGATATGTGAAGTCGCAAGTTTATATGAATAAAAATCAAACGATTGCTTAACTGAAGAGGGAAATTGTACGAGCGATACTGCGTATAGAAAATTTCAATGTATGGATAATAACCGCAAAGAAAGTGGACGTGAACACATGTACGATAAAATTAAATATAAATTTTGAACTTTACTTCGATTTTATCAGATTTACTGCATTTTAAAAACCGCGTACTTTATGAAACACTCTTCATATCGTTATATTAATTAATTTCAAACTGCCTGGATACTTACATTTTTAAACACTTCATGCATTATAAGTAGGCATAGAGTCAATTTTTTATATTTTCTACAAAAGTTTGTTGTTTGAATTTGCAATAAAAGTTAAAAACGTACACCTCAAGCATAAGAAACACCACTAAAAGTGTTTTTGTTTTATTAGGGCTTTGTAACCACCAAGATTACTGAAAGTCTTTTGTTTGAGACTAGAAGAACTACGCTATAATTGAGCGCGAGATAAGTAACTGCAGTAGAAAGTTTTCTTGATTAATAAAAGGAAGTATTTGTTCTGCTGCCGGATAAAATATTACAGCTGCGTTGTCTGAATACTGTGTGTGATTATGAAGTTCTTGGGATGCGAATTTGACCGAAACTTTTAATGGAAATTCTTGAATTATAAAATAAACAAGTTTTGAAAAGTAGGTATTGAATTATTAAAGAATTAAATAGGAATCTTTTACGTTAGTACCATTGAAGGTATTTACCTTCATTAGCACTTGTTAAAGGATATGTTAATTTCATCTTCGATAAAATCTGAACCTTGTACTATGAGATTAGTGGCAAATGAAGCTCTGTGCTTTAAGAATCATATCTTTAGTCCATCAAAGAGGACCACTTCGATCTTGAACAACAAATTAACATAACGAATGGTGTGAACCAGCCAGAAACAATTCCTTTAATTTTTAACTCTATTAATTATAAATATTAAAAAGTACCTGTACAGACAAAGTCCGTAGTCCTTTTAAATCGTGTTCTCTATAGTGAGGTGGTTGCCTGAAATTATTGGGAACAATATATCGGGTGGTGAATTGCTTTGGTGTGCATAGGGATTTAACATGTAAAATCATAGTTATGCATTTTCTGCTTCCCTATTTATTTTACGGCAAAAGTGCAAGAGACATAAATTGTTTAAAATCTAAAACTGTCCATCGCGACTTAGCTGCTTACGACCGAAATGGTTCTTCAGGCGGACAAAATTCAAATAAGTGTCGCGGAAACTTAAGAAATCGTAATACCCATGACTGGATTTGTAAATAAATTTGACATTTTTAATTTTAATGTTTGATTAATTAGAATCAGTTCCCTGATTTAATTAAAAATGGTTTATGTGTACACGCAATAAGCAGTTTCCTGCTTTCCTATTTATTTTACTGCAAAAATGCAAGAGACATAATTTATTTAAAATTTAAAGTTGATCATGTTTAGTAGAACAGTTATGTGAATTTTGATGGTCGTACCACCGTTATTTAGCCTGTACTAGTATTCTGGCCAGGCGTTATTAGGCAGACGACTATACAATGATTCGATCGCCTATTGTGGCCCATACCGAGGTAAACAACTCGATGTAACTGAATGTGGCCAATATACAGGTGTAAATAATTAATTTCAAAGTTTTAATAAATGCATATCAAAAATAAGCCAAAAACTATTAACGCTTAAATCAACAGATGTTCAAATAATCCATCATTTGACGCCTATCAAAATCCAAGTCTACCATGGAAATTTATTCTCATGTTAGCAAGTTGCCTATTAGTTATTTTCCTGCATTCATCGACAATTTTGTTTTTTAAGGGATCAATATTAGGATATCTTTGACCATAAACTTTTGATTTTAAACGACCTCGCAGGAAAAAGTCATTTGGTGATAAATCGGGTGATCTAGCTGGCCAATTTATCGGTCCACTGCTCCCTATCCATGAATTAAGAAACGTTTCATTTAACCAAGCAATTACATTTTTTGTAAAATGAGCACGACAGCCACCCTACTAAAACCATATATTTACCTCAGCAAGTTTTGCAATAATATCAATGGCGGGCCCAATATCATTTTGAAGCACCTCCAAATACTTCTGGCCATTAAGGATCTTCAATAAGAAATGGCCCGATTACATGACATCCTAGTAACCCAATCCAAGTGTTCGCGGTTTGTGGATATTCACAGTGGTTGTCAATTACCAAGTGTGGATTTTGTGTGTCCCAGTATCTGTAATTCTGACGGTTTGGTTCGCCGTTTATTCTAAACGTTGACTGATTGGAAAAGCAAATGTTTTTAAGAAAGTTCCTATCAAGATTAGCCATTTCCACTATTGTTTCGCAGAATGTCATTCTTGCCAGTCCATCTCTTTCAAAAATTTCTTGATGATTGCTGAAGTTATAAGATTTATACTTATTCTTATTCAATATTATTAATGCAGTTGTATAGTGTATATCCATCCCGAAACCAATTTGTCCGGCGCTAATATTATGATTATTACACACTGCTGCGATAACATTTAATTCGTTGCTGTTATCGTTCTCTGCTTGAACTTCCAACACAGCTTCCTCTTGTTCGTGAAGATCTGTTGTTTTCCCAGTGCAGGACTTACATGGTTAGAAAACTGAATCATACTTAACTTGGTTAAAAACTACTTTTTGAATTGTAGCAATGGTATGAATTGCTCGATTCGGATAGAGATTTGCAAACATATCTTGCACTTCCCTAAAACTATATCCCGAATAATGCCACTTTAAAAATTGGTTTTTTTCGCTTATTGTATACAGACAAACCACTTTTAATTAAATCAGAGAACGGATTCTAATTAATCAAACATAAAAATTATAAATGACAAATTTATTTACAAATCGAGTCATGGGTATTACGATTTCTTAAGTTGCTGCGACACTTATTTGAATTTTGGCCGCCTGAGGCATTATTTCGATGGTAGGCAACTAAGCCACTACGAAAATTTTAGATTTTAAATAATTTATGTCTCTTGCACCTTTGCGTAAAATAAATAGGAAAGCCGGATAATGCATAAGTATCATTTTACATGTTAAATCTCTATGTACACCAAAACAATTCACCTCTCGATATACAAACACACATACACATACGTAAGTATACATTCACGCACGCTATCAAACAAGGACATACACATAAACACGCACTCGTTTATTCACGTATTCACGTCTGAGAATGTACGAACATACGAGTTTATCCACGCAATAATGCACGCATATTGCGCAGGTGTATACATGCACCTCGTCACCAGTGCCAAAGAACATTTGTATCTGTGAATACAGACGCACACTAACAGAAAACAGATATTATGTGTGTGTGTGTGTGTGTGTGTGTGTGTGTGTAATAAATGCAAATTTATCTCTACAGCCCGCAGTTTTAAATACAATTAACGTGAGATGTATCTGTAAAACCACAAAACGAATAAACTTATACAGATCGAACTAGTATATTTGCATAGCCATTACAAAACAGTTATTTGATGGCCTCATAATTGGAAAAACAACCATTGGCCTAGTTTCGAATTTTTTTGGTCCTTGTCAGAATGGAGTAGTTTTAACTCTAACGAAACATCAAGCAATATTAATGTATATCTTCGAAGGTTAAGTGTATTTAAAATTGCACACTGCAGAGATAAATTTGCAATTATTAAATTTTGTATGCATTAAAGGAGGCAAGAAATGAACGTCTCCACTGGAAGTTATTTTACATTATTACATTAAATTATGCTTGCACCATTTCTAATATTCCAAAGCTAAAACGTATATGTATGGCCATCTATGAGAACACAATATAGTTTTGAATTAGCTGCTGCACAATTTTTACCTTAGTACTGGTTTTAGCCAACTCATGGCGGTTTATTTATACTTTTGCGAGTGTACAGAAGTTCCTTCGCACATATAAATTGAGCTTGCTTGATGTTTCGTTAGGGTTAAAACTACTCCATTCTGACGATGCCCAAGAAAGCCGAAACCAGGTTAGTAGATGTTTTTTCTCTTTACGAAACGATCAAATAATTGTTTTATAATGGCTATGCCAATATTCGATTTGTATATGTAAATTCGCTTTGTGGATTTACAGATATATATATATATATATATATATATATATATATATATATATATAGACATTATTGTATAAGAGAACTATAAACCACCAAAGCTTTCAAAGAAACAATTAGTTATTCGCTTTATTTGTTTAGTTTGTCTTTCTATATGTATCTAATATCTTCATTTGCTATTAGCTGTCTTAAATTCTCAGCAAAACTTTAGGCTTATTTACAGCTTACAGCGTGGTTATTATACGTAAATAAAATCACTTATATAATAAGTTACAATTAAAATTTCACAGTCATATAAATATAATATTAAACAGTTATGTTGCTAATATACAAGGATGCATTCATAATACTGGAATAACTATATAACTTGTCCTCTGTTTTATATATTAAACATCATTATAAACCCGTAGTATGCGAAACATGTAGATGTATTTAACTAAGCCATTATTACGTCCTATGTATTTATTCTTATATTATTAACTATTATTCGTCAATTGCTCCAACGTATGTTTGCATATGTGATAATGTTAACAAATGTGTGTATATTATACTTAAATTTTCAATATCTGATCTTATATTCATGTTGCTAGGTTCTTGACTGATGTAGAGCATTTCCTAGAACTTTTTTTATGATTTGGTTTTTTATGGCATAGTTTTTGTGTATGGGAATTAAGCGCGCATTTATGAGGTTTTAACTTCGTATTGGTTTTATGTTGTGACGTGAGTCCTATGTATGTTTTGATACAATTATTACAAAAAAGCTTATATACTATAAATATAATTGACAAATAGTTGGAGTAACCGGTTTGGTTTTGATAAGCAGGCGCCCTTCAATTTTTGTGTATTTTCTTATCGTAATTATATTTTCTGATTTAAATAGTTTTAGTACTTTGTTCGATGATATTCCATAACATGTTATTATCGTTCTTAAGCTGGATAATACTGTTTTGTCTGTTACTTTTTTGTTACTTGTCAATTAGACAGGCAAAAAGTGCAATAGTCCATAGCATACTAGTACAGAGGGCGTAGTAATATTGCACAAATTTTAACAATACAGAATGAATAATTGAGTCAATTAATAAGTTAAGTTTACATTTATTAATCTAGATGGTTAATTAAGGGCTATTTACTGAATCTTTGTAAACGGCCATTGCCGAGAGGCAAATACTATATACTGCTCTTAAAACTACATACACTTGGGCGTACGGGTTTTCACGACCTTTCTGCACCAGTTAGCAGTGGAATTCGTTGATAACCTACATTAAAACATGGGATAGATATTTTAGGTAAAGGAAAGATGGCAAGATTACAGACAGAACACTTCACTGCATTAGAACGCACTACTTATCACTCGTCCTTCAGATACGGTAGGTAGTCCAGTATATGAAAGCGTCCTTTCATTTTCCAACGCAGTCAAGTATCCACCACTCCTTAAGCGTAGCAGTTCTCATTGGATGAACCAATGAGGTACATTTATTTCAAGCGTGAGAAACGTGTATGCACGCAAAATACATAAATAGTTTCTCGAACAGTGCTGGGAATTCAAACCGCATTTATATAATGAGTCATAACCTATTTAATTTTACAAGAAAAAGTTCCCTAAGATAATTATTAAAATAAAATTGTTCTGTAACCAAAGGAGCCGTAAGAACGCATCAAAGCTTAAAAAACACAAAAATGAAAACTCTTCTTTGTACGAGAGTTCATATTACACGGAAAACGTGGGTTTTAAATAGTGTCTTGGGGCACCACGTGGTTTTAAATGGTAGCAATTTTTCCGATACCAGAAAACGGAAATAAGTAGCTACCCGATCATCAGGTTACAACATCTGAGCGCACAAGTCTTGTTTGTCGCCACTTCAACCGCATCAAATTAGTCGGGGTATGAGACTTGAATACTTAGAACTAACAATTAAATTCAGTATAAAACTTAATACAAGAATTATTTTTCGTTTATTGCATATGGATTCATGCATATTTTCAAATGCTTATACGGTATTCTTTTAACTGAAAACAAATTATAACACTGGCTTTATTAACAAAATTAAAAAGAAATGTGTAGCAGCAATAAAACTTTACCTAATTAAATTAGACAGTGATACTGCATGATCGATCGTAAATTACTTAAATAGACAGAAAGCACAAAACGTTATAAAATTTAATGCGTAGGGACTAACCCAAAGGCAGATGTATTATTAAATAGACAGTGTGAAAATACAAATTCATATATTCTCTTGCACCGAAAACCCTTGACCTCGTTTTTAAAACAGTTCGAGTCGCACGAACCCTGTGAACCATTACATCACGCAAATCCTTAATTTTTATGTTATAAACACCGTTGAATCAAACGATTAGTTATGTATTTCAAGCGGTTATAATTTAATTGAGAAGCAACCAGTGCCGTGCCATTATAAGTTTTAGGTAATACGAAGTGACGGTAATTTTATAAATTCGGACTTGCTAGTGAAATAAGCTCCCGACGCGAACGTGAGCGCGCAGTTACATAAATTGCCGTTACTAATGGAAGTGGGCGGTAGTGGATGCTCTCTTTAACATCCGTCGGATTCAAAGTATTGCTGAGACCCCATTGTTGTCTTCCACGACTAGGTCGCTTCAACCTTGAAAACATAAGTAGTAAGTCATGGAATTTTTTCCCCTCTACTAAACATTTTAAACTTATTTTATATTTAAGCGCATACAATAATTTTTCTTAATAAGCGGGCTTATACGTTAGTGCACGCTTGTTTAAAAACGATTTATTACAAAATAAAGCGCCATAATTGTAATTACATAAACTTATATATACCATTTTGCCTGGTTTGATACTTATAATTAATAAATTTACTCTTTTACACGCAGATTTGGCCAAATATACATAGCTAATTCAGTCAATATGTTTTGCCACTACGATACTCATGGTTTAGTATAGGTTAAGTGAACAGATTGTAGTTGTTATCTGTGTATATATTGTTAGTAGTTGAAGGGAAAACCAAGTATACACAAAACTCTACCAACCTGTATTGCAGGAATTAAGAACCGTCTAACATTATCTGGTAGACCACTCATCCTCTAGCGAGATTGGGTTGGCGTCTAGCGTTTTCTTTTTTTGAACTGAAAGTGCAGAAACCTTTCCAGGTAGGTGAAAGTGTAAACGTTAGTATACCCCTTAAAGATTTGCTTTTGTTTTTATAGGGCTCGCACCTCGCCACTGGAAGCTAGCTAGTGCATTATCAGTGTTACATCTCCGTGATAGAGTAAATTTTATGCAGGTCATTAGCGTCAATTAATCACGTATCACATAGTCAATCTTAGTTTGAACTGATGTCAAGAATCTTGTTGCCATATAGTCTGTGTAGTATATGAAACACTACCATATCAATTAGTTTTTCTATTCGGGTCATCCATGTTTTATTCAGCGTGTAAAAATTAATACCTTCTTTGCTCCCAAGAAACGAAATCGGAAATCAAGGTAAGTGAAACATTATAGTTTGTGTACCACAAAAAGCTTCGCAGTTATTTTCAGAAAATTCTCCTTCGGTCACCGTAAGCTAGCTGGTGCATTTTTTTGTTATGTCTCAGTTGTAAAGTAAATTTCAAAAATCATTAGGGTGTATTTCACGCGCAATGTCGTTTATGGATATGGAAAATTTTTGTAGTATGAAATCATTCTCAAGCTACTTTCATAATTCTGCTAATTTTGTATTACAGGTTTTTAAAAATTTCCCTATATTGCATGTTGTACTCAACGTTACAGTATAAAACGGGTATCGTGAAATATGCAAAATAAAATATTAGATTAGGAACCAGGGTTAGAAATATTTTGCATTCTGCGCTTTGGTTCAATCTGTATAAGGTGCTGACCCTGCTATTCGTTTCAATTAGGTCTTGACCCTTCACTGTGTCAGTCAACTTATTACGCATTTCGTCGTCCTCGAGTTATTTTTTCGAAATAATGGCGATTTTGTTGCTGTATGTTCCGTGGTGATTTATTTACACCCCAATGGATAATAGTACTTTACCGCTTTTCACGGCGTAGCTTTGTATTTTAAATTATACATGCATGACATGTTTAAAGTTCATGGATTGAGAAAATACGGCACCATGGAGATGTATTCTGTATAAACTCTTCAGCTTCCAAACATTTCTTTATACAATTAAAACCAAAGCTATTTGCTTAGATATAAACGTAGTTTATATAATCGCCTTAGGTTTCGTACAATATTACTTTTGAGTGCTTTTAGTGTTGTATGTAAAAGCATATTCTCTTACACTAGCAAGTACGGCGTATTATTTTAATAAGTTGCAAGACGATGTTGTACGCCCGATTCCATTGTTCTCGAATGTCTCATATCTTCGGAGCGCTTCCAGGTTTTAATATTATGAATATTGTCGATGAAACAACGTAATACAGGAATATGTTTGACTAGCCAGAAGGAAGACATCGAAATGAAAAACAAAATTAGAAAATGTTTTCTGTTTGCATAAACGATTATGTATATAGATAGCATCGTCGTGATGTATAACAAGGCTTAGGGAAACCCAATGACATGCAAAACACGCACTCTACGACCGCGGAGGGAGTCTTACCCAGTCCTGTCCGTATTCATAACTCGTTTTCCGTCCATCAAGTCTCATACAAGTCATATTTCAAACTATTTTCATTAGATCATGGAAAGCTGAATTCTCATCTCGTATGCACGGTGAAAGCACTTGTATATTTTTCTAGAGGGTAAATATTAAAATTACGGCCTGGCGTTATTGCGCAATGAGTATGTATGCAGTATTTCTGCGGTGGCTACCTGTGAGCATAAAGAAATTCTTCAGCTACGTTTTCACCGTTATTTATTTTAGAAATGGAAACATTTTGAAAGTTGTTTTACTCTTGTCCAATTAATTAACTCCTGTTATTAAATTACTCAAACGCCTATAAATATGCTTTACGCTTGACTTACATTTTCGTTACAAAGCAAACTAAACATTTCAAAAGAGGTTATTTTGTTGTTCTATTACCTTGTTCTAAACTAAATTAAATAAAAAAAAATTACTGTGTGCACTACTTAATTTAAATTCCAAACGTAAAGCAGTTTTAGTAGTCTGGCTTAGGGGTGATACTTTCAACCTCAAGAACGAAACCAGATTTCCAAATATCTCAACTATTCGGATAAGCTTAACTAGCCCAAGGTATATTGAACCTCTTGTTAAACCCTTGAAATAATACAAGGACAGTAGGTGCCTCCAGCTATTGGTTTTACGAGAAAATCGAGAGATATTGAGTATGACAGTCATACATAAAGTGACCATAATTTTTTGATTGAAAATCTGGATCAGTTTTCTATATTCAGTAAAAATGAATGTTCTACACAACAAATTTGATTAGCCTTATTATGAATAAAATAGTAAAGAATACGTGTTTATTAATGCTATGCTAAATGGAACATTAAAAAAAATATTAATTATTTTTTATATTTCTCTGACGAACATATTGGTTTCAATAATTCAGGTGAAGACTTTAAATAAGCGTAAAACTCTTGACATGACTTATTTATATTAACTTTAGTTATTAAAATAGTTTTTAGAACATTCGCTTGCAACTGGTTTTCTTCAGCTCTGCATATTTTATTCATTAAACAATATATTCTCTCGGCTGGGGCATTGGTTCCAGGTAGACAATAACTATGCAAAAATTTTTGTGATATAGACGATTATTTTCAAAGTGATTAATCAATTCTACCCTTCGGTTTTCCATAGATGTGTTAGCATTGTTTCATTTCTCATCATCATTAGGTCATCAGTCCTGGAACTGGTTAGACGCGTACCATCATTGTTTCTTATTCTGAACTAACCTACACATTTCCCTGAAATTTGCAGTTTGCATCTATCACTATCTGATCTAGGTCTACATCTATCTCCTTTTTCTTATCTCTGCTTGTAATATATCTCGTAATTCCCCAAAAATGCCTTAGAACGTATTCTGCCCTTCTATGTCTCCTATTTTTTCCCAATAGATATTCTTCATCCCCTACTATTTCTATAACCTATTTGTTATTAACTTTGTCATTCCAAAAGGCTGCTACCGTTTTTCTGTCTGCTTTTTCTACTGCCCATATTTTATAGGCATACTGTACTGTGCTCCACACATACTTTCAACAATTTTCTTCTTGTTTCTATGTTTGATGTCTTTCATCATAGGGGCTGTTCTTCCTTGTTAGATGCAGTTCGGTCCCCTTCTATTGTTTTACAGTTATATACCCTATTTCTCCGACATTCAGTGGAAGAGGGGTAAGCAGCCTGTGACTACCAAGTTCCCCCAGCACTTGAACATTTACTGATTTAATATTTTTTCCAATATATCTTTTCGCACAGTCAACATTAGTTGCAGATATTTCACAACCAACACCTGTAGTATATAATAATCATCAGATTTGTCTGCGCTTATTTTTTCGTCATTAGGTTTTCCGTCTCAAAACCGGTTGGACATGTACCTGCAATTATTTATATTCTGGGCTAGCCTACACAGTTCCCTGATTTCTCACACAGCCTTTATACAGCTCGGTCCCCTTCTATTGTTTTCTAATTTTATGAAAAATTTCACCGAGATTCAGTGAAGGGGTTAAGCAGACTGTGACTGTCAAAATCCCTCAACACTTAGACATTTGCCGAATTAATAGTACCTCTTCGTTCTTAACTTTGTTTGTCCATAATATCTTCATCATATGTCTGTAGCACCACATTTTAAAAGCGTCTACCTTTTTCTTGTTTTCTTTTCCTACTGTCCAGGCTTCACAGCCGTACAGTGATGTGCTCCACACATCTGTTTTAAGCAATCTTTTCCTTGTTTCTATGCTTGTTGTCTTTGAGCAGAGTAGTTGCTTTTTCTTGTTAAATTTAGCACACCCTTGTGCTAGTTTTTGTTTAATATCTTTTGCGCTTTTCCCATCTTGCATTATTTGGCTTCCTAGTTAGTAGAAATCCTTAACCTCTTGTAAGTACTCTTGTTTTAGTTTTATTAATTTTCATACCGTATCTCTCTGTTAGAACCGTTTCCATTTCATTAAGAGCAGCTTCTAACTCATGCTTGCTAGATGCAAATACCGCTATATCATCTGCAAATATAAGCATATCAATTTTTTGTCCTTGCATAGTAATTGCAAATGTCTTCCTGCATTTGACAGTATTCATTGCGTCTTCAATGTACAAGTTAAAAATTAGTGGGGATAGAGCATATCCCTGTCTCACCCTTTTCCTAATGTTTACTTCTTTACGTTCCTGTTCTAATTCTATTACTGCTGTTTGCTCTTTATATAAGCTATGTACTATTCGTCTATCCCTATAACTCATTCTAATTTTTTTGAATATTTCGAACTGTTGAACTGTTGAACTGTTATTCAAAGTTTTACGATCAACCATCGGGTGTTTTGGACATTTTGGGCTTTTACAGGTATATCTCTGATAATAACTTGTCGGAACGATTCCTTGATCACGTAGGTACCAGTGGATTTTTAGTTTGTATTTATTTTAGACCGTGTGTTTTGATGTTGTTACAGGAATTTCTTTCGCCTTGGCACGTAATTTCACTTATGGCTTTTGTTTGTCAAGATAATACTTTGGGATTTGTATTAACTCCATGCAGAAAATCGCGTAGCCAAAGTCACGTATATTAACATATTTCTGTTTACATTTTTGCGTTTCCGAAGCGTATTTATTTCGAAGAATGCGTTTCTTATCAGGACGCTATGCTATCTGTATTCACTAGCGCATGTTTAATGCGAGTTGTATTATGATTTTCTAGCTTTTTTACTGCATTTACCGCGTATTGACTTACAATTTATGAATACTTTTGGTTTAGGACAAGTTTGATTGCGTGTAGAGTTATTTATTTATGCTGAATGTGTGTTTATTATTGAATCATGTGCTTCCCGGCATTAATTAGAGCCAGCTGCGATCCTTATACAGGGTGATAAATGTTTTCTCTTTGGATAATTTGCCAATTACTATTTTTCATGCTAAATAAATGTGGTTTTCTAACTCCTAGTACTATTTACATGTATTGCGTAACCATTATGACTCAATATACCCCTAAATAACCCCCTTATCATAGCAATATATATATATATATATATATATATATATATATAAAGTTGCAATATTTCGACTGGTTGAAGTATTCATACAGAAATTAATATCGAGGAAGTAGTCACAACATGTATTTAATTAAAAAAATTGTTTAATCATTCACGCTTTCGACTAATTTATTGTCTTAATCAGTAAATCTAAAAACAATTCATATGGAAATAGCTACAAGATATATACAACAACCTAAAGTTACCTACGGTTAATGAAATTTTTCTAAAGACCAATAATGTTCGTTGACCAGGTTTTTTTGGTTTTTAGAAAAATTTTATTTAACCGTAAGTAACTTTAAGCTGGTGTATATATATCTTTATCTATTTTCATATGTATTGTTTTTAGATTGCTGATGAAGTAAAAGTAAAAAGTAAAAGTAAAAGTAATATATGACACAGGTGAGGTTCCAATAGATTTCGAAAAAATATTATTATCCCAATCCCAAAAAAGTCTGGAGCTGATAGGTGTGAGAATTTTAGAACGGTTAGTTTAACTTCTCATGCTTCCAAAATACTAACAATAATAATTAAAAATAGAGTAGAAGCTTTGACTGAGAATTATTTAGGCGAAGACCAATATGGTTTTCGTAAAGACAGAGGGACTAGAGAACCGATACTAATGATTAGGCTAATTATCGAAAAAAGGTTACAAAAAAATAAAAAGACTCATTTCGCGTTTGTAGATTAGAAAAAGCATTTGATAGGGTTAATTGGATTGTTATGTTCAGGGTTTTGCAAAAAATAGGAATCTCTCATAGGGATAGAAAAATTATTTACAGTCTATATAAAAACCAAAGCGTAGTAATTAGATTTGATGAAATAGAAAAGGAAGCTAAGATTAGAAATGGTGTTAGACAGGGTTGTATACTGTCTCCCTTCATTTTTAATGTTTATATTGAGGAAGCTTTAAACTTAGCTAGAGAGAGAAAAGAGATAGGTATTAGTGTACAGGGACAGAAAATAGACATGTTACGTTTTGCAGATGATATAGCCATTATAGCAGAGTCTAGAAAAGCATTAGGAGAGTTTTTAAATATTTTAGATGAAATACTACGGAGTAACTATAGTATGAGAATTAACTCAGTAAAGACAAAGATAATGACAAGTGAGTTACAGCCTAATTCTAAACCAAAATTAAAAATAGGCAATACCGAGTTAGAGGAGGTAGATGAATTTTGCTATTTAGGTAGTATTATTACAAAGGATGGACGTAGCAGAAGGGATATAGTAGCTAGAATAGCTCAAGCTAGAAAAATGTTTTTAAAAAAGAAAAACTTACTAATAGCTAAGAGTATTAGTTTAGATAATAGAAAAAGTTTCTTAAAGTCGTACGTATGGAGCGCTCTACTATACGGTAGTGAGACTTGGACAAATAAAGAAGTAGATAAGAAAAAGATAGAAGTTTTTGAAACTTGGTGTTATAGGAGAATGTTAAAGATTAGTTGGACAGATAGAGTAACAAACGAGAAAGTTTATAGAAGGATAGGTGAGGATCCCTGTATGTGAAAACAATTGAAGGTCCGGAGAGATAGAATGATAGGGCACCAGTTAAGACATGAGGGACTATTTAGTAAAGTCTTATATTATAGACTACCAAATAAAAATAGAGTAGGAAGGCCTAGACAAAGCTATATTAGTCAAATTATTAGAGATTTAGGTTGTGAAGGGTATGTGGACCTTTTTAGACTAGCTCAGAATAGAAAAGAATTTAGAGCTGCGTCAGACCGACTTTAAGTAAGTTCGAAAACAAAACAAAAAAAAAAATCAGTTAACTAAATGTCACCAGGACATAACTCACAATTAGTTAGCGGTCTGGCATGTTGGTAGCGTTTCGTTGCTTAAGCCTTACCATAACATATAATTTAATAAACGTCACCATGACATAATTCACAATTAGGTAGCGGTCTGGCATGTTGGTAGCGTTTCGTTGCTTAAGCTTTACCATAACAGATAATTTAATAAACGTCATCATGACATAACTCACAATTAGGTAGCGGTCTGGCATGTTGGTAGCGTTTCGTTGCTTAAGCCTTACCATAACAGATAATTTAATAAACGTCATCATGACATAACTCACAATTAGGTAGCGGTCTGGCATGTTGGTAGCGTTTCGTTGCTTAAGCCTTACCATAACATATAATTTAATAAACGTCACCATGACATAACTCACAATTAGGTAGCGGTCTGGCATGTTGGTAGCGTTTCGTTGCTTAAGCTTTACCATAACAGATAATTTAATAAACGTCATCATGACATAACTCACAATTAGGTAGCGGTCTGGCATGTTGGTAGCGTTTCGTTGCTTAAGCCTTACCATAACATATAATTTAATAAACGTCACCATGACATAACCCACAATTAGGTAGCGGTCTGGCATGTTGGTAGCGATTTGTTGCTTAAGCCTTACCATAACATATAATTGAATAAACGTCACCATGACATAACTCACAATTAGGTAGCGGTCTGGCATGTTGGTAGTGTTTCGTTGCTTAAGCCTTACCAGTGAACAGATAGGATTTAATAAACGTCATCAAAATGTTTTACATAAAACTCACAATTAGGTAGCGGTCTGGCATGTTGGTAGCAAGTTTCGTTAAGCTTAGAGCCTTACCATAACATATAATTGAATAAAAACGTCACCATAGACATAATTCACAATTAGGTAGCGGTCTGGCATGTTGGTAGCGTTTCAGTTGCTTGAAGCCTTACCA
Organism: Platerodrilus igneus; assembly: GCA_036346225.1. Lineage (NCBI taxonomy): Eukaryota > Metazoa > Arthropoda > Insecta > Coleoptera > Lycidae > Platerodrilus > Platerodrilus igneus. The sequence goes on along the minus strand of JARFIW010001179.1, from coordinate 2,107,968 downwards.
TAACATATAATTTAATAAGACGTCAGCCATGACATAACTCACAATTAGGTAGCGGTCTGCATGTTGGTAGCGATTTCGTTGCTTAAGCTTACCATAGGACATTATAATTTAATAAACGTCACCATGACATAACTCACAATTAGGTAGCAGGTCTGAAGCATGTTGGTAGTGTTTCGTTGCTTAAGCCTTACCATAACATATAATTTAATAAACGTCACCATGACATAACTCACAATTAGGTAGCGGTCTGGCATGTTGGTAGCGTTTCGTTGTTAAGCTTTACCATAACAGATAATTTAATAAACGTCATCATGACATAACTCACAATTAGTAGCGGTCTGGCATGTTGGTAGCGTTTCGTTGCTTAAGCCTTACCATAACATATAATTTAATAAACGTCACCATGACATAACCCACAATTAGGTAGCGGTCTGGCATGTTGGTAGCGTTTGTTGCTTAAGCCTTACCATAACAATAATTAATAAACGTCACCATGACATAACTACAATTAGGTAGCGGTCTGGCATGTTGGTAGGTTTCGTTGCTTAAGCCTTACCATTAACAGATAATTTATATTAGAGTATATACAAGATACATTAGGAGGGTTGGCTGATGTAAGCGTAAATGTTTTAAAGAAAACTTACAATACAAATATATTTAATAAAAAAGTTTCTACATGACTAGATCACATTAGGTAGGGCTTGGCAAATAAGATTAGAAAGTAGAGTTTTTGAACCTTCTGTATAGAAATTTAAAATAGTTGACATAATAACAAACAAAATTTATAGAGGTGTGGGATCGTTGGAAACAATTAGTCCGTGTATAAGGGCACCATTAACATGAGGAATTTATAAAGTCTATATATAACTACAAATAATAGGTAGGAGGCTGAAGCATTTGGTAAATTTTGTTTGGTTTAAGGGTTACTTGACCTTATTTAATAAACTCAGAATAAAAATTTAGAGCGGTCGCCATTTAGTAAGTTCGATAACAAAACAAAAAAAAATTTAATAAAGTCACCAGGACATAACTCACAATTAGTTAGCGGTCTGGCATGTTGGTAGCGTTTCGTTGCTTAAGCCTTACCATAACATATAATTTAATAAACGTCACCATGACATAATCACAATTAGGTAGCGGTCTGGCATGTTGGTAGCGTTTGTTGCTTAAGCTTTACCATAACAATAATTTAATAAACGTCACATGACATAACTCACAATTAGGTAGCGGTCTGGCATGTTGGTAGGTTTCGTTGCTTAAGCCTTACCTAACAGATAATTTAATAAACGTCATCATGACATAACTCACAATTAGGTAGCGGTCTGGCATGTTGGTAGCGTTTCGTTGCTTAAGCCTTACCATAACATATAATTTAAAAACGTCACCATGACATAATTCACAATTAGGTAGCGGTCTGGCATGTTGGTAGCGTTTCGTTGCTTAAGCCTTACCATAACATATAATTTAATAAACGTCACCATGACATAACTCACAATTAGTAGCGGTCTGGCATGTTGGTAGCGTTTGTTGCTTAAGCTTTACCATAACAATAATTTAATAAACGTCACATGACATAACTCACAATTAGGTAGCGGTCTGGCATGTTGGTAGTGTTTCGTTGTTTAAGCCTTACCATAACATATAATTTAATAAACGTCACCATGACATAACTCACAATTAGGTAGCGGTCTGGCATGTTGGTAGCGTTTCGTTGCTTAAGCTTTACCATAACAGATAATTTAAAAAACGTCACCATGACATAATTCACAATTAGGTAGCGGTCTGGCATGTTTGTAGCGTTTCGTTGCTTAAGCCTTACCATGACATATAATTTAATAAACGTCACCATGACATAACTCACAATTACTTAGCGGTCTCGCATGTTGGTAGCGATTTGTTGCTTAAGCGTTACCATAACATATAATTGAATAAACGTCACCATGACATAACTCACAATTAGGTAGCGGTCTGGCATGTTGGTAGTGTTTCGTTGTTTAAGCCTTACCTTAACAGATAATTTAATAAACGTCATCATGACATAACTCACAATTAGGTAGCGGTCTGGCATGTTGGTAGTGTTTCGTTGTTTAAGCCTTACCTTAACAGATAATTTAATAAACGTCATCATGACATAACTCACAATTAGGTAGCGGTCTGGCATGTTGGTAGCGTTTCGTTGCTTAAGCCTTACCATAACATATAATTTAATAAACGTCACCATGACATAACCCACAATTAGGTAGCGGTCTGGCATGTTGGTAGCGTTTCGTTGCTTAAGCTTTACCGTAACAGATAATTTAATAAACGTCATCATGACATAACTCACAATTAGGTAGCGGTCTGGCATGTTGGTAGCGATTTGTTGCTTAAGCCTTACCATAACATATAATTTAATAAACGTCACCATGACATAACTCACAATTAGGTAGCGGTCTGGCATGTTCGTAGCGTTTCGTTGCTTAAGCCTTACCATAACATATAATTTAAAAAACGTCACCATGACATAATTCACAATTAGGTAGCGGTCTGGCATGTTGGTAGCGTTTCGTTGCTTAAGCCTTACCATGACATATAATTTAATAAACGTCACCATGACATAACTCACAATTACTTAGCGGTCTCGCATGTTGGTAGCGATTTGTTGCTTAAGCGTTACCATAACATATAATTGAATAAACGTCACCATGACATAACTCACAATTAGGTAGCGGTCTGGCATGTTGGTAGTGTTTCGTTGTTTAAGCCTTACCTTAACAGATAATTTAATAAACGTCATCATGACATAACTCACAATTAGGTAGCGGTCTGGCATGTTGGTAGTGTTTCGTTGTTTAAGCCTTATCTTAACAGATAATTTAATAAACGTCATCATGACATAACTCACAATTAGGTAGCGGTCTGGCATGTTGGTAGAGTTTCGTTGCTTAAGTCTTACCATAACATATAATTTAATAAACGTCACCATGACATAACCCACAATTAGGTAGCGGTCTGGCATGTTGGTAGCGTTTCGTTGCTTAAGCTTTACCGTAACAGATAATTTAATAAACGTCATCATGACTTAACTCACAATTAGGTAGCGGTCTGGCATGTTGGTAGCGATTTGTTGCTTAAGCCTTACCATAACATATAATTTAATAAACGTCATCATGACATAACTCACAATTAGGTAGCGGTCTGGCATGTTGGTAGCGTTTCGTTGCTTAAGCCTTACCATAACATATAATTTAAAAAACGTCACCATGACATAATTCACAATTAGGTAGCGGTCTGGCATGTTGGTAGCGTTTCGTTGCTTAAGCCTTACCATGACATATAATTTAATAAACGTCACCATGACATAACTCACAATTACTTAGCGGTCTCGCATGTTGGTAGCGATTTGTTGCTTAAGCCTTACCATAACATATAATTGAATAAACGTCACCATGACATAACTCACAATTAGGTAGCGGTCTGGCATGTTGGTAGTGTTTCGTTGTTTAAGCCTTACCTTAACAGATAATTTAATAAACGTCATCATGACATAACTCACAATTAGGTAGCGGTCTGGCATGTTGGTAGGTTTCGTTGTTAAGCCTTACCATAACAGATAATTTAATAAACGTCATCATGACATAACTCACAATTAGGTAGCGGTCTGGCATGTTGGTAGCGTTTCGTTGCTTAAGCCTTACCATAACATATAATTTAATAAACGTCACCATGACATAACCCACAATTAGGTAGCGGTCTGGCATGTTGGTAGCGTTTGTTGCTTAAGCCTTACCTAACAATAATTTAATAAACGTCACCATGACTAACTACAATTAGGTAGCGGTCTGGCATGTTGGTAGGTTGTTGTTAAGCCTTACCTAACAATAATTTAATAAACGTCATCATGAATAACTCACAATTAGGTAGCGGTCTGGCATGTTGGTAGCGTTTCGTTGCTTAAGCCTTACCATAACATATAATTTAAAAAACGTCACCATGACATAATTCACAATTAGGTAGCGGTCTGGCATGTTGGTAGCGTTTCGTTGCTTAAGCCTTACCATGACATATAATTTAATAAACGTCACCATGACATAACTCACAATTACTTAGCGGTCTCGCATGTTGGTAGCGATTTGTTGCTTAAGCCTTACCATAACATATAATTGAATAAACGTCACCATGACATAACTCACAATTAGGTAGCGGTCTGGCATGTTGGTAGTGTTTCGTTGTTTAAGCCTTACCTTAACAGATAATTTAATAAACGTCATCATGACATAACTCACAATTAGGTAGCGGTCTGGCATGTTGGTAGGTTTCGTTGTTTAAGCCTTACCTTAACAATAATTTAATAAACGTCACATGACATAACCACAATTAGGTAGCGGTCTGGCATGTTGGTAGGTTTCGTTGCTTAAGCTTACCTAACAATAATTTAATAAACGTCACCATGACATAACCCACAATTAGGTAGCGGTCTGGCATGTTGGTAGCGTTTCGTTGCTTAAGCTTTACCGTAACAGATAATTTAATAAACGTCATCATGACATAACTCACAATTAGGTAGCGGTCTGGCATGTTGGTAGCGATTTGTTGCTTAAGCCTTACCATAACATATAATTTAATAAACGTCACATGACATAACTCACAATTAGGTAGCGGTCTGGCATGTTGTAGCGTTTCGTTGCTACCTTACCATAACATATAATTTAAAAACGTCACCATGACATAATTCACAATTAGGTAGCGGTCTGGCATGTTGGTAGCGTTTCGTTGCTTAAGCCTTACCATGACATATAATTTAATAAACGTCACCATGACATAACTCACAATTACTTAGCGGTCTCGCATGTTGGTAGCGATTTGTTTAAGCGTTACCATAACATATAATTGAATAAACGTCACCATGACATAACTCACAATTAGGTAGCGGTCTGGCATGTTGGTAGTGTTTCGTTGTTTAACCTTACTAACAGATAATTTAATAAACGTCATCATGACATAACTCACAATTAGGTAGCGGTCTGGCATGTTGGTAGGTTTCGTTGTTTAAGCCTTACTTAACAATAATTTAATAAACGTCACATGACATAACCACAATTAGGTAGCGGTCTGGCATGTTGGTAGGTTTCGTTGCTTAAGTTTACCTAACAATAATTTAATAAACGTCACCATGACATAACCCACAATTAGGTAGCGGTCTGGCATGTTGGTAGCGTTTGTTGCTTATTACCGTAACAGATAATTTAATAAACGTCATCATGACTTAACTCACAATTAGGTAGCGGTCTGGCATGTTGGTAGCGATTTGTTGCTTAAGCCTTACCATAACATATAATTTAATAAACGTCAACATGACATAACTCACAATTAGGTAGAGGTCTGGCATGTTGGTAGCGTTTCGTTGCTTAAGCCTTACCATAACATATAATTTAAAACGTCACCATGACATAATTCACAATTAGGTAGCGGTCTGGCATGTTGGTAGCGTTTCGTTGCTTAAGCCTTACCATGACATATAATTTAATAAACGTCACCATGACATAACTCACAATTACTTAGCGGTCTCGCATGTTGGTAGCGATTTGTTGCTTAAGCGTTACCATAACATATAATTGAATAAACGTCACCATGACATAACTCACAATTAGGTAGCGGTCTGGCATGTTGGTAGTGTTTCGTTGTTTAAGCCTTACCTTAACAGATAATTTAATAAACGTCATCATGACATAACTCACAATTAGGTAGCGGTCTGGCATGTTGGTAGAGTTTCGTTGCTTAAGCCTTACCATAACATATAATTTAATAAACGTCACCATGACATAACCCACAATTAGGTAGCGGTCTGGCATGTTGGTAGCGTTTCGTTGCTTAAGCTTTACCGTAACAGATAATTTAATAAACGTCATCATGACATAACTCACAATTAGGTAGCGGTCTGGCATGTTGGTAGCGATTTGTTGCTTAAGCCTTACCATAACATATAATTTAATAAACGTCACCATGACATAACTCACAATTAGGTAGCGGTCTGGCATGTTGGCAGCGATTCGTTCCTTAACCCTTACCATAACATATTATTTAACACTTTTGCTTTTTGTAGCGGATAACCAGGTTATATTTCATTTCCTTATAAATGGTAATCATGTAAACATGTTAGAGTTCTTTAACAACCATCAGGTTGCTAATATCTATGTAGCGCCAGCTGGATAGGAAAAAGATAGAAGGATATAGGAAGACCTAGACCAAACTATATTAGTCAAATTATTAGAAATTTAGGTTGTAAAGGGTATGTAGAGCTTTTTAGATTAGCACAGAATAGAAAAGAAGTTAGAGCTGCGTCAAACCGACCTTAAGTAAGGTCGAAAACAAAATGATGATGATGATGATGAAGACAATAAAATAGTCGAAAGCTTGAATGATTAAACAAGTTTTTTAATTAAATACATCTTATGACTGCTGTCATATTTCACTATATACACAACTGTCGACTTGTTACCACATTCAACAAGCTAGACTAACTCTTTACGCCTTTGGATAAAATAATTAAAAATCACGAATAGATTATCGTGTGTCTTCTTCAAAAATAAGAACATAATACTTTAATAATGTTATCTCAAACAATGTGAGCACGCATGTGATTTATTTCACAATTATAAACAAATATTATTCAATTCCCCAAATATTTCTTGTATATAAAATTATCATTATCGTTTACATAATTAAATAAACCAAGTTTAAAAATCAAACTCTCCCTTTAAACACTGTTATATGGTAAATCCTCGATTATTTTCGGTAAGGAATCTCTCCTTAAAGTTTTCGCAATATAACGAAACACCCTAAGTATATTGATAGTGAATTTAGAAGGAGAGGGTACAATTGCCGTCGATATTCTAATTGAAGTCGCACTCCTAGAATCGTTAAAAATAGTTCGAGCTTGGATCTTCTACAGTCTTTGTCATTCAATTCCTTTGATATTACGCTTCACTGAAGTAAACTCTCTGAAGTGATAGGGGTGATTCTTTAAACTCTTGTTTCATTTAAATCAAACTTATTAAATCAGTTCGTAGCGCTACAACGAAGCTTTTTAGATGTCTGTTAGCAGCAATTCGCAAGCCATACTGTGGAAGGTTTGCATAATGCAAGAACAACGTATGTCGCCTATCATACACGTGTACATCCATTTTTGTTCATATCTATCATCTTTATTCGCTTACGTATTCTCATTCCATTATCGTTCCTCGAAAATAATCGTAAATATTTCATTTCTAATACAAAGGAAAAGCGGGCTTGTAGCCTGGGACACACATTATTGTTTTAAAGTCCCCCATTTTCTTTTCTTGGGGTATCAGTTGCGTGTGTGAAACCCGATAGGGATTGCGTGATATTAAGGAATATGTGGAAGCTGTTTCCATTTGCAAATTCCTTGTTATATGATTTAGTTTTTGTATTATGTAGGTAATCGATTTTAATTTTGCGAGATTGGGATTCTCACCGGGTTTGCCAGGGTGGAACGAAAACCCAAGGGAGAAATTACAATATTCCCATCCCTTAGACCAACGGCAGTGACGCATTCTGCTAATGAGATTTCAATTCCTTCTTTTATAGGGAATAATGTATGACCGCCGAATTTAATTTAGCGGGGGATGATTAAATTCGTTTCTTGTTCAATGCTGGGCTAATACTTAGGGCTTAGATTTAATCTGTGATTTCGCAATTTATAAAATTAACGATACTGGTCAAGCAAATAAATATAGTATGTATCGTTAGCGGTTTTTCAAAATGCTCACACAGTACGGCTACACCTTTTGTTAAATTACTGATAGAAAATGTACTTGGAGTAATTCGTATTTTGCGAATTCTTTCTGTCGAAAATCTTTATGTAGCTTAGAACAGGCCTTAAAAATATTTCACAAATCAATTTGTTGAAAAAAGCTCTGCGCATCTACGTACATGAGTTGCTAATAATAAAATAACATTTGATACGCCGCTAAATTTTTGATAAATGGTTGAAAAAGAATCTATTGCATAATATTTTATCCGCATTGAACTTATTTTTGTTGCAGAAAGTGTTCCTTTGCTCTAGTAATTCTGCAACGTGGAGGTATTCTGCAAGTGTCTTTTCTGCTAATACCTATCTGGTCCAGTATATAGAATTTAGCTTAGATAGTACCGATGCTATATCCTAAACCTGCCAAAATGTGCGCTGCACACATTAAACAACGTTTAATTAAAACAAAATTATTTTAACCAAAAAATAAAAGTGCTACTGATTCAGAAGAAAATATTATTTTTTAGGGATAAATATCTCTTAGAAGTGCAGTACCTTGTTACGTAAATCATAATGCAATCGACAGAGACAACAGGTACCTGCCTCAGTGGGAGAAAAGGTGTAGGTCGTAGCAGACGCGTGACAGCTTCCGGTGCTCGACTATAAGAAAAGTCGTATTGTGGTAAATATCTGAAATAAAATAAATAGTAAAATAACATATTAATCATGTAGGATATTACACCTACTACTCAGTAAAGTAATAACAAAAATTTCAATTCAATTTCAATTCAAATTTCAATTCAATTTCAATTCAAATTTCAATTCAATTCAATTCAAGTACGACCTTACCTTCTGGCGTCCTACATTCTGGGCGTCATTGTTTGGTGTTCCACGTTCTGGGCGTGATTTAATTGCTACGACCTCACACTCCTTCATTGTGGTGCCTATTTAAATGATACGACCTCTTTCTATAATGTAACTAATGTGTAAAAATTTGCCACGGTTTCTCTTCTCGCTTTCCTGAAAATAAGCTATCAACACGAAAAATCCTGCTACGGTAAATGGACAACATTTATTTACACTCCAACTGAAATTAATATACAAGCTAAAATCAAATTAGTCCTCTTTCACACCTCATTTACAAGTTATATACATTCCCCTTTTTAAATACTCCCTTAATAGTAACATTCCAAGATCAATAATTTCACATGATAATATATTGTATTAATTGAAAGAAAGTTATAGGGCTTCAACACATATTTCTTACTCTATTTCTGTTTCAATACGAGCTTATAGTAAAACCTGGACATTAAGTGCAAATTTCTGCACACAAATATTTTAAACAGACCCTCTTATCTCGAACATAATATCAAATACTTCCTATATCAAAACTTATTCTTAAACCTTATACATAAATTCGCACATAAAATAACCCAAATTAAAAAATTCATTAAAAAAAACTCCCCCTTTTTTGTCCTTCTAGTTAACATAAAAGCACCCCCAAGTTATCAATAACATATTTACATCGTACAACGATAAGGTATAGTTATTTGAGAATCATATATATACAAGGAACCTGCTATCATTCTTCCCGGGACTGCTGCATGCAAGAACAATCCCAAATCTGGATTGCTTTCTTTAAATTGCAAGCTGCAACTAAAAATTACAAAGCAGTTCTCTACCGTCTACCATTCGACAGCACACCCAAACTTCTAATGTGCATCAAATTCCTTCTACGAGAACCATAATTTGTGGTAGTAAATCAAAACTGGTTAAACGCTCACATTTAATCGTTTCAAACTAATTACATAGTTTACACAATATGTGTAAATAAAATAAAATCAAACTGTTTCTACTTTAAACATTTATCGTTAGTTCAAAATTCAAAAGATTATGAAATCTTCTGAGTGTCAAAGAGCATCTAAAAATTCGTAAGCTTCTTCGTAAGAAAATCGTAAGAGAATCGTAAGAGCATCGTAAGAGAGTAAGAGAATCGTTAGAGAATTTAAAATCAATCTCCCGCTGACTTTATACATGTTACCCACCTCTAAAACCTGTTAAAATTCTCTGAAGATCGTCTTGCTATATTATTTCAATTCCTAAAATTCCGACATCAACAAGGCCAAGCTCTTCCGTTTATAGTTTCTTATTTTCTTTTTGTGTATACCTCAGTATATCTCTGTCCACTATGTCTAAGCTAGATTTAATGTTATTCTATTCTGTTTCTATTTCCTAGTACCAAATTTTTTCCCGATATCTTACAGCAGGTCATTTGACTTTTTTTCAAATCTTTCGTGGATATCTTTATCTTTTAGTTTCTGCAAGTCAAAGTGCTCTTTGACGTTTCTTTTTTTTCAAATTCATAAATTTAAGCACTTCCTTCATAATTACGATGTTGTGGTCGGTGTCTATATCCGCTTCTGGGTAACTTCTATAGTCTTTTATTTGATTCCCAAACCGTAGTCCTACAAAAATGTAACTATTTCATATCTTCCTATATCTCTGACATCTTCCACGTGTATAATTTTCTAGCATGATGTTGAACAATGTGTTTGTGATGGTTACATTGTTTCTGTAGCAAAATTCTATCAGCCCAGTTACCCTGCCGTTTCTCGTGCCTAATCCAAATAAACACCCTACCGCTACTTTCCTACCCTGACCTACCTCTGCATTAAAACCCCGGTAATTATTAAATTTGCGTCCTTTTACACATTCTATGTCTTTGAATATCTTTGTGGATCGCTTGTACTTCTTCCTCACTGTAGCTAGAGGTGGGCATATATACTTTTGTTATTATTCTATTTGCCGGTTTAGATTTTAATCTAAACCATGAGTTCTCCTTCGTTCTTTTGTAAGTAGTTTTCTACACAGTGTCCTATCTTTTTGCGTATAACTATACCCACACCCAAATTTCTATCCTTCTGATTCCTGTATGAATTATTCTATAATCTCTGTTCCAAAAATCCCCCGCCTCTGGTCACCTATTTTCCCTGTTATTTCTCGTGCCTAAACCAAATAAACCTACTATAGATTCATCCCTACCCTCACCTACTACTGCATTAAAATCCCTGGTAATTATTAAATTTTCATGTCCTTTTGCGTATATTAGTATGTTTTCGATATCTTTGTACATCGCTCTACCTATTCCTCACTGTAGCTAGAGGTGGGCATGTATACTTGTATTAGAACTGTATTTAGCGGTTTAGAGTCTAGTCTAACCATGAGTACTCTTTCTTTTGAAAGTAGTTTTCTACACGTTGTCCTATCTTTTTTCACATAACTATCCCCACGCCTGAATTTCCTTCCTCTATTCCTGTATTAATTACCCTAAAATCTCCACTCCAAAAATCCCTGCTTCTGGCTACCGAGCTTTGCTAATCCCTACATGTCTTATGTTAACCTGCCCATTTCAGTTTTCAAGTTTTCTAGCTTATTTTCCTGCTTCATACTTGTGACATTCCACGCTCTGACTCGCAAAATGTTCCCGGCTCTTCTTTTAAACGATCACATACTTCGAAGTAGTCCTCTTGAGATCCGAAAGGGGGACTATTTTAACTCCGGAATCTTTTACCCTTGAGGATGCCATCATCTTAAATAACAACTTAAGTACGCCGTGTACTTGGGAGGTAATGAGTGGTTTCCTGTCGCCTTCCACATCGCAGTAATATGTCGTAGAATGCCATACCGACCCCTATGGTCTCTGCCACTGTAGGTACCGAAAAAAGGCTGTTCTCTTTCGGGGACTTGTCTTATTTTGGTTCCTCACTAAAGACTCCCCCCCCCCATACACTAATTTTGTTAAACCTATATTTCAGCTCTTTACATCACTGAAACACACTAGCCATTCTACCCGTTCTAGTAATCTAGAACCTCTCCAAGGCGTAGGTCCATCAGAACGGAAGATTTTTTAAAAATCAGCATAACAGCAACTAAGCGTAAAAGAATACTAGTTTTCGCGTATAGTAATAGATGCTTTTTACATTCGGAAAATAGTAAATTGGAAATACACGTTTCTTATTAATTATTTACAATAAATTTGGGATAATCGTAACCTAAATGGAAGAACTAGAAGATACTTCCAATACAAGTTAACTAGCGGTAGATATCCGTAGATTGATGATTTTGAAAGGTAGTCGAAATATGGTAGCTAAAAGTATATTAAGGCCCGCTTATTACCTGTGTAAGATAGACGAGCAAACATGACACACATATATTAAATATGATTCTCTTCTACATTCATATAACGCTCATATGGAGAAAATTTCACGTGCTTCTCATGGGTGCAAAATTCTTGTTTTCGTTGTATATTCTTTTAAGCCGGTTTCTGATACGGTTTTGTTTTAAACGCTCTACTATTTTGTGACGGAATACAAATGATACATAACAAGTGATGAAATTGCAATTTAATTTTTATATAATTATTTATGTACTTTGTGCAGTATTATTTTATAGTTAAAAATAGTTTTACACTAATCTCCAATTCTAGACAATTCGGTGTATATTGCGACACTACTGAAAAACTCTGTGGTTCCAATAAATATTTATATGATAATTGCAAGAAGTATAATCATAGTAATCATGCGAATCGTGATCGACATCACGGCATAATATCTACTGACTAAAGTGAAAAATTCGTGAATATACATAAACCTCTAAAACAATATGCACGTAAGTAGATGGTTATTGGTTGAATCAGGCCCTCATTTCCTCCAGAATCCCTCATTTCCTCACTCATCTGGACCAATTTACATGTATATTCCCATAAGGGGAAAATGAGGAAGACGAATCTCCTCCTGCTCTCTCCTTGTGGAACTCCTTGTGGAATTTTTTACCCCAACCATTTTGATTACGTCGCACCCGCATTCTTTCCAACCGCGAGATAAATCTTTCTCCACATTTCCACACACATCTGGACCAAATAGTTTTCTTCGTCTAACCAATACATCTTTCGAGATAAACCTATCTTGTTTGGTATCAATTAATATTAGAATTTTCTCAGCTACCCGAATTTATAGGAATTTTTAAGATAGCATTATCCCCCAGGGAGCTACCATCATTTTAAGATTTCTTACCTGTTGCGATTTCTGAGCGTTCTTATAAATTTTTTTTATACATGCGATACATTAAATTAGTCTAAAATTTTAAGCAGAATTCGAATCTGTAAACAGATTTGCAATCGGAGCAAGCCCTGCAAAGTTATACCCCTTTAAATTCCTGATCTTCTAAATTTTGCTCTTTGCTCTATAAGCAAACCTAACAAATAGTTTTCTTCGTCTAACCAATGCATCTTTCGAGATAAACCTATCTTGTTTGGTATCAATTAATATTAGAATTTTCTCAGCTATCTGAATCTCTTTAAATTTTTCAGATAGCATTATCCCTCAGGGAGCTACCCTGATTTTAAGATTTCTTACTTGTTGCGATTTCTGAGCGTTCTTATAAATTTTTTTAGTCATGCGATACATTAAATTAGTCTAAAATTTTACGCAGAATTCGAATCTGCAAACAGATTTAAAATCGGACCACGCCCTGCAAAGTTACACTTTAAAGCTCCCAAATCTCATTAAAATTTTGTTCATTTATGACATCACCAAAAATCAAAAACCGTGGAAATTTAAGAAATGAATCCTTTATGGCCCATAAGTGTTTAATATTTAAAACCATTTTTCAAACGGTGATGCACTGTTTTTTAGAATATTCAAAACCATAACTTTTTTTAATTTTAAACAGTTATCAATTTTCTGGTTTAACATTTTTAATAACTATGCGCGTCATAATTATATGCTCAAATGCTTGGAAAATACAAGTCGTTAAGGAATCAATTTCTTAACGATTATGAGCAGTCTAAATTACATATGAAAGCTGTATATAATTTCTTTTCTTGGACTTTCTATTAATTATGTTTGTGTATTAGAAATTGATGAATAATTGCTGGATACAAATTTTAAATAAACACTTTAAACCTTTACTAAGGGAACACCAAACTTGTTGTATACAGAATACTTACTAATAAAGCAATTTAATTTTAAATAACTTCTACGCCATATTTTTCGAAAATGGCAGGCTTGAATATTTTCTTTGGAAACAATCGAAGATTGCCGAAGACACTCGTAGAGTGCAGAAACGCGGTCACTAAACCACAATTAATAATCGCCTTTATAGGTTTAACATTTCTACCATTACCCAATGACTTTAATTTCTTATTGGAGAGAATCCTTATTCTCCCACGCACTGTTGTGTAGTTGCATGTCCACCACTTTTGGGAATATATGCTGTTTATAGGTTGTAAGACCTTCGGTTTTACTTAACTACACTTTGTGAGACCCCTTTAATCTTTTTAATCGTGTTCTTCTCGCGTACAATACAGTAGGACTTAGCCTTACTACCAACAAATTATAATACTAGACCCACATTAAAGTTGTCTTTGAATTTCTCTACAATTTTTTGTTAACATGCGGTATATTGTGTTTATTATTTGCGGGGTACACCACTTTAAACTTAAAAATAAAAACAAGATAGTTTAATACGTCTATTAATAATTTTTGCTAATGTTGGCGATATAAATATGTAAAAACAAACTTTATCAAGAAATATGTTTTTAATAAAATACATAGATGTATTGATAACATCTATAAACCGCTGTGGTAACCAGAGTCTGGCGAATCTGGGATAGCCAAATCTCTTAACATTTGCGCAAGCGATTGCCTTGCAGTTGCATCTTTTAAGTACTGGATGGGGTAACATTTAATAATTTCCAACACTGTCAAGTAATTTAAATTGCTGCAATCATTAGACAGAGAAATACTGGCACGGCTCTCTTCTTTTAATAACGTTTGAATCCTTTCTTCCTCCGTCGTATTTCCACATACTTTTTTTATATCACCAACAAATTTTTCGTAAAATTCTGGAAAGTTTTTACACCTTAACTCAGCCATTTTAAAACAGATTAATTATCGCAAATTTAATAGCTTGATGCACTCGTACGCAGGTAGCACAATAACATTCCGATCTTTCGTAATCTCTAGATTATATAAATTCTTTTTTTCAAAATTGTTCAACAACCATATACTTCTATTAAAGGCTGTGTTCAGCTGCAATTTGAAATCTTGATCCAATTGTATGTCAACAACGTCGTTTCCAGTAGTCAAACCATTTAATCTGATTTGTTTTGAGTTTTGAGCAAATTGGTGAATTTGAAATTCCACTTGAAAAGTACACAATTTCTTCCAATCGAAGTAAGAGAATGTTATCGTAGAATCAGCACACATACCACTACAGCAAATAACTTGAATGGCAGGTTGAAGACCACCATATAAATCAAAACCAACTTCTATTATATGGTGGTGATAATTTGAAGGAAATTCGTCTACCCTATAGGTTGTCTTACCAACTAGTTGGTTGATATTTAATTGTGGTACTCGCACATCACTTGTAACGTCAACACAAGAAAAATCCATCTTTAACTTATAATTTTAATCAAAGAAAATATTCAAGCCTGCCATTTTCGAAAAATATGGCGTAGAAGTTATTTAAAATTAAATTGCTTTATTAGTAAGTAATCTGTATACAACAAGTTTGGTGTTCCCTTAGTAAAGGTTTAAAGTGTTTATTTAAAATTTGTATCCAGCAATTATTCATCAATTTCTAATACACAAACATAATTAATAGAAAGTCCCAGAAAAGAAATTATATACAGCTTTTATATGTAATTTAGACTGCTCATAATCGTTAAGAAATTGATTCCTTAACGACTTGTATTTTCCAAGCATTTGAGCATATAATTATGACGCGCATAGTTATTAAAAATGTTAAACCAGAAAATTGATAACTGTTTAAAATTAAAAAAAAGTTATGGTTTTGAATATTCTAAAAACAGTGCATCACCGTTTGAAAAATGGTTTTAAATATTAAACACTTATGGGCCATAAAGGATTCATTTCTAAAATTTCCATGGTTTTTGATTTTTGGTGATGTTTGGTTAAAGCATATGTCATAAATGAACAAAATTTTAATGAGATTTGGGAGCTTTAAAGTGTAACTTTGCAGGGCGTGGTCCGATTTTAAATCTGTTTGCAGATTCGAATTCTGCGTAAAATTTTAGACTAATTTAATGTATCGCATGACTAAAAAAATTTATAAGAACGCTCAGAAATCGCAACAAGTAAGAAATCTTAAAATCAGGGCAGCTCCCTGAGGGATAATGCTATCTGAAAAATTTAAAGAGATTCAGATAGTTGAGAAAATTTTAATATTAATTGATACCAAACAAGATAGGTTTATCTCAAAGATGCATTGGTTAGACGAAGATAACTATTTGTTAGGTTTGCTTATAGAGCAAAGAGCAAAATTTAGAAGATCAGGACTTTAAAGGGGTATAACTTTGCAGGGCGTGGCGCGATTTCAAATCTGTTTACAGATTCGAATTCTGCGTAAAATTTTAGACTAATTTAATGTATCGCATGTATAAAAAAAATTTATAAGAACGCTCAGAAATCGCAACAGGTAAGAAATCTTAAAATGATGGTAGCTCCCCGGGGGATAATGCTATCTAAAAAATTTAAAGAGATTCAGATAGTTGAGAAAATTTTAATATTAATTGATACCAAACAAGATAGGTTTATCTCGAAAGATGCATTGGTTAGACGAAGATAACTATTTGTTAGGTTTGCTTATAGAGCAAAGAGCAAAATTTAGAAGATCAGGACTTTAAAGGGGTATAACTTTGCAGGGCGTGGCCCGATTTCAAATCTGTTTACAGATTCGAATTCTGCGTAAAATTTTAGACTAATTTAATGTATCGCATGTATAAAAAAAATTTATAAGAACGCTCAGAAATCGCAACAGGTAAGAAATCTTAAAATGATGGTAGCTCCCCGGGGGATAATGCTATCTAAAAAATTCTTAGAAATTTGGGTAGTTGAGAAAATTCTAATATTAATTGATACCAAACAAGATAGGTTTATCTCGAAAGATGTATTGGTTAGACGAAGAAAACTATTTGGTCCAGATGTGTGTGGAAATGTGGAGAAAGATTTATCTCGCGGGTGGAAAGAATGCGGGTGTGATGTAATCAAAATGGTTGGGGTAAAAAATTCTACAAGGAGTTCCACAAGGAGAGAGCAGGAGGAGATTCGTCTCCCTCATTTCCTCCTTATGGGAATTTACATGTAAATTGGTCCAGATGAGTGAGGAAATGAGGGATTCTGGAGGAAATGAGGGCCTGATTCAACCAATAACCATCTACTCACGTAGGAGTTGCATGGATGGTAAGAAAAACGAAGTAGAATCTTAGAATACCCTATAGCCTAAATGAAAGCACTAGCTGTTGTGATATTAAACTAAATAAAAACGTTGTTGAAAATCTTTTTAAAAACAGTTCAATGAATGACATTCAAGGAGATATGTGGTTGGAATGCGATGATGAAGATGTACGCCTCATCACCAAGAAAGAACTGCAAGATCTACTAAGTTTTAAACCTAACCCAACAGCGACTCCATATTTATCATTTTATAATAGAATATCAAATTGGAACATAATGGAAAAAATGATCGAGCTTCAAAGGAAAAGCGTCCAAAGTTTCCACCAATAATGAAAAAGTTTTATAATGAAGAACGATCTGTCACTAGGATGACCCCTGCAGAAGTTGGAAATTTCCGTCTAAGCAACGACAATGTCGTTGTTTCCCGAATATTTGCAGATATAGCTGACAACAAAGCAATTTCTAACCCAGTCGCAAGCTTTGAACTAGCATTTGACAGTTATTCATTAATTTTAGAAGTAATTGAAAAAGCTGCATTTCAAAAACCATCCACAATTCAGACTCAAGCTTACTTAGTGGAGAAGATTTAACTTGCAGTGTCAGAATAGGAATTAAACCTAACCCAACAGCGACTCCATATTTATTATTTTATAATAGAATACCAAATCAGAACATAATGGAAAGAATGATTGAGCTTCAAAAGAATAGGAATAGGTAAAACTCTTGCATTCTTGTTGCCTGCATTAATACAAATAGATAGGCAAACAACTCGCAGAGACGAAAGAGATGGCCCGATTTGTTTAATACTCACACCTACAAGGAAACTGGCTTTGTAGATTGACTGTGAGGTTAAAAACTACACCTATAAAGAAATTAAAGGAGTCTGTATCTATAGTGGAGAAAGTTGCAAAGAGGAAATCAGTACTCTCACTCAGAGCATAGACATTGTTATCGCCACACCTAGTGAATGAATTGATTTTGTTACATACCTGTCGAAAATATTACATATGCTGTTTTGGATGAAGCAGATAAAATGTCAGATATGGGTTCTGATCTACAGATACGCAAGATATTATATGAGGTACGGAGATTAGCTGATTCGTGTATGAAGAATCTAATTCAAGTGGTTGTGAGCCCACTTGAAAACCCTTCTGATAAGGTTACTAAATCTAAAGTAAGAACTTCACCCGAATCAATTAGAAATACAAACAAGTTTAACTGGAATACTTCTTTTAGAAACACCAGTTAAACAAGATTTAAATAGTAAACCTGAAACACCTAAACTTGTTGGTACGCCATTAATAATTACTACATTTACTAAGGGTGTAATTGAACAATTGGCTGATGTATCTCTAAACAATTAATACAACGGAATTTCCATTTACATCAAATTTTTGGTAAAAAACAATCTCCACATGCAACAAAAGGAGGTACTGATCATTTAACTTCCAGTTCATACTATCAACCAGTTAATGCAAAAAAAAGCAAGTTATTAGAACAGCGAATAGAAAAATGCAACCGTCTTGAAGATGGATCACAACAAACATCACAAATTCACGATAAGGACATCGAGTTTGAAGGAAATTTAGTAGGTGAAAAGGATTTGGAGTTGATTAACCCATTACGTGAAAGTAGTGAGAGTTGCAATAGCGAAATTAATTCTGAAACTAAATATTCAAGTGAAAATTGCTCGAGCATATGTGTTAATCTACAAGAGATGCCCACTTCTAGTTCAAAACAATGCTACTTATTCAGGCCTAGTAAAAATAAGACTCTCTGAACTGGAGCCCGCCAAAAAAGTTTTAAAGCGAATCAACAATTGCTCCTTCAAGAATTTGAGAAAAACGACAAAGAACTATCACACACTTTAAAATTTTCAAATAATGCAAAAAGTGATCCACTCATACAATCATGATCAATGAATAGGGCGCTAAATTCCTAACACCCGGAAATGAAGTAATTCGTCCTGCATGCAAGAAATGCAGATACGCTGTACATTTAACTTACCAGTGCAGAAACTTCATCAAGGTTGATCCCAACAAAGAAATTCTCTTGGATATCAGTAGCACAAGCAGCGAGGACGAACAGGATTATATAACACTACTAACACAAATGCGCGAAAAGGAACTGAAAGTAAGGTTGAGGAAACGCGAAATATGTAAGTCGATAAGTAAGCAACGGAATCGACCATCGTCAAGTGATAGCGGAATAGATAGTAGAAGTGATTCTGAACGTGCGAAAAAATCTAAGAAGAAATGTAAGAAGATGAAAAGAGAGAAGATAAAAGATCGGAAGCAATAGAAGCAGCCTGAACGTTCGCGTTCGCCCAACTTATTAGGGGAATGCGTCTACAGTTTAACTAGTTATTTAACTGTAAATTTTATTTATTTACAATTTTTCAGTTATTTTGAGGATGGACAAATTGATTCGTTTGATTTTGTGTATAATTCGTATCGTATTCAAAGAATTACCACGCTCTTGCAACGATGATGCATGTGTGTACTTCGGACGTAAAAAGTATTCAGAGGTAATAAAAACGTACTTCTATATATAACTTGAAAATAAAGTTAGCAAAGTAAAACGAGTAAATTTATTATCTACACCAATGCCAAAGTTTCTATTTTCAACAAAAATAAAAAGATTCCAAGCTTCAATACAAGAAAGTTTTACAACAAAATTAAATGGCGTTAACAATGGAATCGATCTGATTTGATCGTAACTTAGCACGAGTTTTAACAACTCAATAGAATTTGAAGTCGTTCCTTTTCTTGTTTATGGATTCGTGGCTACACGTTTTTATTTTAAATTCAGAAAATAAAACTTTTTCTGCGTTGAAATGTTTAATATAAGAATCTGAACTTAACTTTGGAAACTGACGCTTCTGACAATAATAATCGTGCTTTACAACTTACTACATTTTTACTTTTACTTCAGAAAGGTTTCTTTAATCCGATTATACTTTTTGTTTTTAACAGGCGAGGTAATTAAAAGTACCTATGCGATGTTTTGGGTCGAGAGAATTTGCATAACAATTCTGTTTTCTACAGTCGATGAAATTGTAAAACTTAACGCTTCCGTGTTTACACTAGAGCTGAGCTTATATAAAACGTAGTGTGTAATAATATAATTGTAGCAATGAATCGTGTTAATTACTACTCTAATTAATGCTAAATACCATCGGTGAATTGCTAATTGGACAAACTAAATAGGAACAGTTGTAAATAAAGGGGAACAAATCGTTCGCAACTAGGTTAATTTGCACTTTTTACAAACCCTTGCACTTCCCTCTAGTCCTAACCACTAAATTCTTTTACATCTTTCTTGTTCTGCTTTTCCATTGCAAACCTACCGGATTTCCTAATGGAAGACAGCAGCCAGGAATAGAAGATTAACTCCTCTTTGCTTAGAGTACCCAAACCCAGTATCCGGTGCTTTAATTCCATACCGTTTATACTCTTCTATATAGCGGTTTTCTCTTTTGCAGATCTGCCATTTGCCATCTGACCTCTGTAAGAGTATATTTCTGCAATATGCAGTGACCGATAAGATCACTCACATACACATTAAGTGCTTTCTTTTTTATCGAGTAATCATGCCGTCCTAGAGAGCACTTACAAACTTTTACAATAAAGAAAGTTGAAAACTCAAAAAAGACATCCTAGGGGAGTACATACGATAAACAACGATGAAGTCATGATCTTTTAGTGCAATTTTAGTTGTCTGTTAGATAGCTATAATTTTCTATAAATATTAAACCGAAAGTGGGCCAACTAAATGGTTTGTTACGTTCTATTTCGTATTTGTAAATTTGCGTGCCTTCTTAATTTAAAGACTATTTCAGTTTCTATTTATTTTATTTTTTAAGTTTGCAAAAGTTCATTCTTCTTAATCTTCTTTGGGAATTAAACCACTCATAGTTTTTTAAATAATCTTTATTTACGTTTTGATCCATGACCTAGGATCGTTGTCAAAATAATAAAAACTTCAAGTTTAACATTTATGACATAAATTGAAGGTGACTTTGAATTATTGATGTTTGAAATATTTGGTTTGAGTACACTAAGCAAAAATTTTTAAAGTTTAAAAGAATGATTGCCTTCAATTTGTGTTACGGCCTGGGACCAACTTTTTTTAGGTAGCCAATACGCTTAACGTGAGATCAGCTTATTCTGACAACGATCCTAGGTCATGGATCGAAACGTAAATAAAGATTATTTAAAAAATTCAGCTGATTTCACGTTAAGCGTATTGGCTACCTAAAAAAAGTCGGTCGGTCTTTTAAACTTTAAAAATTTTTGCTTAGTGTACTCAAACCAAATATTTCAAACATCAATAAATCAAAGTCACCTTCAATTTATGTCATAAATGTCAAACTTGAAGTTTTTATTATTTTGACAACGATCCTAGGTCATGGATCGAAACGTAAATAAAGATTATTTAAAAAACTATGAGTGGTTTAATTCCCAAAGAAGATTAAGAAGAATGCTAAACAAACCACAACAAACATACAGGGAGTATTTGCAAAAGTTCAGTTAGGTAACTAACTTTGCTAGTACTTTATTTAATTTAAAGTCCACATTTATGCATTATAGTTACTTATCTAGGCTGGTGTTTGAGAGCCAAGAATTTCCTTAATGTTTGCTATTTAAATAGAATTAAAAAACACTCTTTGTGTCTCTGTCACTATATTTTTGAGTGTTGATTTGCGTGTGTTTTTCTATGATAATATTATAAACCCAATAGGGTAGTTAAAAAATCTTTGTGGTGAAAACCTGCTTGTGTTTATGTAGCTCATAGGTAATTAAAGCGTGATATTTCTTTAATGGAAATTTTAATGTTTTCAGTCCGGATTTTTTTTAGTTAAGGGAACACCACAGCTAAAAAACAAAAAAGGAAGGTCCTTAAAGAACGAAACCAAAGAACACTCAACTTAATTCACCATGGAAGGAATCATTAGTATATATATGCAACATATACATGCGGACAGAATGGGAATTTAAATTATAAAATAATAATTAAATTAGATAAATTGAGAATAACTTCATTAAACATTAAAAAATGCTAGTTTTTGCGAGTAGAAACAAAGGTTTTTTTAGAAAGTAGAATTGTTAGTTCCTATGAAGTATTCGTGATGATCTTAGCTTAAGTGGAAGAACCACAAGATGCTCTAAATACATTCCGAGATACTCAGATTTGTGACTTTGAAAGGTAGCCGCAACTTTGTTTTTGTTCAATTCACATGCTAAGTTATTTAAGTCATCAATGGTGCCAGTCAAAATTCTCGTATTGAAGTCCTCAACTGCTTCTTTTGACAGTTGTTCATTGTTCATCCTTGGGAACGTATACTAATTGTAAGCACTTAGATCGGACCTGTACTGAGGTTGATATTATAATTCGATGTTTTATACTCTAAGAATAATTGCTTTTATAATTCTATAATTTGGATTATTATGGTTGAAAACGCGAGTGGATGACGGTGTTATGTTATATTTTTTCACAAATTCATGTTTTTGCATGGATGAAAGGGTTATATATCCATATTTCAGCTAACACCATCATAACTTCTACTTATTTACTAAAAGTTGAGATTTAACAATTTTTGAAAGGGTTGTGTTACATATTTTTAAAAATTAAAAAAGGAAGATGGTCTAATGTTATGTTGGAACCTTCATTCACAAATAAAAATATATTCGTAGATATTTTTGAATGGATGAAGGTGGTATGTAGCAAACATAGCTATTTCATCCATGACAACGGTCAGTTTACTGTGTGACACACATGATAAACGTCGTATAGTGTTTTTAAATATTTTCATGATGCAAAGTTAGTGACGGTTAACGAACCTAACCTAAAAGTGCATATTTTAGGTACCTTAGACAGGTAAGTAAGATTTTTATAATGATAAATTTAGAACATTTCGACTTAACAAAAGTATATTGACTTTTTATTAAAAATTAAAATTTTGGAATACCTGTGTATGAAAAGTTACTTAAAGAATTTATATTTCACTTTTTGATCTATATAGGGTACATCATATACAAAATACTGAATTTCTATAGGGGATCTGAATATTGCTATACTTAATTCCAGATGTGCAACAATCAACTTCATCAGCCTTGGCCACCAACCTAGATCTGTCTGATGCTAAGCTTAATGTAACACAAAACTGTTTTACCGATGGTAAGAATCAGCAAACGGCACAAAAATGAGAATATGTAGTGTATAAACATAGCGTTTTTTTTTAAAGTGATCCAGGACCATTTATTTAAATTGAAGAAGAATACATCCCAAATGATGATGAACACAATAATTCTTCATATTCAAATAGTGATCAAGAAGTCTCAACAATTAGACCAAATACTAAGAAACCCGTCAAGAACACACCACCTTTCAATAAAGATTTAAGTGGTGTTAGTACACGTGAAAAAGAACTAATAAATTCTTGTACTGATAGTGATGGCGCTTAAGCAATTGGAAAAAAGAAAGCAATTACGTTTAAGAAAATTATTTCAAAGAAAGGGAAATTCAAACTAGACACTTGGAAGAAATGAAAGACTGCTCTAGCTCGATCGATAGTTGAAACTTACTTGTCTTATAAAAATACGGCTGTTCTAAAAAGGGAAATAAAAGCAGAACTTCTATGTCGAGAATGATGTAGGCTTAACTGTAACACTCGATTTACAAAGGAGGATAGAATTATTTTCTTAAAGGAATTTTACAATCATGACATTAATGCGAAAAACACTTTAGTGTTTAAATCAATCCATAAAAACCTGTTGGAAAAGAGAGAAAAGGAAGTAAAAAATACAAAGCGCGTCATATACGTATCACAGAACATTAAACGAAACCATAGAAAGAGTGTGTAAAGAAGCTCTATGTAGCCTATATCAAAGAGGTAGGAAAAAATTAACATAATTAAAAGTAAAATAAATAGTGGCGCATCAATACCTCTACCAGATAAGAGAGGAAGACATTCAAATAGACCCCATAAAATTGATGATGATGTTAAGCAACATGTTATTTAACATATAAATAAATTTCCCTCCGAGATGTCACACTATTTCAGTAATTAAAATGCAAACAGAAAATGCCTTTCTCCATTACTGAACCTAATTAAAATGTACCAGGTTTATCTTGAGGAATGTGACGATGGGAAACTTCCTGAAAAATTCAAAATAAAAAATGGCTCATATTCAAAACTTTTTGTAACAGAGTTTAATTTAGTTGGATCCTCGAAAAGTGACATCTGTATCACATGTGATTCTGGCGAGTCAAATAAGGAACACAAATAAGGCGCTTAAAATAGACAGCGAAAAAACTAAGACTTTAGACAATGTAGGTTATATTGCAATCGATGTGCAGCAAACGATGCCATTTTCAAAAATAACTACTTCAAACGCGTTCTATTTAAGACAGATTTGGTTTTATAACTTTGGAATTCGTGTTGTTGCAACAACTTTAAAAATTATACTACATTCAAGTAAATACTTCCTAAAAAGTCGTTGCCAGGGCGCAACACAAATTGAAGGCAATCATTCTTTTAAACTTTAAAATTTTCGCCTAATGTACTTAAACCAAATATATCGAACATCAATAAATCAAAGTCACCTTCAATTTATGTCATAAATGTCAAACTTGAAGTTTTTATTATTTTGACAAGGATCCTAGGTCATGGATCGAATCGTAAATGAAGATGATTTTAAAAACTTTGAGTGGTTTTATTCCCAAAGAAGATTAAGAAAAATGCTACATTCAAGTAGACGAAAATCTTAAAGATAAAGATCATTTGCTTATCTAGTTTGATTCTTGCGTTGGAAAATAAGAATTATTATATGATCTGCCTATAGCAATAGTTGATCTTTAAGGGTTATTTTGGTTACATTGATCACAGGTTTCCTGAAGTGGATCATACATATTTGAATTCTGATCGAGAATTTGAAAGAATCGAGATAGTATTGCGAAGGTATGGCACAGTGTATGTACCGAATACTTATATGGGGAAATAATCTTAACCACCAACAAAAAATAAAGTTACAGGTATGGCTCAACATTTTAGAAAAATATAAGTTCTGTCTGATAAGCTTCGACCTGTTAACAGAAAAAAGGCGAACTTAAAGAAGCAGTTAAATTTAGAGATGGCATAAAATGGAACAAAGTAGAAGAATATGGGTCATGTCTCTACAAAGAATCATACGACGAAAGAGTGCCGTTTAAAAAATTAAATATTCAAACGAATGCATGAGGGGACAGAGCGGAATATATTAGAAGCATAGAAAGGAAAAAGAGTTAGCGGAAGATCTAAATTAGACAATTGCACACAGATAGTGAAAAATGTAGGCTGTGGAAATTTCAAGGAAATGTGTAGGTTAGCTCACCATAGAAAACAATTGAGGTACGCATCCAGCTAGTTCCAGGACGGAAAACCGAACGATAAAAAAGTAATTATATTTAAAGCCTATAGGTGTGGTTTTGCAATATTCTCAACAAATGTTGATTGTGCTAAATGAGTAGTTGGAAAACTATTGATTCGGCAAATGTATAAGTGTTGGATATCTTAGTAGCCGCTCACCATTGAATATCAGTGTAATAGGGTATATTTTTATAAACCATAGAAAAGAAGGGATAACGTTTATATAAGGTTTGTCGATCTGGAAATAGTATTCAACAACGTAAAATGGAAAGATATTCTAAATACCAAAAACAAATGGAATAAGTTATAGAGATAGACGGATAGTATATAGCTTTTACAAAGAGCAAACAGCTGTAATAGAATCACAGCAGGAACATAGAGAAGTAAATATTAAGAAAGGGGTGAAACAGGGAGTTACGCTCTTCCAATTAATTCGTAACTTGTATATTGAAGAGGCAATGGATATTGTCAAACGCAGGAAGACCCTTTGAATTATTATGCAGGACAAACAATTGATATGCTTCGATTTACTGATGATATAGGGGTGTTAGCATCTAGCAAGATAGAGTTAGAAGCTAATTAAATAGAAACCGTACTAACAGAGAGATACAGTATGAAGTTAAAAAAAACTAATTTACTGTTATGTAAAGGAGGGGAAATTGAGTCAAAAACCATAATACAAAATAGGAAATGAGAAAAAATAGGAAAAGAGAAAAAATAGGAAAAAGAGTTTAAGGATTTCTGCTACCTAGGAAGTCAAATAACACAAGATTGAAAAGTGCAAAAGATATTAAGAAAAGATAAGCACAAGGTCATGTTGAATTTAACAAGAAAAAGCAGCTGTTGTATCCGAACACAACAAACAGAAACAAAAAAAAATTGTTCATTGTTGAAAGCATATGTATGGAGCACAGTTCTGTACGGCTGTGAAATGTAGACAGTAGGAGAAGCGGACATGAAAAAGATGGAAGCCCTTGAAATGTGGTGCTACTGACGTATGATGAAGAAGATAAGAACAAAGAGATTCTAGGAATAATAGAGGAAGAAACAAATATGTGGAACGCAGTAAAATATAAGTAGGAAAGATAGGATGGTAGGACATGTTCTACGGCATGAGGTATAGTGCGGGATATACCAGAAGCACAGAAACGAAAAAGGAGAGGTAGAGGTTCAACTAGATTAAACTATTGCACACAGATAGTGAATTATGCCGGCTGTGGAAAGTTTAGGGAAATGTATAGGTTAAATTGGAATAGGAAACAATAGAGCTACGCGTCCAACCAGTTCCAGGACAGAAGACCTAATGATGAAGGTTTTAAAAAATAAGACGGTTATGGAACTACCACACAACGTTGAAATGTAGATTGTTCGGGAAAAATATGAGACTCTCTCAGACGAAAAGAGCCTTAAAAACCAACTTAAGTTTGTACCATTCGAATGTCGCTACATTCTTATTTGATTTGTTTGTTAATCTAGTGTATGTAAAAAAGAAGTTTACTTTCCCATCAAACAACTGTCTTAATTTCATAACCTCCAACACCACGTATGGCGACAAAAATTTCCTTGCCTAGAACACATTATTTTTTGGATTTTTTAAAACAAAAAACACGTATTAAAAACTTAAACCTAGAATAACTCAAAACTTTAATTTTTTAACATAACACCATCCACTTGTATCTTCAATTATTACTTGATTGACATTAATATTTAAGGAACGATTTTAAAATTGCTTTATTTAATACTATCCATTTTTACGTACTGTGGATAACAATTTAACTTATTGATGTTAGAAATTTTTATACAGTGTATAGGTATGAAGAACATTAATCTCCCAGTGGGAAAGTTAACCCATTATATAAAGATCTTGAAATGTTGTGATACAACTCTATCGACAAGTGTCCAGTTTAGTATTTATGGGTGGAAGGGTAACTAATTATAAATGTTATAATTGTATTATACTTTGTCTTATTATTATTAATTGTGTTGAATTAGTAGTATGTCAATCTTCTTTATAACTCAAACTAGGTAGGCGTGATTAAGAATTCGTAATTCAAGTTTAGTGTGTTATCACTGATTACCTAAACTAGTTACAATTTATGTTCCAAAATGTTTTTAAAAACGTTAGTTCATGTTTAGATGTTGAATTACAACATCTTAAACACTCTTCTTTAACTACTAATTAAATTACGACATTCGATATTTATGTAACATTTAACTTGTTTTGTGATTTATATCACAAGCTGTCATTTCAAATTGTTAATTAAATGAAATAGGTTTTAGGCGACGCAGGATTCCACCTAAAATGTTTGCTATGGCTGAAGGAATCCTTAGACTGAAATTTTAAATTGCCCAGAAAGGAGAGGTGTTGGGACTTCGTAACAAATTAACCGTGTACAGGCTAACTACTGTGCCACGGGAATGGGCCCTTATACAAACAAACAAAAAAATAGAAAAAATCGCCAAATGTAAAGATTAACATTTGCATTTACTTGCAACGTTAGCAGTAACACATACCTAGAAAGACTTTGCATGTACTAAATTAATGGGCGCCAACTAGTCAGGATGAATCTCCAGAAGACGAGTATTCTTTGGGATACTGTTTATTTCGTTCTCCATGTGAAATGAAGTTCTTTTTACAAAATGCCAAGTTTTATTTTCAAATAAAGGAAATAGCTACCTGCTTCTCATTACCTCACCTAAATCTATTTGAGTAGTAGCACCATACCATTGTT
Source organism: Platerodrilus igneus (assembly GCA_036346225.1). NCBI lineage: Eukaryota > Metazoa > Arthropoda > Insecta > Coleoptera > Lycidae > Platerodrilus > Platerodrilus igneus. The sequence goes on along the minus strand of JARFIW010001179.1, from coordinate 2,079,816 downwards.
CCTGTAAACAGGTACACACACAGAATTTTAAAATTACATAAATCAATTTACTTTCGGTTAGTCATAACGATTAACGATCCTACCATAGTAATTTAAAACCCGTTCTGGACTTTTCAAACACAATTGCAATGTCCAGGTTTTGCACATCTAATGAAATTAATAGTATATCGTATACTGATGGTGGACGCGTTATAATTTTGTCATGTTTAATATAACAAGCGTCTTGTATAATTGCTACCAATAAAATAATAAAAAAATTGTATGTAACTAGCATATACAACTTACAATTTAATCTTCGTATGACTTCGTTCTGTTGAGCCAGGATATAATTCACGTTCCAATGGGTAATTTACTTCCACCTTTGGTGGGATTAGAACCAGTTTCTCCAAATGATTTCCTTTGTTGTTGGGTCCTTGTCGAATAATCCGCAGATCTCACCACATTTATTTCCCGCTGGCTAATCTCATAGCTTGAATGGGTTTCTTTGACTACCCTATCAACGTTACTTTCTACCTCTATTCTTGTCAGTGGCTCGCAAGTAAATAATTAATTGTTTGGGTCAGCTGTCTAGTTTTCGTCCTTTCCCTTGCACTCTCCGTACCTTTGAGGGATATGTCATTGAAGCGCGGTTCTTTTAATAAGCTTTCTTAGTATCACGTGAAAAATACGTGACTTCCTATGGTTTTCATCCGCTTGAAAAATGTTAAACGAGCATTTTTCACAAAAATACACCCTCGTTCGGATGAGAGGCAACATGTAGGTCTCGTGTGTGTATATTGTCACGTGTGTTGAAGATTCCTATTTTGCTTGTGGCAGCAAGGACATGGCAAAATTCAAAATTTTCTGGTAAAAAAACTCGCTTCCTGAGCAATGTAGTACCTTGTGGTGGAGCATTGGAAAATCAAATGTAGAGTTTTATGCGTTATTAGTGGTATTATATGTATTCAGCAATCCTGCAAAGTGGTACATTATAACTTTTAACATTGTATTTTTTATGTCTCGTGAGATAATTTGTTACATTTGGGAATTTCATCAAGTCATCGGCTGTATCTGGTTGATTAAATGGCATTGTAATAATATTACTTTTATTTTGTCTGGAGTTACTATGTCTTGTACATTTTTTATTTTGCGCATTAATTATTTTAAAAGCTTCTTGAAGTAACACTGTTACTGTAAAAAAGAATTCTATTTCAATTGGTCTGTTTACACAATCTAACTACGGTAATTACTCATGCTTACATCTTTGTATTCGAATTGGTAATGCTTAACACTAAAAACTGTTTTTTTGCGATTTTGAAATAAGCTGTTGACCTAAGTTACATTCAACTATGTAATGTACAAAAAACAGGTAAGGTTTTGTTGTGGGTAAGTTTATTGCCCGAATTCTTTTTATAGAAGTAAAAATCATTGAAATGTCATGTTCAATGAACACTACTATTCGTGAAATCATAATATACAGCATACATCTGTATATATCCAGTCCATTTAAAATTAATTTTTTCTTTTCCTATTTGGTTTCTATTTAAAGTAACGCGAAGGCGTCACATGTTTTCGCTCGCATGTTTTTTATATATTGGCGTGGACTGTAATTCATTAATGTCTGTTGTTGCATTTCTAAAATAAGTTGTAATTCTCTTCACGAATGTCATAATCCACATTTTTCTAAACCAAGTCCAGATTAGTTAGCATGTTTTCCAAAAATCTCTCTTGTATTAACCATTCAAGTTGCAGTTTCGCAGCCTATTATTTAAAATCGACCTACATGACGGAGTTTGCTGTTATGAAGATAATTCGAAATCTAGTTTTTGATTCATTAAGCAGGTACGTGACCGTATTTAATTCTAAGCATTACCATACCGGACTAAAATCTCCTCGGAGAATTTGGTTTTTACATGCGCATTTTCAATCGAAGATGAATTAGTTATTGTAATTTTATTTTCTAATGTGTAATCATATGGAACAGTAAGATTTGATTCTAAACGATGGACCCACAGGCTTCAACAACAGTTTATATCCAAGCAGTTAGCTGTTAATGCTCCACCTGAAGGTACTACATTGGCCAGGAAGCGATTACTTTTTACGTCGAAATTTTGAATTTTTCCGGACCCTTGTTGTTGTTGCAGGCAAGGTAGCGATTTTAACGTGCGTGACAACACTCACAAAGGGAGCTACATTTTACCTTTCACTCGACAAGGACGCATTTTTTTAAAAAAGCGCGCTTAACATTTCACAAGCGGACCGTGTTGGTAATCGAGCCCGGGACCTTGAGAATAGTAGTCACACGCATACCAACTAAGCCATGGAGCCGCTCTGTTAACAAACAGACAATAAGTAAGCAGATCTATTATTGTTTGGATTTTCTTTGTTTTATGTAGTTAAAGTATATTTCACCTATCATAAATATGGAGGTAGATAATTTGGCTCAAGAACCTTAGTATATAACTTGTTAACAACGCACGAGTAAATATAAACTTTACACAAAAAGTCTGTATTCTGTCCAACCCAAAAACATTTTTGTTTTTCTGCTTCGACAGACAGAAGTTGTGCAACATCTGTTGTTGTATAAGTAGGTTGTGGAATTTTGAAAAGCTTATGAAAAATGATTTATACGTACCAGAAGAACTTACACAGTTCTATAGGTTTATCCAGCATTCACTTATGATATCTTTTGTAACGTGAGTTGGTGTTTCATCAGACAAGTTTCAAAGAGTTTTCTGGGATCTTCTTTAAAAGATTTATTTTGCATTTCTTTTGTAATCTTGATTCGCCTTCTAATCATTCCACCTTTTACTTCCAGCTGCAAATGATGAAGGTGCTTTTGGACGACTTTGTATATATGCGAAGTTGTTCCTGATACCTCCAACAGTTTGGAACAAACAATATTAAGATATAGGTAAAGTGAAAGGTTAGGAATTCAAGAGTATTTTACGGCTTCTTTCGCACACTAACTATCACCACGTCTGTTCGGTAAGGTAGTTCAAGATATTTTCCCCATTCATGAGATTTACTCACACGAACTCGTCTAATCTTCGAACCGTCGAACGTTCTCATTGATTGAGGCAATGACCGCACATTACTTCGAACGTGATAAAGCGTGTATTCGACAAAATACATGTTATTGAATTATAGATTTTTTACCTACAAGTACATAAGAATTCAACAACCACGTTCTCTTAAGCGTCATATTCTATTTAAGCAATGATGGTAAATAACATACCAATTAGGTTTAAAAATCCCATATCCCTAATTATTGAAATAAAGCTTGTAACGGTTAAACAAAGCGGAGCAGTGTAAAATCAAGGTATGAATCGAAAGGACAAAATCGAGTTGACGTCGGAAGTAAAAATTGATGTGACAAAATACCCATTCTTGTCCTAAGTATAAAAGTTTCTTCTTCTTTTGAATATTTAATTAATTTTTGATAGGCGTTGGATTGTGTTTAATGTATAGATTTCTTTATGTAAATTAGTGTACATATTACTGATGAATTTGTTACGTAATTGTTAAATTATTTTTTGACTGTTTGTTATATAAAACAAAACTTATGTAACGATTTTTATTAAAATTAACTACAAATAGTGTATTGAAGTTTATTTATATCAAACGAAATATGCGGAATTTCTCATTGGTTTACTTCTTAATATTCCTTCTATGTTCAATACTTTAGTTGAGTTCTGTGGATAAAAGTGCACATTTTATTAATTAAAGCATATAGAATTTGTTGGTATCGGTGGCAACTACTATGATTTATACTAGTTTTACCTATTTAAACAAGTACTTCTGAATGCCAATCCTAAACACTAATAGCAACCCAGAATGTAGTATTGAAATATTTAGTTTAAGGAGCTGCTTTAAAAACATGTACCTATTAATAACTCACTTACGCTAGTGGTGTTTTATCTCTCAAATGACGTACAAGCACTTGTTAAAGTAATTACAATGTATCCATATTTGAGCTCAAGATATTTCGCCCTACATATTTTTAATTTATGATCTTGAGACTACTTGGCTTAGAATTTTTGTTTTGAATTGCTGACATGACCAATTTGCCTTTTTCAAACGTTGACATCTATGTGCATACAAGAATCATGCGAAGTGCGTTGTAAACAGTAATATTTTAGTCTTATCGAGTCCCATCCTTGCGACAATGATTTATTTTTGAGGTTTCAATGACTAGACAGTAACATAATATAACAAATTGTGGCTAATTGAACATATTATAAAGTTTGTTATGGGTAAAATGAGTGTTACCACGTAAATTTAGATTTTCCCTAAGAGGCGGGAACCATGTAACAATTTTGAGAATGCCCCGGCTAACCATAGTGGTGCGGGAGTGGGTTCCTATAAAAAAATAATAAAAATAACAAAAAATTAATATTTGAAATGGCTGAAATACAAAAGCTGCATTGCAAAACCACTTATATTGAAAGGCTTATTCTGTTGCCATAATTAAGAGACGTCAAACCTTTTTGGCTCAACAATCCCTTTCGATATTTTCTCTACATGGAAGACAGTTACTCCAATAAGTTTCTTTTCCTTTTGGTTTTCTAAATTTACCACATTATACTTTACGTTGCTTTACAAGACCTTAAAACACTCATTAAATTTTGGTCAAATTAAAGAAAATTGTAAAATGAAGGGTCTCTTCCAAATGTAACCCCATCACTGGGGCGATTGAATAGCCTTTCGCAAATGTGTCTATTTTTACCTAGTTCATAAGTAAGTTGAAATATAGTTCAACCTACACTAAACCTATATTAACATTAAATAAATACTATAAGAATACAAATACTGTCCTAAAATAGACCTTACTTTCCTAACATCAGATTGGCCAGGTATTACCTAAAAAAGAAAACATTAAAAGAAAAGTTAAATTTATCACTAATACTAACATACAAATCATTTGAGTTTCCAATATTGATATTAATGACACTCTAAATTTCATTTCTGGAAATACTATAAATTACAATACACAGAAAATATAGTGCAATACCCACTTTTATTTTTCATCATTCAATAAAAATACTTTGAAATTAATGCACGCCCCTTTCCTATTTTTTCGAAATGTGCAAGCTTCATTTCTTGATAATATTATACCTAAATTTAAAACAAAATGAGTTCCGTTGCTATTTCATAGTACAACAAAATAATCATTTTCACGTTTTGTTAATTACCCACTATAATGACACAACACATTTACAACTAACATTGAAAATGCACATGTACATAATTATAAATCCTAAATAAAAATGCTCAAATTTTAGTGGTGTTCTAGTTTTAGAAATTTAAGAATGTTCAGTAACACCAATCACTTTTTCGTAATTTTTTTTTAAACTGAAAGCAGCTCCTTTAATACAAATGACTTTTTGCGCTCACCTGCAGGTACAAATGCTCTTTATTGCCGCTATCTATGTCTACACAAGTTTCAAAGTCCTTGCGCACGGGGTAATATTTGTTGCCAAAACTTACAAGCGAAGGTAATAAAAAGCTCACACACGGATTTTTCTCCTTCGGGAAAGTTAATGTCTACATCTTGAAGCTGCGTTCCAACTTTACTTTTGTATTTTACTTCAACTTCACTTAACTTTTTTTTTCGACCTTATCATATATAATACTTATTTCATCTTGTAATGCATGCTAAAAGCAGTCAAGGTTGAGTTACCCTAATATAACATATATAAATTGTACAATTTGTACAAGGTTATTGTACTCTAAATTAAGTAAAAGTTTCGTACTTTTCTTTGTTATCTGCAGTATTGTTCTAATATGGTAGTGTTTGCATGTCCTTGAAGGTTGGAACAGACGCACCTATCTATTTATAATCTATCTTTCTGTGGAAAGCGCATACATAGCGCCCTGTAACATTTAGATCTGTTTATATTTGCGGTTTTAAAATAAGGCACTGTCCGGCATTATTGCTTTCACAACGTATTTTAAAGATATAAGGTTATAACTTTTAAGGGGTAATTTTCATATCTGAATTACGTTTGCAGAAGTAAAAGAAACTGAAATACCGTGATTAATTAACATTAACTATTTGCAGTCTAAATATTCAAAGTACGTCAATCCAAAACTGAATTTTTTGTTTCTTATCCACTTTATATCTGCAGCAACGCGAACGCGTTACAATCTGTAAAGATGATTTTACTACCAGGAGTAGTCTTTGATATGGAGTATTCTTTGATATTAACAGCTGACGTTTATAAATTTAAAAATCTTGCTTATTTTCCCGAAAATCAATGATATATCAAAAATAAGGTGCACCAAGCATACAAATAACTACGAAAATTAATTATGTCTTACAGTTTTTGGTTTGTGGTTTTTATTGTTAACGTAAGACGTTTTGTCTTTGAACTTACTTGCAAACATTAGTTACATGTTGTACTAACAGTTGTTCTTATTTTGGGAAATGATTAATTCAACGACAGAATTCAAAGGTGGCTTATTAGGAACTCTCACTTTTTTCATACAGTTTCGATTTTTCTTTTTGGAAATGTTTTGCAAATGTTTAAATAGAGACAATACGTAGTTTCTTTTAAAAATGATTCATTGATCTCTGTATCATAATAATCTTCACGAATAAAATACCACTACAGATTCTAGTAATCTTTGAATGTGTCAAGTTCCTCTTCGTATTGCACATAACCACAATTTAGTTTTTGTAGGAATTATAATTAATAAATTAATACTTTATATGAACCACGGGACCAAACGAAGCTGTGCATTTTTATATGTATTCTCCTATATAAAATTGTAAGGTCTATTTTGGTAATTTGTTTTCTGATGTGTACACCTCTAATGTTCTGTCTATATGTCTGAGAGGCATTTTCACCACCAACACTCCTTTTGCATAAAAACACTACATCAAAAGGGTGAGTTCATTACTTTCACTTTCACTTTTTACAGGTATGGAAATGACTAGAATGACTTTAGATTTCTTATCGAAAAATACATGTAAAGATGTTACGTTTATTTTCGACGATAGATTCAAATACTTCCTTTCTTGTGGAACTTCGTTTTTCATTCACCTAGCTTCTGTTTCTATTCAAAACCTCATCCTGTATTTCCCTCGTTACAAGAGTACGCGCAATCACAACATTTCTTTCAAATCCACTTTGCTTTTAAAACTAAAATTTATTCGATAAATTAAATAGTCAATATCTTGTTTTAGGTATCCGGTAATTTGTTAAACATTCCGACAACAAATATTTGCTTTCTCTTGTGTTTGCCATTTAAAGACTTGTCGAAATAATAGATCCTACTATTATTTGATAGCATGATTTCCAGTTTTGCTAATCGCGCTTTTGATAACGCGAGGATTGCAGTTCGAACTCGTGTTATTTGAACACATTTTGAATTTGATTATGCAGCTTGTGCGTTGAAATATTTTCTACATTATGCGTCACAGTACTTCAAAACAATGCACGTTTTTTTGTTCGGCAAATAGGAGATATCTTGTGTGTATTGGTGAGTTTTCCCGCGCTTACCCATTATAATCAGATTCTCTTTTTAGCTCTTAGCTGGAGGTCAAATTGGTTCTTTTTTTGTATGTAGGCCCAACTGTTCTTTGCCACAGATCAACTGCCGTTGCCTGTAGATCGCTAGTGCCGTTATGGTAACAGGGTAAACAGATCCCGACGACCGTGGCGTTGCTGTTCTAATTCACCCCCGACGGATCGCAGGCTAAGTATCCAGACACATACAGGTATACAACTTGTTTTTTTGTGTATATCAAGAGCATATTCCTTAGCAGCGTGTGGTGTAGTTATGTGTAGTTACGTGACACTGTAGGACTATGGTTTGTTGCTGCGAATCGATATTATCGCTCTACGGGTGTGATGTACCATTGTTAAAAATGTTTGACAGACACGCGATTATTCTTTTCTACTGATTGATTTATTTTACAAACGGTATGATGTACAATTTAAAAGAATGTTTGACAAAAGCTCCCTCATGTTAATTCTTTCCTACTGATTAGCTTATTTTACAAAAAGTATTAGGTGCAATTTTAAAAACATGCTTGACAAAAGCTCTCACATGTTTATTTACTACTGATTAATTTTATTTTGTGTAAAATACAAGATGCGCACCTCGTATCTAAAGTACTAAATTGTTCGTATCACATAATTGTTTGCTTTGAAATAGTAACGCTTAATTTATTGCTTTTGCTTGTTTGTACAGAATCCTTTATTTATTTTTATTTGTTAATAGATAATCGGGGCCGCGTCTTTTTTTTGTTTTTTTTTGTATGTATGTATGAATCCCCTCACTCTCCGCGGTTGGTAGTTAGCCTGATATTTATTTTTCTTCCGGCTACGTCTAGGTACGTAGCAAAGATAGCTACCTAGTATGGTGATTGCTATTAACAAACATAATTGTAATAATGTTCTTTTTCTGCTCCGATTTGCGCCATAGTTTATTCACAATGCTTTTTGCTTAAGCCAAGAATACTTAATTAAAATTAGGTAATTTGTTGGGTTTAAATAAAAACCGTTTTGTCCTCACTTAATTTGGCTCCCACTGCTTCACTTTTATTATGAAAACCTAACTTGTAGTGAACTATGTACATCCATGCACTTACCAGACTACCTTTATCTTACCTACGATTCATCAATACTTTTAACATAATATTGAGAAATTTTTTGCTCTTGTACATTGCACGTTATTTGAGAATTTAGTTTTATACCACTCTATTTTCATAATAATCCTTCTAGAGTTCCAAATTAAAAATCTTGTTATTTGGTTTAACCGCTGCCTTGAATTCGTAGAGCAAGTTTGCGTACGACATGCCAACAAGGCATACATATTCATGTCAGAAATACGACGTTGATTATAGGTAGCACAATATACAACTTATAATTTTAAGGAACACTGGCGGATTTGAAGTTTTTAAAGCTCAAATCCGAAAACCTTTTCAGAATAATACCACGAAGATACTTTTCATGTAATTTAGTTTCGAGAATTTTTGAAAATTAGGAGGTTGGTGAAATATTTGTACCTAATTTCAAGTTTCGTTAAACCCGAAATAGGGATTATTGATTATAGTGAGAAGCTACAAAGCTCTTACCTTAATAAAAATTAAAAACCTAGCTTCAATCAAGCTTCAGAAGTTAACATCAATAAGCATAAAAGAATTAAGTACGCATCACCCCTTTGACTGTAATTCATACACTTGCTTGGCAATCTAATTGAGTTCCGATGTTTGAAAATCGTTATAACATTTTATTTTAGATACTAAAATAACCTTTTAGAGGGCGAAGCTTTTTAAATAAAATTTTGAACGTAACTTCAGGGATTATCATTATTTGCGATTATAAACGTATTTAATAAATTGTTAGGTTTTATATTTTACTCAGAAAAGTTTTTAAGCCGATTAAACTTTTTGTTGTTCTTAAAGTAGAATATTTAATTAGAAGTATGAAATCTTGCTTTACATAACAATTTGCTTGGAATATTCGATGAAATTACAAACTTTAAAAGCTATGTTTTATAGATTAGCTATTCAGTTCTGTAAAAACAAAATTTGCAATGCAAAACAACTGAAATTTAATTCGAAAACCCAATAACTTCAATTATTTGCCATATTAACTTGTTAGGTTATTTAACATAAATACGTTTGAAATGTATTCATTCATTACGCACTTTTTACTGTAGGATAAGGTCATTATGTGGTAATCGACATGCGGTTGTGAAGTTCCTTTGAAATGTTTGTAATCATATTTCATTTTAATAGTTTCTGTATTAGTAAATCTTACCAATACGGATAGGTTATTTGTTTTAAAAATATAATTTTTAGGCTAGATACATTCTTGATCTTAAAAAGGATTATTTCTGTATCATATATTGTTCGTACGCAAAGGTTGTCAAATTCATCATAGCGAAGCTTGTATTCTAAATTATTATAGTTTTATGATTTACTTGTTTTGATTAATAATGTATCCTGTTGACGCTGACCACCTAATCATCCGAATATAAAAAACTTGTACATGAAAAATTGTGCCGCCTCAAATAAATAAAACACCCCTGTTTTTGATTCTGGGTAACATTTCTGTAAGTCAATTTTTATGTAATTAGGTAGAGAAGAAAAGACAGAAGGTTTTTTCAATTTGCAGTCTTAATTCATCTCCGAAGTTTGCCGAAGAGATGTCGAATTATTTTATGGAGGGAAGATCAACTTTTTTACAGACACTTCAAAGTTAACATCCAAAGAAACAACATGTAACTTGAGTAGGTTAGTTTATCTTGAAGAAAGATATCGAACAGTCTGATAGTAGGCAATACAGTTCGAAAAATACCCTACTAGATTGGTTACTTTTAATTTTAGGAACACCTTGCTTCCATTAATTTAATAACACGTTGGACATAGGCATGTTGAAAACAGCTAATATTTTTGGAATTGCCTGGAGATAAATGCTTTTAGTGGCGACCGAGGTATCTACTATACCCCAGAAAATTTGTAAAAAATTAACATTTTGAATTTATTGTATCAACTGATTAAACGTTTGTGTGAGTAGGTTAAGCATTTAGTTAAGGAATTTGTGATATATTTGATATATAGTAGTTGCTTAAGAATGGTCATCATGTATTTGTAATGAGAACGTAAATGTGTAATATAGTTTAAAACACAATCGTGTAATAATGTAAATACTTTTACATTTCTTTTTCCAATCAATGTGAAGGTATAGTTCCAATTTTGTTCTAATAAATTATTTTTCAGTTACTTAAAGGCGTGAATGAGAATTCAGGTTATTTAACATTTCATTTCAGCAACCTTTCCTTCAGATAGCAGTTTTATATACGTCTATTAGTATTCTTATGGTTAATGTTTGTTTTATGTTCAAGCACCAGTGTGCTTAACGATTTCCTGATCTCATGTTTTGGCACCCTTTTGTTATTCTTTCTTCGGCGTTTCCATAGAAACCTTGCGAGACTAAGACCCCTGTGAAGTTGATACGTTTCTCTAAATTTTAAAAAAACAATGACAGTCCTAGTAGCACTTTTCATAGTTCTAGAGTTCCTGATAGAAAATAAAAAAAGCGCCGCATTTTTAATACCAAAAATAGCAAATGAAAAATTGTCGTGCTAATTTCGCGAATCTAGCACGACACTTACTCCACTAACCTATAAGAAACCAATAAATATTACAACTTTTTACAAGAGTTCCCGTTAGTTCTATTCGAGTTCCATTTCTATATGTAATTAAAATAAAAATTGCAATAATTAGATTATTTGCATAAACAACGTATATTGTACCCAGCACAACACTCGGCGAAAAAGTGCCGTGCTGATCATTTCTAACGCATTTTTTTATGTATATCGACAGTTCTACATGACTTCTAACAACGACGATCACTTTTAGCCTGAGTTCCAATGGCTAACCATTTTTTAATAATTTTTTAATTTTCGGCCTAGCACAACACTTGGAAAAAAGTGTTGTGGTGATCATTTTTAGCGCATTTTTTGATATATATCTACAGTTCTACATGAGTTCCAACAACTACGATCACTTTTAGCCTGAGTTCCAGTGGCTAACCATTTTTAAATAAGTTTTTAATTTTCGGTCTAGCACGACACAATTCTATGAAAATGTCTATGCCGCAAAATACAGTAATAAATTGTAATTTATTTCTCGAGCAGTGCTGAAAACTCACAACTACATTTATAATGCGCAATTAGCTACTTAATTCTACAAGAAATAGTCCGCTAGTATAATTATTAGGATAAATTCGTGGCGTAGACAAATGAGGCCTAACCATTTTTATTACAGCTATCATAAAACAATAATAATTTATGGATTTATAAATGGTAACGATCACCCACAACCACTATGATTTTGAAATTCTTAAAATGTCGTATACTCATTTCTAGCTATTTTTATAATGCCGGTAAACGTGATACTTTTGCGAAGATGATTGTGGAGAAATTTTGTATTGCTTTCCTTTCTATTCGACAAATAAATCACGAACAATAAATATTAGTTCCATCGATGCAAAATTATGATCTACGTTCATAGCTTTGGTTACGACCGTAGTTAAAAAGATGCGAATTTTTAGATAAAATTAATTTCGTTTATTTATTAAAGGTGATGTCATATGGAACAAGAATAACATAATTTGGAAGCCCTAATTTACTTTGCTTTCTCGTGTTTGTGACGCAGTTTTGTAACAGGAGACTTTGTTTTTGAACAAACCGAGAAATATATTAAAAACTGGCAGTATTTCTAAGCACGGTAAAATATTTTTATTGTAACGTTAGTATTGAACAACTCCCAGTTGTAGATTGGGAATTAATGCTTAAAAAAAGCTAAAATTTGTAACGTGATGCTTTACGTTAGCGTTAAACTAGAATGACAGGAATCATATTTAATCTTGAATGGACTAATTTGTTATTGAAGCTCTTTGTATAATGTTAATTTTGTATAAACTAATGTTTAGAAACAAAACTTGGAAGGAAATCTGAATTTTTATTCCATTTCAACTAAACACAACAAATATAATCGTTTTATTTCTGTGTATAGATAGGGGAACTTAAAAAACGGGTCGTAAATTATTTTAAATCACAGGAATGTAAACAAACCAATTATATTTTAATCATTAAATTTAGAGGAAAAACCTGTTATAAGAAGCTTGCGGGATTATGAATGGTTAATATGCACCTCAAATATGAGTTTTAGGAGGTGTTGAATAAATTCCATTCAATATGACATAGACATTGTTGCAGCTATCATAAAGTAAACCTCAAATACACTAGACTGCTATATATGCAATTGTATGGTTTTAGATCAAGAAATTAAAGATACATCTACGTAAATTATATGGTATAACACATACTTTCTACGTGTTATTTGTCATAAACTCTATAACAGATTGTGCAATAATATGAAAACCCTCGACAACATCCGAAGTAGTAGTGGGATTAAAAGAATATATTCAATTGAGATTGAAAGAGTTATCTAGAACCCGCTTACTTGAAAACTTCAAGATTTAGCGAGACATGTGCGAAGAGGGACTTGGCCGCGAGAGGGGTATGGTTGACATGAAGTCCAGTTGCACTTAATATTGAATGTAATGTAGCTGCCAAAAACATTAAAGATGGATCTCTCGTAGATACAACAAAAACGCGACATACGATATTAAATGTAAACATTTTCCATCATCGAAGTGTGGATTTCTTATCGTTGTGACCGTTTGACAGGGGTAGAGATTTGGTCAGTTTAAGTTAATCCCGCACTTAAATTGGGATATTGGGGTACGTTGTAGCTATGGTTTTGGAAAATTAAAACTGGTGTTGTCTGAACATTACCTAAATTAGATGAATAAACTATAATTAATAGTTGAGGCTGGTTTATGATTCGGTGTAATTTATATGGAAATGTGGACGCAAATAAGTTTTGAGATTTGTTCGACATAGGACATTAATGGAAGGTTAAGATTATTAGTAATAAAATATTGAGAAATATGTAGGTGTTAAGTATTCTAGAAAGGATAATGTTATAGTGCACAATTGGTATTGAATTACTTTCTTGTTTTGATCATCGATATTACCAATAATTTGGTATTCATAAAAGTAATAATTAAATAGGAATGAAGGAAAATTTTTCTTTGGGAATTAGTTCAGCAACACATAGTCAAATTGCAAATAAGAATTAATTTTCTGAGAAGAATTGTAAAAGAATTGTTTTTATATTAATAGAGGTTAAGTTTAAGTGGATTTTTATTTTAATTATTTAGGAAATAGGCATTCAGGATTTGTAAAGGATATTCAGCTATCCCAGTGCTAATCATACCTGGAAGGAGTATTTTATTTTGACAGAGAAACTTGATAATGACCGACTGTAGTATACCAAGTCAAAGTAGTTTTATGCGAAATAACAGTCTTCCACACGAAACAGGACATCACAAAGCTTACGGTGACCGATTGTTTGGCGCACTTGGATTTTGATAGAGACAAGACTCTCAGTGTAAGTGTTAATGTAATGTAGAAGTTTTAATTTGAAACCTTGTTATTTATCATTTTTGCATTTCTATATTGTTTCTTTATGTTCTTTCTTATTTATCCATAGGAACCTAATCCCGCACCCCTGCAGTTAGTCGATGTAGACGAACAACCGATTCAATTGTTATACTATCTAGTATTCTTGAAGAAATCTTAAATGAACTTCATGATATGCCAGATGTACAACCATTCTTATTTCCTGTTAATGCGAATTTAGTCGAACACTATCAAAATATTATCCAACGACCCATGGATTTACAGTCAATTCGAGATTACTTGCACCAAAAAAATACCATACTCGTGAAGAATTTTTGGTTGATATAGATCAAATTTTTAAAAATTCTGCTTGCTATGACGATGCACCATGGTGTGGACATTGTAAAGCCCTTGTACCAGAATATTCCAAAGCTGCAAAAGAATTAGCAGACAAAGAGTCAAAGATAAAGCTTGGTAAAATTGATGCTACCGAAGAGGAAGATCTTGCTAAGGAATATGATGTCAAAGGTTATCCTACCCTTAAATTCTTTAGAAATGGACAGCCTATTGATTATTTAGGAGGACGTGATGCTGCCCAAATAGTAGCTTGACTTGAAAAGAAAACTTGTCCTGCAGCTAAAGAGCTTAAGACAGTGGAGGAAGCTAAACAATTTATTGAAGAAAATAAAGTTGCAGTTGTTGGTTTCTTCTCAGATCAAACTTCAGATAAAGCTAAAGCTTATTTATCTGTTACTAATGCTGTCGATGATTATCAGTTCGGAATCACTTCTGACGAAGCAATTTACAAGGAATATGAAGCTACATGTGGTTCTATTGTCTTATTTAAACAGTTCGACGAAGGAAAATCCATTTTTGAAGGTGAACATACTGAACAGAACATCAAAAGTTTTGTTACATCAGAGTCCCTACCAAACCTCGTAGAATTCAATCATGAAACGGCACCTAAGATCTTTGGAGGTGAAATTAAGAGCCATTTACTCATCTTTGTATCTAAAAGTGATGACAAAACCAGTGCTATTGTATCTGCTGCTCGTTCTGTCGCCAAACCTTACAAATCTAAAATTTTGTTTGTTATAATCGATGTAGAGGAAAAAGACCACCAGCGAATTTTAGAATTCTTTGGAATTAAAAGAGGTTCCCACTGCACGTATTATTAAACTTGAGGAAGAAATGTCAAAATTCAAACCTGAATCGTCCGAACTTGATGCTGAAAGCATAACTACATTTGTAGATAAGTTCTTAAAAGGTGAGCTTAAACAACATTTATTAGGTCAAGAACTTCCTGAAGATTGGAATAAACAACCCGTGCGTGTTCTTTGTTGCAAGCAATTTCGATGAAGTTGTATTAGATAAATCCAAGGACGTCCTTGTAGAATTTTATGCTCCATGGTGTAGTCATTGTAAACAGTTGGTCCCTATTTATGAAAAAGTTGCAGAACATATTGAAAGTAATGTTGATGTTGTTATTGCTAAAATTGATGCCACAGCAAATGAACTCGAACATACTCGTATTACAAGCTTCCCTACAATTAAACTATACAAGAAAGAAGACAACAAAGTTATTGATTACAATGGTCCTAGGACTTTTGAATGGTTATCTAAGTTTGTAGAGTCAGGTGGTGTTGAGGATGGTGCAGCAGAAGAGCCAGTTGAAAAAGAGACTGAAGATGATGATACTGCACGGCGAAATCAATTGTAATTGTAGTACTGACATATTTTTGTTCGTTTTCTTTTAGTGATTATGTAGTATTTGTACGTAGTAAAATAATTATTGATAAAAAAAATTATAATTATTTATCAATTACATAGGCAGAAAGTGTAATTGATAATATAAACAGGTTACAATAATATAAATATTTTGTTATTAAAAATTATAATAATTATAGTTCGTGTTGTATAATACTACTTTATTAGTAATTTGTTCGTCAAGATCTTAAACTAATTTTTTTTCGGCATTCAATAGGCAACAGCTCGGAATGGAGACAATGGCTTAATAATTATTTCAAACTCTTTTTAACGTAGAAAACACCCGTTCGGATTAACTTGGGTAGAACGAATGGTTATCCGATTTAAAAGGCACATGCAGGGCGATTCACAACTTCAAAAAAATATTTTAACTGATGCTTAAGAATGGACCCTAGATTGGTATATGCGCAAAAATATTTTACAAACTAAAATTGAAACGTACGTTTTTAGAATACACATAAAATTAAAGAGGCTACCCACCACATGCTTCAATTGAAATTCCTTGGTGGATGGACTCCGGTATAATGTTTATGCTGTATGACAAGCCTATCATAAAAGTTTATGATACTGTTTGCGATTTAACGTTTACAAACCTACGAATTGATGTATTTTATTATAAGCAATGCCAATAATGCAGACGGAACGCTTTAAATAATTTTTATTTGTTACTTATTAGTAAACTGATTTTCTGAGTTTCGATACAAATAATGAGTGTTCTACTTAACATGTAGCGAGCTTGTAAAATGATGTTTTACAAGCTAGTAGCACATGATTGGCGTTTGCAATTCCATGTTGGTGTCAGGATTGAAAATAATCAATAATCGCAGTCATAAATTTAAATGAATCAAATGATACTATGCATCTGTTTGTACGCAGTAAAATTCATTGTTTAATGTTAATTCAGTTTCTAGCTTTATCCTACTTTTGTTTTCTTCGAGTTTTAATTTCGTAGGAAACATTAAAGGTTTTGCTTTTGAAAGTTACGTTTTACAAGTTTGCTGCCTGTAAAGTAGAACATCCATTTTTTGTATTAAAACTCAAAAAATGCAGAGTAACAAATAAACATTATTTGAAACATCTGTTGGCGTCGTTGGCACCGCTAATAATAAAACTTGCCAATTTGTGGGTTTGTAAACTTTAAACCTTAAATCATACCACAAACGTTTACGGTAGCTCGTCATACAGCTTAAATATTATACCGGAGGTTACCCATCAAGGAATTTCAATTAAAGCATGTGGTGGGTAGCCTCATTATTTTTATACGTACCCTGAAAACATCTTGTTCAATTTTAGTTTTTAAAAAAATTATTTTTTTTGCCTAAATACCAATCCATGGCCCGCTCGTATGCGTCTGTTAAAATAGTTCTGCGAATTTGTGAATTATTTTGTATAGTTTACCGGATATTTCAGTTTGCGTTAGTAATTTGTTAAATATGGAATATGCGCATGGAAGATATTCGCAATATTTATCGTTAATGCTGTGTTTTTGTGGAAAACGAATTTCATTAACACTGTAAAGAATTATAATTGTTGTTCCCATAGTTGGGCATCAGTGTAAGGAATTTATATAATCTTCCTTCAGTATCAAACGCCAATATCATGGACACCTGGAATTCCTGACAATCAGAGATGAGCCTAAGTATGAGAAGTTAGAGGGTGGCTACAAAAAAAGATAGGAACAACACATTACTTGCAGATTAAGCTTAAAAATTACCTTACGCGGAGAGACATGAGCTAGGATCATGGGCGATTTTATTGACCACAAAATTTTTTACGCGCCACTGCATTTATGAAAACACGAACAAAGCTGAACCCACAAGGGAAATGCAGAGACCCTCATGCATGATCAAAAAAAATTAATTACTAGCCCACCTTATCAATGGACCCACGGCTAGAGTGTATCTAAAAACATATTAATTTTAAACCCGAAAAATATACAACATAATTAAATTATCAATGAGAGAACACTATTTGATTTCTGACCATAAATAATTTCTTACAGAAATCATTCGCACTCAGAAATAAAAACCAGATGTTTGAAGTGGAAAATATGTTTACTAAAATATTTATTTTATAAGCATTTCAAAAATAAGTTTAAGGATCAAAAGTCATTCATTCTTAAGATATACTAAAACAAATAAATTATTTACAATAAATGTTATTCCAATTAGACAGGCCCGACTTGTTTGGATCACAAATAAACTAGCCAAGGACAGCACATCCTGTTTATTACTTGATAAAATTTAGCATCTGGGCAACAAATAGAAAAGTTTTTCTTGGAAACTTTTATGAAAAATAAGGCATAGTTAATTTTGTAAATAAAATTCTGTTTAAAGCAGCTAAAAATATCTAATTTTAAAACTTATTTCATTTGGCTGAACCAAAAACAAGTCCACTCATAACAGGTAATAAACTTAAACTTACATATAAGCCAGTCTGCCAACAAACATTTGGATATTAGAACGGCAAACAAAGGTGCAGAACTTTTGATGGTCTCTGTAAAACTAACAGCAATATAATTTAGTGCCATTAATCCTAAAACGACAGTGGAAAATCTTTAACATCCAAGTAAAACCATACGCTTATAAAAGCCAGGTGGTTTGCTATATCTCTGAAAAGGCGTATACATAACGCAAGGACAATACGTTCGAATAAATGCACACACTGCAATTGCTAACATCTGACTTGCAACTAATACAGTTGGATTTCTATTGAAGTAGGTTAATGCATATTTATTTAAGAGTAAAGTAGATCCATGAAAACGTACCACAATAACAAGAATATAATTGCTCTGCCATTTAATAGAACCGTTTTAGTAAGCACTACATTAGTTCTGCACTCGCTTTTAGTATAATTGTACGACCGATGTTAATATGCAAATTTATCATATCTAGACACCAATCCTTTCTTTTAAAGGAAACGCTCAATTCTAATACTTTATTTTTTGTACTACGCCAGTATGTATAAATATAAAAAATAAAATAAGCTCCCTACATTCTATTGTGCGTCATTTTTATTTACCAAACCCCACTCCCTTTCGCTTGCGTTAATACCTGGCAAAACGTACAAGTCAAAAGTGGCAATGTTTAATGCACTGTTTCAAATTCACCAGACTTGAGATTCAATAGAAATAAGAACCAATAGTAAAAGACGGATTATTAACTACGAATCACATAACAAGGAAGCATATTACAATAATGTTAGTATTTATATTAACTGTTTATTACTTAAGACGAACTGTGAAACCAAATCAGCTTAATTTAATGTAGCGAAAGCTCAGTTATATACCAAAATTGCCCCAAGATTTTAACATGTTACAACATATCATCATTTTTTACACTTGCGTCTGACTCCCCCACATCTTTCAACATTAAGATTTTTCTTGAGTTTATTATTAAACTTCTATATGGACTAGTCAAAACTTCAACTTTTTTACCAAAGCAATTATTGGCGTCAAAGAAAGAAATTTCTGTTTTTCTAAGTTCAGCAATATTATGAATAACATCTTAATGTTGATAGATGTGGGGGAGTCAGACGCAAGCGTAAAAAATGAGGATATGTTGTAACATGTTAAAATCTTGGGGCAATTTTGGTATATAACTGAGCTTTCGCTACATTAAATTAAGCTGAAAAACACTTTGTTTCAAATAGAGACCTATTGAAAGCTGATTCTTGGTTATGATCTTTTTTAGGACGGCGATTTTCAAGATGATTTTTCTTGAGTTTATTATTAAACTTCTATATGGACTAGTTAAAACTTCAACTTTTTTACCAAAGCAATTATTGGCGTCAAAAAAAGAAATTTCTGTTTTTCTAAGTTCAGCAATATTATGAATAACATCATCTTGAAAATCGCCGTCCTAAAAAGATCATAACCAAGAATCAGCTTTCAATAGGTCTCTATTTGAAACAAAGCGTTTTTCAGTCCCTTTTAACTGCATCTAAAATTTCAAATGTACGAGTTACTACGTGTGCTAATGTTGCACATCTGACATCATCCCTTGTCCTAGGGTCTCTGTTCAAAGAACGCTTGCTTCATTAATATTATTTTCACTGGAAAGTCGTTTTGTATACTAACGAGAGTATCTTCTTCTGAACACTTTGGGCGAAGTTCTGCGTTTGTCGAGTAATTCCATTAAACGCTATTCATTTCGTTTCTCTTGTAATTGTGTTAATTGTGTTTTAACCGTATGTAATGCGTGCAAATATTTTAGTGCTGGTGTTTGTAGAAACTGTATTTTCAAAGAAAATTTCAAAACGGAAACGAATCCATTACGTTCCTTGTTTTCTTCGAAAATTCAGCTACAGAGTTTAAAGCCGCATGTTTGCTCCAATAATAGGCAGCTTCACTCTCCTTTAAAGTGTACAATATACCATGAGAAAATGTCGTTTATTCATAAAAGATCTTCAAACATTAATTTTATCTATAGGGATTACTCTAGAAGATTGTAGATTTTTTTACTAATCCAAACAGCGTTTTGGTAGTGGTCGACACTGAAAGCAATAATTTTAAAATGCATGTCCTATACGATGTGTATAACTCAAAACTATTGTTGGTTACGGGTAAAATGTGCATTAGGTTAAGTAAGTTTGATTTGTCATGAAGGTGTGGAGACCCAGTAACAATATAAGAATGCGTCGGCCTACTACAGTGGTAAGAGAGTGGGTTCCTATGGAAAAATTGAAAAATAAAATAGAATTCAAAATAAAATAATAAAGGATTAACAATTATAAATTGAATAACGGGAATAAAAAAATTCAATTTACCCCGAAAAGTTTTTCTCTGTCAAAATCGAGGGACGCCAAACTGTCGGTCCCAGCAATTCCTTTGATGTTATTTCTATACGGAAGATGGTTGTTTCGCATAAATCTCCCTTGCTTCATTATTCTACTTTTTTTCACTTCATATTTACTTTGCTTAAAAATATCTTAAAACATATTAATTCTGTCATAATTCAATAAAGTTCTCAAAATGAAATCCTTTTTCCAAATAAGATACCATTACTGGAGTAGCTAGATATCCTTTACAATTAGCTGACTTTCCCAATTTTCAAAATAAATTGAAATAAAGTTTAACCTGAACTTAAACTCTATTAACATAAAGCAAGTTGATTACAAAGTTACAAATATACTTTCCAAAAGCAAAATTTTAGCCTCACATCTGACCAGGTATTGCTAGAAGAAAGTTATCCTAAAAAGACCTTAAACCTAAGCCATTGACAAAACTATTCCCCACTCAAAGCTTTCCTGTTTCTAATATTCAATTAATTATAGGATATTCATAAATTCCAATTATTGAAAATGTCGTTCATAATAAACAAAAAAAAACAATTAAATGCCAGCTTTTCATAATCTATTCTTTGTCCTTTCAAAAATACTTTGATATCAACACCTACATATTCCTTAATAATTTTAAATTAATAACATTGTGCGTAGTTCTAATCACCACTCCTTCCGTCGGTAAATCAGTAGTAAAAAAATAATAATCGTTGTTATGTTCAATTAATGTCCTACGTCATAAAATACCAACTATATTTAAGTTCAACACTCACATATAAATTATACAGAATCATAAATATCTTATAATATTACCTACAGTTTGATTCATCTATTAATAGGTTTAGTATGTCTAGACCACACTAACTTTCCATTTTTTTTAATAATACGTTTTTCCATTTTCTGAACGACCGCCGCCACTGACCCAACACCTACAAAACTTCCAACTTAATGGCAGGATGAACGATCCTAGTCCAAATCCCTTTAAATGTATACAACGACAATAGTTTCGTACTCAGGTGCATTGAAACCATCTCGCCCTTGCAAGCGCAGAATTTTATTGTAAGTCGGATTTCTGTCCCAGTGGAAACGTCAATTTTTATTCTTCCTTGAAGCTGCGTGTCGTTCAACTTTCTAGAATCCACTCACCTTACTACCTTTTTACATTCTACATTAATTTTACTTCCCGAATTATAACTTGTCCTCATACCACATCAAACAGCGCGGTCTTCCTACGCCCACGATCTCACGTCCTTGTCTCCCTACATATTCGATGTTTTCATGGTACTGAATTATATATAACTGATTTTATTTTTTCCCGTCGCGTCCAACAAATCTAATTTTCTCCAATTGTAAATCACATTAATTTCTATCAACGTCTAGTTAATACAAATATCGAGTTTAATCTACGCTTACTACACAAGTTGTCATCACGTAACAGTATAGCACAATGCATTCATATATGGAACTGTATACGCAGTATTTGTCACACTCCGGTGTTTGCTTTGCGGTTTTTTAGTGTCATTTTCTTAACTTCTTACCATACAATGTATTTAAAAGAATAATGTTGAAGTTTATAATCTGAATTATTTTTATAGCAACAAAATTTGGCATATGATGTTTAATTAATAATAAATATTTCTGAAATATATTACACCGGCACGTCCATATTTTAATTTGTCCATTCACATTTTAAATATTTTACTTTCCCCTCTAATTTATTTCTAGCGTAACGCAACGCATTATATGTTTTTAGTTTCATAAATGCCCGAAGCTAAAGTCTTTATACGTTCGCTTTGTACTACAAGTTTCAACAAAATAATATGCTACGATTTGTGTTAAAGATATATTCATCATTCTATTCTATTTCAAGCAACTTATTAATTTCTCTACCAGTATTGATGCTATATTATGTTTATACAACTACACTGATTGGCATTTGTTATTACTATTAAATGCAGTTCATGAGCTAAAGTGGGATTAGAAGTATCACAAATTTCGACTTTATTAGATTTAATCGACGAGATCGAAGTGAAATATTTGTTAAGTTTTAGGAATTGTACTACTACCTCTTTCTCCAATTGTCTTTTCTAGCATAAAAAGCAGTACTTCGTATTCTTTTTTCGATTTTAAATTAAACATACTACAATGTTGATAATTAAAAATCACTTTATATTTTCACTTTACTTTAAAATGCCGTCTGCCAATATTATTTACTACAAACTGAGGCTACTATAAAGCCTTGTTTCCACGTCGTGTGGCTAATTTCTAGTCCCTCAAGGTTCTTATCTGCGACTCGTGATGGGTGGAATTTTACGAGTCGTGCCGTATCCGCGGTGCGTGGTTTGGCAAATCCTTGATAGCATGTAGTGGGTCATTTCTTTACACCTTTGTTGTCTGAGCATTTATCGAGATTTTGCAAGGAAGTTCTTTCCACCCCAAGTCACCTCGAACCATAACGAATCTTTACGTTTCCATGGCACACGGTATTGGAAACAATCTAAAATTGACAATATACAAACCAGCAGCACATAAGCACGCTTTTCATTTATTTAGTTAGCTAGGTATGGTGTTACACACTCAAAATGATTTTGAGGTTTTCGTCTTGGAAAATCCCGAATATACGCTCTCATTATTGTTCAATCTGTTTTCGGTATTTTATGTCACATCAAAAGCAACAAATATTTGTTATATTCAAACACGATAAAATCGAGCATAAATATTGTTCAAGCAATTGTCTTTACATCATATGCCCTTTACAGTTACAGCTTAACAAAATGTTAATTAATTTGTGGGTTTTCAGATATCTATTTTAACAATTAGAAAAACTGAAGTGTTTGCCACTTTTTTGGGAATGAATTTTTTCTCCTGAAAAAGTTAGAAATTTTGGAATTTATTTTACGACCTTGCTGAAAAGGATTTTGTAATATCTTTCGCGAAACAGTTTTGAAAGTTATTTTTAGGACCACATAACTACATGCATCAATCAAGGAAAATGTTTAGCGAAAGAGAAGTGACTCCGAACTTGTTTCATATTCTATTTCAACTTCTGCTAAATACATCAGAGCTTATGTATTTCAGAAAGGTACAATAAGCGGTCGAGTATTAAAATTTAAAGTATAATGTAATCGTAGAAAATACTAAACTCAAATGCAATTAAAAGATAAAATATATTGACAGTTTTTACTACTTGAACACGTTATCAAACCTTCAAGTACTTGTTCGTTCGATTATAATTCACATTTCGGGAAAACCTTAAGAATCTTATCTCAATCTAAATCATGTCCTACCCCAACGCAACTAACAAATGTAATTTAGTGATGAATTTTCCGTAGTTAGGGTGTCTGCACTACAATCGAGGTGTATTTGTACTAGGGTTAGTGTACAGAATGTGATTGGAATGACTCACAGACCGTCATGATAGGGAACATGTATGCCACAATAAACATTGTTTCCAGCTTTATCTAGTAGTACACTATACCTGAATGATGTTATGAATTTGGTTGTGAATGGAGAATTGTTCTCTATAAACTTGCGGTATTATCACTGCTGGTAAAAAGGGGTTGCAACTGCATCAAAAACGTTTACTTGGCGTTGTTTTCAAAACATTTGCGTGAAGCGACATGAGTGTAATTGAAGAGAATGTTCAAAGTTTTCTGTGACATTATTCATGGGTTGGACCGTGTTTCTATTCCATAAATAGTGAACTGCAATTGCAATATCAATCTTTCCTACATAAAATCCAATTATCATTTCCAATGAAAGCACACTTTAATATTCGTAAACAGACATCTATTTTATATTTGCATAAAGGTGTAGATTATGTGATATATTATAAATGAGATTATGAATTTTTTTATTCACAGCTATTCGACTAATTATACATATGCAATACCTGCGTTTACCGGTAACTTTCAATTTTTATCGACAAATAATTAATTTGTTATTTACTGTAAAGCTCACTTTAGAACAAAGGTTGCCCTACATATTCGGTCGCTGACTACTTCTAGAACCTCTTAATCTCTTTATCAAAACCCTGATTTCTATTATGTAATTATGCTAAATAAAGCAAACGAAAAGCCACTTTTAAATGCTCGCTGTGTATTTGTTGTTGTTTCTTTAATTGTTTAATTCCCAAAGAAGATCAAGACAAGTCACTTTGCTAAAGTCCTGGCCCTTACTTAGTAAATTTTATAGTTCAAGCAAGCAAATTTTTATTAGAAGAGCTATAACAGATTATCACTTACAATTATGTCATCTTGCAGTCGATTTTTTAGTTTCTCGTTGTCCAGTTCCCATTCTGTTTCTTAATTTGTTGTGTTCGGCGTTATGTCTGTTGTGGTCGTATTATCTATAGAAAGGAAGATTGAAATTAAAAGTCAGTTAGGGAACAATAATGTACATTAGGGACGAATTTAGCTGAATTTAGAATAAACTGATTGGACTAGAACGGACTACATTGTCTTGCCAGTGTCTTGTTGATCAGACACGCTGGATAGTCAATACTATGTGTAACAGTATTTAAACCCTAACTTCAGTTTTAGTTTATAAATTATATTTAACAATTAATTAATTTTTAGGGTCAAATTTATTTGAACTACGTTTATTTTCGCGTTTAAACCCATTATAGTGAATTCAAGTGGAGCATTAGCGACGTGGTCGCAAGTGTAGCGGTCCTTACTCAAATTATACGGTGCGGTTCTCAAAAGATTTACGACGCAGTGCTTTCCGGTAGTAACGGCAGCTCCCTAAAAGAAAAGGGTAAGAGAGGGTGGAGAAGTAAACTAGCAATACATCACAACAAACTAGATAACATCCGCAGAAAACGCAGTTGTTCTCCGAGCACTGATACAAAAGTGAGCAATTTAAGTTCATTTGAATTACCTTCATCGCTTCAACACTCATTCGTCACTCCCCGGCATAGGCTTATTTAAATTGGCTGATTTCCTACAATCCATTGGAATAGACAGGTTCGACACTTCCAGAAAGCGAAAATGATCTTTGAGGATATCTTAACGTATTTATACATATTAAACTCATTTCAATCCTAGAATACAACTAATATTTATATATTTATATATTTATAAAATAAACAGGACTGGGTTCAGGAAATAAAGGGACATCACTTTTATGCAAAAAATTTTTGAAATCATAACAATAACCTTAGCTCAAAAACCCCAAATCCATTTACAAAACATTTATGTAAAGCAAATAAACGTAAATCACCAGTAATTAAACCAATAACTGTTTAAAATTATAAATTCAATTCTTTACAAAAATTTCAATTAACCTAGTATGCATATATATATATATATATATATATATATATATATATATATATATATATATATATATACAAATAGAGCTCCTTTTTTAGTCAATTGGACTAGTCTAATATTTTTTAATCAATTTCTGTAGTTTTCAAATTGGGATATTGTCGTCCAAAGAATGATACGATATTATTTTTGCATCAATTTATTAATATTCTAACGTTTCGGCAACGGTTGTTGCCTTTATCAAAGATACTACAAAAAAATTTATAAATGTCAATAAGGTAAAAAATCATTTTAAAATATCACAGTACTTACTTAAAATCTAATGCCAAATAATCAAAAGAACCCCAAACATGGGGATGTTGTTAAAACTTTAAAACAGCAGACATGTAAATGACATATAAATGACATATGAACAGAGCACACCAAAGGAGTTTTTTTTTGTTTAAACTTAGTATTAAAATATCACATCTACTTGATATAAACAGACAGCCAAGACTGAACAATATTCGAAAACCAGTCTGCATAAATTAGGTTCCATATGTACAGTTCGATTAAACAATAATATATGTTTGCAATGAGCCTTGACTTTATACAATTGGAAATAATTATGTTATCCTGTAAAGATTAGAATAAATAGGATGTAAATTTTGAGTATCTTGTCTAAGGTTAATTGAATTGTCTTCTCTATATATGTAATACGCTTCTAAAAAGATCCGAATCTTATAGTTCGTTTCGTAATCTAATATTTCCACCTCTTCGTACTTGGGGATGTGCTGGGTATTGTGTACGTGTTGTGCAAGGGCACAACTTTTCTTTCCCAATTTAGCATCTGATCTATGTTGTGTTAGACGATTTTTAACCACTGACTCGAGTTTCCCACGTACGTTTTTACAGGAGCAGGTTATCTTATATATAATATTACTTCTAAGTAGTTTACTAGTATCATCTTTCAGTTTTGTAAAAAAGTTTCTAACTGATTTTTCATAGCTATATCCTATGATAGTGTTCGGTTGTTTCAGTATTTTAGCTAGTAAGGGAGTTAGTTTTGTACAAACGGTAATTTCTTATATGTAATGATGTTAGGTCTTGAATCAATTTTTGTTGAATAGTATTGGTGTAAATTAATTTCTTTACTAGTTGCTTAGGATATCCGTTGTTGCAAAATGTAGTTTCTAAGTATTTTAGGTTGTTTTGAGAAACTGAGGTTCAGCTATTGATTTTATTCTGTGTTTCAAAGCTAATACTGTGTTCACCTTATGTCCGAAAGAATGATTGGAAAAGTAATTGACATATCTGCCTGAGTGGGTAGGCTTTCTATACCAGTCAAATAATAATTTATTTGAATAGTCCCGAATGACTAAAGAATCTAGAAACTGAATTTTTCTTTCAATTTCGAGTTGGTGTGTGAACTTTAGATGTTTGTTGAACGTATTTAAACAGTCTACAAGTCCTTGAATCTTTTCAGGAGGGGCAGAGCAGATTATGTCATCCACATATTTCACAAGAAATATCATGTTGAAATCTATCTTCGGAATTACGGTTTCTAGAAGATGGTCCATTACTATTTGGGCTATTATAGGCGATAAAGGGGATCCCATGGGTGTCCCAAATTTTTGTAGATAATATGACTCTTGAAAAACAAAATAGGTGTTGTTAAAAATGACGGCAATGGTCGCCAAAAATAAGGATTTGGAAAAAGTTGTGTTGGATTGTATGTTTTCCCATTTTTGTGAAATAATATCCAAAGCAAGATTTAGAGGTATGTTTGTGAAGAGGGAGGACACATCTAGAGAGAGTAAAACATGATCTTTGGGTAACTGAAACTTCCTAAAACGGTTGACGAACGAGAAAGTGTCTTTTGTATTATAGCCTTCTGAGGGAAACGACATTTGTAAAATTTTGGCACAGAACATTGCTAAATTGTATGTAGGAGTATGAAGGAAGATATTATTGGGCGTATGAACGTGTTTAGATTTTAGGCATAATATTTTGAACGGAATTAGTCATTGATAATTGCTTTTTTTGTGTATCAGCAATTATCAATGACTAATTCCGTTCCAGGTAAATATTATGGCCTGCCAAAAATTCACAAACATCAAATTATTTCTAACAAGTACTTATTTACTTAATTATAAAAATGTTCCCAACTTTATCTAGGTTTAAATTTACAGCACTCAATCTCTTCTCTCATGGATAGTTTACCTGGTTTTTATTCCTATGCTTGGAAGGTTTGTTTTGGCCAAAAAAATCCTTGACAGATAGTCTATAAAAACGGTCAGTGTTTTGAACTCTGAGCACAAACTTTCTGGTAAATATACCCTTACAAAGAAATTATTTTATGATTAGGACTTATTCTAGCTTAAGTTAAATGACAAAATTCAAGTATCAGTTACAAATAGTATAGATCTAAAAGTAATACTTGCAAATTAAAAAAACTCTTCTCTAACTTGTAATCAACGGTATTAAATGTATTCGACTTCTTTTCTTTAATTGACGTCAAATCCCAGTTTACAAAATCTTCATATTATTTACATTTCTATTTAGAAATCAATGTGCATCCTCGGTTTGATTATTCAATAAAATTTTAAATAGCTTTTTATATCGAAGCATTTTCCATCTTCATTATATATAATTAAATTTAATAATTTCTATTTTTTACATACAGGTTACGTTTAAAACATCACTTCTTTCTTCATTGTAAGATCGTCATTAGTAAATTAAGGTGTGCGTATTGCATATTTCATACTTCTAGTATGTAGTAGTATTTAGGTGATTCCATTCTATCGTCTATCTCACGTAATTTTTTGGGAAATCCTCATTAGCGTTCAAAATCGTCGAGTTTTATTACCTTGTTAGTATCGATTTGTAATGCATATTATGTAAGTTGAAAATCCGTGTTTCTAGAAATGCAAATCATCCCTTTCGGCTTAATACCATTTAAAAACGCGTTGAGTTCGTTTTATAGCAGGATTTAAATTTTTATTCCATTTTATGGCAAGCTAGAAAGGTGTCAGATTTCATTCCATTTCATTAAAAAGTAATGCAAAATAGTGTATTTCATTTTCTAGATTATTCGAAAACTTAGATTCATTCTCCATATAGCAAAATAACCTGTTTAGAATGAGAACGGGGTCAATGGTCAATTATGAATTGTCAATTGTGAATGGTTAATTGAATTGAATGAAGCTTAGTTCAGGTTGGTGTTTTACCACACGGTTAAAAATACCTGTTAATAAAAATGTATTTTAACAATCGACGTTAAAAATTGATGTTAATTTAAGTACGAAAAACTAAGTTCTAAAATTAAATAATGGAGTTAGTTTATCTGATGGATATTAATAAATTCCTGTAAAATAAATTTTAATTTAAATAGAAGAATATTATATGGATTTTCAAATGCACGTTTAATGGTAGATTAATTTTAGACGTCATTGATTGGCACTTGCATGGGCTTGAAGAAAGAAGGTATGAAGTTTTAAACATAGATAATACAATCTTCAGATATACGAAGAGAAAACGGACAATCAGCATAATTAACGGT
The DNA here is from genome assembly GCA_036346225.1 of Platerodrilus igneus. Taxonomy (NCBI): domain Eukaryota; kingdom Metazoa; phylum Arthropoda; class Insecta; order Coleoptera; family Lycidae; genus Platerodrilus; species Platerodrilus igneus. Next base: position 2,050,485 of record JARFIW010001179.1, on the reverse strand, counting down.
AAATCTTGTAAAAACAATTACGATTGTTTTAATTACTTAAGTAGCTCAGATTTCATACGAATTTTGTATGAAAATTATTTTTTTGTAAGTGGATAATTTAATTTTTTTATGAGGTCAAACTCCGATTAAAATTTAGCTATTATAAGAGGATTCATCGAATGTATCTGATCAGCTGCGTTTGGCTAACGGGGCAAGAACGATTATTAAAATTATCCATGCGCATTTTTAAAAAAAAATTTGTACAAAGCACGATTTACATAAGGAAGGTTTGAAAAATACTAATCTCAAAAGAAATTTATTTTAGTATCTAGCAGTAATAAAATATTTTTTTAGACTTAAGATTTGCTAACGATATTGGAATTTTTTTATACATTTTAATGCTTGTATGTAGTAATATTTTTTGGATAGTGTGTGTTAAAGAAAGATATATGTGGATGTAGCAATTATTATTTGAAGGGGATGGTTTGGTAATGAATATCTGATGTCACTATAAACTTGATATTGGATTTTCGTTGTTTCATTTAAACTGAGCTAGCAAGATAATTCGGGTTTATTCAGGCAATAATTCAAAGCACTTATATTGACTTTCAACATAGGTGCTTATTTTATTTATTTATTTTACAACTACAACCTACAGCATTTTTATTGTCGCCCAACGTTTGACCGTATCATTAGCTACCATGCACAGCACTTATATTGGCGCGCAACGTGGAGCCGCATCAGCACAGAACGGCAATATATAACGTTTCTCTTTCAAATTTTTTGAACACTGCAACGAGTTATATCGGTTTAACTTCATACTAAATGCGCAAAACCTTATATTTTAATCGCAGTAGATATTTTTCTAGTCACGTAAAATGCGCAACAATCATAAACAAATAAAACTTAATTACAAAAACCTTACGTAAATTCAAAATAGAAATTGCAAATAGTAAAATAGGAACACAATAAAAATGTTCGTAACTTGCTTTCTTATGCAAGCTTGGATCCTTACCTTGATTTGAAGCATACAAAGACCTTCTTATGTCGAGGCTACCAAGTTAAAAGCTTTTACTTCCACACCAGAATACCTCAACATTTTAATAATGGAATAACTCTCGTGCAGTCCAAATTAGAAGCGTTTTTACTTAAGATTCAGAAATTCTAAAAATTCCTATTAACTATTTTAATACAGTGGTAGGTGAGGGTAGGGAAGGAGCGATAGTAGGTTTATTCGGTTTGGGTACGAGAAGCGACAGGGGAAATAGGCTAATAGATTTTGCGACAGAAAAAAATCTAATTATCACAAGCACATTATTTCATCATTATGCTAAAATACGTTACACGTGGAAGATGTCAGAAGACATGGAGATATCAAATACCTAACGTTCTTGTTAGGCAATGCTTTAGAAATCAAGTAAAAGACTGTTGAAGCTACCCAGAAGCAGATATAGACACTGATCACAACAATTATGAAAGCCGTGCTTCAATTTAAAAATTTGAAAAAAGAGGAACAGAAAAAGGCAGTTGTCACTTTCAGAAACTAAAAGATAAAGATATCCTCAAAAGATTTGAGAAAAAGTCAAACGAATTGCTGAAATGCATCGGGAAAATTTTTGACACAAAAAAGTAGAAGCAGAATGGAATAACATTAAATCCAGCTTAGAAGTGGTGGCTAAAGGTATTCTGGAGTATAAACAAAAAGAAAATAAGGAACCATGGGTAACAAAGGACAATCTGAATTTAATAGAAGAAGTGCGGAAATAGAGAAACAGACCAGACGAAGCAGGAAAACAGATACAAGGCCATAAAAAAGATAATTATTCATAAACGCAAGAAAGCTAAAGAACAATGGATTGAGGATAAGTACAAAGAGGTACAAACTAAGACGGAAATAGAATAGACAGACGAAGCATATAAGGTAATTAGAACGAATTTTAGTGATATAAAATCGTATAGCAAAAATGTATGGGATGCAGGAGGGGAAATATTTATAGAAAAATATAAATAAAGAGGATAGCTGGCAAAATATATAGAGAATTTGTATTCAGGACGGTAACTAGAAGCACTAGAACAGGAACCAGAAATTGAAAATGATGACCTGGGATATCCTATACTTAGAGATGAGTTTAAACTAGCATTAAAGAGTCTGAAAAATAGTACGGCACCGGGTATATCAGGTGCAAGCAGAAACTCTGAAACCGCTATACAAGCAGTAATAGAGCGTCTATTCCAACTTGTATATATGTATGAAACAGGCGAGATACGCAAAGAGTTCAAACTTAACACCATAGTCCCTATACCAAAAAATTTCCAACAATAAGGTACCATTCGGTTATTTTCGAATGTCGGTGAAATATGGTATATTTTTAGAGGACAGAGAAAGCTTGTATATAGGGTTTGCCAATCTGAAAAAAGCATTCAACAATGTAAAATAGGAAAAATGTTTGAAATACACAAAAAAATTGAAATGGGTTATAAGGGTAGACGAATAGTACATAGTTTATACAAAAGTAAACAGCTGTAATAGGATTAGAGCTGGAACGTAAATAAATTATATATTAGGAGGGCGACGCAGGGATATGCGCTATCACCATTAACTTTTAACTTGTATATCGAAAAATGAATACTGTCAAATGCAGAAAGACATATGGAATGATTATGCAGTTGCAAACGATTGATATGCTTAGATTTGTAGATGAAATAACGGTGTTAGCATCTATCAAGAAAGAGAGAAGCAGCTCTTAATTAAATGGAAACAGTACTAACAGACAAATGGTTTCATAGCTATGTAAGTCCTTCAGAAACATTGTGGAGTCAATGTAATCAAATCGTTACCGTCTTCTGTAACCTACGTGAATGGTCGAGATTTAATGATAGCCTCACAAGCACATAAAATAGTGTAAAGCTCTTCATAATATAATATTGCTTTCCTAGAACTCGTTTCAGTAAATCTTTGACTATTCGTTTCAATCGCTCCCACTATCCGCCCCACCAGGCAGCATATGGCGGATTAAATTTCCACTGAATTCTCTTCAACCTAATGGCTTTCACTACTTTTTCCCAGTCCATATGGTTAAGTGCCTCAGCTACTCCCACAAAATTTCGCCCATTGTCTGAATAAACAACGTTAGGACCACCACGTCTATTGATGAACCTTCTAAAAGATTCCAAAAATAAAGTTGTGGACATGGATGACACCAACTCCAAGGGTACCGCTCTATACACGGTACACGTGTACAGCGTGATCCAGCATTTCTTGTCCCCTTTCAGATAGAGAGGCCCAGCAAGATCAACCCCGACAATTTCAAACACGCCGGCATTATTCACTCGATCGGGAGGTAGTGAATTACATGCTACCGAAAATGGCTGTGAAGTAAATCTGCAACACCTGCCACATTTATCTAAGACACGGTGTATTGATCTACGACTTTTTAAAATCCAATACCTTTCTCGTAGGGTTGTGGTGTTGTTTTTTAAACGAAAATATTAGTGGCAGGGAAATATAACAACAACGCACCTTGCCGGCTAACTTCTGGGGTTTGTTGGATTGCACTATAGGCGTGGGTTTAGGTATGAATAAAATTAGGGCCACTTAAGGGTAGAAAATTTAATGAGAATATAAATCTCAAACGAATAACTTGACGAAATCGGAAATATTTTTAGGCACCACCTGTTTCGGTAATAGACGCAGTGACACATTTAACTGGAAACAGGAAAATTGAGTGTAAATCAAGCGTATGTAAAAGATATCAATTATTATAAATAGAGTAGTCGAGAGGTTAAATTTTAGCGTATCGCATATAATGTCATTTCAAATAATATTGAATACAAGCTCTCATGCTCGAGTAATTCAAATAAATAAATATGTAAATCATAAAAAGTGATTATTATAAACTTCAAGAGTATGTGACGATCAACGTAGTTATCATGGTTACCTCGTTGTTACAAATAAAACATAAACGTTTACGTATATGTGGATTTCAGTTGTTAAAAATTATGGTAACAATAATTTAAGCAATAGAGTAGATTAATACATTTCCAGTTGATAATAATATTAGGTACGCTATTTTAATCTTGTAAATATTTAAATATAACATCAAAGAACTTCAATAAGATTACTCGCAACGTAATGGGGAACTAGATCTCTCAAGTACTAGTGAGTACCAGGGTAAAATAATTTTTCAATATATCGTTTATACACATAAATACATGTTATAGGAATCTATCAACACCTGATTCTTCTGACAGGCTGATAGTAGCATCAAAATAAACTAAATAAGATAAGGAAAGAGATATACGACCTTGTTATCCGTTAGCTTCGTATGCTGAACACGACCCTCGACGGTGTATAACAGATGTGCATCCGGGCGTGTTATGTTACAATACAGATGACCAGGGTTTCCAAGATCGACGGTAAGTGTTTGAAAATAGATTCAGAACTTGTTTTACCAGGGACGATACGGGAATGTTACTTCCGCAATATTGTTGTGCTGTATCAAATCTCCTGTCCAGATTTATCTGGGCTTCCAAACTTCCAAGTTCCAAACTTCAAAAATTTCAAACTCCCAAAAGTTTCCTAAGATAACCAATACAAAGGGAATTACAATAGAGCAAGATAAACGTATAATAAGATATTATTACTAAATACTTACCCCTGTATTAGGGGAACACGCTAAATAAGTACTCGCAGGTACTTGATGAGATAAATGTGGTTTATTAGCCACGAGTGATCACGGCACCATCAAATCCCAAAAATGAATATCAATTCGCCTTATGTGAACTAGTTTGAAAGATAGCGCGTCCGCTCTTATCAAACCTTCACGTGTTTAACAACTATATAAATGTTAATCAATATTCAAAATTAAATTTATACTGGGCGATACGGAATTGTAGGCCGATATAATAAGATATTAAAGAATTAAATAAAAGGAGCATTTGTAAATGCTACAGGGTAGACACGAGTACATTGACTCCCGCGTGACATAATTGTCTGTGCTTTTCCAAAATCACCATTGTTACCAAAGGATGTTTAGAAGGAAGTAGTATTGAACATCTAAAGTGGAAGGCATCGTCTTGATATATATCAATTTAGTTTTTATACGTACGAGACCTTTTTCAGCGTTAAATACACAAAATTTCTTCAAAGTTTCATTATGCTCTTTAACAAACGATCCTCTTTGTACAAGCAACCAAAGCTTATTCTCAGCATAATCAACTTCGTCTACTCTCAAGGAATTACCAAAAATTTTTGATTTATTGATTAACTTAGTAAATCGATACCTCCTGGCAATCATTCCAATTAGACGAGAGAATCGAGAAACATGTATGAAAATCGACAAAAATAAAACTAAAGTACTCGATGTAAAGGAGTAGAAAAACTAAATGAACTGTAAACTTCGAAAAGAACACCAGAAAGTAATGTAAGCCTGAAATGATCTTTAATGAAATATCAAGTCACAACAGTTAATGCATATAAAGAATAACCCGACGTTATTACTAAGCACAAAGATTTTCCACATTCCTATTATTACAGTTAATTTATACTACGAATTCCTGTGTAGAAAGGGATTTTGTATTTAATCTATGAAGCTGTTGCATATCACAAACTCGTTGACTGTTTCTATTATATCTCTAATAAGATATGTTTGTTAAAATGCAGAATTTCCACTGGTCCTTCGTTGATACGAGTTAATACCACAGGGATTATTCCATTGAGGTAGAATATGCAGTTTAAAAAGCTGTATAGGTGTTGTCCGTGAAAAATATAATTTTTGAATTAGTCCAAATAATTATTCATGTTACTTTTTAATTTGAAGACCATTCTCGCTTATGTACTTTTGAGTTAATATTTATGCACCGAAAGTAATTCTTATCTAACTTGTTCTACACATACTACCAACTCTTTATATTGTTGTTTTTGGATCTGGCGCCAAACATGGTGCACTTTTGATTAGGAATTGCCACATTTTAATTTTTGTTAAAGCAATTGAAATAAGTGTTCACTGAAAACGATAGATACACCATATCTGCAAAGTATTATTAACCATTATAACCTTAACGTCCTTTCTTTACGTATTCAACTTCAGCATGTTTTTGGATTTTTTACCTAAACTTTTGACTTATAGCTTACCTTGAATGAAATTTCGATGCTTGTTGACATTTTTATGACATTCAGCAAATAGAAAGTTTCAAAAAGATGTTTGAAAACACTTTTTTTAGCAATCGGCAGCAGTCTACCAGATGATCGCCAGGATATCTTAAACATTGTTTTTAGAAGTGATAAGAAAAGCGAAAATTTAACATATGTATCGTCTAATGATCTCAACACATATTATTTGCATGGTGTATAGCGGAACTATCTAGCATATGGTTCGTGGGACGCATATGGCTTCTTGTGTATTTATGAAACCTCGAATAATAAATAAGCAGTCTGTGGAACTATGCAGACTAAATGTAATAAAAGCTCTTTACCACAAATTATTTAGTACTAGATATGTGTTTCCATCACAAAGTGATCTTCGATACTAACTAACAGACCTTAAAAAATTATCTTTATGGTGGTTGTTCGAGAACCTACTTCTCCACGTAAACTGAAGTTAACCTTTTCAACCACAATTAACTTACGTTGTTTTGATTACTTGAGAGTATTCTCTTTCCCACGCAGGCAGGTATTTTCCAGGGCACAAAATGAATTCCAACTCTAATATTAAAAACCCTCTAATTTATAATATTTTAGAACTACTTGAGTGGAATCCACACAAACATTGCTATTCTACTGGTAGTTAAGTCAGTAAAGTGAACTGCGAGCTTTTATCAGTATTTAAAAGGAATTCTTCGTGTTCAACTGTTTGGTAAGCATTCAAAGAAGAACACGTTGACACTGCTCTTAACAACTTGACATTTAACGGGGGGGGGGTTTGTACTTGGCGACTTGAAATATTTCATATTTTCGATAATTGAAATAAGCAATGTATTCTTTAAATCTTAGTTTGATTTAGTCTGGCCACATCTTCATCTGGTTTAGTTTTCTGTTGACCTAACAACTAATTGGATTGTAAAGTTTGTGTTGGTTTCGCTCAAACAATTCTAAGAATAATATAAATTAGAGTTTAGTGCAGGATACATAGGTTGTGCAAACTTAGACTAAATGAATAACAAAGCAAAATCAACCGTGATGTGTTCGTCCCCTCGCCCTCATCATTTTTTGAAAATTCCAAAGTTTTCCCACTTTTGGGAATATTCGACATCTTGTAAAACTGTTAGAAGAGCATGAGTTCGTTAAAAAGGCTATAGCTCATCGAAAAATGCACTTAGAAGACTCTATTTAGTACCGAAATGTTCTGGTCAACGTTTGTATTGCAACAAGCAAAAAATGTGGGAAATCAAACAAAGAACACATGTGTTTAAAGCTTTGTATAAAATACAAGATGTAAAGTAGTGGAAAATAAGGCAAAAACCATAATAAAAGGGGAAACGACAATTTACAACTGCTTAGGAAGCTAAATAACGCAACATGGGAAAGCGCAAAAGATATATTAAGAAAGATTAGCACAATCTGCACTGCATTTAACAAGAACAATCAGCTGCTACGTTCGAAGACGACAAACTAGAAACTAGAAAATTGTTGAAAGCATATGTGTGAAGCACAGCACTGTACGGCTATGAAACATGGACAGTAGGTACAGCGGGCAAGAAAAAGATAGAAGTCCTTGAAGTGTGGTGCTGCTACAAACGTGTAATGAAGATGTCATGGACAGACAAAGTTAAGAACAAAAATGTTCTAGGAATATTTTAGTCTTTTATTTCTATTATCACTGTTGGAAGATTCAATTACATTGTAGATAACCCAAAAAATTACATTTTTGTTGGAGCCCACCATTGTACTAACTTTATACATTAATACTTGTCGAAGAGGTCTTGATCATGAAAAGAAGTGGATTTCTATTGTAAAAATTTCGTTGAAGTTCTTTTAGTATGCCCTGGCATCATTCCGTTCTCTGTGGCGTAACCTCTTTTTGTTTTTAGAATTTAGACAATGTTTTAATTTATAAACTGATTTTATATTCCACTTTTATAAATTCGATTTACTTAATAAACGCCATGTAGCATACTGCAAATTTTATTTTACTGAAGTACTCTTTGATGATAGTTTGACTACTCTGCTAGAACATGAAACGAATGCCGTTTCAGAGCTCGAACTAGCGTGCAATACTGTTCGACTAAAAAGTAAGTAAACTGAAACTTTTATTTCTTGCTATGGAATTAGTTAAACACAACTTCAAATAATCCAGAGGGGGTTTGAGAAAATTAAACGACTAACTTATGTAGAGAAAGGAAACAGTTCAATTGCATAAGGCGTATATTTGCTTAGTCGGGGACTAAATGAACTGTAAACTTCGAAATTTATTTTCCAGAAAAGAACACCAGAAAGTAATGTAAGCCTGAAATGATCTTAAATGAAATATCAAGTCACAACAGTTATTGCATATAAAGAATAATCCGACGTTATTACTAAGCACAAAGATTTTCCACATTCCCATTATTACAGTTAATTTATACTACGAACTCCTGTGTAGAAAGGGATTTTGTATTTAATCTATGAAGCTGTTGCATATCACAAACTCGTTGACTGATTCTATTATATCTCTAATGAGACATGTTTGCTAAAATGCAGAATTTCCACTGCTCCCTCGTTGATACGAGTTAATACCACAGGGGTTGTTCCATTATGGTAGAATATGCAGTTTAGAAAGCTGCATAGGTATTGTCCGTAACTAATATAATTTTCGAATTGGCTCAAATAATTATTCATATAATTTTTTAATTTCAAGACCATTTTCGTTTATTTATTTTTGAGTTAATATTTATCCACCGAAAGTAATTCTTTTTTGACTTGTTCCGAAAATAGTGCCAACTCCTTATGTACTTGTTTTTGAATCTGGCGCTAAACATGATGCACTTTTGATAAGGAATTGTCACATTTTAAATTTTGTTAAAGTAATTGAAATTAGTACTCACTGAAAACGACAGATACACCGTATCTGCAAAATATTATTAGCCTTGTTATCCTTCGCACCTTTTCTTTACCTATTCAGCTTTAAAACAGCATGTTTTTGGACTTGTTGCCTAAACTTATAACTTATCTTAAATGAAATTTCGATGCTAGATTACATTTTTATGACATTCGGCAAAATGAAAGTTTTTAAAAGGTGTTTGAAAACACTTTTTTTTTATCAAACATCAGCAGTCTTCCAGATGATCGCCAGGTTATCTTAAACATGTTGTTTTTAGAAGTGATTAGAAAAGTGAAAATTTAACATATGTATCGTGTAATGACCTCGAAACAAGTTATTTGCATGGTTGCTACGTTTAATTTCCGCATAAGTTAATTACATTAATTTTCAACTCAACCCCCTTTGGCGTTAAAAACAAAAATTAATTTAGTAAACTTAAAATAACCCTGTCCGTTGCTAATTCGTTATCCGTTCGTCTAAATTCCATGTCTACTGTTCAATAAAATCGTTAATTCATAAACAATAATAAATACACTGTCTATAAATTTCTTAACGCAAACCCCTTTTGCTTTTACAAGAAAAATTTATTCTATAAATTAAATGCCTTGTTTTAGTTATCACGTAATCTCTTAAATTCTTCAATAACATCCTGTTTACAATAATAAATACGCTTTCTACAAATTTTCATGTTGAACTTAGTTATTTCAAAACAAAAGATTATGCTACAACTGAATGCTTCGTATCCTGTTTTTAGGTAACCTACTATTTGTTAAACATTACGACCGCGTATAATGGGTTTTCTCGATGGTGCCAAAGTAACGACTTGTTGAAATAATGCTCGCGCACTATCCGATGTAAGTCGGGTTTTCCAGTTACCGCGCTTCGATAAGCTAGAATGTTTGCTTTGCGAGCTGGTGTTATTTTGAATTTGGTTCTAGAGCGTGTGCATTGATGCACTAGTAAAAACTACTCGTTCTGTTATTCCAAGAGCGATACACGTTTATCCTCTATCAAATGTGTAGATCTTTTTTTGTATCGCTCTTAGCTGGAGGCTAATTTGCTTGTTCCGTAGCCCAATTATTCGTTGATGTAGATCAACTACTTGAGCATGTAGACCTCTGTGGCAATTATGGTAAGTAACATGATTGTCGCTGACTACCGTTTTGATGCTGTGTCAATTCGCTTCCGAGGGCTGACCAGATAAGTATCCCGACACATGTATGTGACTGTTTTCTCTTTCGAACATACGCTGGGAGAAATCCAATTTGAAATTATGTACGATACTTCTATTGCTAAACCCAATTTGAAAGTAGATACACTAATTTTTGTTCTGGTCAAATCCTTACTGGAAAAGTTCTTAAATTTAATGTTTGCTTTTAATTAACCATCCGCTTATACGCAAGTATCCGCGTTATTTTGTTGTTACTGATTAGATTTATTGCCTGTTAGCTACGAATTGCGCACTTCGTGGAACAATTAGTGAATTTGTCTATAGAGTAGAATTGCTTTATTAAATAGTAACCTTATTTAATTTTTATTTTGCTGTTTTGGTAGGAGTTTCAATAATTGTTTTTTTTTTAAAAGAAAATCGTTGGCGATGTATTATTTTTGTGTTGCTAGGAACCCCACCCCTCTCCGCATTGGTAGTTAGCCTGGTATATTTATGTTTTCTTCCGGCTACGTCATTGTACGTAACATGGTCTGAACCAGAGCTATCTAGCATATGGTTCTTGGGCCGCATATGACTTCCTATTATGCCTCGCGAATCGAAGCGGTGTTTAAGAAAACTCGAATAATAAATAAGCACTCTGTGGCACCATTCAAACTAAATGTAATAAAAGCTTTTAACCACAATTTATTTTATACTAAATACGTACCTACATCACAAAGTGATCTTCCTTAGTAACACACCTTAAAAAAATAATCAATATGGTAAGTTGTTCAGGAACCTTCTTCTCCACGTAAACAGAAGTTAACCTTTTCAACCTACATTTAACTAATGTTTTGATTACTTGAAAGTATTCTCTTCCTCGCGCAGGCTCGTGATTTCCAGGACACAAAATGGAATTCCAACCCTAATATTAAAAACCCTCTAATTTATATTATTCTAGATCTACTCGAGTGGAATCAGCACAAACGTTGCTATTTTACTGGGAGTTAATCCAGTAGAGGAAGTTAACATGATGAAACGGTGGGCTTTTATCGGTGTCTAAAAGAGGCTCTTTGTGTTTAGCTATTTCATAAGCATTCAAAGAGGAACACGTTGACACCGCTCTTGACAGTTTGACATTTACTGATTTAACAGGAAGGCTGATTTCGAAAATATGCTTGGCGACTTGAGGTCTTTCATATTTTCCATATTTGAAATAAGCAATGTATTCTTGAAATCTTAGTTTAATTTAGTCTGGCCACATCTTCATCTGGTTTAGTTTTCTGTTGACCTAACCACTAATTGGATTGCAACGTTTGTGTTGGTTTCGCTCGAGTAATTCTAAGAATAATATAAATCAGGGTTTTTGTGTTAGGTGTACTATTTAGCGCAGGATACATAGGTAAAAGATTGTGCAAACTTAGACTAAATGAATATCAAAACAAAATCAACCGTGATGTGTTCGTCCCTTCGCTCTCATAATTTTTTTGAAAATTACAAAGTTTGAATATCCGACATCTTGTAAAACTATTAGAAGAGAATGCGTTCGTTAAAAAGGCTATAGCTCATCGAAAAATGCACTTAGAAGACTCTATTTAGTACCGAAATGTTCCTGACCAACGTGCCTGTAGCAACAAGTCAAAAAAATGTGTGAATCCAACAAAGAACATATATGTTTCAAACTTTGTAGAATCGTAAGAACCAAATTACACAAAGCGGTTTTTTCGAAACTTTACATTTTAGTTTGGCATTCCCGTCTTAGTTATGCTTATGAAGAAGTTTGGTCCTTCTTTAGAACAGTGAGAAATTATTAAAAAGAAAATTAAAGGACCATTATGGAGATTCCCTTACAATTGTTACAAGCTTTGTCCCAAGGCGTCAAACGCTAATATAGATATTAGCCTAAGTATGAAGAGTTAAAGGGTGGCTACAAAATTATAGGAACACTTATAACATGCGGGCTAGGCTTAAGAATTACCTTATGGGGAGAAACATGAGCTGGGGTTACGGGCGAGTTTGTTGACAAAAAAAATTTAGGCGCCACTGCGTTTATGAAACTACCAAAAAACGAAAAACCACAAGGGAAGCGCAGAAACCTACTGGTATCAAAAAAATATTCATTAGTAACTTACCTCATCAATGGACCCACGACTTGAGTACATACAACGACGTATCAAGTTAAACCTGAAACATAAAGCAATTAAGTTATTACAGAGAGAACACCATTTATGTCCTCACAATAAATGTGTACCTGTCAAACTCATGGATAAAAAATTAGGGGTTTGAAATCAAGGATATAATGTTCACTATAGTACAAATAAGTTTAAAGATCAGAAGTCCTTTAAGGTATCTACAAAAAAAGTTATCGTGGACTCCAATCAAACAGCACTGTCGTGTTTGGATCACATTTATATTACTATTTACCGTCCAATATATAACACGAAATGTGAAACTATTCTGCATAATTTAAAGTAGCTGTATGATAATTATATACAAAAATTTGCGCAGAAATTTTAATATGTTACACAATAACAGAAACAACTAGTAACAGCAATGTGTTATGTTCCTGTGGATGTAGAGATGTTATTTTAACTGAACAATAGTACAGAGAAAACATATTTCTAAAAGTGAAGGAACAAAAAGAATAGTTTTGATAGCAATAAAAATTACTAAGGAGGATATACAGTCTCAAGCATATGAGTGTAATGTTTATCTATCAACACCGGTTATTTCAACAGGCAGAAGTGATTTGATACCGGAGAGTATGTTTTTACTCATGGACGAAATAATATTACCTAAGTATAGGACCATTGATGAATCACGATACAAACGGAGGTCCGTAACACTACAACATTCTGTAGTAGCAGCCGCGTTCATTTATTTCTCCAACACTGCACTTCCTCAATGTCCATCTACAGCAAAAGTTTGGTTTCAGTCTGTTAATAGATCTCTTTTCAAATCTTGAGTTTTGCCATAACTGTAAAGAAACTGTGAAATTCGAGTAATCAGTAACATTAATTGATAACATGTCAGTTACTGATGCATCCTATATTTAATTCATTTTTGATAACGCAGACAACAATATTTGTTCATTGGATGAGAATGACATCTTTCATAAACAACATGTATGACAAGCGAGACACACATTTATACTTTTTCTTGTTAAAACTTAAAACCGACATGGGTGGCTTGAAGTGTATTACGCCTGCTTCATCGCTGCCACCTGAATTGAATGTCCCGAGAGAAATTTCTGGTGTAAATTCTAGTTTAGAAAATGTAGAAAACATTGACATTTCCTTGTATAATCAATTAATAAGATGAAATAATAACTCTTATTAATTGTTATACGTTAGTGTTTATCAACTTACCTTGTGTAAAAAAACTACCTAAAATATTTATTTATTTAATAACTTGGCTTATAGCCGTAATTTTGAGCGTTGCTTTCTGTCTATAACTGACATAAGTAAAAAAATTGACAATGTCAGATATGATTGACAAAATGCTAAACGTAATTGAAAGTTAGGTTTATGTATATTTCTGTACACGATTTAGATTTGTAAATTTTGCAATTATCGTCAAATTGGTAAACGCATAATCCCGGAAAGACTAAGATACAGGTTCAAGTCCTGTCCAAGATCTTAAATTTTTCATCTTTCAATTATTAGTTCCATTTGAAATGATCATTTGGGCTTTGCATAAAAGTGTAAGTTATTATTTTATCTTAATAATTATATATATATATATATATATATATATATATATATAAGGTAGTTAAATACACAAGGTAAGTTGATAAATACTATCGTATTACACCGAGTAATAACTGAAAAATGGAAAATATAAAGTATTGGACAGGACTTGAACTTGTATCTTAGTGTTTCTAGTACTATGAGTTTTCCAATTACGCCACCGAGACGACAATTAAAAAATTTACAAATCTGAATTGTGTACACGACGATACATCAAACCAAACTTACAATTACGTTTGGCATTTTCGTCAATCATATCTAGCATTGTCTATAACTGACATAAGTCAAAAACTTGACAATGCCAGATATGAATAAGAAAAATGCCAAACGTAATTAAAAGTTTGGTTGATGTAGCGTCGTGATTAGTAATCTCACACTTTTCTTATCTAAGTTGCAAATTTTTTTTAAGAGCAACATGGATAATTTAAATACTCTTGTTTAACCCGTCTACGAGTAACTGATCAGTGACCCTAGAAAGAAAAACCTTTAGTATGGGTCAAATCACCTCGAGTTTGACCACAAAATTGTATAAAATAAAATTATTCACTCAAGTAATTTACTACACGCAAAAATCTTATGCTAACTTAACCTACTTATTAATAACACAAATTGTCCCTTTAAGGTTTTAAAACATTGTTATACTTGCATTTTCGACAGTCAAATTTTCGCTGCTGTTTATGTCTTCATTACAACATGTCTCTGATTATAATTGCCATCTTAAGAGCGCTTCTATTTAGAAATAATTTTACATAACTGCATCGAAAAATTCCTGGTTTAATTTTACATGTCCATTTTAAATAAATCTTTATATGTTGAAGTTCACTTATCGGTTTTAGAAATTACTTTTGTTTTAAAAGAGTAAAATATCGAGGTAGCACTGCTCCAAGTTAAATTATAATTTCTATTGGAGCAATGAATACGTTGTCGGTGCGCTCCATAAACAGCGATTCAGTATCTATCTATTAATGAATCTTGAGTTAATGCTCCTATTATTTAACGGCTTTTATATAATAAAATCTTTATACGTTACAGTGTTCCGAATTCTTCCCCTTTATTCAAGCAGGTCTGACTCACTGCATGATGTAATAATTAACTGTAATTCTGCGTGTTTCTTAATTTAATTACGTGCCAGTTTGAGATTTATCGCAATCATAAAAATTTGACTATCTCTTATTAATGAATGTGAATGCTTTGTGGTTGTCGTGTGGTATTAGAATTTAGGAACGTCTTATCTAATTTATAGTCATCATTTAATTGGTGTGTATTCATTCATGTAAGATAATTAGCTGTACTTTACTTGTTTACAAATGATTTACATGTTTCCAATTGCTTTTTATAAAAAAAACAACTGAAAACTAAGCTGACTTTAGTTGCAGTGGCTTTGAATTATATCCAGCTAAAACATTTTCCAACACATGCTTTTCTCAAGAATTGGTTTACAAACAAAGTTAGATTAACTGACATCTAGTTTAAATTCGAAACCCTAATTAACACGTTATTTATGGCAGTAGCTGCAAACCAATTTAATTAAATATTCCTAGTGAAAGCATTGATTCTCGAAGTTGTGTGTTTGTAGTATTATTTAAAATCCTCTATTAAAGTTATTAAATCTTTATGGGGGTATTTAAAAATGTGTAGGGCGGATCTTGATTAAAATATTTATGTAGATATACTAGAACTTAGGGAGTTACGTAAAAGCCGCTTTCAATAGGTTGTGTCGAACTACATTTAATTTCACTTTTCAACATTGAATAATTTTTAATTGTTACTCAATTGTAGCACATTATGTATTTTCACATTTTATTGGTAAGTGTGAAAAACATACATTAACGATCACGTTAAATATATAAATGTTATTGTTTCTTTATAATTTATTGAGAAAACCGCTACTCTGCCCTAACCCCGCAAATGTGTGTGGCAGGGGTAAGTGCAGACTATCCACTGGGGTAAAAGCGCAGTAGTGAGCTCTTGCCTCTACTACACTTTCATTTCTATGATTTCTGGATTTTGCTCTACACTTTTTCATAAAGGAAATTTTTGTAACGTTTTTTAAGAGCCGACATGGTGTGAAAGTACATAAGAAAAAGTAATAGGAGTAACTATTTCAAAAGAAACATTGCAGGAAGCGGTAGAAGTGGTCATGTGCGTGCGTATTGGTGCTTACCAAGCAAGCAAGCTCTTCAAAATTCCACTAAACATAATAATGGACTATTTAAAGGGAAGACGTGGTGTAAAATCAGAAATGTATGGCCGAGGCACTGTTATTTCAAAGACAAATGAGAAACATCTTGCTGATGAACTCTTGACTATGGAACGGTGTGGGTTTGGGTTATCTAGTAAGGAAGTGCTGGAATTGGTTGGTCAGTTTATACGACCAACAATCTAAAAACTCCTTTTAAAACGGAATTCCTTCTGAAGATTGGTTTTTTGGATAAAAAAGTGAAATAATTTTTCTATAAAGAAACACAAAGCATTGAAATCGCCCGTAAGAAAAGCTGCAATCCCTTTACTTTGAACGAATATTTCTCATTATTAGAAAAAACTATTCGATATTTGGGATTGAAAAATTATCCATCAAAAATTTGGAACCTTGATGAATCTAGTTTTTGTACAGATTCTTCGAAAACGAAAATAGTCGGTGGTAAAAACTTGCCATTCACTCGAACAGTTAGTGCTCTCGAGGAGAAAACATTACAGTTTTGCTAGCAGCTTCTACATCTGTCGATAAGGTATCACCATTCATTATTCTCAAAGGGAAAAATATGTGGGATGAGTGGTGTGCGCCAGAAGATACCGGTTACCCTGAAACAACTTATGCAGCAACTGCTAAATAGGTGGATGCAGACCACTATATTCGAAAATCATTTTGAAAGGAGTTTTCTGAAAGCAATTGAATCTGACCGCCCGGTTCTATTAATATATGACAGTTATTCCAGTCATATAAGTATCAAAATGACAGAAATGGCTCCAAAGAAAACTGCCTCCCCATACAAGTTATGTCGTGCAGCCTTTAGATTGGAGTGTTTTTAAACCTTTAAATACTACGTAGAATCAGAAATTAGCAACCTTGCAAAGGAAAAAATATTGCAATCAAACTTCCAAAAAAAAATTTTCTAAATTGATTAGGGACATTTGGTTAGATTTAAATAAAGATATAATTATGTATGGTTTCCAAAAGCAGGAATTTACCCGTTTTATATAGGAAAAATAGCACAGAACGTTTAAAAAATATCTTTTGTATATTTACTGTTTACCTTGAATTTTGTTTTAAATATATTAGTCAATTTATATGATTGTTTTATTTGACTGAACTTGTTGAGAAATCCTTCTATATTTTTAAAAGTGTGTAACTTTGAAACAAATTAACATATTTTAATGCGATAAAAAGCATTTTGTAGTTGACTTGCTGAATTACTCTACACTGAGAAAAGTGATTTGGTTGATACAACCAATTCTGTTGTTTTGAAGAGTAAAGCATTTGATCAAGTATGTTTTAGTCGTTCTAAACGAAACTATATTCACTGAACCGCTTGTAGATGGTTAAACTAACATCAAAAATTAGTTGAATTAAATTTGTTTGTTTGAATGCATTATAACAGTTGGTTAATAAAAGAATGCAAAAGTGAATTTCATTCAACTTCAGTCGTATTTAATAAAAACTAATATTGTCAACAAATTTCATATTTTAGTCCAATACTACATTAATGTTGAAAAAAATCCATTTTAGTTAAATGAATGCTGAAAAAAGTGTCAAATGAACACGTTTTGTAACAAATTTAACATTGAAATAAACGTACTTTAGCTTGTTGATTTAAATAAACTACGATTGACAAATCAAACGTCGGGTTATTTGTTGAACTCCAATCGTTTTCAGTAAGTGTCCGATACTGCGTATTGGTTGTACTGTGCGCGCACATTATATCTTTAATATACTGCTACTCTTCGACTGCGACACGTCAACATGGCGTCAAGCGTTACTTCGAATTGTTTTTTGTGTTAGTTTCCATAAAAGTATTTCAACTAACTGTAAAAATACATGGAAGATAAATTTAGTATGCTGTACTATATGTTTAAGCAAAATCTCTTCGTCTAAAAACACGTAAGTACCTACTTATAAATTGGTCTCATTGCCCATAACTAAATGCCGCTGTTTTTAGCATTCAACTATATAAACGAACGTATAACTTCAAAGATCAATGGCAACCTCAAGGAATAAACAAACTTTCAATAATCAGTGTCAGTTTTATAAAATTGAAGTGGAAGTTATACTGAAAATTATGCAGGATGAACTAGGGTTAATGTAACATTCAACAACTTGATAATGTGACTGAATAAAGTTATTTTAAATCAATATTTTTTTAAAATCTGTTAGGGATGAACAAACTCATTTGTTGTTCGCCAAGTTGTATTAAAAAAAAAATGGTTAAAATAACTTCATTAAGCCGGAATCGATCAAGCTGGATATTGAATTAAACTACCTTGGATGTTTAAACTAATTCTATTTCTAAACATTGTACAACGCAACGAAAAGATTGATTTGACAGCTAAATGTTTCAATTCAACACAATAAAAGTTTGATTCAACCAAAAATGTTTTTATTTGAACCTTTATTAGCCACTTAGCTTAATAATTATTATCTGCTCAACATGTGGGTTAGTTAAACCAATGACGCTTTTTGGTTAGTTGAAAAATTTGAATAATTTGTTTTAATGCTACAAACCCTTCCAAGTATTTGCTTCAATGATTTTTATATGTAAGTGGGATATTTAACGTGTTGATTTAACATAACAGTTTATTTGATAAAAGTATTAAATAATTCAAATCAAACCTACAAGCAATTGAAGTAACGATACCTAGCATTCAAGTTACATTAATAGCGATTTGAGTAAATGCCATAATTATTGTGGTGCATATTTAGGTTTGTTTGCTTCAAAATCGGTTTTCAACATTTTATTATGTTCTATTTAATGCATATAGGTCATTGTTTATATACAAACCAAAATTCTAATTGAATCAACTAATTTTCAGTTGAAGCAACAAAATCATTTTCTCAGTGTACCTTGCCCCACAATATAAGTACACCATGTCAAGTGCGGAGTAATATGCATCTTCTATAATTTTCCTTTGATATAAAAATATTGAAGTGAAATCCGTGTTTTGAACGATATTAATTAAAGGATAAATACATAAATAATAAATATATAAAATTAAGGTATTATACACCAAATTAAAGATTTATACGTTATAAGTCAAGCTTAGCAAAAACTAGTCCGCTGTTACCCTACTTCACCTCATACAAAATTAATTTTTCGCTACTAACACTTGGATTAATATACTTTAGATTTCCACTTTATTAAACACATACAACTTTGCATACAGTTTTAAATCCAGTATTAGTGAACCGAAACAGGATACTTCAAACGTTTTATTTTTTGTTGTGAAATTAGTTAGACATCACTTCAATTAATCTTAGGAACTTCGAGAAAATTAAACGTCTGGCTTATGTTGAGTAAGTAAAAATTTCAATTGCATAAGACTTTGTTTGCTTAAGAAACAGTTTAATGAACTGTAAACTGGGAAATTTATTTCACTGAAAAGGAAGCCAAAGAATGATGAAATTCCACTTCCGAAATGAAATATTAAGTCTGAACTGTTATTGTAGCATAAAGAATAATTTCTATCATTTATTAAGCGCATAGCGATTTTTCACATACTTTATCATTACTGTCAATTTATATTTTGCTAGATTTCAGGGAGAAAAGTTTCTCTTTAATCAGCGAATCCACTGCATATGCAACGGTTTCCATTGCATCCTTAAAGCAAGGGAACAACGTTTACATTTCCGTCTTTATGATTTGTTTTAAATACGGGAGAAATAAATGCTTTCGGTAGTAATATTTTTAAAATTGATCCAATTTGTAAATCTTCTAAATTAATTTAACTAGAATATGCATAAAAGTGAATAGATTATAAAATTTAAAAATTGGTACCAATATAATATTCTCAAAATTTTAGAAATTTGAAATAGACATAATATTTATAGAAAATAGAAAATGTCTGTATGTTATCGCATACAATTGCGTACGGCGAATATGGCATTTAATATTTTGAAAATTCCTTGAAATTTAAAATATACACTTTTTGAAATCTTTATTTCTATTTTGTAATTGTCAACTCCTGAACCGTAGTTTAATTAAATGCATGGCATACATTGAAATCTGTATTTATAACACATTTGAGTAAAAAAATGATTTTTTGAGGAAAGGTTAACTGCATATGAACTTGAAATTTTCGGACCATGCGACGATAATTTTGGACGTGTTAGGTCAAATAGAAACCCTCCAATATGAATGGCCGGAATTTGGTGAGTACTAGGCAAATGCACCAAACGCGAATCACTTTTCTGTACTTCTATTAACTGCGACAGCAGGTTGAATAGTGAGACTAACCCAAGCCACGCAGGTTGCTACGGCCGTAATTTTCAAATTGACCTCGTATATTTGCAAATGTAACTTATAAGTTCGACTCTAACAGATGTTGTTATGCTTATATGTAAAAATCGTGGTGATATTTTTGATATAATAGAAATTAAGGCAAAATCAGAAATTTTATCATGCAAAATCCTACGGTTTAGTCTTCAAAATAATATTGTTAAGAACATATTACAAACCCAAAATTTTCTTACGTTCTTTAAATTATTACAAATGTTATTATTCATAATTACTTCTTTATGAGGATCTAATCTAATTTCGAATAGAGCAGATCTTACATAATTGTAACAGAGTTGGGAGAAATGGTGAAGGGTTACAATTACAAAGTAGACCGTAGTTTCACCACTTAGATTTCTATATTATCAAACGGACGTTGGCTGATCAATTCGTCTTTGTAATCAGTCATCATCCTAAGAAAGCATATTAACAAACAGGGTATAGAATTCTATAAATTCAGGGAACACCGAGTATTCAGTTGTTAGCTATCATTTAGTGATCATTCAGTGATAGTTAGTCAGCTTTCTTCACCAAGATATCTCAAGCTTGGCCACATTATGTAAATTCTTTTTTGTGCCATGTAACAATTACCTAAGCTTTATTAAGTAATTATAATGTGTGCACCTTCAATTAATATTGCTTGCGTTGTATTAATTCTGATTATAATATTCTGAGTTTATATATCATGTGTGCCCTGCCTTTTATTATTATCAGTTTATTATTATGTTACAAATGGACCTGTAAAGATTACCGTCCTTTTTATTCTTTAGAGCAGTGTTGATTCTTGGTCACTCACCTTCAAATTTCATGCCGGTTTTCGGGAAACTTTCCAGAAGCTGTCATGTCTTTCGTAATTTTCGAAGACCAAGTTTTCGCTCCCTACACTTACGTAAGGTCAAACTATGACAGAATGGAAGTACTTTATGAACGTCAAACATGTAATTTGGAATTATTTTAATAAAAACGGTCGAACGGAGAGCTTGTCTCTTAGAGACAATTTAACTCATACATGGCAACCACAAATTAAAATTTTTCTTTCACTTTATGAAACCACAGCGAGCCGATGCTATTAATCTAGCACTCGTTCCTCCATAAAAGCTCAACATCCACAGCTACACAGAAATAGCGTTAGGAGTTATAAACAGATGCTTTCGACTAGCGAGAATCCGTGAAAATTATGACAATGAAATTTCATAAAAGCATGAAATTTCTTCGGTGTTCATAAAGCATAATGATACGCCATATTTTCTATTATTAACGTTAATTTATATTAGGAGGCGTTATACAAAAGAGTTTTTGAATTTAATCAATGATTCCACTGCATATTACAAACTCACCGGGTAATCCTATTATAGCTCTAATGGGATATATTTACAAAAGTGCAGAATTCCCACAGCTCGGTTATTGTTAGCGCTATATACAAATAGGGAGACTGGTATAATAGCCCAATAATAATTATTCTGTAAGGACGATTAGATTTAATTTCGGGCGATTCTATTTTTCATCTGTTGAAGCAATTCCAAGTTTTATCACACCCCCAACATAACATAAATAATAATTGAGAAACTAATACTAGATGCGTGCCTAGTACTACGAAAAGCCGCATTTTCTCCATGTTTATACTAGAATTATTTTAAACGCCACGTTTTCCGAAGATCTTATTCGCCTTATTTCGCTAGCTTTAGAAAACACTTTAGGTTACATCGAACTTAACCGAAACGCTCGATGTTTTTAATGTAATATTATAGTTTCTAGGGTGGTTATGTGCTTTGACGATAAGGCACGCTTATACTTCTTTCGCGTATATTTAAGTATCTATTACCGGGTTTATTGGTTTTTGATTTAGTTCGCGCCTTTGGTAATTATACGTTCTAATAAAGGCGAAATGAATTTTCTCTGTATAGAATACGCCGTTCCGCATCTTAATTATAACCCTGTTTATTGAAATTCGTGCTGTGTGGGTGAGACTATAATATTAAGCCTGTCGTGCGTGTTGTGTTATACAATGAAGGATGTTTTGTACTGCTCTTCGTATTAAGACAACCGTTCCTTTTCTCCTTTCTACTTGTACTAAATAACTCATGATTATAAAATAGACATACTAAAATTAATTAAACTGGTTAATTACCAATTACTTTATTTTCATATACAAACTATAATGCGTTGATTAATCGTCTACTTTAGAACTAACATCTTGCCACAAGTTAATTAGTTTTCCTGCCCTTTTGTTCGCCCTGCGCATTGTTAAACATATAGTCGAAACCACGAAAGAAGACCATCACAAGACTATTACTTGAGTATATACATTCAAGGATGTACTATTTCCTTACTAGTATAGTAACGATATCGAATAAATGATGCATGTTACTTCAATAATGCTCAACGTAAATGCTTTATACTGCATAGAAATAAAGCAAACCCGTTATTATACGTCACAACTTGTTCCATATATACAGACGTTTAAATATCAGAGGCTGATTATCACAGGATAATCTAACGTTGCCATATATTGTTAAATGCCTGCATAGCATTAATATGGACACGATAGTATAAATAATAAAACTATTCCGGCATCAAACGATTTATTTATATGTCCGTCATAACCGAATACTTGAAATACATAGACAGACACACACGCACACACGCACGCGCAAACGCACGCACACGCACACTCACACACACGCACATAAACGCACACACACGCGCACACAAAATATCAACTTTACACAAATGGAAGAAGTATTGATCATTGAAATTCCTAAGATCTATTTTTCACCCTTCGGTATGGAATGGTAACAACTACATCATGTTCTCACAAATTTAGAGAAGGGTTGGCAGATCTATTATATGAGCTTAAAATAAGTACTACGTTTTGTTAATAAGATTATTTACCTAATATGCTTCTAATTCGTACAGTATGTTTAGTTGTATTGTATGCCGATTTAGGTATTATCGGTGATGGTGAGGCATTTCCTATTTCAGTTCCGCCAGAGCCCAGCTATCAGATTTAGAACATCTCTTCCAACTTGTAAGCTAAATGTATGTGACAGGCGAGATACCCAAAGATTTCAAACGTAACATCATAGAAACTACACCAAAAAGAAAGGTGCGGATAGATGTGAAAATTTCGAACAATAAGTTTGACAGCACACGTGTCAAAAATATTAACTAGAATTGTACAAAGACGAATGGAAAAACGAGCTGAAGAAATACTAGCAGAAGATCAATTTGGATTTAGGCGAAACAGCGGAACACGGGAGGCTATTTTACCTCTGCGGGCGAGAAAGAAGAAAACAATAGAAAAGGGGAAAGCGTATATATATATAATATATATATATATATAAATATATATATATATATATATATATAAATATATATATATATATATATATATATATATGTATATATAAATATGGTTTGAAGATCTGTCGATCTGGGAAAAACATTCGACATTGTAAAATGGAAAAAAATGTTCGAAATACTCAAAAAGATTAGAACGAGTTTTAGGGATAGTCGCATAGTACATAGCTATACAATGAGCAAACAGCTGTAATAGAATTAGAGCAGGAACGTAGAGAAGTAAATATTAGGAAACGGGTGAGCCAGGGATGTGCCGTAACCCCATTAAATTTTAACTTGTACATTGACGGAAAAATAAATAAAAAATAAAATAATACAGGTAGGTATCGAGAACCTACAAGAGGTTAAGGATTTCTGTTACCTAGGAAGCCAATTAACGCAAGATGGGAAGAGCACAAAAGATATAAAACGAAGATTAGCACAAGGTCGTTCTACAATCAACTAGAAAAATCAACTACTGTGTTCAAAGACAACAAACATAGAAACAAGGAAAAGATTGTTTAAAACATGTGTGGAACACATCACTGTACGACTGTGCAACCCGAACAGTAGGAGAAGCGGACAGGAAAAAGATAGAAGCCTTTGAAATGTGGTGGTACACACGTATGATGAAGATATCATGGACAGAAAAAGTTAAAAACAAGGAGGTACTAGAAATGGTAGAGGAAGATATAAATATGTGGAAAAGAGTAAAACATATGATAGATAGGATGATAAGCCACATACTAAGACATGAGGGAATAGTGCGGAATATATTAGAAGCAGAGATAGGAAAAAAGAGAAGTAGAGGTTGTTACGTATTTCTAGTAGACGCCACGTTGTGCGTCAAAGTTATGTCACGTTGGCTCGTAGCCGTGCGTAACAAAAGAAAATCCAAGAAAAAAACAGTGACCGGGCTCAATCGGAGAGTAGGGGGGGTTGTAGAAAGCATGCCAATCTATAAGGGACGCGGCTGTCAGGAGTTAGTACCAGTACCTGCCATAGAGAAATTAAAATAGTAAACCTGAAAGAAAAACAAATTAGTCCTGCAAACCTGAAACAGAGAAAAAGCATAGCCTATGGATCAAGTATAAATTGTTCAGTACTTTATAGAATAAATAAGAGCAACTGTTTAGATAAACTCTATAATCTAACAACAGTAATAGCAGTACAGAAAAATTCTGAGTACAAAGTGAGGCCATATTGGGGAGTAGCAGAAACGTTTCATCACACACCAATTAAACATAATTCAGGTAAAATGTAACAAAAAATATAAATAGGTAAGACATAATTACTCTAAGGAATTTAGTAAAATTTTTAGCAAAGACATAAATAAGTAGATAAGCACAATTGTTCTGAGTCATTCAGTGTGGTTGATTGTTCTTTATAAATAGGTAAGACATAATTAATCTAAGTAATTTAGTAAAATTTTTAGCAAAGACACAAATCAGTAGATGAGCACAATTGTTCTGAGTCATTCCGTAGGGTTGATTGTTCGTTATTTTTTTTTTGTTATTAAATAGCGGGCAAGTCTATGGACAAGGTATCAGAACGACCAGGAATATTGCAAAAACAACGGGTAGATATTTACAGTAAGAACAAATAGGAAATAGTGCAACTTACACAAGGTCCGTCAGTACCGCTTCCTTGCCATTGCAGTGTGGGATCCACGATGTCTGGCACTAACGAAGCACTGCACCCTAGGCTGTGAGGGTGTGGGTGGAATTGCTTACACTTTACACTAACTCACACCTGCGTATTTCACTGGTGTTAGCAGCAGACATTATCATGTTGGTGGAACTACGTAACATCGATAAATCTCTTGTTAATTCTATTTCCTGAGACAATAATTTTGAAAGATTTTGTAACACAATTAGTAAAGCGACGGTATCACTAAATCAATCTTCCGTAAAAACAACCACGTGCGGTCGGGTACAACAAGTTCTACTCCTTTTATTTACAACAGAAAAGCCGTATCTTTCTTACGTCATTTCTGACATCTCGCAAGCAAGCCCCAAACACGACCCTTTTTTGTTTATATCTAATCCTACTCGTACAACTTCTGATCGCCTACCTAGATTGTATATCCACATATTAATTACAGCGGGATTATTTATTAATGACAAGTGGAAAGTAATTTTACGAGTATTCCAATTTACAACTAAACCATCTTTTAAAATTAATACCGGCGAGTCAACTTGCATATCAATCTGAAAACTAGGCGGAAGTATTTACTTTATACAAACCGCGATCCAAAAACGATGTATTTTAAGAATTAAGTAGACTAAAAATGTTAGGCCACCAAAAATGCACGTTACAAGGTAGACCTAGGTTAGACTATTGCACACAAATACTGAAAGATGTAGGATGTGTGAATTTCAGGGGAAATGTGTAGGCTAACTCAGAATAGAAATCAATGGAGGTATGCATCTAACCAGTTCCGAGATGGAAAACTAATGATGAAAAATAACTGTATTTAAACATGATGATTATTATAAACAACTACAGGTATTCGTCTTGAAATATTCTCAACTAATGTTAATTGTGCGAAAGGATTTACTAGAAAACTATTAATTCGGCAAATGTCTAAATGTTGGGTGATCCTTGGCAGCCACAGGCTGCTCAACCCCCCTTCACATACCTACATGTGATTTTCCAATGCTCCACTCGAAGGTACTACATTGGCCAGGAAGCGAGTTTTTTTTTTACCTAAAAATTATGAATTTTGTCGAACCCTTGCTGTTCCAACGTGTGTGACAACACACATGAGACCTCCATTTTACCTTTCATCCGAAGGAAGGCGTATTTTTGTGAAAAATGCACACCTAACATTTTTCAAGCGGACCGTGTCAGGATTCGAACCCGGGACCTTGAGCGTAGTAGTCAGACGCATACCAACTATGCCACGGAGCCGCCTCCCCTTCACATACCACTGAATCTCGGTGAAATAGGTCATATAACTAGAAAACAATATAAGGGGAACCGAGCTGTATATAGGCTGTTGTGGGAATTTCAGGAAACTGTGTAGGCTAGCTCTGGACATAAATAAGTGGAGGTACGCGTCCAGCCAGTTACAAGACTGAAAACCTAATGACTAAAAAAAATAAATGTACCTAAATCTGATGATTACTATAAACAACTACAGGTATTGGTTGTGTAATATTTTCAACTAGTGTTGATATAGTAGAAATAGTAGATATAGTGATAGTGATATAGTAGAAAAACTATTAATTCGACAAATGCTCAAGTGCTGGGAAAATTGGTACTCGCAGACTGCTTACCCCCTTTACATACCTTACATGTGATTTTCCAATGCTCCACCTGAAGGTACTACATTGGCCAGGAAGCGAGTGTTTTTTACCTGAAAAATTTTGAACTTTTTCGAACCCTTGCTGTTCCAAGCAAGGTAGGGATCTTTAACGTGCGTGACAACACTCACACACGGGACCTCCATTTTACCTCTCATCCAAACGAGGGCGTATTTTTAAGAAGAATGCTCGCCTAACATTTTTCAAGCGGACCGTGTCAGGATTCGAACCCGGGACCTTGGCCGTGGTAGTCACACGGATACCAACTACGTCACGGAGCCGCTCCCCTTTACATACCACTGAATATCGAGGAAATAGGGTATATAATTGTAAAACAATAGAAGGTGACCGAACTACATCTAACAAGACAGAACAGCGGCTATGTTCAAAGACGACAAACATAGAAACAAGAAGAAAATTGTTCAAAGCATTTGTGCGGAACACAGCACAGTACGTCTATGAAATGGGGGCAGTAGGAAAAGCAGACAGAAAGAGATTGAAGCCTTCTGGAATGTTATGCTTCTGATGTATGAGAATGATTGCATGGACAGACAAAGTTAATAACAAATAGGTTATAGAAATAGTAGAGGAATAAAGATATTTGTTTAAAACCATAAAAAATAGAATAAATAGAAGGGCAGCATACGTTCTAAAGCATTTTTGGGAAATAGTACGGGATAAATTACTAGCAAAGGTAGGAAAAGAGAGGTAAAGGTGGACCGAGATCAGATTTTCGCACGCAGATAGTGATAGATGCAGACGTTGCAAATGTCAGGGAAATGTGTAGGTTAGTTCAGACTAGGAAACAAAGAGGGTACACGTCTAACCAGTTCCAGGACTGAAGACTTGATGATCATGAAACGTAGTTCTTGCTTTAGGATACATAATTACGTGTCAACATCTAACTATTTTATTAAAATATTAGAACTGAAAGACCTTAAAGCCCCTTATAAATGTTTAATTTAAGAATATGAGCAACTAAAATAACGTAATTAAAATAGCAAAACAAATAGTGGTTATATTACAGCAGCTGATATGTTTGTAGAGGAGAGCTAAAACTTACGTTATTACTAAAATTCATACAGAATTAATAATTCAAAACCAATTTATATTCTGATATTTATTGCTCGAAAAAGTGCAATATATCTGGATATACCATTATACTATCAAACATTATAACACATAAATATAACAAGAACTCTATAGCCATGCATCATTCTAAACTGGATACGAGGATAGGCTGAAAAGTGATGCACACATTCTTGTAGAACACGAATAAAAACAAATAATAAGATCGGGAAAAAATTATGTCAAAGTAAAATCCTTAGGGTTCAAAATCATATATTTATGTTCAGCATAGTCGCTGTTAAGTGTAACACATTTCTCCTAACGTGTAACAAGTTTTTTCATCTGATCACTGAAGAAATCTTCCGACTTCTCTCGAATCCAGAACGCGATAACTGCCTTCACCTTATCATCCGAGGTGTATTGATCATCCTTGAGGTTTCTCTTGAGTAGAGGAAAGAAATTTAAATCGCAAGGCACAAGATCGGGGGAGTAAGGGGGGTGTCAAATCGGTTCAAATTTCAGGTTTCGCAGTGTCTCTTCATGAACGAGCGTCGTCATTTTGCAAGATTATTGACGCCAGACTGCCTCTAACACGCTTTTGAGTGATTCGCCGGTCATTTTGGATCAAGTCGTCAAAGAATTGGCGATGCTTATCATCTGTGGCAGTAATCGGACGTCCGCTGCGTGTTTCATCAACAATTATGGCTTTTCCAGGCTCGCGAGCACGAAATTTTAATACCCATCGATTTACAGTAGATTTATCAACAGTATGGTCACCACAAACAGCTTTTAAACGGCGATGAATTTCAGTAGTAGTCACATTTTCAACAGCTAAAAATTCGATAGCGGCGCGTTGTTTAACTCGCGTTGAATAGCACTACAATACGTCTTCATACTTTTGCTATTCAAATCGAACAGGTGAACGTAACACCTTCAAAATGGATATGCGTATAGAGCAGGATTGTGACTTCCGAACACCACCATATACGCTTATGTAGATTATGTAGTTTGTGTTCTACAAGCATGTGTATCATTTTTCAGTCTACCCTCATACTTGTTCCGGACACCGGTGGTAGTCACCATAGCAACACTTTAAAACTACTTAAAGTTCAAAACCTTTCTGAGATATCCTCACCAGATAGGCTAAATCAAATCTTTTCATCATTCATTTAACGAATGTTGCTTTGATTACCTGTGAATATTCTCCTCGCCGCTCAGGCAGATGATTTCAACGGGATAAAGTGTATGGTGCCAGATGGGATTTCATATTGTATTTTGGTTACACACATGTCAAATAACCTACTTACAATCTGACGTATGAACCTATATAAGTTCGAATCTTACAGATGTTGTTATGCTTATATGTAAAAAACGTGTTGATATTTTCGATATAACAGAAATTAAGGCAATGTAGAAATTTTATCATGCAAAATTCTACGGTCTACTCTTAAAAATAACCGCTGTATTGTTACGAACATATTACAAACCCAAAATCTTTTTATGTTCTTTGCATTATTAGAAATGTTATTATTCATAATTACTTCTTTCTGACGATCTAATCAAATTTCGAATAGAGCAGATCTTACATAATTGTAACAGAGTTGGGAGAAATGGCGAAGGGTTACAATTACAAAGTAGACCGTGGTTTCACCGCTTAGATTTCTATATTATCAAGCGGACGTAGGCTGATCAATTCGTCTTTGTAATCAGTCATCATCCTAAGAAAGTATATAACCAAACAGGGTATGGAATTCTATAAATTCAGGGAACACCGAGTATTCAGTTGTTAGCTATCATTTAGTGATCATTCAGTAATAGTCAGGCAGCTTTCTTGACCAAGATATCTCAAACTTGGCCACATTATGTAAATTCTTTCTTGTTTCATGTAATAATTACCTAAGTTTTATTATGTAATTATAATGTGTGCACCTTTAATTAATATTGCTTGCGTTATATTAATTCTGATTATAATATTCTGAGTATATATATCATGTGTGCCCTGCCTTTTATTATTATCAGTTTATTATGTTACAAATGGACCTGTAAAGATTACCGTCCTTTTTATTCTTTAGAGTAGTGTTGATTCGTGGTCACTCACCTTCAAATTTCATGCTGGTTTTCGGGAAACTTTCCAGAAGCTGTATTGTCTTTCGTAATTTTTGAAGACCAAGTTTTCGCTCCCTACACTTACATAAGGTCAAACTATGACAGAATGGAAGTACTTTATGAACGTCAAACATGTAATTTGGAATTATTTTAATAAAATCGGTCGAACGGAGAGCTTGTCTCTTAGAGACAATTTAACTCATACATGGCAACCACAAATTAAAATTTTTCTTTCACTTTATGAAACCACAGCGAGCCGATGCTATTAATATAGCACTCATTCCTCCATAAAAGCTCAACATCCACAGCTACACAGAAATAGCGTTAGGAGTTATAAACAGATGCTTTCGACTAGCGAGAATCCGTGAAAATGAATGAAAATGAAATTTCATAAAAGCATGAAATTTCTTCGCTGTTCATAAAGCATAATGATACGTCATATTTTCTATTATTAACGGTAATTTATATTAGGAGGCGTTATACAAGAGAGTTTTTGAATTTAATCAATGATTCCACTGCATATCACAAACTCACCGGGTAATCCTATTATATCTCTAATGGGATATATTTACAAAAGTGCAGCATTCCCACAGCTCGGTTATTGTTAGAGCTATATACAAATAGGGGGACTGGTATAATAGCCCAATAATAATTATTTTGTAAGGACGATTAGATTTAATTTCGGGCGATTCTATTTTTCATCTGTTAAAGCAATTCCAAGTTTTATCACACTCCCAACATAACATAAATAATAATTGAGAAACTAATACTAGATGCGTGCCTAGTACTACGAAAAGCCGCATTTTCTCCATGTTTATACTAGAATTATTTTAAACGCCACGTTTTCCGAAGATCTTATTCGCCTTATTTCGCTAGCTTTAGAAAACACTTTAGGTTACATCGAACTTAACCGAAACGCTCGATGTTTTTAATGTAATATTATAGTTTCTAGGGTGGTTATGTGCTTTGACGATAAGGCACGCTTATACTTCTTTCGCGTATATTTAAGTATCTATTACCGGGTTTATTGGTTTTTGATTTAGTTCGCGCCTTTGGTAATTATACGTTCTAATAAAGGCGAAATGAATTTTCTCTGTATAGAATACGCCGTTCCGCATCTTAATTATAACCCTGTTTATTGAAATTCGTGCTGTGTGGGTGAGACTATAATATTAAGGCTGTCGTGCGTGTTTTGTTATACAATGAGGGATGTTTTGTACTGCTCTTCATATTAAGACAACCGTTCCTTTTCTCGTTTCTACTTGTACTAAATAACTCCTTGATTATAAAATAGACACACTAAAATTAATTAAACTGGTTAATTACCAATTACTTTATTTTCATATACAAACTATAATGCGTTGATTAATCGTCTACTTTAGAACTAACATCCTGCCACAAGTTAATTAGTTTTCGTGCCCTTTTGTTCGCCCTGCGCATTGTTAAACATATAGTCGAAACCACGAAAGAAGACCATCACAAGACTATTACTTGAGTCTAGAATACACGTATGTACATTCAAGGATGTACTATTTCCTTACTAGTATAGTAACGATCGATTTCTAATGGACCTGCACCTTGTCGAAGTTCTAAATTACTAGAACAGGTGAAATGACTTGCGTGTTCTAATGAGCTAAAGAGCCAAACTACAGGTGTAACCAAATTAGTAGGATCTTTAGTGAGGAACCAGACTAAGACAGGTCCCCGAAAGAGGGCAGCGGCTCTTTCGGTACTTAGATTGGCAGAGACCATAGGGGTCGGTATGGCAGTCTAAGACACACTACCGCGATGTGGAAGGCAACGGGAAACCACCACATTATCTCCCAAGTACACAGCGTACTTAAATTATAATAACATGATGGCATTCTCTGGTGTAAAAGATTCCGAAGTTAAAATAGTCCCCCATTCGGATCTCCGGGAGGGGACTGCTTCGGAGGATGCGATCGGAAAGTTAAAAATAAGAGTCGGGAACATTCTGCGAGTCGGAGCGTGGAATGTTAGAAGTATGAAGCAAGTAGGTAAGCTAAAGAACCTAAAACTCAAAATGAATAGGTTATCACTAGACATAGTAGGGATCAGCGAAGTTCGGTGACCAGAGGTGGGGGATTTTTGGAGTGCAGACTTCAGGGTAATTCATACAGGAGCAGAGGAAGGAAATTTAGGTGTATGGATAGTTATGCGGAAAAAGATAGGATACTGTGTAGAAAATTACTTACAAAAGAACGAAAGAGAATCTAAACCGGTAAACACAGTAATAATACAAGTATACATGCCCACCTCTAGCTACAGTGACGAAGAGGTGGAAGCCATCTACAAAGATATCGAAGACATATTAAGATACGTAAAAGGACATGAAAATCTAATAACTACGGGGGATTTTAATGCCGTGGTAGGTGAGGGTAGGGAAGGAGCGGTAGTAGGTTTATTTGGTTTAGGCACGAGAAATGACAGAGGAAATAGGCTGGTAGAATTTTGCGACAAGAACAATTTAATCATCACAAACACGTTATTTCAACATCATGCTAGAAGACGATATACGTGGAAGATGTCAGGAGATATAGGAATATATCAAAATAGATTACATTCTTGTTAGACAACGGTTTAGGAATCAAGTAAAAGACTGTAGAAGCTACCCAGAAGCAGATATAGATACTGACCACAACATCGTAATTATGAAGGCGGCACTTAAATTTAAGAATGTGAAAAAAAGAAACGGAAAAAGGCACTTGGACTTAGAGAAACTAAAAGATAAAGATATTCAAGAAAGATTCGAAAAAAAGTCAAATGAATTGCTCAAAGATATCGGGAAAATATCTGATACTAATGATGTAGAAACAGAATAGAATAACATTAAATCCAGCCTAGAATGCCGGCCAGAGATATTCTGGGGTATACACAAAAAGAAAATAAGAAACCATGGATAACAAAGGATATCCTGAATTTAATAAAAAGAAAGAAGAAAATACAAAAATAAATCAGACGAAACAGGAAAACAGAGATACAAAGCCATAAAAGGGGAAATTATTCGAAAATGCAGGAAAGCTAAAGAACAATGGATTGATGAAAAGTGCAAAGAGGTACAAACGAAGATGGAAATAGGAAAGACAGACGAAGCATACAAATTAATTAGAATGAATTTTAGGGATATAAAAACGTATAGCAAAAATATAAGGGACGCACAAGGAAACGTCATTATAGAAAACGTAGAGAAAATGGGTAGATGGCAAGAATATATCGGGAATTTATATGCAGGAGAAAAACTAACTGCATTAGAACAGGAATCAGACATTGAAAATGATGACTTGGGGTATCCTATACTTAGAGATGAGTTTGAATTAGCATTAAAGAGTCTGAAAAATGGTAAGGTGCCGGGTACAGATAAGGTGCAAGCAGAAACTTTAAAAGCCGCTGGACAAGCAGTAACAGAACGTCTCTTCCAACTTGTAAGCTATATGTATGAGACAGGCGAGATACCCAAAGATTTCAAACATAACATCATAGTAACTATACCAAAAAAGAAAGGCGCGGAAAGATGTGAAAATTTTCGAACAATAAGTTTGACAGCACACGTGTCAAAAATATTAACTAGAATTGTGCAAAGACGAATGGAAAAACGGGCGGAAGAAATACTAGGAGAAGACCAATTTGGGTTTAGGCGAAACAGGGGAACACGGGAGGCTATTTTAGCTCTGAGAGTGATAATGGAGAAAACAATAGAAAAAGGGGAAAGCGTGTATATAGGGTTTGTAGATCTGGAAAAAGCATTCGACAATGTAAATTGGAAAAAAATGTTTGAAATACTCAAAAAAATTGGAATGAGTTATAGGGATAGACGAATAGTACATAGCTTATACAAAGAGCAAACAACAGTAATAGAATTAGAGCAGGAACGTAGAGAAGTAAACATTAGGAAAGGGTTGAGACAAGGATGTGCCCTATCCCCATTGATTTTTAACTTGTACATAGAAGAGGCAATGAATACTGTCAAATGCAGGAAGACATTTGGAATTACTATGCAGGGACAAAAAATTGATATGCTTAGATTTGCACATGATATAGCGGTATTAGCGTCTAGCAAGGAAGAGTTAGAAGCTGCCCTTAATGAAATGGAAACGGTTCTAACAGAGAGATACGGTATGAAAATTAACAAAACTAAAACTAAAGTGCTAGTATGCAAAGGTGGGGAAAATAAATCAAAAACAGGAACACAAATATGTAACACGAACTTACAAGAGGTTAAGGATTTCTACTACCTAGGAAGCCAAATAACGCAAGATGGGAAAAGCACAAAAGATATAAAACAAAGATTAGCACAAGGTCGTGCTACATTTAACAAGAAAAAGCAACTACTGTGCTCAAAGACCACAAACATAGAAACAAGGAAAAGATTGCTTAAAACATATGTGTGGAGCACAGCACTGTACGGCTGTGAAGCCTGGACAGTAGGAGACGCGGACAGGAAAAAAGTAGAAGCCTTTGAAATGTGGTGTTACAGACGTATGATGAAGATACCATGGACAGACAAAGTTAAGAACGAAGAGGTACTAAAAATGCCAGGGAAAGAAAGAAATATGTGGAAAACGGTAAAAAATAGGAGAGATAGGATGATAGGCCACATACTACGGCATGAGGGAATAGTGCGGAATATATTAGAAGCAGAGATAGGAAAAAAGAGAAGAAGAGGCAGACCTAGGTTAGACTACTGTACACAGATAGTAAAAGATGTAGGCTGTAGGGGTTTCAGGGAGATGTGTAGGCTAGCCCAGAATAGAAATCAATGGAGGTACGCATCCAACCAATCCCAAGATGGATAAACTAATGACGAAAAAATAATTGTGCTTAAACATGATGATTATTATAAGTAACTACAAGAATTGGTTGGGTAATATTCTCGAATAATGTTAAGTGTGTGAAAGGATTTATTTACTAGAAAACTATTATTTCGGCAAATGTCTAAGTGTTGGGGGATCTTGGTAGCCACAGGTTGCTTAACCCCCTTCACTGAATCTCGGTAAAATAGGGCATAAAATTAGAAAAGAATAGAAGGGGAACGAGCTGTATACACATGCTGTGTGAGAATTTCAGGTTACTATGTAGGCTAGCTCAGAATATAAATAAGTGCAGGTACGTGTCCAACCAGTTTTGAGACGGAAAACCTAATGACGAAAAAATAAGCGCAGATAAATCTGATGATTAGTATAAACAACTAGTTGTTGGTTGCGAAATATCTGCAACTAATGTTGACTGTGCGAAAAGATATATTGGAAAATATATTTAATATGGTTAAGTGTTGGGGGAACTTGGCAGCCACAGGCTGCTTACCTCCCTTCACAACCGTTCATTTACATTTCCAATGCTCCACCCGAACGTACTACATTGGCCAGGAGGCGAGTTTTTTTGTTGTCTGGAAATTTAGAATTTAGCCGAACCCTTGCCGTTCCAGGCAAGTTAGAGATCTTTAACGTGCGTGACAACACTCACACACGGGACCTCCATTTTACCTCTCATCCGAACGAGGGCGTAATATTTTTGAAAAATGCTCACCTGCCATTTTTGAAGCAGTCGGCCGTGTCGGGATTTGAACCCGGGACCTTAGGATCCGTAGTCTTACGCTTACTACATTGATCCACGGCGACGCCCCCCTACACAACCACTGATGGTCGGAAAAATAGGGTATATAACTGTAAAACAGTAGAAGGTGACCGAACTGCATCTAACACGAAAGAACAGCGCCTATGAGGAAAGACAACAAACATAGAACAAGAAGAAAATTATTGAAAGCATATGTGTGGAGCACAGCACCGTAGGCCTATGAAATATGGGCAGTCTGAAACGCAGACAGAAGAACGGTAGCAGCCTTTTGAAATGCTGTGCTTCAGATGTATGAGGACGATAGCATGGACAGACAAAGATAATAACAAATAGGTTATAGAAATGGTAGGGGAACTAGGATATCTGGGGAAAAAGAGAAATAGAAGGGCAGAATACGTTCTAAGGCATTTTTGGGGAATAGTATGGGATATATAACAAGCAGAGATAGGAAAAAAGAGATAGATGTGGACCTAGATCAGATAGTGATAGATGCATACTGCAAACTTTAGGGAAATCTGTAGGTTAGTTCAGAATAGGAAACAATGATGATACGCGTCTAACCAGTTCCAGGACTGAAGACCTAATGATGATGATGATAGTAACGATATCGAGTAAACGATGCATGTTACTTCAATAATACTCAACGTAATTGCTTTATACTGCATAGAAATAAAGCAAACCCGTTATTATACGTCGGAACTTGTTTCATATATACAGGCGTTTAAATGTCAGAGGCTGATTATCACAGGATAATCCAACGTTGCCATATATTGTTAAATGAGCGGCAAATTTAAATTTCCGTATTTTTATTAAGAAACTTCCAACCTAGAATTTTCCAAGTATTAAATTAGCCTTTGACTAACCTTGTCTATAGCATTCTTTTTAATCTTTTTTTGGGAATAAAACCACATATTTGTTAAAATGATCATTTTGACAAATATAAGAGGTATAGACAAAAAACCACAACAAACATACAGGGAAATTGTCTATTGCATTTTATGGTTTCTTAATTATTAGTATATAATACATAAATACAGTCGTAGTAGTATACTGATTAATTATCCCATTCCTTAGTATTGGTTTTAAGGTATTGCAAGTGTAAAAAATCGTGATCGATTTTTTTATAGAGTTTTATTAAACCTATCGAGAATTCTTATATAATTGTAACAAGCCCAGGGTAAGGTTGGATGAAAAACGGCTTTTAGAAAAAGAAAACTCTTAAGACTTTTAGCTAACTGAGTTTTTGACCCACGGTCGCATGAGATTGGGTCAGTGGGTTTATTAAAGTTGGAAAAATAAGATAATGGACGCCACCTAAATTTTTTATAAAGCAACTCACTAAATCAATTTGCTTAAAGGGAAAATTTGGAAACCTAATTGTTCTCTAACCTCTTTAAGAATTGAGTTTGATTACCACCTATACGTTACTTACTTTTTTACTGCACTAACGAAGTTCTAGGATGGCTCTGAAACATAATTACAACTAACAAAGATATCATTTATTTAATAATCCCGTATCTACATGAAGTCCTTATTTTTGTTTCAAATAGTTATCACTGAATTGTTGCATGCATTTATAGTGAATGAATTCTTTCAACCGCCGTAAAATCTTTGGGAGAAACTAAATATTAATGAAATAATGAGCTGAAGTAAAAAATTAATTCTATATTCTTATTTAAACAATTATGTACATTATAAATGCAATTCAATAAAAGTTAAATTCTTATGAATGTAATTACTGCATTATTCAGAAGATGTAAAGCTAAATTTTAAGTTTTAATTCTACTGAATCTTAATTTGAATTCTGTATTTTATTAACAATATTTAATTTATACTTAATAGTCCGGTGTAGCGCTACGTAAGACTGTACATGTCATTTAAATTTCTCAACATGCAAAAATGATTAGTTAGTTAATCTTAATTTAAAATTTAATTTTTCTGGAATAAGGCCACGTAAATTGAACATCTTGAGATAAAGTTTGTAGTAAAGAAGATAAGCAATGTCATTTAGTTTTAACTTTAAATTTTGCAAACAACAGGTAACAATAATTTATCTATACTTTTTATCTTTTCATATCTAGTCGGCAAGGAATAATTTATAAATATAATTATAAATATAATTATAAATATATATATATATATATATATATATATATATATATACGGAATAAAACACTGCACATGCAGCAAAAATCTCAGGAAATTAAATGGTCTTACGAATCGGCGTCAACGACCTGTTAACCTCTAAGCACATGATGCAAACCAACAATTCAGCATGTGTAGGCAAGGACGGAAAGTCCAATACTTTGTCTAACAGATCTGCTTACAATTTAAGTACCAAATAGGTTCCATGATGATAAATTTTAATTTAAACATCAACCAAGTAGAAAATAACCATATTACTTCATTAAAATTCTTGCACGTAGTGGAATTTGCACTGTAATATACTTCATTGTAAAATGTAATTAATTACCTATTCAAACAAACCGTTGCGAAGATCGAATTACTTTTTTATGAGTTTTCTTAGAAAATTTTTAACTAAAACTGTCCGTTTTTAATTTGACGTTTGCGCCAGAAAACTTGGTTTCCTGCTTGTTACGGGCCTGTTTGACACTACGACATCAGGGGACAAAAGGAATGGTATCTTTAAGTTGACTAGCTCTAGACGGCGAGGGGTGGGTCTGACACAAGTCGTAGTTTGGGCGTCTAACTGCCTTAATCCGTAGTAAGCGGTAAACAGTACAGACTGGAGATAGGTTTTAACGAAAACAAAATCGGGTGGGCACCACCAGTAATGACACTATGCTAGCTATAATCATAAAAATCTCGTTACTTGTCAAGAAAGCTCTTTAGCACTTGGTAATAATAATAAAAGGAAAATAAAGAGAAACTCACGGTGTAGAATGTTCTGATTTGCCCTACTTGCACATGCAATCTTAAGAGAAATGATACACTTTTTCTTCGGTTACTGACTCTATTTCTACACATAGCTGCAAGGGTTACATTAATTAATACAGATATATATATATATATATATATATATATAGAGTAGGTTTAATGAGTCTTAAGACTCATTAAACCTACTTTTCTATTAAATATAACTTTGGCTATGGAAAAAGGCAGTTGAGCCGGATCTCCTCCGTGTCGACTGTTGTTAAAACTTGCGATGTCAGGTGAAACGACACGAAGACACAAATTGTGAGCTAGGTGATGCTGTACTTCCCATAAGATGTCTGTGTTAAATTTTACAACTTTGCTACTCCTGTCCTGATGAGCCCCAATTAGGGCGAAACGCGTCGACAGGATGCCCTCGTGGCTGAATTTGAGTCACTTGCCATTAATTCCTTTTTATATATATATATATATATATATACAGGGTGTCCCAACGCATACGAAACGCTCGATTACTGCTTAATGGTAACGTTTAGCGAAAAAACTTTCAAATAAATGTTATGTATATTCAAAATGGCTACAACGTAAAATTAATTAGTGTTATACAGGGTGTTCAATAAAAAAGTTATATACCAAAGTTATGTTTTTTTAAATGGAACACCCAGTATTTTATTACAAATTCTGATTTCTCGTATCAAACTAAGGTAACTTTTATCAGGATTACCTATACCTAAATCTCATAGTTGTTGAGATATTCAACTTTTTTCAAAATCGCATGAGTCATTAAAAATTTTTGTAACACCATGATTTAGATGATGCTGAACATTTAACTTTTGTAGGGGAATAGTATAAACTTGTAGTTAATGGAAACATAACACTAGTTATGAAAATAATATACAGGGTGTTCATTGCATCGTTCTCCGTTTATTAAACAATTAATGCCATTAAGTCGCTTATTTCAAACGGAACACCCTGTATATTTTCAAGTAGTAAAATGCAGAATTAAATTCTCTATTCAATAATATAAGGTTACCCTATATTCATATTCAACCGTTTCCGAGTTATTAGCGAATAATTAAAAATGTTGGTACATAATTCTAAAGTTGGGTATAATTTACTTTGATCATATGCGGCGGCGCGTTGCCTACCAAATAATATTAACTATTTGACTTCGTTGCAACAGCAACCATGTTTAAGTTTTGTTTTTGTTGTTTATCAGTTTTGTATCTGTTTTGTTGTGAGGTGAACATTTGTAAAATGAAAACCTATAGTCTTAACGCAAGGATTGATATGATGTTGGTAGTTGGCGAAGCTGAAGCAAATTGTCTATTAGCTACAAGAATTTACGCTCAAAAATTTCCTTATCGAATGCATCCTAATGCAGCTGCGTTTGAAAGATTATTGCAACGCTCTAGAAGTACTGGTAATGTTGAATATTAAAAAACTCAACAAGTAAAGCATGTTACTAATAGTGAAGGAAATCAATTATTGGTATTGGAATTTGTAGTAGAAAATCGTAATACTAGTTTGCTTCTAAAGCGTTGCAATAATCTTTCAAACACAGCTCTATATATATATATATATATATATATATATATATATATATATATATATATTACTCATATTTAGACCAGGGTAGAAAATTAAATAATCACATCAACTAATTTTAATCACCGTGTATAATGAATATTATTAGATAATACGCGTTATTAAAACCGTGAAGCATAAAATTTATTAGTTTCATTAAACATAAGAGATTTAAAGCATGTACAAGACGCTTTATATCAAAAGAAGCAGTATTAAAAACTCTGCGTGTAATGTAATTATTCCTAAACAAATGGAAATTACGTGCAAAATTTATTTTAATTAACTCTATTTCAAGTAACCGGTATTGAACAAAACGTACAGATAATATCTACAGAAACTTGTAAAACCCAATAAAATGCAAATCCTAGAAGTGTTAGTTAGAAGTAGGATGTTTGAACACACCTGCGTATTTTAAAAGGCAATTTCAGTTTAATTTGTTTAGATAAACATGTCGATTCTAAGGATATTGGAAACGGTCAGATGCTTTAGCACGAAATACAAAACAGGGTTTATTTAAAAAGCTCTGAGAATTAATATTATTTTGAACACCTGCGTAGTTTAAATATCACGTACGGCGAAAATTGTGTAGATAATTAATGTTTACAAAGAATCTTGGAGAAACCGGGGCTTAATATTCACGAGAAGGTGCGATACGGGGTTATTAAACCCAGATAGTCCACATGGACTAAAATATAATCGATAATAAAGAATATCAATTTGCACCAATACGAACAGGTTAGAAAAGGAAAGAGAAATGCGTCAAGCAAAGACACATATAGTAAAAGGCGTGATTTAAGCAACGTCACGAGGGTCACAATTGGTTGAAAATAGGATGCAAATATCAGAGGTAGAAACAACAATTTCTGTACAAAATTAATTAGTTTTTCTCGGACATGTTTTCGTGCCGTGTGAGAATTTCTGAGATTTAAATGGGGCGAGTGAAAATTCGTAAAACCGACGCGCGAGCGACGGACTGGGAACATAGAATGAGAAATTCTTAAGAATTGTCTGTTTTGAGGACAAAAGCGACGTGCCGGCTATTCGCTATATATACCGGTGGTAATATGAATTTCGGCCTCTTAGACTTTTGACTATTCGATGCGTTAAAAGCTCTTACATCCGCGACTTGATTGAAGAGGTTAAACAGTGCATTTTAGTTTGATAAAATAATTTAAAGTTTGCTCGTATATTTTAGTGATTCAAAATAGTTTGTTATTTACGTGCTAACATGAATGTACTTCAGTGCACTTAGATACAAGGTAATAAAATTTAGTATCACTGTACCAATTAGCAAAATTTACAACGACAAATGTATACACAAAAGTAGGCAGTTTTGGCGTATCTTGGTGAAAGAAGTATGAATTTCTTTGTTATTTTTCGGGGGTATTAATACTTAAATGGTTCAAATACGTGTCTGGATCCACGAAACAAGGGTCAGATATACACAGATGAGTTCCGGAAAAGCCCAGAAACAACTTTAAATAAATGGTGATGGAGAAAATTTTAAAAGCGTTGAGAATTAGAAGCCGTAAATATAATCCTGTTGGAATGGTGTGATTAACTAAAGGGACGATGTACATTGAAGCTACGAGGACAGTAACCTTCAGGTAAATTATACTATTTTATTTGACATTTTTGTGTGTGTTGAATAACTTTATAATTGATTTACTTTAAATGGACATTAGTGAAGTTGTACTAACCATAAAATTTTAATTTTAAGATGAAATTTGCTTGTTTAAGTAGAAAGGGGTATTTAGTATTGATGTTCTGAATTATGATGAAACTTTGGGTATGTCTTTGAGCTCAATTAGACGAACCTGGTTAATTAACGTAAAGGGGTGGTAGATGCTCCTTTATACTCAGACTCCGGTCTGCTTATATTGTTATATTAATTAGTAGGCATCCAACAAGGACTTTAATTCTGGATGCACGTTAAAGTGATAATAAAATTAATCTTGAAATTCTTTTAAAACTGAATTTTATGCTGAAATTTAATTTGAAAATTTAATGTATTCTGAATATTGATGTAAATAGAGTTAACGTTGATGTTTGTGATTGGAATGTGTTGTTTAATTTTATGAATGAGGAGGTTTATAAAATTAGGTGAGCAGCTGAAGCGAAACCAGGATCACAGCAGTTTATGACGCCCAATCGGTGGGACTAGAATTTTTTTGTTGAAAGGACCCAGTTCCCGCATTCAAAGGAGTATATCACAGCAGTATATGGCGACCACAACGTGAGGGCTCGAGTTCCAAATAAAATTTTGTGATTTTATTCCAGGAAACTGGCGATCTGAGAGAGAGTTTCTGTGTATATAAATTTAAGAGTATTTTAGAGTGTGTGAGTGATTAGAACGTATGCAGAGAAAGGAGTGGTTAAGGAGTCAAGGAGTGGAAATTGGAAGTGACGATAGTGCATTGTGTGGGAAAAATTCGAAAATGGAAGAAGCGGGAGGCAGTAGAGATCAGTCGAGGACGGAATCAGGGATCAAGAAAATGAGTTAATGATGAGAATGTTAGAGGAAATGCGATTAGCTAGGAGGAATCCAATAGAAAATTAGAACAGCTAAGCGATGAATCGAATAGAGCGAGAGAGGACTCAAATCGAAAATTTGACCGAATGAATGAGACATTAACAGGAGTTAGGGAAACCCTAAGTGAGAAAATAGACAAGACGAATAAAGAAGTTTCAGAATTTAAAAATAGTCTTACCGTAAAGATGGGGAAGTTGAAAATAGGGTTGAAAAAATGAGCGTGATATTACAGGTCTTCGACAGGAAATGGGACATTTAAGGTCCGAAGTACGCATTTTTGTGAAGAAGAGATTAATGTAAAATGACTGAAGTGACGGACTCATGTAGGGATCAGTTAGGCAGGGTAGAACGCGAAGTTAGTAGTATTAAATACAACATGTCAAATTTAACGGGGGATGGTCCCAGATTTTCTACAGGTGGAGTATCATTGGACCAACACAT
This sequence comes from Platerodrilus igneus, assembly GCA_036346225.1. NCBI lineage: Eukaryota > Metazoa > Arthropoda > Insecta > Coleoptera > Lycidae > Platerodrilus > Platerodrilus igneus. The sequence continues at coordinate 2,007,236 of JARFIW010001179.1, read as the reverse complement.
GAAATTTTATGGCGATAACAGGGTAAATCCACAAATTTTTATTAATAGTGTAAGAAATCTAGTGGGAAATTTATTTGACGAACAGACTAAACTAAATACGATAAAGGCTTTATTAAAGGACAACGCGGAAGCATGGTACAATTTAGTAGGACAGGACATAGACACGTATCAGGACTTTGAAGACAGATTTTTAAAGCACTACTGGAGTGACCACAGACAAGACCAGGTACGAGACGACTTAATTACAGGGAAATTTAAGGGAGAATTTTCAGGAAGTAGGAAGCAATATGCTATACGCAAGTATAGCATAGGAAAGCAACTGAACCCACCACTGACGGACCGACAAATTATTAAGTATTTATCACGACACTTCGAGGTAGACATAAGACAACACGTAGCACTACAGAACATAGTGGACAGAGAAATGTTTTTGGAATACCTGCAGAGGTACGACGACGTAAGTAGTGGACGACCTCGGGAAAACAGGGAAAGACAGATCAACACAGTTAGGTTTGACAATAGACGGGACAACTATGCTAGAAGGGGGAATAACTACGGATACCAGCGACAGAATTGGGAACAGAGACGACCATACGTTAGGAGTAATAGTTTAGGAAGGGGACCTGCACAGAGACCGGGACCTACCAGAATGAATAGTTCACCAGACATGAGCGGGACTGCTAATACAGACACGGAACGAGTGGAAACGCCTAGGACATACGCTGAGGTGACGGCTAGACCAGGACCGAGTAGGGAAAACAGACCTGGACAGGATTTTTAGAACGCGACAGACCACTAGATTTCAGTGTGAATGTATATGAACATCCACGTGAATTTTTCAAAATTGAGGAGGAAGTAGAGCCAGAAACTAAGGAAAAATTATGTTTGCCAATTATTAATTTAGAAATTTTTGAGAATAATGTAGAAGTATTACTTGATACAGGGGCAGAGGCGAGTTTAATATCGGAGGAATTCGTCAGCAAAATTAGGGATAAGGTTTGTGATAGAATTATGCCTATAAAGCGTAGCCATTTAGTAGCTCCAAATAAAAAGAAGTTTGCTGTAGTAAATAGTGTTGTGGTGCTTAGGATAGATATAGGAGGTTTAAGCTGTGAACAGGAGTTTGTAATTGTACCTGGAATGAAGTTTCAGAGCATTTTAGGTGTTGACTGTATGATGAAGTTAGGGGTTTTGATAGATATGGAAAGGAAGGTAATAAGGATTAAGGATAGGGTAGTGCCATGGAAGGGCAGTTATGAAGTCACAGAGGATGACACGGGGTTTAGTATTAATGCAGTAGAGGTAGAGGATGATGAAGTTAAACAGATCAACACGATAAGATGTCCAGAGGATAGGATAGTAGAGGTTCAAGCTTTAGTACAAAAACATGCAGAATTAGTGGGGGTAGAAGCAACAGCAGCATATCGGGAGCAGGTGAAGGCAGAATTATTTCTGATGAGGTTAAGTGGCAAGTTTGTTTTTAATAAAGTAGATTTAAGGGATTCATTCTGGCGGATTCCATTACATAAGAATTCTAGAAGGTACATGGGATTTTCCGTAGAGGGAAAAATTGATAATTGTAAAGTAGTATCGTTTGGTTTGTCGGCAGAAAGGGAAACAATAATAAATGAGAAACAGACAAGTGTAGGGACTGAAGAAGAAGTAATATTTAAGAGTCAGGATAATAGGGATGATAAGTTTATTGTATGTAAGATAATAGGGATGATAAGTATAGATATAAAAGGAGGAAAAATAGGGATGAAGAGTATTAGGTTGGTAAGAAGAAAGACGTGGAGGGTCAAGAAGAGAGTTAGATTTAAATAACTTGATGAACAAAGGATAGAGATAGGTGAATTTTAGTATAGATATAGAAAATAAAGCTAAGTATAGGATAAATATGGGAAATAATTAGAAATAGGTTTAGGATGAGAATAAAGATTAAATGTAGGAAGAAAATAAGATAGGTTAAGTATAGATATTTCATATAAGATTAGTGGAGAGTTAGGAATAGAGTAGGAGTAGGATAGGTATATAGGATTAGGTAGGGGGAAGTAAAGTATAGTGAAGATGAGTTAAAAGTTAGAAATAGGATAGGTATATAGGATGTATATAAGATTAGATGGATAAGTAGGATGAAGTTAGGGATAATTTCAGTTTATAGAATTAGGTGAGAGTTAGGAATAGGATAGGGATATAGGATAGGTGTAAATATTTTTTTTGAATTGGAGATAAGGTAGATAAGTTAGATAGATAAGGGTAGAGAGTGATAGGCAATTTTTTTTGTAATTTTTTTTGGGCTAAATGCTTAATATTTGCATTCAAATAAGTGGGATTATTTGTATTCAAATAGGGGGAAAATACTCATATTTAGACCAGGGTAGAAAATTAAATAATCACATCAACTAATTTTAATCACCGTGTATAATGAATATTATTAGATAATACGCGTTATTAAAACCGTGAAGCATAAAAATTTATTAGTTTCATTAAACATAAGAGATTTAAAGCATGTACAAGACGCTTTATATCAAAAGAAGCAGTATTAAAAAACTCTGCGTGTAATGTAATTATTCCTAAACAAATGGAAATTACGTGCAAAATTTATCTTAATTAACTCTATTTCAAGTAACCGGTATTGAACAAAACGTACAGATAATATCTACAGAAACTTGTAAAAACCCAATAAAATGCAAATCCTAGAAGTGTTAGTTAGAAGTAGGATGTTTGAACACACCTGCGTATTTTAAAAGGCAATTTCAGTTTAATTTGTTTAGATAAACATGTCGATTCTAAGGATATTGGAAACGGTCAGATGCTTTAGCACGAAATACAAAACAGGGTTTATTTAAAAAGCTCTGAGAATTAATATTATTTTGAACACCTGCGTAGTTTAAATATCACGTACGGCGAAAATTGTGTAGATAATTAATGTTTACAAAGAATCTTGGAGAAACCGGGGCTTAATATTCACGAGAAGGTGCGATACGGGGTTATTAAACCCAGATAGTCCACATGGACTAAAATATAATCGATAATAAAGAATATCAATTTGCACCAATACGAACAGGTTAGAAAAGGAAAGAGAAAATGCGTCAAGCAAAGACACATATAGTAAAAGGCGTGATTTAAGCAACGTCACGAGGGTCACAATTGGTTGAAAATAGGATGCAAATATCAGAGGTAGAAACAACAATTTCTGTACAAAATTAATTAGTTTTTCTCGGACATGTTTGCGTGCCGTGTGAGAATTTCTGAGATTTAAATGGGGCGAGTGAAAATTCGTAAAACCGACGCGCGAGCGACGGACTGGGAACATAGAATGAGAAATTCTTAAGAATTGTCTGTTTTGAGGACAAAAGCGACGTGCCGGCTATTCGCTATATATACCGGTGGTAATATGAATTTCGGCCTCTTAGACTTTTGACTATTCGATGCGTTAAAAGCTCTTACATCCGCGACTTGATTGAAGAGGTTAAACAGTGCATTTTAGTTTGATAAAATAATTTAAAGTTTGCTCGTATATTTTAGTGATTCAAAATAGTTTGTTATTTACGTGCTAACATGAATGTACTTCAGTGCACTTAGATACAAGGTAATAAAATTTAGTATCACTGTACCAATTAGCAAAATTTACAACGACAAATGTATACACAAAAGTAGGCAGTTTTGGCGTATCTTGGTGAAAGAAGTATGAATTTCTTTGTTATTTTTCGGGGGTATTAATACTTAAATGGTTCAAATACGTGTCTGGATCCACGAAACAAGGGTCAGATATACACAGATGAGTTCCGGAAAAGCCCAGAAACAACTTTAAATAAATGGTGATGGAGAAAATTTTAAAAGCGTTGAGAATTAGAAGCCGTAAATATAATCCTGTTGGAATGGTGTGATTAACTAAAGGGACGATGTACATTGAAGCTACGAGGACAGTAACCTTCTGGTAAATTATACTATTTTGTTTGACATTTTTGTGTGTATTGAATAACTTTATAATTGATTTACTTTAAATGGACATTAGTGAAGTTGTACTAACCATAAAATTTTAATTTTAAGATGAAATTTGCTTGTTTAAGTAGAAAGGGTATTTAGTATTGATGTTCTGAATTATGATGAAACTTTGGGTATGTCTTTGAGCTCAATTAGACGAACCTGGTTAATTAACGTAAAGGGGTGGTAGATGCTCCTTTATACTCAGACTCCGGTCTGCTTATATTGTTATATTAATTAGTAGGCATCCAACAAGGACTTTAATTCTGGATGCACGTTAAAGTGATAATAAAATTAATCTTGAAATTCTTTTAAAACTGAATTTTATGCTGAAATTTAATTTGAAAATTTAATGTATTCTGAATATTGATGTAAATAGAGTTAACGTTGATGTTTGTGGTAGGAATGTGTTGTTTAATTTTATGAATGAGGAGGTTTATAAAATTAGGTGAGCAGCTGAAGCGAAACCAGGATCACAGCAGTTTATGACGCCCAATCGGTGGGACTAGAATTTTTTTGTTGAAAGGACCCAGTTCCCGCATTCAAAGGAGTATATCACAGCAATATATATATATATATATATATATATATATATATATATATATTACTCATATTTAGACCAGGGTAAAAAATTAAATAATCACATCAAATAATTTTAATCACCGTATATAATGAATATTATTAGATAATACGCGTTATTAAAACCGTGAAGCATAAAAATTTATTAGTTTCATTAAACATAAGAGATTTAAATCATGTACAAGACGCTTTATATCAAAAGAAGCAGTATTAAAAAGCTTTGCGTGTAATGTAATTATTCCTAAACAAATGGAAATTGCGTGCAAAATTTATCTTAATTAACTCTATTTCAAGTAACCGGTATTGAACAAAACGTACAGATAATATCTATAGAAACTTGTAAAAACCCAATAAAATGAAAATCCTAGAAGTGTTAGTTAGAAGTAGGATGTTTGAACACACCTGCGTATTTTAAAAGGCAATTTCAGTTTAATTTGTTTAGATAAACATGTCGATTCTAAGGATATTGGAAACGGTCAGATGCTTTAGCACGAAATACAAAACAGGGTTTATTTAAAAAGCTCTGAGAATTAATATTATTTTGAACACCTGCGTAGTTTAAATATCACGTACGGCGAAAATTGTGTAGATAACAAATGGTTTCAAAGAATCTTGGAGAAACCGGGGCTTAATATTCACGAGAATGTGCGATACGGGTTATTTAACCCAGATAGTCCACATGGACTAAAATATAATCGAGAATAAAGAATATCAATTTGCACCAATACGAACAGGTTAGAAAAGGAAAGAGAAAATGCGTCAAGCAAAGACACATATAGGAAAAAGCGTGATTTAAGCAACGTCACGAGGGTCACAATTGGTTGAAAATAGGATGCAAATATCAGAGGTAGAAACAACAATTTCTGTACAAAATTAATTAGTTTTTCTCGGACATGTTTGCGTGCCGTGTGAGAATTTCTGAGATTTAAATGGGGCGAGTGAAAATTTCGTAAAAACCGACGCGCGAGCGACGGACTGGGAACATAGAATGAGAAATTCTTGAGAATTATCTGTTTTGAGGACAAAAGCGACGTGCCGGCTATTCGCTATATATAGAGGGGGTAATATGAATTTCGGCCTCTTAGACTTTTGACTATTCGATGCGTTAAAAGCTCTTACATCCGCGACTTGATTCAAGATGTTAAACAGTGCATTTTAGTTTGATAAAATAATTTAAAATTTTGCTCGTATATTTTAGTGATTCAAAATAGTTTGTTATTTACGTGCTAACATGAATGTACTTCAGTGCACTTAGATACAAGGTAATGAAATTTAGTATCACTGTACCAATTAGCAAAATTTACAACGACAAATGTATACACAAAAGTAGGCAGTTTTGGCGTATATTGGTGAAAGACGCATGAATTTCTTTGCTATTTTTCGGGGTGTTAATAATTAAATGGTTCAAATACGTGTCTGGATCCACGAAACAAGGGTCAGATATACACAGATGAGTTCCGGAAAAGCCCAGAAACAACTTTAAATAAATGGTGATGGAGAAAATTTTAAAAGCGTTGAGAATTAGAAGCCGTAAATATAATCCTGTTGGAATGGTGTGATTAACTAAAGGGACGATGTACATTGAAGCTTCGAGGACAGTAACCTTCAGGTAAATTATACTATTTTGTTTGACATTTTTGTGTGGGTTGAATAACTTTATAATTGATTTACTTTAAATGGACATTAGTGAAATTGTACTAACCATAAAATTTTAATTTTAAGATGAAATTTGCTTGTTTAAGTAGAAGGGGGTATTTAGTATTGATGTTCTGAATTATGATGAAACTTTGGGTATGTCTTTGAGCTCAATTAGACGAACCTGGTTAATTAACGTAAAGGGGTGGTAGATGCTCCCTTTATACTCAGACTCCGGTCTGCTTATATTGTTATATTAATTAGTAGGCATCCAACAAGGACTTTAATTCTGGATGCACGTTAAAGTGATAATAAAATTAATCTTGAAATTCTTTTTAAAACTGAACTTTATGCTGAAATTTAATTTGAAAATTTAATGTATTCTGAATATTGATGTAAATAGAGTTAACGTTGATGTTTGTGGTAGGAATGTGTTGTTTAATTTTAGGAATGAGGAGGTTTATAAAATTAGGTGAGCAGCTGAAGCGAAACCAGGATCACAGCAGTTTATGACGCCCAATCGGTGGGACTAGAATTTTTTTGTTGAAAGGACCCAGTTCCCGCATTCAAACGAGAATATCACAGCAATATATATATATATATATATATAATTATGTGGTGTAACGACCTTGCAGATTATAAAATAAAGTATCTATAATAACAGGCTATTAGGTCTGCTGGTTAATGAATAAAACTCTTTATTATAAATTCAAGCTTTCGGTTTTTATTTTAAACCTTTATCAAGAATACTAAAATTGTGAAACGTTATTAGGGCATACAATAATCAAATACTTACTAATGTGAGGTTTTTTAAACTAGAATCGTTGATATAAATAAAATTCATAAATATAAATTAATAGTGTGATAAATAAAGTTTTTAACAAAAATAATGTGATATTCTTATTTAACTTTGAAAGTTACAGACTGACAAATTCCTATATAATTTTGACAGTTGTTGAGACAACTTTCTAGATGTTACTATTTCTTTTGTAAGTCGACTGAAATTTAGATATTTTTTTATATGTATGCATGTATGTCTATATACATATATATACACATATATGTATATGCGAGCGTGTGTGAGTGTGAGTGTGTGTGTGTGTGTGTGTAAGAGTGTGTGTGTGTGTGTGTTTATTTTGAGTTTTATTAAGTGATGTGATCATTTAAGTTAAATTTGTTTTTCGATTTATTGCAGATATATTACAAAAATCTACTAACATTAATAATTACAACGTAAACGATTCTTTTGAATTCTCTGACTTTATACATAACTTTCAACTACCAAATAACCATGTATTAATAAGTCTAGATGCAATCTCACTCTACACTAATATTTCAAAGGTTTTGGTTCTAAAAAATATCGAAAAGCTATGGCATAAAATCAGTACAAATTGTACTATCCCAAAATCCATTTTTACAGACATTATAGAATTAGTTTTTAATACAAGTTATTTTAGCTTTAATAATGATTTTTTTCTACAAACCTTTGGTTGTCCAATGGGCTCTAATTTAAGTCCCATATTTGCCAGAATTGTTATGGACGATTTATTAGACGAAGTTATTCCCAAACTAAAGTTTTCAATTCCATTTCTTAAAAAATTTGCTGACGATATAATAACATCTATACCAGAAGATAAAATTAACGAAACTCTCCAAATTTTCAATAGTTACGACGATAAAATTAAATTTACCATTGAATTAGAAAATAACCGATCCGTCCCATTTCTTGACACTCTACTAATTAGAAAAAATGATAACACTATTATTTTAGACTGGTATCAGAAACCAACCAACTCCGGCAGATATCTAAATTATCATTCATATAATCAATACAAAATTAAAATAAATTTCATTCTAGGTCTAAAACATCGAATCAAAAAAATATGCGATCCATCTCTATATCAAAAAAATCTAGACAAACTATTTATAATTCTAAAAAACAATAGCTATCCACCAAAGCTAGTAAAAAGCCTTTTATACAATCATAAAGCACCAATAAACATAGACTTTTCTAATAAACACTCAAACAATAATACTGCGTCTTCTGCAAATATGCCTACATACCATATAATTCCTTACATCGAAAACTTAAGTACAAAATTCGAAAACGTATTTAAAAAATTCAACATAAAAATTGCTAAACGAAACTTTTTTAACTTTAAACAGTCTTTTTTCTAAATTAAAAGATAAAACACCATCCCTTCTACAACGGAATGTTGTATACCAAATAAATTGTTTAGACTGCAATCTCACCTACATTGGCCAAAGCTCACAGCAATTAAAACAACGGCTAACTCAACATAAAAGTGACATTCGTGTTAAACCAAACGCTTGTGCTTTGACCATACACGCAAATACAAACAGACATAAAATAGATTTCGACAATCCTAAAATACTGCAAATTGAAAGTAAACGATTCAAAAGAGAATTCTTAGAAATGTGTTACATATTTAAAAACGCTAACACTATTAATAAAAAAACTGATATCAACGCACTAAGCTCCATATACACATATCTACTTCATTTTAAATCGAAAAACAAATTTAACTTAAATGATCACATCACTTAATAAAACTCAAAATAAACACACACACACACACACACTCTTACACACACACACACACACACACTCACACTCACACACGCTCGCATATACATATATGTGTATATATATGTATATAGACATACATGCATACATATAAAAAAATATCTAAATTTCAGTCGACTTACAAAAGAAATAGTAACATGTAGAAAGTTGTCTCAACAACTGTCAAAATTATATAGGAATTTGTCAGTCTGTAACTTTCAAAGTTAAATAAGAATATCACATTATTTTTGTTAAAAACTTTATTTATCACACTATTAATTTATATTTATGAATTTTATTTATATCAACGATTCTAGTTTAAAAACCTCACATTAGTAAGTATTTGATTATTGTATGCCCTAATAACGTTTCACAATTTTAGTATTCTTGATAAAGGTTTAAAATAAAAACCGAAAGCTTGAATTTATAATAAAGAGTTTTATTCATTAACCAGCAGACCTAATAGCCTGTTATTATAGATACTATATATATATATATATATATATATATATATATATATATATATATATACACACACACACATTTGAACAAACATACGGCGTCTACTAGTACACCCTGAACGCAACAACTATAAACAATAACTTACTATTAAATTGACGTTCGCACTGGTTAGAGCTATCAAAATAAACTCTTATGTACAATTTATATTTTTAAACAAAGTAGGGATAGATGCACTTGGATCTCACGCTGATGCGGCTAACCAATTTGACGACGTAGGGTATCAACTGCAACCCGAAGTATCATGCGTTCTAAGCCGGGTGCATGCAAAACCTGTTGTATCTAGGTGGATACTAAACGTAGGACTATTTGAGTAGGTTTGCTTTACAAATGTTATGAACTTGCGTTCACGGGAAAAATTACACCACGGCTATATTATCGTGAAAAGGCTCACAGCTTTACAGTTATAAATGCTAACAGTGCACACACATCTATTTTTATCCCACGTGGTCGATGGTGCAGCGAGGATAGAGTGGATATACGACAAAGCGCACTTCTCTAATTTTGGGTTCCACTGACACAGGTTGGCTACAACAACTTATAGTTTTGGGGAACAAAATAGCTCAGTGCCAACGTGTGGAACTAGTCTGACCACTCAGTAAAAAAAGTAACAGTTCAACGCTTACCTTGTGGGGCAAATCAAGCCACTGTACATAGTGAGTAGGAGTCGTGTACGTTTTAACAAACTACCAACAAGCGTCATTACGGGATGTGTGCTGATCCCAAGTAGATTGGACAATTACGGCCTACGGCATAAGTAATTTAAGGTCCTTTCTTTTCGTGCAATTAGAAATTCCCAATATGGATTTGTATTCTATATATATGAATATTGATAACGACAAATAAAAAGGGACAATTAGTAGACCTACAACAGATAGATTAACACACCCGAACCATAAAAACTAACTTGACACACCTCCCAAAAAAACAAAGAAACTGACGTTAGTTAATGTCAATTCCTCACCTGCCTTAAATTTAATATTAGAAGTGCGTCATTTACTACGCTTGCTAAACGATTATAATATAATGAATGATTATACAAGCGGCACGTTACATGCTTCATCTTGCCTGTATGATAACAGCGCAAGTGATTTTTCAGCTTGACAAGAAGGCAAAAAGTGACCATCAGTCACGAGTCGACTAACAACTTGAAAATCTTAGATATCATAACATACGAGTAAGGAACACGCGAAATGGTTTGTAATTATGTGATCAGCTGGGGTCATATAACACGTTATAGATTGTAATTCCAATTGTAGTAGTATGCTTTAAATTTTATTGGTTTACTAAACATACAAGAGTACTAGAATCCATAATGGGTAAAACATTATTGAATAAATACTAAATTAACGGGTTTGTAGCAGTAATGTCGACAAATAATTTAGCTAGGAATTTTTACATGTTACAGTATTGAATTAAAAATTATCATATGAATTAGTGGTTTTATGTTAATTTTAAGTTCCCCAAGTTAGACCGAGTATTGCAATAATTGTTATTAATATGTATAAAACAATTAACTATATAATATAAAATCAAAATGGCTATTAATTTATCTTAATACCCATTCTAACTTAAAATGCTGCAGTAACTCAATGATTCGCAAGTGCAAACCCTCGTACTAGATTTCTTTCATAACAAAAGTTTTCAAATAGTACTCTCCTTGAATCTGGAAAATTTTCATCTAAAACAGTTTTTAATATACTTATTGCTCCATTTTCACCGATACATTTATTTTGAAATTACCAAATTAATTTTAATAATATAAAAAACACTGCAAATAATAAATCCATAATACATTCAGATAAATATTATCTTGTAATAATACCATAATTTTAATATAATAATTCGCACTATTAGGTTCAGCTTAAAAATCAGTTTTTTCAATACCGAAAAATATCTTCCTAACAAATTATCTTTTTAGAATTATATTCATTACCTTCATTTATAAAACTACTTACTTTTATAGAAACGGTTTCTTTTCTTCCAGTATTCAGACAACCTTAAATTTTTTTGAAGATAAATGTCAATTCAAATAATTGTTTTCACCACAAACTGTAAGAACTTAAATATACTTCTATAGTGCTTCTTCAGAAACGGTTTCCTTTCAGTACCAGTACAGTTTCATAGATGTGAATAGCGGAGGGTTTAATAATGGGACGCAACCTGGGAGAGGCATATGCCCATGCAGCAGTGGACCAAGAAGTTTGATGGTAGCCGTACAATGTCAGTGAGGAGAAGGATATACTTTCCTGCTGTCTATACAAGTTTGTCAATGAATATATACAACAGTAGAGAATAAGTGACGAACAATATTACCTACATCTTTCTGTGAAAAAAACTGTTTTTGAAGAAGCGCTAGGAGTATATTTAAGTTCTTACAGTTTTTTGGACTTGGTTCAATCAGATCTCATAACTTTTTGCTAGGTTTGGCTTATTTTTACAAGAATTGTGTTTGGCGAGAGATCAATTCTTTTCGTTAGCTGATATTGTCTTCCTCTGCTCGTTCGTGCTGCAGCTCGGCCACTGTATTTTATCTTAACTTAAATGAATTATATCATCATTTTAACAAGAAAAAACAGCGCCTATGATGAAAGACAACAAACTTAGAAACAAGAAGAAAAATGTTGAAAGCATATGTGTGGAGCACAACACAATATGCCTATGAAATACGGGCAGTAGGAAAAGCAGACAGAAGAACGGTAGCAGTCTTTTGAAATGCTGTGTTTCAGATGCATGAGGATGGACAGACAAAGTTAATAACAAATAGGTTATAGAAAAAGTAGGGGAACACGGATATCTGTGGGAAAAAATAAGAGAAATAGAAGGGCAGAATTCGTTTTAAGGCATTTTTGTGGAATAGTATGGGATATATTGCAAGCAAAGATAGGAAAAAGGAGGTAGATTTAGACCTAGATCAGAGAATGATAGATGCAGACTGCAAATTTCAGGAAAATGTGTAGATTAGTTTGGAAATGGTGGCACGCGTCTAACCAATTCCAGGACTGAAGACCTACTGATGATGATCATCTTCATTTTAACGCACAACATTATATAAGTTTAAATATAATTTTGTACAAGGTTCTACAGCAGAAAAGTTTAAAACAGTTCATACAACCATGTTCTAAAAAAAAACTCGAAAGAATACGAAACAGTGAATTTGAAAAGGTTTTAAAATTTACAGATTTTTCTTAAAATGTCATAATATATGATGGCACAATCAACCAAAATAACAAGAATGCATATAACACTAAAAACCACTACCATGTAAGTTGCAAATGGATTAACCATTTAAAACATTACTTTCATTTTATTATACACGTTTCTTTTGGTATTTTGTAGGAAACGTGAAACGAAACGTAATTAAAGATTATTTTTAAAACAGTGATTTTATTCCCAACGAAGAGAAATAAGATGACACAACAAACCACAACAAACTTACAGAGAGTATACACAATTGATATTTTCTACATTTATTTTGCACAAGTACATACAGATGTGTATATTTTACAATATATAATTTAATGCTATAAGTGAAAACTCATAATGTTTTGATGTATTCTCTCATTTTCAGATGTGGTTTTCGGTTGATTCTAGGAAGTGTAGGTATAAAATTCATTCCCCAACTTTTCCTGTTCTAATAAATTAATAATTGTGATCATGTAGTATGTTACGTGTCGAAATCGGCCGTAAACATTTAATATAGTTTTAATATGCGGGAATTTCGCGCCACAAATTTGAAACACTTGTTGCGCGTATTTCCGTTACTTCAGAAGTGCGTTGCGCGAGACTTCGCACCGGCGTGTGGAAAAGAAAAGTGGGGAGTTTCCGCAAGACTCTGGGAGAAGGACTTTGCTTTTGAACGTCGACAAGAGTGGTGTTGGGTCTGGTATCGTATCTTTATCTTAATTATGTAGATTCCTTTTTCTTGCTTATCTTTGTTTATCTTTCCCTATAACCCGTTCCTGTCGTTACCCCTCTACACATAGAGAGAAGTTACAAATTTGGAAGCAACCTGGCCTAACCGCAGTCCACGCCCTGAGATCCATCTTTAAATAATCCCGAAGGACGACCTGAGATCCATCTTTAAATAATCCCGAAGGACGCCCTGAGATCCATCTTTAAATATCTTTAAATTCTTACAGTACCGTTTACTCGGTATAAGAGTCACAAAAACAGTTGGTAACGCTAACCTATAATGTGGAAATTAGCGCGCCCATCTGTCAATGACGTCACACAATATGCAAATTATTACACGTACATGACGAAATATGCGAATTTTGAAAGTATATTATAAAAAACCCCACACACGGGGAACATAGGTGAATATGTAAGCGTCTTACAGAATTACTTCCTTCAGGGTTGCTCCAGACTAGCGACTGCGGGGCTCCCTTCAGGAATATTTAAAGATGGTTCTCAGGTCGTCCCTCGGGATTATTTAAAGATGGAGCTCAGGGCGTCCTTCGGGATTATTTAAAGATGGATCTCAGGTCGTCCTTCGGGATTATTTAAAGATGGATCTCAGTGGCGGAAATACGCGCAACAAGTCTTTCAAATTTATGGTGCGAAATTCCCGCATATTAAAACTATATTAAATGTTTACGGCCGATTTCGGCACGTAACAAGTAAACCTTCTATAATAACTTTTTCTTCATCAGTCGGTTTTTTAAAATAATTTGTGTCTCTTTTCCTCTTCTTTTTGGTTTTACAGAATATAATTTGTTTGTCAATTTTTTTATGATCTGGTTCTTTAATTATTGAAGGTAATGGAAAAAATTTATTGAAATTTATATTGTCATCCATTTTTAACATCCCTTTAGCAATTTTTATATGTTGGGAAATTATTTTAATTTCCACCGAAGAAAGATTTTTCTTGTCTATATTCGTAATAATTGCAGAAGCGTCATTTTTTCCATTCTGTAGGTGCTGTACTTTGTTTAAATGACTTAATTAGTTTTTGAGAATTATCAAGGGCAGAACTTTCGTCATTATTATAAAGTTCTGTATGTAGTAAATTCTTGTTGGTGGCAGTAGTACCATTTAAAATCAAAAAATGAATATGCTTGCATATAACAGATCTTATCAAGCAATCCATGCAACTGCATTTATAACGATGTAAGCAAATATCGCGGAAATTGCATTTAATGTGACAGCAATTTTCCTGCAATTTTTTTTTAAATATTTAGTATTCTTTTTCGTTGCTCATATCCTTTAGGACGATTACATTTTCAGAATTGTGAACTATATTATAATTTGTCAATGTAATAGCAGAACGATGACATGCGTGAATCTTTGTCATGTGATGAGACGTTTTTCCTTTTAATAATTTAATTAAGTGTTCTACACATTTGTCATGAACAAAAATTAAGAGCACGTGAATACTCTTATCCATGCACTTAATTTTTTTACCATCAAAATATAAATATTTTAAATTTTGGTGCATATTTTCTAGATGCATGTTAGTATTTATTTTACACTCCTTCCTGTAAGCATATGCGCACTGCTTTTTGATAGAAGCATAATTCTCTAAAAATACTTTTTAAAATCATTCAGAGCAAAATCTGTTAAACATTTCAAAAGCGTTTGTAATTCTTCATCCAATGTACACTGAACTAGCTTTAAATGTTTATATCATAGTTTTCTCTTTACCTTATCAGCCACCTTACTTCAATTTTTTGCCAACACCTATCCACATGCCATGAACAGAAAAGTTGAAACTCCGCAGAGCCCATAATATTTCGCCAAGCAATGTCACTCATAAAAACTTTACAATTTATATTCCTGCACTTCTCTTTAAATTGTTTAAGGAATATTTCAAAAATATAAATATCTTTTCTATTAAAATACATGCGCTGGGAAGCCTTCACCATAATCGTCTACTACCAATAACGTAGTTATTTCAAAATCGCAAGCGTTCTATCAACACATATTATACCTATATTCAGGAATATTTTCCAAAATTTGCTGCTGAGCTGGAGTTACGATTATTAATCAAAAATCATCTTTGTTAAAATTATAGCCCTCTAAATCTTGGACTTTCTTCTTATATAAAACAATAGAATTTAAATCTGCGTTTCTGGAAAATTCGTTAACCCATAATTCGACACTTGTGGCATTATCTTTATGTCTAACACCATCATTTACATGAATTTTATATGCAGTTTTAATATTATTTATATCCTTCCGAGTTAACAAATCTTTCCGTTGGACATGATTGTTTTCAGCACCAATATGTTTTCGTTCATCCATTAGAATTCTAAAATTAAAATAATCAATTTATAGGTGTTACCAAAATAATTACCAATCAATAGTGTATATAAAAAACCTCAATATTTAATATAAGGAGTCAAAATTATTTACAAAAAATTACCTCGATGGTGGAACACCAGCAAAGAGCTTCTCTGCAACCATTTCTTTGGTGAGTTTTGGTATGCGAATATGTTGCATTGAAATAGTATGTTCATAATGTATATAATATTATTTCGCTAGTATGGAACCAGTTCCTACATCATTTTGTACAACTATATGGCTTGTACAACATTTATTGAGTTTACAGGAACCACTTCTTTTTGGTCTATAATTCTTCCAGTAAAGTTTTGATTAGCTAGTTTAAGATTTCAAATTATATTTTATGTACCAGAACGATTGCAATTGAAGTAAATTAATTTTAATTTCTTGTTGTAGAAAGTTGATGCTTTAAAATATTACTGCTTTTCATGCTTAAGCCAGGTCAAAAATTCTGGGAAAAACAAAAGTATAATTAAAATAATGGGTTTATGTGTGACTATATAAAAAAGTAAAATAGGAAAGATTTTTAAAAACCAGGAATATAGGCTATGGTATAAAGAGATCACCTTACAATTTGATTCCTCCCATTCAATTTTAATGCCAATTCAACCATTGTTCAACTCTGTAATTAATAATGTATGTCCATGTCTACTTACTTTTGTAGCATGCAAATGTGTATCATGCAGGTCTTGCCTCAAATCACTATTGTTTACAAAAGAAACATCGCATTCATTGCACTTAAAATTGTGTAATCTTTTTTCAAATGATATTATGTTCTTGCCTTCAAGTTTGTGGTTTTCGTGTAAATAGTTATTTAAATTACTTTGGTTGGAAAACGTGTTCGCATTTAGCACAACACACGCGGGCATTATTCTTAAATAAAACAAAGAATTTAATTGATAAAGGAACCCAAGAATACAATGTAGAACACTAGTCCAAATGTCAACAAACATTTGACAACGTCGGATGGCTCTGTGATAACCAGCCACTTGTGTTTAAATGGCTAGAGTTGTATACTGAATTTAGCAGTAATACAATATAACCTCACTTCCGTCATTCATAACCATACTTTTGTCGTGTTTAGCATGTTTTCTCATTTTTACTTATTTCATTGTATTCATCGTCAATTTACTAAAAAACAGTTCTTATTGCACGGGTACAGCTTTGGGGCACAAGCTCAACAGTTGGTGTTGAACTTTTCTTGGCATATTTCAAACAAGAAAAGCTGAATGGTGGTCCTTTAATTTCAGTACCTTCAGTAAGAGAGATAAACATTTTTACATAGCAAATTGTAATTAATTAACTCTATACTTATTAGATAGTGGTTATAGCTTTGCAAATTAATGCCAGCTAATCTAATTGTACGCAGTCCTGGAAAAAGAATACCTCGAGAGAAAACTAAAACTGTGGATCTTCCAGACAGCGTTCAAACGAACATCAGAGATACCTTGCATACAATGTATGCCCTATGTAAGTTTAATAAAGCTTTAAAGTAAACGATAGTGTAATGTTCATTATTTGCAGAATAGTATGTAACTGTCCAATTTTTGAATGTGGTGTTATGTTCCATTTCGTACTTGTAAATTTACTGCCTCCTTGATTTAAAAACCATTTCAGTTTCTATTTATTTGAATATACGGGTTCGTTACTTTTCATTATTCCAAGTTTGGAAGTTAGGTAACCAACTTTGCTGAACTTTTATTTAATTCGCAAGTCTGTATGTTTATGGTATGCTTTCTGGTTTCTTATCCAGGCATGTGTTTTTGATACTCAAGGATTCCCTGAATGTTGCTATTTTAAAATACAATTAAAAATCGCTTTTGGTTCTGTTCTTCTATTTTACTATAAGTTTGTGTTGGTTTTGCAATGAAACTTACTTACTAATATTTATTAAAAGTTTTTAATAAAGTTTACTTCGTATTTGTCATACTTAAAATGACTAATTTAATTGAAAATTGGACTGTTATTTCTTCACGACGGTATGGTTTATTGATTGGGAACCCAACCACGCAGTTGCAAAGATATACTGTAATGCTGTTATCGAGTGAATGCACAAATTGGTTTGTGATACCATTAAAGTATACGCACGGTTTGTTATCAAGGTTTTGATATAATGCTTAAAAATGTTATAATTCAAGATTAAGTTGCCAACCGATTTCAAACATATGTTTTAAGTGTTAATATTAATACTTCGTGTTTTTTTGGGTTCGTTACTAGTTGAAAAGTTACTACTACCCTTCACAGCTTGCGTGAGGGAATAGCATATCTTGATGACCAACAACTGTTTACTTGATTCCTTAGGGTACGTAGATTGCCTACATTCTAGAAATATTAAGAGTTTTGATGATTGGACGTAGACTTTTATGCTGTGAAATTTGCCCAATAATTTGTGGATAATATTTAAATGTACTACTGTACATATATAGGGCTCTTATGTTTTAGTAGAGTATTCAGAACAAGCTGGTTTTGCGCAAATATAGAGTAAGTAGTTAAGATTCTGACAATATTTATGATATGCACATTGATGCCACTGTGTAAATATAACTAATTAGCTGTTTGTTGTGCCAATTTAATAATAACGGGGTTAATGCCATTTAATCTGATAGCCTAAACTATGCGGTAATATTTAAGAGGTATATAATGGAGTAGTTCTATTTCTACAAAACACTCTTCGGCTTGATTGTTACTAGATATAATTAACATTTAATGTTAGTACGTGAGGAGTGAAGAATTCACATGTTTCTCCTTAAACCAGTAATTTAATATTACTTGCCATCATTTAAATGCACACAAGTTACGTATTACAGTTAAACTTTACATGTGTTTTTGTGTATATTTGTCATTTCAAGTTCAGATGTTCTAAAAGAAGCGAATAGGTTTATCACACCCCCAATGTAACCCCCTTATTTTCGACTGTGTTAGCGTGGTATTCGTTTTCGTTTGTTTTCTTCTCTCTCCTTTGTTACCCCGTAGTTCGGAAATTTTACTTCTTACTACTGATGTTACGCCTTTCTTTCTGGTCCGCTCGCCTTTCGGGCAACAGTGAAGAAAATGATATTACATTAAGTAATGCCAGTTTGAAACGCGTATTGATTCAAATTGAATTCGACTTCAAAAGGAAGTAAACCGCAGGGCTTTGTTAGAAAACCAAGTATTGCTAGTTTAAGAATTAAATTTCGGACTCCACTACAAGACGACAGTCGTTTTTTGGACGAAATTTGGCTCTTTTCAGGAAACCCGACAAGATGATGGCGAGGTGATAGATAATATTAGAAGCGTGAGGAGGCCAAATGGATGTGATGAAAAACGTTTTGTAGTAGTTCATGCTGGATCAAGAGAGGATTTTGTAGAATCTTTAATAGAATGGACTGTAAATTAAATTGTAATTGATAAATCACGCTGATACATATGTAATCCCACTAAAAAAATAAATAGCATTTATAAACTTTTACATTTTACAAAAGTGTCAAATAATTATTTAACGGTTCTTATAATCAACGTTTTTACAGTGGGTTGCATAGAAGTTAATAAACAATTTAGAAAAACCATCATTAATCATGTTAGATAATGCACCTTATCATTCTACATTACTCGATAAAGTACCAACAGCATCTTGGACTAAGGTGGATATAATTCAATGACTTATTACACACAACATTCGGTATACTACGCAGATGCTTGAAAAGCAATTATTAAGTTTGATTAAATCTCACAAGCCATAAAAGGGTTACAAAGCAGACGAGTTTCTGCGAAGCCATGGTCATGAAGTTTTGCGCCTACCGCCATACCATTCTCAATTTAATGCAATAGAGATGATTTTAGGCACATGCAAAAGGTTATTATAAACTTCTGGACAAAATTAACGCATTGCTATGTTATTATTATTTAAATCAAAGATAATGATAGTTTTAATCATGCTATTATTCATGCGAGTAGGTGTTGAACGTCCTCAGACATATAATGCAGATATTGTCCAGGAATCCATTGTTTTAAACTGACAACTATCAATTGAAAATACTTTTTATCCAGTTTTGATCAGCTTTAAAAATTTATACGATATCACTTTTATGAATCGGTATTGTGGCAGTTCTAGCAAGTATTGGAAAGTAACAAATTAATTGTGATAGGAATTTCTCAGTAGTGGACGCAGTTCGGGTATCCATTTTGCTGGATAAGCGGTATTTCATGCGACGTGTGGCTCGTATATTGGGAAAATCGCATTCAAGCGCACGCCCGCTGATTAGAAGATTTAACGAGACAGGATCTCACTGTCAAAGTCCAAGTCAAGGGAGAAAACGCTGTGCCAATGCAAGGGCTGCGCGTTTTGTTATAATGTCCACTATAAGAAACAGGAGCATTACCGGCAATATGTCACGAAATGAATTACGAATTATTCGCAATGTTGTCATATCATCTCTAACTGTAAAAAGACGTCTAAATAATACTGGATTAAGTAGTAGACCAGCAAAGATAATATCAATCACCATAGAGAACACAAACTTTCTAGATTGGGTTTTGCCAGAAATCATTAACACTAGACTATTAGCGATTGGAAGAAGGTTTTATTCTCTGATGAAATGAGGGTTAGTTTGAAGTCTCCTGATCGGCGTGAGCTTGTGTGGCGAAGAACAGCAGAACGAGTTGTAAGTTGTAACATACGTTTTAATGACGACTATGCATTGGGATTTGATTTCAGCTCGGCATGCCAAATAAGTAAAATGTGCCAATGCAAGCGCTGCGCGTTTTGTTATAATGTCCACTATAAGAAACAGGAGCATTACCTGCAATATGTTACGAAATGAATTATGAATTATTCGCAATGTTGTCATATCATCTCGAACTGTAAAAGGACGTCAAAATAAGAGTGTAGTAATAAGTGTTCTGGATCCAAAAATCTTCACCGCTCTAACTGGACATCAGGTAAGAATATTGAAGGCCGCATTTGTTTAGTATCTGTTTGGTTATACGCCCGCTTTTCAATACTGAGTATCTTTTTATGTACTCAACAATTGTCTTTCGCATTAGTATGCTATGCCACAACAACCTTGGGTGTTAAACAAAGACGAGGCAGCGTGCGTCACTATTATAAATCAATACTAGCGAGGTAATAATACGCAACGATTTTGAACGCTAATGAGAATCTCCCAGAAAATTACGTTAGATAGGCGTGTATGATTTAAAAAGGAATCACGAAAACATTAGTCTGTTCTAGAAATAGATAATTTTGTATATAAATGGAGGCGTTTATTAAAAAGAGGGATTCGTGAATTCGATGGCAAAATGTTCATTTAAGTCGTGAGATGTTGCTTTGCGAAGATGATATTTGAAATTGGCAGAACGCATACTTTAATTAAATAATTACGATGTCACAATGAATAAAGTGATGTTTTAAACGTAATCTGCATAAAAAATGGAAATTATTAAATTTAATTATATACAATGAAAAGGGGAAATTTTTCGATATAATGCTACTTTTATTAAATAATTGTAAGGAAGACTTAAGCGAAGATGCTTGATTTTGGAAACTGGGTTTTGAACGACAATTTAAAATAAAGCCAAGAAGCCGAAGATATTTAATTGGGGAAGCCTTTCGTGGATTTTTACAAGTATAATTTTTTGTAATTGATATTTGAATTTTGTCATTTAGTCATAATAATTTTTTTGTAAAGGGTATTGACCTGGAGGTTTATGTTCAGATTTCAAAACACTGACCTTTTAATAAGATTATTTGTCAAGGACTTTTTGGCCAAATAAATCTTACAAGCGTGGGAATAAACAAAGCCAGGTAAAATATTCATAAGGAAAGAGATTTAGTTCTGTAAATTTAAGATAAGGTAAGGAACAATTGTATGCTTGAAAGAAACGATGTTTTAAATGTTCTATATGCGTTTGTGTGAGAGAAAATATTTCATGCTGTATAAATGCTTTGTGATATTGCTGTTTGATTTCATTTTGAAAACTTCATCAATTCCGTTGAGCTAGCCAGGCAAAGTTAGAAAGGGAGCTAAGTGATTAATTTCAAATTTTACAATTTGCTGTATCTGTACCACAGCACTATTTTAGCGACGCCTCAACGTGCAGGCGTTGTCACAGCACTCTTCTAGTGACGCCTCAACGAGCGGCGTTGTCACAGCAATATATATATATATATATATATATATAATACATACATACATACATACATATACAGGATGTCCGGAAAATACGTGTACAACGTAAGAACAGAGATTCTTCGGCTCGAAATAGATCGATTTGAGTCAACTTACCTATTATACAAGTTGCTTCATTTAGCCGCTAGAGGGCTTCAAAAATCGTGAAAAATATTTGATATTTTAAAATAACTCAAAACGCGTCGATAGATTTTGACCATTTTTGGGGTGCGAGTTTCTACTATCAATTGACATCTTTTAGTGGTGCAGGCAATAATTTTAAAAGCATACGAGTGTCCCAAAAATGATGTATTGTATAAATATCCGACGATTACCTTTTTCCTGTTTATGCAATGACTACCAATTCTTTTTATGAGTAGCCGACTTAATTTGGAAAGTTTTTTATCTCTTGTAAAATTTTGATTAGACGAACGGTTTGACAGAACAAAATAATTTTAGATGTCTGTTGTTTTATTTTTATTTCATTGTTTTGTTTATTTTTTATTACTATCATTGAAAATTAACAGCACGGTACAAGTGTTGGACCATTTCAAAAATTTTCAAAATAGCCGCCATTTTCTTCAATGCACAAATTAACTCTTCGTAAGAAGTTTAACTGAACCCTCTGCATTGTTTGTACATTATTTATTAGAGAGTTGGCTGCATTTAAAATTCGTCTATACAATTCTTCTTCGCTATCAAGTGGAGACGAATAAACCTTAGATTTTAAGGTACCCCACAAAAAATAATCACAGGGCGTCAAGTCCGGCGATCGTGCTGGCCAATTTGTAGGAGCATCATATCCCCTTCCGATCCATCGATATTTTTGGGTCTTCTTCAACTCTATCCAAAATTTGTTCCCCCAGATCCGCAGTTCTTGTGGTACGTTGACGTCCTTGATCCGCATTTCTTGACTGAAAGCTACCATTTTCACGAAGACGTCTTTCAATATTTGCGAATGTTTGGTGGTTTGGTATTCGGCGATTAGGAAATCTTTCCCTATAGACTCTGACGCTTTGACGACCATTGCCTTGACAAAATCTGAAAACCAAAAGCATATCCACCTGTTCATTGTTTGTGTAAGTACTCATAATGTAAGATGAAAGATGCAAACTTTTATTGAATTAAGCAGAAATTCACGACCTGACAGGCAAACTGAGGTTTAATAATATTCAAATTAAATAACAAATCAAAAGCAAAGCCTACTACTATACTATGTTCTTTTATTTGCCCCGTTTTACAATTAATGCAGCAATGATGACGAAAGTATGCAGACATTTGAAATTATTTTTTTCTGTCAAACCGCTCGCCTAATCAAAATTTTACAAGAGACAAAAAAGTTTCCAAATTAAGTCGGCTACTCATAAAAAAAACTGGTAGTCATTGCATAAACAGGAAAAAGTAATGGTCGGATATTTATACAATACATCTTTTTTGGGACACTCGTATGCTTTTAAAAGTATTGCGTTCACCACCAAAAGATGTCAGTTGAAAGTAGAAACTCGCACCCTAAAAATGGTCAAAATCTATCGACGCGTTTTCGAGTTATTTTAAAATATCAAATATTTTTCACGATTTTTGAAGCCCTCTAGCGGCTAAATGAAGCAATTTGTATAATTGGTAAGTTAGCTCAAATCGATCTATTTTGAGTCAAAGAATCTCTGTTCTTACGTTGTACATGTATTTTCCGGACACCCTGTATATGTATGTATATATTGCTTTACAGCTTATGACTCGACTCTATGCATTCATAAAAGCGTTTCATCATGAAGTCACTATTTTAACATTTCCAAATTGTAAAATAATCAAGTTAAATATTTTACTCTGGTATACTCTTTTATAAATTAAAATAGCTTGAAGTATTAAGTTGAAAACGATCATTTTGTATTTTTGTATAATATTAAAGACCGGGAATTCTTTTTAGAACATTCGTTGCAGAAAGTTACTTTTATCATATTTTTAAAGTTATAAATCATGTAAAAAATGTCATTTTAATTGGCTAACAACATGTTTATAACGTACATGTTGTAGATAGATAGAAAGAAATCTAATTATATAAATTTATTGGCTTTTCCTAGAAATAATCGAGGAAAGGATTTAAAATGTACTTTAATTAGGTTTCGAGTATTTTTGTGAAATGCGGTTGGTTGGAAGAGATCAAACACATGACGTGTCTGAGAGCGCGTGATGTCTATTTAAATTTGAATTTTTCTTTGATTTTAGCCATAAACTGATCCTAATTGAAGTAGATAAGTGGTTTATTGTGGTATTTGTAGTAGGGGATATTTTGGACTGCATAGGGTGTTATTTTCTTTGCATGACTTCTATGTGATTTAAAAGTATAAAAGTTGTGGTTTTGGATGAAGCGACCTCTTTTCTCTTTGCTTTTTCCGGTAGCTGTTTAAAAGAAAAGGGTATAGTTTTAAAAGTTGATACTCTACGAAAATTAGTAATGGTAGTGTATTATATATTATATTAAACGTGCTAAACAGATTGAAATTAGACGGCAGTCTAAAAGATTATAAGGGGTTCAAATGGAGGTAGGTATGGAAATTCCAAAATCTAACCTGGACTGATATGTGATGCTGCTAGATGTAATCGGGTACCTTTGTAAAGCAATTTTGAGGATGTAGATTGCAAGAATCTGATATCCGAATATTGTTTTAAGTAAAAATTAATTTATTTTTAAAACATTTGAAAGAATTTCTATGGTGCAAATTGATTTAATAATATTTATGTCAAACATTTCATTGAAGTTTGAAAACTTTTTTGAATAATTTTGTAGGGAAAACTGATGTCTTAAATGATTTGATGTTAGAATGACGTTATGTTATGCGAATATTTCTGTATAATTTGGCGGGGAAACCTGATGTTTTAAATTAATAATTGTTGTAATAATTTATTTACTTTGAATTTTATGCTTAAAGAAGTAAAGATATTAATATCTGTTGTGACAAGAATAAATTCAAATTTAGAGGTTTATATTAATTAAGGTAATTAAAAATTAGAAGTTCTATGGGACGTGAAAACTGAAGATTCTGCCTCGAAGCTTATCCTGGTTCTAACATTTTCCATCTTGCAATGACTAGTTCGATTTGAAACGATCATTTAGGCTTTGGATATAAGTTTAAGTTATTATTTTATCTTATTAACTAATATAACATCGAAAACCAATTTATCTTGTGCAAATACTAATATTTGTAATTAAAAGGTGTCTTTTAACCGTGAATTTGCGCGTCGCTTCCTGTCTATATCTGTCATAAGTCACAAAATTGACACTGTTAGATATGATTGACCAAAAAAAACCAATCGTAATTGAAAATTCGGTTGATGTATGGTTGGGTACATGAGTTAGATTTGTATATCTTTCCAATTGTCATCGCCCACTTTGGTAGCGTAATTGGTAAGCGCACCGGTCGCGAAAGCTGAAGATACAGGTTCGCATCCTGTCTGTGTCTTATATTTTCCATCTTTCAATTACTAGCTCGATTTGAAATGATCTTTAGGCTATGCATAAAGGTCTAAGTTATTGTTTCATCTTATTAATTTATATATATATATATATATATATATACATATATACACACACACATTTGATGTTCTAATTGTAACTGCGAGCGTTGTATGGTTTGGAAATTGTACACAAGAAGCATTCAAATACAAATATCAGTACAACCCTTGAAAGGGCTAGTTATACTTTGGAGGTATTATAAGCTCCAATATAATCTCTCAGGGTACTCACATATATGTGAAATTTCTAGAACATTGATTGAGATACAGTAATATACCAAAGTTGAAGTTTAACGATTCGCTTAATCCCATTTCACGAGGTAACCCATTCTCCTTTATATTGTTTGAGCGGCTTGAAATTTAACGTTATATATGTAGCCAGATTCTGCCAAATTCGCAGTTAATGAATAGCTTTATGCGAAACTATATCTACAAAGTTCAGAACCTCACAACTCTATTGCGTTATTGAAATATTTTAAATTAATGGAATTACGTGTAGTTAGAATATGCAGTCAACAACGTTCGGTCACTTTGTGAACAAGTTATTGGTAGCGGTATAATACGACCTTCTTTTACATATATTAGCAAAGTATTTACGCAGTGTGTAGACGTTGTAGCTTTTAAGCTCTTTGAATCAATATCTTTGCGCTCAATTGCTCTACTGTCATCGGTATTCATTCTTTATGCTATTAAATGAGCTCTAATAAAAGTTCTTTGTCATCGCATTCGACTAATATAATTTCCTTAATTTCAGACATGCTACGAAATGGAACGATATCTGAAAGACGAACCAAAAAGACACCGATCGTTAAAAGCTCTTTCTCCTGACATGGAAACAACCTGGTTGAAAATGGAAGTAGATTGTTTAGAGGAATTTGGCGAGCGACATATAGATAACTTCAGTACAAATTCAACGAGTTCGACTTTCTCATGGAACAGTTCGCTATCCTGCTCGGTTCTCTTAAAACAAAGGTCTGTTGATGATTACAATTTTGAAGATGATGATGATCATTTTCACGATCGCATTAGAAGAAATATCCATGATCCATTTGCGTTACGGCTAGTAGAAAGGAATTCCACAACACTTACTCCACCTTCGAGTCCGGAGTCCGATGGGCATGGTCATAGTAACGGTAGTTCTAGTGGGAGTGAGTTAGAAGTTTTACGAATGGGTAGTATGTCCAGAAACACCATTGTAAGGGTTAGGGCGTCAGGACTTGCAAGATACTTATCCGTACTACCTCGGGCACCAGTTTCATCACCACCATCGCCTTCAACGGGAACGGGGGTGAAAAATCCAAGGGGCGATCACTCACCAGACTCGAAGCGAAGGATACATAAGTGCCAATTCCTCGGATGTAAGAAAGTTTATACCAAAAGTTCACACCTTAAAGCACACCAACGAACGCATACAGGTAAGTTTTAGCTTTTAAAACAATTCGCTGTGATAGGTTTAACTATTTTTTAAGTAATTCTCTTTGATGCGAAAGCGCTGCAGCAACCAAAGTCCGAAAAAATTGTAAGTATAGGTTATTTGTCCATAAAATGAAACAGATATCACGGTTAGACCGTACAAAATTATAGACTGATATACATAATAAATGTAGGTTAACTCTCTTCAGGCTGTAAATTTCAGATTAGTGAAAAGCAGGATCGGAAAATTATAAAATTACAAAAAAAGAGTGAAGTAGTTAGCAGATAACAGTTTGGATTTAGAAAGAACAGCGGCATTGGGCTCGATGCCAACGTTAACATTAACATTAGACCAAAACGCATGAGCAAGAAGGCCTGGAGATGAAACCTTTTGATAGTTTAATTCAAATATCTTGTTTGGGATTTTAAAGGAAACAAGAATAGACTACAAACTGGACAATTTATAATGAGGTTGCAACAGCAACAAATAATAACATAGTAGTGTAGAGGAATAATGATGTCACCAATCTCATATAAGTTGTATATAAAGTTAACAATAAATTAAACAAAACAAGTAAAGGAAATAAGTGTCGTAATACAGGAAGAGTAATTCAAATGCTTAGGTATGCGAAAAATGTAGTAGAATTGGCAGAAATAGAAAAGCTAGAAATTTAACCAAATAAAATGAAATAAATATTAGACAGAGATTCAAGCATAAAATTAAAGTGAAACGTGGCAAACACTATAGCAATAGGAATGTGATAGAAAATTTAGCAATACAGAATAAGAACAAGAAGTTTTGCTATTTAGGGAGTTACATCAACAATAACAAGGGAACTACAGGATTGAATATTGTAGGTTAATTCAAGGAACAAAAGTCGACGAGTATCCAAGTGCAATATTTAGATCTTTGATGGTTCTGTGACTGGAAAGTACATATACAGCTACGAAACGCAGGAAAGTTGAGAAGAAGCAAGAAAGTTAGAATCTTCTAGAACTCGGCTAAAGATCGGTTTAATAGATAAAGTCTTCGAGATGGTTCAAAAAATAGAAATGTTACCAATATATTTGAAAGAATGCGTGATATGCTGGTAGGTCATGGTCTAAGAAATGAAAGAATAATTATGGCAGTGATAGAGGTTTAATCCAGAATTTTCTGGGGAATTTAGATCTTTTGAATTTAGTTAAATTGGGCATCTTTGCCGAGTTACAGTCCAATTTAATTTCTAAGATATTTGCTCACTGATATTTTTCTCTGTTTCCCGCGGAGTAGACTCTCACTTTTGATGTCAACCCGTCGCCTGAATAACTTTTAATTTCTGTTGATATTTTTAAACTAGTGGAAGCTCAGAAAGTTTGTAGCTTCTTTACACTTAGCAAACCTTTTGTAAACTCAAAACTGGTCTTATGCTTAAAATGGTAAAACGAGTTGCTAGTGTCGAAATGTTCTATGTTTCAATTAATATCATCTGACTCTACTACAGAATCGGTATCGGTATGAAGGAGCTGGATTTGGTTATCATACAATGATTTCATTATCACATTGTGAATTTCGTACATAAAAGTTTTAGATAGCACTACATACATAGGCTTGTTATAATTAACTTCAACTCGGTTGATTTGGATGATAACCAACTCCCCACTCAATACAGTGCAACTGTTGGAACTTGGTCGAGCGACTAACTTACTCGCGCACAACTTTTTATCAGAAACCTCTCATTGCGTCACAATCTTCACGTCAACACGCTTGTTCACGTTCTACATGTTCTTTCCGAATACCGCATTGTTCATTAGTTAAAAAAATTCTTTACTGAAGCACCCTTTGCCAACATTCCGAGTTCAATATCGAGATCTACATACGGTTTCAACTATGAAGATTGGTTGAATTCTAGTACCTGGTGGACAGTCTTAATTTTAAGTCCATACCGCATAGCTTGTTGTAGTTGCAATAATGGATGGTGCAGTTCTTTTTATCATATAAAGTTACAAGCAGCTTTGATGCTCTCAATTTTGGTGCTGGAGGAATCATATTCTCAGACCAGAGGGATAGATCCTAATGTTCATCCTGTAAAGCTTCAGGGTATTTTAAGTCAACCTCTACGATATACCTGTTGTCCTTAGTTGCTGGTATGTTCAAAATATCCTCTTTAAGTTGAGCAATTTCCGCGTCGTCTAACCATTTAAATCAGCTTATTGGTAAATGCTGCGACATGGCCCAACCGTATAAATTGTTTGAATCAATATAAGTTAGACATTTAGATAGCTTATTAGGATTGCAGTATTTATTATTTGCTCGAGCATGTCCTTTGTTACATTATGTTAGACCACTTCGAAAACCAGCCTAAACGAAATGATGCACCCTACATCTGTGAATAGTTCTAGCTTTACTCCTGTGTATTTAAGCATGGCATCCCAGCTTATACTTGGAGCTGATATTTATTGGCATGGATCCAAATCATGTCATTTTACATACGACACGAAAATTCTTAAAAATGTCTGGTAGTAGCAGGAAATCGATTTTTTGATAAGGTAACTGTACTCACCAAGTGTGTGGATGCTAAATGTCTTCCATACTATTTGTGCGTGATCGTACTCGGAAAATGTCACCTTTGGTGGTAAGGGTGTCTTATCCAATACCCACGCGTCTGTGATATAGTTGTAAGGAAGAATACCTTTGCGTTTTACCAATACTAACTTTTCTCTTCTGAGAAGCATTTACGTATCTCTAAAAGCTGAGATGGATCGAGATTTTGACTTAACCTATCTAACAATGCAGCCATAATAACAATAAAAGTCATACGGTATTAAAACCATGAACCGTTTTACCATTAATTGCATAAAACCAGCTTTCAGTTTAAAAAAGTTTGCTAAGTGTAAAGAAGTTATACATTTTTTCAGCTTCTACCAGTTTAAAAATTTTAATAGAAATTAAAAGTTACCTAGGTGACGGGTGAATGTTGAAAGTGAGAACATTCTCTGCCGTAAACCAAGAAAAATATCAGTGAGCAAAAACCTTGGAAGTTCACCTATTTATAGGGCTGTAATTCGACAGGAGTTAGTCCAATTTCAAAAATTCAAAAGATTTAAACTCCACAAAAAAGTCTAGATTAAATGCGTTCCTTAAACCCCTAGAAGAGTCTCATGGAACCAGGAAAAATTCCAATGAGCAAAATTTGTCGGTTCTTTTAATTTACACCTACTATATACGATTGACTACTACACTGACAGAACATGATTGGAATAGAAAACAGTAAAGACCTGCGTCGAACCAACCTTGTGGTCGAGACTATGACTAGAGAATCAATATTTTATCAGTGTTGTATTGCACTTTATTCATGTGCTTTCCCATTCGGGGTCATATTATTATGGTAGTCTCTTAGATTGGTTCCTTAATACAAATTTGTTCTGTTCGATGTTAAACGTTGATATCACTGTTCAATTCCTGTAATTCAAGTTACTGGACTTTGAATACGCAATCAAGATCAAACTTTGATTCTTTCGTGCAAGTAAACGTATTCTAGACGAAAAGGTAGGTTACTGATTTTGTAATTGTATAGCTCGTTTCCAAAACTCAAGTCCGTTTTTAGCTAGATCAAAATACTAAACAAATAACATTCAACGCCAATATAATAGACTCCAAATTCCACTTATTTCTATATGTGTATATAAAAAGAGAAATTTTTTCAATTTTTAATTTAATTCACCTTCGCAGTATTTCAAAATCCAATAAGTAAACTATGCTTGCGCAAAATACAGCTAGTGTGTTTTATACAATCCTCTATTGTTTTCCTGTTGTAAGAAAAATGGACTGTTTGTTTATCGTTGTTATAATTTTTTTAATTTAAAATATAATAATATTCTTATTAAATAGTGAAATTAGAACAAAAAATAGGCATGAATTTTATTTAACAGAGAAATATTTCAAAATAGGAACTACAATTGTTTTATATACACAGATATTAAAGTGTATAGTTAACTCATTCAAAAACCCTTGCATGAGAACTATATGAAGAACATAGGAATTATTTCTAATGGAAATACATTGACTGTATTTCAAATAGACATAAATTAGCGATCAGTTTCGATTTATTACGTGTATAAATGCTTCACTTTATTTGTATTTAAATAGATTATTAAGACCAACGTTTCCAACTCGAAATACTGATTAGTAATTGAAAAAAATTTTGTAATTTCTGCGGATTTCATTAATTTTGATATTTTAGTTCATCATCATCATTAGGTTTTTAGTCCTAGAACTGGTTTGACGTATGTTTCCATTTTGAGCTAACTTACACATTTCCCTAAAATATCTCACATCTTTCACTATCTGTATGCAATAAACTAATCTAGATATACTTTCTGCCTCTCCTTTTTTCTTTTCTATTTCTAATATGTGCCGCGAGTTATATATCCCCCATATTAAAATGCATATAAAATTAAACGCATTTATTATGCCTTAGTAATAGAATGTTACATTCTATTAAATGAAGGTTATAATTAAAGGTTAATCAGAGTTCATGTCAGAAATAAGAAAGGAAGCAACTACTTTGTATTCCAGACGCAACCACTGCATGTGCAGAAACAATGAACTGCAATAAAGCAGTCTTAATTAAAATTACTTAGAATAAGACATTGTATATTTATCAAGAAGTAGCAGACGGTGAGATCTGCACTTTCCACAAGATGATGTGAGAGCAAGGATTACATATAAACCGTGAAGAGCCCCTGATCACCAGTCAGTCTTCGAACTTCATAACTTTAACATTGTTGGTGGTTCAAGCTACTCACCGTAATTTTAATGATTAATTATTGATTTATTAACTTCAAGTATTTTTGACAATTTCAATTACTTAATGTTTAATGATATAAACCGCTAATTGGTTGTAACAGAAATAAGTGATTTTTGTAATTATACAATTAAAAATAAATTTGATAGAAGTGTTTTTGGCGATAAAACTTTTTAAAAAAGCTCCCAAGGGCCTAAAACTTATTTCGCGCTATTTCCACATGCCTTAGTACGTGTCTTAACATGCTATCTCTTCTATTCTTCTACTGTTTTCACATACTTCTTTCTTCCCCTACCATTTCTAGTATCTCTTTATTCTCAACTTTGTTGTCCATGATATCTTGATCATACGTCAGTAGCACCGCATTTATGCTTCTATCTCCTGTCCTCTTCTCCTACTGACCACGTTTCACAGCTGTACAGTGTAGTGCTCCACGCATATGTTTTCAGCAATCTTTTTCTTGTTTTTATGTTTATTATCTTCGAACATGGAAGCTGCGTTTTCTTATTAAATACAGTACGACCTTGTGCTGATCCTTTTTTATATCTTTTGCACTTCTCTTCTATTGTTCTCTAAAAATATTCCCCATTTCACCGATAGTCAATGGTGCGCGAAGGGCGTTAAGCAACCTGATGACTAACAAGATTCCCCCACCAGTTAGACGCATGCCACATCAATAGTTCTCTACTTACTCATTTCAAACAATCAACATTTGTTGAGTATATTGCAAAACCCTGTAGTTATTGACGATAATCATCAGGTTTAAATTCAATTACTTTTCCTCATTAGGTTTTCCGTCCTTGAACTAGTTGGACGCGTTTCACGGACATACAGTGCTGTGCTCTACACATTTGCTTTCAACAATCCTTTCCTTGTTTCTACTTTTGTTGACTTTGAACATAGTAGTTGCACTTTTTGGTTAAATGCAGCAATGCCGTGTGTTAATCTTTATTTTATATCTTTTATACTTTCACCATCTTGCGTTATTTAACTTCCTAGATAGCAGCAATTTTTAACCTCTAGTAGGTTCACGTTTCCTATTTGTATTCTGGTTTATAACTTATTTACTCCTCCTTTACATACTACACTTACTTTAGTTATATTTTTGTTAATTTTCATACCGTATTTCTCTTTTAGCATTGTTTCCATTTCATTAAGAGCTGCTTCTGACCCTTTCCTGCTAGATTCTAATACCGCTATATTATCCGCAAATCTGACCATATCAATGGTTTGTTCCTGCATAATAATTCCAAATGTCTTTGTTCATTTGACAGTATTCATTGCCTCTTCGATATACAAGTTAAAAGTTAACGGGAATAGAGCACATCCCTGTCTCATCCTTTTCTAAAATTTGCTTCTCTACATTTCTGCTGTAATTCTATTTCAGCTGTTTTCTCTTTGTATAAGCTATGTACTATCCGTCAATCTTTATAACTCTTTCATATATCTTTCTTATTGTTTCTAAAATTCTTTCTCATTTTACATTGGCGATTGTATATTTCAGATCTAGAACTCTATATACATGCTTTCTCCTTTTTTCACTTTTTTCATTATAATTCTTGAAGCTGAAATGACCTGCCGTGTTGGCTCTGTTTCTCTCAATCCCAAATCGATCTTCTCCTAGTATTTCTTCAGCTCATTTGTCCATTCTTCTTTGTATAATTCTAATTAACTTTTTGACACGTGTGCTTTTAAACCTATTGTTCGAAGATTTTCACATCTATCTGCATCTCTCTTTTTTTGGTACAGTGTCTATGGTGCTGCGTTTGAAATCCTTGGGTATTGCGCCTCTCTCATGCATATAACTGACAAATTGGGGAGATGTTCTGTTACTGCTTGTCGAGCAGCTTTTAGAGTTTCTGCTTGCACTTTATCTGTACCCTGCGCTTTATTATTTTTCAGGTTCTTTGATGCTAATCTAAATTCGTCTCTAAGTATAGGATATCTCAAATCATTATTTTCAATGCCTTTTTCCTGTTGTAGTGCTTCTAGTTCTGGTTCTGCATATAAATTTTCTATATATTTTTGCCATCGATCCACTTTCCCTACATTTTGTATAATGATGGCTCCTGCGCCTCTTAAATTTTTGCCATACGGCTTTATATCCCTAAAATTCATTCTAAGTAATTTGTAAGCTTCGTCTGTTTTTCCGTCTTAGTTTGTACCTCTTTGCATTTTTCCTCAATTTACAGTTTTTTAGCTTTTCTGCATTTGCGAATAATTTCCCATTTTATGACTTTTGTGTCTCTTTTTACCTGCAGCGTCTGGTCTGTTTTTGTATTTTTGTCTTTGTCGAATATCTTAGTTCAACTGTCTATCAAATATCTAAATACTCCGTCAAATTATATTTAATCATTTATCATTTAATCATATCTGTAGCACCAGGTTTATGTATTCAAAGTTAGAATAATGTGTTGCTTAACCAGTTTATACCTGTGCGGCAGCTGTTTGGAATTTCCCTCCTTCAGCTTCGTGCACCCTTGCTTTGTATAACGTTAGTTATTTTACTAGCACAAGTCTTTATGCAGCCTTGTTATGGTGTAAAACATTTAAATTTGTTTGTAGTGTCTCGCCTAATAACGTGTAATAAATTTAGTTTGTTCTTTATCGTTATCATTTATTACATTACAAGATTCTACAGTTTTTCTTCTATTAAATTCAGATTATCCTTTGTCAGCCATTCTTTCTTATTCTCTTTTTGGTTATATTCTAAAATATTTCGTGCCACAATGTCTAAGCTGGATTTAATGTTTTTCTATTTTGCTTCTGTTTTTTAGTATAAGAAATTTTCATGATGTCTCTCAACAATTTGTTCGACTTTTCTCAAATATTTTGTGGATATCTTTATCTTTTAATTCCTCAGGGTCTTTTTTTCAAATTATTACATTCAAGCGCAGTTTTCATAATTACTATGTTTTGTTCAGTATTTGATGAACTACATCTCGTTTTAGTACCAGTCAGACGGACCACAGTCTATATTTATTGCGCTAGGCGCACACACCCCTTAGCATATATCATCAGCTGGTGCACCACGTCGTTGGATAAGATGAGCTTGAATGTGACGCCTTCGCGTAGAATGAGTGTACTCTAGAGCAGCAAAGGACCAGTAGCCTAGTAGCATGTTTTTCTTATGTCGTTACTCATTCGTACATGTAAATATGTTCTGGAGTAGCAATTTGCTTTAGATGGTCAGGATTGAGGAAAACTGCTTTTTTGCAACAATATTTAATTATACCTGAAATTTTCCGTAGTGCTGACCACCTTGAGTATCTAAATTTAAACTTATGATTTTTTGTACTATTTGAGTAACAGGAATTGAACACAGCTAGTTTAATAATTCAGTGTGCCCAAATTTAACTTATTTTCTGCCATTATAAGAGTATCAAATATTGTATACTAATGCACAACGTTCACTATTAAAATAATCCTGAATTGAGTGTCATGATATGATCGCATCTTGAGTAGAGTACCAGTGCATGTCTAATTAATTATTAGGGCCGAAACCAGCCCTTCTCCGTGATGTGATTGTTATAGCATAATGGAACAATTACATCTCAATATTGCTATTTGATAATTAACGTTTCTTTTAAGTGTTTAGTAATCGAGTATAAGATTGTGTGGGTAAGTTGCCATATTAGCGCTTCTGTGCAAGCTCCTATCAAGTTATGTGTTAAACCACGTTGGCCGCTTACTTGTGTATTATGTTGTCTATACGTTCTATTTCGTCCTGCCAGCCAATTTGTGTCTTAGTTAATTTATATCTGTAAGATATGTAGTACGTGTTGCATATTTTAAACATTACTGTTTTACCATCAGGTAATTAGGAAACGGCTCGGCAGTTCATGCTTATTGTAAATTATAGTAGCTGTTACTAATTGTGTCTTGCGATAACTTCGGAGAATAGTTGACGCGTAAATATGAGAAAAGTTTATATAAGCGCAACGTTCAAGTACTTGCCGGTAATACTTCAAATTTAAGCGGCGGAAGCAGGACGAGAAACTGTCGACCTTTGGCGGAACTCAAGCGTTAATATTTTTATAGCACTATAGCTACGATCAGACTACCCGTATTAGAACTGTCACGGAACTCAACAACACATAGTACTTAAAGGATAATCGCGGTAAAACCATAGATTATACTGTATATACGACGTAGGGGAATTGACCTCGACGCTACATCTTATGCGATAATTAAAACTAATTTTAACTATAATTGCAAACGGAACATACTGGTCACCAAATGCAAGACATTTTTGAAAAGAAAATAACTACAAAGGGTGGGATGGAATGGAAAATTAATATAAGAAAACTCAGGAAATATTTACGCGAACAAAATAACAAAAAAGTATATGAAGAAAGATAAAGGAAAATCTACAACGAACATAAAGGGCAGAGCTTCGCGAAAAGGCGCTTCAGCTCGCATTGTGCGGTTTTGAGAGTAATAACCTCTAACGACCCCATCAGCTCCTGGATGGACCGCAACAACATGTTCAAGCTACCACTGAAAAAAGTGGAACGTTGTCGACTTTAACTAGCACTAACGTATTCACCTGAACATGCGAAGACGCTTTGTGCCTTTTGGACTGTTGTTGGAGCGTATGCAAATACTCCTTAAACCAGCGAGACTAGAAATCTGGATGAATTCGCTGGAGCAATTGCAATCGAGACAGGCGGTTGAGCGAAAGGTCTGAATGGGTAGGTTCTGGAATAGGGACTAAAGGTACCAAAGTCAGATGTGACCTGGTGTGAGGCAACTTAAGTCGTTGGGGTCACTGCTCACGGGGTTAGTTTCTCGTAGGTCAGAACTTGCTCACCTATGGTACGAAAAAGCAAGGTTTTAACCTACTTCACAACCGCCTTCCACAAACTACCAAATAAGGCGCAGAGGGCGGAATGAAGTGCCAAGAAAAATGTTTTTTCGCGGCAGCTGATTTTGCGAGAGAACTCTACTACCTGACATCGCACTTTCGACCCGTTTAACGTATACCTAAGATATTTTAACACAAGCAATATGCACAAGACAGGGTTGGTTTAGTACAAAGTAAATTGAAGCGACCTCATAATTGAAGCTGTTAAGATGAACTGGTACACGATAACTGACGTTATGGACGCCTTCGTTGTGTTTTTATTTGTATTGAAGTTCTTGGAATGCAGAACATAAATGTGAGTAAATATTTTTGACTACTTATTGTATTTTTGCATGAAAATTTGCATCGGATGTCTATATCTCTTCGTTGTTTATTATTCACGGATCCAGTAATGATTTAAATTAAGCGTCGATTGATTACGTAGTATTTTGACAAAGTATATGCACTTATGTTATAAAACCATTTTGTTTATCTTTTTTTTTTAATTGTAGAAAATTTCAGTAATGTAAGTTTGAATCTGGCAACTAGAGGGATTTAGTAGGAAACATAGAAAATTAATTTGTGCTTTTCCTTCAGGATATCATATTCTGGACGGATACTGTGTTTATATTTTGAACAATGAGTATGAAATAGAAGTTACGTTAGGTGATCTGTTGAGTTTTATTTACTAAAATGTGAGTAAAACTCCACTAGCGTTCTCTATCCTAATTTTGAGTTTTTA
Organism: Platerodrilus igneus; assembly: GCA_036346225.1. Classification (NCBI taxonomy): domain Eukaryota; kingdom Metazoa; phylum Arthropoda; class Insecta; order Coleoptera; family Lycidae; genus Platerodrilus; species Platerodrilus igneus. The sequence goes on along the minus strand of JARFIW010001179.1, from coordinate 1,970,197 downwards.
TTTAACTTGACTAAAATAATGATTTTTTGCAAGTGGTGCTGAATTTTTTTAAGGGATAAGCACAGAAAAACAATTAAGGGTATAGATTAATTTATTAGTTGACGAACGAAGTAAGAAAAAGTAAGGCCAAAGGGAACGTTCTGGGAACGACCATCTTTTAAGTAGGTAGGAGAGTTACCCAGACAACCAATGGCTTAGCGTGCTACCAACTGTGACAAAAGATCAAAAAGAGTTACAGTCCTTTCACGCTAAGTGTGTATTATAAAGTGTCCTTTTTTCGTTATATAGCTGCTTCATATTTGTATTTCGTGTCAGGAACCCCTCCAACATCACTACAGCTGGTCGGTGCAGCTGTAAAACTGTTACTGTGTCTCTACCCTCTTCAGGGTAAAGTAAACTCAAAATTAGAAAATTAACGTAAGGCGCTTTTTACAAGTAAGAAGCTGCCGAAGTGCCTTACTTAGTCGCCAGTCTGAGAGGAACTCCCAATACCTGCAATAATTTTTTTGTTCGGTGACACTTCTTCCAATCTTTGTGACCGTAGATTTGCTATCTCCTTCTGATTGCTGTTCTGTTTATTTCATTTCATTATCCTGGTTTTAGTTTTGTTTATTTACATACCTAGAACTGTATCTAATACTCGTTAGCGTTATAAAGTTTCATTTCTAACTTCTCGTCTGTTTCTGCTAATACTAATATTATTCTGTTATGTATTAATTTTGTACAACATAGCGTTGTCTCCTAAATGAAGCATTCAAGTTAATGTTCGGTGGCGCTCTACATGTTAAACTTTCCGTATGTTACAATTAAAACAAATAAGAACAGTATTTACTTAGCACAAAATAATTTTGATTACAGTTTGCGAAGTTATCAGCTTTTACTTGTTCTTACGTAACAATTATAATCTTAGAATGGCTTTGTTGGCGTAATATAATTTTGTAAGTGTAAAAGGGGCGCCTAAATAAGGTTAAGATAATTATACCGACAAATTTTAAAGCGAAACTCGTATTACGCTGTATTATGTTCAAATAATTCGATTTAGACGGAAATTATTTCCAAGTTTGTGTAGTCTCTTTAATTATAGAGCACGCCGCCCCCTACGTTCTGTCTTAAGGTCCAGCTGGGGCACATACACCACTACCAATGGTTACCATAGTAACGGCGCATTTATAGGGGAACGAGAGAATAACTCTGGAAGCAAAGCAAAATAATTATATTACTGGAACATTTAACATCACCTAAAACCTCGCTTAATTTGAACAACACCTTCAATAGACACAACCACATTCATGATAAATAATTCGTGGCGGCGTGGCGCAATGTAATTTTTTTCATATTCAAGGAGCTTAAAAGCGTAAGACACAAAAACATTGGTAAAGCGGATTAAACACTGTTTGATAAATGAAGCAATTTAGGAACGTTTCATAAAGGATTAAGCAGAAAATCTCGGGAAATTTGCGATTTCTATATTTTTACGATGAAATTAGAGATCATGTTTCAGAATATTTCAGCGGCGCCTTTCTTGCCGCTTCTGAATGCAATTAAGTCTGTAATTACAGCAGCTGTTCTGAACAGATCCGGTAGTCTTTCATGATGCATGCGAGCTTTGCAGTTATGCATGATGTTTTGTGACAAAAACTATTCCCAGAGAGCCGTTACTGTAATTAAAGCGGCTGATAAATAATGTCAGCAGTTCAGAGATAGAATACCATTTATTCCAACTCGTACAACTACATAGAAATTGGACACTGATCCTAATAATCCGTTGAGATAAAACAGACAAATTACTTTTACTGAATTGAGACATGCGAAATATTGGTTTCTTTGCCGGAAATAACTAAGTACTTATCGTTTAGCAGGCGATTTTAATTCATGTCAGCACTTAAATGAATGAAGAGGTCACGGAATTAGACAAAAATTGTGGGGAACCAACTTGTCTTTAATTTTTCTTTTAATCATTTTTTCTTTTATTACTATTACTTTCTGAACGCAAAAATTATTCAACGTATTTAATTGAAAGTGATGGAACCGACATTGGATTACAAAAATACAATAAAAAGTTTAAAATTTAAAAAATATATAAAATGATTACACTAAATTAAGGTAACTTTGAGTAGTCGCCCTGTTAAGCTTTATTCCATCCGTCAAAATTATGTTAAATCACAATAGTGCTTACTTTACCACCTATAGTTGCAGTGCGATGCCCCTGAAGTGCTGAGTACAAAAGCAATAGACGAATTACTTTAAAATTACCCATTTTTGCACGTGAATAAGAAAACCTGAGATTGTAGCCGTCTGATCACATCCACCTGAAGAAGGTAAGTTCTTGCTAGAACTGGGTATCTTCTAATTACAAGACGAATTCGTTAACCATTATAACAAACAGTAGTATGATAATAAAAACTGTAATATGCGTTCTAAGTTTTACTCGAAGTATCTACAATCTTTAGCAAACAACTGTAATGTATGAGACGCCGTTTGTGTTTATAATAAATGCCGAAATATATATATTTTTTCTAATATATATGTAAAATATTTTGTAATATATATTTTTTTCAAATATATATATATATATATATATATATATATATATTGCTGTGATAAGGGGTTGTTTAGGGGTGTATTGAGTCGTATGTGTCGCGTAGTAACTGTAAATAGCAATAGGAATCAGAAAACTGCATTTATTTAGCATAAAAAATAGGTAATTTGCATGTTATGCAACGAACAAACATTTAACACCCTGTATAAGGACTGCAATTAACTTTAATCAATGCCAGTAAGCATATCTTTTAATAATAGAACACATTTTCAACAGAGAAATAATTATACATGCAATTAAACTACTTCAAGAAGCGTTCAATAAGTTTATATAATAGATACGCATAAGATAAGATAAAATCTAGTAAGTCTTCATGCAGTTACGCATGTGATAAAGAAGGAATAATAAAACGCTTTGATAAGAAACGCACTTTCAAAGATAAGTTTTAAATACGAGACATATACAGGAACACGTGGATTTAAATCACTCATGTTACATCAGTTATTTATTCAATTCTACCAAAAGCTTTATCTACACAAACAACAGACATAAGCTAAATTAAAGTCCAATAATAATAACAAAGCAGGCGGTCAAAAATCGTAAAATAGTAGAAATACAAGCATAACATGTAACTACAGAATAATTTCATCAGCAATAAAGATTGAAATCTCATAGGAATGCCCAAAACAACAATGGTTGGTTACAACACTTTGTACGACTGTTCTGATAAACCAATCAAAATGTAGATAACGAAAGCTATATAACGCCCAGAGTTGATAAGGAGAGGCAGTCTCAATTTGAAGCACGTCGAACCTGCATCACTGCTACTCGAAGATTTACGGTCGAAATAAATGTTAAATTAAATTATTGTGAAAAGTGGTGTTGTATAATAGTAGTTGATGACAAATCACGTTGAAGATATATGAAAAAGCTTTTGCCATTTTGCTGAAAACGTGGGTAGAAATTTGTTAATTAATTTAAATTAAATGATTATAATAATGTAGGGATCTAACAAATCTAAGAAGTATTTAAGGTATATCTAAGGGATCTAAAAAGGATCTGAGGCGTACCCAGAAAAATACAAAGTAAAGCACGAGGTAAAGTACGTGAAAGAGTACAAAGCAGGGCATTGTTTTTAGATTGAAGATAATAAAGCGGTGTTGATCCACAACACGCAACATCAAATAAAAGGGGAAAAACACTCATCAGGAAATTACAGCTCAGGACTAACTAGTATAAGGAATCATTTCAAATTTAAATTTAAACACTGGTTATATTTTTTTCCCTCTAATTTGTAAGGAGTCAACAAAAATATTTAATACGTTGAAATTTACGTAACTAGGATAAAAAGGTCTTGAACGTTGTAGATTTTTTTAGTAAAAGGTGTCGTTTTGGTGACTTTAAATTAAATTAAAGGGATATAATTTTTGGAATAAATGATCCAAATAATATTAATTGATTGAAGGGTTTATTTAAGGGATTACAAAATTGTGAAGTGTAGATATTATTTCCTTTCATTATACGAATATTGATTGACTTCGTTTTATCATTCCAAACATGTAAGATTTGAAGGAGTAAATTTATTTCATCATAGTGACGTTGTGTGAATGAAACTGGGCTAGCCGTGGCATAACTAAAATTAGAACATTAGAAAACACAGAGCGGTGGCGTTCAGCAGGAAACTGGACGTTTATTACATCGGTGTGCGGCGTTATCATACACAATAAAAGATTCGTCGTGTAAAGGTTCTCAAAATTGGAGGGCAAATTGATATATTCAAAGTTTTTAATTATTAATTGAAAAACTATGTATTACCTATCCCAAAAGGAAAAGAAAAAGAAGGGGTTGTTTTAGGGGATAATAAATCTGCTCAACTATCAATTGATTTTCTAAAATTGTCTGCAGCTAATAATATCAGCTTAATTGTTTGGTTTTTAGCTCCACATGTTTACTCTGCCTATTGGATGTTGCTAATTTTACTTCTTTTGTTCTATTGGAAATCACATATTTAAACTTGAGACAAGTGTATCCTTAGCAAGGGTTTATTTCAGCAATTGTTACAGTAAACACCTAATTTGTACAATGTTATTGCAGAAAAAATAAGAACACCTTTGATGTTACCGGTATTTACATTTTATATCCAAGAATAATATGAACAGTTAAAGGAAGTTGGATCGGAATTTAAAAAATATCTTAGGGACTTGACATCGTCCGATTTGGGTAAATTAACTCTAGCAAAGTATTCCGTTTATCTATTGAGGTGTAAAAGCGTTTTTGTTGTGAAAATTGAACAATTTATATAAATAAAATAACACTTAAGTCTCCCATTCTATGTGCAACTAAAAGGAACAGAGGTGGGAGGCAAAAACAAGCAGAACTGTTGAAAGCTATTGAACGTTTTAATAAGACGCAGAAAATGCTAGTAAAAATCATGTTGAATTTGTTGATTTTCAAGCTGAGGTACAGGTACAGGTTGCAGCTTTGCGCGGAATTAATATAAAAGTTGACCACGCACACCAATGTACACTTATGGTGAATTAGCAACATCTTTAACTGCTGCAATTAATATCCCCAATCTAACAACACCAACTAATGGTTCTCTCTAAGTTGTACATAGCAATGAACCAAATCATATGGACATATATAAAGAATACAAAATAGTAATAGTTATATAAAAAGGCAATCTTTATCCAAGAAAAATAAAGAAAATGAGCAGGAAAATACAGAAATTAACTGCCATGTGATTTGCTTTAAGCAAATAGGCGAATATCAATATGATAAAACCCAAAAACTTGTGGTGGATGAAGCTAGTAGTATCGTTATGCTTATGCTCATGGATTCTTGTTAAACAGTTGCAGTTAACGAAAGAGACACCCATAAAATTGGTGATTCACTATTGGAGAATTAAAATAATATAATAGTGATTTGAAGTTTTGGCACACAGTTTAACTTGTAAGTTCTCTATTATTTTGCTTCAGTTCTGAGGTCGTATTGCATTTAAATATTAAAATTGTGTGTATACGTATAAATAATTAAACTAATGCTTAACATTATGGTAGTTTTAAGTACGGTGGAGTGTGGAAGGATTAGTGTATCGTACAATCCAATTTGTGTACGTCTTAAGACTACATTGGTTAATCTACAGATCGCACCATTTGCTATTATTGACGGTAGTTCCGGATTTCTTAAACCTAATCTTGGTCTTGAAGTTATTTTCTCTTGATTCAATAACTGCATCACTGCCATTGGATAGTTCTACAAGAATACACTTGTATTCCATTTGATAAAAATATTTATCCACCTGTATGTGGTAAATTGCTTGTACAGTAAAACATAGGCATACTAAACGACTAGTAGGCGTGCGTAGGGAGAAGGTCTGTCTGTATAGTGATATGCCATGACACGTACGCAATATGCGTTAGACGCGAGGAACTGAAATTATCTGAACCGCAGTAAAGAATGCCTTCACTGATTCACTTAATGCTCTAGCACTCCTTATTATGACCCAGAACAACAGAAATACATGTAGATGCCGAATCATAGTAAGCAACGAAATGATTAAATGTGCGCGTGTACAGATCCACAGTTTACTGCGTTTCAGAGTATTTGCGTTCTATATCGTAGTAAACAATGCCAATACGCTGCCCGGTCCATAACACTCTTAACGTGCAACATTATTGAGAGAAAATTTTAATGGAAAAGTGCCTTCAAGTAATAGCCCAGTGTAATGGCTTGCGAGAGTATTCGATTTTCCGGTAGTATAGCTTATCAAATCGCTATAATTCTCAGCTACTGGAATCTCTTTAAATTTTTTAAATCGGACCATGCCTCTAGCAGCTACCCTTATTTTTAGATTGTTTGAGAAAACCAATTGTTACCAGTGTTTAAAAATAAATCCATTGTTCAACTTATTTAATTATATTGGAATCTACAAAAGAATTATGGTAGTCACAATAAAAACATCTAACATCTTTCCAACTACCCCTATCTGATAAACATACCGTGCTTCAATTTTATTCCAGCAAATTTCTTAAGACCTTTTTTCAATTATCTCGACTTTTCTCCCTTCGATTTAATTAATGGTATCATTTTCTGTCAATAGGACTACCACTTTAAAACAAAAATAAAAACAACATGATTTAGTACATTTAATAATAATTTTTCTTGTGCTGACGTTACAAATAAGTAAAACTAACTTTTTCAGGAACTATTACAATTTTATTAAAATGTATACATGTATTCTTAGCCAGCATCCGCTGTGGTAACCTGAATTTTGTGAATGCGTTATGCGTTATGCGTTATGCGTTATGCGTTATGCGTTATGCGTTATGCGTTATGCGTTATGCGTTATGCGTTATGCGTTATGCGTTATGCGTTATGCGTTATGCGTTATGCGTTATGCGTTATGCGTTATGCGTTATGCGTTATGCGTTATGCGTTATGCGTTATGCGTTATGCGTTATGCGTTATGCGTTATGCGTTATGCGTTATGCGTTATGCGTTATGCGTTATGCGTTATGCGTTATGCGTTATGCGTTATGCGTTATGCGTTATGCGTTATGCGTTATGCGTTATGCGTTATGCGTTATGCGTTATGCGTTATGCGTTATGCGTTATCGTCATGTGGGGCAAATGCGAGCGTCATAACAAAAAATTTTATCTTTGGCCAGCTCCAATAAAAATTGAATTGGTTTAAATGGTATGTTTCAACTAAGGTGTAGTAAGAGTACAGTAACATGTTTGCATAAAAAGTTTTCATAAACTGTGTAATAAATAAAATGGCTGGACAAATTTATAGAACATTTACCTACCCATTAAGAGGGGTAGATATGATAATAGAAAACTGTTTCCGTAAAACTTACATTGCAATGGCACAGTGGCAAATACAAAACATCTTACTTTCAACTAAAATTTGACTTTTAGTTCATTAACATCGCACAACAACTTGAAGAAGTATAAACTTATTAGTTTTAAAGAAATGGTAACTGCTAATAAAATTTTTGCTTTTATTGTCATCAAAAGTATATTAAAACGCAAAAGATAACTTGTGCAGTAGCTAAACTACTACAAAAATATAAAAATTATTAAGTTTTCCTTTGAAACAAAGTACGTAGGTAACATTTACTTACTGTTACAAAAAAAAAATTATTTATAACTAAGCAATATTAATATCTTTAAACGTAAATTCAAAAGACATTACGCCGCGTTTGCTTAGTTTAGGATATTTGCAGTATCTCTATAACATCATTAGCCTGAACTATGTTTGGCCAAACAAAAATACTCCCTTTACGCTTGACGAATTTGACTTGCAAATCACACTTGCTTGCACAATCCTCACATAATATTTTATCGACCTTTTTGACGTGTACTTAACAATTACCTATTTATCAGTGTTTAAATCTTCTACTATTTCTGTTAACCTCTTACTTTCATTGCATTCTAAAGGCTCTTCCTTTTCTTAATTTTCAAACATTTCACTTTCGCCCGAACTTGTATATTTAATTGCAGTGTCTGGCTCACTATATCTACCTTTTTTTCCTGCCTCTTTTGAATTTTAGAGCTGGTGTCACTTTTTTTTTAGTTCTTTCGAGTGTTATTCATCTTTCAAAACGTTGAGAATTTCGGCAGATGTGATAACTTGAGCTCCTGGTGCAATTTTACGCCTTTTGTGTTTAGGCGGAATAGTTTTCCGATGATTGTGGATAAGATAATGTCCTCTATTGATTTCTTCTTAGTAGAACATTTATTAAAAGACTGTTGATCTTATGCTAATGATGTTGACTGCACGTGAGATGAATGTAGGAAGAAGATTAGTACTAGCCGATTATAGATCTATATCGCTGATTGTACTTGATGATAACCAAGTACAGAAGACTCTCAATTTTCTGGTTGCTCAGATTCTATGTGATTTTTGTTTTCTGCCCATCCTCTCTAAAGTGAGTTTTCTGAAGATTGTACGTCTCCCACCGCTCTAGTGCGTCTTTTGGAAAGTCTTCTTTAGGTACTATGCTCGGGTTATATGGAAATACACCATCTTCGAGAATCCACTTTTAATAATATCTACAGAAACTTTCAACAAAATTTCGCCTAAAAATTTAGAAAACATTTACTTAGGAAACTTTTGACCAATGTGACTTTTTTGCCAAGTAGTAGTTTTTGATCCAATTTTTGCTTAACTGATTTGAAAGTGGATAAATCTAAAGGCTGGAAACGATGATCTATGTGGGCTGGGAGTTTCAAAATATTATTTCGTTTTCTATTGTTATTTCAATTAAATTAACTGATATGTGTGTTACATGTCCATACCATAAAATTAGAATCGGCTTTTCTTTCCCTATGGCAGGAGTTAGCATTTTTAAAAAATAGTTTTGAAAATTTCAGTCTCCATTCAACCGTTCGGGCTTGCCGCATAAGCAGTGTCAGGATATTCCTTGTCTGGAGGATCTCGCAACTGATTCCTTAAATTTTTACCTTTCTAAATTATTGAAGATGGAATGCTCTGTGCACAGAGCCAAAACTTTCAATATTTTTGCCCAAATCTAAATTTTTAAACAAAATTTAAACTTTAGAAGTGAGCCTAGAAAAATAATATTCGATCTTATTATCCTAATTTTAATTGTATGATTGTATTCGTCTAAGCCTGTGAAATTAGTCTCAAAAATATGTGGCTACCATTGTTTATTAACGGTTTTATGTTAATAAGATATGAGGGAACACTAACTGAACACTAAATTTTCTTTGAAAAAGATTTTGAAATTATAACAAACCTCAGCAGCCGTGAAAGCCGGAAAATGTAGTTGGGGTAATTTTCTTTTTAGCAGTCTAACGCTTCTAAAATGTTAAGTAGAGAGCACTAACGATGTACTAACTTGTGGCTTAAGAAGTTTTTTAAATTGAAGCAAATCACTGTCAGCTGGGAAACTAGTCGTAAAAATATAAAAAAAATCAACTCTTGTTTAAGCAGTCATACGTCACTGAGATATTAAGTCTTGTAGAGCACTAACGAAGCCCCAACTTCCGACTGTAAGAAATTTTTGAAATTATAACTTACTACAGACAGTTGCTACGGGTAATATGAGTGTTAGGTTATAAATTTTGATTTGTTCTGAAGGAGCGGGTATTGAGTAACAGTTTAAGGGGCTTCACCTAACTGCAGTGGTACGGAAGTGGGTTCTTATGGAAGAAATTATAAAAATAATGATAGAATTCGATATAAAAAATAATAAAATGGCTGAATTACATACAATCAACGTTATACTAATCGCTTACCCTGAAACTGTTTTTTTGTTATAATTGAGCAATCCCTTTGATACTATTCCTGCACGGAATACGGTTATTCCGCATAGGTCTCCTTTGCTTTGATTTCATAAATTTATCACATGATACTTTACCTTTCTCTAAAATACCATAAAAGCACTCTCTTTCGGCATATTAAATTTTGAAAAATAAAATGCCTCTCCCGAATATGACTCCATCACTGAGGTAACCGGATATTCTTTTACAATGACCTAGTTTTTATCCTACTTCATAAATGAATTCAAATAAAAGTCAACTTATACTTAACCTTTATTGTCATTAATTAATTTCAATAAAGATACAAATATACTTTCTTTATAAAAAATCCGAATTTCTTAATCTCATTCTGGCCAGGTATTACTTAAAATATATCTTAGAAGAGAATAATATATTAAATCCATCAGTAATACTTTCACTCCAAATTTTCCCGTTTCCCATATTAAATTACATGACATTTTAAATTTCAATTTCTGAAAATGCCTCTAATAACAAACATAGAAAACAGTTAAATACCAACTTTTTCGTTATATCATTTCATTGTTCATCCCAAATAATTTAAAATCACTACGTACATATTTCTTAATATTTTAAAATGATAACATTACACTTAAATTTAACCAACACTCAGTTCGTCTCTGTCATCGTTCAACAAAATAATCACTTTTATATTTGATTAATTTTCTATGTTATAAGTACCAATCTTTAATATTTACAATCTGTAAACATAAAAGCTTGTAATTGCTTACGGTTCAATTTATTCGATGAATAATTAAGAATGTCTAGAAACCATCAGTATTTACATTTTTCGTCTTTCAAATAACACCTTTTTTTAACTCAACGCGAATTCCAAACTAGTTATAGAGTGAACTCAAAAGTTTTTTAACCTATCTACCTATGTCGTTACGACATTAAATCTATATTTTAGTGTACGAAAACTCTGCCATTGCAAGCGTAATTTAACTTTATGTCGCACGCCGCGTATTTATCCCTTGCGGGAAACCCATACTCACCTCTTAGGCCCCTGTTACTTTTACTTTTAATACATCCTCATACCAACGCAAACGGTGCCACCCCCGACACCTTATTGCTCTCTCATATTATATATTTTGGCTTTTTCTCATAAGTTGGTCGCGGATAATTACTTCATTTCTGACGGCTGTCTAGCTTTTGCTTTTTTCCACTCTCTTGTGTTTGGAGGACCAAGGTAAAACATTTATGTTGCACGCGAATCATTCATGGTTTACTTAAGTTAGCGACACGTGTAAATGTCTTCAGTAATATAAGCGAATACATTGTATTGTACAAAAGGGTTAAATTATTATTAACGAAGCTTCTGTGTTCTAAATATTTATATATTCTATATATTCTCTATATATTTCTTATATGGGTTGTCTTGGCATTGCAATTATGAAACGTTAATTTTACTCCATATTTAACTTAAATTTCTAAGAAACTTTTCTATATTTGAAATAATTGTGGTATGCAACATTCCTGTTAATAATTCTACGATTGTTTACTTTTTTATTTTAAAAGCTTCATTAAAATGATATGACCTCGTTATAAAAATATACTGTTATAAGTACGTTGTTTACTTTTTTGTGAATTAAATTAATTTATGAACACAAGTTCCGTACCAATATGTATTTAATAGAAATAAATCGATGCTTTTGTAGTTTTTTAAGTTAATGATTTTAATAGAACTAACGATCTATTGAAATTTCATGCTCAATGAACACTTACTATTCAAAATAAGAATTATACAGGATGCATCTATATTAACTTTGTACGTTTAAGATTAATTTTTTTCTTTTTACATATGGTTTCTATTTAACGTAACGCCCACACTTTACACAGCTTAAAATTAGCCACAAAGTACAAGTGGCCATCTTTTTTATTATCAGTCGAACGTCGCTAAGATACAAGGTAGTAAAGAGCACTAACAAAGTACTAACTTTATATCGAAAGGTTTTTCGGAATTAATACAATCCCTGAAAAACTGTGAAATTAGGCATAATATATAAGTAACCACAACCTGTTTATTAAAAATCGTACGCCGCTGAGTTGTAATGAAGCAACGAGCACTAACGCAGCACTAAACTGTCAGCTATAAAAGGTTTTTTGAAATTGTAAAAAATCCCGGTTAATATGCTTTCCGCCGGGAAAAATAGTTGTCGCTTTTCTGAATCTTATCAAGTACTAAAGAGAACTAACAAAGAACTTTCGGCACCTATGAGAAATTAGCATTAGTGGTTACAAAGGCACGGTAAACTTCACGCATCTCGTACTTGGCTCTATAATCGGCCAATGTCTTTTTACGAAGAAGATGTAGATTAAAAAATTCCAAATGTTCAAAAAAATGTATCGATGTGCAGAGAAAGGGAGCTTTTGCATTGCTATAGTACGTATATGATAATAAATAAAGTTGTATAGCAAAAACTCTGGTTAAGATTTTAATGCCGCTCATATTGCACTTTGAAATTTGCAATTATAATTGAAAAATTCAACAGGATTTTAGGACTTTAATCCTAAAGGAATGAATGTATTAATTATTAAATTCATCAGGATATATGTATTACAAAACTTTAGACGTTATTTTGTAGGTGGTAGTCGACAAAATTATCAGCACGAAACTAATTTAGTTTGGAAGCTTTACTAATTCTCTAGTGCTGTTCTTTTATTTATGTGAATTTTGTTCCTGCATCCTCGTTACACATAATTGATTTAAAACCCAATTATCATAAAATATACAACTCCCATATACCTGTCCGTACTGACTGCATTTAAATGCTCTATTTATGAAGTGCATAATGTACAATTCTTGTCCATCGTAATTACGAAATCCACATTCAAACAATCTTAAAATGCGTTACCAACTACAGTACTGTTCACAATACTTTAGGTTTAAATCTCCTCTGAATGGCTTTAGTACAATCCATGTTCATACATTATAACAAAATAGCAAACAAAATATAAAATCCCTAGATCGGCGACTGCATCACGTTCACTAAAGTTACGAACATTGATAAATGTTGGTTCTCTATCCGCGGCAAGTTGGAATTGATGGCAGTTGAATGTTTGAGATTCGTGCAACTAACGACAATTTCATGGTAGATAGAGTTTTGAAAAATACGAGTTGCTCATGTTGTCAAAGTTAATCCCATTTCTGTTATGTTAGCTCACAGATTTAAATTCCTCTGCGAATTTTGTCTTTCTTAGAATATAAAAATGGAATTAGTAAATGTAATTTAATTTCAGAGGTATGCGGGCAAGTTTACACTCAACAAAGTTGTGTGAACATATATGCTTAAAATCATTTCTATCAGAAAAATGAATATAATATTTAAAAATATGCTCTTAACATTTTTTAATATCAAGTATTTACATCAAATTGGCACTTTAAAAGTACTTGCAATTTATAAACGCAACCTCACCACCCATCCATGAAGCCGTGCTGAAATTTTATGCAAGTGTTGGTTAAATGCAGCGAATTATACAGAAATATATTACGAAATTTTTGTGTATCCCTAGAAACTCAGATATGTAGCCTAATTTAACCCTTTTTGAGTTAGAATATCACATCCTTGCCTCACGGTTCTAGAAGCCTACTGTGACGCTGTTTGGGGTCAAATTCAAAATTATCACCTATCCTTTTACGCTTAAACATGGCCAAAATGTGTTGCGAGGGAAAGTGGAGATGCTGATAAAACAGAAGAACGTTTTGTATGAATACTAACTTAGTCGGTCTAATGTAGTCTAAAATAAACTGCCGTCAGTAGGGTCATCTCTGTTTCTTAATAGAATGGACACAATCAAGCTACTGTGGCACATACCGTGTTCATCACCCTGTTTCGCAATTAAGAAAATATTCTTTTTGGGTGTGATGGATAGTGACTGCGTCACCTTCTATTTGTACTAAGGTGGACTTAATCAAAAATCGTTTGATACATAACATGTTTGTTAGTCTTTTCAAAAACAAGAAGAACTTGCTTTGGTCCAATTTTCAATAGCGTTGTTATGTTCCATTTCGCACTGTAAATTTTACTACCGCCTTAGTTTAAAGACCGTTTCAGTTTCTACTTATGTAATTATACTGGTTCGTTGCCCTTTCATTATTTCAAGTTTGTAATAAGCTCAGTTAGACAACTAATTTTCCTAGTCCTTTTATTTAATTTACGAGTCCGTATTTGATATATTGTACTTTCTGGTTCTTTATCAAGGCATGTGTTGGATGGTCAAGAATTTACTAAATGTTGCTATTTTATATATTGGAAATCATTCTTCGAATCTTTGTCACTATATTTTCGAGTATTGGTTTGTGTGGGTTTTTGTGTGATAATAATATAAACTCGATCGGGCAGTTACCACATCCTTATGGCGAAGAACGTACTTTCTTTTTTATATGACTGGTATATAGTTGAGGGGTGATGTTTCTTTAATAGAAATTTTAATGTTTACAGCCCGGATTTTAACATACTTCTTAATCGAATATTTTACTCTTGCACTCGTAGGTTATTTGAACCAATATAATACTTGGTCGTATCACAGAAATTTCACGTTGTTGTTATCTCACATTTTGTTTGGCTGTCGTTGTGTGCAGATGAAGTTATGATGGAATAAGGATGTTGCAGTTATCTAACACCCTTAAAAGCCTACGCGAAGGAACATCATTAAATGCCAACAGGTACAATTGCGTCATTAACTTGCTGTACGTAGATTTGCTTGTAGTAGGTAAATATTTAGAAATTATTACGAAACACATTGTTGTCTATTTAATGCTGTCATTAGAATAAAGATTTAGTGCAGTTTTGTATGATAATGTTTTCATATAGTTGGATAACTGTGTTAATTGGTTTTGAAACTGTAGGCAGGCTTGATAATTATCCATCAGTTGTGTTAGCGATTAATTATTAGGTGTTGGTTGGTCGATTGAACCTAAGCGCACTCCGGTAAATATGTATTTTTGTCTTTATGTTTTAGTAACTAGTTGGGACTAAGTCGTCCGCCTCAACTTAATAAATAATTAGGTAAGATTTATATTTATGGCTATTTAGGCTTGTTGATGTGTACTTAGAATTTGAAATTGTTTTACGCTTGTCGTCATATTTTTCAGGCATCATGAGGTTAATTGACGTAATGTGACTTCGACATGTTACTGTGTTTTAACCGTTGTGTAATTATAATTAATTAGTTGTCTGTTGTGTCAATACAGAATGTTATTTATTACAGTTGTTAAATGCTAAACATCCTGTAGTTTGATTGTTACTTAGATAAACCAATATTTAATCTTAGTACGTGAGGAGCAAATTATTCAGATGATCGTCTTAAACCAGCAATTTTATATTGTGAGCGTTTTTGTAATAAACTTCATTTCTTATTAGTCTGTTACCTAAAATATTAAAGGAGACCTGACCCGTTCCCTGACTAACCCGTTGTTGAAAGTTAAGATGAAAATTTATTGCTAAGGTGTTCGAAATCGCCCTAACTTGTGTGTGTGTGTGTGTGTGTGTTAGTACGGAATTGTGTGTATATGTTTATTTCTATGTAGTGGTGTGCTGTTTAAATTCAGTTAATAAATATAATATAATTAGAGTAGGAACGGAGAGAGGTAAATATTAGGAAAGGGGTGAGACAGCGATGTGCCCTATCTCCGTTAATTTTTAACTTGTATATCGAAGAGGTAATGAATACTGTCAAATGCAGAAGGACATTTGGAAATATTATGTAGGGACAAACGATTGATATGCTCAGATTTGCAGACGACATAGCGGTATTAGCATCTAACAAGGAAGAGTTGAAGCAGCTCTTATTGAAACGGAAACAGTGCTAACAGAGTGATACGGTATGAAAATTAACAAAATAATAGTAAAGTAGTAGTATGTAAAGGAGGTGTTAATAAGCCAAAAACCAGAATACAAATAGGAAACGAGAAGTTACAAGAGGTTAAGGATTTCTGCTACCTAGGAGTTCAGATAACGCAAGATGGGAAAGGTGCAAAAGATATAAAACAAAGATTAGCACAAAGCCGTGCTGCATATAATAACAGAAATCAATTACTATGTTCAAAAGCAACATAGAAATAAGGAAAAGGTTGCT
This sequence comes from Platerodrilus igneus, assembly GCA_036346225.1. Taxonomy (NCBI): domain Eukaryota; kingdom Metazoa; phylum Arthropoda; class Insecta; order Coleoptera; family Lycidae; genus Platerodrilus; species Platerodrilus igneus. Next base: position 1,954,269 of record JARFIW010001179.1, on the reverse strand, counting down.
GAAGGCATATTTGTTGAGCATAAAACTGTACGGCTGTGAAAGGTGGGCACAAGTAGAAGCGGACATTAAAAAGATAGAAGCCTTTAATATGTGGTGCTACAGACGTATGATGAAGATTTCATGGACAGGCAAAGTTAAGAACCAAGAGGTTCTACAAATGGTAGGAGAAGTAAGAGAAAAACACTAAAAAAATATGAGAGATAGGAAAATATGACATACTAGGGCATAAGGGAAAAGTGCGGGATACATTAGACGCAGAGAAAGGAAAAAAGAGAGGTAGATGTAGACTTAGACTTAGACTATTGAACACAGATAATGAAAGATGTAGATTGTAAGAATTTTAGAGAAATATGTAGGTTAGCTCAGAATAAAAGACAATGGAAGTACGCGTCCAACCGGTTCCAGGACGGAAACCTAGTTTTGAAAAATTTAATTGTATTTAAACCTGATAATTATCGTAAACAACTGTAGGTGTTGGTTTTGCAATATGCTCAAGAAATGTTGCCCTGCGAAGGGAATAATTGGAAAACTATTTATTCGGCAAGTGTCTAGGTGGTGCGAGATTTTGATAGCCGTCAGATTGCGTAACTCCCTTCGCGTACCATTAAATATCAGTGAAATAGGGTATATTTGTAGAAAACAGTAGAAAGGAAGATGCAAAACATGTAAAAAAAGAATTAGCACAAGACCGTGCTGTATATAATAACAAAAAGCAGCTCTCATGTTCGAAGAAAACAAATATAGAAACAAGGAAAATATTGCAGAAAGCATATGTTTGGAGTACAGCACTGTACGGTTGTGAGACGTGGACAATAGGAGAAGATGACAGGTAAAAACTATAAGCATTTGAAATTTGGTGATACAAACGTATGATGAAGATATCATGAACAGACAAAGTTAAAAACAAAGAGATACTAGAAATGGTAGGGGAAGAAAGAAATGTATGGAGAACAGTAAAAAATATGAGTGATAGGCTGATAGGACACATACTAAGGCATGAGGGAATTGCGCGGCATATATTAGAAGCAGAAAATGAAAAAGGAAAGGTGGGCTGTGGGAATATCAAGGAAATGTGTAGGTTAGCTCAGAATAGAAAACAATGGAAGTACGCGTCCAACCAGTTTTAGAACTGAATAGCCAATGATGATGATGATGATCTAAATTCATAGAAGTTATTCATTAGAGTTACATTTTATAACTGTTTTTGTGTTTATTATTATTATTAGCATTTCAGGTATAGATTTTCTAAAAAGGACTGATTGGGCAGTGTGTGTTGTTTTTCGTTATTTAAAATCTCCCCCAGTCACCGACTGTGTTAGCGTAGTATTCGCTTTCGTTCTTCCTTTCTATTGTTACTGTAATTTGGGCGAGCATTCCGGCGATAAAAATTGTGTTAGGGGTTTTAAAAAATATTTTACATCATTTAAATGAAAATAATATTGAATTGAATAAATCAAGAATTGAAACAAAATTTGCACGCACTTTTAATAATAGATGGAATAATTAGTTATCAACCGAGACTGAAGGTAAAACCTTAAACGACGATTTGCAATTCTTATATAAATCGATTTTTTACAAACATATTTAACAACAAATAGCAGCTATTAAACTTTGTATTTTATAAAACGAAGATAAATTTGTTTTGAATCCAATTCTAAATATGGTTTTTGATGAACAAATTAATTTAATACTACAACTTTAGGTCAAAAGGAATGAAAAAATATTTTCAAGTTTAGGTATGAATATTTTAATAAAAGATACCCTTGAGTATGAGTTTGAAAATTGACGAACGTCACCATCATTAGGGACAATAAAGTTATCGACTGAAAGATACGGTAGTAGTCTTAGACGTTTTAATAATTTCAGATGTAGCTAATTGTTTAGAGTTAGGTACTAATTTTTTTAAATCCGTTTATAAAGGGTTAGGAGAAGATGAAATTTGGAAAATAGATCTGGCAGTGCTATATTACATATTCATCTGTACACATTGCACAGAAAATTGACAAATTGCAAAAAAAATGGTAAAGTTAAAGCTATGTTACCATTAAACACTTATTCTGAAACGCTTTTTGATATTGTCTTTATTAGTCGGTGCCAACTTGTCTGATCTAGGGGACGATCCTCTGCAAGACGAGTTTTTCAAGTGGCTCCTAATTAGGTTGGTCTCCTGGTGAAATGGAGTTTTTACGCTCAGTTTATATTCTAAACAAAGAAATACATTTTCTTGTTACTAATTCTCTCGTTCTTACCCCACTTTTTACACCTTCATGGGGGTATGTCATTGTATTATGGGCCCCCATATACAGCTTACTTTAGATTACGTGAAAAATGCGTGATTATTGTTATCATGTTTTCATCAGTCTATAGTTGGTTACATTGAGACATTTTACATTGTGTGTTATTATTATGCCTGGCGAGATTATTTGAAACATATTTGTGAATTTCACTTAGGTCGTCGGGGTGATGTAATTATATTGTAACAATATTAACCTTATCTGGTATTACTATGTAACTGTAACTACACTTGTTTCTTTATAACTTTAGTTTTATTTTTTTCTACCGAAAAGTGTATGGGGTAATTATTGTATAAAACATGTACATTGAAAATTCTACTGTTATTTGATCATTCATTATTCTAAATTCTTAAAATAACAATTCCATTGTAAAAATCTACTTTTGCTATTGGTATGTTTACCCAAAGCTAACTATTGTAATTACACATATTTGCGTTTTTGATTCCAATTCGTAATGCGTAATATTGAAGTCTGCTTTTCTTTTTACGATTTTTTTGTTTAATAATAAGTCATTGACCTGAGATTGGTTCAACAATGTATTATAATAGAAATAACTTCCTAATTTTTTGGTTTAAGTTTATTGCCTGAATTCTCTTTATAGATATAAAAAAATTGAAATGTCATGCTTAATTAAACTACTATTCGTAAAATCATATCTGGTTTATATCTAAAGTAACTGCCAACTATTTGAAATAATGATGCCTTGCGTTCCATACATAAGATTTTCCAGTCAGCAAGAAATGTTGTGTTCCTGATTGCTACTTTTAATCACTACAAAAATGAACAATAATATTGAATGGTAAGAGACTTACCTCTTTTATAAACAAACACCTACTCAATTCTTACTAACCAACTAGTTCCTGTCTTCGGGGTTTTCAAGTTTTTCACTATCTACACACCAGATGTTGACAAAACACGAAAGTATCTGTGACGTCGCTACAAATTAATTTTCAATTTTCTTGAAACGAAATACTTCCGCGTAAATTTAATCATTTAAAATATCCTTCAAGCGAAATGGAATACAAACCGCTATACAAAATCATTCCATCAAATCCAAAATATTTTATTTATTTACATAACAACCAGGCATTTCTCAACACCTATCCAAAAATTTCACAAAATCTTTTCATCAGTATCCTTAATAGGGAACACTTGGCAACAACAGCATCAATCTACCTAGTTTATTACCACCAAAATTATTTAACTCAAACAACCAAAAATCGCGTACAACCCTTTTGTACACGTCTAACTAGAGAATGTAGTACTAACACTCACCGCCACATCTTACCAAAACTTTCAGTATCTATATAGTGACTGCCACCCAGTATAACTGCGCTTTGCACGTGTAACACCAAATCAAACTTCTATCAAAACACTTAAACAAAAACATTCCGACTCACTACAAAATATAGACCAATTTTATACAGGCGTACAACACCACCCCTTGTTCCACCCAAAACGTGTTTGTTGGAAGAAACAGGCGTTGTTCAACAAAAGGGAGAAGGACAACGCTATACCGAACGAGAAATTAAGCCTTCTTCTCTTTTAGTAAGAATAAGATTCTTATCTTGCCAACTTCATCCTTTTCAGTCACCAAAAACAATTAATTCTCAAACTCATACACTGTAATACAAAATTAATAACTCGCTGTCGATACTACTACTCTGACAAGTACATAATAGTTCATAATAAAAATGAAACAGTATCTTACACAAGTTTCATTTCTTTAATTTCCTCACTTCAAAATAAAATCACCCAAGATTTTTAAATAACCAGAAAGTATTTAAATTATAAACTTTATTTAAAACCACAATAAAATTATTCGTGGGCATTTCAATTCAACAATAACTGTCAGAAGTTATTTTTAAAGAATACCGTCTAAAACTCTGAAGACGTTTCTCCGGTCATAAACAAAAAGAAAACCATCAACAAATATGAATTGTACATGTTGCAATTCAAAGTTGATTGTAATTGCCTCTGTAACACATAAAAGTTAAATCAAATTTATAATTTCAAAATTTTGTTAGCTAACGCACTACAGATTGCTAAATGTGCAAGGGGAATTGCAACGCCAATACAAAGTACTTGATTTTTATGTAATTGACGTGACAATAATCTTTTTATTCAGCGTAGATTAAATATGCTACATTTTAAGTATGAAATTTGTAAAAAGGGAAAAATGATATACCACAACTAAACATCACAAGTTAGAAGATAAGGACAGAAACTAATTAGAAAGTTCGAAATGTAGTAATATGTGTATATAGTAGGTGGGGAAGCCGCGTTGCTTTGGTTAGGACCTTTTCTGCCGTTAAGTGCAGAAAGGATTTCATCGCGATTCGTGGATTTTCACAAGCCCGTTAGTCGGTATCAAGACAGGTTAAATGTTAGTAGACGGAAGACAGCTTCAAGATGTAATGTAGACTTCTCCAAAGGGGTAAATTAAACTGTGTGCGAGTTTTCATATAACTTCGCTTGCAAATTTGGCAAGGAACGCTAGCCGGTAACGCGATTTGATAATTCTTGTGTGCCGTAATAAAAGGGCTACATGGGAGTATAGCTCAAATAAGTGGGTTTTCGTTGTGTTAAGGTTGCTGTTGTTTGAAGGAAGAAGATTAGTGTGTCTGGATATTTTTAACCTCTAAAGATATTATTTACATCGTGAATAAAATGTAGGCTTTTATGTTTATACTTTTTAAGTATGTACATGTGGATTGCAAATGTAAATGGGAGTTATTTATATAGTATAAAATTAACAGAACGTGAAGGTAATCATTTTGTTGGATGATGAACAGCGACGGAAATAGTGTTGGTTAAATTTAAGCATAATGTTATCGTAAAGGTTAAGTTTGAAACATCTGAAAATAATAAGAATGAGTGCATATTGATTTTAAATATAAGCTATGTTGGTGGAGGTTAGTGTTGTGATGTGAAGTGAAGTTGTTTGATAGAGTCACCACCGATTTTTTAGATTCACGATCTACTACAGCAGTAGTAGGATTTTTAGCAATTTCTTGTTTAGAAACCTTGAAAATAACAATTTTTGACACAGATAATCCACCGCGGCTGGATCATTATAGGAAGTAGTTGGTTTAGTTGATTTACCCACTTGTATACGAAAGGAGAACGGTCTAGGTTAGCTAATCTCCCTGGTCAAGTGAAGCTTATGAAATATGTTTTGTAAATGTGGTACATTAATTTTTACTATTGTCATAACGTTTGAGGATTTCTTTTGTGCAGCAGGGACGGTCTTATTTTGCTAGCAGTCTTTTTAATTCCTTTCATCAGGATTGCAATGCAGCATGTTTAGTTCTCTTTAGTCTATGCGAGACATGTCGTAGAGAGTTGGTTGCTCAGCAGTACGTTAGTCTAAACGAGACTCGAAGTGAGTTTGGCGCTCTAGCAGCTTTGCATATTTCTTTAGGTTGGTGACGGTGTAATTCTTTTGTTATTAGTCTAGGTGAAGCTCGTTGTGTGGTCTGTCATTCTAGCAAATTTATGCGTTGTGGGGCACTTTTATTTCTTTCGGCAGTTTACTTATGAGTAGAACGAGAGTGCACGCCAGAGAGTTGAGTTGTTTTTGTGGAGAACTTGTCTAGTAAATTACAGGCTACACCCTTTTTTAATTGTTCTAAATTTCTCTCGTCATACTCCAACTTCAGGCAACTTTTTAGTATTTAGTCGTCATGTTCCGCTAAGTGGTAAATTTTACGCTGTAGAATTTGAACCACGGCAAGATGTAGAAATTGTTCCTGGCAATAGGCCGTTATATACTTTTTGATCGTATGGGTCTTTTTCAGATTTTTGAGGATGGTCGTCGGAAATTGCAGATAGCAAGCAATACAATTTAAGGAGAAGAAACATCTCCTTTAATGTTGGCGATAATAAGGTACTCTCTAGTGCTTGGAGATAAGTTTGCTGCTAAGGTAGCACAGACTAAGAAGAAAATTTCAATTTTAATATATGAACTACAGAATTTGGATGGATCTGAAGCAAGCACGTGGCATATTAAAGATTTAGAACCATATGTCGAAGTAGATTTTGAAGATAGTTCCGAGAACGAAGTTGAATAATAAGGTGGTGGATTGTTTAATTGTCTACTTATAGAGAAAAAACGGCATATTATCTGATGAGCTGTAAACCCTATTACATAAGTTGTCGACGTACAAAATATTTATTTATTGATCATTTGTCGATTTAAATCCAACTGAATAGCCTGTAGCTCTTAACATGTGGAGTTTGACTCAAAAATTTATAGGCTTGTCATTTAATATCAGTAATAGCCCATATTCTTAAAACACTAGTTTTAGATAACTTATACACCCTTTCATAACTTACCTTTTTTACTGTAATTAAGGTAATAAACACAATCAAGTGGTTAATTAAGTTAATAGTGAACCATAATTGCAACTATTTACAGATCATTAGGTATTATTAATTAAATAACTCTATATTTTATCTGATTAAGATCTGAATTGTTGTAGGAAAAACTTGGAATTCTAGTTCTAATTTTTAGCTTGATTTTAAGGGTCTATATCAAAAATATAAATTTATATTATACCTGAAATTTAGATTTATGTACTAATATTCAGGCCTGAGCTGTTTGCTTAAAAGGCCAATTTATAATTAAAATTCTAATAAGAACATAATAATAAAATCATAAGTTCAGTATCAATAACACAAACATAAGTTGCCAAAAAGCGTGTCACTAAGTTTCTCTTTATATATGAGAGGTGTAACTGTATTAGGTGAATTAGCGCAAACATCAACAGATGTTCTAAATTTTAACACAAAGGACCGTGCATTTTATAACTTTATTTGAATTTAAAAAAATATTAAATCGCAATTATGAACATATGAATTTTAAATCGTAAACATTTAATATATATAGTATTTCTCTAGGTTGCCAAGATAACTTTTTTGTAGCCAAAAGCCTTTCATAAGGAAATTCCTAACGCACAAAGTAATGCGCCTTTAAAATAAAACATGTATAAACAAGCTTGTTCACTCGCCAACAAGATGACATACAACAAACATTTTTGAACAAATACTTAACCAGAACTTGTAGAATCAACTTCGACACGGCGTCTTCGACATATAGTTATCCACGATATAAATTGTGAATTGCAGAACGAAATTAACAAAAATTGTGGACAGAGAGCAAAACCAACAAAATCAGCTTTTCATTCACTTAAATCAAATTTTTTGAATACTTGAAAATTGAATTACGTTTTGTAGATTTAATACGGCTTCCAATAACATTAGTTATACTAATTTTACTAGGTTGTAATACTCTTACCTAGGTGCCACCAAGAAATTTAGCGAAATGTAATCAATCTAGCTATTCAATTCGAAGAACAGCATTACGAATATCGTCTTTAGTCAGCAACAGTTTCCACAACATTTCTGTTCGGACGAATTGTAACATTATTTTGTAATGTTAACGAATAAACAGATCAATTAATTAAAATTCAGTAACTTCCATAACTTATAGACAAAAATTCCACAATAAATTACCTCATTTTAGTTAGGCTTTCTTATAATAAAAGACCAGCTTTAGAAATAGCTTCAGGCTACTAAACTATTAGAAATTCCAGCGGCAGGTCATAATTTAAAGCTCTACCCTTCCTTGTAAATCAAATACAATAAACCTCTTAAAGTTTAGGTCGGTTACAGATTGACAAATCTGATAAAATTAAAATGGAATAGTACCTTTTAGCGTAAATAAAGGAAAGCAATTTTCAGTTTGAAAAGCTTAACCTTCTTAATACTTTCGTTGATTGACTGTGGGTTATAAAAAACGAAACATTAAAATAGCGAAAACTATTTCCAATTTGATTTGTTCAAATAGTACAAGTAATTTTAAGTAGTCTGAAGACATCCATTGTATTTAAAATCCATTTCGGCTCAAGTAGGTTAGCCGGTCTTTTGTTAATGGCAGACTACTGTCGCCATAGGTATGTTCCACATTTCAATAATTAAGAAATTCGTAGAAGGTACAATATAATTTAAATCCTTGGGAAAATAATTGCTTCCGTGACTCTCATCTAAAAAGGGGTTGGATTTGGTTTCTGAAATCTTGTTTTGTGGGAGGTTCTGTTCAGTCATTGGATAACAGAAAATGACGTACATAATAATTAGGGTAGGAATTATTTTATATACCTTAAGGCTTAGCCAAAAGACAGAGTTCTTCCAATGGAGCCGTCCGTGGTCAAGAAGTAGAAAGAAACATAGTTCGCGGGTAGCGTTCTCCGGCATCACAGATAGAATATTCCACTTCGTATCACGTTAGCAAAAATTGGAAAGAAGTGATACTTTTCCAGTTCGCGAGGGTTATGCCCATATGTTCGCGGATTTATAATGATACAAGGTAAATAATAAAAAGCTTGTAGGCGTGTGACGCACAAGTAAGTGATATTGTCAAGAAGATTCTCCTGGGTTTGTGTGCCAGTCAATTCTTTAAAAATTATAAACAGAAGCAACAAGCGAGATTCTCTCCCCCAATTTAAGAACTGTTCTACGTTGGAAGACAAACCCTCAAACAATGGACAATTTTTATAAGTAAGTTTTTATAGTTAAGTTGCATGACCAATTTTTAGTTAATTTATTTGTTAGGACATTTTGGCCATAAACCGTAGGATTAATTTAGTGTATGATTTAAAATATAAGTTTTCTTTCATATACAAGTGTTTGAGAACTGCTCAAAACTACTCAAAATTTTCATAAATTCCATAGTCACCTATTCACTTAAATTTCTAAATTAAAATCGATGAATGTAAGAGGTTCACGTTAATTGCTCTGTGAATTATATAGTTTTGTTTGCGTTGATTAAGCCAATAGTTTTTTTTATTTTTTTTCTCCATGGAAGTTGCATTAAATTGATTAAAAGAAACAATTGTCCTCGTTGGGATGACAAGTCTCTCAAGGTTTTGTACGAACATTTGGACATTCTCGACTTGTCTGGCGCCCTTGGCAATTGTCATTAAGCCACAATATTTTATGAAAGGTAAGTGCCAAATCTTTTGTAGTATATTATAAATTAATTTAACCTTTTTTTTCAAATTGTAACCCTCTATATGATCCACGACCTTCCGCTAGCTAGTGCCGGTGACCCCCTTTAATTTTTGTTTTACAGGCCGCCCCCATTTTATAATTTTACTGGAAAATACATACGTAGTAGCTTTTCCGCCTGTAACAAAATTAGAACTACCAGTTCTATTGCCAGGTGAGAAACAGAAAGAAAGGAAGATATCGACAAACTTGAACGTTGACTTTTACAACATTGCAAGAATTTTATTTAAAATAGTAAAGCCTGTTTGCTTACTGTAAGATGAGGATCATACAGAGTATTACGTTTTTAATGAAATTTCGTATAAGGAAAATAGGCATAAATAGATGTCATAAAATCGGAACGTTACACGCTTTTTTCCAAGATAGGGACAGAACTTCTTGAAAGTTACTTATAACAATTTTTGTCACATTGAACTATACCTTCTAATTTTCTAGAATCATGTGTAATTAGTTTGTCTGTTTGTATATTTAAATCATATTTATGATGCAAAGCTTTGGCTGTTTATTTTTAATCAATGGAAATGAAACTTTAATGATTGGAAAAATTTGAGTGTAATACAATTTGAGAAGCTACAGAAAATACAGTACGAGTAACATTCCAATACAGCGCAGCTCAAAACAAAAGCCATCCGGTTGCAAAGAAGAGCATCAACCTATAGATAATACGTTCCCTGATGTACTGTCGTATCTTATATTTCAAATTCAATTCCATCTTCTTTTTTGTACGCGCCATAAACTTCTTAAATCCAGATTTACGACACTATACACTAATTCTTTTATCTAACACAAGTTTTAAATCAATTCCTTGTATTGCGATAGTTGTAGAAGCAGAAACTTCTGAAATAGTACATAGCACAAGTAACAAAACATAAAACTTTTCAAGTATTCACTTTGATCCTTTTATCCGTACAGACACCGAATGTTTCGGAGATACGGAGAAGGAATAAAGCATGCTTTAGAAGTATAAGATGCAGTTATGTGGCTTGCATTTGATGTGCCTCTAAACTTTTGCTTGAACTAGATTTATATTTAACCTCTCAGATATAGTAAGGAGTGGAAAATTTTTCAGCTGCGAAATATATCTCTTGCCGTTATTCTAAACGAGAAGATTTTAGTAGGGAGCATTACTGACTCACAACTTAAACATTTTGTGTGTAGTATTTGGCAATGGGAGTTATTTACGAGAACACTTTTAATGGAGATTCTGGCATCACCTGAATGTAAATTCCCTTTTACGTTTTTATATGTGGTGTAGGAAAAACAGGTAGATAGAGGTTTTATTTAGTATGTCGAGCATTATACGAAACGTAAACTAGAAGGAGAAATGAGTGGAAAATGTCAGGATAAGTTAATGCTGCGAAATACCTGACTTGATACATTAGCCAGAGCTAACTTTAAAATTTTTTACAAATTACAATGGAACATGTTTCTATGTTTATAGCAGACAAAGCTAGTACATTCTGTATTTTCTAATTTGATAAAATCAACTGGAATATGTCTAATTCTAATTGTATTACTAATAGGAAAGCAGGTGAGGTTAGGAGTAAAAATCGGGGACTATTAAGCGATGGATGGTTTCTTTTTTAACTGAAGGAGATGAATAAATAATAGAAACTTGTAGATTGTAGATATCTTAGTAGATTATCTCTAAAAACTGTCTTTTTATGCTTTCCCTGAATCATTAGGAGAACAGGAAAAAGAAGCTTAACACTAAATGGCTAAGGAGAAATGAATCGAATCGCAGTATAAAGGATAACAGAAAAATTTATAAATTACACAGGCTAATAAATTAAATTTTTAAGGAGGTGCATATGCCTGCTGTATATAGAAATAGTTGTAGTGGTAGTAAAGATGGACTAAAACCGTTCAGTTCTAGGTCAATTGGCCCCTTTTACTAACCTCTGCATTCTCCACTTGTCTGCATCACTCCATTCTTCTGAATCTTTTTTGTACTACCTTCCGACTGCAAACTCACCCAGCTTTCTAATGAAAGTTATCACTTTCCCTATGGAAAGAAGAAGAATCCTTCTATCTTCTATTTTCCTCTTTTCTACTACCTCATCCATTTTTTCTGCGCACAATTTTAATTTAAACGCCATCAATTTTCTCATTTTTCTATGTTTAGTACAGGTATTAAAAAAAGGGTACGTGCAGCTTGTCTAGCTAATCTGTCATTTTCCTTGTTTCCATAAATACCAAACTGCTGCACATCGCAGTTCTTGGATTTACGTTATGTATCTTTCTCCTCAAATGCTTCCCCGCACTCCTGAACCATTGGACACATTGTCCTGAGGGAGCAGATCGCTTGAGACATCGCTTTACTGTCTGAGCAGATGAAAACCATCTTCTCTTCTTTATTTCCTATTTCGTGGCTTTGAATCGCATACTACCTGGAAACTAGCACAACCAATAAGGATTGCGCACGGTGAAAAACTCTGTATCTCAAAATTGCAAGAATTAGATTGTTGACGGTAACTTGTTTATAATACACTGTATTAGAGGCAATTGTATATGCAAGGGACAACAGAAGAGCATGGTAAGCAGAAAGAGGGCGATGCACAACAGAAGAAAATACATTTTGAGTGCTTAAAGCTACGCGATCTTAGGTGAAAATTATTAGTTGTTTAATAAAGTATTGCTTAATTGACTGCAGAATGTGAGAACTAACTAAATTTATGACAAAATTTGTCGAAGAACATAACTGCGATTATGGTAATGATGATTTGTTCATTTACAGAAGACTAGTAATGACAATAAGATTGCGTTTCTCAACTGTTGCTGCGTTCAAAAATCTGCCAAAGAGTGAAGTCGCCAAATATGAGAGACATTACTTAGAATAATTATTGGAGAATTTAAGAATGTTGCTCTCGTAGTTGTGTTAACGCTGTTATTCGGCTTTATATATATATATATATATATATATATATATATATATATATATACATTGATGTGGATTTAAAGGGTAAAGAGATATATACAATAAAATTTCAGCAAACATGTATATAGAAAAGAGAAAATTATTTATGCGCCAAATTAAATTTAATTTATTTAGTCAAAACGGACGAATATTAGGGTATTTTTATATTTAATAATTGGAATGTTAGGATTACATGAAGGAAGAAAGCTTCAAAGCATATAGAAGTTCAAGGATACGCATAATTAACCATAATTTATTTTAGTCAAACACATATAAGCAAAAGGAAGCGTGTTTGCGTAAGAAAATCAATAATCTCAAGGCAATTGTATTCGTTGTAAAAGCAACGTCAGTTTTATCAGATACGAAGAAGTAGAAAGTCTAGTTATTGTTATGTTTAAACGGTCGATAATTAACAGAAACACCTGCTTGTTAAAGGTTACGTTCAAAGAACTCGAGCGTATGTTACGACAAGATTTCATAGAAATTATTTTCAACCGTCAGTTTGGATAAACAGCTAGCGTAACAAATATATTAAGGCGCGAGGGAAATGGACAATCGGTAATATACAACGGATACAGACAGATATAAAGCAAACAAGGAATTGAAAAGCACGTACGATATACACGTGGAGTTGAGATAGGATGTCAACAATATCGATTTTCTGTAACTCAAGTGGGGTTTTGAACGAGACAACAAACATGCTTAAAACTGAGATGCATAGCGCCTAGGAGGAGTTTGGCGACGACAGAAAACTCTGTCATTGGTCGAAAGCCCACAGTGTTAGAAACGAACGCACACGCGAAGGTTGAAAGCGAATTCGAGGTATACAACAAGTACGGCGGAATAAATTTTCGGAATGAAGCAACGGTTATGCTCAAAATGTTTAGAATTCGTTTTGAAAATAAGCTTTTCGAAGGAAGCGCGTCCACGAGGAGGGTTTGGAATAATATAAATACCCAAGCTACGTTATTAAGGCCCTCTTTTCCTTTACTTCGATAAAGTGCTGAATACCGATTCAGACTACGATAATAATAAAGCTTTTTGTGAGTATTTTATGTATGTGTAGTAATGTTACCGTAAATGTAGTGGGTGCAAGTATAGAACGGTAGTAGCGGACCTCTAATTATTGACATGAAGTACGAATAGTGCGTATTAAATTAAAAAAGATCCGGCTACTGCAACAAAAAATTATTAAATGGATGCATGCTATATGGGGTAAACACCACAAGTAATCAAGTTTGTATGCATGATATATGGAATGGTACTGTGAGACGAGGCGCATAGCTTGCAGAGGTATTTGATGGCAGAGGCCTGTGGATCCGCTGAGCAGCACAGTAAATGGAAACAACGTCGAGGGGTTTTCTGACAATCATCTCCGACGGGAAGGAAGCCTGAAGAATTCTCCAGGTAATTTATATGAAATTTCTGTTGTTTTATAAACATTTGTGTATTTTGTGTTGTGTGGTTGACTTTTTTTGGGTGGCATATGTATGGTTGTAGAAACTTATTGTAAAAGATACATGTACTGGACAATTTACTGATGTTGAATATTGAAAAAGAGTGTATTTAAAACATCCAAAATTTTATTTAGGATATAAATTGAATTGTAAAGGGTAAACGGGTCTGTAAATTTTGTTTTAATTTATGCAAGGTTTTAAAAGCCATATACAAAGAAAACTGGGTTATAATGAGCTCACAATACTCCAGTGTGAAGTCAATTTAGGGTAGCATGTGGGGTCCATCTACTCATATTTATTTGAATTTGTTTAAAAATCACTATAAAAACCAAGGACTTTAAAAACATACCATAAATTGAGTTTTATAATTATTGTATTAAACTGTTTTAACACATGTGTAAATATAATTTATCTGTTAATCGGTGTAAATAAAAGGTTGTATGGTTGTTGTATTATTTGGTAATTTTATTGAATGGTGTGTGAGAGTGAAAGAGGCATGTTTGTAAATTTAGGTATTCGAGAAGAGGCCCAGTTGAGCTAGCCAGGGAAGCAGAAGGAATTCGAAGGCGATCTTAATAAAATAAGGGTAAGGAATTAAAAACAAAAATTAGTGAAAATTTTAGGTTGGTAGGCGAAGGCTCGAGTGTTCCCAGAACTGTCGAGACAACTACGGCAACATATATGTACATTACTGTGATTTTTGAGTGTTAGAAGGGCATTTATAATTTATTTGGTCACTTATTTCGTGATTTAGCATGTAAAAGCAACAAACTACCAATTTGAAACGCTTTTCAAATCGTTAGTGTAGAAACTAATCATTCTACTGTAATATTTTAGGATGCTAAAAGTTAATTTTCAAAATCTTGCAGATGTAAATATTCATAAGATATAGTGTATATAAACTAATTTAACCTTCATAGTTAAATTATAGCAAAGTTGGAGGTATATTTTCAAAAGCGTTTCTAAGGTTTCAAATTGTTTAGTTTACAAGCAAGGTTGGCCGTTAGATTATTTACGAGAAGTATTAAATTAAATAAACATGTGGAACCGTCGCAATTTCTGTGTAAGTTTAATTAGGGGAGAAAACGTTGCACAAATAACAAGCAAATTCTAGGTTGTGTGGTTGCTGCTGTCAATTAAGGATAGATTTATAGCCTCGTTAAAAAGATATGACGCATGAGTTAGGGAGGGTGATTTCTTCAGTTACAACAAAACTTGCAAACAAGGAAACAAAGAGAGATTATTAGATAGAATATGTACAAGTGAGATAGGTGTATGGAACGTTGACAACGGGAAAGGCAGACGAAGTAAAGGATATTTGCTTTAGCGTGTATGTTAGAACGAAATAAGGATAACACGTGTTATGAATATAAGGTAATGGAGTGAGTACAAATTGGTGGTTATACAAAGTGTACAAAGAGTACGAAGCAAGAGAGAGGTGATCTTGGGGCGTGGGTTTGAGTGAGATAGATACTACATATGTTGCATTAGGGTCGAATTTTAAACGTTTACTTTGTTAGCTGGGGTGAATAGACAAGAGTGGGATTATTAAAATTCGACGAAAATTGGTTAGGCGTGCGTGCGTGTGACGTTTAAGTGATTTTCGGTTGGAAAGGAAATACGGAGAAAGGTCTGCGCGAGCTTGTTGGTGTGGTGGCAATTTCTAGAATTTCTGTGGCTGTTGGAGTTGTTCGTGTACGTTAGTAAGAGTGTTTTAAGAATTGAATGTTTGTATTGTAGAAAGTTTGAAGAATTCTAACATGCTTTGAAGGGGGAAGAAGGATATATAAACATCAAGAAGTGGGTGTGGGACTCTCTTAGTCTCTCTTAGTTTCCGAGTTCGAATAGCCTAAAGCTTTCTCTTAGTCTACAACCAGCTGATGGCTCCAAGAGTAAAATACTTTAACGAGTTGAATAAAAGAGTATTCTACGTAAGTAATGATTGTTTTAATTTTAATTTGCACACATTAGTTGCCATTCGCTGCCGTATGGTGATACTTATTATCGATATGTTTAGTATGACGGCGACGGTGGAATACAGGATTTTTAATTAGTTTAAGATTTTGCGCAGAAAATAAATAACTGGTCTACCATTCAGCGTAAGGACAACACTACTAATACTTTTTCTTTCGTCGAGGCATGAAGTAAAATCAGCATCTAAATGTGCAGTCAGCTTCCGTACATTCGAGCCAAAAATAATTCCGAGGTTAGTCGTACCTGTTAAATAACGTAGGATGCTTTTTTCCTGCTAGCCAATGTTTTTTAGCAAGTTTTCTAAAATCTTGCTAATTGCCCTACTGCGAAGGGAAGGTCAGGCCGAGTTTCACTGAAGATACAATATTAAACCAACGAGTTATCTTTAAGTAGCAGCGATAACTACTGGATCTGCAGCCGCTTTCAATTGATAACCAACTTCCACTGGTGTTGTAATGGTGTTCGCGTTTAACATTCTAAACCTTTTAAGATCCGTAATATCATATCCTGTTTGAACTGACGTTCTCCCTCTATCTGCATACCTACATAACATGAAGCTTCTACACTTCTAATTTTTAATTTTTTCTGTATTTCTGATAAAAGTTGATCAATGTCCATCTGAACTTTAGCAATTCCAAGATCATCGTCGTACATACCACGCCACCAATAGCATTGAATATTTGGATTTAAATATGTATGGATCTTCATTAGTAGGCACTAAGCCAAAGCGAACTGTTTTTACTTCTAACCGATAAACTTCAAAACCATTTACGGTTACCACTACCAATAAGGTACGTGCAGACTCAAATCATGCTATGAGAGAGAAGATTTACGAATAATGAATTCCCGGTTTTTGTAAGCAACCTTTTATCACCAAGTGGGCTTCATAGCGATCGATTCGCGTTTTCAACATACATACCCACTTATTTTTAATAATGTTTAAACTATGGTTGGCGTAACTAGTGACCATGCAGTATTTCGTGCCAACGAATCCATTTCTTCTTCTCAACATTTTTCTACCCAAAATTTGACTTTCCAATACTCTATCCAAAGCTACTACACTGAGTAGGAAGCGAACTATTTTACCTTTAAATTTTAAACTTTGCCGGATTCAACTTTAGTGACTTTTGGGTAATTCATACAGAATGAGAGGAAGGAAATTTGGGTGTGGGGATAGTTTTGCGAAAAATGATAGGACACTGTGTAAAAAGAGTACTCATGGTTAGATTAGAATCTAAATCGGTAAATACAGTAGAAATACAAGTATATATGCCCACCTCTAGCTACAGTGAGGAAGAGGTAGAGTCGATCTACAAAGATATCGAGGACATACTAAGATATGTATAGGACATGAAAATTTAATAATTACAGGGGATTTTAATGTAGCAGTACGTGAGGATAGGGAAGGAGCATTAGTAGGTTTATTTAGTATAGGCAAGAGAAATGACAGGGGCAATAGGATGGTAGAATTTTGAAGCAAGAACAATTTAACCATCATATACACATTACTTCAACATCATGCTAGAAGACGATATACGTGGAAGATGCGAGGAGATATATGAAGATATCAAATAGATTACATTCTTGTTAGACAACGGTATAGGAATCAATTAAAAGACTGCGGAAGCTACTCAGAAGCAGATATAGACACTGACCACAACATCGTAATTATGAAGGCAGCCCTTAAATTTAATAATTTAAAAAAGGAACGGAAAAAGGCACATTGACTTTGAGAATCAAAAAGATATAGATATCCACAAAAGATATAAGTCTTTTGTGCTACAGACATATGATGAAGATATCATGGACAGACAAAGTCAAGAACAAGGTGGTACTAGAAATGATAGAGGAAGAAAGAAGTATGTGGAAAACAGTAAAAAATAGAAGAGATAGAATGATAGGTCACATACTAAGGCATGAGGGAATAGTGCGGAATATATTAGAAGCAGAGTTTGGAAAAAGGAGAAGTAGAGGTAAACCTAGGTAAGACTATTGCACACAGATAGTGAAAGATGTGGGCTGTGGAAATTTCAGGGAAATGTGCAGCCTAGCTCACAATAGAAATCAATGGAGGTACGCGTCTAACCACTTCTAAGGTGGAAAATCTAATGACGATAGAAATAACTGTATTTAAACCCGATGATTATTGTAAGCAACTACAGGTATTGGTTTTGTAATACTCTCAACTAATGTTAATTGTGCGAAAGGATTTACTGGAAAACTATGCATTCGGCAAATGTCTTAATGTTGGGGGGGAATCCTTGGTAGCAAAAGACTACTTAACTCCCTTCACATACCACTGTATCTTGGTGAAATAGTGCATATAATTAAGAAATAACAGAAGAGGAACCGAGCTGTATCTAAGCTGTGGGAATTTTAGGGAACGGTGTAGACTGGCTCAAAATAGAAATAAGTGAAGGTACGCGTGCAACCAGTTTCAAGACGGAAAACCTAATGACGAAAAAAATAATTGCACTTAAATCTGATGATTATTATAAACAACTATAGATGTTGGTTTTGAAATATTTTCAACTAATGTTGATTGTGCGAAAGGATATATTAGAAAACTATTAATTCGGCATATGTTCAAGTGTTGGGGGATGTTAGTAACCGCAGGCTGCTTAACCAAATTCAAATACTATTGAATATCGGTGAAATAGGGTAAATATTTGTAAACAATAGAAGGGAAACCGAACTATGTCTAACAACAAAGAGCAGCGGCTATATTCGAAGACAGCAAACATAAAAACAAGGAGAAAATTGTTGAACGCATATGTGTGGAGCACAGGACAGTACATCTATGAAATAGTGGCAGTAGGAAAAGCAGTTGTGCTTCACATATATGAGGATGATAGCATGGACAGACAAAGTTAATAACAAATAGGGGAATAAAGATATCTGTGGAAAACTAAAAAAAATAGGAGTGTTACGTATTAAGAGCGGACTGTAATGGTTGGTACACTTGATAATTGCGGGTAAAATAGGTAAAACAGAAATGAAAGGAACTTATAAAATCTGTGGTACTCACCGGCACATTAATGTGGGTAACTATAATGAAGACAGTGTGTTAAGCAGCTCGGGCTTGGCAGTATGGAGTGGTTCAGGTGATCGACACGGGATCCTGGTCTTCCACACACTTACATGAACACGTTTCAATAGACAATGAATGTTATACTACACTACACTTGCACATGCGCAAAAGTATTTGACCCACATTTTATAAGGAAGAAAAAATGGCTAAATTAATAGGAAATTTTGATTCTTATTGCAATCGTAAACAACGAGAAATAAAACGGCGGGATACGTTGTAAGGTATTTTTGGGGAATAGTGCGGGATATATTACAAGCAGAGATAGGGAAAAAAAGGTAGGCATAGATCTAGATCAGACTATTGCACGCAGATAGTGAAAGATGCAGAATATGGAAATTTCAGGAAAATGTATAGGTTAGCACAGAATAGGAAACAATGATAGTACGCGTCTAACCAGTTCCAGGACCGAAGTCCTAATGATGATGCCGACCCCAAGCAAGATAGGAATCTTAAACATGCATGACAACACTCACACACGGAACCTACATTTCACGTCTCATCCGAACGAAGGCGTATTTTTGTGACAACTGCTCGCTTAACATCATTCAAGCGATCCTTATCGGGCATCGAACCTGGGACGTTGAGATTTGTAGTCATATTTCTTTTTCAGTCACTGCCTCCCATTTGTTTGCATTTTTGCAGTTTTCGCTTCTGTGATATTATTTGGTACTGAAGCAGTGGAAATGAAAGTGTGAGCACGGTCTTTCAGATTGATTCTTGAATGAGCTCTGTCTGAAATATTTTGCTGATCTAAGTCTACTTGATTATGGTCAACGTCTTGAGCGTCTTTATTTAATTCGACAAATTTTCTTATAGCATTCCCTTTTTACTGCTTCATTCTTCTATAGGAACAACTATTTGTGTTATTTGCTTAGTAGTAGGTGCATAAATTATCACGTTCCGAGTTGTAACTACACGCATTGTACGGCGTTCCCACAGCCTATGACTATTTAGTGAACATCGAACAAGTACCATTGATTCAAATTTCTTATCTAATTTAGACCTATTTCCTTTATAAGATAAAACGCATGCTGTACTTCCATAGTTCCTAAAATGTTCGATTTTAGGTTTCCAACCATAACTTACTTTATGAGGCATTTTCCAATTGAATCGTTTCAGGGGAGTAACACTTCTAATGAGTACTGCTGTAGAACAGGCTACGATCCAAAGACACTGCGGAAGATCAGTGCTATCAATCATTGCACGAACCATTTCAGCCAAGGCCGCCCACAAAGGGGGTCAATGGGGGTCGCCTGACCTCCCCTGAATATGTTCCTTTCGTTTTTTTCGTTAGAAATCGCAACACGAAGTGCACCTTCACTAGAGATTGAAGAAGATTACGATTTCACTATCGGTTATACTATTGTTTAAAAATAAAGTAAACCTAAACGTTGAGATTACAGTACAGGTATGCCTATTGGCTAACTATAAATAGACCGACTTTGTATGTCACTTTAAGCAGGTAATGCGAATTAATGCGATTACCTTACAATAGTAACCCTAACCGCCTATAACAAAACTGTTATTTTCATTCTTTAATATCTAAATATCTTTACCCTGAAAGTTTCTATTCAAACGAAATATAGATAAAGGCTTTCATAATGGTTTCTTTCTTATTGTACAGGTTCAGGTACTCTACAACTAAAACTTTGGAATGTTCTACAAATGTCTCATTGTGTTCTATTCTGAGAAAAAATATATTGTTTATCTATAACAGTAAAGTACGTCTATATCTTCAGTGACTTCAGTTTGTATTCAGTGTTTTTCGAATGCGGTGTACTTTTAATTTGTGACTTAGGAAACTTTATCTGACTGTTGAATTAGTAGAAGACGTGTATGTTGATAGATATTGATTGGTCATTTTCCTTGTAGTTACTGTTATCAGTGTTGATAAGTAGTGTAGTTACTGGTTTTTGTTTTTATAGATGGCCGAAGATTGCAGTTACAGTTTAGTTACGGATAGGATAGCAGTAAGTCCTAAGTTACCTAATGCGTGAGAATACATATTTAAAAATAATATTTATTTACAATTGGGAGATTCTTATTTTTTTTCTTTAAAATCTATTTGATTAACAAATCTCTTCTTTTGAAGTATCAGAAAAGTAAAGCGTGTTATTTTTTTTCAGAAATTCAGATCTAAGATCAGTAACAATACTAACAATGGATATTAGAAAATTTTTCAAACGAAATGAACTAAAAGAATCATCTAGCATAGGCTGTAGTAGTAGCGGTGCTGGTGCTAATGCTATTTTTGAGTGTAATAGTATAATACATAATAGTGTCAATGATCTAAATAAAGCTGGTGGTTCGTCACCTAATACTTTGAAATCTCTCACATGTGAATATAACACCAATCTTTCAACTGATAAGAATGAGTACATGCTCGATTTGGGCAATTTTGTTAACTCGAATGAAACACTTTCCGACGATGTTCGCTTTTCATTATTAACAAATCTTTACAAACCAGATCCTAAATATAATTTCAAGAACGATTCCGAAGAAAGAAGACGTGCTTTTAGATATGACTGGCTTCAACAATACGATTGGCTTGCGTATTCTCCAAAACTCAAAAGCGCACTTTGCAAATATTGCGTAGTTTTTCGGCCAACTGTTAAAAGAGGGGTTTTTGGTTCTTTCATTGTGAAGCCCTTCACAAAATATCATGACTTTGTCGCTTCTGCAAAAGCACATGCTACAACCGAATGGCATCGTGATTCAACTATAAAAGCTTCTAGTTTTACAAAAATTATTGAAGTAAAACGTCTATCAATTACCTCTCAAATAAATGAAGCTGAGCGGGATTTGATTGAATCGAATCGCAAAAACTTATACCAATAATATCCACCGTCATTTTTGTGGTATGCATGATTTGCCATTACGAGGTGATAAAAAGGTAATTTTGAGGATCTTTTACAATTCAGAATAGAAAGTGGGGATCACATTCTAAACGAGCACTTAAAGTTTTGCAAGAAGAACTCAAAATACACCTCTCACAGAACTCAAAATCAAATAATTTCAATTTGTGGAACATTAATTAGGGAAAAAATTGTGAAAGATGTGAATTTGAGTGAAGCATTTTCAATTCTGGCTGACGAAAGTGCAGATATTGCTGGGGTAGAACAGTTATCACTTGGAGTAAGATTTGTTAGTAATGACAATTCGGTAAGAGAAGAAGTTTTAGGCTTTGTAGTCCTTACATCGATGAACGCAGAAGGTATAACTGCTGCAATTTTAAACGTTTGTAATGAATATGGTCTTTGTATTGATAAATTAGTTGGATTAGGGTTTGATGGTTGCTCGACGATGGCAGGTCATGAGCAGGGAGTCCAAAAACTTATTAAAAATAAATATCCAAAAGCGATATATTTTCCCTGCGCGTCCCATAAATTAAATTTAGTGATAAATGATTTGAACAAGATTCCGGATATTCAAAATTCAGTAGGTACCATTAAAGAAGTAATTACTTTCTTTCGAGATAGTCCATTAAGACGTAGATATGTTTCTAATATTCCACTATTATGTGAAACACGCTGGTCCGCCAAATATAAATCAATGAGGTTGTTTGCGGAACATTTTGCAGATACTGTGAACGCTCTGGAAAATTTAACTCATAACCGTGAAATAAATGCTCAGACAAGAAATAGTGCCAGTTAACTTTTAAATTGCGTTTCTTCGTCGAAATTTATTCTTTGTCTGCATATTATGGCCAAATATTCTAGCAAATTGGAACCTGTTTGTAATGCACTGCAGTCTAAAAGTATAAACTTATTTTCCGTTAAACAGCACATAGATGAACTACTCAAACTTTTTAAGACACACTGTAGTGATCCTGAACAATATTTTAAAGAGGTTTATAAAAAAAGTGTTGAACATGCCCATGGTTTTGGATTGGAAATTACATTACCACGTATTGCACCAAGACAAACTCATAGGTTTAATTATCATATGAGTAGTGTTGAAGATTACTTTCGAGTAAGCCTTTTTATTCCTTATTTGAATTCTGTTATACAGTCTATTTCCACAAGGTTTTCTGAATATGCTACGACTTCTTTTTTACTCTCTGGATTACATCCAAATAACTTAAAAGACAACAATATAAAAAGAGCATTGTTAAATAAAAAAGAAGAAATAGCCAGAAGTTACAACATTGATAACTTTTCAGAACAGTTGCAAACGTGGGTTGAACTTTGGCAAAATAGAGAGATTCAACAAGATACAGACTTTGTACATTTGCTTGATAATGAAGTTTCTTTTTTTCCGGCAATCAAAACTGCGCTGAATATTTTTTTGGCATTACCTTCAACTACTGCAACAATAGAAAGGTTATTTAGTACGCTAAAGCGGGTAAAATCGTGGCTTAGATCAAGCATGTCAGGGGATAGATTATCATGTTTATGCATGCTTAGTGTACATAAGGACATGGTAGGTAGGGAGAAACAAGCATTTATAAATGAAGTCCTAAATAGATTTGGTCAAGACCGAAGAAGATTGATATTTTTATTCAAAAATGATGATGATTAATAAAACGCGAGAACAGTCCTATTCAGCAGTGCCAGTTGTAATAGTTTGTTGTACCCTTCTTAGTTCTTAGTCATGTTTGTTTGTGCAACAAAAATTAAAGACACTATTTAAAGTGCCGGTCGGATATTTATTTACTATTAATTAATATCTGTGGTTTGTGGCCATTTGATTGACAATGTGGCTTTTCTGTTTCCGTTAAATATGGTTGTGTCGTGTCTGTTTTTTACATTTTCTTACGGGCGGCTTATTACGTGTATTGGAATAAGTCCATTCAATTTTCAATTAGTGTGTGTTAATGTAAAATCCAATCTTTTCCATTTGCTACCCTGTGCATCATCAAGCCAAAAGAATTGATAGCCTGCTGCACCAGCAATTTACCAAATTGGTAAGTAACTTTACACTTTATGAAAATTCGATTAATTACAGAATGCTGCATTTATTAAGAAACTATCAATCCTACGTTTTTCTTTCAGTTTCAAATACTATAGCCGAAATCTCGAAAGAATGCATTCGCGTCATAGGTTTCTGAATTAAACACCGACATACTTTTAATGTATATCGCTTTTAAATTCAGTAACCTATGGCGTGAATGCATTCTTTCGTGATTTCAACTATAATATTAAAAAACGCTGCATTATCGATGGTCCTAACTGCTTTTGAGCTACTCTAAGGAAATAAGATTTTATGCCTTACATTACTTTCCAATACGTCCGGTAACGGGGTTGCATTAACAGTGTTCGTCCTTTGTGTAACATAACTAATATTTTTGAAAGTAGTCTTGACCCCCTCTACAAATTATTCTGTGGGCGGCCTTGATTTCAGCCATGGTTCTATTCTCCCGCTCAACATGGCCCAATTGGTGCAGTGTATATGGTGCACTGTGTTCCATCTTAATTGAATGCATGCGAAAAATCTCTCACATCTGAGAGCTCTGAATTCACATGCATTATCAGATCTCAGACCTATAATCTCATGACTAGCAGCTTTATAATCAATAGTCACATCTTGTTCCGCTTCTACAATATCGCTTTTTAACTCTAGGGGCTTGATAAAAGCTAACATAAAGCAATCATCCATAAATACTCTCAACCATATCGAATCGCCAAACGACCAAGGCATGGGGTCACATACGTCATAATATAATAATGTGTTAGGTCTGGAAGCCTTTTATTCATTTTCTTCAAACGCTCGCTGTGTTTATTTAGAGCAAACACAAGTTTCACAAAATGAATTCCAAATGCTTATATCCATTGCTGCATGATTTTTGATTACTTGTTTGACAGAACCATAATTAACATAACCAAGCGCGTTCATGCCAAACTTGTAGAGTTTCAGATTTACATTGACACTCTTTCCAGATTGTGTGAAATCTATTGCATTAACACTTTTTCCATCGAATACAAAATACATGGCATGTAGGTGATGGATCCTCTATAACCATTAGCAATAACTTTACCATTTGGTGTCATGAACATTATATTATTGTAAAATTTAATCTCCACATTTTCTTCGTAGAGGTGTTTGAAGCATTAAGTTTTAAATTTGGAATTGCCTAAAAGGAGCGGGAATCCCGTAACAAAATAAAGATGCACCGGCCAACTATAGTAGTACAGTACTGAGTTTCTATAGCAATAAATGGTAGAAAATTGAACAAAATTGAGTAATGATCAAAATTTTACTTAGGTACGGTTTCAGGGTACGTTATTACTAGATCTTATCTTGTTTGGTTTTCAATCCGTCAAGATTAAAGTGCGCCAACTATGTTTAGTTCTAGTAGGATTTTCTCTGTACGACGTGTAACCCAGGGGATGTTAATTATGAGATATCCCTTGTTGAAATGAATTTCCTAAAAAAAGTCACCTGTCTTTTTGAACAGTTCTCAACTCACCTTGCTTAAAATCTATTCTAATAACATTATTTGAGCATTTTTGTGAACAAATAAGCATAAAATAATTTTATAAATGTACTCACGTTAATATTCTGGTTAGTAACCTAGAGATATTCCTATAACAAAATACATACAGTAAACAAAAATAGTAAAATTCATTGTCAGATCATTCTTAATGCAATTAATCTTTATGGTTAAATATCACAATTAATTGCATTCAAACTCGCAACGTCCAAACTTTATATTCCTAATAATGTAACACTTCATATTGTGCAATACTTTATAAATGCCATCAACCTTAAATACCGTTGTAACTTCACAAAGAAGTATACCTAAAAGTCACCATGAATTCTATTGAAGCCAAGAGACAGTGTCTCATTTTTTGGCGCATTGAATTCCAAACTGATTTGCTGGAAAGTAACCCGTTCCAATCTATTTGTGTTTGAAGGTTATGTCGAAAATCCGTGATCAATCACGTGTACCCTCATTTATTATTCTATAAACATGGTGTTTACGACAAACCAAACCTTTTCTTTTCTGTCTAACGTCACATCTGTTTGTGTTGATGACTTGTGAGGAATTGAATTCTTTAGTTCAAGTGGTTAGTTGGCGATGTCATTCTCCTCACTTATCTCCTCAGAGGGACGTGCTATTAATGTATACCTAACACGTGTAACTTGGTGGACTGTCATGTTTTTTTGTTAACCCTGCGTGACTATGATATAAATGAACACGTTGATGTATAATAATGTATTGTTGGTAATTTAATCTCTGTCGGTTTCATTAACTTATGGCATTTTCCTTTGTATTAAGCTGCATTGTAAAAACTCGATTTTGTTGCGTCTTCCATACATTGTAACTGATATCTATAATTATTAAACGGAATATTTTTAATGAACAATATACAAAAGGTTTGTAAATACTCCCTGTATGTTTGTCGTGGTTTGTTTTGTATTTTTCTTAATTCTCAAGTTATTGAATTTATATGATATTTACACATATAAAAAAATTAATCAGCTGATTTCACGTTAAGCGTATTGGCTATTTTAAAAGTCGCTCCCAGGGCGCAACACAAATTGAAGGCACTCATTTTTCTAAACTTTAAAATTTGCACCTAATGTATTCAAATGAAAGATTAATAAATCAAAGTCATCTTCAATTTGTGTCAAAAATGTCAAACTTAAATTTTTTTATTATTTTGACAACGATCCCAGGTAATGGATCGAAACGCAAATAAAAACGATTTTAAAAACTCTGAGAGGCTTAATTTCCAAAGAAGATTAAGAAAAATACAAAAGGTTTTTAAATATTTTATGAGAAATGCATCGAAATCTGTTTTCCGTTTTGGAGACTTTTAAAATCATTAATGAATCGGAGTTTCATTTCAATTGTATAAATATAAAATGATACTATTGTGATTTTTAAATTTGAGTTTTATAGATCACTTATTAATTGCAATAGTTTATTAAACACCTTATACTGAAATCAAAATTCTACAGGGTGCTTCAATAATAAGTTGTCTGTTTTAAATTACTTTTATCTCTTTTTCGTCTGATTTTTATTTCCTGTAAAGCCACGTTACAAATGGAACTAAATTTCGACCAAGCTTAGTTACGTATACATCTACTTCAGACTGGAAGAATAGCAACATTACCACGGTTTCTTACATACAATATTGTATTATTGCTAACGGTTACTGGAAATTGCTCATCTTCAATATGAACAAATGAAATACGTAAGGACCGGCTAAATGACATATGATGTGCAGTAACAGTGTCAGCAAACCAGTTACTGTTAACATTACAAGTAGAAATCTGATAAGATACATGAGCGATCAGTAGTGATCCTCTTCTTGACGAATTGGTTTCTTATTTCCAATTTGATTGTTTTGTACGTTTACGACACTCATTTCGATAATGACCTAATTTGTTACAATTTAGCACAGCGGTTGACTTTTACTTTTTTTTTTCGTATTGCCATTCTTATTTTGTGGTTTAGCATACACAGTACATTTGATGTTCTAATGCTCCCCCCCCCCCCCGCTACTACATGGGCCAGGAAGCAATTTTTTACCTGGAAATTTTGAATTTTGCCGAACTTTGCCGTTCCAAACACAGTAGGGATCTTCAACGTGAATGACAACAGACACACACGGAACTTACACTTTACCTCTCATCCGAACGAGGGCGTACTTTTGTGAAAAATGCTCGCTTAACATTTTTCAAGCGGACCGTGTCAGCATTCGAACGCGACACGTTGGGTATAGTAGTCACACGCATATGAACTAAACCACAGAATCGCTTGCTTTAGTATACACTATATTTAATTTTCCCATGCTACTCCCGAACGTGCTACATTGACCAGTAAGCGAGTCCTTTTTACCTGTAAATTTTAAATTTTGCCGAAACCTTTCTCTTCCAAGCAAGGTGGGAATCTTAAGCGTGCGTGACAACCTTCACACACGGGGCCTACATTTTACCTCTCATCCGAACGAGGGAGTATTTTTGTGAAAAATGTTCGCGTAACATTCTTCAAGCTGTGCGTATCGGGATTTGAATCTGAGATCTTTGGCTTACTAGTGACATGCGAACCAACTAAACCACGGAACCGTCTTCTAACAACAGCCACATTTGATTTTTCCATGCTTCACTCGAAGGTACAAATATGTAACAAGAACTTACAAGAGGTTAAGGATTTCTGCTACCTAGGAAGCCAAATAACGCAAGATGGGAAAAGCACAAAAGATATAAAACAAAGATTAGCACAAGGTCGTGCTACATTTAACAAGAAAAAGCAAATACTGTGCTCAAAGACAACAAACATAGAAACAAGGAAAAGATTGCTTAAAACATGTGTATGGGGCACAGCACTGTACGGCTGTGAAGCCTGGACAGTAGGAGAAGCAGACAAGAAAAAGGTAGAAGCCTTTGAAATGCGGTGCTACAGACGAATGTTGAAGATATCATGGACAGACAAAGTTAAGAACAAAGAGGTACTAAAAATGGTAGTGGAAGAAAGAAATATGTGGCAAACGGTAAAAAATAGGAGAGATAGGATGATAGGCCACATACTACGGCATGAGGGAGTAGTGCGGAATATACTAGAAGCAGAGATTTGTAAAAAATAGACGAAGAGGTAGACCTAGGTTAGACTACTGCACACAGATAGTGAAAGATGTAGGCTGTAGGAGTTTCAGGGAAATGTGTAGGCTAGCTCAGAATATAAATCAATGGAGGTACGCATCCAACCAGTCCCAAGATGGTTAAATTAATGACGAAGAAACTAACTGCACTTAAACATGATATTTATTATAAGCAACTATACGTATTGGGTGGGCAATTTTCTCGAATAATGGTAATGGCGTGAAAGCATTTACTGGAAAACTATTATTTCGGCAAATGTCTAAGTGTTGGGGGATCTTGGCAGCCACAGGCTGCTTAAACCCCTTCAATGAATCTCAGTGAAATAGGGCATAAAATTAAAAAACAATAGAAGGGAAACCGAGCTGTATTGCTGTGTGAGCATTTCAGGGAATTGTGTAGGCTAGTTTAGAAAATAAATAAGTGCAGGTACATGTCCAACCAGTTTTGAGACGGAAAAGTCAATGACGAAAAAATAAGCGCAGATAAATCTGATGATTATTATAAACAACTACAGGTGTTGGTTGTGAAATATCTGCAACTAATGTTGACTGTGCGAAAAGATATATTAGAAAAAATATTAAATCGGTAAATGCTCAAGTGGTGGGGAGTACTTGGGAGCCACAGGCTGCTTACCCCCCTTCGCAACCACTGAATGTCGGAGAAATAGGGTATATAATTGTAAAACAATAGAAGGGGACTGAACTGCATCTAACAAGAAAGAACAGTGCCTATGATGAAAGACAACAAACATAGAACAAAAAGTTGTTGAAAGCATATGTGTGGAGCACAGCACAGACAGTATGCCTACGAAATACGGACAGTCTGAAAAGCAGACAGAAGAACAGTAGCAGCCTTTGAAATGCCGTGTTTCAGATGTATGAGGATAGACAGACAAAAGTAATAACCAAAAGGTTATAGAAACAGTAGGGGAACAAGGATATCTTTGGAAAAAAATAGGAGAAATAGAAGGACAGAATACGTTCTAAGGCATTTTTAGGGAATACTATGGGATATATGACAAGCAGAGATAGGAAAAAAGAGGTGGATGTAGACCAAGATCAGATAGTGATAGATGCAGACTGTGCAAATTTCAGGGAAATCTGTTGGTTAGTTCAGAATAGGAAACAATGATGGTACGCGTCTAACCAGTTTCAGGACTGAAGACCTAATGATGACACTCGAAGGTACTACATTGTATTTTGGCAAACCCTTGCTGTTTCAAGCAAGGTAGGGATCTTTAGTGTGCTGACAACACACATATGGGACCTCTATTTTACCTCTCATCTGAACGACGGCATGTTTTTGTGTAAAATGCTCGCCTAACATTTTTCAACAGAACCGTGTCGTGATTTGAACCTGAGACCTTGGGCATAGTAGTCACACGCATACCAACTACGCCACGGAGCGGTCTCTAACAACAGTCACAATCCTAACCTTCGCTTTGTTTGCCGCCCTTTCTATCATAAGTCAATCAAATAGTGTTTTTTATAAATTAATACACATAAATAAATTATTAAGTTATTTAATCAATATTAATTAATACACAGAGTAAATTTTTTTAGACATATTTGTATGCACTCGTAAACATATTTATATAATATCTACTCTTCTAGCTTTCATACTAGAAAAATCGTGTATAATGCTCTCAAAATTTATATTATTTGTAATTTCTTGTTCTATTGACAATATTGCAAGATTTTGTAATCTTAATTGACTCATTGTAGAACGAAGATAATTTTTTATCAACTTCAATTTTGAGAAGCTTCTTTCGCAACTAGCGACACTGATTGAAATTGTTAAAAAAATTCTTAACAATTACAATGTTGGGAACATAATTTTCCAACCTATACTGCTGAATAAATTTTAGCAGATCAAGAGGGCCCTTCTCCACGTTTTTCCAATGTTTTGCCTCTTCTTTTAGTTTAGGTACAGCCATAAAAACCTGGATCCTTTTTCTTTCAATATGGAACTGTTCTTTATCAATGTCAATCAAGTCATTTATTTGACATTCAAATTCTTCATTTAGTAGGTTACACGGTATTATACACGAATATTTTCTTACAAGGCAATGCAACTGATCGAAGCGTTCTTTTATTTCCTTTATAATTCTGTCCATAGATGAAAACATTTCTCTTTGTACTTCTTCTTCTAAGGATAGCCCCACGTCTCGCGAATTTTCCCCACTCATATTTTTTCTCCTTCTAACTCGACGCTCAGTCGATATCTCCAACTCTTCACAAATTATTTTGGCTGCTATAACAGCGTTTTGTACTAGCGTATCTCTTTGTTCCATGAAATGTGTTTGCAAAGAATTTAGTTTTATATGGCATTGGTGGACATTTAACCCTTTTATTTGCAGGTATTTTTGAGCGTCATTAATTTCCAAAAGGACGGGTTCCCATAAATGAAGGTAACATAGAAAAGAAAAAGATTGCATAGAATTGAGTAATACTCCAGCATCTGATCTCGTTTTACTATTTTCTTCTTCAGATGTCAATTTTTCCAAAGCGCTTAAAATGTAAAAAAAATGTTTCTTTACTATAGTTACCGCGGCAGCTCTAGCGCTCCAGCGAGTTTCTACACTGCGTTTAACACCTTGACCAGTGACAGAAAGTAAAACATTCCATCTATGAGTGGAAGAAGAAAACAACGAAAACAACTGTTCGATAGTTCCAAAAAATGTGATGGAATTGATAGCTGTAGAAGCTGCGTGTAAACATGCCAGGTTTAAAGAATGATTTGTACATGCTACAAATTCTGCATTTGGATTTATTTCTTTAATACGAGTTTGAACACCGCTGTGCTTTCCTGCCATGACGGCAGCGTTATCGTAAGCTTGTCCTCTGCAGTTTTTTATATCTAAACCGTCATTTTCTAATTTCGTTAAAATCATATCTGTGATTTCACCAGCAGTTTTTCCTTTAGTTTCTACAAAGTCAATAAACGATTCTACAACTTTAACTTCGCTACCATCAATAACTACATATCTAATAATTTGACTGGTTTGATCTTTGTGTGAAATGTCAGGAGTGCTGTAAAATATAATACAAAAGTATTTAGCCTGCTTTATTTGATCCATAATTGTTTTTCTGACTGCGCCTCCCAATAGCTCTATGAATTCGTTCTGGATCTTCGGCGACAAATAAGAGATACTATATTTATTACCCATCTTAATTTTTACTACGTGTTCTCGTAATACTGGGTCGTACTTAGCCAATAAGTCAACAAGCTCAAGAAAATTTCCTCTATTTTCCATTGAATCGATGTTTTCGTGATGAACACTTTCACGATGTCCTCGAAACGCCAAATTTTGTTTTGCTAAGAATCTAATTATATCAAGTATTCTTGTTAGAATTTCCTTCCATTTTTTTATTTCTTTATCAATATTCTGTTGTAGTTTGTCAATAGTTGCGCCACGTCCAAGTCTTATTTCTAATTCCTTCCATTTGGAATATGATCGAATGTGCAGTGGACTCACCTCATGTTGACTAATTTTGGGATTAAGTTTCCACCATTTGTTAAAACCATTTTCCGTATTAAAACCTGCTTGACAAAGATTATCAAACAGTTTGCAGCAGAAACAATAAATACTTTTCTTCGAGGGTGAATATACCATCTACGATCTTAAGAGCTTTTCGCCATTAGGCAAAATTTGAAAAAACCAGTCCTGACTCAGTTTTCTTGTTTCACCTTTGGCTTTGATTGTATTATTAGGACGTTTTACTCCTTCGCTGAAGTCGGCGTCCAAATTTTGAATTGCAAAGGGACCTTGACGTACCAGAAATACTCTTGTATTGTCGTCAATTTTGTTAGGCCATAATCCAATATCTTTCATAGAAGTAGACGGAATAATTTGTGCAGCAGATTCTTCATCAGAACTTGATGAACTTTCTACTTCTTCGCCAGTGTGTGAAGCAGGTCTTTCCTCTTGAACAACATTGGAAAATGTTTTTTCGCCTTCGAGGGCTGCTTTTTCGTCCGTATTTGAGGCAACAGTACTAAAAGAACTAGAAGTTGACTTATGGGAGATATATTTGAGTAGTGCTCCAGTATTTTTAGTCTGTATTTCCTCCCTTCTCTTCCTTTTCTTTCTAAATGACGCACCACTTTCTTTTACTCGTTTCATCCTAGGGATATATAATAAAAATATAACTTGTCGAAATAAATAGTATATTATGTATAGAAAACGGCAAAGTCATTTTACTACTCTGAATAGCATTTAGAATAACATCTATATCTATAATACGTAATATAATATACTTACCTATAATAAATTCTCCAAATGCACTGGCACCCTAATAATTTGTTTCACTATTCACTGTTAAAAGATTGAATCGCGTATGAACTAAATGGTTTATAAGCAATTTATCATTCCGTAACGGACAGTTTACATTTCAACAGTGCGTGCAGTCGTGCACCCCAAAGCAATTTAAATTCTTCCGCCATAGGCATTCGGGTACCATCGGAGTGCCGTTTAAGTGGTGAAGGCGCGAAGTGGACAGTGGTGCTTCGGCGTGCAACGACAGAGGAAGTCCAACTTGGCTTCCACTCGATCCGTGTTGTGACCGCGCTTTTATATTTATTTAATTAAAAATTTATGTAATAATCGGGGATACGAGATGTACTCGTGTGTTGTGTCAGTTCTATAAAGATTGTGTATACTATTGTCTTTACAATCACTCTTCGCAGTGTTAATAAATTAATATTGTAACCACATGTCGTTGTTTACATAGGCCGGTAATCTTAAAATTCCAAATACAATTCTTCAAAACGAACTGAATATATTTATCTATTTGCGATTCCTGAAATTGTAACTTCGTCAGTGTTTTTGTGTTGTCTCGTTTAGATTTTGTTGTTTGAAAAAGATAGTTCTTATGCCGGCGCCCTAATGCTTTGCAGACCTAGCAGACCGCCTTCCGCCGGCCCTGCTTTTCAAAAGAAAAATCGATGATTTAAAAAAATATTGATATATCACTTCAAAGTAATCATATAAACTTTTCAAAAGAAATGACATTTATAAACTGATATCAAAAAATTTTAGTTAGGAAAAATTGCCGAACAAAATCGTAAAGATCCTTTTACGAATTCAACGAATTTTAATGAATACAATAAAATAAAATTATTATCTTGTTCTTGAATTAGAATTCAAAATTTACACTAAAATGCATTTATATACACCGAGGAATAATATTCGAAATCATATAGTTAATCATAATTTATATAGATCAAATATTAAACTTATAATAATCATAATAATCATTTATTATTCAAGAAAGAAAATAAATATGAAATGAATAAGTTGCTTTTTACAACTATAAATAAATTTAAAAAATGCCGCCCCAAGGTAAGTGCCGCCCGGTGCCCCGGTACGCCGCTGGGTTAGGTGTTCTATAATTCGACAGTAGCCGGGGCAGTTAACAAAAGCTCTTCTAAGGTGTTTAGTATTCCCCAGCTTTTTGGTATAGGAGTATTCACCAATGCTTTTAGATTCTCTCTTGGTGCTGCACAAATAGTCTCACCAAATGCAAAGGATCGTGCTAAACTTTTGAATTTCTTGCTGAACTTATTATACAAATATTTCTATTCACTTCTTTATCATAACGAACACCAAGTCTTATTTGTTTATAGCTATACGTAACTTTAGCTAAAAGTTATAGTTATAAATTATGCTGAATACAGGAGTGGTAGGTTTTGATATGGAAGGAGCGCACTTTTTATTCTTTAAATATTTTTATTAAAACCTATGTTTATCATAGAAGATTGGTATTATTATTGTGGGTATTGAACGTCCGTATCGTATAATGGCATCCGACGTATTTAGTGCAACGATGTGACGGCGGTATCCGGCTTGGCGGATAGCGTGTAATCTGCGCCGCATTCTAAACCGTATAACCCCAACTATCGTACGGTGATGGCGTTAACTGCATTTCTGTTGAATAGATAAACTTCAAATATTTCCCCTGGATTTATAAACCAAATATTACGAAACATTTACGGATTTTCGATTTGAGAGCTTGATATTAAACTACGATATCGTGCTAACACTTGACTCGAGAGGGAAATCTATGGAATAAAATAATATATTGCCAACTTTGTGATCTCTAAAGCTTCTCATCTACTCAGACAATGTAGAAAACGCAGTTTTTGGCATCAGGCTTTATACGAGCGATAAATTGACAAACAAGAAAGCTTCCGACTTCATCCCAAAACTGCTTGGGTATATCAGAATTCTGATGTGTTAGAATACAGATTGCTACCGTAGCGGTTTTGCAATAAACTCTATTTTCAACTCCGAACAGGTAGATAATATTTTATAATGAAAACAGTTTTTAATTTATCAAATTTTTATTTAGCGTAGGATTTTGTTTGAGTTTGGGATCATGAACGATTATAGGAACAACTGCAGAAAACTTGTAAATAAGCACACAATTTTTAAATCATAACACAACCTCAGCGTATTTAAGCTAGTTAGATGCGATACGCGTTTCTCCTTTGTGGGAAAGTATTTATCATACCCCGAACTTATACAGTGCTCTCTCAATAATGAAGTTCTGCCTACACAATTACTAGGTTTAAGTATTTAAAAATTTATCGTTTTTGCTTATTAGATTAGTTCAAGTTGAGTCATTATAAATTACTTACATTTCTAATTCTGTTACTCTGCATCTAAAGCTACACGATTCAAAACGAACAGACTATAGAGGAGATATTTTAAAAACGAAATAAGAATAATCTTTTATGCTATCTGTGCCGCTTGCGACTGAAGTATAATAGTTTTGGCGATTCATCTGTCTGTCGAGAGATATTACTAACCTGTTAACTGACCCTTCTGTAATCCTTTCTTTTTTAATCTTTTTGTTCTTCGCAGTTGACGACAACGGAAAGCTATTACCATATTTTCCCTTGCGATACCCAGTTTACAATTATGACCTGTATACCTCTTTATAGCCTGGTGAAAAACGACATTGAGTCAGAGTTCCATCCTGTGGGCAATCGTCAGTCTTTGGATTCTGTGGGAGGACAAAAACTAACATTAGAAAACAAAATGATTTAACTACTAAAGAAGAAGAGTTTTCCACGTATAGAACTTCGAATATTCCGAGTCTTGAGAGTAGGGGATATATTTTGCAATTAAAAGTAACAAAGTTTACTGGGTTACGGGACTAATACTAGGGATGGACTCGGGTTCGGGCTTTCGGGCCGCCCTGGCCCGGGCCCGGCTCGATTTCGGGCTCGAATCCGGACCGGGCGGGCCGTTGACTACTTTACTCGGGCCGGGCCCGGGCCGGGCCTATCTTTTTTCAGGCCGGGCGGGCCAAACGATTCGGGCCGGCCCATTTCGGGCCGAAAAACGCACGAGTAGATATTCCACTGTCCTTTCACTTCTATCTCACATTGAGTAAATAAACATTCTTAATTATATTTTCACGTAGTGTCTTCATGAACCCATTAATAATCAGTTTTTCGCTTGTTTAGTGTAAAGGAGACGTGATATTATAACTCACTTTTTATCCCGAATATTTTCTTCTAGTCCTGTTTCATGTTCCACATGTTATACTTTAGGCAAGTTAAAAATGCCCAGGAACATCAAACTAGGTGATTTATTCATAATTCAAAAGTTTGCACGATTTATATGATGTATGTGTATCTACTTAAAATTTCAAACATGCGGCGAACGTCGATATTATCAATCGCGTGTATAGTTTATGTTTACAGCCTAAAACCTTAGCGAGTTATTGCAACGCACATTTTATCAATTTTTTTAATAAATTTTTCCCTTATTTGACATTGACACATGCACAATTACACCTTTAATGTTTGTACTTTATTAAAAGAAAGGACACCTTTATTTAATTTAAGTACAGGCAAGGAATGCTTTTATTTAAGGCGCCTTAATTTTGAGATATACCACATGCCTAACGTACAAACTTACATTTAATTCTCTGCTTTCTGTATAAATATTGTGAAACTAAATGGTTTTTTGTAGTGTTGTTTCGTAATTAAATTTAGAGATATAATGTCCAAGTTTCTAATACAAAAAAGATGTAAAACATCAACGCTCTAAATACGAGGATGCTGTTTGGTAATGCTTTTCTTAGAAGTAAGGTGTAAAAATCCTTTTGAAAACAGATAAGCTATATGCTTGGGAAGAAATAAAAAACTGTCTTGAAGTAAACTCGAAGAGTATTCCGTGAACACACTTTGACAACACACACAAATGTTATAGAATCATTGGGAAATGAAAGATTCATATAATAGAAAAAGGTTCATCTTTGTGTGAATACAATTTTTTTGATCTTTTCCAATATAGTTAAACATGTATTATAGGTCACCTTATCACAAAAGAGATTAATTCTTTATTCATTTTTAAAACATAACCTATAGATATAGAATACTAAACATATATGTCAAAATAAAGAGTAAATGAAAAAACACTTGCAATAACACTCCTTTAAATTAGATGCAAACTTTTAATAAATGATACTTTATTTGAAGATTCTTTTAATAATGTCTGCTAGGAATGATTTTGCAATAACTCTCTAATATCAAGTAGGTAATTGTAGTAAAATTCTTTGAAGTAGGAACGAGAAAATAAAGCGGACGCAAATTTATGATAAAGGTTATAAGGTACGATAAGCGCAAAATTTCATAAACAATGAAAATTGCTAAACATTTTGTATTTTTGTTACATATTTCTAAGATTTTTTAAAGAATCAAAAATCAAATGATATACTACGGTATGTTCCACAAGTATCTTGATTGTAACTCAAAATCATTATACTCTTAAATCAAATAAAAGAGTGATACTTACCTGTTGAACACAACTGAAAAATATCTTCTCATTTGCTGAATGAAAGTCGGGCCCGCCGGGCCGGGCCGTCAGTTTTCATTTCGAGTCGGGCCTCGGGCCGGGCCAGTCACTTTTTTGCGTCGGGCCGGGCCGGGCCTATTAAAAGCCCGGCTCAGCTCGGCCCGAGTCCATCCCTAACTAATACTCAGGAGAGTTTAGGCTCATTTATTCAGATTTAGCTAAAAGTTTAGAAGATATTATTATAAATGAGTAGAAATTCTTGAAAGGGTTATTGAAACGATAATGCCGGTAAAAGTTAGCAGTTTCCCTACATTTACAGTGACAGATCATGTGTGCATTTGGATGATGGGGAAGGTGAAAGAATATATCATTACATTCAAGAGGTTATCCAGTACATTAGAAAAGGAATGCCTAAATATAGCTAAATATGTACAAATTCGTGCAAAATACCTTGTGATACAGAAAGGCTTAACATCCACAATATTCGAAAAGATTAGATTCAATAATGAGCTAAATTATTTTAAACGTTTACCGGGTGCAGGTATAAATAGTGACAAAATGGATAGGTTAGCATTAGACATAATAGGCATCATTTGGAGCGGAAACTTTAGGGTAATTCACACAGGATCAGAGGAAGAAAATTCGGGCGTGAAGATAGTTATGCAAAGAAAGATAGGACAACGTGTACAAAACTACTTACAATACAACGAAAGAGTACTCATGGTTAAATTAGAATGTAAACCGGTAACACACTAATAAAACAAGTATACATGCCCACTTCCACCTACAGTGAGGAAAAAGTAGAGGCGATCTACAAAAGATTTCGAAGACATACTAAGATACGTAAAAGGACATGAAAATTTAGTAATTACGAGGGATTTTAATGCAGTGGTAGGTGAGGATAGGGAAGGAGCGGTAGTAGGTTTATTTGGTTTAGGCACGAGAAACGACAGGGGAAAGAGGCTGGTAGAGTTTTGCGACAAGAACAATTTAACCATCACAAACACATTATTTCAACATCATGCTAGAAAACGATCCACGTGGCAGATGCCAGAAGATATAGGAAGATATCAAATAGCTTA
This sequence comes from Platerodrilus igneus, assembly GCA_036346225.1. Lineage (NCBI taxonomy): Eukaryota > Metazoa > Arthropoda > Insecta > Coleoptera > Lycidae > Platerodrilus > Platerodrilus igneus. The sequence goes on along the minus strand of JARFIW010001179.1, from coordinate 1,916,019 downwards.
ATTCTTGTTAGACATCGGTTTAGAAATCAAGTAAAAGACTGTGAAGCTACCCAGAAGCAGATATAGATACTGACCACAACATCGTAATTATGAAGGCCGCTCTTAAATTTAAAAATTTGAAAAAAGAAACGGATAAAAGCACGTTGAGTTTGAGAAACTAAAAGATAAAGATATCTACGAAAGATTTGAAACAGAATTCAAATGAATTGCTGAAAGATATTGGGAAAATTTTTGATACTAAGGAAGTAGAAACGGAATGAAATAACATTAAATTCAGCTTAGAGATGCCGGCCAGAGATATTTTGGGGTATACACAAAAAGAAAATAAGAAGCCAAGGATAACAAAAGATATGCAGAATCTAATAGAAGAAAGACGAAAATACAAAACTAGATCAAACGAAACAGGAAAACACAGATACAAAGCCATAAAATGGGAAATTATTCGCAAATGCAGAAAAGCTAAAAAAAAATTTTACATCAAAATTTATGACATCAAATTGATGTATATACAAGTTTAATGTTTACAATTTATGTTTAAAAACTTTTAGTTTTGTTAGTTTTACAAGTTTTTCCAAAATTTTTATTATGTTTGTTATGCTAGTTTTTAAATAACCTCAAGTTTATAGCCTGTGATCAAGAATTTAAAATAAATTCGAAAATTTAGGCCATAAAAAAGAGTTTTCAACTTAATCCAGTGATCTCAAACCCGCAAATCAATTTTGAATTACAAATATTTAGGTCGTAATAATTTGAAAAATACTTAATGCCTTATATTTGTAGAGAAAATATATTTAAAAACTATTTCCCATGAAATTTTTCTATATCTTACGTATTTCAGAAGATATACGCTGGCTAATGATAACCGAACCACCCTATATATATATATATATATATATATATATATATATATATATATATATATATATATTGCCGTGTATCCTAAACTTAATCGAGCCTCCCGAATTGGGCGTCAAATTTATGCCATGGATCTCGGGTAGGCAATTGCGGTACAAAAATATATTCGAAAATTTTATAAAATTCTCATATTCGACAATACACAAAATTTTCAAAAATTACCTAATCAAAAAAAATAATCCTTACCCGTTTTCCTTTCCTCCTCGGTTGAACGGCCTTCTTTAACTGCTTCCGGCTAGCTCATTCGGATCTCCTCTTGGGTACCTAAATTCACTCGCACATTCTCAATCATACACACACTCTAGCAATAAAACCTCCAATACAATCAACATACAAGCTTTTATTTCTAACTATTTACACATGAAATGCAATAATGTTCATATTCCATTAATCCCGTTACACTTCAGAAAAACCTTATTTCATAATGTCCAGTATTTTATTTTTTTTCTAATCATTAAACACAGAAATTATACACGGAGTAAATGGGTCTTGACTAATACCTTCTATAAAATCCTTCTTTATAATTTATTTATTCATTTTACTCTAAATAAACTCTGGAGTAGGATGAGCTCAGAATACCCAGTAATTATGCATTTGCATACTTTTTAAAACAAGTAACAAAACAAAGCCATGTACTCTTTTACAAAAAAAATTTTATGTTCTGATGGAACGTTTACAAGCTTTTTTTTTTAAAAACCTTCAACTTGTCAGTTCATTACCATAATAAAGTTTTACACTTATTACGTCCAATACGTAATTAATACACACTACCTTGAAATTTCACGCTAACATTCTCCCAATATTCACAGTTTAAAAAGTCACAATTCAAATCGTTACCTGGAAAGTTTATAGTAGATCTCTGCTTTGAGGATGATGTCGTCGATTTCTTCTGTGCATTTAATGGTGTTGTTTCTAGCGGTTACTAGAAAAACTCCATTTCCATTGAACTGCAAACGCGGCCTCCCTGGTGTAACCAATTCCAAATTCCATTTAAATTATTTCTTCATTACTTTTCAGCTTCGAACCACGTTATTTAAAGCGCGACACGAGTTGTTTATAATTAAAGATGATATCTCGATTACAAATAAACTCAGCACACTTAACCGCGTATTTAATTACAAGAATATCACCTTATAATAAATTTAATTGATTTTGTACTACTTACAACTCATGATACTGCGATATGTTCGTTTGAGCGGTCGAAAACTTAAGGGCCCCTACCACGTTCTCTAAAATCATTTATACATTTCGGCTGGCACCTCCTGGCCGCCTTTCATCCGAAATCCCCTTTCTATAACAACACGTTCTCGCAAATTTGCACTCAACACCATTCTCACTCTACGAATTTTAATACATCGTTATTAAATTTCCAGAATAATACGCTACACTACGCTCTTGCTCGTTTCAAACTAGACTAAACATTTCAACCAATCGTAGACCTAGTGACGCTTCACAAAATTCTTCGGCTGTCTAAAATACACGTGGACTGGCGACGTGACTTTTAAATAAACGCTGTTTTGTATTTCGTGCTAAAGCATTCACCCGTTCCAATGTACGTAGAATCCGCATGTTTATCAGCTCGAATTTATTAGAACGTGACATTTAAAAGTTTGCAGGTGTGCGCTCCTAATGAACGTTTTAATTTATAATTCTCCGAGCTTTGTTTCATGGTATTTTAACCTTCGTTTTAGCTGTTTGTTATCAACCTTGGATTTTCACAAGCTTTTATGCTTATTATATATTACTAATGGTTCAATTAACTCTAATTAAAATAATAATGAATGGCATTGACTTCTACCCTTTAATTTTTAGCAAAGTTATTAAATATTAATTATTATATGTACACTTTGTTTAATACCCGTTACTTAAAAATTGAATTAATTAATATAAATTTCGCACGTAATTTCGGTTTGTTTCTTTATACAGGATGTTTTGAAATTGCTGCGTTTATTTTTATTTTTAACAATATAAAAACCACTATATATATATATATATATATATATATATATATATATATATTGCGTCTAACTAATGATATTACATTACCGCATTTAACGTAATTTTCGTAGTCTATTATTTTTATTACCTGTGCATCACACATGCCCACACTATACATTTTTAATGAGAGTTAGTGGATAGAAGCTGGCAATAATGTTACAGTTTATTATAGTTCAATGGCAGTTGCATGTAAACGTACTTTAGATCATCGCGTTACCGTTCAGAAGGTCTGGTAATATTACGCACATTTTACCATGAGAAATAGACAAACAACTCAATAGGTAAACTAAGCTTACCTTGGTTCATTTAAATAAGAGGCAGATAGAGCTAATTACGGAATTCTTGTAGTACAGTCATTTTTGCACGGCAAATGCTATATATTAGTCCTTTCGTACGTACGTTCGGGTGCTATTAGGGGTCGATGGCCTATTTAGCAGCAGATTTGTAGCTAAGTTTGTTGTATATACCTACAACATTTAAAACAAGGAGCACTTGTAAAGTATTTAGATAGAAGGTAGGTAAGTGATTCAAAGGTAACTTTACTGTATTACCGCACTAACTGCTACCGTCTGTTTCGTAGAAAAGCCCAAAATAGTCTCTCAATCATGACATCTGTTTTACATCAACTTGTAAAAACTCCTCCTTCTATATTGCTGTCTTCATTGGTTGAAGCAGTAACGCACAGTCCTTAAAGGGTCAGAAATGTCGTATGCGGCTAAATACATATGATAAATTATTAGTTTTTACCCATAATCGTGCATGGGAATGCAAAACCGCGTTCTTATGCGTCATCACCTACTTATACTATCTAAATTATGATTGGAAATAAGCTTTCAATATAGAATGCGAAATCTCCTATGTTTAGTTATTAAAATAAGGCTTGTAACGCCAAAAAGATGTAACAGGTTCGTATAGCAACCTACACCATAATTAGTTTCATAATTATTTAACAGAAGTTTCCACGAGGTTATTTAAAAGCTTGCACTTTAAAAAGTTCAATGAGTGCTACTAAAATAAAACAGAACTTTTTTATTTGCGTGAAGTTTTAAGTTCAAATCTTGCTCGCGACACAATTTCTCATTAAAAAATTTTTTGACACTGTTCTACGTAAAACTGAACTGCATATTACATGGTAGCAATATGGCCTCGGTTATTAGCTGATATCTCGTAGTTCTATTTACTAAAAAAGAGAAAAGGACTCTTCTCTTTGCATTCACAACCATTATCATGTCGTATATTTTCTGGCCATTAATATAGAGAGATTCTATAAAGGGATGAAATCTTACACTCATTGTGATATTTGGTTAAGCAGCTTAAGTGATCACTCAATTCACAAATTGCAGGTTAGATTTTGAACGTCTACCGCGTTAATACAAAAATTTTGTATAGAGCTTGCTTATGTATAGAAAATCTAGGGATGTATTTTCTCTTTATAATCCTACTAGCTAGCTAACTATATTTCACATAAAAATATTAAGGTTACTAAATACATCCGGATCTAAGACTTTTCTTATACAATAAAGGTTTCGTTGGGGATAACTTCGAAAGCGGATTAATAATGTTCAGAGCGGTGTACTGCTACAAATAACTATTCTTTATACAACAAATAAGTGTTGCAAAGCCGACTTTTTGAATTTTTGAATGTAACTACATTTTAGTAATGATGTATTAGTATATTATGCAATTGACATTGAGCCGGGGGTGGAGTGGCCTTAAAATTTTTGTGTGGAAGAAATTGTTACCGGACAAGCCTATAAATAAAAAAAAAAAGTTTTACTTCCTCCTATATTTACATATATTCAAAATACAATCACAAAAGTCACAATACCCACAAGTCTACAACATAAATTTTTCATTTCTAAGTTAGCTTTGTTGAGCAACAATATTAACGACTTCAACAGAATGCACTTCATTTAAGAGTATATTACATACTAAGGGACGTAAGTAGGATTTACGGTGACGAGACGGTTTGCAGCCCGAGCAAAGCAAGGGCTGCAAAATTTCGAGTATGTATATTATGTAGGTATATTCTATTTTTCCCTACCTCCAAATTCAAAATCATTAAAAATGCCCTTAAATTAAGTTTAAAATACAAATAAGATACTTATTTAATGTAGACTTAGACCCGTAACCATGGTTTTGTAACCATGGCTTCTTTCATTTGGATGACAATCACTTACGTCCCAAGGGAAGTAAAAATTTACGTCCCGCTTCACAGCCATCCTAGTAAATGCAACTTACGAAAGGTCGTCTCAGTGACGTAAGTGTCACTTACGACTAAGTCAGGGATAAATATATTTCTCAATTGACATTAAAATGGACTTCTAAATTTTTTGCAAGAAACTTGATCTTAGGCGGTTTTCAATAAATTTTAGGGTTGAAAAGCTTTTATTAGAACACTTATGTTACAGACGTAGATAGCAAATATTTTTATACTTGACTAAGTATATTACTTGAAATAATATATTATAACAATAAATAAGACAATTTTGCAAGCGTTACAGTAAAGGGATGAAATTGCATGTTTATTGTTTTTTAATTCATTTTAGTAGAATGTTTATTTTCTATTAATTTTTTGCAAGTTTCACTAACATTTTCTTTTAAAATCTCATGAGGATTTGAAATGTTGTAATTCTGAAATATGTTAAGCGGGCGCGTTATGCTAGCAATAACATTAAAGGAGTTAGGAAAATTTAGTGAAGTTGAATGGATAAATTAAATATGACGCAGTTGTATAGTAAATTTCATGAGTTTCTAAGATTAATTAAGTATAATATTTTAATTCTTTTGGTTTTAGAAAATACAATTTTAAATTAGGACGGTTAATATAATTAAATCAATACAAAATGAAGTTTCTTGAAATAAATTGGTACACTTTAATACATTAGTCATTCAAAAGGATAAATTCGCGACAATGAAAACCACTGAAATGACAGATGTCTAAAATAGGAATAGAATGCACAACGTCATGCAGTAAGCTTGAACCACGAAATTAGAAAGTTATTTATGGGTAAAATACATTTTAAGACGAAACTCATAAATTATTTTAAAACCCCTAAAAGGAAAAACAAATCTCAACGTTATGCATTTCTTACATAAAATTAAGAAAACGTTTATCAGAAGTAATTCCATTTAATAATACACCAAAATATTATAAATCTTATAAAAGTATTGCCCTCTGAATCTCTCTCATATGCTAGGTAGGTCAAACAGTACAACTTGCTGTTTTACACAAAACGTTAACCATTGGTGACTTTGACAAATAATTTTCCCATTAAAAATTTTAGTGTTAACTGTATTTCTTTGGTAGGTTACTTTCGGATGATACGTATGTAAATTACTTTAATGCGTTTTTATGAAAAATTTATTAAATCATTGTCGTTCTCTGAAACTGGAATACTGACGTCATTGTTTGCAAAATTGCGTTATTTAGTACGCCGTTTAATTTGTTTTTATCAGTTTGAATTTTGTCAACATAATCTACGTCATTTGAAGTTGCAAAAATATTATTTTCGTTTTCTTGAAAAGCAACATCTTTATTTATATTTTCCCGCTCATTTACATCGTTGTTGTTTGAGATATCTTCAAATTTTTATTTAAAGTTTTTATTTGTTGTATTCTGTAACACCTACCAGTTCCTAACTCAAGATCACATTTTCTTTATAGTTTCAACTATTCCAGACTTCCCTTTAAGGTTTTATTCTGTTTCATTATACAATTTTAAAATTAAAAAGGATTAAGTCAATTTTTTTTTTGATATAATGTACATATACATATACAAACAACTGTGCACTTTCGCAGACAAAACTTTACTGATATACACAATAGATATAATATTGTAACGAACTTCATTTATTTAAGTATGTTTCATTGATCGTATGCTTGTTCATTCGCAAATATAGAGAGATTTTAATGCACTGATGATAATTAGAAGCTAATTACAACTATGTTACGTTCTGATTACTACTTCTAATGCATTTTGACAATCGTTGAATTAAATATCAATTGTGCAGCATTTTTTCATTATTCTAAATTTACAATAGTTCAGTTAGGCAAACCACTTTACACTTATTTCTATTTATTAAATTTAAAAGACCGTTTTTCTACGATCTCGTCATGCGCTTGATAATATAATTCGTTCTTGAAATTTCCTCGAGTATTTTTTTATTCAAAGTTTTGGGCTATCGGAACTAATTATAGGAGCATACACATTCTATAGGTATCATCGATTTAAAGTAGTTTTAAAATTTTCGAGGAGCAAGTTACACAAATTCTTCCTTAAGTTTCGCTTCCTATGTGCAGCTTGGTAAGAGTCTTAGAAATGATAATCCTCTAATTTAAAGTTATTCCTAGTTCGGTAATGGTATTTTGATGATAGTTTTGACGGTTTATTCAATGCTGGTATATCCCGTAGTACTGAGGGTAGATGATTTCAGGAATTCTTGCTAAAAGTACTGTTCAAAGCCCTACATTTGATTTTCCAATGCTTCGCCCGAAGGTACTACATTAGTCAGGAAGCGAGTTTTTCTCTGGAAATTTTAATTAAGTCAAACCCTTGCTATGCCAAACAAGGTAAGAATTTTTAACACGCATGACAACATTTACAAACAGGACCAACATTTTAACTCTCACCCGAACGAGGAAGTATTTTTGTGAAGAATGTTCGCTTAAATTTTCCAAGTTACTTAATTATTAAAATAATCGTTACCTAATTCTTGTTAAAAATTACAAAATCCTCATTAATTTCTACGTTGATAATTCACCTGTCTTTTATTACCACGCTTGTAAGTGTGATTTGTTAATAACTCGTGCCATATAATTTATTAATGGCCAATATATATATATATATATATATATATATATATATATATATATATGCTATGATAACGCTGCAAGCCGATGTAATTAATGATCAGTTTCCTGCTGCCCGCCACTGCTGTCTCTAAATAACCTAAAATTTAAATATGCCTCGGCTAGCTCAATCTAATTCACACAGAGTGTATAAGGTTACGAAAACAAAGAAATAACCCCCTTTTTTATCTAATACGAACCTACTTGTATGAGACAAACGAAATTGACTAAGATTTGTATAATGACAAAGAACAAATATATACACTTTACAGCTTAATATGATGTACTATTCGAGAAAGTAAACCCCTGAATATCAAACAATAATAATATCAATTTGTTTAACCCCAAAATTATAGTTCCCTTTAGTTAGTTTAAAGCCAGCAAAAATGACACTACTCTATTGGAAACATCCTTGAACGTTAAATGACCTTTCCCTTTTACGTATAAAAAGATTTTTGGTGACCCTTTACATAAATATTCTGGTATAATACAAATATATAAAATGTTCATCATCATCATTAGGTCTTCAGTCCTAGAACTGGTTAGACGCGTACCATCATTGTTCCCTATTCTGAACTAACCTACAGATTTCCCTGAAATATGCACAGTTTGCATCTATAACTGTCTGATCTAGGTCTACATCTACCTCTTTTTTCCTATCTCTGCTTGTAATATATCGCATACTATTCCCCAAAAATGCCTTAGAACGTATTCCGCCCTACTATTTCTCTTTTTCCCCAGATATCCTTGTTCCCATACTATTTCTGTAACTTATTTGTTATTATCTTTGTCTGTCCATGCTATCGTCCTCATACATCTGGAGCATTTCAAAAGACTGCTACCGTTTTTGTGTCTGCATTTCAGCCAACATTTTTTAACATGTTTCTATTTATACAATTGAGAGGATGGTTATTAAAGAAGTGTGCGATTGCATTATTGAAAGGCTTAAGTAGTCGTTTTTTTTATATTTATTTTGTGGGGGAAAATTCATTATGATTTAAGTTACCTCTTTGGTAGATTTTAACATGGTTCTGAGGCGACTCTATGGCGGGTTTACACTTGTCAGATACCACTGTTGTTCTATGAAGATTGTATATGGATCTGAGGCGACCCTATGGCGGGTTTACACTTATCAGATACCAATGTTGTTCTATGAAGATTGTATATGGATCTGAGGCGACCCTATGGCGGGTTTACACTTGTCAGATACCAATGTTGTTCTATGAAGATTGTATATGGATCTGAGGCGACCCTATGGCGGGTTTACACTTGTCAGATACCAATGTTGTTCTATGAAGATTGTATATGGATCTGAGGCGACCCTATGGCGGGTTTACAATTGTCAGATACCAATGTTGTTCTATGAAGATTGTATATGGATCTGAGGCGACCCTATGGCGGGTTTACAATTGTCAGATACCAATGTTGTTCTATGAAGATTGTATATGGATTTGAGGCGACCCTATGGCGGGTTTACACTTGTCAGATACCAATGTTGTTCTATGAAGATTGTATATGGATCTGAGGCGACCCTATGGCGGGTTTACACTTGTCAGATACCAATACTGTTCAACGGAGATTGTATATGGTTTTGAGGTAACCTTATTGTGGATTTATACTTGTCAGATACCAATGCTGTTTTACAAGGATTGTTAATATGCTTATTTTTATGTAATTAGTTATTTTATGTATAAATAGAAATCATGTATGTAGGCTGTATTTCATGTTAATATTGCAAGGAAAACCCAGGAAAAACTTGCAATGCTACCTAGATATTGTGGGCATTTGATTTTCATTTGTTATTTCTTTTAGTAATGGAATCCATTGTTTACTGAAAGTCACGGATTCGTTTGCAACGCAGTTATTTTTATGTAGGGTTATATAGGCAGCTTCTTTGATTTTGCGTTTTTGGTGGTTTTCATCTTTTTCTTCTTTTCTTCTTTTCAGGGAGTATGTGTATTCAGCTCGTTCCCTTTCTATTGTTTTCTAATTTTATACCCTATTTTACCGAGATTCAGTGAAGGAGGTTAAGCAACCTGTGGCTACCAAGATCCCCAACACTTAGACATTTGCCGAAATAATGGTTTTCTAATAAATCCTTTCACACACTTAACATTATTCGAGAATATTGCCCAACCAATTCTTGTAGTTACTTATAATAATCATCATGTTTACGCACAGTTATCTTTTCGTCATTAGTTTATCCATCTTGGGATTGGTTGGATGCGTACCTCCATTGATTTCTATTCTGGGCTAGCCTACACATCTCCCTGAAACCTCTACAGCCTACATCTTTTACTATCTGTGTGCAGTAGTCTAATCTAGGTCTGCCTCTTCTTCTCTTTTTTCCTATCTCTGCTTCTAAAATATTCCGCACTATTCCCTCATGCCGTAGTATGTGGCCTATCATCCTATCTCTCCTATTTTTACCGTTTTCCACATATTTCTTTCTTCCCCTACCATTTTTAGTACCTCTTCGTTCTTAACTTTGTCTGTCCATGATATCTTCATCATACGCCTGTAACACCACATTTCAAAGGCTTCTACCTTTTTCTTGTCCGCTTCTCCTACTGTCCAGGCTTCACAGCCGTACAGTGCTGTGCTCCACACATATGTTTTAAGCAATCTTTTCCTTGTTTCTATGTTTGTGGTCTTTGAGCACAATAGTTGCTTTTTCTTGTTAAATGTAGCACGACCTTGTGCTAATCTTTGTTTTATATCTTTTGTGCATTTCCCATCTTGCGTTATTTGGCTTCCTAGGTAGCAGAAATCCTTAACCTCTTGTAAGTTCGTGTTAAATACTTGTATTCTTGTTTTGATTTATTTTCCCCACCTTTGCAAACTAGAACTTTAGTTTTAGTTTTGTTAATTTTCATACCGTATCTCTCTGTTAGAACCGTTTCCATTTCATTAAGAGCCGCTTCTAACTCTTCCTTGCTAGATGCTAATACCGCTATATCATCTGCAAATCTAAGCATATCAATTTTTTGTCCCTGCATAGTAATTCCAAATGTCTTTCTGCATTTGACAGTATTCATTGCCTCTTCTATGTACAAGTTAAAAATCAATGGGGATAGGGCACATCCCTGTCTCACCCTTTCCTAATGTTTACTTCTCTACGTTCCTGCTCTAATTCTATTACTGCTGTTTGCTCTTTGTATAAGCTATGTACTATTCGTCTATCCCTATAACTCATTCCAATCCTTTTGAGTATTTCAAACATTTTTTTCCAATTTACATTGTCGAATGCTTTTTCCAGATCTACAAACCCTATATACATGCTTTCCCCTTTTCTATTGTTTTCTCCATTATCACTCTCAGAGCTAAAATAGCCTCCCGTGTTCCCCTGTTTCGCCTAAACCCAAATTGGTCTTCTAGTATTTCTTCAGCTCGTTTTTCCATTCGTCTTTGCACAATTCTAGTTAATATTTTTGACACGTGTGCTGTCAAACTTATTGTTCGAAAATTTTCACATCTATCCGCGCCTTTCTTTTTTGGTTTAGTTACTATGGTGCTACGTTTGAAATCTTTGGGTATCTCGCCTGTCTCATACATATAGCTTACAAGTTGGAAGAGACGTTCTGTTACTGCTTGTCCAGCGGCTTTTAGAGTTTCTGCTTGCACCTTATCTGTACCCGGCGCCTTACCATTTTTCAGACTCTTTAATGCTAATTCAAACTCGTCTCGAAGTATAGGATATCCCAAGTCATCATTTTCAATGTCTGATTCCTGTTCTAATGCAGTTAGTTCCTCTCCTGCATATAAATTCCCTATATATTCTTGCCATCTACTCACTTTCTCTACGTTTTCTATAATGACGTTTCCTTGTGCGTCCCTTATATTTTTGCTATACGGTTTTATATCCCTAAAATTAATTCTAATTAATTTGTATGCTTCGTCTGTCTTTCCTATTTCCATCTTAGTTTGTACTTTTTTGCACTTTTCATCAATCCATTGTTCTTTAGCTTTCCTGCATTTTCGAATAATTTCCCATTTTATGGCTTTGTATCTCTGTTTTCCTGTTTCGTCTGATTTATTTTTGTATTTTCGTCTTTCTTCTATTAAATTCACGATATCCTTTGTTAACCATGGTTTCTTATTTTCTTTTTGTGTATACCCCAAAATATCTCTGGCCGCCATGTCTAGGCTGGATTTAATGTTATTCCATTCTGTTTCTACTTCCTTAGTTTCAGATATTTTCGGGATATCATTCAATATCAATTCATTTGACTTTTTTTCGAATCTTACTTGAATATCTTTGTCTTTTAGTTTCTCTAAGTCCAAGTGCCTTTTTCCGTTCCTCTTTTTCAGATTTTTAAATTTAAGTGCGGCCTTCATAATTACGATGTTGTGGTCAGTATCTATATCTGCTTCTGGGTAGCTTCTACAGTCTTTTACTTGATTCCTAAACCGTTGTCTAACAAGAATGTAATCTATTTGATATCGTCCTATATCTCCTGGCATCTTCCACGTATATCGTCTTCTAGCATGATGTTGAAATAATGTGTTTGTGATGATTAAATTGTTCTTGTCGCAAAATTCTACCAGCCTATTTCCCCCTGTCGTTTCTCGTGCCTAAACCAAATAAACCTACTACCGCTCCTTCCCTACCCTCACCTACCACAGCATTAAAATCCCCCGTAATTATTAAATTTTCATGTCCTTTTACGTATCTTAATATGTCTTCGATATCTTTGTAGATGACTTCTACCTCTTCGTCACTGTAGCTAGAGGTGGGCATGTATACTTGTATTATTACTGTGTTTACCGGTTTAGATTCTAATCTAACCATGAGTACTCTTTCGTTCTTTTGTAAGTAATTTTCCACACAGTGTCCTATCTTTTTCCGCATAACTATCCCCACACCCAAATTTCCGTCCTCTGCTCCTGTATGAATTACCCTGAAGTCTCCACTCCAAAAATCTCCCGCCTCTGGCCACCGAACTTCGCTGATCCCTACTATGTCTAGTGATAACCTATTCATTTCGATTTTTAGGTTCTCTAGCTTACCTACTTGCTTCATACTTCTAACATTCCACGCTCCGACTCGCAGAATGTTCCCGACTCTTATGTTTAACTTTCCGATCGCATCCTCCGAAGTAGTCCCCTCCCGGAGATCCGAATGGGGGACTATTTTAACTCCGGAATCTTTTACCCCAGAGAATGCCATCATTTTATTATAATTTAGGTACGCTGTGTACTTGGGAGATAATGTGGTGGTTTCCCGTTGCCTTCCACATCGCGGTAGTGTGTCTTAGACTGCCATACCGACCCCTATGGTCTCTGCCAATCTAAGTACCGAAAGAGCCGCTGCCCTCTTTCGGGGACCTGTCTTAGTCTGGTTCCTCACTAACGACCCTACTACTTTGGTTGGACCTGTAGTTTGGCTCTTTAGCTCATTAGAACACGCAAGCCATTTCACCTGTTCTAGTAATTTAGAACTTCGGCAAGGTGCAGGTCCATTCGAAATGGATAAAATGTTCAATAAAAAAGAAAATAATGCCTTATGCTATTTAGATAAAATTCTGTCCTGTGGTTTTCCTTCCTTGTCTTTTTGTTCTGCTACTGCATGCTGTGGACCAGTACCCCGGGATTGCTTTCAGTTGAGTTCACTTGTTTATTTTATGATACCGCTTGTCCAAACCCCATTCAATGTTTAAAACAATCTTTTGTTTTATGCTCGGATGCAAACCAATATTTTTATGCAATTTTAGATTGATTTAAATTCAGATTTATTTCTTAGAGTTTTCTCAGATTTTTAGCTTATTACCAGTTTTCCCAGATTTCGCCAGATTTCCCAGAGTCCCCAGAGCCCTAAATTATGAATATTAAAATTATGTTTAATTAATAAGCTTTTACTTATGTTTTCCAGTTAACGACAAAACTTTTCTCGTATATTTTTAACTATTATTTTAGTTTCAACTTTTTCTGTCACTGCTTTTACAAAATATAATTATTTAATTTTCTATCTTCACTTTTATGTAAATTTTTAATTTAAACTGATGTGTGGCGTGCTCAGGTTGAAAGAGGACTGTCTGTTTATCAAATTTGTGTGATATGTAAAGCAACGCCTCCATCTGACAGGATTGGTTATCGGCGTACTACGGTCAAGGTTTAAGGAATGCTATAGGATAATTTCAGCACTCTGGGCTTTTTCAGGTATGATTTTAATAATAGCTCGCCGGAACAATGTTGTGGTCACGTAGTATACCAGTTCTATATAGTGGATTTCTATAATTTGTAATTCGTAATTTTGAGCGTTGCTTCCTGTCTATATCTGACATAAGTCAAACACTTGACAATGTCTGATATGATTGACAAAAATGCTAAACGTAATTGAAAGTCAGGTTTATATATAGTTATGTACACGATTTAGACTACATATCTCAACGAGTACTCCGATTAAAAACTAAACTAAACTGCTTGCTGTTTGAGTTGCACTCTCTTATACTGTAATTTGTAAGCATTCTGAATCATTCTCGGTTATTCAAGCTTTCAAATCTCCCTCTTTTGTACGCTCTAAATTAGTCTTTAAATGCAGCATTGTAACTGTCAATCAATCCATTGTCAGTTCAAGCCATTATCCCTTTTGATGACTTTGTTGCAGTATAGCAAACCACAGAACATAAAATTTTGATACAAGGTAGTCCTAGTTACAGGATCTTTTTTTATAGGGTTTGGTGGTGTAAGCCTTTGTAGATGCCGAGTGATTTACTTATTATTTTGTCTGCGTGGATCGAAGCCTCCACACAACACGTCTCGAGACATTTGCTATACTATTGAGTTAATTAAATGTAAATATCAGCTGGAGAATTATTCGAGTTGTTTTACCTGAAGTGAATGAATGCTTTTGTTACTTTATTCAACCCCTTTAAATTGTAAATTTATACTTAGTACAAATGAAGGAGGAAATACTTTGGTACTTCTATTTGTTGTTTAACAACTTTGTTATGAATTAATGCTTTCATACTTCTTTTTCTATAAAAACAAGGAACTTTTACCTTTAACAAATACTCCCCTTACTTTCACTAGTCTGCTATATCGTAATTCTACGGTTATATGGTGAAATACCGGGAATAAAACTCTGATTCATAGGGTATTACTATATTTGATATGGGGAATAATTTCTATTAGCAGTGTAAATACATCCGCAAGTTTATCTGCTTAGAATGTTTTTTGGTTCAGGTTGGGCCAATATAGTGTTGAATTTAAGCCGGTCCGACTGTTCTAACTTGGGATTCAGGTTGGGCTGGATAAAATAATAGAGACCCACGCATATTCCAATAATAAACTTATAAATTAAAATATAACATACTAAACGTGGAGAAATAACTGAAGATTTCTATGTAGGGTAAAACTGGACAAAATATCATGTTATGCACTTATGTATTTAGAAAGACAGACCAATTCTTGTTTCTTGTAACACGTTCAACTCTTATCTATGCAAATAATCGAAAATGCAGATGATTTACACTAGCACAACAGTTATAATGCATTTGACCAAAGACAAGTAAAGCCGCACTTACTGTAAAATTACTAAAATTTTAATTGTGTGCACTGATATGCACACATTACGAAACAGCGACAACAATTGAAACACCCAACTAAAACGTGTTGCACAGTAATTACTGCAGCTCAAATTAACATGTTCTAGAGGCGAAAGCATTTGCTATTTTGTGCTTTCACGTCGCTCCAGCTTAAAATTTAAATTTAATCTAAATCTTGAAAGCTACGAAGCCACGTCTTATAGTTGATTACTTGGTTTTACTTACATTGCTTACAACATACTGTACTTAACCGTAGCTAAGATGCATCATGCAGCCATATAATATCGGGGTACATGTGATATTTCAAAATTAATGTTCATTAATTATTTCTCTCAGGACAGGAAGTTGTAATTATTGTGCTTACTATGGATGACCCAGTTGGCGTTAGCACGCTTAATCATGTGAACGAAAACTTGTTTCGGTATTAGCTTGGTCTTTTGGGATGCTCTCTGCATAGGAGTTTATAAATATGCCACTTTACTCATAATTTTGCACCAGCAACCTCCTTGTAATATGGTTTTTTTATAAAGTTTGTATGGAAACTAAAATTAACTAGGGAAGTTCTACGCTCGTTAAAAGCTTTCAAATTTATATTAGTTTCCGGTAAAATTTGCTTCGAAGGAATTACTAATACACTAGTGGTGAAGTGAAGTGTATTTTTCTTTTATACAGAATAGTGCAATCGAACAAATTAGGCTTTTAAACCTTACTAATATTTTTAGAGTACACATATTTACACATAATAATATTGAAAAATGAAAATTAGTACAGAGTGTTCACTGCAAATCAGAGATTGCAGGTTCAAATCCTGCTGTAGCCGTTCTTTTAGTGGTTTTCAATTACTAGTTCGATTTGAAATGGTAATTCAACTTTAAATACAAAGTTGGGTTTTCATTTCATCTTAATAACTATTAATATATATTAAGCATTCATTTGCATTCCAAATGTGGATTATCCTTCTCTATTAATAATAATATAATTACATGTTTGTATTATTCCGAACGTTGCAAAAATGGGATGATCAAGTTATTAGTACATGAATTATGTATATAACTAGATTCAATTTCCTTAAATGCAAGACGTAATTGAAAAATCGTTAACAAGAGCCAAGCTTCAGTAGTATTAAGTATAACATCATCTAAACAATTAGGCTAGATAGCTCAATTGGTTAGAGCACTGATCCGGTGAATCAGAGATTGCAGGTTCAAATCCTGCTGTAGCCGTTCTTTTAGTGGTTTTCAATTACTAGTTCGATTTGAAATGGTAATTCAACTTTAAATACAAAGTTGGGTTTTCATTTCATCTTAATAACTATTAATATATATATATATATATATATATATATATATATATATACACACACATATATATAATTTCCCCTTCCCCCTTTTATGAAATAATAAAGCTATTGTTTTGTTAATGGCTATACAACTGTTAGCTCAATATTTTTATAAGAGTTTATTTACAGATACATCTTATTTTTTATTTTGTAGTACAGAAAGTCCGTATTGCGGAATGCAAATAACTTGTCTTTTTTATATATGCAATATGTAATTCAAATTATAAGCAACTATTTATTAAAAAAAAATTAATTCTAACCAAGCATTAAAACTTGCAAATAGGCACTTACTCCTTACGAATCAGAAACATTTATGTACCCAATATAGCTTTTCATTCGTCAAGTGCTCGGACTAATGCAACGTCGACGTCATTTGCGATATGTAAAATTCGCCCTTTTAAATTTCTGATCGCACCTAATGTTTCTTTTTGTAAATAGCTCGTTGGTTCCCATATAGCTGTTATTCATGCCAAGTGTTCATTCTATTCAATAAAATAAATGACTATGTGGCCATTTGCTAGTAATACTTTTGTATTAATGAATTGGTGCAGCCTCATAATAAAGATAACAATGTATGACTTCCAACATTAATGCTGTTTTCAATGTAATTTGCTGAAAACGAACAAATCTCCTGTATGAAGAATGTTTCTTTCTTGAATGTATGCAGATATGAATAAACTATCCATCTATTCGACTAATATAAAACGCACTTTTAATATACACGAGCTTCTTAATAAAAATTGCGTTCTTATGATTTAATACTGAAAATTTGAATAGTGCACTTATTGACATACATATATATATATATATATATATATATATATATATATATATATATATATATATATATATTGTAGTGGTTTTAAAGGGCTAAATTTAAGTATAAACAAGGCAATTATAAACACCCTGTATAGAGGAAACAACCAGAATTTACGTGCGAAATTTATTTTATTTAATGAATTTAAAGTAACAAGTAATACCATAATTTTACAAGTAGTGATTAAAATTTAGTTAGGTTCGTAAAGAAAATAAATTGTAGAATCCATTGCAAATTATTAATTAATTTAATTGAGTTTAGTTGAAAGGGTTATTAAGTTTAATACGCATAAGAGCTTGAAAAATCGATAATACCAAGGTGAAACGCTTTGCTAACACATAAACAGCCGTTGAATATAAAATACCTTAAAACGCAACCTTCTAGAAATGTTGTGTTAAAACGTTTGTTAATTGAACACCTGCAGGTTTTGGAAATGTCAGGTTCCCCTTATTTGTGTAGATAAAAGACAGTACTCAAAGTAAATCGGGTAAACGGTCGGACGGTTCGCGTAAATGTTAACTAAAAGTTTCCTTAGAGTGCAGAAGGGATAGACGATCAATGAAATGCTTCGGAAAGAGACAGGCATAATAGCATTTTATTTCAAAACACACGTATTCAGTCCACATAGGTTAGTTTGAAACGCGGACAGTAATATCGATTTTTACCACTCAAACAAGGTTAGAAGGAAACATAGAATATGCATAAGAGAGGAATAGCATTAATACAGGCGGAGTTTCAAGACGTCATTGAATATCTTATTGGTCTATATAGTTAGTTGTAGAACAGACAAGCACGGGAATATCGAATGTTAATTTTTCGAAAAATATCGTAGCGACGCGCTAAATTTCGAAGATTTCGAGAACGGTTGAACCAAAATTTGAAGAACGAATTAGTTTAATTAAATGTTTCGCGTTAGGAGGGTCTGGAGAGGTTACATTCCAAGTGTATAAATACTCGAAAAGAATTAGTATCGCTTTCTTTTAACTTCGTTCTCTTAGTACTTTCATCGCTTCAGACTACGAACAGAAATTTACCACGAGCTTGTAAGTATATAAAAATTTTTAATTTAAATAATACTGCGTCTGCCTCATAATTTGATACGCGGATAGTGTCGTGTCTAGATTTTTATTAAGGTGCAACATATATCTTAACAAGCTCGTGAAGTAAAGTAAATTAAATTAAATTAAACTAAAGTACGCAATTATGAAAGAAGTGTAATAAATTGGATTTGGATTTGGATGCATCGTGAAGGCAGAGCATGCAGCACAACTTAGATGGTGTTCATCTACAAATAGCTAGAAGCGGCCAGCAGAGCAGAACAACGAAACCGAGAGCGAAACAGCTTAACGGTTTTGTCAACGGAGTAGGGATCTTCTAGAAATTCCAGGTAACGCTTTAGAATTTGTTGTTTTTATAAACTATGAAAATTGTTGTGATGTGTGAGAGTGAATTATGAAGGTATTTTGCATTATTTTGCGTATTGAAAATAATACGTATAACAAACTTTTATTATGGTATTTAAATATAAATCTAAAGGTGTATATCAAGCTTATTAACGTTCCATCAGGAATTTAAATTTTTATTGTTACGAGTACATGGGTTTTTTGTTTGCAGTAAGCGTATGCTAAGTAAAAAGCATACATTCATCATACAAAAAACTGGGTTATCATGAGCTCACCATACTCCAGAGTGTCCTAATTAAGATTAATTATTAATAAAGAACGAAAAATAAGGTATTATTCAGGACCCATTTACTACGGTTACAATCAATGTGTTTAATATTTCTAGTTAAAATTCTGGACTTTACAAAATAGAATTTTATTGAGGTCTAACTTGACCACCGAAATGTAAATAACCTTTATGTTTTATTTGTAAATAGTGGTAAATAAATATTGTATGATTGTTGTATTATTTTGTGGTTTTATTGAGAGTGTGCGTGAACGATGAAGAGTATGATAGTGAATCTAGGTATCCAAGAGGAGGCTCAACTGAGCTAGCCAGGGAAGCAGATATCGGGTAAGAAAGAAGTTTTTTTTTTTTTAAATAATTCTATTGTGTGCAATTTTCGATTTTTAGATTACTAATAAATTTTCGAACATATTTTTGTTACTGAGGCTCGATTTAGATAGGTTACACGGCAATATATATATATATATATATATATATATATATAATTCAATATATTCAATATATATATATATATATATATATATTATATATATTATATATATATATATTGCTGTGACAAGCCATGCGTTAGAGCACTGCTAAAAGGGTGTTGTGACCCGGCCGAACTTTGGTTAGCCTTTAATAGCGCGCTGTGATAACGGTACAGCAAATTGTAAATTGGAAAGTACTATTATTTTACCTTTCTTTTCTTTGTCTGACTAGTTCAACGGAAGCTATACTATAAAATTTACAAAATGAAATAACACTCAGGTATTTCAAGAAAACATATATACATTCAAAAACATTGTTTTTGATACAAAAGAATATAGAACAGTTTACAGCATAACTTCAAATATAAAATTATTCGTACAATTACCTATTTACTAAAATAATTTTTACCTAATCTTGGTTAACAGATACACAATTCTTTTAGATTAATATGAGGATATTTTGCTAATCCATTATTAACACACTTGTAAGGGTGATTGGCCAATAATCCTTGATAGGTGATTTATTAAAGATCAAAATGTTCGAACTTCGTTTTAAAAATGTGAAGCAAGCTATCTGCTTACGGAAAAAATTATATGATTAAGACATTCTAGTTCAAATGACCAAATACTCAATTATTTTTAGCATTTAACAAACAAAGAGATTTAAATTTATACTTGCGAAATTGAATAACACTTATTCATCTCGTAATTAACGGTATTAAACGTTTTCCATTGCTATCTTAAATCTCCATCAGTTTATCAGTTTGCAAAATTGCATCCTTTTTTATTTTTAATTAATTAACTTCAGAATAGCTCTTATATCGAAGAACGTTTAATCTTTATAGCATTTTTACAAAACAAATGATGCTTCATCAATTAATTGCGTTTGAGAACTTCTGCTTCAAACTTACTCAAGCATATACGTTTCATTGCAACTTTGCATGATCGTTCTCGCAAACTGAATTATTTACTCAAACGTTACATATTGCTTGGTTTAGAACGGAATGTATCAATGTGGATTACTGCCGCTTATATACAAAAATTGTAACTACGTCACTTCTTCCCATACGATTACAGACTTAATTGGAAGAATTAGTCACGTGGGTGATGTAATATTAACAAGAATGGCGCGCTTTATGGTCTAATTAGCGTCAAATGGCGTGATTTATGCTCATAGTAAATGCATCGTTTATCCTCTTATAATATTCCTCAGCTAGCTCTATCTAATCCACATAGAGTGTATAAGGTTACGAAAACAAATAAATTACCCCCTTTTTTATCTAATACTTTCCCACTTGTATGAGACAAACGAAATTGACCAAGATTTGTATAATGACAAAGAACATATATATACACTTTACAGCTTAATATGATGTACTATTCGAGAAAATAAATCCCTGAATATCAAACAATAATAATATCAATTTGTTTAACCCCAAAATTATAGCTTCCTTTAGTTAGTTTAAAGCCAGCAAAACTGACACTACTCTATTGGAAACATCCTTGAACGTTCAATGACCTTTCCCTTTTTCGTATAAAAAGATTTTTGGTGACCCTTTACATAAATATTCTGGTATAATACAAATATATAAAATGTTCAATAAAAAGAAAATAATGCCTTATGCTATTTAGATAAAATTCTGTCCTGTGGTTTTCCTTGCGTGTCATTTTGTTCTGCTACTGCGTGCTGTGGACCAGTATCCCTGGATTGCTTTCAGTTGAGTTCACTTGTTGATTTTATGATACCGCATGTTCAAACCCCATTCAATGTTTAAAACCATCTTTTGTTTTGTGCTCCGATGCATACCAATATTTTTATGCCATTTTAGATTGATTTAAATTCATATTTATTTCTTAGAGTTTTCCCAGATTTTTAGCTTATTACCATTTTTCCCAGATTTCGCAGATTTTCAAGAGTCCCCAGAGACCTAAATTATGAATATTAAAATTATGTTTAATTAATAAGTTTTTACTTATGTTTTCCAGTTAACGACAAAACTTTTCTCGTATATTTTTTACTATTATTTTAGTTTCAACTTTTTATGTCACGACTTTCACGAAATATAATTATTTAATTCTCTATCTTCAGTTTTACGTAAATTTTTTTATTTAAACTGATGTCTAGCGTGCTCAGGTTGAAAGAGGACTGTCTGTTTATCAAATTTGTGTGATATGTAAAGCAACGCCTCCATTTGACAGGATTGGTTATCGGCGTACTACGGTCAAGGTTTAAGGAATGCTATAGGATATTTTCAACACTCTGGGCTTTCTCAGGTATGATTTTGATAATAGCTCGCCGGAACAATGTTGTGGTCACGTAGTATACCAGTTCTATATAGTGGATTTCTATAATTCGTACTTTGTAATTTTGAGCGTTGCTTCCTGTCTATATCTGACATAAGTCAAACACTTGACAATGTCAGATATGATTGACAAAAATGCTAAACGTAATTGAAAGTTAGGTTTATATATGGTTCTGTACACGATTTATATTTGTAAATTTCCCAATTATAGTCATCGGTCTCGGTGGCGTAATTGGTAAACGCACAATTCCGGCAAAACTGAGATGCAGGTTCAAATCCTGTCCAAGACCTTATATTTTCCTTCTTTTAATTACTAACTCGATTTGAAATGATCAATTGGGCTTTGCATAAAAGTTTAAGTTATTATTTCATCTTATTAATTGCAATATATATATATATATATATATATATATATATAATATGTTGGAACTTGAACACAACCGTTACAGGTTATATATACTTATTCAGCATGCCGGGCTCACTTACTGCATGGTGGCTGAAATCAAACCCCAAGACTTTCCATCCAATGAAACAAAGTACATAGGTAAACTAGGCGTTTACCTTCTTAAAAATAATGCATAATTTGTTTACAGTTTTGTATACTTACTTTATCACAATAGTTTCATCATTAAACAAGTATTGAGACACATTTCTCCGATGTCAAGTATTATTTATAAAGGCGATATATGTTATTTACAAAATGAAAACTGAAATGTTTCAACGTATTTACTGGAACTCTATGAAACTTGCGGTTAATTCTGAATATTCTATTCTCCTGTGTTATTTTTTTAATTTTGTTTTTCTTTTTTGGTGTTTTCAGTTTATTCGACAGTCTATCATTCTGTCCTTGTGAATCTATATTCACTAATCCTTTATCTTACAGCAGGGCAAAGTGGGTTTGCCCCTTGCTCTAGTCTTTGACTTTGTTAGCGCGGCATCTTTTCCCTTTTTTATATCGTAGTAGCTCGTTCGGATATTCTTTCTTTACTTCTTTGATTTCTTCATGACGCGTGTAGTTTACCGTTGTACAACGATACACTACCCTATATAATTAATGCTCGATGCACAATTTATTTTATACCAATTAACTAACTGCTGATTTCTAATTTATGTCAACCACTAGCTCTAACAATTTATCATATTAAACGTATTTATTTATGCACTTGGTATAATTTATTTCACGACCACTACATATCTCAACGAGTACTCCGATTAAAAACTAAACTAAACTGCTTGCTGTTTGAGTTGCACTCTCTTATACTGTAATTTGTAAGCATTCTGAATCATTCTCGGTTATTCAAGCTTTCAAATCTCCCTCTTTTGTAAGCTCTAAATTTGTCTTTAAATGCAGCATTGTAACTGTCAATCAATCCATTGTCAGTTCAAGCCATTATCCCTTTTGATGCCTTTGTTGCAGTATAGCAAACCACAGAACATAAAATTTTGATAGGGTTTGGTGGTGTAAGCCTTTGTAGATGCCGAGTGATTTACTTATCATTTTGTCTGCGTGGATCGAAGCCTCCACACAACACGTCTCGAGACATTTGCTATACTATTGAGTTATTTAAATGTAAATATCAGCTGGACAATTATTCGAGTTGTTTTACCTGAAGTGAATGAATGCTTTTGTTACTTTATTCAATCCCTTTAAATTGTAAATTTATACCTAATACAAATGAAGGAGGAAATATTTATGTATTTCTATTTGTTGTTTAACAACTTTGTTATGAATTAATGCTTTCATACCTCCTTATCTATAAAAACACGAACTTTCGCCTTTAACAAATACTTCCATTACTTTCACTAGTCTGCTATATATCGTGATTCTACGGTTATATAATATAGTGAAATTCAGAAAATAAAACTCCTATTCATAGGGTATTCCTATGTTTGATTCGGGGAATAATTTCTATTAGCAGCGTAAATATATCCGCAAGTTTATCTGTTTAGAATGTGCTTTGATTATTTATCTTCCTGCATGTTTTGTGTTTGGTTCAGGTTGGGCCAATATAGTGTTGAACTTAAGTCGGTCCACTGTTCTAACTTGGGATTCGGATTGGGCTGGATAAAATAATAAAGACCCACGCATATACCAATAATAAACTTATAAATTGAAATATAACATACTTAACGTTGAGAAATAACTGAAGATTTCTTTCTAGAGTAAACCTGGACGAGATATCATGTTATGTATTTAGAAAGACGGACTAATTTGTATCCTGC
This sequence comes from Platerodrilus igneus, assembly GCA_036346225.1. Taxonomy (NCBI): domain Eukaryota; kingdom Metazoa; phylum Arthropoda; class Insecta; order Coleoptera; family Lycidae; genus Platerodrilus; species Platerodrilus igneus. The sequence goes on along the minus strand of JARFIW010001179.1, from coordinate 1,891,867 downwards.
GTGGAACTAAAAAATCTTGTTTTCTTGTAACACGTTCAACTTTTATCTATGCAAATAATAAAAAATGCAAATGATTTACACTTGCACAACAATTATAATGCATTTGACCAAAGTCACGTAAAGCCGCACTTACTGTAAAATTACTAAAATTTTAATTGTGTGCACTGGTGTGCACACATTACGAAACAGTGACAACAATTGAAACACTCAACTAAAACGTGTTGCACAGCAATTACTGCAGCTCAAATTAACATGTTCTAGAGGCGAAAGCATTTGCTATTTTGTGCTTTCACGTCGCTCCAGCTTAAAATTTAAATTTAATCTAAATCTTGAAAGCTACGAAGCCACGTCTTATAGTTGATTACTTGGTTTTACTTACATTGCTTACAACATACTGTACTTAACCGTAGCTAAGATGCATCATGCAGCCATATAATATCGGGGTACATGTGATATTTCAAAATTAATGTTCATTAATTATTTCTCTCAGGACAGGAAGTTGTAATTATTGTGCTTACTATGGATGACCCAGTTGGCGTTAGCACGCTTAATCATGTGAACGAAAACTTGTTTCGGTATTAGCTTGGTCTTTTGGGATGCTCTCTGCATAGGAGTTTATAAATATGCCACTTTACTCATAATTTTGCACCAGCAACCTCCTTGTAATATGGTTTTTTTAGAAAGTTTGTATGGAAACTAAAATTAACTAGGGAAGTTTTACGGTCGTTAAAAGCTTTCAAATTTATATTAGTTTCCGGTAAAATTTGCTTCGAAGGAATAACTAATACACTTGTGGTGAAGTAAATTATATTTTTCTTCATACGAGATAGTGCAATCGTCTGTAGCAAAATAAATATATTACTGTGATATTGAAGTAAACTTTCCTGTACGACACACGTAATAAAATCTCATATCTAAAAAAAGACATCCCTTCCTCGACTATTTCAGTTGTTTGAACATAAACACCTGCTCGAACAAATTAGGCTTTTAAACCTTACTAATATTTTAGAGTACACATATTTACATATAATAATATTGAAAAATGAAAATTAATACAGAGTGAATCGCATAAAAAAATAATTAAAGTTTCAACGTACATTGAGAATAAAGTTACTTGATTTTTTGTGTCACAGTACTGTCACTACCGTACTTATTACCATAAAAATATACCTTGTATCAAATTTCCCTTTTTGATAAATAGTAATTTTCTAAATTAGTTCGTGAATTAATTAAACTTTAAGACTACAACTACTCACAAAAATTATTAGATACAAAAAGAAATAGATTCAAATATCTTTATACAAAAACACAGAACTTAAAAGCTGGTATGACCTTGATTTCATAAGTCTTGAATTAATTCTAGACCAAACAATTTCTTAATGCTTTAAACTTTCAGCGTATACTTTTGCTTCTTGAAGAAAATTATACAAGACCTTCACCAAGTCTAAGTCAAAAAAGACTGCTTTGCAAAGAATTCGTTTGCAGCAAAATCAAATAAAATAGATTTCATAAGTGAGTAAACTAATATTGGAAGAAATAAATAAGCTACTGTTTGAAGAAATATCTCAACTAATATTTTTAGCAATGATTGAAACGTTTATTGAAGTATTAATTGGAACAATATTTGATTCATTATTTGAAGCCCAGAAACATACACAGGTCTACTTACGATTTCTCAGAATCCGCGGGGTGAAAACAAACTAACTGTAAAAACTTTCAGTTACGATATTTGTTACTTGCACTTATTTTTATGGAACTGAGCACTTTTCAAATAACTTTACTGGCTCACAGAAATACAGCAACAATCTTTCAAAGTAAATCTATTCTAATTGTATTTACATCTTAACAAAAATATTCTCTTATTTTTCTTTTTTGCGAGTTTTATTATGTAGGTGTGGTATTCATAAAGCAAGCGATAGTTGTTTTGTGTGTGTTGGTTTCTGTTGGTTTGCATGGTATAATAAATATTGAGGCAACAATCAATCACTGGTTTCTAATAATATTTCTTTTATAAAAATGTAGTAACAATAAATGTCCGTGTCATTAATAGTTTATAAACGAATTAATCCATTAATAAAATATAAATATTTTGGATGTGTTCTTGACCTTCTTAAATAGATAATATGGGTATAATAATCTTGGAATTAGGTCATTACTAAATCTTGGTATATTGGAAAAGTTTCACATATAAGCAATAACAAATGTAGTGGTAATCTTTTATTTGACGCGTTTCGGTAACACCATAATCAATAAATTTATCTATAAATACTAAAACAATGTGTTAACAATTATTAGATTTATATATATATATATATATATATATATATATATATATATATATACATACCTTTGTGCAATTTTAATTATAGTATAGTATAAGTCAAAACAAACAAATAATTCTACAAACTAACATTTTAACTTGTATCACAATTTCGCTTCAATAAATAGTATGAATAACAATAATATAATTGGTTATATAATCTAATATTTAATCACTCTGCAACATGGTGTATTCAAATATGTGGGGATTTTTAATAGTCTAAATAATAGTAGAATATTTTTGTTAATATTTAGAAGATTCATCTTTTACAAATTAAATTGTGGTAAGTTTTCATAGATCCATCTTGGTCAGTTTTTGAGTTTATGGTATTCGGATATTTATATATTTGTAAAGTTTCCATTACGTTTCTCTTGTTGTCATTGTTTTCAGTGTCTAAAATATCTACATTATTGAAATTAAATTGGTGTAAATTGTCAATTGCATGAGAAGCAAGAGCAGCACTTTTTTTATTATTAGTTTTTATGCTATATTTGTGCTCATAAATTCGTTTACGAAGGTATTGTTTAGTATTACCTATGTATACCCCAAGACATCCTGTGCAGTTAATTTTATAAATTGTGTGTGTCTTATTGTTATGTTCGATGGGTGGAAATAGTTTGGTGAAAACATTTTTAAATGAGTAGTTGGGTTTATGAATTATTTGTATGTTATATTTTTGAAGACAGTTTTTAATTTTGTCAGAGAGTCCTGGGGTATATATAATTCCAATTCTGGTTTCTTCTGGCTGTTTTTTGTTTTTATTTTGATTATTGTAGATTTTATGTATTTTTGATTTTATTATTGGTTTATATACCGAAATGGGATAGCAATTATCTTTGAGTATAGTCTTAATGGTGTTTAAATTGTTGTATCTAAATTTAGGGTGTGCTAATTTTATGCCTCTTTCAATTAGGTTATTAACTACGTTAGTTTTATATTGTTTTGGTACGCAGGAATTGAAGTTTAGATATCTACCGCTCCATGTGTGTTTTCGGTACCAATTTGTTGTAATTAATCCTTCATCATTATAGTTTATGAGGATATCTAGAAATGGAATCGTTCTGTTAACTGCTAGTTCAACGGTGAATTGTAAACGTTGATGGAATCCGTTAAATGCTTTTAAGGTTTCGTTGATTTTATCAAAAGGTAGGCAAATAATACAATCATCAACGAATCTTTTATAAAATGTTGGTATGTATTGTAGTTGATTTATGGCATAATTTTCAAGTACTTCCATTACTAGGTTGGCAATAGTGGATGAAATTGGGGATCCCATGGCGGTTCCGAAAATTTGGGTGTAGATTTTGTTATTGAATTTAAAATAAGACTGGTTAATGCATATTTTTATGGCTTCTGTAAATTCTTCCATTGGAAGTGTTGTTAGTGGGCCTAGTTTATTCCATTTCTTTTTTATTATATCAATAGCTAGATTAGTGGGGATGTTTGTAAATAGCGATTGCACATCAAGAGAGATTATTATGTGATTTGGTGGTACAGTTTGTTTTATAATAAACTTTTGGAATTCCCAGCTATCTGTTATGTGGTAATCTGTTTGTTCGACAATTTTTTTAATAATTTCAATAAGAAATTTAGCGAGTTTGTAAGTGGGTGCATTTCTTGTGTTAACTATTGGTCGAAGTGGAACGTTGACTTTATGGATTTTTGGTAGCCCGTATATGTAGGGAGCATGACCATTATGACAAATCAAATTGTTTTTTATGTAAGTAGTTATATTGTTCTTTTTTTGCCATTGATTTATTAATGTGTTAATTTTGGTTTGAATTTGTAGCGTGGGGTCAATTGTTTTTAAGGTGTAAGTGGTATTATCATTTATAATTTCGTTCATTTTGTATATGTAATCTTCTTTTAGCATTAATACTGTAGTGTTACATTTATCAGCTCGTAATATATAAATATCATTATTATCAAGTAAGAATTTTTTAGTTTCCTTAATTGCTAAATAATTATTTCGATTATTATAGTTTTTATTTAAATTGATTTTAGTGGTTTTGTGGTTGGTAAGAATGTTACAAATTTTATCTATGAAAATTTACCACAATTTAATTTGTAAAAGATGAATCTTCTAAATATTAACAACAATATTCTACTATTATTTAGACTATTAAAAATCCCCACATATTTGAATACACCATGTTGCAGAGTGATTAAATATTAGATTATATAACCAATTATATTATTGTTATTCATACTATTTATTGAAGCGAAATTGTGATACAAGTTAAAATGTTAGTTTGTAGAATTATTTGTTTGTTTTCACTTATACTATACTATAATTAAAATTGCACAAAGGTATGTATATATATATATAAAATCTAATAATTGTTAACACGTTGTTTTAGTATTTATAGATAAATTTATTGAATATGGTGTTACCGAAACGCGTCAAATAAAAGATTACCACTACATTTGTTATTGCTTATATGTGAAACTGTTCCAATATACCAAGATTTAGCAATGGCCTAATTCCAAGATTATTATACCCATATTATCTATTTAAGAAGGTCAAGAACACATCCAATATATATATATATATATATATATATATATATATAATTCCTCCTTTGCTATAAAGCTATTGTTTTGTTAATGACTATATGTCTGTTAGCTCGATTTGAATAGGTGAATAAGCTTTTATTATTTTTATAAAAGTTTATTTACAGATACATCTTATTATTTATCTTGTAATCCAGAAATTCCGTATTGCGGAATGCAAATAACTTTTCCTTTATATATATATATATATTATATATATATATATATATATATATATATATATATATATATATATATATAAAGACAAGTTATTTACAGTCCGCAATAAGAAATAGTATATAGTAAGATGTATCTGTAAACAAACTCTTATGAAAATAATAAGAGCTATTGACAAATACAAATCGGGCTGGTAGTTTATAGTCATTAACTAACATTAGCTTTATTACTTCACAGGAGGAAACACAGGAGTGGATGTTTCCTCCTTGTAAAGTAATAAAGCTAATGTTTTGTTAATGGCTATATAACTACCAGCCCGATTTGTATTTGTCAATAGCTCTTATTATTTTCATAAGAGTTTTTTTACAGATACATCTTTCTTTATATATATATATATATATATATATATATATATAAATATTTTAGGTAGTTAATTACACAAGGTAAGTTGATAAATACTATCGTATTAGAGTGAATAAGATGAAATAATAACTTAGACTTTTTATGCAAAGCCCAAATGATCATTTCAAATCGAGCTAGTAATTGAAAAAAGGAAAATATAAGGTCTTGGAAAGGACTTGAACCTGTATCCTGGTTTAGCTGAAAGTTTTCATACTTATAATCAGTGTTTATATATTTTTAGTTAAACCCGTGATCAAGCATAAAATATATGCGAAAATTTAGGTATTAAAGAAGAGTAGTTATTTCCAGTAGACCTATAACCCGCAAACAATCATATTAAATTAAAACTAAAGGTCGTTAACAATACAAATTTTATATATATATATATATATATATATGTGTGTGTGTGTGTGTGTGTGTGTGTGTGTGTGTGTGTGTGTGTGTGTGTGTGTGTGTGTGTGTGTATTTCAAATTATAAGCAACTATTTATTCAAAAAAATCTAAGTCTAACCAAGCATTAAAACTTGCAAATAGGCACTTACTTCTTACGAATCAGAAACATTTCTGTACCCAACAAAGCTTTTCATTCGTCAAGTGCTCAGACTAATGCAACGTCGACGTCATTTGCGATATGTAAAATCCGCGCTTTTAAGTTTCTGATCGCACCTAATGTTTCTCTTTGTAAATAGCTGGTTGGCTCTAATATCGCTATTATCATGCAAGTGTTCATTCTATTCAATAAAATAAATGACTATGTGTGCTGGTAATACTTTTATATTAATGAATTGGTGCAGCCTCATAATAAAGATATCAATTGTATGAATTCTATCACTAATGCAATTTTCAATGAAATTTAGTGAAAATGAACGAATCTCATTTATAAAGCATTTTTCTTTGATGAATGTATGCAGATATGCATAAATTATCCATCAATTCGACTAGCATGTGGCGCACTTTTATATACACGAGCTTCTTAATAAAAGTTGCGTTCTTATGATTTAATACTGAGGATTTTAATATTTTAATAGTGCTCTTATTGACTATAATGATGTCTTTTTCTCAGCAATTATATATATATATATATATATATATATATATATATTATCGTGTAAATTATAGGTTAAGAGGGATAGATAAGTCCAGAGAATAATTTTGTAACGGCCGTGTATATAGAAAATAGGAATAAATTATTTACGGTCCAAATTAGTTAGTTTTGACCTTAAAACAAACTGATAATAGCATACATTTGTATTAATAAATCGTAGTGTTAAATTTGTATAGTGTAGAAGCTTTGTAGTACGTGAAAACTCAAGGATAATACGACTATAATTACTTTTAATATTCGAAGGTTGTAAATTGAGCATATCAAATAATAAGTAAGAGCTTTTGTGTATAAAGTCGATAATGTAAACGCATACGTTCATTTAAACTAACAAAGCGTTCGTTAAAAAAAAGCCTAAGAAATCTACAAGTTAAACAACATAGAAAGTACAATTTGAAACTGGCAATCGGTTCGTAGAATAGACGGACAGACAAATAAACAAGTTCAAGAAACCAGAATGTACGATGGAACATAATTCTTTAGAAATTTGAGTTAACGGTCGTTGCGAAGGCTGCGAAATAGCAGGTGGTTTGAAAACAAAATAGAGACGGGGTGTCAATAGCATAGGGTAAACAAGGAGGACAAATAACAGACGTTGGATAGAACAGACCTTGTAAAGCGCACGATAAGTTGTAGAGGCTAACCACAATATCGATTTTATGTTGCTCTAGTGGGATTTTAATAAAGACGATAAATATGAGTTAGACGAGGATAACATAGTTGGATGATACACCTACGACAGTGGAAATGGTCTGGATTGGCTGATTGCAAAAGGGAGTGAGATAAATTTCTAGAAGGTTGCGACCGTTGTGTTTGTTAGGCAGTGTTTTGGACTAAAAGCGAAGTGGAATGAGAAATTCTGAGTTTTAGAAAGATCGTTGCATGTTAAATTTTCAGAATCGGTTACGGTGGTAGTACTTTTCGATAGAAACGTGGTACAGGAGGTGTGTTTCAACGAGCATAAATACACTAGAAGATGTAGGGGGGCTCTCTTACTTCTCTTACGTCTTCGGTCCGCTTCAGACTTATAAGGTAACATCTAAGTTAAAAATTTATAAATCGGTGATAGGGCAGTCCGTTTTAATTTAAAATTAAAAGTATGAAAGCATGAGTAGGTGCTAAGTTGTAAACGGTGCTGTAACTACATACAAAGATCGAACAAAAGATGTAACTGAGGTAAGCGAGCCTAGATAATTTTTCGGAACGAGGATGCTGGGTGTATGGTAGATTCAGAAGGCGATTAATTTATTTTGGACAATTATATGGGTAGATATATTAAAGGCGTCTGCAGAGAATTGGATAGCATGTGGAAATGAGTTTGATGTACATATAGCAGAGAGAAGTTGGATGGAAAGCAACGACGAGGTTTGGTTGGACGACATCTTCAGAAGTAACGGTGCAAAAAGCTTACTTCAGGTAACGAAATTAGTTTCTTTTGTTATTGCTTGAACATTTGTGCTGTTATTTTGTGCTAGAGTTATTTGACTTATTGGGTGTATATTTTATGAACATAAAATCTGATTTGAAGGTTATATGAAAAAGACAATTTGTATTTATTATTTGAAGGTGTAAATAAGTGACGTAAAATTTTGATGTAAAGAGTAAACGGGTCTTTAGAGTTGTTGAAAATAAATATGCGATTTATTTATACATTTAGAGTAATAGGGTTTATACTGAGCTCACCATAGACCAGAGTAAATTTCAATTTAGGGTTTCAAGATAGGCCCATCTACTTGAACTTTATATAAAAAAATTGTTGAAATAAATTAGTCATAAAATTTAGAAGGATTCAATGGTTGATTTTGTAAAATTTTATGAAGATGTATATTTAATTTTGTAAATATTGAGCTGGTGGCGTAAATTTTTGATTTGTTTGAATAAAAGGTTGTATGTTTCGTTGAATTATTTGAGTGGTAATTTTATTTGGTAGTCTAAGTGAGAAAGAGTAAACATAGGATGGGTAAGTATCTCTGAAGAAGCCAGAAGCAGAGCAAGCCGTGGTATGCTGAAATAAGGGGAGCGTTTCAGAGATATTGGACTTTTATATTATATTTTTCAGGAAAATATTTATGCAGCCCAATTCGTAGGGGCTTAATCCAGAATTCCACTACTATTTTATGGCTCGCAACGCTAGCGCTCGAAGATAATCTCGACTTCCACTGCAATATATATAGCGACGTTGATGGTAGTAATTCGTGGGATTGTCGTTCGTAACCAAAGAACATCTATTATGAAATAATCATTTATTTTAGATCTTGATAAAGACTTTATATAAGTTGAAACGTAGATATCACAATAAATGATTATTTCATAATTGTTGTTTTTTGGTTACGAACGACAATCCCACGAATTACTACTATCAACGTCGCTAATTACACACGTTCGTTATATAATGATTCGACTTATATATATATATATATATATATATATATATATATATATTGCTGTGACGATTCCCCGCGTTGGAGCGCCGCTAAAAGAGTGCTGTGACCCGGTCGAACTTTGGTTAGCTTTTAATAGAGCACTGTGACAACGGTACAGCAAATTGTAAATTTGAAAGTACTATTATCTTACCTTTCTTTTCCTTTCTTTTCTTTGCCTGACTTGCTCAACGGAAGCTATACTATAGGATTTACAAAATGAAATAACACTCAGCTATCTCAAGAAAACATCTATACATTCGAAAATATTTTTTTTTATATAAAATAATATAGAACAGTTTACAGCATAGTTCAAATATAAAATTATTCGTACAATTACCTATTTACTTAAATAATTTTTACCTAATCTTGGTTAATAGATACACAATTCTTTTAGATTGATATGAGGATAATTTACTAGTCCTTTGTTAACATACTTGTAAGGGTGATTTACCAATAAACCTTGATAGATGATCTATTAAAGGTCAAAGTACTTCGAATTTCAATCACAAAATGTGAAGCAAGCTATCCGCTTACAGAAAAAAATTATATGATTAAGACATTCTAGTTCAAATGACCAAATACTCAATTATTTTTAGCAATTAACAAACAACGAGATCTAAATTTATACTTGCAAAATCAAATAGCGCTTACTCAACTTGTAATTAACTGTATTAAAAGCTTCCCATTTCCATCTTAAATTTTTATCAGTTTGCAAAAGTGCATCTTCGTTTATTTTTAATTAATTAACTTCAGAACAGCTCTTATATCGAAGAACGTTCAATATTTATAGCATTTTTACAAAACAAATGATGCTTCATCAATTAATTGCGTTTGAGAACTTTTGTTTCAAACTTACTTAAGCATATATGTTACATTGCAACTTTGCATGGTCGACCTCGCAAATTGAATTCTTTACTCAAACGTTACATATTGCTTGGTTTAGAACGGAATGCATCAATGTGGATAACTGCCGCTTATATACAAAAATTGTAACTACGTTACTTTTTTCCATACGATTACAGACTTAATTCGAAGAATTAGTCACGTGGGTGATGTAATATTAACAAGAACGGTGCGCTTTATGGTCTAAATAGCGTCAAATGGCGTGATTTATGTTCATAGTAAATGCATCGTTTATCCTCTTATAACGCATCAAGATAGTGGTTCACGGTCTCTTTCACTAATACGTAAGGCTATTAAACGGCGTTCTTATTTTATCTCGGTTTTATTTTATGGCATTTTTAAAAGCCGCGCTCTTAGAATCGGAGCATTCATTGAGTTAATGACTTTTAAAAACATATCTTAGTAACGAATGGCGTATTTTTTCTGGTTTAATCATGAAGGTTCTAGAGTTTATCTCCATTTAAAACTCTAAAAATGAATATTTTGAAATAAATTTTTTATTTTTGATATTGGACACGCACGGAAAGATAATTAAAGTGCGCGTTTGCTTTTTATGGTTGCTTTGTATACTAGTAAGGTACAGATTTCAGTATAATGACATAATTAATTAAAGCTTCAACTGCTTTCTTAACGGTTTTGCAAATGCGAAAAGATATACATCTTAATAATTGTAATTTTACGATAAATAAAGCGAATCTTTTATGCACGGAAGGTGTATTTTTATCATAAATGAAAATGAATGAATTTATATATTAATGGTAATAAAAAGAAGTTTGTCTTTTGTTAAGTATAGAATTATTTATGCATATGGCCGAAAGATTGGGTTCTATTATACTTTAAAAATGCAATGAGATTTTTTTATTCTTAACAGTTGTAAAAATGATGTGTTCTAACGCATATTTAATCACAAAAAATTAATTTAGGATTCTAATTAATGAGAGCTTTGTTGATAAATGCTATAGCTTTGTATCTTGTCTGTTAGTAATGAAAACTCGTTTTTAGGGTATCTATGAACGATTTATTTGGAGAAGGTTTAAAGTATTATATTCGTTTTAGGATTTTTCCACAGTCCGTCACTAATGAAATAAAAGGAAATTTAATGACATAATTAATAAGGGCTTTGTCTTTTAATGGCTTTGCACATGCAATACGCTTATTTTTATACACGGTGGAACAATGAATATTCGGAAATTAAAATTTTTCCGATTTCCTTCTATTTGGTGGGTTTTATTTATAGAATAATTTGGTTTTCCATGACCTCTCGTGACATCTTTATCACATCATTTTTCCCAAAATTTAAATATAAAATTCGAAATCTGCGTCATATTTCCACATGGATGAGTAATTTTATCATTTTTATTTCTAACTGCTTGCTTTCTACAACTATTTCTGTAAGACTTATAATACACATGCATAATTCTTTTCATACTGGGGGTTTTCTCTTTAATAACTTATCTATTTCTATCTCAAGATTAACTAAACTTCTCTTAACTATCTTAATATCATTTAAAATCTAACATTACTATCTTATATTTTTAACTTTCTCATATTTACACACGGTGTCATCAAATTTTATCTCAAACAAAACTCTCTTCATTTGAAAACTACTCATTATATTATAGCAAATTCGTTTCTAAACTATCACAATCTTGCAAAAATATGGGGTATAAAATTTTCATGAAGTTGACTCAGCAACCACACAGCTATACTACTAATGTCATAAAAGTGTGTGGCCTAGAATCTCTATATCTAGCCTACTTACGTTATTTTCAAACCCTACATCTTTCAATTAATCTTCATTATATGGCTAAACTTTAGTCTTAAATGGTTCACTATCAATAAGTTCCAACTTATTTTCATAATCCATAGCAATTCTTGACTCTCTATCTACCAATTCAGAACTGTCCTCCTTTAATAGCAATTCTATTTCATTTTTGGCTGTACGTGGACATTTAACAGCAATTCTTATTTCCTGCTATACGAGGGTGGTTTGAAAAGTTCGCGAAACGAAGGGGAAAATGAAAAAATTTGTTTTTAAAATATAGTTTATTTTTCAACATAATCTCCGTCAAGTTGAATACACTTCATCCAGCGATGTTCCAAACCCATCATGAAAGTGCGATTCTTCAAGGCCTTCAAAATAGTCGTCGACTGCTGCTTGTACTTCTTCGTCTGTGGAAAATCGTTTTCCCCCAAGGAAAACTTTTTGTCGTCGAAATAGGTAGAAGTCAGAAGGAGCCAAATCAGGCGAATAAGGTGGATGTTGCAACAGTTCGTACTTCAGATCATTCAATTTTTGCATTGCTACTGCACTTGTGTGTGGACGTGCATTATCCTGATGGAAAATGATCTTCTTCATACGCAATGCAGGTTTTTTTTTCACCAATATTTTTATCCAGTTGGCCTAGAAGTTTTAGCGTAATATTTACCGTTTATTGTTTGGCCCTTGAAAAGATAGTCAATTAGCAGGACACCTTTAGCATCCCAAAAACTGATGCCATAACTTTTCCAGACGACTTCACGGACATTGCTTTCTTTGGTGGTGGAGAAGGCCTATGTCTCCATTGTTTAGATTGTTGCTTGGTTTTAGGGGTATAATAGTGAACCCAAGTTTTATCTGTCGTAACAAATCGTCTGACAAAATCGGTTTTATTGGAGTTAAGGCGGTCTAAACTTTGTTGGCAAATTCTCTTCCTCTGAAGGTTTTGATCAATTGTCAACATGCGCGGCACCCATCTTGCCGAAAGCTTTTTCATACCTAATTTCGCAGTTAAGATATGAAATGCTCTTTCGTCTGAGATACCTGCATCCTTGACAATTTCGGAGACCTTTAATCGACGATCCTGCGCAACCATATCATTCACTTTTTGGACGATTTCAGGCGTGGTGGCGGTTTTTGGTCGTCCGCTGCGCGGGTCATCTTCTAGGCTCTCACGACCACGTTTAAATTCCGTCACCTACTTGTGCGTATTTGTAGATGATGGAGCGGAGTCTCCTAATGAATCCTACATATCTTTATGTATTTCTGTTGCTTTCCAACTCTTTTTTACAAAATATTTGATAACAGCGCACGTTTCAGTTTTATCCATTTTGAAAAACTCTCAAACTAACTTTACTTCATATAGCACCAAATTAATACTACTTGACAGAATAATGTCAAATTTAACATCTGTGCACTAGATAGTTGGATCATCAATTATATATATTTTATTCGAACTGATGCTGCCACCTGTGCTCCATTTCGCGAACTTTTCAAACCACCCTCGTATTATTCTCTAATTTTGTCTCAAATTAATTCACATTTATACTCTTAATTTTCTCGTCCTCTTTCACCTTATCAATCCCTTTCTTTTCTCGTCTCTTCTAATTCCTTTTCACATCTGCAATATTAAATAAATGTTTTAACATACCATATCTATACATACGGCATTTCACAGAAGACTTTGATTCTTTAATCGCAATTATCCCAAACGAATTATTAAGCTCTACTTTTCATATTATTTTATCATTATCTAATATTTTACTACCTTTATTTATTTTATTTTTAAGGGCTTCATTCACAGAAAGTTTCTTTAATTCCTTTTCAACACTTGCAATTATACTATTTTCATGTTTCATCTATTATTTCCATATCTTCAGCAAAATATCTTCTGCAATTTCCAATAACTTTGACTTTTCTTCTAAAAGCGGTACAACTTCTCTTCTAACTTCAACAGGGCAAACGTATTAAAGAAAATGCTTCAAATGATTTATACTGGATATTACTGCAAAAATTAATGCAATAATATGTGGGCGTAAAAAAATTTGTTATAACCTACCAGATGTTGATTTATAAAAACAGGGTTTTGAAAGTCTAGATCCTAGTAAGTGGTGCTTGTATTAGTATACTACGTAATTCATTTATAACTTTTTGTGATGTTTGAACTTTGAACTTTTAGGAGGGTCACGGTGAATTTTAGGCAAAACGAACTACAATAAAAGTTTTTTTGATGCAGCTGGATGTGAATCTGAGATCAACCAACTTATATTGTTTTTCAATTCTCTTGCTTTCGAAGTGAGATTGAAATTCTGAACACATTAGAGCGAATTTTGAGTGCAAAAAAGGGCAAAAGGAATGTTCAAAGAACTTTACTTTAGCTAGCCTGATGCTGAGTGTGAAATAGTATTAACCAACTTAATTTGTCTAAAACCTTTTTGGGGCTCATCTTAAGCGAAATAAAATACAATTCGATTCTAACTTCTCGTATGCCTTTTGTGTTATAATTTTTTCCATATACGTATAAGGAAAAAAATTATGTAAGAATGCTTGTAGAGAGTATGTTAACACATAGAAAATTTTCGTTAAACATATTTAATTTTGTTACTGAGGCAATTTATAGAATGTTTTGCAGATGCCACGACCAAAGGTTTCAAAATTTAATGTTAATACGAATGCTCTGCTCTTTTGAAAATTTTTAGTGGAATGTCATGGGTATGTTATGTAATTTAAAAACATGCCTAGCACCGGTTAGCAGGATGCGAAAAATATTTGTGTTTGACGTTCATAGTGCTGTAAGGAGAATGAAGGTAGAGTCAGAAGAATGTTATTGGCATCCTTTGAGGATGTTCCGGCCTTTTAGGACTGCAGGCAAAGGATTACAAGAATGTGTCTGTCATACACAGACATCCACCCCTTTTCATTTTTCTTTGTTTAGCTAATAGATTTTGTTTTTTATGCTGGTGTATGCAAATTATGTTTGATGCCTGTAAAATGATATCCTAGTCGTGATGATTGATTGCAAATAATAGATAAAAGGGGTTGACAACGATAAGGATCTTGACAATTGAAATGTAGTATAACAAGGGACATTTCACTGATGATTATTAATGATAGCAGGATATTAGATCTTCACTAGCAGCTGCTGTAAATTACTATACGATTGTAACTTACTCAAATCGGAGTTTGATGCTTCTCGCTAGTTTTGGAAACCGTTTTGCTGAAAGTTCATATTATTTCTTGATGTAGAAATCAACGATGTGTATAATTCGTAAGGCGGTACTTTTCGGGAGGTTATTAGTGTTAAAGCTCTAATTCTGTGTCGATTTAAGGAAATGATTTAACATTTTTGATACGTAGAAAAGCTTTGGGGACATTAAGTAATCTTTTCCATTGAATACTTTTCTCGTTCTCAGAATTGGTAAGCTCGTATGATATAAAAAAACCATTAATCTTTACACTGTACTAATCTTATTGAATTCATAAGAGAATAAGAAAACTGCTATTAACCTGCTTGAAGTTCGCATTTCTTAAAGCTGGAGTTGTAAGGGATGTGCTACATTAGACCTTTTATACTTGAATTTCGTATCATAAAACTTTTGGTTTAGGTTACTGGTTCCTAACAAACACGAAATTGACGTAAAAATAACATAAAAGAAGAACTAAATTAAATTAAAAAATCCTTAAGCACATATTATTTTAAATTGGATACGTATTTCTACCGCTAAGTGGTCATTACCAGTAGCAACACTTCAAAACACTTATAGTTGTTTAAAAACTCTTCTGGGAATATTTTTTTCGCCGCGTAGAATGAAGTTAAGCATTTTAACATCCAATTAACTACTGTTGCTATAAATGCCTAAGGACATTCCTTTTGCTGCGCAGGATGACGATTTTTAAAGCACAACCTAGTGTTGTGGAGATTACCAACTTGTGTGATTAGGAGAGAATATTGCCAAAGAAATAGAATGAGTTTCATGCAGATATTGGAGGTATTCTACAGGCTGGTGACGCAGTTAAATGCGTCATTACGACACGTTCAGGATGGGGTTCTAATATCTTGCACCGCGCCAAAGGACTTGCGGGTTCAGCGAGAAATCCGGTGACCTTGTAGAAAATCTTAACGGTCGTCAGGGAAATGCGAGCGGCAAGTTGCAGTTAGAGCTTTCCACGCTCTGGGGGTGAACACTACATACACTTGTCACAACACGCTGCCAGAAAAGAAAAAATAAAACCAGCTAACCCAATAGAAAGAGTATAATGCTCCTAAAATAAAACAAAGTGAAGGAAAAAATCATAAATCAAATGAAGGTATTGTATAACGAAATAAACAGAGATCCTTTTCATAGGCGACCTTATAAATTTAAAGCTGCGCAATAACAGTACTCTAACTCAAGACATGATGGTGTTCAATCATCAATTAAAAAACTACTGTACAAGCAAATCATGCAGCGATTTGGACAATATTTAATGCACTTATAATGAATCATTAGGGAGAAAAACTTTATTTTCCTAAATTACCCAAATGAAACTACTACTAGCCGCGTAGCCTAAGGTTACTCAAATCCTAAAGTTACTTACTCTAAATTTAGCTACTATAAGGGATTGCGATTAAAGAACGTTACATATGCAGACTAACAAAATAGTAAATATTTGAACTCCTTAACTGAAATTCCTAGACGGCTCCAGAACGAATAACATTCGCGGGAGGTACAGCCAGCAGTTTTTATTAGTCGTTCTGGTTCTGCAACCACTGTGATACTAGCTGTTGATGAACGGAATGGGGTGCTAACTCTTAGCCGTATTTATCATGGATAGAGGTCGACACACCAGAACTTTTATGTATGGCAAATTGGCTAAACGGTGCCTTGCGTGATGTAAGACACTCGATAGGTATTCCGTATAAATTCTACTAAAACGTATAGAATCCACAGTCACTACCAGCAATTCAGAGTCAAAGTTCGTAGAAACGTTATAATGATGTAGATGGTTTCAAACACAAGGTATATACGTCAATACCAACGACTTCTATAATAGATAACTCGCTAACCTGAAGCTGAATACACTAACAAGCGAAAATTTATCATGAATCCAACGCTTAGTCGTAATTGAAGAAGTACAGTGTAATAATTCTATTTTATTTATTATTTTAATCTGCACTTCGTAACTTTGTCCCAACGGAGGAGATAGAACAACAATTCGGGCTTCACGATGCGAGCGCAATTGTAACAGTTTTCCAAAAAATGTTTGAAATTTTGGAGTTGAAACGTTTGTAACGGTGTAACAGTTTTTTTGACCGCTACACTATATCAACGAATTTTAGTTCCAATAACTCAAGTATAGCTATTAAATCATGCGAACCATTTTAAACAAACAAGTATCGATATTGTATGCGCTAACCGCCATACAGAAATGTTAGTTTGGTTGCTAACATCAGGCGCAGAAAGTTAATACAACTACTATCAAGGCCAAACACCTTTCCTGTTTAGTGCATAGCACATTTGCGGCACTTTCGCCAGAGCTCTCGTAGAGAAATAATGGAACCACTAAAGGTTCTGGCGTGTAACTTACGCCTAGCTTTTTGTGCGGAGTACAGCCCTAGTGCGCTAAAACACTAGGCTTTGTGATTCTAACAATGGTAAGAATTAAAATAATAATTAATTAGATCAACTAAATAATTTGTTGTAGCGCTCTTTTGGTAATCGTTCTTTTTGGTAATTGTTCTTTTGGTAGTTGCTCTTTTAATAATTTAACTTATAGAAGATGTTCATTTGATAAATTTCCCTTCTCATCATTACACTCTTCGTAATTTTATTTTTAATAATCTTCAATAATTTTGTGATAACGTTCCGTTTAAAAGTCGATTTCAAATGACTTCTAATAAATAACTTCGTTTCGATAATTACTGAGATAAACTCATTTAATAATTCTTTGGACATTTGTGTAAATAACACAGAAAACAATTCTTTAATGATTTCGTAAAAGTACGATAAGATATGTTTTTCAACGCTTCGTAGAATTCGTCAACTAGATTTTTATATTATAATTAACAACTTTAAGAAACCGTTTTGTATTATCTGGTTTTACAAAACTAAAACAGCGAGTAGGCTGTGTTTAATAGAAGATGAAATTCTACTTATACATCTGCGAATTTAAAATATGAACGTCCTTCAACCGTACGATGGATAGTTGGACTTTGTGTTACGTTATGGAATAGCAATAAGTTGGATGCAAAAGAAACGTCTACAATGTAGGTAGAAATTTTTATGCTTTATAAATTAAGTCCGAAGACGTTTTTGAAAGTATTGGAATTTTGTGGGTCCACTTCATGCGTATTACAAAAACGCATGGAAGTTAGCATGGTCCAGTCCAAGGGTCACACAGCTGTTCGTGTTCCGTGGAACATATGGATTTGACGTCACTTGTTTTCTGAAAATATATGTATAAACACCTGCCCTAACATGTTGTGAAGACAACATGTAAAGAACACCTGCAGATCCAAGGTAAGAGATTAAATTATTTTTGCATCATGTCTACATTTGGCGATCTTTAATACCAGGCTGCTTCAGAAAATTTTTTTTTGTAACTATCTATTTTGACAAATCCATTTCGCATATTAAAAAGGACCTTAGTAAATTTTTGTTGACAATATTGGTTCAATACCATTACAGTTATTAAATTTTACAAAATAATGTGAACTTAAAGAGTTCTTATTGATGTTTCATTTACACATGATTTCACTTACAATTTTTAAATAATGAATTAATAGAGAAGTAGTTAAAGTTTTATAAAGTGTAAACAGAAAAAGCAGATCTGACATTTCTGGTATAAATTCAAGTTAGATTTTTGTAACTAAAGTAACGTTTGTAGTCTTGATATTTTCTTTGTATATATAATTCTACCTTATGAGTAGATGAAGCTTGTATTATCTTTTCTTAAACATAAATTTTATATCTACAATTTTTATGAAAGTACCATTTTTAATTAAAGAAACAACATTTAATTTTCTTAATTAATTGTTTTATTCTGAACAAGTATGTTCAGAAGTAAGGTGACAAAGAATAAGACCAAATAGAGTAAAGTGTTAAACCCAATTTAATAAGGAGCTTTAATAGCCTTTTCAGTATTTAAAGAACAAAATTTGTGTTCATATTATTGTTGCCTGATTGGTCTTTGTTGTTTTTTTTTTAGATGAGGTAGCAAGAGAAAACTTCTTGTGTCTTCATTTTAGTATATTTAATTAAAGTTTCTTTACAGCTCCTGCGTCAGCAGTTAATACGGTATTCCTCCTTAAGGACGCCCAAATCCCCCTTAAGGAAACCCTGTGTTTAAAATTACAGACTTGGTGGCACCCTGTTTAAACCCCTGTTTTGTCGAGAATCTAGCCCTAGTAATAAAATAATGCTTTGTAAAAAGAACCACGACCAATCCTCATAAGCTCTGCCCAAGGAATATACCCCTAGCATAGTCGGAAGATAATTGCGTTCCATCATTTTAAGGGAATCCTTCCTTAAAGGTTACTGATCATATTTGGGGATATAAAAATAACCCCTAACTATTTAACCCCCCAGTAAAGTAAAGAAAAACACGTTATACTAACGCCCGGAACGTGGGGCTAGATTATTTTGTTACATCTAAATTAAGTCTCGATTATTTTTCTAAATTAAGGTCGATTATTTTTCTAATTTGAAGTTCGATTATTTTGCTTACGCCTAAGACATAGCCTTGTTTGTTTTACTGGCACCTACCAAAAAGGGGCTTAGTTTTTTTGATACCGATTGTACACGTGTATAAAAAACATTGTGTTAGAGGTTTCGGTTGTTAACAGCTATGTTGATACAGCGTTGTGAATGTCAAATTTTTTTCGAACCTACTAAGAGGTAGTAATTAGATTTCTGTCGTTGTGAAAAATATTGCCACGCAATGTCGCATATAATTTTTTTGATTAAAGACTTAATTAATTAATTAATTGGAAGCAAGATAGTAGTTGTTGTAGCAATTTAATGATCAGTAGGTAGAAGTTGTGAATTCTAGATCTAATTTTAGTTCCCCAATTGAAAATATTTTGTCGATTGTGAATATTTGAGATGATTTAGATTTGAAGTTTTGTTTAGATTTCAAGATTTTAGTTAATTTTTTTACTTTGACTTCATATGAGAATAAAAATGGCTGATACTTTTCAGGTTGTGTACTTACTCAAAGAAGAGTTAGATTATGAACTCCGAATAAGAGGAATAGAGAGTTCTAGACCAGTTGTAGACAAGCGGAAAATATTAGGTCGTCTATTAGCGAAAGAATCAAATAAACCAGGTTGTCTAATAGATCTTACAGATTATAATGTAGAGTTTTCAGTAGAGAGTGTGGAAATCAACAATACCATTGTGTCGATTAAAAGTGTTTTGTCAGAATTTGAAGGTGATCCTTCTGATTCTATTTTTAAAAGGGTACAGTCAAGATTAGTACACCTAATGGTCGAGTTAAGAGGATGAAGCTGCCATCACCCCGTCAAAAGATAATTTTTGGTTTCGTAAAAATTTTAGGTCGCAGTCAGAAAATAAACGTCAAGAAGAAGTTAGAAATATTTCAGTTTGTAGTAGGGTTAATAGAAACAAATCTTCATCTCCTCAAGTCCACACAGTAAATCAAGAAGAACCTTTTGATGTACAATCATCGGGTGTTGAGAGAGTCAAGAAATGCGTGTGTTGGAATTGTCACGTCCAGGTCATACGTTTAATTATTGTGGAGCCCCTCTGAATAAACTTTGTTTTAAATGTGGTAGTAAAGGTGTGACGTCGATCTCGTGTCCATCATGTTCGAAAATAAGAGACTCGCATGAATAATTATTTGCATATCCTTTCGTTTTATACAGTTCCATCTAGAGAGTACTAAAAATAATGTTTCGGTAAATTAGGTACATGGTTTGTGCTGTCGTCGTGTCATTTATGAATTGTCCTAGTGAGTAGGCACGTTTTTGGTTTAATGACAATTTTTATGATTTACATGGGCGTTGCAACGCAATTTAGTTAGTTATGTGTAGAGTAGGCGATGCTTGTCGTTGTAGTTGGTCGCTCAGCAGTGCGTAAGTCTAGACGAGACTCGTGAGGAGTTGCTCGCTCGGCAGTGTGTACTTGGTTGAGTGGAATGTAGTAATGATTTTTCTTTTGAGTATTTAGTTAAGTGACGTTAGATAGTAGTCGTTCACTAATATTTAGAGCATCGTAAGTGAGCTGGTTGCTCACTAGTTGTTTGGTTTAGTTGCGTTTGTGCAGGAAGCACAATTAGTAGTGGAGTTAACTACTCACTACTGTGATAGAGTGTGAGAGTGAGCTAGATGCTCACAATTTTTTTGAGAATTTGAGTCAGTGCAGATTGCACCCGTTGAGTTGAGAAGTATTAAGTGAGCCGAACGCTCACATTTTTGTTAGCGAAGTTGAGCAAGTGCTAATAGCACAATTTGAGTTTTGAAGTGTTGAGTGAGCCAGTTGCTCACAATTTATTTGGTTATAGTGAGAATGTGCTGATGGCACAGTCATTAGAGATTTAGAGTATTTTAGCAAGTCGCTAAAATAGTTGCGCAGTAAGCAATTGATGTTTACGTTTGGTGTAGTGAAAGAGTTGTGATGACATTTAATACTTTGCTTTTGAGATATTTTGTTGTTGCCTATTTTTTTGAAAAAGGCTCTAGTTATGGTTCTTAGAGTTGAATTGTCATCGCAAGCATAAGTTTTGTATATAGTTTATTGGTTCGAATTTTTTTGTAGTCTGGGTATTATCTCCAGTATCGTTGTTAATAGTTTTCGCTTAATATTAGTTTGAAGAGTTTCTCTTTTGTTTTGTTTTAGTCAGTAGAGTTTGATAAAGACCTGTAAATCTTGTTAAAATTTTTTCCGTGACAATCAAAACACGTTATAACGGTTCTAAATGTTTAATTAGAGTAATGAACATCTTTCAAAATAATGGTATTCGTGAGGTACGGTAATTCGGAATTTTAAAGGGACTTAAAACCTTTACGCATACAAGATAGAACTATAAAAACTGTTATGCCGACGGCTAACTTGGCTATTACCCTAAAGGAGGGTATGAGAAAAAAAATTTAAGTTTTACGCCACTGTATCTAGCAGGTATTAACCAGATTATAATTGTGGGGTAGATACACAAACTCTTTAAAATTTTTAATTTAACGTTTTTGGAAATTTGATTATGCTAAAATCAGAATGATACTATTCTATTAATAAATAATTTGTATCCAATAACAATGTTTAACACATTTCAGTTATATAAAAAATTATTAGCTGAACAAAATTTAGTTACTTAATATTTATATGAACATCAGATCTGATAATCAGGTACAAATTTAATCAAAAACTGTGATTCAAGTAATCTTAAAATGTTTATGAGCGAGCGTTTCAAATATAACTAAGTTTGAACAAAGATATTACTTTCTAGAAAATATACGTTTGTAGTGAAAAAATTAATTAATCTACAAAAAACAACCATAACATCATAAAGTGTCATAAAATTAATGATAGTTCAAACGAACTAAAGACATCAAACTTAACGCCAAGAAAGCTTTAGACGTATAATGCGTAAGAAAGGAATCCGAAATTTTAATTGAAGGGAGGGGAATTGCAATATAACGATTGGGAAGTAAAGTCAAAAGAACAACAATTGGATTTAAGGGTAACGGACGTGTGCAGGCCAAGGTCCCTCAGAGAAATAGCCGACGGCAAATTTATTGCGCTTCGCTGTATGAATTGATCTGGAAGTTCAAACACACGTATTTTATGTGGATTTAAATCGCGGTGGTGGTATGTTAAAGGGTGATAAGTGAGTTTTTACTTGACAACTATATGTTGGATATTATATAACTAGAATGGGAACCTAATGTGCCAAGGAAATAATCAGTTAAATAGTGGAGTAACGGGAAACCCTTAAATTACATACTTTTGAGAAATATTCTGAGCTTCTTTTGTTGTATTTTGGCTGACTCTTGATAAATACGCACATGCGTACGTGTAAATATAATTATAATTGGTTCACAGAGCGATAGAATTACTTGTTTACATTTAAGTGTAAAATAATTGGAAAAGTAGCTTAAAATTTTAAAAAGCTAAGAAAGGCGCGTGTATTAAGTGAAGCGCAAGCTTTAATTGTGGGATGTATTGCTAGTAACTTTTTGTACAGATTTCTTATTTTTAATGGACCTCAGAATGATAAAGTAGAAGCTGGTATAGTGTAATGTGTTTCTCTCTATTGTTGTTAAGGGCATTTTCAAATAAATGGGCTTTAAAATTTCATATCGATTAATCGGAAAAAACTTAGAACGATGTAACAACGGAATGGCAAAGCAGAAGTTGGTATTGTATTATATATTTCTCTGTATTGTTGTTAAGGGCATTTCCAAATAAATGGAATTTAAAATTTCATATGGATCAATCGGGAAAAAATTAGAACAATGGATTGGTAGTATTAATTGTATATTAATTTTTTTTTAGGAGTTCTGTTAATAATTTCTCACCATTGGGGGCTAGATTAGGTTTGTTGTTTTTAAGTTAATGTACGTACAATGGTATGTTTTCAAATTTACTATTAATAGTATGTAGATGTAAATAGTATTTTATTTGCGGTTACTTATAATACTGGTTAAGGTGAGCATTATTGAAGAATGATGAAGTCGTATTTTGGGAAATACCTTATTTTGAAAAATTGTTTTAGTTTGATAAAATGTTAAAGGAGTGTTTTTAAGGTGTGATTACGAAAAATATAAGATGAAAGGATGAGATTTAGAAAATCCGGCAGCATGGAGGCCCGTTCGGAATAACCGTCTTCCGGGCAGCGAACTTGTTCCACAAAATTGCTAGGTCAATGAGGTTTAGCGCCCATAGTTTTGGATAATTAATGAACACTTTCAAGGTAAGTTTACTTGTAAAGTAGTTTTATATTTGTGCCAAATTTACACTTTATATTTTTATCATTTTTCTATAGGAACCCATGCTCGCACCACTTCAGTTAGCCGGTGCACCTAGAAAATTGCTACGGGGCTCCCACTCCTTGAAGACAATTCCAAATACGTAACGCAACGTCATTTTCACCGGTAACAAATTCTTTTTACAAAATGCCGTGAACCTATAATAATATAATAATATTAATTAAAGCATGGTTGCGTGGTTGCACACTTTACTCAGTTTGGGGTAAGTATGCAAACTATATTTTAATTTGTTGTATAACTTTGTGCATTAGATGAGCAAATTCTGTGTTAACCAACAATTCGTGAATTATGAGATCCCTGGGTTAAATGATTTTTGCTAAATTTATTACACTGGCAATTTTAGTTTGCATTACTAAATGTTGTCATAATTTGTATTAAATCAGAAAACTATTACCGGGAACATTTTAAAAGTGGCCCACATGTAAAAGTTATTCATGAATCAGTAGTCGAATTGGCATCGAATTGGCCCTTCTAACTTGGAAAAGAAAATCGCCTGATGAAACCACAAAAGTGACCAGTTGATTGAAAACGATAATTCTAAAAGTTATTCGGTGAGCGAGTGAGTCGATGAGTCAGTAAGTTCATTCTAGCCCCTTCTTTTCATCTTTCTGTGCAGCCCTTGATCATACACATCGTACTATCGTACTGAGAAATTCTCAACGGTTCTAATTTAATGACTTTGAAACTGTTTGACCAAAATCTCTGAAAATTTGCATAAACCCTAAATGCGACATAAACCCTATGAATTCATAAAAAAGCACCCTGACGCAACTAAATCTTGTTATTATATGTTACAAGCCACAGCAGTATTGCATTTATCGACACTTGTCGCTTGCTTATTTGCACAATACTATTTGACAGGGCTGCTCTGGACCATTTTACTAGACTTGAGTGATAAGATAACCACATATTTCAAATTCGTTGTAGTGTTTTGTTTACCGTCTTTCTTACAAGATCTACCATTTATCATACTTTTTGCTAGTATTGTCGGTAGCCTACATTTGTCCTATAATATAATACATTTGTCCTATAATATATTTTTGCATATTCCATTTACCACAAGTTTATGTTATTAATCGGCAAGCATTTACTACTGAATGAGGAAATTTTAGTATCACATGAACTTACTCTTTAGGTAACTATTTATTGGTATTTAAAAAATGTTATAGTATCCATAATTTAGTGGTTTCCTTTCGTATGAGGTGGATGCGGAGATCAAACTTTCTTACATAGAAAATGTCTTGTCCAGCTCAATCTTTATTAGTTAGTGCTCCGACCTCGCTGGTGTAACTGGTGAGAGGTATTGTGACGACAACGACGCATTCAAGTATGTTAAAAGCGGACGTTGGTGGTTGGCACCTCCTGCACAATGAAGACTTGAAATTATAGAACACGTACCGCTTTGTCTTAGTCGTCTGTCCCGATTAGGCGGACTGTTCGATCGTTTACCGACCCAATAAATTCATACTTATTAATAAATTGAAATGTATATTTTTTCAGTTATATGTGACTGTTATTTAGTTAATACTGCGTACTTAATAAATAATATTGCGGAAGGTCAATAGACGCCCATATGCGTCTACTAAGATCATTAACACCGCATTCTTTAATACGTTTGTACCATCAGGGCATTTCTACTTTGTTACGTTTATTTTCCACATAAATTAATTACCCTTTTTTTCTACCTTGTTCATTCATTACTCGTTCGAATAAACTCCGTTCCAATCCTTAAATTCTTCAACAACCCCCTATATAGTTTACTTGTTACTTCATAAGCCCGTTTTACGATAAATCTGTTAAATCCATCAACATAATTCTTAATAAACACGCTTTCGAATAAATTCCTTAACTCAAATCCCTTTTTCTTTTACAACGAAAATTTATTCTATAAATTAAATAGTATATGCCTTGTGTTAGGTATCCCGTAATCTCCTAAATTCTTCAATAACATCCTGTTTACAATAATAAATACGCTTTCTACAAATTTTTATTTTGAACTCATTTATTTCGAAACGACAAGTCTATGCTACTAGTAAATAGTTATATCCTGTTTTTAGGTACTCGCTATCTTGGTATATCTTACGACCGCCGTATAATGGTTTTTTCTATTGTTCCAAGGTAACGGACTTGTTGAAATAATGCTCGCGCACTATCCGATATAAGCCGGGTTTTCCAGTTATCGCGCCTCGATAAGCTAGGATTTGCAGTTCGAATTCGTGTTGTTGGAACGATTGTTGAGTTTGATTTTGCAGCTTGTACGTCGAAGTGTTTTCTATAGTTTATTCGTCTCCGTATTTTAAAAAGCGATGCACGTCTTTCTGTTTAACAACTAGGAGGCGTCTTGCTTGTATTCGCTTTTTTATCTGGAGGCCAAATGGGTTCTTTCTTTATGTAGAACAACCGCTTTTGTCTGTAGATCAACTACTTTTGTCCGTGGACCAACTGCCTTTTGTCTTTGGATCGCTGCTATATTTACGATAGCAGGGTGAATGAACCCTGACGACCATGGCGTTGCTATGCTGACTCACCCCAGGAGGTTTGCAAGATACGCATCCCGACGCATAGAGGTATGTGACTCGTTTTCTTTTACGTACATCGAGGATCCTTATTTATCAGCGGTTGATGTTGTGAAACCAGTTCACCAGTCATGTTTAGAATCTAACTTCGCTAGTGCTTCTGGTTATCTTTCTTTAATTGTTACTAAACCTTGGTCTACATTTCATACTTTAATTTAACTCACTTGCTATTGAGAAAACCTACATTGAATACTTTAATTTAACACACTTGCGATTGAGAAAATCTAAGCATTTTTTTTAAATGATTTTTATTACCTGATAGCTACGAATGCGCACTTCGTGGATCCTTTATAAAATTTGTTCTGTAAAATATAACTTAAATTTAATACTTTTCTTTGTACCTGTGAATCAAGAAATTTTAATTTATTTTTAGTGTTAATAGTCGTGGGCGACTTTCTGTTTGGTATGTAGGCGAATCCCTCCACTCACCACGGTTGGTAGTTAGCCTAGTAATTACTTTTCTTCCGACTACGTCCAGGTACGTAGCAACTTACAGGAATCGTTACCAAAAGAAGGGGACGAACGATAGATATGCAGATTTATTCTCGGTATTGGTAGTAAAAAGTTCCTTATACAACGGAGAGTAAAGAGAAAAACTTTCTAATTGTACTAAATCAGTTTTATTAGTAAAATTGTGTTCTATTTTTTTTGGTTATTTTATTTTCACTTGTTAAAAGGCCATTTTTTAAGACATTCCATACAATCAGCTCTTTAAGAAATTTCTAATGATTTCAAAATTTTTACATCAATTTAATTCACGGTATTTCTAGTTTACATTAATATTAATTCAAAATAATATAACTATGTTATTAATATTAAAAGCAATAAGTATGAATTAATGGAGAGATTGAAAATTACTAGTATTCAACGAGCACTAATTTAAACTACATTATGGGGAATGAAACAACAAGAAGTTGAATCAAATACTAAAGGTTCGCTTCGCATTATAAAATTAACAATAACAACTTATCTTATTGTTCTGTATTGTTCTAGCTTTATAATTAACTGGTAACGTAAAATGAAAATGAGGTCTTGTCACGTTTGTTACTATATCTTACGTTATACTCAACTAATGCTAACAACAATTAAACCAATAACAAAAGCTGAAATTCTGTAAGTATTCTAAATAGAGAAATAAAATCATTATAAACAGAACTCTTAATGATGCTATTATGTACCGAAACTTGTATCTAAATCAGTTAATCTATACGGATTGATACGGGTGAATGGAGCGTTACATTATTAAATTTGGAATTGTCCAAAAGGGACAAAATCCCGCAACAATTTAAGGGTGCAACGGCTAGCTACAGTGGTATAGGAGTGGGTGGGTCCCTATAGTAGCAATTAAAGAAATGGAACAAAAATTGAAAATGCATTAAATAGGTGCAATTTCAAGCCACATTACCAATAACATTTACCTTGAAAAGCTTTCAACGCTGTCAAACTTATGGGCACCAACTCGTCTAGTCTATAGATACTCCCTCTAGTCTAGTGATAATGTGTGTAATGTAGTTCCCCTTACAATCAATCTATATGTTCAATCAAGAAAACCCAGTCTCACTATGTCACTTAAATCTATTTTTAATACGGCATTATTTCGTTATTCCAGTAAACAGCTAAATACAAAACTTTTAAGGTAATTAAATAAATTTCAACATAAGTTACACAACAATATTTCTGAAAACAAGTACATACAAAATTTAAAAGTTGCCTAAATCTAGTTAAATACAAGTAGCATAACGATCACCATGTGAAGCGGTGCACATGCATCATTTGAATCTACATAAATCAGTCACTTTTTATTAGCCACACCTATAACAATTTAACGGTAACCTACACGTTGTCTACTTTAATTCCAATGTCCAGGCTTCGTAAATCTAATAAAATAAACACTATTACTTACAGTACAGATGGATGTTTTATACTGTGACAGGCCGCCCTGTTATAAATCGTTAATTATTAATTTTAAGGTATTCTTGTTATTTATAGGCTAAGGGATAAATGTATCTTGGTAGTAGCGTTTAGTATATGAATGTTTCCTATGGAGCGACACTGCATTTTAACCGCGGGGGGTTGTACGGACTTACGGACGATTGAAAAGGGAGTAGTATAGGTCAGACGCTTAACAGGTAAAGATGTTGATAGTTAAATCGAATTGTACCCAAGATGTTCGAAATAAAGTCGGAAACCGTGCGAATACATCATAAAAAAGCATTCTATATTCGTTGATAACAACAATGTTACAAGAACGTAGCTTTAAGCGGAGATGAAACATTAATGTCCACAATATTTCATAAGCACGCGCTAAACTGGTGAATACTAACGTTTAAAATGATATATGTACCGGTGGTCAGATAAGATTGTAGAATACCGCCTGCATTCTGAAGTTTGTGTTAGAATTGGTGTTGTGCTGAACCTCGACATCATCTGCTACTGAAAAAGCCAGTCATCGTGGGAGTCATCATTTCACTTATTTTGTAGACGTCGATTGCGTCAAAGGGTGAGTGAAAAGATTATTGTTGTGATTTTACGACGTTTGACTGAAACGAATTATTTACACTATTTAGAATAGGGTTTATGGCAATAAACGACTAATTTAGTGTAATTTGGGGTATAATTTCTTTAGTTGTAATTAAGAAAGAGTGTTCATTAAATTCAGTATTAGTTGTTCACTGAACAAAGTTTGTTTTATTTCCAATATCAATGTTGTATGAGAATCCGATACTAATATTTGTAATATTTATGAACTCAATATTTTGCGCTCTGGGATTATTAAAATTGGTTAGTGTTTTGCACTAGTACACTATCAAATTAGAAAGTCTTATTAGTTCAATGGGGTATGCCCTTCTGCCTATCACAATACTCATAATGTCTAAAAAACAGGTTTCATATATACATGCCACCACACAACAACATCTATAGATGTGACTATGTAACGTTAATTTTTCTCAATCTTTTTACAAATTGTAAAAACTTTCCTATATTTAGAATAATTATAATATGGAACATGTATATTAATGATTTCACGGGTATTTACTTTTTTATTCTAAAGGCGTTCTTAAAATGATATGACCACAGTATGAAATATTCTATTTACCCTTTTTTTGCGGTTTTGAAATAATTTATGGATTTGAATTATGTTCAAATGTGTGGGCACAGAAATATAACTATGCTTTTGTGCTTTTAAGTTTATAGTCAGAATTCCCTTTTATAGGACTAAAAATTTATTGAAATGTCATGCTTGATGAACACTACTATTCAGATCATACAGGGTTCATCAATATTTATGTTGCCCGTTTAAGATTAATTCTCTCCGTTTTCATTTGGTATTTATTTAACGTAACGCAAACGCGTTACAATATCTTTATTTAATTAATTTGTACTTATGTCTATTAAAAGATATCAATTGATATTGTATAAATTAATATTTTAATAAACCTATTCAAACTTAGTATTTCTTATTTGCCTATTTTATTATATAATGCTCTACAAGCGGAGACATAAATCTCGCTTGAGGTACATTTTCTTAAATATTTTAACTAATACTATAAAGTATAAACAATTGTAGTATGTAAAAAGTGAAACAAAATTAAAGTCAAAGATTTTTTGCCCTGTTCATGTTTAGTAATGCAGCTGTAAAATATTAAAAATTGATAGTGCAATTAACAAACTTTTTTCTATTGAATCCACCCCCAGACTTAAGAAAAGGGTATTTATGATTTGAAGTACTTTGATTTTCAATGTCAAAAAGTTACATTTCGCATTTAACTACGATAAATATTATTGTATAATACTAATTGTATACAGGTGTATCATTAAACCATGTTTTCAAATATGTTGGTTTGATTAAATTTCTTGTCTACAGCAGCTCCATTCAAAAACCACAAGCGAAATGTTATTTTACAAAGCTCACAGGTATAAGTACATCATTATATTACATCTTCGGTAATATTACGCGTTACTAACTCCTTATTAACTGCAAATTTCCTCGTTATAAAGTAATTTAAATCTTCATTCTAATAATGCCACTTTTATGTTCCATCTTTTAGCGATATCATATTTAATGCAAGCGCACTGAATTTTAAAGTAGAATGTTTAACCGCCCGTGAACTGTTCAAAATGTATAATATTATCTGTTGTATACTCTAGTCTTGAGGGCATAATTTTGTCTGGATATTTTGTAACGTTTTGAGGGCAATAAGGTCCTTTGATTGCAGAGCGGGAATTAATGGTGTATTTAAAATGAGAAACTTTTGTGTATATAAAATATTGGATACTGAGTTTTTCTATGTTAAATGTTTAAATCTTTGCAACCAAAGAATTCTTTATGGTCAACAAATTTTTGTGTTGCAGTACCAAATACACGTTTGTATACATAAAAACAACTTCGAAAATCATATTCAGAATTTATATAATTGTACAAAAATGTGGTTGTCATTAAATTTCTATAAGCAAATATGTGAGGACAAGTTGTACGAACCTGGTTGCATATGTGTTGGACTAACACCAAATTTATAACGGCGTCCATAATCTATTATTTAACAAAATTGTTTAGAATCAATAAAGAGTATGAAGTGATGGACGACAAAATAAACAGTTACTGCAAAGCTTAACTTCTAAATTATCATTAACAAACAACAAAATATAGAAGAAAAATGAAAGTTGGTCTCGTATAAATATTGGACCTTTCGTAGCGCATAAATATTGGACCAAGATATTTTCTGTGCAAAACTTCGTCAATGCAACGAGAAATCGCTAATTAAATAAAAAGTGACACATTTAGTAAAATCACAATTTCTTATTGTTTTTACAAACATTCAAAGTATCGAATTTTATTTTATAAAAAGAGCGACACAAAGTTATTGTAATCACTTTCATCAGATAGTGTAAGTGTCGCTATTCCATTACTTAACATTTCAATCTATTCATGTAGTAAACTGGGACACTCACTGTTGTACAGCTGATGGAAGTGAATCAATTAACAATTGCATAATATACTGACCAAATGTGAAATAATTCAAACAAGTAAGTATTCTTCGAGATTATTCTGCTATAAAAAAGTGACCCATCTCATCTTCAGTCGCCGAGCAGGACATACTCATTACAGTTATATGAAAATTATTTTGTAAAACAATATATCGTTATTTTATAAAACTAAAAACAACATTATGTACACTCGTGAATGTGTGGGGAATGGCACATACCAAAAGCGTCATTATTATATAGCAGGTTTTGTATGTTGTGGTAATAATAATTCTGTGGCGTTCTGGGTTGTCTGGGGTCACCTTGTTAATGCTCCGTAGCAACAGAAATAACATTTGTTTACAAGCTTAAAATACGAACTAATTATACATTAAAAGCATGAGGCACAAAGAAAATATTTACAAAAGCTTTTGTGACTGCAAATATTTTTTAACACTGAATGAACTTTAGTTTGTAAAGTTTCAGAATGAGTTCCTATGTTGAAGAATTAAATGTTGTGGCTTTACGACGAAGACCTGGATCTGGTGTTGTGTAGAGGATGATGTCTATAGTTACGCTGAATACATTGCGGCTTCTAACGGCGATGACTGGGGTAGGATTTCCATGCTTCGGCACTTTACGGCTGGTAGGCGGAGATGCTGGCGTACGGGCGACGTCTTTAGTTGGTAGAAATTAGAACGAGCCGATTGGGGAATGTTCCCAATCCCTGCGTGCATATTGGCATCACGTGCTGTAAGAGATTGTCCTGACAACTTTGTATGTAGAACGGGTCCAAGCTGTGTTATGGTGGGCTTTTGCGTCCAAAGAGTGATTATGAGTTAACTACGTTTTATCCCGTTAGATTTAGTCATCACAACGAGGTAATGTGAAGGAAACCCCTTAATGCACGAGGTGTTTGGTGACTTCTGTCTTGCACTATTGTTTAAGTTCTCTCTTAAAAGTTTTGTGACTACCTTAAAAAGAGAACAATTAAGGAGTGATTTGCTCTATTCGTTTGAAACCTCTTTTATATCCTGGAATTGTTTATATTGTACATTCTGGCGGTTCTATTATGTACTTCAAGGGATGTCAAACGAATCTATTATTGTTTGAGGGGTGTTTTAAGCGTGTATGCTATTTATTTGCTCGCTGCGAACTTATTGGTCAATTAGTTAGGAATATGATTGGTTGCATACTCCTACATTTCCTTACACAGAATAATCAGATACTAAGTTGTGTCATTATTTTATAGTAGGGAATTTTTTAGAGTTTAAGTTTTTTATTTAAATGATCAGAGATTAGTGTCGTCATTGTTGCACAGAGCATATTGGTTACTTTTTCTGTAACAGTGAACCATTAGAATACAAATGATTAGTTAAACTTATATAAGAATGCATATCAGTGGCACAAAGCTAATTTTGAAGTTAGTTAAATTACAAAACGCAAATAAAATAGAAAATCGTTTCAATATAATACTTATTTGGTGACGTGTTCTTTTACAACAATCCATAGTAACTCAAAATGTACTTAATTGTAAGTCGATCATTAGTAACTATAATTTACTGTACTATTTTGTACTTCTTAATACTTATGCGGGACTAATTGCGGTTTTATTAACTCAATACTTTAAGATGCAAAAAACACAGAAGAAAGTAGCGTGCAGTTAACTGCCACAGAGAATTAAAAAATGTCAAATCTGTAAATAACACGGTACCAACTATTTTTATACTAAGCTTCTGTAATTTAGATGCAAACATCTATAAATGTTATGATGAAAGCAACGTTTCGTCGGCGATAGCATGTATTAGTGTATTATCTTTTATCACCGACCACAAACCACCTACAGAAAGAGGAGAATTCTGAATTGTAGAGTAAGCTATCGAACTCTATCTGTAGTTGCTGATAACGAAAACCTCAATTCAAAAGCGCACTTTCTAGATACCAAATTCTCTGAGGGTGGGCTACCTATAATCTCAGGTGATGAGCTGTCCCAAATCTTGTGCAATGACAAAAATAGTAACAACACACAAATAATTGATCATTCGTCTTCAAATTCAGATGAAACTTCTGAAGATTATTCATCAGACGATAGTATGAAAGACACTAGTTACGAGCGAGAACGTGATTCTATTAGTTCATCATATTCAAACCATGAGTTAAAAGATGAAGCCTAGATATCACCGTGTCCATTGGAAACGGATGATTTATTTCTTCCACCCCCCGATGCCATAAATGAACAAATCACGGATACTTCTGATGTAGTTGAAAAACAGGAAATTGGCAGAAAATGAATAGCTAATCCTCATGCGTTGAAATAAAATAAAGCCAAAAGAATGAGAATTGTTGGTCAGTTTTATACAACTAAAAACAACAAATTGGTTGAAAAAAGAAAAATGAACCCGGTTTATTCTGAAAAATATTAACTGCAAAAGTCTACGAAAATGTCCAGAAGAACTTACTGGGGGCTTGGAAACGTAGAATTCCAAAAAATTATATTTCATGTTTACTGATTATATTTGACCCTGCTCCTAGACACGAGGTCCGATAGTAACAGAGCTAAAGTTCGGGCATTTCACTTTAACATAAAGAAAATGATCGACAAACCATATCTGTTTTTGGAATAACTGATAGAGCCATAAGAACAACAATAGCAAAGCAGCATCCAACGCTTACTATCATAACGCTACCTGACAGTAGAGGTAAACGCCACAGACATGAAGGCTTGCCCCTTGCGTAAAAGGTGGGGTTTGTGAACACATATCATCAACTTCCAAAATCAACATTTATTACTGTCGAACCGCAACTGCTAGGTTTTACATTAAAGGTGGTTTGACGATAGCTGATCTGCACCGAACCTCTGTTTCTAAATGTAAAGAAAATGGTCTTCCCCATGCAAGCTGCAAAATATATTATTTGATTTTTACGCACGAATACAACATTTTGTTTTGAATACCTAAAAAAGATCAGTCAGAGATCTGCACTGCCTGAAGGTATAACATCCATGCAAGATGCGCATGATCGCCACCTAAAAGAAAAGTACCTGTCACGAACTGAAAAAATAAAATAAAAACGCGCCCAATGGGAAACTAGCCGTAGCGGTTTACGTTCTACAAGCTGTGATGTCATGCCCAAGGGGATAAGTCTCAACATTCTATTACGTGTCTAAAATAAATTTCTACAATTTCACAATTTTTGAGTTACAGACAAGTAACGTAGTATGCTATATACCAAAAGCTTCGCGTTCGAATTCCGACACGGCCCGCTTGAAAAATGTTAGGCGATCATTTTTCACAAAAATACACCCTCGTTCGGATGAGAGGTAAAATGGAGGTCCTGTGTGTGAGTGTTGTTACGCACGTTAAAGATCCCTACCTTGCTTGGAACAGCAAGGGTTCGGCAAAATTCCAAATTTTCCAGGTAAAAAACTCGCTTCCTGGAAAATGTAGTACCTTCGGGTGGAGCATTGGAAAATCGCAAGTAAAGTATGCTATGTGTGGCAGGTAATCGAGTTACTAATAAAATAGGGACATGTGTTCTTCAACACCTATAATCGTTGCAGACTAAATTCGCTGAAAAATTTGACGTGATTTATAATTCTCGCAACTGTTGTGGCCAACAAAGGACTAACTTAATAACATCGTTATATCATTATGCAGTTTCAAGAGTTGGGCTGCTGAACAGTATAACCCATACATTTCTTATAAAAATCATTCTCCAAATAAGGACGCATGTACTAATTGAGCGAAACGTTAACAATGTCCTAAAATGTTCCTCGACTTGTTCCTGATGAACAGATCATGTTAATAAATACTGCTTAAAAAAGGTCGTGTCTTCGAGGTTCGCGAACTCAATCACGAGGGTTTCTATGATTTGCAAAATTTGGAAGAACATGATGAACGAATCAAAATGGCTAACTATAGAATGATAAAGGTACAACTTACGAGGATGAAGAGTTTGGGGCTGTCAGAATCAATCAGGCCAGAACTATTTTATGCTCAACTAGGGACAGTTACAATATAACTATAGAATCATTATATAACTCCAAGTTAGAATTTCTTTTCAACAAAAGGTAACTTTTAAACTTGGTCAGAAAAAATGCAATCTCAAAGTACTATGAAAGCTTTTATAACAATCTGTAAAGATCAAAGGTGTTTTTTACGCTGTATAATAATAGTTACTGGTATATTATCGTATTTTTTATCTTATCACATTTTTAAAAACAGTCACTACGACTTTTTTTATTATTACACTACGTTGCGACAAATATTGAATACTTTTAATGTTTATGTGGCATAATGACATATGTTTAAATATCTAAGTTTTCATAAACTTATACAAAACTTCTTTTAACACACGGTGTAATAATTGAAAATGTTTTTCCTGTCCAATAAACTTTTTCTTATAGCTATTAACTAATAGCTGGTAATTTACTAAAAACTGTTTTATATAACTTTAAACGCTTCTACTGTAAAATGTCATTATTGATGTTGTGATACTGTTTTATTTAATTAACGATATGGTTTATACAATTTTTTTTACAAAAATCGTGTTGAAATAACCTTTCCAAATTTCTTGAAGTTTTCTTAGCAATCCTAACTTGTACAGGACTGTAATTTCCTAGGAACATTTTTTACTTCATGCTAAAGCGTTTCAATAGCCGAATAGTCTGTGCTGCTGAATGTCTTTTCATTACAGGAATATTGTTTTTTTGTAACCATGCCATAACCGTTTGGGCGGTATGGTACCGTCCTGTTGGAGTATAAGTTGGCCTTCTGGTAAGCGAAGTTTGTCTATTGAAGGTACTAGATAAACATTAAGAATGGTTTTATATTTTGAGTTATTGAGGTTGTGATCAACACAGTACAGTTGGCGGAACCTTTGGACCGGGATTTTACTTTGGGCGGAAATTTTATTTTTGTCAGAAGAGTCGGTATGATATTTTTCCTCTACCTAAAAAAAACTCTACTCTTTGGGCGGGGCGGGCATTCCAGCAGCAGATCTCGCGGAATCAACAGCTGGCAACGCCGTGGATCAATGTAGTAAGCGTAATACTACGGATCCCAAGGTCCTGGTTTCGAATTCAGACACGGCCGACTGCTTGAAAAATGACAGATGAACATTTTTCACAAAAATTACGCCCTCGTTCGAATGAGAGGTTAAATGGAGGTCCCGTGTGTGAGTGTTGTCACGCTCGTTAAAATTCCTACCTTGCCTGGAACGACAAGCATTCGGCTAAATTCTAAATTTCCAGGCATAAAAAACTCGCCTCCTGGCCAATGTAGTACCTTCGGGTGGAGCATTGGAAATGTAAATGCACGGAATCAACAGCTACCTACCTTCGCCTCCGGGCGAAACAAGGTGAATAGCGGAACGGTGACAATTCGAGGGAGTTTTTCAGCTATGCGGGGTGCCAAGGAATTGTGACTCAAGCGAAATCGTTGGGGATGCACATCTGTCAGTCCTGTTCGACGAGCTACTTGACGATGAAGCGGCTTGTGGCGAATAGCCATTCTGTCGGTCGAAAACCACAGGTCCGGATCCAGAATTTGGATATCGTATAGCTGGAAAGCAACCAAGAAGAAGATCCGGGAAGCTACTCATTCTATCCACCAACTGCAAAAAACATCAATAGAATGACAAACGCGAAACAACAGATACCAACGAGACAGACAGAATCGCCAAGAATAATGCTGTAAAAGGAAGATGGTTTCTAGAGGTCCAGGCTCGACCAAGTGATTGATTGATTGATTGACTCTACTCTTTGTATTTCTCAAAAAAGCTTCAAGTTTGGATTCATCGTTCCAAATAAATCTATCACATTGATCCTGTTTATATTTGCCTTTCCTTTGCCCACAATAACGCGTTTCTGTTTTGTAGTCTGCAAGGGCTTTTTTTGCCTATAGTAATGTTAGTAAATACAAATTTGTTATTTCGGAACTTTATGTAAAAATCATGCCATAATATTTTTAAATACCTTGTGCACCTATAACTTGATATGAGAAAACATAGCGCGCATCTCCCTTTAAACTAACCAATTCTCTTGATAACATGCAAATATGTCCACTTTTTGCCCCAACTAAGCATTATCGACTTTCTTGAACATTGTTATTATATACAGAACAAAAGCCTTTTAGTTTTTCTCACATCTTTTGACATTGGCGCACTCCGCACCATCATTACGTAACAATTAGAAAGCGAACGCTCTTACGGGTTAATAGTGACCTAAGTGCTATTGTTTTGTGTTTGCATTGTCATGGATAAATTTGCATTTTCATGTGGTCCTATTTTCTTGCATCAGCTAGTTGTTTATTTTTATAATTTTCTAAACTATGTTATTTATATAATAATAGGTTAGTCTTAAGGTAAGTATAATGATACAATACATGTAACAAGTTTAATACAATTTTTGGTTTACGTATGAATATATTAAACTAAAATAGTTTAGAATCCTTTGGTCCAAAACATATGCAACTGAGATCATACTTAATAAAGAAATGCTTTGGAAAAGCATTTTGAAACATTATTTTTAGCGCTACAATTAAATACAGTTTATTAGTCGAAATACCTAAAACTCGGAAGTGGCAAACATGTTGGACATCTATGTAAAGATCTTGTAACTGACATATTTTAACATCTATCAAACTGTTGTTGGCTGTAACAACTACCTCGAGGCTTCATTATGCTTAACATCAACATCATCCCCATTTGTACGCGTTGCATGTGTTATCGATTCCATTCTAATTTGATCTATACTCTTAGACCTCCCTAACTGGATCTTTCTTTCTAAATATTTACTTTTACCACATAGACAACATACCAGATAACTGGTGCTATCATTTCTTCAATTTCGTACAAGGACGTTGAACACGTCAAATTGGTAAACTCAGGTCATATTCTGGTTATAATCTTCGACGAGACAGGGTAGACGACTTTTCGCCATATCTCCCTCGTTTTTTCTTTTATTACCAAATTGAAAACAGGATTGGGTATGCAAGTTGTCAATAAAATTAACTTACATCTTAGATTACTCAAGCCATCAGTCCATACGAAAATTGTAGTTTCCTGAATGGCGGTATACATTTATTATTTATTTGTTGTGCCATTGTAAAAACTTTGTTTCATAAATTAATTTTTAAAACTACTGAATTAAAAAAATTATTGAAGTTTTTCCCAATCAATGATACTGTAAAAGTTTTCACGGCGCTACACCTACTTGTATATGTTAAAATTAGCATATCTATACGCATAGATTTCATAAGTTACCGGGCATAATTGACGTAAGCGATTTAGCCTTTAACCGGATCATAGAGTTTATTGAGTGACCGTTCTTTATGTGGTTGCATTGATTCTAGATATGTTCTAAATAGTATGCCAATTAATGATGATATTTTATTCAATTTGTTTAAACATTTATTTAAACATTGTTTGTCATCTATATATACATCCTTAAACAAATTATGAGTAACAAGCCAATAATATAGAAAAATTTCTAAAGTATATACTAAACAGAATTTTAGGTAATTTGATGTGATCTGGCAGCTGCGCGAAAAATGTAGCTAACCACTGGTGTAGTGTTTTTACTAGTTAGTGAATACAATGTAGTATAGTATCTCTCTATAGTCCCTACATTGATATTCCTCTTTCCGCTTTGTAGATAGTGAAAATATTATATTATAATAACGTTTTGGGATCTTCTTTCAACACCATCTGGTTTATTTAATGCTTGCTGCTTTGTTTATATTGTACAACCCGTTTTGTACGCAGCATTATTGCAGTCAATCGGGTCTGGTCTTCCACTTTTCATCCACTTGTTCATCGATTGCCCACTAGGTATGATCGAAGGTTTCGATAGTTATGTTGTTTTCTTAATCTCAAGTCCCGCTATAAAACGCTACCATATGTGTTACGCCTCATTGGCTTCACTAGGTTTATTTTAATAATTAATCGTAGGGAATTTCGACTCCTTAATTGGGAGTATATTTCCCACCGTCGCTTAGCTAACAAGAAGGTCATGACGGACTATAAATGTTTATTTTGAGGTCCAAGCGCTGTTAGGGAAATAATTTTTAATTTTTTTTTGAGACTTCGACTGCAGAGGTCATTTGTCGCCCACAAATTTATTTAGGATCCATCGATGTCAAGTTTGCCTCTTAACCTCGCAATAACTTAAAAAGCAGTGTTTCTTTCAAAAATGTCAACAGTCGTGATGTATTATTAACACTTATTCCCGACAAGCATTCTTGTAATGATTTGGGTAGGATATGCTGTTTTCGCTTCTGCTGATATTGTGGACATTCTATGAGCAGATGTTGAACGTTAAGTGGGGTTTGACGTTTTCTCTTAGTAGGGACATGTATGTTAGATTTGTGTGCCCAATCTTTAATCTTGTTAAAACCACTTGTTCTCTTCTACTAAGTTGTTTAATTGCCGGGCCTTTGAGGTGTGTATTGTATAACAACTTACATCTATCGTCGGACTCTATTTGTCATTTGGTAGTTACAGTGTGTGAGAAATATTTGCATAGGTCTTCTGCAGTTGTGATGCCCACTTCGTGCAAAGGCTTGTCTATGGCTGCTTTAACAGAGGAGTTCGCTACTTCGTTTCCAAATATACCAATATGACTAGGGCACCAGACAAACACAACTTCTTTCTGCAGCTCTTCTAGCCATTGTAAAAATGCTATAATATTGCACTCGAGTGGATTAGTTGCGAAAGGATGATTTGATGAATCTTAGGGCGTGCCAAATACCATACAACTCTGCGGTATATACAGTTGAAGCTGGATGTAATTTCCACGAATGAGAAGCTTCAGATGTAATAATTGCACTCCCAACCTCTTTCGGGAATTTTGACCCATCAGTGTATATAATTATAGCATTCGGGTACTTTCCCAAAAATTTTAAGAAACGGACCGAGTGCAGATATGTGTTGTGTTCAGTTTTATTATTATTATTAATGAAATCTAACCGGATTTTTTGATTTTTTAGCAACGGTGGATACTCTCGGTTTGTTTTATGGTACATATCAGGAATCTGTACATTTAGTGTCTCTTGCAATTCTAGGAAACGGATATTTATTGACCTTGTAATTGTTTTTCGCGTGGAGTACCATTCATAATTTTCATTCTTGAACATTATTTGAAATAGAAGATGCTTTGGCTGTGCTAAATCATTTATTGCGTATCGTATGATCTGCTGTTGACGTTGAAAGTTAAGAGGTGCTATTTTTGCTTCTTATTTAATGCGGTCAAGGGGCTGGTTCTAAATGCTCCTATAGCTAGGCGAATAGCCTCTGCTTGGATAGAGTCTAATATTTTTTAAGTAGTTTTCCGTGCTCCGCATAAACAACACCTCTATAATTTAGTTTACTTAAAATAATCTCTTGATAATGTTTAATAGAGTTGCTCTGTCGGCGCCCCAATTTATGCTTGAAATGCCTCATATTACATTTAAAGCTTTTTTGCATTTTGTTGCTACGTCTTTGACATGCTGCTTCCACAATAGCTTGTTATCAAATTGTATACCAAGAACCTTAATAGTGTTTACACAAGGAATGACGTTGCTGTTAATTTGTAGGACAGGGTCTTCATGTTCGTGGCGAAGTCTGCAGAAATGAACACATCTACAATTTTCGCTCGAAAACTGAAAACCGTGGTCTTCTCCGTCAGCTACTATACTGTTTATTGTACTATTTCAATCTGGCACATTGAGTGGTCTGAATAAATGATTACCATATCGTCAACATAAATAGATCTTCCTATTGTTTCAGGTATGGATTTTGTCAATATATCCACCGCGACTGAAAAAAGAGTGCAGCTAAGGGTGGATCTTTGTGGTATTCTGTTTTCCAAAATTGAAGTTCGTGATAGATGAGCGTTGATCCAAACTTGAAATTTTCGTTAGCATAAAATATTTTGTATAAATATAGGTAATCGCCCGCGAAGTCCCCATTCATGTAATTTTATTAGTATGCCGTGCTTCCAAGTTTTATCGCATGCCTTAACTAAATCAAAAAATACAGCCACTGTATGCTTTCTTTCTGCAAAACCATTTTGGAGGGTATTTTCTAAGATGGCTAGTTGGTCAATCGCAGATCGATGTTTGCGAGAGCCTACTTGCGAGGGTGACAGTAGTTTATGATGTTCTAAATACCATACTAGACGGTGATTAACAATCTTTTGGTTCTGATTTTTGCCATATTTCCTTAGTTGAGGTTTCTTGCGATATTGTTGACACATGTTTCCCAGGATTTTCGTTTGCTGGCAAGAATTGTGCGCCGAGCTGCTGCTTTCTTTTGCTTGAAAGCTATTAGTGTTGAATGAGTCGAGTTTTGTCTAAAAAGTCTAAAAGCTTTCGTCTTTCTGGAGATGGCGTCCGAAACGTCTTTATTTCACCAAGGAAGTGACGTTTTGTTGCCTGGTAGTTTGGAGGTAGGTATGGAGATACACGCAGCGTTCATGATGGATTCCATTATGATGGATGCACTCATTAATGTTATTAGGAAGTTGGATACTTGGCAGTGACTCGGCGAATTTCGTCCAGTCGGCTTTGTTGTATTGAAATTTTTCGTGAAACTGTGTTTTCGTGTCGTCAGGCATATCAATTAGAATTGGCAACTGATCTGAATACATTTGATCTTTTAACACTTTCCATTCTAGCCGGTGGGCTACATCGGGTGTTGAGAAAGCCAAGTCTAGTGGCGAAAAGGTGCACGATCGAAAGTTCAGGTAAGCATTTTCTCAGGTGTTTAACATTACCAATTTGCTATTTTTAGCTATCTCCTAGGTGTTTGCCAGAATTGTTTGTATATGAGCTTCCCCATAAAGTGTTATGCGCATTAAGATCTCCTACCAACAGGTATGGTTTTGGTAATTCTAGGAGCAGTTCTTGAACTTCCGCCGGTGACCAATTGGTATCAGGTAAATATATGTTACACACTGTATATTTAAAGGGTTGGTACAACTGTACTGCTACTGCCTGCATCTTAGTTTTAATAAAATATTGTTAGCAGGAAAACCCTTTTGTATGAGAATTGCCACTCCGTGTTTAGCTCTTTGTGCTGCAATCGCGTCTTTTCTGTTGCATGTGTATCCTTTTAATGTAAATTTAGTGTTTGGTTTGAAGTGTTTCTTGTAGACATATGCAAACTGGCGACTTTTCAGCTAAAATAATTTTAAGCTCGTCTAAGTGTAATATGCAACCATTTTAGTTCCATTGAAGGATATTTGACATTATTTGTTGAGATTGAATATAAATGATAATGAAATAAAGGTGAAAAGTCATCGTACTGAAATTCTGTTATGTTTCAGTATTGGTGACGTTGTCTAGCGATATGTCCGTAGCTGGCTTACGTGATTTTCCTTTTGCCGATCCTACTTTTCTCTTTTTAACCAAGCGCTTAACTGGTATGGAAAACTTTTATTTATATCTGAAATATTTTCAACTGTTTTTTGGTTTAAGTTAGGCGTGATGTTTGTTTGTGAGAAAACTCTGCTGTAGTTGATGCATTACTTGAGTTGGACGTAAGAGTGTCAAAGGGTCTTTTTGAAGGAACGTTTTGCTGTGGCGTTGTCGTGCCATTTATCTTTTCTACTTGCCGGTGTATTTGCGTTATTTTGTCAGCCCTTGTGTTAGTACTTAGCAGGTGATCTTTTAATGTTGCATACTGGTACTTGATCTTGCTGAGTTAGTTTATGGTTAGCAGACAATAGCATTTGTGCTAGGGAATTGTATTCCTCTTTCATGATTTCTGCACACGCTTGGTTACCTCTGGGACAATTGCTTTAATGACCTGATTCAGATCCTCTATAGAATTTTTGACAACTTCTGATCTAACAGTTTCGGCGAATGTAGCAAGAGTTGGTCTAGATTGAGAATTTCTAATTCTATTTCTTGCCTCAAAGTATGGTATTTTTTCAAAGGTTCTCATTTTTTGTATTGCAACTTCTTCTTCGAACACAGGATAATTTAATGATCTTGCAGAATAATGCCGTTTGCAGTTAATGCATACAGAGGTTTCTGTGCAGGGTCCCTCATGGGCGGTGGTTCACACACGCACATTTATGGTCCATTACAGCGACTTTGGACGTGTCCAAAATGCTGAGATTTGAAACATCGCATCGGAGGTGGGATGTATGCTCTAACTGGTAGCATTGTGTGGATTTTTGCTTTTATACGTTCCGGTAGTCGTGTACTGTTAAAAATAAGAATTAACGAGGGTATCTCGTACTATACCTCCACAACTAGCAGTGATGCGACGTGCATCAATCACTCCTTGTTCCAATAAGTTTTCTTTTAACAATTCAGGAGGTTCGAACACGACACTACTCCTTTGCAACTATTCAGTGCGCTGTGAGCTGATACGCTTACATTAAAATTCAAAAATTCGTTCAAGCGACGGAGTTTCAGTGATTGTTGTTTATTGAAACATCAATAGCCCCTCTCGTGTCTTTTGGACGCTTTTCAAGTCACCAGCTGCATTTGTTAGCACCTTTTCGATTAAGAAAGGGCTACTTTTAGTAAAATTATTTCCGTCATCTCTCTCTTTATTATCAGAAAACGTGGTTTTCTATCAGGGAATTTTGTACCTCTCCAAATTATTAAGATTTACCCGGCCACCTACACTTACTTTAGGGGGTATGTGGTTTTTCAATTGGATTTTTAGGTCCAAATTTTTGTGGGCGATAGCCCGTTTCCGTTAGTGCATAAGCCGAAAACTTGCTGTGATCGTCAACTGTAGGTTGAGTCAACATCAGGCACAGCCAAACTACCTGATGTTATTGCAGGTGCCAAACCTAGCGTGCATCCTTTCGGATAATACAAACGTAATCTTTCTAATTCGTCGCCCACCACGTAATCCGACAAGGGGGCGATACCTTGTCGCCAGGGTTACTAGAAAGATATAGCGCTCCAATACACACTAACAGAGCGGAGGAAAGTTTGTGCAGGTCGACAACTTCGCCGTTTGTTCATCTGCACCTTTACACTCGTCCAACTGGCTGTCTTACCAGACAGTACAGTTGACTGGTCAAGGGCGTGCTAGCCCTGACCTCCCATTTAAGAATAAATCCAGGACAAAGTGGAGTGTTGCTCTCATTGAGGATTACACCCGGCCCCATGAGAGCAAAGCCACTAGGACCCTTTATCCCCCCGCACGGGTCAACTTGCACGGTACAAACACGCGGGTAGCCATTAAAACCCTATGCATCTAGACCACTAAGCTGCACTAAGGGAGGAAAAAGTGGTAATTAAGCTGGGATATATAGAACTAGGTTCGTGGAACGAGCGCACCCGAATATGTGATAGGATATGTGCCGATGGAAGATAGAAAATAGGGCAGCGGTCAGCTGAGCTAGGGTACCCCGGATTTGCCAAGCCCGTACCTGTTTGGGAATTAACAGGCCCCTGAGAGAAGATTGATGGTAGGTCCCTTCGCTCTCGGATACTCTAATAGCCAGAGGGGACCTGAAAAACGAGAGTCGGATGCCTAGTGTGCTTCCAGATACGAAAAATAAAAGATGCTGACAGATACAGCTTTATATGCGTATAGGGGTTAGGGCATGCACGTATGCGTGTTCTGTGTAAAGAAAATATAGTGAGTGTATGTGTGCGTACTCTGAGTTTGTGTGAGTAGGGTTGTAGGTTATTTTGGTTCTCCACTTCGCAATGCAGGTAACCAACAAGCCGGTTA
Source organism: Platerodrilus igneus (assembly GCA_036346225.1). Classification (NCBI taxonomy): domain Eukaryota; kingdom Metazoa; phylum Arthropoda; class Insecta; order Coleoptera; family Lycidae; genus Platerodrilus; species Platerodrilus igneus. The sequence goes on along the minus strand of JARFIW010001179.1, from coordinate 1,847,015 downwards.
ACTACAACGCATAGAGGGAAGTAAGTACTCTCACCACGTCAACGTCAAAGTAATTACCCATGAGAGGTTATAATTTATTATATGTATTTTGCCTCATGCTTCGAAATAATATGTGCCATTGCTTCAACCAATAAGGACGTGCGTTGTAGAAGAGATGTTCTTACAAGTTGATGTGAATGAACATCCTGATGGACAGATTGTTGTGGGTTATTTAACCGAAAAGATTAAGTGAAGGCAGAATGTGTTAAATGCAGTGAAATACCTTTGAATTTCTTACCCTTCTTATCTTAATATTTTTTTGTTCCATAATGTTGAAGGTAGCAACAATAACTTCGCCGCGAATCTGCTGATGAATAAACCATTTCTCTAAATAAGATGAATAATACGTGTTAACACACGAATTTAGAAATTCGGTTTACTTAAACTTACCTAAATGAATGGTAAGCTGTTTCATTGTGCTGTTTATTATTATTCATGCTGATTATAAAAATTTGTGCAATATTATTACGCTCTCTGTGCAACCACGCTATGAACCATAGCATATTTTCCTGTTAAATTGACGATTAATATTTTACGAGCCAAGCTCACTGTATACCTAAACAACCACATTAAGTTACCCTTAAATTTATAACTACGAAGTATCTTTTAATTTTTTAATTCCAATTGTTCGTGTAAAACTTTTAATTTTTTAATGAAGTAACATAAAACAAAATATCATTTATTAAATAAACACATTAAATAAAAAATTAAAACCCTTACAACTAATTTGCTGTAAAACCATTAATGATGGTGATTTGTTAAAAGCGCTGTAAAAGTGTTGATTGAATAGATAATGAAACAACCTTTGCACGTATACAAATTCATACAATTTCTTAAGCAGTAGTGTTTACGCACAATATTATTAGCTCAAAGCTGTTGTATTTGTTTCAGAGGATGAAGATATGAGTCATTAGGTTAATCAAAGTCTTACGTAAAATATACGAACTTTCAGTTAAGCTATTCAACTTCCCACACATCGATATAATAAATTTGATTACTGCTGCCTGTAGCAAATTCCTATCATTTTTGTAGTTCTTTCAAACTGTAGAATAACTTACAGTGACAAGTTCTTTTAAGTGTTTTTTGTGAAACTTGAGAGCTAGATGGAATTTTTGATATCGCAATGTAGTTCAAATTCGTCTTGACTGAGCGTGCTAAAGCCAATATCTAGCTTGTCAGATACTTTGTTATATTCATCGTAAGGTATTTGCTTTTCCTACGAAGCTCCCGTTATAGATATGCTATTGATAACGCTTCTGACAAGTGTCTAGGACGGGAGTACTTAAGCTAAATTTCTATATCCGTATCTATTAGGTAGGTAGCATCTTTACTTTGAAAAGTCTTTTAGTTTGTTATAACCGTAATAGTTTTAATTTTCCGAGCAGCTTCTCATGCCGCCTGCATTTTGTTTTAAAATACTGGTGTACTAAATGTATAGACAACCAACCATAATGGTACAACTGCCGTTTTAGAGACGCCACGTCATTAACATTTTGATTTGTAAGAATTATGGTGTAGCGTGGCGTAGACAATGTTAAATGTAAGGATTTGGCAATCCTATCGCCCAATGTTATAACATAACAGTCAACCAGCTGAACAAATCCCGTTTAACGACTTGGCATTTATCCAAAGCCAACGGTTACTGAAGAAAGCGAAAGAACTCTTGTCCTATGGAAGAGATATCGCCCATGAAGGCGGTTCGGTGAAAAACACAAAGATGCAGAAGGTAATATAAAACCAATGCATTTAAGTTGGTTCTAGATATCCAAAGAACAACAAACTAAATAAATTATGTATTGTCTCCCAATCGGGACTTTAAAAAGGACAAATTCGATGGTATGCGAACATAATTTCTAACACTATAAGTCGGGGCACGGATTATTAGGAGTTTAGTCACGCTAGGCTAGAAAATCTAAAACTGGAAATAAGTAGATTTGATGGAAAAAAGAAATAAATACCTTTGACAAAAACTATGGGCTAATTTCTACAATACCAAGTAAAGAGCAAAATTATATGAAACCCTGCAGAATTTTATATACAACAAGAATAGGATGACTTTAATCAATAATGATAGAAAGCCTACTTCAACTACAACATAATGTATATACATGCCAATAACGGGCCGTGATGATAAAGAAGAAGTAGAGCTTGTTTAAAAAGGAATTGAAGAATTCACAACATACGCTAAATGAGATATAAATTTAATATTAATTGTAGAAATACTTTGTATTGCTGATGGTCCCCCCAAGAGTGTCTTAAAAATTTACCTTCAAATTCCTGAAATGTTTCTATTTCATTTTCTATCAAGCCAAACCAAATTTCCGCGCCGCCTTTTAACATTGAACTAACTAAGTTTAAATTGTATCTTTCATCCGTTGATCTTTGTATTAATGTTTTGATATTGTTTAAAAATATTTTTGGATTCATCTTGTTGTCTCCGTAAAATTTCGAATATTGCTCAACTGATATTTCCGGTCGATTTAGTCTAACAGGTTCCCTAATGTGCTGCCCCTTATTCCTAACAAAATTTTCTAAGTCTGATTTTAGAATACCTAATTCTCTGTTTACATCTTTAAATCCTGTCTTACAATTTCCTTCAATTTCCTGCATCTTTATAAATCCGTAATCCTATCATTCGTTTCTTTTCACACGTTTCCTGATTGAATTTAACTTTCCAAACCTCGTCCCTAACTTTATCGATATCATCTATAATTCTTATGATTTTATTTTGAAATTGTACCTGCATTTCCGAGATAGTTTGATTCGTTTCTTTTAAACCGTCACTCAAAATTTTTATTTCGGAACCTAACCTTTCTCCATTTTCATTAATCTGCATCGTAATGTTTTTCATGGCCTCTTCGTTTTTGTTCATTTTTCTATTTAACGCTAATAAGATTGACATTATTTCAGATTGCTGTGATATCTGCTGCTCTTTGCTTTGACTCCGTGCTAATTCTCTCCCCTGTATTTCCGTCGGTGTATCATGTAAAATTACGCATTCGTGAGACCCAATTTCTACCTCTTCATTCCTCGATGCTTTTCTAGTTTCCCTTATTTGTTTATCCATTTTTATCTAAATCCTAAATTTTAATATTTCAAAAATTCCTTCCTATTCACCTGCATTTTCTAATTTTAATTAATATGCAATTTTTAACTTTTCTAACTCTTATTCTTTTTGGATTGCTACAATTTTCGGATTGCTAAATTTTATATTTGTTCGTACGTCGAATTTCTACATTTTTTTCTGGTATTCTCGCCCCTACGATTTTCGGATTTCTAAATTTCTTTTCTGGTGTTCTCACCCCTACGATTCGAATTGTTAAATTGCGTTTTTATTCGTTCGTGCTCCTACGATTTTCGGATTTCAAAATTTCTTTTCTGGTATTCTCGCCCCCACGATTGGGTCGCCATTTTTATTGCTGTGATATAGCCCCTACCTTTAGATATCCTATTTTATATGTTGTGAATCGCCCCTACGTTGGGTGTCCTTTTAAATTTGTTGTGAAATAGCCCCTACGATTGGGTGCCAAATAAATTGCTGTGAATAGCCTTTCGATTGGGCGTTATATAAATTTGCTGCGAAATCTTACCTTTGCTGTGAAATAACTCCACGATTAGATTTCCAAATTTACCGCTGTGAATCGCCCCACGATTGGATGTCGTATTAATTTTGTTGTAATCTCTGCCCATGATGATTTGGTTATGTAGCTTTACTATGTCACAGCCCCTAACGTTGCCGTTGCCTTTTAGAACTTTACTGTTGTGTTTGTACTCGGCATCTTTCCTCTGCGTCTCTAAATCCTATAATTCCTTGAATTTGTATGTCTCAGCTAGCTTAATCTATTAAACACAGAGTGCCCTACGTCACGACCATAAAGATTGTTTAACCCCTTTCTGTTAATATAAATGAAAATGCAAATGAAGCAATCCAAAAATATACAATATAATAATCGATAATATGTACACTTATGTCAATAACTTATTAATTTGTTTAATATTCAAAGATTAGCCCTTGAGTAAAATATTGATATTTATCTGATTTCACCAAAATTTGTATTCCCTGAAGGTCAGCAAAAATAATACCACTGTAATTACTTTTAAGTACTTTCTGAACGTTCAAGCGATCCTTTCTCTATTTTTCAAATTTTCAAATGATTTTTGATTACCCTTACAGATATTTGATATAGCAAATATTAAATTTTAAAAATTGAAAGCAGTCATACTAATAATGAATAAAATATTTGACCTGTGTTTTCCTTGCTTGTCTCTAGGAACTGCTCCTGAATATAGATGGATTGTTACAGCTTGACTTGTTAGCGTAGTTTTTTCCCCTGTTGACCAGAATGATTAATTAATTGTTGCTCGAATTCTCCCTTTGTATTTTGGAATGACTTGGAGTTTAATTGTAGTTTAATTTGAGTATCTTGACGTTTATTTTGTTTCCTTGTAAGATTATTTACAAGTATTTTTAGAATATTCTCGACGTTCATTTAGACGTATATTTAAATATGGAGGTTTATTTAGATCTGGAGGTACATTTAGAAGTACATTCAGAGCCCTAAATTCTTACATATTAGAATAAAATTCAATTAATAGTTTATCTTACGTTTTAAGATTAAAACGGCTACTTCTCGTTGTATAAATTAGCACTTTTAATTTTCACTATTTAAATAAATTATTAATTTTCACTAATTTCACTTTTACGTAATATTTCACTTTCAATAGACGTTATTAGTGTCTTAGTTGAACAGATACTGAATGTTTATGAGGACTCAATAGTATTTATAGACTCCTATCAATATTTCTTATTGGTGTTCATCGTGTGCTTGTTGATGAAGGTGTCGTACCTTGTGCTTATCTCTGCAAAACTCGGTATTTCTAAAAATTTCCTGTTCCGATTCTTGTTCAGACGCTTCATTTCACACGTAGACGTTCAACTTTGTGTAGCGTATTTAGTAGAAAGTCCAAATTTTATTGCATTTTGGTCACGTCTTTATGTTTGTGTCGACTATAGTTCAAATCTTTATCATATCGTGGACCGCCTGTTATTTATTGTTTGCTACTCCAAATATTTTGGATTTTATGCAATACAATGTCTTTGTATACGTGACCATTTTTAATAATGACGTATTTGAACGCGTTTACTTATTTATGCGTTGAAATTTTAATGATCTTATTCAATAGCTAGTATGCCAATTTGTTTATCTTCACCGATTGCGTGTTTATTTTGATGAAACTTGATGCGTTTACAACCTTATTTTTGCTCGTTTCTTTCCAATTCTGGACTTAGAATCTTGAATAATGAGCTTTTTCCTTATGAATTAAATTGGTTATGATTTATATACAGTGTGCTCGCTATTGACTTTATGTAAAATAGTCGATTTACTCCTATTTAATGGTGGAATTGTTTGATTTTCTTAACGTTAATAATATTTACATTTATCTCACGACCCCTATGACTTAATCTGCCCTTAAATTACCTTCTTATCATAGCATTATATATATATATATATATATATATATATATACATATATATGGAAGGAACCAGGATATGAGGATTAGAAGTAAAATAAAAGACTATAATGTTTATCCAAGACGTTGGAAGCGATTACAATTTAGTTATGACGAAATTCCAGCTAAGTTACAAAAACTTGACAAAAAGGTGAGGATCAAACAAATGAAATTTAGAAGAACTACAAGAAGAAGTGAAGGAATTTTTCCAGAATATTATTTTAAAAAAACTTAATGGTCAAGAGGAGGTGGATAAGATCTTAAACAAGGAATTGATGCATTATCAAAAATAAACTTTGGCAGTTCATTTAATTTTGATAACCAATAGAATTTAAAAACCTAGAGACCTCCTCACTTTTAACCAATGGAATTTAAGAATTTTTAGAATCTGGTACCAACCCCTCTCAGGAAAATAGTTTCTCCATTAATTTGACAACTTTTTTTGCCAATAGCGCGTTATTTTTTTTTAGTTTTATAGCTTACGTTTGTAGCGCACATTATTTTTTTATTCACATAATGATTTCTTATTTAACGGTTTACTTCGATTTGAATTCTTCTAATGCACATTTGATTCGTTTCTGGTATTGAAAGTATTTGAATTAACAAGGAGTTCGTTTTATTTTGTTTAAGATTGATTGTTGTATCTATGCTAATATTTATTGTTTGAGAATAAACGCGTTTTCCAATTGTAAAAATTTTTTTTTTTAGTTTTCATACTCTGAATCATTTCCATCTTTTGCTTAATACAGCCCCATGTCAATTTGCCGTACGTTTTCAATTTATCGAATAGCCTCTTCTTCTAGGATGTGCATCAATTCTTTAAATGCTTTTTTGTCAGTACTCTCATAGGTACTGCTTTTTGTGGTCATCTAAAAATTACTTATGCATGAATAATGATGAAGCAGAACTCTCATTGTCCTTAAAACTGCTTTATATTCAAACCTATATAAAATTATTGAACAACCAAAATCATACCGCATTCTAAATTGTAATTTCAACTATGGTTTGTGCAACATACACTAGCGAAAATTATAAAAAACGGATAATGTTAATAAGTGAATTATAGTAAATTATAGTTGGTAACTAAAACATTAACTCTGATAGAACGGGTTCTAATAGGATATATATGTTAAACAGTTCGGAAATTGAAGTTGGCGTGATTTTGGGACAGCAGTCACCTCTTTGTCTCTCTAGTCATTAGTTCAAGAGTGATTTGACGCAGGTTCCTACTATTTTCTATTCTGAAGTAATGATCTGTACCTATGTCTTTTTTAGTATGGTATATATACTGGGGCCGTTATCTTCTTGTACATAGTGTTCTAACCGCCTGTTCACGTTTCAAAATCTGACCTATCATCCTGCAATGCCAATTTTTAATTATGTTTATATTACTTCTACGTATCTGAACCATTTCGTGTACTCGATTGTTACTAACCTTATCCGTCCAACCGATTTTAAGCATTTTCCTATAGCAACACATCTCGAAAGATTATAACCATCTACTTATTCCCTTCCTAATGTCCATGTTTTACAGTGACATGTATCAAAAATTTTAATACCGCGCCTTGCACTCGCGCAATGCTTATCTTTTTCGAACTGTTCTATTTACTACATCCTTTTTACTTCTAGTGTCTTTTGTAATTCACTTCTTAAGTAGCAAAATTCTTTTACTTTATTTAGTTTTTTTTACCGCAGATTTGCTATCGCTTTTTACTACAATCCTGTTTACATTACATTATCTCTGTTTTGGTTCATTCGTTTTCCATGCCTAAATCTCTAGCGAAAGTTTGTATCATATTGTTTAGTCCTATTTCTAGCTCTTTATCTGTTTCTGATAATATAACTACAAATAACATCCGCACACCTTAGTTTTTGAATTTTCAATAGATTCTTGATCCTTCACCTCGTGTAAGTCAAGAACTGTTCAGTAAAATAGTGTGTATGTATATCTTGTTTTCCTATATACTATAACTTTTACACGTGCTATTGTAATACTTGCTTCACCTTTTACTGCCCTATTTCTGTTACTAACTCTCTTGCAGAGGTTCCTTATTTTTTGATAGGCTAAGTTGGACCTGTCCTTATTTAGTGCTGGTTTAATTTCCTAACATTTGATGTGTACGTATTACTGTTACTATTCGTCTTATTCTTAAGTTCCTTATATCTTTGTCAGCCTACCTCTACTGCTACGTTTTTGTATTCCCCGAGTCTTCTATTAAACATACTATTTTTTGCGTTCTCAGATGCGTACTGTTTAGTTCTTATTATAATGTATGCTTTCTCTAATGCTACTTTCATAAAAAATTGCCAATTTTTTTCTAGTTTTACCAATTTGTATAATTTTTTTATGTCCCATATTTTAATATTTGTCAGTGGTTTTCATGTTCGTTTAATTCTAATCAGGGCAGGCGTTCAACTTTTTATTTTCTTTAACTTTAAATCATATTTTATTATAATTGAATTGTGATTACTATCTACTCTGCATCAAGGTAACTTCTACAATGTTTGCTTGATATTTAAATCTATATTTAACTAAGTTATAGCTACCTGTATTAACAACACGTGTATTATGGGTGTTTATCATTTTTTATTTATATTAGCTGTTAATTTACTACTGATACAGAAGTATGAAATTATCAGATTTTTTAATGCTCACTTCTATTCAGTACTCACACTACTTTGACATGTAGCATTAAAATCTGTTATAACTAACAACCTGCCATTCTTACTAATGCCATGAATAACCTCTGGAATTGTGGTACAATTTTTCAAATTCATCGTCCTCATCATCTGACTCATGACCTGAACTACCACTATTTGTTGGTTTAGTTCCATGTCTGATCGGTCTTATCCTATCATTAACCCGTCGAACATTTTCGTTTTTTCTTGATGAATTCTCTAAGGTACCCAACTTTTCCTATCCTCAAAACATTTTGAACGTTGCATACTCTTCTTCGTAGACTATTTTTCTTTCTTGGCAGTTTTTCTTTTTTATTTCCTTTATCTTTCTATTTACTTAGTATTCGTCTCTAACATCCTAACAGGGTTGGCTTATCGAAGTACGTTGGATCTTGAAACTATGTCTCTACCCACCAAGAATGTATACATGTTGTAGGTTACTTACATGTTTACTTTTATTTGTATCTTTTAGAAATGCATTTCCTGGCAAAATAAATAGTTGAGGATTTTTTGTTGCTTTCCGCCGAGATAAATACATGCATCCTTCGAAGGATATTAGAGGGCAAGGAAAGGACTGCTGCACTAGGTAGTCGCCTCTTACGATAGGCAGGGGATCTGGGGACTATTCTCTTTTGGTCCAAGGTGAGTAAGCTAGACACCTTACGACAATTTTAAAAAATAAGTTTTTAATTTTATTAACTTAGTTGCATTAGTGGGTTAATTGTCGATGGGATCGTGCATAGAGCGTAGTCTATTGTTAACCTCATAACAGTAATAAATCGAAAATTTATGATAAATAGGAGAGATAATTTAGGTAAAAAAATTCTTATTAAATTCATCTAACAACGGTTTGTATTTTTGAATTGCAATAACAAAGATCTTTATATTTTCAACCCAATTTATCAAAATCAGTAACTGCCGTGAAACAGAGGCTTACATCAAAAGCTCAGAGGATGCAAACCGTGTTCATTAATGAATTAGTTAACAAAGGATTCAATTTAGTAAACTTATGCGATGAAAAACGCGAAATGTGGTAGCAAAAAAGAACAGATTTGTCTGAGTGACAGACGACAATCACCTCATCTGACCTCTACACTTTCAATATGGCCGACAAACAGGGAGCATATATCATTAATCACTTTTTCCCTTCAGAGCTAGTACATTTTGTAAGGGAGATAACTTATGTTATTGACATATAACGATGACCGCCCACTCCTTCACAATTAGTTTAAAGTCAACTATGGCACATCGAACCCGCTTTTCAAAGAGAGTTTGTACTGACAAACAGTGAATCAACTTGGGCGTATGCAAAGTTTGCATTAAGCAGTTCCTTGTCCATTTAGTGCCAAAGTTGGGAAATTGAAAACAAGCTACAAGTTTAGTACCTCGATTATTAAACACTTTCTAAGTTATTTAATATATATATATATATATATATATATATATATATATATATATATTACTCATATTTAGACCAGGGTAGAAAATTAAATAATCACATCAAATAATTTTAATCACCGTGCATAATGAATATTATTAGATAATACGCGTTATTAAAACCGTGAAGCATAAAAATTTATTAGTTTCATTAAACATAAGAGATTTAAATCATGTACAAGACGCTTTATATCAAAAGAAGCAGTATTAAAAGCTCTGCGTGTAATGTAATTATTCCTAAACAAATGGAAATTACGTGCAAAATTTATATTAATTAACCCTATTTTAAGTAACCGGTAGTAAAACAAAGTGTACACATAATAATTAATATTTAACTTGTATTCGCTAAAAATGAAAGGATAGAAGTCAATTTTAATTGGAGTTAATTAAACCATTATTAATAATAAGCATAAAAGTGTGAAAATCCAAGATTATAATACCAGAAAATAAAGCTCTGAGAATTAATATTATTTTGAACACCTGCGTAGTTTAAATATCACGTACGGCGAAAATTGGGTAGATAACAAATGGTTTCAAAGAATCTTGAAGAAACCGTGGCTTAATATTCACGAGAAGGTGCGATACGGAGTTATTTAACCCAGATAGTCCACATGGACTAAAATATAATCGATAATAAAGAATATCAATTTGCACCAATACGAACAGGTTAGAAAAGGAAAGAGAAAATGCGTCAAGCAAAGACACATATAGTAAAAGGCGTGATTTAAGCAACGTCACGAGGGTCACAATTGGTTGAAAATAGGATGCAAATATCAGAGGTAGAAACAACGATTTCTTTCGGACATGTTTGCGTGCCGTGTGAGAATTTCTGAGTTTTAAATGGGGCGAGTGAAAAATTCGTAAAAACCGACGCGCGAGCGACGGACTGGGAACATGGCATGAGAAATTCTTTAGAATTACCCGTTTTGGGGAACAGACCGACAGACAGGCTTTTTGCTATATATACCGAGGTGAATATAAACAAGCTCTCTCTTAGACTTTTGACTATTCGATGCGTTAAAAGCTCTTACATCCGCGACTTGATTGAAGATGTTAAACAGTGCATTTTAGTTTGATAAAATAATTTAAAGTTTGCTCGTATATTTTAGTGATTCAAAATAGTTTGTTATTTACGTGCTAACATGAATGTACTTCAGTGCACTTAGATACAAGGTAATAAAATTTAGTATCACTGTACCAATTAGCAAAATTTACAACGACAAATGTATACACAAAAGTAGGCAGTTTTGGCGTATATTGGTGAAAGACGCATGAATTTCTTTGCTATTTTTCGGGGGTGTTAATAATTAAATGGTTCAAATACGTGTCTGGATCCACGAAACAAGGGTCAGATATACACAGATGAGTTCCGGAAAAGCCCCGAAACAACTTTAAATAAATGGTGATGGAGAAAATTTTAAAAGCGTTGAGAATTAGAAGCCGTAAATATAATCCTGTTGGAATGGTGTGATTAACTAAAGGGACGATGTACATTAAAGCTACGAGGACAGTAACCTTCAGGTAAATTATACTATTTTGTTTGACATTTTGGTGTGTGTTGAATAACTTTATTATACTATTTTGTTTGACATTTTTGTGTGTGTTGAATTACTTGATAATTGATTTACTTTAAATGGACATTAGTGAAATTGTACTAACCATAAAATTTTAATGTTAAGATGAAATTTGCCTGTTTAAGTAGAAAGCGGTATTTAGTATTGATGTTCTGGATTATGATGAAATTTTAGGTATGTCTTTGAGCTCAATTAGACGAACCTGGTTAATTAACGTAAAGGGTGGTAGATGCTCCTTTTACTCTGCATATATTGTTATATTAATTAGTAGGCATCCTACAAGGACTTTAATTCTGGATGCACGTTAAAATGATAATAAAATTAATCATGAAATTCTTTTAAAACTGAAATTTATGCTGAATTTTAATCTTGAAATTTTAATGTATTGTGAATATTGATGTAAATAGAGTTGACGTTGATGTTTGTGGTAGGAATGTGTTGTTTAATTTTATGAATGAGGAGGTTTATAAAATTAGGTGAGCAGCTGAAGCGAAACCAGGATCACAGCAGTTTATGACGCCCAATCGGTGGGACTAGAATTTTTTGTTGAAAGGACCCAGTTCCCGCATTCAAAGGAGTATATCACAGCAATATATATATATATATATATATATATATATATATATATATAATATAAATTCTTTAGTTGTTGATTTTCTTCTTTGGGAATATGTTCGTCCACTAATTAATAAGAAAACGCTCATTTATAAATTTGCCGACGTTTCGGGTAATTTATTCCTTAATCATGACCTATGAACATTCGTTATAATACAAATTTATATAACTGGTGTTACTTACAATCTATGCGAGCTTTATTTGTTAAAAGCAGTAATTCAGAAAACCATAATAAATTAATGACACTGACATTTAAAAACAATTTGTACGATAAAACTCTAGTCATATAAATAAAATTATCTTTAAACTTACACTGTACTACACTATTTACAAATGGTTTAAATTCACATAAGTTACAAGAATTTATAGTAAGAATGATGTTTAACAAGTTAACAACATGCCATAACTGATAAGTATAAACAATTATATGGCTGATGATTTTGTATATTTATTAAATTTTTACATTATACCTGGTGAGAGAACTTGAAAATTTAGTTTAACTCTATTTATTATTATTGCGCCTACTTAATTTGTATAGTAGTGAATACACTGTGTTTAAATTGTCTATATCTGTTTTAAAATTTATTGTATTATTGTTGTTTTGGATATGAAAGAATTCTAAAAATAAACGTTTTTTATAATTATTTTCTACTTCTAAAATTTGTATATCATCAAAATCAGCATTATGTGTTTTATTGTTCAAGTGAATTGCAAGAGCACACGATTTTTTATTGATTTTTGCGTCACTTTTGTGCTGGGTGACACGATTGCGTAACCATTGCTTGGTCTCTCCAAAGTAGCATTGTTTGCACTCACAGTTGATTTTATAGACTATATTACTTAGTATTTTCTTATTGGTAGGATCTTTAAGAGGTGTAAAGAGGTTTTTTAAGGTTCTATTGTAATTCACAGCAATGTGCATATCTGGAGTGCTTAATGTCTTTATCAGAGTTGAAGTTAAGTTTCGGATATATGGAAAACTTTTGTGCACGATTTTGGTAGATTGTTTATCGATTTTACTTTCAGAAGTGGCGTTGAACAATATTTTATGCAGTAGGATTTTTGGATAACCGTTATTTATTAAAGTATTTCTTAAATTAATCAAATTTTGTTTTCGAAACTGTGGATGACAGATTTTTATAATTCTATTTTTTAGCGTTAAAACAGTATTTAATTTATGTTTGAATGTATGATCTGAATTAAAGTTGACATACCTACCAGAATCTGTGGGTTTTTTATAAATGTCTAGAATTAATTTGTTATTATTGTCTTTTATAATTTTTATATACAGAAAGGGGATTCAACTCTGATAAAGACATTAAGCACTCCAGATATGCACATTGCTGTGAATTACAATAGAACCTTAAAAAACCTCTTTACACCTCTTAAAGATCCTACCAATAAGAAAATACTAAGTAATATAGTCTATAAAATCAACTGTGAGTGCAAACAATGCTACTTTGAGAGACCAAGCAATGGTTACGCAATCGTGTCACCCAGCACAAAAGTGACGCAAAATCAATAAAAATCGTGTGCTCTTGCACCACTTGAACAATAAAACACATAATGCTGATTTTGATGATATACAAATTTTAGAAGTAGAAAATAATTATAAAAACGTTTATTTTAGAATCCTTTCATAGCCAAAACAACAATAATACAATAAATTTTAAAACAGATATAGACAATTTAAACACAGTGTATTCACTACTATACAAATTAAGTAGGCGCAATAATAATAAATAGAGTTAAACTAAATTTTCAAGTTCTCTCACCAGGTATAATGTAAAATTTAATAAATATACAAAATCATCAGCCATATAATTGTTTATACTTATCAGTTATGGCATGTTGTTAACTTGTTAAACATCATTCTTACTATAAATTCTTGTAACTTATGTGAATTTAAACCATTTGTAAATAGTGTAGTACAGTGTAAGTTTAAAGATAATTTTATTTATATGACTAGAGTTTTATCGTACAAATTGTTTTTTAAATGTCAGTGTCATTAATTTATTATGGTTTTCTGAATTACTGCTTTTTAACAAATAAAGCTCGCATAGATTGTAAGTAACACCAGTTATATAAATTTGTATTATAACGAATGTTCATAGGTCATGATTAAGGGAATAAATTACCCGAAACGTCGGCAAATTTATAAATGAGCGTTTTTCTTATTAATTAGTGGACGAACATATTCCCAAAGAAGAAAATCAACAACTAAAGAATTTATATTATTAATAGATATAACGTCCGATAACACAGCTGGAATATATATATATATATATATATATATATATATATATTGCTGTGTATCCTACACAATTATTCGTGAACTAAGGTTATCAAATCGAGCCCCAGCGTTGGGCCGTTATGGTTGCTGTGAAACCTACAAAAAGCCTCACCAGAGTAAAAAAAAATATTCGAGCCTCTCGAATTGGGCACCAAGATTTGCCGTGATTCTCGCCCTGTTGAATCTCTTCAGATAGTCGCCTTTTTACTCTTTCCGCCTCGGCTGCTCACCTAGTTAAAACTTTCATCCTCATTCATAAAAAAAAAAAACACATTCCTACCAAAAACATCAACGTTAATTCTATTTACATCAATATTCATAATACATTAAAATTTCAAAATTAAATTTCAGCATAAATTTCAGTATCATAAAATTTCAACTTTAAATTTATCATCATTTTAAATTGCATCCAGAATTAAAGTCCTTGTAGGATGCCTACTAATTAATTTAACAATATTTGCAGACCTGAGTCTGAGTACAAAGGGAGCATCTCCCACCCCTTTAAGTTAATCAAACAGGTTAGTCTAATTGAGCTCAAAGACATACCCAATTTTTCATCATAATCAAAAACATAAACTGCTAAATACTCCTTTCTACTTAAACAAGAAAATTTCACTTTAAAATTAAAATTTGTTGTTTGTACAAATTCATTACTGTCCATTTTTTAGCAAACAAATTATAAAGTTATTCAACACACACCAAAACATCAAAATTCGAACAAAATTGTATAATTTACCTGAAGGTTACTGCACTCGTGGCTTCAATGTACATCGCACTTGATAATTCCACCATTCCAGCTGGTTTATGTTTACGGCTTTAGATTCTGAACGCTTTTAAACTTTTTCTACACCACCATTCATCTAAAATTGTTTCAGGGCGTCTCAGGAACTCATCTATGTATATCCAAATCTTGTTTTGTGGATCCAATCACGTTTACGAATAACATTTAATTATTAACACCCCCGAAAAATAGCAAAGAAATTCATACTTCTTTCACGCTATACCGCAAAACTGCCTACTTTTGTTTATTCATTTATTGTTACTAATTTCGATAATTGGTACAGTAATACTCGCAAATATAACTAGACTTTATTACCTTGTATCTTCTTTTCTAAGTGCACTAATGCATAATAACTTGTATCGTAGCACGTAAAGAGCAAACTGTTTTAAAGTATTCAATAATCACCAAAATATAAGAGCAAACTGTTTAAAGTATTGAATCAAATCGAAAATCTAAGAGCACTGTTTAAAGCATCGAATAATCAAAAATCTAAGAGAGCGAAACTGTTTAAAGTCCGGGTTTATATAATAGCTCACCTGTATGTCGGTTTTGTCCCGCGACGGCCAGTTTTCAGAATTTCGCATACTATGTTCCCTTTTCGACAGTCCGGCACGCGGTTCTATTAAATTTGCACACGTGCCAGTTGAAAATCTAAGAAATTTTCACACGGCTCGCAAACACGTCCGAGAACACTAATTAATTTTGTATAGAAATCGTTACGTTTACACCTCTCATATCTGCATCCTATTTCCACCAATCGTTTCCTCGTGACGTTGCTCAAATCACGCCTTTTATTATCTGTGTCTCTGCCTTGCGCATATTATCCGTCTCTATCTACCCTGTTCTGAGTGGTGCAAATCGATACTCTTTACTATCGGTTATTTCAGTCCACGTGGGTTCCTATGTTAATATAAGCTACGGTTTATCGGACCGTTTGCAATATACGCAGAATCTGCATGTTTATCAGCTCGAATTTATTCGAATATGACATTTAAAAATACGCAGGTGTTCAATCGTAATACTTTAAAGAACACTTCTACGATTTGAATATTATTGGGTTTTTTAAAAGCTTTTATGCCTATTATACCTTAATAATCGTTCAATTAACTCCAATTAAAATAATAATGAATGGCATTGACTTCTACCCTTTAATTTTTAGTGAAACCTAATTAAATATTAATTATTATTTGTACACTTTGTTTAATACCCGTTACTTAAAAATTGAATTAATTAATATAAATTTTGCACGTAATTTCTATTTGTTTCTTGGAACAATTAAATTAAATACACCTTGAGCATTTTAATTCTGCTTCTTTTTATAGAAAGCGTCCTTATACACGGTGATTAAAATTATAGAAAATTAATTAATTAATTTTCTACCCTGGTCTAAATTTGAGTAATATATATATATATATATATATATATATATATATATATATTATATATGCATAACTGTAGCAGTAGCAGTATTTACCTTTGATGAAGCATAGACGACAACTGTATTACAAAAATATGTCTCTTTTCGTCCAGGTGCTTTTCAGTTGATATAATTATTAATTAAGTACAACTCAACGGATCAAAAGTGTTCACTTTGTTGTAATTTTTTTTGTTGATTGCCACTAAAGATGAAACAATAATAGACGAACGAACACTACATACATTTTTTATGGAAATGGTTTCATATAGTGAGTAGTTTCTGGACGCATTCTAAGAACACATTGTATCGAATAAATAATGTAGCGACACCACAAAGTCTTTTCAGAAGCTTTGTTGTCATTTTCTAATACATATGGTATCTATTCTTTAATATACAAGATTCAAGCACGTTTTTAATATGTGTGTCGTTTTGAAATGTATACTAATTGACGATAAGACGAAACAGTTACATAGCTTACGTGTAATCAAAATACCTCACCTCATGCGCAACTTTTCAAATATACACACTTTACAGCTTTACATCTTTTGTAATGTGATTCGCTATTCAAAAATAAACCCCTGAATCAAAGTAACAAAATAAATCTGTTTGTCCTCAAATTATAACTGCCTTAAATAAGTTAAAGCCAGCAAAAATTACACTGTATAATTGTTCTTATTTCTGACCTGTGTTTTCTCTGCGTGTTTCCAATCCTTCGAACTGCTGCTGCATGTGGTTGACCAGTACCCCTGAATTGTTTAAAGTTGAGTTCACTTGTTAATTTTGTAGTTCAGCTTGCCCAGTTTAACCGTTAGTTGATTTTCTTAATTAGTTTCTCCGCTCAGATGCTTATGTAGACCAATATTTAGATGGTTGTTTACTAAAATGATTATTTAGTCGGTTATATATTGGATATTTAAATTACTTAGTAGGTTCTCTGTTCGAGTATTTAGATTGCTTAGTTGGTTATCTGGTTGAATATTTAGAGCCCTAAGTTATTAAATATTAAAATTATGTTTAATTAAATATTGTAATTTGAACTGGTAAAATAGCGTGCCTTGGTTGAAGAAAGACTGATTGTTTAACAAATTTGTGTCCTATGTGTGTGTTCTTTATGATTGGTTTTCCGAGTTTACGTTGTTGATTGAGGGGTTGCACTTTGCCTTATCATGCAGCCTTCGAACTTTCTATAAAGTTACCATCCAAATTCTCATCAAAATGTTTAGTACATTACGTAGACATCTAGTTTTTATAATATATTTCTTTGAATTCCTCTGAATTTGTATGTCACGTCCGCTTGTTTGTATAGCAATTTATCTAAACTTTCCGTTTAATTTATCACGTAGCCAAACGTCTGTTCTCTTGTTTTGTTTCCCTAATCTGTTGGATTTTATTCGAATTTTCTGAAGTTTAAAATTAAAAGATCACGTCATCAAATTTTTATGATGACGTAAATTGAGTGCGTTTGCTCACATCCTGTGTTTATGAAACATATATGTTTTGAATGGGATTATTTTATAGCGAGTATGCATGGTTATTTTCTTACGCTAATGCGTATTTATTTCAATAGGAGTTGTTGTGTTTAAAATGTTATTCATGCGTATTTATTTTCGGTTTTATGCATGCATTGTTTTTTTAATATGAATTGTATAGCGTACAAGTTATTTATCTTACTAAATGTGATTTGATTTTTAAAGAATGAGCTTCCTTTCATTAATTAAAGTTAGTTGTGATTTATATACAGTGTGTTTGATATTAACTTTTAGCTTGATTGGGGAATTGCGTACCTTTTATAATCAAATTGTCTCAGGCGTACCTCAAGGCAGTGTACTCGTTCCCCTTTTGTTTAGCTTGTACATTCAAGACTTTTCCACAACATTGAAGTTTTGTCGTTACCACTGCTATGCAGATGGCGTTCAGATTTATTTCCATTTTTCTCCAACAGAAATAATTGAAGTGTTCCAGACAGTTAATGATGATCTATCAAGGGTTGACGATTGGTGTAAAAATAATTTATTAACCGTAAATCCAGCGAAATGCTAGGCTTTGCTTCTGGGAACACAAAATTTAATTAGATTAGTTCAGTCCGTGGATCTTCCTATGTTAATGCTTGGAAAATCGAACATAAACTTTTCACCTCTAACTAAAAAACTAGGTATGCTGTTGGATCCAAACCTTAGATGGAAAGATCAGGTATCAAGCGTGTGCAGAAAAGTTCTATTTACTCTACATACTATTAAGCGTCTAAAACGATTTATACCGACTAAATTAAAGTTAAAGTTAGTACAATCATTAATTCTTCCACATTTCGATTATTGCGATGCATTATATACCAATCTTTCATCTAAGTTTATGTCTACAACGCTCGCAAAATAATTGTGTACGGTTTATTTTCGAACCAAAATATTGGGAAAGAGTTACCCCATTTTACACAAGAATGTCGTGGCTTAAACTAAACAATAAGCAAAAACTTCACGTGGCAGTGCTTGTCTATAAACTTATTTCTAGCCAAAACCCGTTCTACCTAAGCCAACATTTTTCTTTTCATTCAAACCTCCGCTATAACGCTAGGCAAGATGACTTGCTATCTATCCCGATACACCATACCCTTTTTTTTCCATTTGTCTTTTCTTGTTTCCGGTTCCCTAGTCCTCCTGATATTAGGTAGGCTCCGACCGTGCAACGTTTTCGTATACACATCTCTTAAATCTTCAGGTGTAGAGGCAAGTGCATTCTCCTAAACTGATGCTCGTGTATGTGTGTGTGTGTGTGTGTGGGTTTGTATGTGTGAGAAAGGGTGAGGATGCGTGTGTGTGGGTGTGCATGGGTGGGGGAGGGTGCGTTTGTGTGAGGGTGTATGCGTGTGTGTAGCGATTATTAATTGAAATTAAATTAAATTAAATTATTTACCTTAATTTAATTACTTGAATAACATTGATTTCTTTTACCTTATGATTATATTTTACCTTATTCAAGAGTACTGCTACATGCAAGTTAGGTGTAAGACAGGGCCTAATGGCCCTAATCGCGCTTGATGCAGTTTGTATCAAAAGTCTATATTTTATAATGTATATTTAACTTAATAATAAAGACGTTTCAATCAATCAATCAAAAATTGTTTAGTTTTCTGGACTATAGTGCTATGTACACGAAGTGTACAACCCTTATGACTATATACCCCTAAATAACCCTATTATCGATCGTTCTTGGAGTGTAAGTCATTTAAAATTAAAGAACCTTTCCTTACGTGTCTATATATATATATATATATATATATATATATATATATATATATATATAAAAGTAAGATGTATCTGTAAACAAACTCTTATGAAAATAATAAGAGCCATTGACAAATACAAATCGGGCTGGTAGTTATATAGCCATTAACAAAACATAAGCTTTATTACTTCATAGGGGAGGAAACATTCACTGATCAATGGTTTTGGCTAGTTAGCCTCATCAGAGTGGAATAGTTCCCAAGAACCCTATGAAGTAATCGAAGCTATTATAATATATATATATATATATATATATATATATATATATATTGCTGTGATTCCTCACCATTAATCTTAAATTAAGGTTTTCAAATCGAGCCCCACAGATTGGGCGTCATTAAATGCTGTGACATGTACAAAAAGCCTCGGCAGTTTCCTGTTACAAAATCACAAAAATTTTATTTTGAACTCGAGCCTCACTTTTGGGCGCTACGATTTGCTGTGATTCTCGTCTGATAATCGCCTCTGTCCTCTTTCCGCCTCGGCTGTTCACCTAGTTAAAACTTTCATCCTCATTCATAAAAAAAACAAACACATTCCTACCACAAACATCAACGTTAACTCTATTTACATCAATATTCATAATACATTAAATTTCAAAATTAAATTGTAGCATAAATTTCAGTATCATAAAATTTCAAGATTAAATTTGTCATCATTTTAATTTGCATCCAGAATTAGAGTCCTTGTAGGATGCCTACTAATTTATTTAACAATATTTGCAGACCTGAGTCTGAATAAAAGGGAGCATCTTCCACCCCTTTACGTTAATTAAACAGGTTAGTCTAATTGAGCTCAAAGACAGACCCAAATTTTCATCATAATCAAGAACATAAATGCTAAATACTCCTTTCTACTTAAACAAGAAAATTTCACCTTAAAATTAAAAATTTGTGGTTTGTACAAGTTCACTACTGTCCATTTTAAGTAAACAAATTATAAAGTTGTTCAACACACACCAAAACATCAAAAATCGAACAACAAAGCATAAGTTACCTGAAGGTTAATGCACTCGTGGCTCCAGTGTACATCGTCCTTTGTTAATCACACCATTCCAACTGGGTTATGTTTAGGTCCTCGGATTCTGAACGCTTTAAAAATTTTCTACACCATTCATCTAAAGTTGTTTCAGGGCTTTTCAGGAACTCATCTTGTTTTGTGTATCCAATCACGTTTACTAACCATTTAATTATTAACACCCCCGAAAATAGCAAAGAAATTCCTACTTCTTTCACGCTATACCCAAAACTACCTACTTTTGTTTATTCATTTATCGTTACACATTGGATACTTAGCACAGTAATACTTCTTCTTCTTCTTCTTTTCTAAGTGCACTAACGCATACTAACTTGTATCGTAGCACGTAAATAGCAAACTGTTTTAAAGTATTCAATAATTACAAAAATATAAGAGCAAACTGTTTAAAATATTGAATCAAAATCGAAAATCTAAGAGCACTTTTTAAAGCATCAAATAATCAAAAATCTAAGAGAGCGAAACTGTTTAAAGTCCGGGTATATATAATAGCTAGCCTGTCTGTCGGTTTTGTCCCGCGACGGCCAGTTTTCAGAATTTCGTCATTCTATGTTCCCTTTCAACAGTCGGGCACAGCTATTCTACTAAATTTGCACTCGCGCCAGTTAAATCTCAGAAATTTTCCACACGGCACGCAACGTCTGAGAACACTAATTAATTTTGTATAGAAATGTTATTTTTACACCTCTCATGTTTGCCCTCTTATTTTCAACCAATCGTGACCCTCGTGACGCTACACAAATCACGCCTTTAATTATTAGTGTTTCCGCTTGATGCATTTTCTCTTTCCTTTTCTACCTTGGTCTGAATGGTACAAATCGATATTCTTTACTATCCACGTGGACTCGTAAGTAAAATAACCCCGTATCTAGCCTTCCCGTTAAAACATCCGACCGTTTCCAATATACCTAGAAGCTGCCTGTTTATCAGTTTGAATTTATTAGAATTTTGATATTTAAAAATACGCAGGTGTTCAATCGTCATACTTTAAATAACACTTCTACGATTTGAATATTATTGGGTTTTTTTAAAAGCCTTTATGCATGTAATCCCTTAATAATCGTTCAATTAACTCCAATTAAAGTAATAATGAATGGCATTGACTTCTACCCTTTAATTTTTAGTGAATACAAATTAAATATTAATTTATTATTTGTACCCTTTGTTTAATACCCATTGAATTACTTAATATAAATTTTGCACGTAATTTCTATTTGTTTCTTTACTTGGAACAATTAAATTAAATACAAGTTGAGCATTTTAATACTGCTTTTTTTTATAGAAAACGTCTAGTGAATAATTTAAATCCCTTATTTTTAAAGAAACGAATAAATTTTTATGCTTCACGGTTTTAATAATGCGTACTTTTCCCAAAGCTTCCTTATACACGGTGATTAAAATTATTTGATGTACTTAATTAATTTTCTACCCTGGTCTAAATATGAGTAATATATATATATATATATATACATATATATATATATATATATATATATATATATATATATATATATAGTTATGGATTCAAAAGGTTAAATTTGGGGTAAGCAATGCAAACACCCTGTATAGAGAAACGAACTAATTATTTACGCGCAAAATTTATTTCGTTTATTGAATTTAAACGAACAAGTATTGGCGTATTTTTATAATTAATGATTAAAAAGTAATAGGTTCATAAAGAAAACCAGTTTTAAAAACAAATAGAAACGCATAATTAATTTAATTTATTTTAATTCAACGTGTAATAGCATTAGAAAACACACCGGGATATAGAAAATCAATAATCCGAAGGCAAAAGGGCTTGTGGTAGCAGACAAGGACGTCAATTGTATCAAATACCGTGAAATATAAGCTCCTAGAAGTGTTGTTTTAAACGATAATTAAGAACACCTGCATGTTTTAAAGGTTACCTTCTTCGAATTTATCTGCATAATAAAGCGGGCTTCATAGAATATATTTCCAACCGTCAGTTGCTTCGAATATACAAGCTAACAGAGTTTCTTAAAGAGCGGAGGAGATGCACGATCAATAGCATGCTACAGATAAAGACGGATATGAAAGCATTGGCTTTAAAACGCACGTACTCAATCCACGTGATGTCATGAGACGCGGCCAGCAAAATCGATGGGGTTGGAACGCGACATCAAATATGCATAAGACAGGGATAAAAATATTACAGGCGGAGTTTTATGACGACACAGGACTGTATCATTGGTGGAAACAGATAGTTTTACAACGGACGAACACGGGACAGGTGGTAGTGATTTTTCAGATTATATAGCGCGTCCACGAGGCAAATTTCTGGAAGCTTTAAGTCAGTTAGAGTAAAATTTGCATAAGTATTATTTTAAATTAAGTATTTCGCGTGAAGAGTGGCCGAAGAGGTGGCATTTTGAATTGTATAAATACTTTAAGAAAATTAGGAGGGCTCTCTTTGTGTTTTCATCGCTTTAGACTACGTATAATAATCAACAGACGTTATGGAAGAGCCTTGTGAGTATTGAAAAAATTTATAATTTAGTAAAAGTAGTATTAGCACTTATAACGTGGTAAGTTGCGGCCTTACAGTTATTAACGTGAGTAGTGGAGTGAATTAAATTAACCGAAGTCCAACTAATACCAAAACAAGCTAATAAATCAATAAACAAAAGTATAATGTACGTGAATTTGTATGCGGTGATGGAATGCTAATTGGTAGCAAGGAGCTCGGCGTATACTGAAGTTATCATCAATCTGCAAGATCAGAGCGCATAATCATGAAGCCAAGGGGTTCTGTAGGGCATCATCGAAGGAGGTGGAAGGCTTGAAGTATTTTCCAGGTAACTCATTTGTATTTTCTGTTATCTGATAAACTTTTGGAATTATTTGTGATGTGTGAGTGAACATTGGGGTTATTTATGGTTAATATAACGTATCGAAAAAGATACGTGTACTTAACAATTATTAGAGTATTTTAAATATTGAAAAAAAAGGTGCATGTAAAGCTTACTAACTTTCGTTATGAATTTAAATTGGATTGTTAAGGATACATGGGTTTGTTAGTTTTGTAGTAATTTTATGCAAGGTAAAAGGCATACATTAATAAACTGGGTTATTATGAGCTCACCATACTCCAGTGTGCAATAAATATAGGGTATTATTTGGGGCCCATTTACTCCTATTGTATTAAATGTGTTTGCAATTAAAATTTTAAAACAAGGACTTTACAAAAATATCACTTATTGAATTGTAATTAGAGTACCAAACTGCACATATCTGTGAATAATTGTTTGTAAATAGCGGTAAATAAAAATTGTATGATTGTTGTATAATTTGGTGATTTTATTGAATGGTGTGTGAGTGGGAAGGAAGAATGATTGTAAATTTAGGTATCCGAGAAGAGGCCCAGCTGAGCTAGCCAGGGAAGCTGCTGAAGATATTTTGAAGCAGAAATCAGGGTAAGAAATTTTTTTTTGTGAAATTTTTATTTTGAAAAGTATTTAATGACTCACTCTCGATTCTTAAACTTTAATCCGCGGATTATGACGGCCCAACGTTAGAATTTAAATAGGTTTTAGGGAGTTCCAGAGACTGTCCCCACGATCCACAGCAATATATATATATATATATATATATATATATTGATGTGTTAATGTGATTAGTGATCATATCAAAAGGTCATCATTTTGTAAATCTACTACGCCGCAAACCCAACCAGATTAAAAAAATATAAGAAATTTAGAAAAAGCTCGAATTATGTAAATATTTATTTCCATAGCGAAGGGTGTTTGTTAAAAAAGACATTCAGTATATTGAGTATAAATGTATAAAAGAACCGTGATTGATGAAATTTTCAATCTTAATCACCAAGAAATAGTTTTTGGATAAGAATAATGGTATTCACAATATTCCCTAGTATAAGAGGACGTTTGTGTAAGAGCTTCGTCCCAAAAAGTACTCAATCGCAATAACACGTAATTATTATAAAAAAATTTGTTTGATCGTTATTATATTTAAAGGAAACCGGGTATTTTCAAATGATTATAAAACCCAATTTATTTAAGTCGCGTGCACAGTATTTAATTTTATACTGCCGTATTTTGAAGAAACTGCGTATATGATATTCATAAGGAAAAGTTATTTTCAGTTAATAGCGAGCAATTATCAGTCGATACTCAAAGAAAAGGGGAGTTTATTGAACTGATAGTAGCTACTGCGAACGCTGACTCTCCAGACAATATACTAGTGTTAACAGAAAAACCTCTCATACAGCAAAATTGTTGGTAGATAAAAAGAAACAAAAAAAATTTTTTAATTAACAAAAGAAGTTATGATGATTTTGAGACTTTTGGGTTTGAGCTACAACAAGTGTTACCTTTCGCAATTAACTATAGGAAAAATATATTATTGTAACCAGATATCGTTGTACGTGCTCAGTATACATTCTAGGTAAAAAAACTCGCTTCCTGGCCAATGTAGTATCTTTGGAGGGGCATTGGAAAATCACATGTAAGGTTGTTCAAATCAACCTTACGGTCCGTGCAAGAGAGTCTTTTTTGCTTTCTCGTGAGAGGTCACTTATGCCTTCCATCCCATGGGATTTTGATGTCATCAAATGAAAGTTGAAGCGTATGGCAAAGCTTACTAATCTTGAAAATACTGTGAGCAGTATTCACCTATTGAAAAATCTCTTCTTTTGGAACGGATTAGCTGATCTATGATTTCAAATACTTAATCTGAGTATTTTTAAAACTCATTGAAAATATGACGAGTATTAAGTGAATTTTTCTAAACCAAAAAACAATAATGTTTTTATTTTCAATATGGAGTCAAGATGGTGGTTCTTTGGTGTTTCAGAACATGCAGCCAATTTTAGAATCAGGAAAAAAGATAAACCACACAGCAAACGTACAGGCATTACCAATACTTTCCCACGTCAAAAAGGCATGGTAATATTAGGTTATTGTCTAATAGATATGAAGATAATTGGTAAGCATAGGCACAACTAGGCTTTACCGAATCGTATTGTACAGTACCGAAAATGCAGAGTTAGAAAATTGAGGTTGCTTGGATCGCAATGATGGTGGTCTTCACATTTTAATAGTTACTTGTTTCTATATAGTGCCCTGCTATTTTTTATTAAGAAATAATATTTTGTTTTTGCTTTTGGTTCAGTATTGAATAGTAAAATGAGCAATTTTGTAATTAGTATATTATATAGCATGATGTGGCCATTGGTCTTGTGCAAAGCGTGTTATCTCCATATTTTTTCTAAGTTCTTTAATATCAAAAATTTAATTAATACTAATCCAGAATTGTTCATTCTACACTCATTGGCTGCATTGCCACTATACTTTTTGAAAATCACTAGGTGCTTATCCCGTTTTAAATATTAGATTAATTAACCTAAACAACTCAACCTATCATGTTTTGACCCTTCATGCTTGAACATTTTTGATCTTCTAGATATCTCTGTTTATCACCCGTTCTTATCCTTGCACAGCTCTATCAAATTTTGATCTTAATATATATTTTTTACTTTTCCATATTGTTTTGTTTTTGCAGTTTACGTATATTATGTTCTGTTCTATAAAATTTCACAACTTAGCCCTTCTATTTAACTGTCGCAACACAAGTCTCACCATAAATAAAATATGAATTACAATAAAATCTAAATATATCTGACCTTATTCAGCTGTTTCGTAAAATTCCGCACTCTTCCGTTTGTTTACGTTGAAATTTAAACATCCTAGTTTGACAAAGTTATCTGGAAACTTTATAGTTCTGGAAATTTGATATATATTTAGAGCATAATTCTTTAATAACGCATTGCTGTGTCGGTTATTCTAAATAAATTATAGCAACAGAGCTTTTAGATCTTTCGATCAGAGTAATACTCAACATCGGAATAATATCTTCTAACAGAATAATATTTTTAATTTGAATAATCTGTTAAAAGCTTTTATTAAATATTTGGTTTGTTAGATTTTATAACCATTCTGAGCGGACCTGCACCTTGACGACGTTCTAAAATACTAGAACAGGTAGAATGGCTTGCGCGTTTCAATGAACTAAAGAACCGAACTTTAGGTTTAATCAAATTAGTGGGGGTCTTCAGTGAGGAACCAGACTAAGACAGGTCCCCGAAAAAGGGCAGCAACTTTTTCGGTACTTAGAGTGGAAGAGACCATAGGGGTCGATATGACACACTACTGCGATGTGGAAGGCAACGGGAAACCACCACATTATCTCCCAAGTACACAGCGTACTCAAATTGTTACTAATGATGATGGCATCCTCTGGGGTAAAAGATTCCGGAGGTAAAATAGTCCCCCATTCGGATCTCCGGGAGGGGACTACTTCGTGGGATGTGATCCGAAAGTATACAAAAAGATCCGGGAACATTCTGCGAGTCGGGGCGTGGAATGTCAGAAGTATGAAACAAGTAGGTAAGCTAGAGAACCTGAAACTTGAAATGGATAGGTTAGCACTAGACATAGTAGGAATCAGCGAAGTCCGCTGGCAAGAGGCGGGTGATTTTTGGAGTAGGGACTTTAAGGTAATTCATACAGGATCAGAGGAAGGAAATTTGGGTGTGGGAATAGTTATGCGAAAAAAGATAGGACGACGTGTACAAAACTACTTACAAAAGAACGAAAGAGTACTCGTGGTTAGATTAGAATCTAAACCGGTAAACACAGTAATAATACAAGTATACATGCCCACCTCTAGCTACGGTGACGAAAAGGTAGAAGCTATCGAAGACATATTAAGATACGTAAAAGGATATGAAAATTTAATAATTACGGAGGATTTTAATGCAGTGGTAGGTGAGGGTAGGGAAGGAGCGATAGTAGGTTTATTTGGGTTAGGCACGAGAAATGACAGGGGAAATAGGCTGGTAGAATTTTGCGACAAGAACAACTTAACCATCACAAATACATTATTACAACATCATGCTAGAAGACGATACACGTGGAAGATGCCAGGAGGTATAGGAAGATATTAAATAGATTACATTATTGTTAGACAACGGTTTAGAAATCAAGTAAAAAGCTGTAGAAACTACCAGGAAGCAGATGTAGACACAGACCACAACATCGTAATTATGAAGGCCGCACTTAAATTTAAAAATCTGAAAAAAGGAACGGAAAAGGGCACTTTTACTTTGAGAATCTAAAAGATAAAAATATTCAAAAAAAGATTTGGAGAAAAATCAAATGAATTGCTGAAAGATATCGGGAAAATTTCTGATACTAAGGAAGTTGAAACAGAATGGAATAACATTAAGTCCGGCCTAGACACGGCGGCCATAGATATTCTGGGGTATACACAAAAAGAAAATAAGAAACCATGGATAACAAAGGATATCCTGAATCTAATAGAAGAAAGACCAAAATGCAAAAATAGATCAGACGAAACAGGAAAACAGAGATACAAAGCCATAAAATGGGAAATTATTCGCAAATGCAGGAAAGCTAAAGAACAATGGATTGATGAAAAGTGCAAAGAGGTGCAAACTAAGATGGAAATAGGAAAGACAGACGAAACATACAAATTAATTAGAATGAATTTTAGGGATATAAAACCATATAGCAAAAATATAAGGGACGCGGAAGGAAACGTCATTATAGAAAATGTAGAGAAAGTAGCTAGATTGCAGGAATATATAGTGAATTTGGATTCAGGAGAGGAACTAACAGCATTAGAACAGGAATCAGACATTGAAAATGATGACCTGGGATATCCTATACTTAGAGATGAGTTTGAATTAGCATTAAAAGGTCTGAAAAATGATAAGGCGCCGGGTACAGATAAGGTGCAAGCAGAAACCATAAAAGCCGCTGGACAAGCAGTGACAGAACGTCTCTTCCGACTTGTAAGCTATATGTATGAGACAGGCGAGATACCCAAAGACTTCAAACGTAACGTCATAGTAACTATACCAAGAAAAAGAGGCGCGGATAGATGTGAAAATTTACAAACAATAAGTTTGACAGCACACGTTTCAAAAATATTAACTAAAATTGTACAAATACGATTGGAAAAACGGGCTGAAGAAATATTAGAACAAGACCAATTTGGGTTTATGCGCAACAGGGGAACACGGAAGGCTATTTTAGCTCTGAGGGTGATATAGGAGAAAACAATAGAGGAGGGGGAAAGCATGTATATAGGGTTTGTAGATCTGGAAAAAGCATTCGATAATGTAAAACGGAAAAAATGTTCGAAATACTCAAAAGATTGGAATGAGTTTTAAGGACAGACGGATAGTACATAGCTTATACAAAGAACAAACAGCGGTAATAGAATTAGAGCAAGAAAGTGGAGAAGTAAATATTAGGAAAGCGGTGAGACAGGGATGTGCCTTATCCCCATTAATTTTTAACTTCTACATAGAAGAGGCAATGAATACTGTCAAATGCAGTAAGACATTTGGAATTAATATGCAGGGACAAAAGATTGATATGCTTAGATTTGCAGATGATATCGCGGTATTAGCATCTAGCAAAGAAGAGTTAGAAGCTGCTCTTAATGAAATGGAAACAGTTCTAACTTAGAGATATGGTATGAAAACTAACAAAAATAAAAGTAAAGTTCTAGTATGCAAAAGAGGGGAAAATAAATCGAAAACAAGAATACAAATAGGTAACGAGAACTTACAAGAGGTTAAGGATTTCTGCTACCTAGGAAGTCAAATAACGCAAGATGGGAAAAGCACAAAAGATATAAAACAAAGATTAGCATAAGGTCGTGCTACATTTAACAAGAAAAAGCAACTACTGTGCTCAAAGACCATAAACATAGAAACAAGGAAAAGTTTGCTTAAAACATATGTGTGGAGCACAGCACTGTATGTCTGTGAAGCCTGGACAGTAGAGGCAGCAGACAAGAAAAAGGTAGATAGTGAAAGATGTAGGTTGTGAAAATTTCAGGGAAATGTGTAGGCTAGCTCAGAATAGAAATCAATGAGGTACGTTTCCAACCAGTCGCAAGATGGAAAAACTAATGACAAAATAATAACTGTACTTAGACATGGTGATTACTATAAACAACTACAGATATTGGTTTTGCAATACTCTCAACTAATGTTAATTGGTCTAAAGGTTTTACTGTAAAACTATTAATACGGCAAATGTTTAAGTGTTGGGGTATCCTTGGTAGCCACAGGCTGCTTAACCCCCTTCACATACCACTGAATCTCGGTAAAATAGGGCATATAATTAGAAAACAATAGAAGGGAATCGAGCTGTATATAGTCTGTTGTGAGAATTACAGGGAACTGGGTAGGCTAGCTCGGAACATAAATAAGCTGAGGTACAAGTCCAATCAGTTTCAAGACGTAAAATTCAATGACGAAAAGATAAGTGCTCTTAAATCTGATGATTATTATAAACAACTACAGGTGTTGGTTGTGAAATATTTACAACTAATGTTGATTGTGTGAAACGATAAATTAGAATACCTATTAATTCGACAAAGGTTCGAGTGTTGGGGGAACTTGGCAGCCAAGGGCTGCTTACCCCTTTTTACATACCACTGAATATCAGGGAAATAGGGTATAAACTGTAAAACAATAGAAGGTCACCGAACTGCATCAAACAAGAAACAACAGCAGCTATGTTCAAAGATAATGAACATAGATACAAGAAGAAAACTGTACAAAGCATAGTATGGAGCACAGCACAGTACATCTATGAAATAGGGGCAGTAGGAAAAGCAGACAGAAAGAGATAGAAGCCTTCTGGAATGTTGTGCTTCAGATATATGAGGATGGTAGCATGGACAGACAAAGTTAATAACAAACTGGTTGCAGAAATAGTAGAGGAATAAAGATATCTGTGGAAAACGAAAAATAAGAGAAATAGAAGGACTGGATACGTCTAAGGCATTTCTGGGGAATAGTACGGGATATTTTACAAGCAGAGATAGGAAATGATAGGTAGGGGTAGACCGAGATCAGACTTTCGCACACAGATAGGGATAAATGCAGACTGAGCAAATCGCAGTGAAATATATAGGTTGGTTCAGACTAGGAAACAATGAGGGTACGCGTCCAACCAGTTCTAGGACTGAAGACCTAATGATGGTGAGATTTTATAAAACGTACTTACGTTTAGTTACGTCTAATAGCTTTTATAATTTACTTCGCACCTCAATTTATCTATAACTGTTGAATCCGCTAGATTTCTCAAATTTTTAAAACATAATTAATCTTGTAGATCAATAACTTAGTACCGGTTTGGCGTTTTCGTATTCGGTAATTAATTTAGTTGATTGTTTGTGGTTATTTTATTAGAGATCACTGAATTTTTAATGCATTCATTAATTAAATAGTTTGTTTTAGAATTACGTTTAAATTTTATAAACTGTACAAACACTGAGTTCTGCACTAATCAACAAACGATGAAGTTAAACACTCTGCCAATGGTTGCTACTTTTTACATGTACATATTTGAACCTAAATGTTCTTCATTATTATTATTATTATTATTATTATTATATTATTATTATTATTATTATTATTAAATTGTTTCGGATCAATAATCCCAGCTATCTGTTGATGGAAACAATGTAACGGCACTGCACGTCTATGACTTACACACAGGAAAAATACTAAACGAAGGAAGTATGCACTTCAAGTCAGTGTCTTTACGCCCAAGCTGTGTCGCTCTGGAAACGACAGTGTAATTGTTAATAAACACATTCAGATCTGATGTCACAGCATAATGAATGGAAATATTAAATTCCATTACATAAAACTTTATAACCTTTATAAAATTAGATGTTATTACAGTTATAAAATTCATTCAAATAGAAGAAATAAATAACGTAGAAAGTGTTTCTTGAATATTTAATATTTGATGTATTACGAGCAGGCAAACACGTTGTCGCATTTTACTTAAAAAAATTTTTCCGAGTGTTTTAAATCGTGTTAAATTGAGGAAAACGAACAATGTTTCGTTGTTCTCTAATTTTAGTATCTTAATTTTTCGCAGCACTTAATTACTGTCTTCTGAACATGTTCTGCGGAACACGGTTTGGAAAACGCTGCTGTAGATAATTCAAAAGGAATTACTTCACTATGCTCAAACATACTATGTGGTTTGTAATTAAAAGGAAATAATAAGTAGATAGGAAGATATTTTTAAATATGTAATTTGATTTGTAGTAACCGTAGCGGTTGTGAAAAGCATTCGTCGATGTTAGTGACATTTAAAGCTTAGACCTTAGTCATGAAGACAGAATTTTGTTCTAAGTTTTTCAACATGATTAGTCAGACTGATCTAAACTAGTTTTTACAGAGTACTGGCAAGTGTGGATGCCTAATTCCTAATGCGTTCTTTACCCTGAAATAATTATTGTACTTTGTAGATGTGCATTCTATTTATAGAGTATTTAGAGTTATACAACGATTAATTATCTTAAGTAGCTATTTAATGCATTTTAATTAACTTAAAATTCTCAGATTTGCGGATGTATTTTTTAAGTATCTACTTTCCATTCCTAATGTAAAATCCTGATATACTAATAAAGAAAAACGTCCTCGTCTTCAATTAGATATGCACCGCGTGAGCTAGGACATTTTTCTCACTGGTCTGTTCGTTGTCGTTATGGCTTCAGGCGAACGCTTTCATCTCTAAACGTACTAAATCTATTTGAGACTTAGAATAGATTTTATTATGAGTAGACGCCTGAAAGGTGCCGTTTTTCATATAAATCGCAAATGCTCTACCCTTCAAATTCAAACATTTTTCAAATTAAATTGTACCAAAAAAACCACTTTGCTGATTTAACTGACACGCTTGCTAATTTAATCTCCCAATTTGCTCATCTCCAAGCACAGATAGTTGTAAAAATAGTGTTGCAGTAATATATTTTGAAGTTGTCCTTATTTCGCACTTTATGGTTTCTAAAACAATGCATGCTTTAAATTGGTGAAATAAAAATTGTTATATGAGCGAATTAACAATCTTATATTGGAAAAAAAACGGAATTTTAATATGATTTATTTTGTTTATCTGTTGCTTATGAACAAGATTACCTTGGCACCGCATCCCAATTTTTTTTTTAATTTTTCATATAGCATGTTACGTTCCAATTTTGCTTTTAAAATTTCCCTGGTTAATTCAATACCCGCTCGAATAAATTCCGTTTCTACTGTTAAATCCTTCAACATAATTAATAATAAATACGCTCTCTAATAATTCCTCAACTTAAATCTAGTTGCTTTGAAACGACAAGTTTATGCTACAATTAAATAGTTTATATCCTGTTTTAGGTACCCGTTATCTTGATATACGTTACGACCACGTATAATTGCTTCTCTTGTGTTTCTAATTTAAAGACTTGTCGAGATGATAGATCCTACTATTATTTGATAGCTTGTTTTCCAGTTTTAATCGCGCTTTGATAAGCGAGAATTTGTAGTTCGAATTCTTGTTATTTGAACCAACGCTGAGTTTGATTCTGCAGCTTGTGCGTTGTAATATTTTCTACATTATTCGTCACCGTATTTCAAAAGCAAAGCACGTTTGTATTTTTTTGTTCGACAACTAGGAGGTGTCTTGCGTGTATTGGTGAGTTTCTCCACGCGTACCAATTCTACTCAGATTCCCTTTTTAACTTTTTTTAGTTGGAGGCCAAATGGGTTCTTTCTTTGTGTAGGCCCACCTGTTCATTGCCGTGGACCAGCTGCTTTTGTCTGTGGATCTCTGCTGTAGTTACGAATGGATTCTGAATAACGCGGCGTTTGTGTGTTGACTCACCCCGACGGCTTGCAAGCTAAGTATCGGGATACCTACAGGTATGCAACTCGTTTTTTTTGTATGTGTCAATGACATATTCCGTATCAGCGTTTGGTGTAGTTACGTGATAAGAAACGTGACATTGTAGAACTATTGTTTGTTGCTGCTAATCGATATTATCGCTCTACAGGTGATGTACCATTGTTAAAAATGTTGGACAGACACACGCTTATTCTTTTATACTGATTGGTTTATTTTACAAACGGTACTATGTACAATGTAAAAGATGTCTGACAAAAGTTCTCACACGTTAATTCTTTCTTACTGATTAGTTTATTTTACAAAAAGTATTAGGTGAAATTTTAAAAACGCTTGACTAAAGCTCTCACATATGGATTTACTACTGATTAATTTTATTTTGTGTAAAATACGAGATGCGCACTTCGTATCTAGATTCCTAAATTGTCCGTATAATATAATTGTTTGCTGTAAAATAGTAACTCTGAATCTATTTCTTTGGCTTGTTTGTACAGAATCCTTTATTTATTTTTATTTGTTAATAGATAACCGTGGGCAATGTGCTTTATTTTTTTTTGTTTTTTGTTTGGTATTTAGGTGAAACCTCCCCCCCACCCCTCTCTGCGTTTGATAGTTACCCTGGTATTTACTTTTCTTCCGGTTACGTCTAGGTTGGTACCAAGCACTTTATATCACTAACACTGCACCACAATGCACCATTAGTCTGGTAATTAATACCCAAAAACTAGGATAGTTTTTTTAGTACAAAGTTGGGGCGAGGGCGCTTAGGTAGTGATACCAGCTTCAACTACATTTGTTTCTAGTTTTTCTCTTGCATCTGCTAGTATTAACATAGCACCACATAGCACCACCTGTCCAATAGCTATCACCTAAAAAATGTCAAAAATATAATCGTTCACAGTCTGAAGCCTTAGGCGATATCAGTCCTACCACTACATTTTTTTCTTACACCTGCTAGTACTAATATAGCACCACATAGCACCACCAGTCCCACAGCTAACACCCATAAAATATCAATGATGTAACATTAGTTTAGGGACTTAGGCGATGCCAGACCCCTCCCCTCTCACTTTTATTTATTTCTTTCTCTTGTACATGCTAATACTAACATAGCACTAGTAGTCATATAGCTAGCACCTACAAAGTGGCGAAGAAATTACAGTTAAAAATTTGTAAATGGATATAGTAGTGCTAGTCCCCCTTTTTTTCAATTTTTTCTCTTGCATCTGCTAGCACTAATATATCACCGCACATCACCATTCCTAGCATATCTAACACAAAAATTAGAAAGATACGACAGTTTAAGGTTTAGGGTGGTAGATAATACCAGCTCCCCAAGCACTTTTTAAGTTTTTCTTTTGCACCTGCTAGCACTAATGCAGCGCTACATAGTACCTACTATTCTACTACTAGCACTCAAAAAATGGCAAAGACAATATTGTTTTAAGTTTGAGGGGACTAAGGCGACACTAGCCTCTCACTAACTTTATAACTTTTTTTAAGCTGCTAGTACTAACTTTAAAGTTTTAGAAATCCAAACAATGGCACTATTCTCACGGATAGCTTATTTTTATGTCCAATGAGAACTTCAAATCTATATAAGACCCCGAATAAAAGTGGTTAGCTATGAAACTTTGAGGTGTTGGACTTAGGCTTATACTAAAACCCATTTTATGAAAGCTAACTACCAATACTATTTTTATTGATGTGCGGTGACATTATATCACTGAGGAAGTTCTAGCGTGTAGAGGAGAGTTTGGAGGCTGGCACAGTTTTGAACTGTTATATCTTCTCCATTATTTGGTTTTTAGCTATTCGATTGGCGTGCTTGCGGTAATATGTTAATACTAACATGTGTAAGAAAAAAGATTTAAAAAAAAGTGTATTGGAGCGGTCTTGCGTCAGGTGTCGCTTTATGTCTGAAGTCTTGAACCGTTATTTCTTTGCTATTTTGCAATTTTTGGTGTTAGCTATGAGACAGGTTGTGCTATGTGAAGCAACGTTGCTATTAAACGAACTAAATTTAAATGAAATTGTAGTGGGGCTAGCGTTGTCTAAGGCCACAAACATTGAACTATAATATCTTGGCAATTTTTTTTAATATTAAACACATGACAGATGGTGTTATACTGTGCTCTGTTAGTATTTTTAAGTGCGAGAATAAAAATTAAAACAAAGAAACGTAGTGGAGACCGGTTTCATTCCAACCATCCACAAACTTTGAACTGTAATATGTTTGCCATTTTTTGGGCGTTAACTATGATACGGCTGATGCTATGTGCTCCTATATTAGTATCCCGACACAGTCTGCTTGAAAAATGGTAGGCGAGCATTTTTTACAAAAATACACCCTCGTTCGGATGAAAGGTAAAATGGAGGTTCCGTGTGTGAGTGTTGTCACGCACGTTAAAGATCCCTACCTTGCTTGGAACAGCAAGGGTTCGGCAAAATTCCAAATTTTCCAGGTAAAAAAACTCGCTTCCTGGCCAATGTAGTACTTTCGGGTGGAGCATTGGAAAATCATATGGAAGGTTCTATATTAGTTCTAGCAGGTGCAAAAGAAAAACAACAAAAAGGAAGCATTGGAGGTCTGGCAATTTCTAAGACCCTAAACTTTGAACTGCCATATCTTTACGATTTTTGAGTACTAGCTATAGGACAGGTAGTGCAAGGTGGTGCTATGTTAGTAGTAACAGGTGCAAGGAAAAAAATTTTAAAAAGGCGTTGTGGGGAACTGACACTATTTATTCGTCCCGAAATTTTGACCTCTTGTATCTTCGCCATTTTGTAGGTGCTAGCTGTGCGACTGGTGGTGCTGTACGGTGCTATTTTGTATTAGCAGTTGGAAGAGAAGGTAGGGGTGAGGGGGTGGCGTCATTCAAGGCCCTAAATTTTAAACTGTTATATCTTTGATATTGGGTACTAACTATGGGACTGGTGATGTTATATTAATACTAGCAGGTACAAGAGAAGAAATTACAAAAAAATTTCAGTGGGGAGGGGCTGGCATCAACCTAGCCTCCATCAAACTCTGAACTGTATTAATTTTCTTATTTTTGGAATGTCAGCTATCAGACTAATAATGTTGTATGGTGCAATGTTAATGCTACTAGATGCTATATAAACAAATTATAAATACTAGCTGTAAGGGGGCCAAAGTATTGTTATCCCGCTTATGAATAGAGTTCAGTGACCAAACAAGTTGACTAAAAATAAATTATTCTGTTACTTGTTTGTCCTTAGGCATATGAGGTTGCAAATAGGTATACAGCCCGTGTTTAATCGGTGACTCGAAATAATTATGCCTTCGTTTGGTCCGTACAAAAACTCCACTATTCAATTAAAACACTTTCGCATCGGTTCTGTAAATGATATTGTTGTATTTTCTGGAATTTAGCAGATGTACGTTATTCCTGGCACGCGATATATCTTTAATAAAAATATGATCATAGACGAACTATATAACAAAAATTTGTAAAACTGTGAAATGGAATATTATTATCAAATACTAGCTCTGTACTTCGTTTCGGACTTCCGAAAAATATTTTGGGATTATGGCAAAGGTGCTGCTACTATTGTCACATGAGCACGAAGCGCACGCTGGCCTTTAAAACCGGAGAAGTCCAAGAGCATTGCCAGAGCTATTATACAAGAGGGAAAATTTACGTGTATACAGACTTGCGTCAATTCTTACATCATACGTTATCGGGCACTTTCACTCGTTATATGTATATTTTTTTAATGATTATGCAAATCTGATAATCAGAAAGTCCAAATGCTTGATTAATATGTATAAATTAAATGTGGTTATCCATCGATTCATATGACATTTTATCTCAATATGAGTGTTCTCTAGCGACGAGATGAAATCTTTGTTCGTTTTATGCAATTTATTATCGATCATCTGAATCCTTTTTTGTCTTTTTTGTCAAGTGCTGTTTATATTAATTTATATTAAAATAAAATTGAATAGATATATTATTTGTTATTTAAAGTAATCTTTTTTTATAGTAATAATTTGTTTGAGTTACAAAGTTATAACTTTTCAACGAAGATAGCCAGAAGTGCGGACATCATTTATATCTTCCTATTCTTGTTTAGACATTCTTCATAGGAACGATCGATTATAAAATTTGTAGTCCGTTCCACTGACAATGTTTTTTGTATAGAGCCAAAACATTTTATATCCGTTGTTGTTGTTTTACTTTTACCTAAGAACCTTTGCCCACTGAAATTTCTCTTGACTTTGAATTAAGGATCCCTTCCATAATACAGTTTATAGTGTTCCCGTAAACGGAGTGTCCGGAAGCAGTCTTCCACCTTTGTGGCTAAACATAGAGCATGACCATATTCATCAATGGTGCAAAACTTGTGTTTGTTGAACTACCCTTTACGACGTATGAACTGATTATTCATAACCACGCTAAAAACACGCAAACTAATAGATTGGTTCTGCCGTAAAGATGTAGCAGATTTAATGGTCCTTCGGCGCAATGACAAATCGGCTGCTTTTTATGACTTTGTTGGAAGATGAGGAAATCTGCATAGCGTTAACTATCCCGGTTAGCACTGCAATGGCGTTATTTGTAAATGCTTTGTTGGCTTTACAGCATGGCTTAGAAACCTATCCGATCTTTAACATCTCGACAACATCCGATTTCTTCTATGGAAGTGGTGCCGAATTTATAAAATATTCAACCTTCGGTGCAGTTTGACTTTCATTTGATTTGTTTGATGTGTCAAAAGCTGCCTACAAATACTTTAGGCTTTTCATTATATAAATTTCAAGAATTAAAGACATTGGAGTGTCATGGTCCTTAGTATTCTCAACTTCTTCTACGACGGGTTAAATTGGAGTCTATAGTTACTTCAATTTGCTTTCACAAGATTTATTTTGTTAAACCAACCTCATCGACCAGCCGATCACCCGATAGACCAAACGTTATTTTGCTCTGACGACCGCCAGTGTTCTTTAGTTTTTCATTTAGGTTTACAGATCTGTTGGGCAATATTATCTTTCTGTGTTAGTAGTCTTGTTTCAGTGTCAGTACTCTTCGTCAGTCATTTCTTCTTGTCAGTTTTTGGTCGGTTTTTGGTCTCTGTTTGGTAGACAACATATGTGCGCTAAAAATCTTGAAGGCTTCGTTAATTGATGAGGTGCGCTCTTTCCAATTTAAAGATGTAGCGGATGGTGGTAACTATTTTATTGGGTTGTTTATATTTTATTAGGTTGTACCTTTTACCATAAATATATTTGATTATGAAATCACTTGATGATTTTATTTGTCGCTTTCGTAATCACTCAATAAATTAAATTAATTATAAATTGAATTAAACATTTGGAAACCTGCTAATTTTGTTAAATAAGATATATCTAAGTAGATTGTGGTTATACTTTAATCTGTTTCTAGGAGCACGTGTACACCTTCGTCTTAACAGGTTTTCTTCTATTCCATTATACTGGAGTATTTCACAAAATTTTGTATTCTTCTGAATTATTTTTTGAGAAGTAAAATTGATTTAGAAAAGTAGCAACTTATTATACATTAGAAAATAATATACGCTTAAATCCCTACTGCTGTCGAAGTGGATTGACGTGGCCTGAGAAACACCGGACAAGGATCGAAGGTTAGAATTCTTAGCCGTGGTGAATACCATATTACCTCGGAGCAGTGGCAAATGATTCTCTAACTAAATTTCGATACCGTTTGGGTATGCATTCAATGTATCGGTGTATTGGTTTTTATTCAAGATGAATATTTCCTTTGTACCTCACCTAAAATGGTGTAATAGGTCAAATTTTAGTAACGAATTGAACGGTGTCGTTTTCTTGAAGAGTCTATATTTAGTTTGAGGGTATCAGGAGATTCAGGCGTCGTCGTTGGGAAAGTCATTTGGTGGAATTTTCTGAGAAACGAGAATTTGCTTTTGCCAAATGTTTAACGGTGTGGAATGCCGAAAGTGTAGGTAGTTAGGTACTTAGATTTTCTAACGGCATATTTATATGCTGATAGATACATAGGTAATGTTCTCTAGCCGGTTGTCAAACCTTAACCAAAGGCTCCAGTTTCAAAAATAAATATCATAGAGTTTGTTCAAAATTCATTTTGTTGGAATAAGATGCAGAAATCAGCTTACTGAGTAATAACACACTACAATGAAGGATTGACGAAAACGCTCAGTGCACAGAAATTTCTTTATGAGAGTGCTTAATCTGAATCATTTATACTACTAACGAGCTAATCCACTATGTCAGTACTTTCATCAAGACAGAAAGACGCAAAATCAGAGTTTATATCCGTTTTTTGCTGGTAAGTTACATTTTTACTCATGCCCAGAATTCGGTCTTTCACCATGTCCTTACCCAAAGGCAAACTCCAACGCGAATCTTAAATCTCGCTTTCTTCGAATGCGTTCGTTGTGTGCACGAGTTTCTCCTTTTTTGAATATCAAGTTCCCACCATGTTACAATTACAACGTTCCGCAATTGTTCAAATTTCGTGTTCTATGGTAAGATGACATCATAAATTTTTTAAATCTTGCATTTTTCATTTTAAAATGATAATTCGATTTGAAAATCGATAACGTTCCAGAAAAAAATTCATACTTGTGGCACGCGTACCATAGGGTCGCCACCGCTGCCCTAAATGAAAGATTTCTTACTCGACTTTGTTTGGAAAATGATAAGAATTATAATTATTTAATACTTAACACTGATTCGTTGGTTGTATAAAATAAATCCTTATTCACCCCTCCCCCTCCTTTACAAACAATAAATATGTAAAATTTTTGTACGTCATTGGTTTGTGCATCGTAGAGACACAAATGTGCACAGTGTACGAACGTTTGTGCACTATTGTTTACAAAAGTATTAAGAAATTAATTTAGGGTGGGGGCTGTAGAAACGGCAGAACCTCCGATCCCTCGTTTC
The DNA here is from genome assembly GCA_036346225.1 of Platerodrilus igneus. NCBI lineage: Eukaryota > Metazoa > Arthropoda > Insecta > Coleoptera > Lycidae > Platerodrilus > Platerodrilus igneus. The sequence continues at coordinate 1,806,657 of JARFIW010001179.1, read as the reverse complement.
AAAGCGTATGTACACCTCTAAAACAAGTGATATCATTTCGACTTTTTCTACATAACAAACAGGTGAACATTATTCTTCTCTTCATATCAATGTAACTCAGCAAGATAATTCCTCTCAAAATCATTGACCTAGCAAACTGTACATTACTATCAAAAATTTTATAAGATTTTAATATATTGCGGTCTGAAACCTTCACGACAAGTAACACCTGATTTGTGCTCGCTTCAGTGCTCCGCGACGGTCAGCTTAGAAGTAAGCTACACGTGTCTTAAATCTAGTACAAAACACGTAGTATACAAATACGTATATTTTCCGTAGATGTACTAAACCCATCGCTAAGATAAAATGATGAGAACAAATGGTGTTTCAACTGCTTCTAAATGAATTTTTCTTCCATTCAGTGAGATATTTCAAAAATAAAAATCGAGTGTTACTTCAGTACTTCTATTAGCACTGTTTTCAAAAATCAGTCTTTAATGTATTATTGCAAAACGTTTGAGAATTTTTGCACATTTATACATTTTCCATGCACAGACAATATTTTGTAAGAACGCGGACAATTCATTTGATGGGCGCATTCACTTTGGCGGTTTTCTTTGTTTACATTTTAAATGATAGTTTCAGATAATATTGATTAGTAATCGAAAGTGCACAAATGTTTGCATCTTGTGTATAGTTAACTTACGATGCAAACGTGATTGCCTTTTAAAAAACCTGGACTTGCATGGTGCGCCACCGTTATGTATTGTAGCGCTGTCTAGTTTACCTTTGCATTTAAAAGCTTTATTAATCTTACAGTAGGAAACCTCTCTCTAGAGTAGTTTTGGTACGTTCTCGAAATGATCAAGAGAAATTGAATATAATATAAATTGCCGTCATGAGTATTAGTTAGTTCAGTTCTAATTTGAAGCTTTGATTATAACATTACGTTTTTATTCCATCTATAAGGTTGTGATGTGAAATAAATTCGTGGTACATACCGTTAATATGATTTGCCCTATGTGATATAAATTATTGTAGTGATCGATGTAAACTAATTATAGTGCTTCGATAATAATTAAGAAGATAGCATAGTACCCTTAAGAAGTAATATTTGTACTGGTAGCGATTAGCTAGAAATAAATTGTTGTGAGTGCTGTAAGAATTTTATTGTAGCTACGAGTTGTTGAAAAGGCTTGTGTAATCAGTTCATAAAAAATAACTGCTGTTTTGCAAAAGAGTTTAGGTTACACTGGTATCAAGCAATTGGATGCGTAGGGAAAAGAATATTTGAGCGATTTTCTTTTCAATATCAATAACTCGTAATCAACAGCAGGAAATAAACAGCGCAATTCTTTCCTTCTTGAAAGAGTTCAAGTCGAGTGTTGCAGAAAGCTTGGCTGATAACTCTGCGAGATTATTGGAAAAATTAAATGAAAATTCCACAAGCTTCACAGAGCAATTATAGGAAAATGCTGAGAAATTAGAAATTAGAAGAAAGTAACAGAAGTTTTACAGAAAAACTACAGGAAAATGCTGCAAACCTGGCGAAAGAATTGAACTAGACTGCCGTCGATCTACGGGAGAAAATTCAACCGAAAACCGACCATGCCGCTCCGAAGTAGCTATTATAGTTTAAAGCACCAGAAAGGTAAGTCACCAGATAGATAGAAAAGTTGCAGAAGTATAACTTCGACACGTAACATCGTGCTGGTACAAGTCATTGTAATGCGGATGCTGTTTAGAGACGACTTTGCCCCGAAGATTGTAACTATTGTTCACGGTTACCAGCGAAGTGTGATCTATGTTGTTGGACTACCGTGATCAATAATGATTGGCAACCTCTGCAGTTGCGACCCGAACAAAAGAATGACAAAGACCTATGTGTCATTCTTGGTTGGAAAATCATAGGAAAACGTTTATGCTGACAGGATATTACTCCGTTGTATAGCACTCTGAAGTGGTATTGGGCACAGTGGGATTTTTGGAAGGTAGGGAATGGGGTCTTGATACGGTTCTTGGAGAACAGAGATGGACCTGTAAGTAAGCTTTTGTTCGTGGTTCTTAAAAGCCGGGTCTTGGAGGTTTTAGGGCATCTACATAATGGGACCCTAGGAGGATAATTCGGCGTTAAGAAAGCGCTGGAGAAAGTCCGAGCAAGATTTTACTGGGTAGGCTGCAAAGACGATGTTAAGGAGTGATGTCGCACGTGTTAGCTGTATGCACTACAGGGAAACCGGAAGACTCTAGTGTATACTGGGACGCAAGATATGTCTACCGAGTGATTTTGAGTTTGGGCGTATGCCTGGAGATAGCATCATAGACGAGAGCTACGTCGAAAAGTTCAAGCGCAAAATGCATAACATCCATGATGACATCAGGAAAAAAATTTCATATCGTGAGCGAGCTGATAAAGGCCAGATATGACATCAAGGCTTTTTCAAGAAGGCGATCGCGTCTGACTGAACAATCTCAAACGGAGGTGTAACTCTCGCCAAAGTTACAATAACATTGCGAGGGTTCATACGAAGTTACAAAAAGGATCAACGACATGATATATTGGATTTGTTAGCTCCCAAGATGAAGAACAATAGTGGTGCACGTTATCTGGTTAACACCCTACGAGAATGATTACGCCAGCAATGCTGAAGAACAGGAAACAGTGAGACAAACAAATAGTTACTCTCATAAAGATTATCTGGACCGAGCTGTGATTGGTTCATGTCTTTGTACAGCGGCACAATCAAAGCGCGATTTGGGGTCATGCAACAGATTCAAGGTGATCGATGTGCCATCGGAATATTCCCTGACACATTGTGTAGCGGCGAACTTTGATATGTCTGGATTAACTTTGCCGACAACAGCCACATTTAGAATGTCCATGCTGCTAAATGACCGACATCTTATCATCTACTACCTTGTGGCTAAGCAACAGCCCACTTGTAGATCGAATTACTAGGATACTTGAAAGGTGTTAATGGTTCTCAATGGCCAGTTGTTCGAATTCGGGGACAAATATTTGGCTATACCCAAGATCGGTTGTGGTTTCAATGAGTTGAACTGGAGAGTGGTACGAAATATCCTAGAGATTCTGTCATAAACCCGGGGCCAGAACTTGGTGTGTGGTTACTATCCAAATGGTACGGCACCTGCTGTAAAAAGTATTAATTGTTATTTCTATCAGCATAGGAACTCTAGAAATGGTTCCGACTGTCCTTACCGCCACAAGCACTACAGATAAATGCACAAACGTTTGCACACTGCATACGATTGCCACTAAAAGTAAGAAATCGTTTGATAGGAGCTACCATTTCTACAACTCCACGATTTTAATTTCTTCATATCTTTCTACAGAGAAGTAAATAATTGTTCGTTCACTTTGCACATTTATACACCTACGATGTACAAACGATTGCTACTAAAAGATATGAAATTGTTAGAGGGTTGCCATTTCTACATCGCCGGTATTTTATATTCTTCATTTCTTTGTTCAAAGAAGAATACAAACTTTCGTTCACTCTGCAAATTTGTGCACCAACGATGCACAAACGGTTGCCACCAAAATCTGAAATTGCTTTGATTGAAGGGTGGGGTGGGACGTTCCTGCCGTTTCTACAGCTCCTCTGAGATAATTTCTTCAAATTTTTCGATGAAGAAGTGCGGAAACGTTCATGCACTGTGCACGCTTGTGCATCTACGATGCACAAACCAAAAACGTAGAAAAGAGTTTACATTTTTATTGTGGGAGGATAAAGCTGTGGAAATGGACATTGAAAAAGAGTTGATGTTTTGTATGTTAAAACAAAAATTATGATTTCAACAAATACTACTTTGAATATCAAAATATTTTATTAATATTTTATTTTTACGTCACCAATTACCATTCAAAACTGTTACGTGCCAATCGGCACTTAAACATTGTTATTAGGTTAGTTTGATGTGCGGAAGTTTCGCGCCATAATTTCAAAAGACGCGGTGCGCGGGAATTTTAAATAGACTAGGCGTGTACTTCCGTTACGTCAGAGTGCTTTGCGCAGATCGCACGACACTAGAGGGGTAGACGAATAACTTTGTGCGGATGTGTAAAAGACAAGAGAGGGGGGAAGTGTTTCCGTGACGCTCTAAAACGTGGCTGTTTGCCTTTGATCTTCAATAAGAGTGGTCGTGCCTGGTATCGTATCTTATCTTATTATGTAGATTCCCTTGTCTTGCTTATCTTTGTTTGTCTTTGCCTGATTAAACCTTTCCTGTCGTTCCACTACATTTAGGAATCTGATACGACCCTGGAGCAGCCCGCGACCCGAGACGAGTTGGATGTCCCATGTTCCGCTGAAGCACCGGAGCTGTGTTACCATCTTAAGTTACCGAAAAAGGGCTTTGGAAAGCCTGATGGACCTTAGCGAGGCCTACCTTAGCTCAACCCTGTCCGCAGCGCCGGATATATTATGTGAGTATTCCTTCTGTCAATTTTATTCGCTGTATTATGTATTATCTTAAATTTATGTAAATTTCCGATTATTGCGCAATATAAATTTATGCATTGGTGACGCCATTGGTAGATGACCGCGCCCCGAATCTGTGTAAGGTTCGCGCTTTCATCCGCCAGAGGCGTAGCCCGCTTTGCTCATTGCGCTTGCGCGATGTATTTATGAACTCTTAAACTGTATTACCGACTTTAAATGGTAAGAACTATCACCATATAAATGTATCACCCATATAAAATTGTAAGAAAACGTCAAAGTTAAATATAAAATTTTTCTATTATACAATTGCGTATAGTAATTTATTTGACTTAGGGATTTATAGTCGTGTTTTCGCTACAAGAAGCGGTTCATGTGCATAGTAAGTTTGGGAACCACTGATCTAGATACTCAAAAGAATTTAACACATACCTGCACCGCATTAAAGCTGCAAGAATTTGTATTCCTGCCAAATATAGTTGTGTAATACAATCTACTAATTTGTATTCCACTTTAGTTAAAAACATGTTCTTAAAGCTATTTATACGCTTTTGGAATAGCACTTACTTAAAAGAAAATAATCAACATCTAAATTCAAATCGGAAGCTTTGCTAGACATTTATGCAATTCTAATTTTAGCTTTAATGATCTGTAAATATTTTCCTTGAATAATTCAACACATGTTCTTAATTCTACATCGCCAAGTTAATTTCTAAAGCACGTGCGGTCGGTTATAAAATTTGAAAAACAAGTCACGCATGCTGACGTAGATATGTCATTTCGGTGCTGAATTTTCCTCTGTAAAAATATAACCAGATAAATTGCGCTTTCCCGATATCCGGTCAGCAGAACAGTTATAAATCGTGATCACCTGAGTTCAAAGGAAATTTTGTTAGATTTGTTACGGGTTTTATGAACGGGAGTAATTTGGTGATGTTACGAGTGATGAGCTTTTGGCCAATTAAGTTTTGTGCGTAATCGGTTGCCACCTGAATTCAGTGTAATTACCATCATGACATGACACATCATGTTAGTTTGTCCCTATGTTCTCATCATCATCCCTTATGTAAATCTAAACAGCATAGTTAATCAATTTAATTAATTGGAAATAGCCGTCCATTGTATTTACTTATTGACGTCTTTGGGAATGTTACAGCTCAGTGCTTTACTTGGATATATGTCACTTGGGATTTTAGAAGTCGAAGGGTTACATTCCCTTTTGACACTGTGTGCAAAAATTTAGTTTAGTATTTTTGGTTATAGGCAATTTTATATAAAAAGCTAATTTGATTACAATTTATGTGAAGAATGTATTTGTCTGATATCGCTTTAGCTTAGACGTGTTTTAGATAGCGATACCACTAATGTTAATTTTAAATTATTATGTAATTAAAAGTAATGAACACTGAAGTGAAAATGTGGAATTATGGTCTATTAAACACCGAATTAACCGAATAAAAAGCCGTGCTACGTGCATTGACGTAGCCTAACAAAAAAAGGAAGAAGAAAGAAAATAAAGAAATTGACCGGGCTCATTCAGAGAGTGGGTGGGGTATAATACATACACAAATTAAAAAAGGCCTGAAATAAATATACACGCACCCATTCATTAAAACCACACGCAACATAAAAAAATTATAATTAAACAAAAAAAACATGTTGTATCAGTACAGCAGTACCAAAAACAAATGAAAACAAAATTAAGTAGTAATCACAATATGCACGTCACGAAAAACCAAGAAAAAAATCAATTCGTAACATAGCGAGCTGCCGTTTTTAGGTATCAACCCCCATATTAATTAACAAAGAAATAAAAAGAAATCACAACTCTAAAAACCGCAGCTCTAAATCGTCATCTTAAATATAACATTAAGTATATATACAATCGTTACAATGTCAATTATACGCGTCCCCTCCCCCTCCCGTACAGTTGATAATCATTTTAAAACCACAAGGTGTAATCATCCAACAAAACGGAAATATACTGGTTCAACCAGTTCATGGAACCCATACCAAAAAAATAGTGGATAAACACTCACCCACGTGTCGAATATGTTGGACCTATCACACCCTCCTTAGGGCCACAGCGGGGCTGCTATCGTTCGAAGGGGGCGGCGTCTGTAAGCAAGGAGGCTTGGCTTAGTTCATTGTTTAATAAACATAAGAAAAGTCATTGTAAATCCAAATAAACATAATACTAAAAGTGAAATTAAATGGTTTTAATTGTTAGGATGGCTTCAGGTGGCTTCCTGGGGGCTGTGGAGCCAGGAGTAAACTGTATGTGCCATTTAATGAGGTGTGTAGGTCTTCGGAAGGCTTCGGCTTTCTTCGGGAAGCTTCGGAAGTTGCTTCAGAGGCCCAGTGTGAACTTAACAGTGAAGATTAAGACATATATACAGGTCGGCGAGGTCCAGACATCTTCGGTGGTGTTCGGCTCTCGTCGGTAATCTTTGTGTGTTTAGTGGTGGGTTAAAATTACGTTAAAGCAATTATGAAAAAAAAATTATATGCACTTAAAAACTACTATTTACAATATATATATATATATATATATATATATATATATATATATGTATTGCTGTGAAACCACCAAAATCCGGGTACTCCGCTTTTCGAATCGAGCCTCACGAATTGGGCGTCAAGAATGCTGTGAAACCTTTTTAATTAGAATCGAGCCTCACGAATTGGGCATCAAGAATGCTGTGAATCCTACAAAAAGCTGTTCATTAACTCAACTGTTCCGTTGACTTTCTTCTGTTCATCGCCTCGGCTGCTCCCCTAGATATAACCTTCATCCTCAATCATAAAAAAAACAAACACATTCCTATCACACACATCAACGTTAACTCTATTTACATCAATATTCACAATACATTAAAATTTCAAAATTAAAATTCAGCATAAATTTCAGTATCAGAAAATTTCAAGATTAAATTTATTATCATTTTAATGTGCATCCAAAATTAAAGTCCTTGTAGGATGCCTCCTAATTAATATAACAATATATGCAGACCTGAGTCTGAGTACAAAGGGAGCATCTACCACCCCTTTACGTTAATTAACCAGGTTCGTCTAATTGAGCTCAAAGACATACCCAAATTTTCATCAAGAACATAAATACTAAATACTCCTTTCGACTTAAACAAGAAAATTTCACCTTAAAATTAAAAATTTGTTGTTAGTACAACTTCATTACTGTCCATTTTAAGTAAATAAATTATAAAGTTATTCAACACACACGAAAACATCAAAGTTCAAACAAAATAGTATAATTTACCTGAAGGTTACTGCACTCGTAGCTTCAATGTACCTCGTCTCCCTTTTGTTAATCACACCATTCCAACTGGGTTATATTTAAGGCTTCTGATTCTCAACGCTTTTAAAATTTCTCCACCACCATTCATCTAAAGTTGTTTCTGGGCTTTTCCGGAACTCATCTGTGTATATCTGACCCTTGTTTTGTGGATCCAGACACGTTTATGAACCATTTAATTATTAACAGCCCCGAAAAATAGCAAAGAAATTCATGCTTCTTTCACCAATATACGCCAAAACTGCCTACTTTTGTGTATTCATTTGTCGTTGCAAATTTTGACTAATTAGTACAGTGATACTAACTTTATTACCTTGTATCTTCTTGTCTAAGTGCACTAAAGTACACTCATTGTAGCACGTAAAGAACAAACTGTTTTAAATCACCAAAATATACGAGCAAACTGTTTAAATTATTCTATCAAACTCGAAAACTAAAAAGCACTGTTTAACGCATTGAATCAAGTCGAAAATCTAAGAGAGCTTGTTCATATTCACCTGGGTATATATAGAAGTTAGCCCGTCTGTCGGTCTTGTCCCCAAAACGGACAATTCTTCAGAATTTCGCATGCTAGGTTCCCATTCCGCAGCCCGGCATGCGATTTTTACGAAATTTGCACTCGTCCCAGTTAAATCTCAGAAATTTCGACACGGCTCGCAACTTCTGGAAATAACTAATTAAATTTTATACAGAAATGTTATTTTTACCTCTCAAGTTTGCCTTTTACTTTCAACCAATCGCAACCCAGTGACGTTGCTCCACTCACGCCTTTTACTATATGTGTCTCGGTCTTGCGCATATTATCTGTCTCTATCTACCCTGTTCTTATTGGTGCAAATTGATATTCTTTATTATCGATTATTTCAGTCCATGTGGACTGTGAAATAACCCACCTTTAGCATTTCTCGTAACTATTAAGCTACGGTTTCTCCAAGATTCTCTGTAACCATTAATTATCTGCAAAATTTACGCAGAATGAGCTTTTTTTAAAAATACACAGGTGTTCAAACATAATACTTCTAAATAACACTTCTACGATTTGCATTTTATTGGGCTTTTACAAGTTTTGATGCGTATTATATGTTCCTACTGGTTCAATTAACTTCAATTAAAATTAATACCCTTTAATTTTTAGTGACTCCTAATCAAATATTAATTATTATCTGTACATTTTGTTTAATACCGGTTACTTAAAATTGAGTTAATTAATATAAATTTTGCACGTAATTTTCTATTTGTTTCTTTACTAGGAATAATTAAATTACACGCAGAGTTTGTTAATACTGCTTCCTTTTTTTTTTATAGCAAGCGTCTTGTACATAATTTAACTACCTTATTTTTAATGAAACGAATGAATTTTTATGCTTCACGGTTTTTTAATAACGCGTACCTTTTCCCAAAGCTTCTACACGGTGATTAAAATTATTTGATGTGATTATTTAATTTTCTACCCTGGTCTAAATATGAGTAATATATATATATATATATATATATATATATATATATATACCAAAGCAAAGGGTTCAGAAGGTATTCGGTAACTTCTGAAGTCTTCGGCGGCGTCGTGGGGTTGATGCCTCTACGGGGATGTCGTTCCTGTGTTAGAGCTTGACGGATGCAACCACAATAACGACGTCGGTGCAGTATGGAACGGAGCTGAGCGTTCGTACGTGCTTGTTAGTTGTGTGTTGATGAATTACGGCAACGGCCTCCATGTACGGCGGCGGATAGGGTATCGTTTAAGGCAGGACGCGGGCTATGATGAGCACTGCGCTAGGATTAAGCGTGCTATGGCGAGCGCCGCTTTGGAAAGGTTTTGTTCACAGGCTATGATGAGCACTGCGGAGGAGAGGTGAACCCCAGGCTATGATGAGCACTAGGACTGATTTATGCAGAAATCGAATTTGTATTTATAGTCTTCAGGTCGATATCCATCGTGTGTTGAAAAACGCTTATCAGAGCTTAAACCAATGAACTGCATCGTCGATTTTAGATTGTAAATTTTGATTATTCAAAATTTGTAAAAATGTTGGAAATACAATTTTTAGTTGAAGTTGTTCTGTGCTCAGCACGTGTACTCTGATATAGTCAAACTTACGTTTCGATGTCCGCTTAGTGTATTGCATGCGATCATGCGAGTAACAGGACAGCAGGGTCTAAGACCACGCAATTGGTGCCATATAAAAAGGAGCGGCCTTCGCCTCCTCAATTAGGTCCAAGGTAATAGGTAGGCCTATCCACCTGAAGAAGCTAGAATGGTTATAGATGAAATTAATTTATTGTCGTCGAAAAGTATAGATTTGTAAAACCAGCATTACTTACCACGTTGTATTGCTGCGCGAAATCTCCCCGAAGAAAACGGAAACAGCAAAAGTATAACGATTGTTTTCGTCGTGTACAAGGACAAGCAAGAGAATTTGTTTAACTAAATAACAAAAGTACAAAAAGTAATATTGGTGTTATCAAACGATTAGAAACTGGAAAACACGGTTTTATCGGATAGTACGCGACCTTAGTTCGACGAGTTTTTAGATGGAAATCATATAAAAATCAATTATACACGGTCGTACTGTATAACCAGTTAACGGATACCTAAAACAAGGTACTGACTATTTAATTATAGCATAAACTTTACGTTTCAAAGCAACTAGATTTGAGTTAAAAATTATTGTATAGCGGGCTTATGATGAACAGGTAAAATAGATAGGATGTTGATGAAGGATTTAAGAATAGCAACTGAATCAATTTAACAAAATTATTGTAAAGCGGCTTATGAATTAACAAGGGAAAAAGGGTATTTAATTTATCCCGAAAATAAATGTAACAGTTAATATACCTTATCTGTTGCTTTTCTCAATTTGACAGTTGAAAGTTGTTACAATGAACAAAATTGTTTATATTCATTTAAATAAACCTTGCTAATAAAGTATTCTTTTTCTATTATAAGAATCGTATTTAGTAGCTCACCTTTTTTCATTTGAAATGATGCTTTATGGTTCATATTAGTTGAGTTGATTCTAATAATAAAAAATGCTCGAATAAATACCGCTGAGTGTTTTTAAAAGCTAACGAGGCTTTAGTTAACGTTATTTTTATGTATTATCTGTTGCTCGAGAAAATTTACAAGAAAACAAGTACAAAAGCTTTACAAAATGTTTTAGAAAAGTAAGGAAAAACTAAAGCAACATGGCCTAGTAATGAAGCGCACTTTATATTCTAACTTCAAATAAAAAATTTGAGAAACAAGTTGAAATATATAAATTTTTATCGGCTTACGTTTCAACGATTGAACGTCTGTGCATCTCATTAAAAACAATAATATCCCTACTGACTTGATAGGTTGACCCTAAGAAAGCTTTTGGCATTTAATATGTGAGAACGGAATTCAGAATTTTTCGAAAGATTGTTAGAGATTAGTTCAGAGAGGTGATCAAAGGGAGAACGAAAGTATGATAACGGACGCGTACGTAGGCCGTTGATGCTTCATCGAGGTGGCCGACGAGGAAAAAAACAAACTGAAGTTTGAGTGGTAGTGAACGTCGTTGGCGGTAAAGCAATGGGCTCTCAGGGGCTGATATTGAATTATTTTGAGCATTATTGGATGTGTATAGGCCAGAAAGATCGAACACATGAATTGTGGATTTTTATTGGTGTCGATCGGAGTGATTTGTGGATTAACCAGAAAACGGCGATGATATGATTTCGCTTGTCAACGGAAGTTGGGATTTTCAGATAACCTACCGTTACGAGTACACACCAGATATATCATTGGCGCCCCTGGACATTCTGCATCATTAGTTGTAAGAATCGTTTGGAACATTAGAACCGTGAGTACTTTTGAGACTTAAAATGTTGTTTAGATCAATCGGGGAAAAATTAGAACAATTGAGTGCTAGTATTACTTTCAGATTAATGCTTTTTTTGGAGTTCTGTTAATATCTGGCCAGCAAGATTCAGATTTGGTTTGTTGTTTGTATGGTTAATTCACGTGCAATGATGTGTTTAGTAAATTACTGTTAATACAGTCTAAATGTAGATGGAATTTATTTGAAGAAAACGTAAATATACCAGACTAACTACCAATGCAGAGAGGGGAGGGGTTCCTAGCAACACAAGAATAATACAGCGCCAACGATTTTCTATTTAAAATAAATAACGCTAATATAGAAATTTCTATCGAAACAGCAAAACAAAATTAACTAAGGCTACTATTTAATAAAAGAATTTTACTCTATGGACAAATTCACTAATTGTTCCACGAAGTGCAATAAATCTATAAATCTAATCAGTTCCAAAGAGAATAACGCTGATACTTTCGTATAAGCGGATGGGTTAATAAAAAAGCAACATTGAATTTAGAAACCTTTCTAGTAAGAATTTTACCATACGAAGCATTTATTATAACTCTAATCAGTAAAAAAAGATTACTGCTGATACTTTCGTATAAGCAGATGGGTTAAGTACAAAAAGCAAAAGCATTAAAGTCCGAAACTTTTCTAGTAAGGATTTTACCAGAACAAACATTAGCGTATCTAATTTCAAATTGGGTTTATCCCTGGGTATGTGTCGGGATACTTATCTTGTTAGCCCTGTGAAGCGAATTGACACAGCATGGCCGCGGTATTCAGCAACAACCATGCTGCTACCGTAATTGCAACGGCGGTCTACTTGCAAGAGCAGTTGATCTACATCAAGATAATCGGGCTACGCAACAAGCAATTTAGCCTCCAGTTAGAAACTAAAAAAGGAAAATCTTACTAATATTAACGACTCAGGAGCGCTTACCGATCTACACCAAATCTACACATTTGATAGAGGAGAAACGTGCATTGCTCTTGGAGTAACAGAACGAGTAGTTTTGTACAAGTGCATCGACGCACAAGCTGCAGAGTCAAAGTTTAAAAGGATTTCAAAATAACACGAACTCGAAAAGCAAACATTCGCGTTATCAAAACGCGATTGAAACGGGAAAACACGGTTTTACCGCAGAATAGTAGGATATACTGTTTCGACAAATCTTTAGATGGGAAACCCACTAGAACGCAATTATACGTTATCTGAAGGTATAACGCGCTCATGGATACCTAAACAGGATATTTACTTATTTAAATTTTATCATAAACTTGTCGTTTCCAAGCAAATAGATTTAAGTTGAGAAATTATTCGAAAGCGTATTTATTGCAGAAAAATAAAATATTCAGGATGTAAACTATTTAATTGTAGCATAAACTTGTTTTTACAGCAAAAGGGATTTGAGTTGAAAAGTATTAGACAGCGTATTTATTATTAGTTAAGTTGATGGATGTGAGAATAGCAACGCAGTTGATTTAACAAAATTATCGTATAGCGGACTTATGAATTAACACGGGAAATTTTTAAAGCAAAATTGGAACGTAACAGGTTAATTATGATATAGGTAAAGGTGAGTATTGGTTAGAGGATATCGAAACACTCCGAGGTTGAAGTCATATTTTGGGAGAGACCTTTATTTTCAACAATTTTTTCAGTTTGATAAAATGTTAAAGAAATTGTTTTAAGGTGTGATTACGAAAGGTAAAAAGAGACGGAACGAGATTTCAGAAAACTGACAGCTACGAGACCTATACGGAATAACCGTTTTCGGGATAACGGTAATATTGAAGGAATTGCTAGGATGTGACTGATTACCCCTTTAATTTTGACAATTAGTAAAACCTTTCAAGGTAAATAGTACTTTTAAGGCCAGTTTTATATGTTTATAGTATTTTATTTTATCATTTTTCATAGGAACTCACTCCGCATCACTGTAGTTATCCGATGCATCCTAAAATTGTTACGGAATTCCCGTCCCTTTTGGGCAATGTGAAATTCATAACGTAACGCCATTTTCACTCGAAACAGAGACTAAGTACCTCCTAGGCACTCCACAAGATCGGAAGCTGCATTTTTTGAAAGAAGCAGCAATATAGTGAAAAGCACTTTATATAAATGTTAAATGTAATAAAAGAATTTATTTACGAAAAATAATGACACTTTGAAAACTGTAGAAAACAGTGGCCCAAGCTACAGTATAGAGGTTAACTAACTAATTTGTACATATTTACTAATCTCTACATATATTAGAAATTTTTTAATAAGCTCTAAAACATGTTGTTCTAAATATTGCAAGAACAGTGCTGTCTTTCATATTTTTAATTTCTGATTTTCGTTTTTATGTATCTCGCACCCAAAATCACTCACACAGATGAACTATTATTAATTAATTAAAACAACGCTTAGGCAGCCTTGGTTTTAATTTATTGTATCGTTCCAGCATTATGTGCAGAGCACTATGTTCAGTTCTAATGATGAATTTGATATAACTTTCAGATTTGGCTTTTTAAGAGGATACCTTTTTCAATAACATTCTTCTGAGTTATCTAGAATTGAATGGCTTAAATGTACCGATAATTAAATAAATGGATAATTGTACTCGTGCAATATATGAAACTGTGGCACCACATCATAAGGCTTGTATTTTAAAAAATAATTTTCGGTTTTTTGAAGCTAAATCTTGCCCTCCATGCAATATGTGGTAAACGAATATCAAGAGCGGATTATCTGTCCAAAATAATCTATAAAAAATTACTTTTCCTAATCTCCAATGGATATTATTAATAATAATCCGGCGTCGCCGTGGATTAATGTAGTAAGCGTAAGACTACGGATCCCAAGGTCCTGGGTTCAAATCCCCATACGGCCGACTGCTTGAAAAATGGCAGGTAAGCATTTTTCACAAAAATTACGCCCTCGTTCGGATGAGAGGTTAAATGGAGGTCTTGTGTGTGAGTGTTGTCACGCACGTTAAAGATCCCTTCCTTGCCTAGAACGGCAAGGGTTCGGCAAAATTCTAAATTTCCAGGCAACAAAAAAACTCGCCTCCTGGCCAATTCTTACCTTCGGGTGGAGCATTGGAAATATAAATGAACGGATACTATTAATCTATTCCTCGTCACAAGTATTGAAAAACGAATTTCTATGTTTTGGGCATTTTCTGGACTCGATATTTCGTCATCCCGTTGTTTGTTTTGGAATAAGCATGTAACCAATCTGATTCTCCGAGCACTAAAATCCACGTGGTACGTACGTTTTCGAGTATCATCCTCAAATATAGAATTCGGTTTCTTTGAATCAAGATTTTATGTTTCAAGACAAATCGTATCCAAGCTGAGCCTGTTTATGTGATTCAGCATATGTGTATCCTTGCGAAAAAATTTATCCAATCGTTTACCAATTTTGAATTAAGGATTAATCAATCGAAAATTAGGAGATATTTAAAGTGCCCGATACCTGTTTATCAGAAATTTTTTGGTCGCTAGTGATGTTCAAATAGCCGAACTGCATTGCCAATTAGTTCAGCCAAGTATGAAGTCTTAATCCTTATTTGTTTCCAAAATATCCTTTGAATTTCGAAAGCTCCGGGTTTCTCTAGAACAAAGGATCATTTTTAAAACTATTTGGGGATAGATGTAGATCACAAGCGACTATCATTGAGAAAAAAATCAAAAACTTTTAGTTCAGATTCATTTTTGACTGACGGACTGACCCCACATAAGCGGGAAAACAATGGTGAAACACAAAACTTGCATTTTCCAGAAATAACTTTTTAACTCGAGGGTTGATGTATAGCTTGATATAATCCTTTGATTTAAGATTTGCCTGACATCATTGAAATTGCATTTGAATAATCTGGGTTTTTTGAAAAACATGTTCCAACTATCATTTGCAGTTACTAGAAGTTACTCAAAATATGAACATTATTTTAGATTTTTATAAAATAGGTAGCGCTGGCGTAAATGACGCGATACTTGATTCATATTAAAAAACGCTTTCAAGGTTGCTACTAGTTTTAGTTACCGTAAGTGGTTCAAAGTAGATACAGACAGATCTACAATCTTGCTCTAATGCACGGATATACCATTTTACGTACAAGTTTACGTCAAAGTGTTCTTTAGTTATTGTATTAAAAGACATAGGGACATGTACCCCACCACACACATACACGCGCACAAACACGCATACTCAAGAACACACGCACGCACGCACATTCAGGTACGTAAGGCATGTACGCACGCACGCACGCGCGCGCACGCATGGCCGCACACACGCATGCAAGCACGCTCGCATATTATCCAATTGCATTTTATTTTTTAAAACCGAAACAAGTGCTCATAAGTGTTTTTAATTGCTGTTCATATTGAGTAACTTTACTTTTATGATAAATGATGCTAAATTTACAATAGATCGTTCTGAAATATCCACTGTTTCTGACAGAAAATTTAATTTTTAATATACAGTTTCAAAAATATTAATTTTTATAAAAAGATGCGTGTTGGTAGATTTTCAAAGTCTATGTTGTACAGAGTTATAATTGGTTCTCCGTTTAAGTAAAGTATTTTATGTTGTCTTTGTAACGTGCATTTTTATAGATTAACATTTTACGCTTTTTTCCCCAATTAACAAATACCTTTCTGTAACTATTATTTCTATATTTTATATTTATTAACTCCTTAGGCGAATGCATCGTATTATAATGAGTGGATTGCATCGTTCTTGTCTTCCCAATTCGTATAAATTTTGTTGCTTATGTGGATATACAAGTCTAGATAAGAGACGATAAGAAGTTGTAATAGCAACGAGTTGATATAAACAGATGAACAGTCGTAGTTTGTTCTTTGTTCCGATATACTAAGTACGTTAAAAATACTGCTTCTCTCTGCTTTTGACAATAGTGAGAATTAATGCGGGATTAATTTTCGTATTGTTCATGAACCAGCACGGCATGTTTTTAGTTGATTTTCTGTTGGAAATAAAAGCGGTAAAGCTTGTTAAACTCGAGGCACGTGTGTTTTACGGAACATTTGACGGACGGTTTTATTGCTTACGCGTGCTTACTAATTGTTTTTAGTTGTTTTTCTTGTGAGACAAATGCTTTAAGGAACATTTGACGGACTTACTTTAGTGATACGCGTACTTTACTAATTTGTGGTTTTAGTTGTTTGTCTTGTGAAATAGGAGTCGTAGAACTTGCTAAACTGACCGATTCTTTCTTTAGGATTAATGTGTGTGCGATCTAGTCTAGTGTCCCTTTGTTTTATCAGATTAGTGCATACTTTGGATTATTTAAATACAGTGGATACTGTAGTTTCTGCATTTTTCTAAACACCAAAGAATCTAAAATAGATCAGTGCTTGCGCGAATTTTGTTATTTGCGAAATATAACCGATTACCGGTTTACAAAGGTATTGGTTGAAGTTTCTCACTGCTTTTTGGATGTTTATGAAAATAATATACATTTGGTCCCAGTTGAAATTAAACTAGTGCTACAAAATATTGCGAAATTCCAAGTTCCATCAACACCCTCACAGTCAAGGGTGAAGTGCTTCGTTAGTGCAGGACATCGTGAATCTCACACTTCCGTTGCAAGGAAGCGTTGCTGAAGGACTTTTGTAAGTTGAACTATTTCGTACTTGTTGTTGCTTTGAATGTCTATCCGTTGCTTTGCCATATCTTTGTCGTTCTGATACCTTTTACAAAAGACATGCATGATATTTTAAAACGTAAGAAAAAAAAAAGAAAGAAAGAAAGAAAGTTCAATACTACTGAATTACTCATATCAATTGTGTCTTACCTATTTATTTTTTTTTAACATTTTGTCTGATTTATGTTTAAATGGTGTGTGAGGAAACGTTTCTGCTACTTCCCAATATTACCTCACTTTGTACTAAAAAATTTTATATTGCTTTTACCGTTGTTATATTATATAGATTATCCAAACAGTTTTTTTTTATTCTACAAAGTACTGAACAATCTATGCTTAATCAGCATGCTATGCTTTTTCTTTATTTCAGGTTTGCAGGACTAATGTTTTTTTTATTGCAGGTTTGCTATTCTAATTTTCTTTTTTGCAGGTATGGTTGCTAACTCCTTACAGCCGCGTACCTTATATGTTGGTCTGCTTTCTACAACCCCTCCCCTAATCTCCGATTGAGCCCGGTCATTTCTTTGATTTCTTCGTGTTACGCACGGCTACGAGCCAACGTAGCATAAATTTTTAAATTTTTTAAATCTTTACAGTGGTGCTTTTTTATATTTCCAATTAATGCTGAGCATATTTCCTTCTTTAAAGTTTCGAAAGTATTTTTCCCATCGTTACATTTGTCGAAAGCTTACAATTGTTCTCAATAGTGAATACCTGCGTTTGCCATTACTGCTGATATGAGCTGTCAAACATTTTTACAGGAGATTTTTCTTGTAATTAATTATCCTAACTATTACTCCTAAACGGAAATGAATACGTGTTAACAGGTCTCTAACTTAAATATTGGACTATCACAGACAATAACTTTAAGGCTATTTACAAAGGTGCTGTCGGGTCTCAAAATGACCATTCCACATCATTTAGTCTAGACAGAAAATTAACATAGGAATACATGCACGCAAACCTACAATTCCGTGTTTTAACAGCACGAGTGAAACTCAGTCGTGTTATTAACAATATCTAATGGGCCAAGTTGCCTCTGCTAAACGTGATCTACATAAACTTATCTACAAGTACACCAAGGACATGTTAAGTCACCATCCAGGGATTTACCCTCGACACACCTTCATTAAACAAGACTGTATCGCAATGATCTCTCTAATTGAGGGCTTGGAAAACATGCAATCAGAATACCGATTTGCGAGTTGAGCTTTCATATATTGGTTTACTATGACATTATTCTTGATACTTTTTCTGTTATCGCGAAACAACAAGACGTGAGCTATTGAATCGTGATTTATTTCGCATTCAAATTTGCAGTTGAAATAATTGTAAATTTAAGTTGTTGTTTACTAGCAATAGTGGTCGTAGTTTACCGGATTCTCTCGGAAGTTTAGGATCTTGTATTGAAATTAGCAATTTAAAAGTAATATTCTTAAAAATAGCTGGCATGGAGTACAAGAACATTGAAAACGTGCGGTGCGGCAATTGAACTCTCAATAAAAAATTATCCATACAAAAGCTCATTTTTGCGTATTCAGTATATAAGCAATTCTGATACTAAATAAGGATTTATAAAAAAATGAACATTGTAGTACAAGAAAGACCAACTGCGCTTTAAATCAACAAAACAGTTTTGACGTCTAGAAGTAGAGCATTTGCAGAGACTGTGGAACCCCCCACCACCATCACCACCTATCTTCCGCTTCTCCCACTTTACACTTCCATCATCTCAAACACCATCTCCCGCTTCCATATTACGCCACAACAGCCATTTTATCCAACTATCGCTTTTCCCTCACGCTTTTTTGATACAATTTCTAGATTGTCCTATAGATTTCTATTAACCAACACCGCTAAGTCACACAATTCTCAAAAGGTATATCTGATCAACTTTACGATTCTTCGACAACTAAAGTACCGAATTTGCTATCTTGGCACGCATTATTATTTCCACCATTCATCTAGAAGCCAACTTATTCTCAATCTTTTATGAGGACTACCACTTTAAGATTCAAAAAACAAAAAATTATTAATTGTTATATGTACACCTGTTACAGCTATTGAATCTATTATGTACATGTCTTCTAGACTAGAATTGGCGGATATATCCGGATTTGGATGAATCAGGGATATCCAATTCTCTAAACTCTTATGTGAACGATTTTCCAACACTTATGTCTCGTATATATTGATTGGAATCACAATTATTTCCATAATAGTTAAACAGTTTATATATATCATTAAACAAATAATTTTTTTGCACTAATCTTACTTCTAATAGCAATTGAACATGTCCTTCAGCTGTCGCATTTCCAGTTACACTTGTTATGTCACTTACAAATTTTTCATAAAGCTCTGGAGAGCCTCTACAATTTAACTCTTCCATTTTATAACATATTAATTCACACATGTTTAATAGTTTGAAGTACTCGTACTCATTTAAAACAATAACATTTCAATTTTTCTCAATTTCCATATTAGCTGAATTTTTTTCATGAAATTTTTTTGCCACCAATACACTTCTGTGAGAAGTATCGGTGGACAACTTCAATTTGAATTCACGATTCAGTTGTAATTCTACAGCATATACTCCACCATTTAAATCCTTCAATCTGATGTGCTGTGAATCTTAAGCAAGCTGTCTAACTCTAAATTCCATACGAAAACCGTAGAAATCTCTCAATTCAAAGTAACCCATTTTTATGGTATAATTTCTGCAAATATCACTGCAGCAAACAATTTGTATGAGAGATTTACTTTCACGTAATGGTGGTAAGAATTAGGTTTGAAATAATCTAATACATAAGCGGTCTTACCTATTAGTTTGTTGAGATCTAATTACGGTACTCTGCATAGCTTGTGACATCAACAGCAAAAAAATCCATTTTTAACTTGTAATTTTGATCAACTCGATGATATTTCGATAACTGTGATACCGAAAATTGCTTCCATGTCTTATATACTGGTGGTCACAAGTGCGCAGTTCCTTATTATTGTTTTTAACTTATCTAATTTACTTCTTATTTTATAATTTAAATCTATATTTTCTTCTTGTAGTTTCTTTTAAAATAAATAGTTGAAATAATTCGAAGTGCAGAATATAACGAATTGTGTTTCCTTTAATCCCAGCAAATAATAAGTTTTATTCCACTATCTAATTGTTCGAACTTATAACACCTGGCAATATTTATACGGTCCTCTACTTTTCGCATAAGAATTTTGTTGATTTGTTCTATCTCTTTCTGTTTTTCAGACATTCGAAAAAACCTTAAGCCCTGTATTTTCGAGAGCGAGTGACCTTTATGTGTTGCAACATCATTAATTCTAAATGTAGAAAAATGCTCTTCTGTAGACAGACAAATTAAATCCATTTCGTTAAGAGCAATTAACACGTATCATTGCTAAGCTCTTCTCGTGCATCGTACATCTTAGTAAACTGGGTATTGTAAAATCTCTTTAACAAATACACATCCTTACATCCATTCTTTTCTACAAGGACTCCGATACAGGAATACGTTTTTTGGTTATTAAGTGTAAATGCAGAAACTTATATACACCAGATGTTTCCAATTTTTTCCAGTGGGTTTTAAAATGATTTATTAACCTCTCCTTTAATTGCGCCATCTTGTATTATTTTTCTATTAGATGTTTATGCTACTTCTTTAATACATTGTCTTTGCCTTGTATTTTCTCTTTGTCCTCTTTAAATCTACTTCTTCCAATTCTAGTTTTCTTTTTCTTTAAGTGAAAGCATACAGCATACAGTAAAAGTGTGTTGCATGTATTGGTTCTTTTTCTTAAACCCTTAGGTGATACACTACTTGTAGCGATCAGTCTTATATTGGCGATGTTTACATCTTCTCTAATTGCTGAGAAGGGTGTTTCGGACTATGCAAAAGCGTGCGTAAGGTTTCAATATAACACTTCTGTGTAATTAGTAGACCACTTTCGTTCCATTCATCCTCCACAACTTTTATGTAATTAATCGGCAAACAGTTTAAACTGCGGAATTTATTATATTGTATCTATTCTTAATATTTGGAATTTAAACTGTCATTCAATCAATTTCTTTATATTACTTAATTCCACAAACGTACTGCAGAATGTCATTAAATACAAAACAGCAGCTGTTTTGCAGATTTTCGGTTAGTTTATTCCACATATTTGCGATCAAAGTCGAATGCATTGGTGCATTTCAAAATATAATTTTGTTTCCAACAACGTTAACAATCATTAAGTGGATTACATATGATCTACCACGTAACAATTTTCCAATCGTGTGTATATGTATATATTTATATATATATATATATATATTGCTGTGAATCTCCTCATATCTCTAGGTACTGGCCCTTTAAAAAAAACATTCGAGCCCCACAGTTTGGGCGCCAAGAATGCTGTGTAACCTCTCATCTTTGCAGGTACTGGCCCTTTAAAAAAAAACATTCGAGCCCCACAGTTTGGGCGTCAAGAATGCTGTGAAACCTTATAAATCACCTGGTCCGTTGATTCCTTCTGTTAATCGCCTCGGCTGCTCTTCTAGATAACTTCCATTCTCAATCATAAAAATTAAACAACACATTCCTACCACAAACATCAACGTTAACTCTATTTACATCAATATTCAGAATACATTAAATTTTCAAATTAAATTTGAACATAAAATTCAGTTTTAAAAGAATTTCCGGATTAATTTTATTATCATTTTACTGTGCATCCAAAATTAAAGTCCTTGTTGGATGCCTACTAATTAATATAACAAGATAAGCAGACCGGAGTCTGAGTATAAAGGAGCATCTACCACCCCTTTACGTTAATTAACCAGGTTTGTCTAATTGAGCTCAAAGACCTACCCAAAGTTTCATCCTATTCCCGAACATCAAAACAAAATACCCTTTTACTTAAACAAGCAAATTTCATCTTAAAATTAAATTTTTATGGTTAGAAAAATTCCACTAATGTCCATTTAAAGTAAATCAATTATAAAGTCATTCAATACACACAAAAATGTCAAACAAAATAGTACAATTTACCTGAAGGTTATTGTCCTCGTAGCTTCAGTGTAATCGTCCCTTTGTAAATCACACCATTCCAACCGGATTCTATTTACAGCTTCAAGTTGTCAACGCTTTAAAAATGTTCTCCATCACCATTAATTTAAAGTTGTTTCTAGGCTTTTCCGGAACTCATCTGTGTATATCTGCCTCTGGTTCAGTGGATGCAGACACATTTACGAACCATTTAGTCATTAACACCCCGCAAAATAGCAAAGAAATTCATACTTCCTTTTACCAATATTACCAATATACGCCAAAACTGCCTACTTTTGGGTATACATTTGTCGTTGTAAATTTTACTAATTGGTACCGTGATAATAAACTTTTATTACCTTGTATCTAAGTGCACTGAAGTACATTCATGTTAGCACGTAAAATAACCAACTATTTTGAGTCACTAAAATATACTAGCACACTTTAAATTATTTAATCAAACTAAAATGCACTGTTTAATATCAAGTCGCGGATGCACGAGCTTTTAACGCATCGAATCGTCGAAAGTCTAAGAGTCTAAGAGAGCGAAACACATATTCCCGCCTGTATATATAGCGAATAGCCGACACGTCGCTTTGTTCCCTAAAACGGGTAATTCCAACGAATTCCTCATTCTACGTTCCCAGTCTGTAGCCTGCACGTCGATTTTATGAATTTAGTCCTCACCCCATTGAGATCTCAGAAAATTTCAACACGGCCCGCAAAGTTGTCCGAGAAAAACTAATTACTTTTATACAGAAATTGTTGTTCTACCTCTGATATATGCATCCTATTTTTAACCAATCGCAACCCCTTGACGTTGCTTAAATCCCGCCCTTTTACAATATGTGTCTTTGCTTGACGCATTTTCTCTTTCCTTCTCTAACCTGTTCGTATTGGTGCAACTTGACACTCTTCATTATCGATTATATTTTAGTCCACGCGGACTGTTATCTTGGTTTAATAACCCGTATCGCACATTCTCGTGAATATTAAGCCCCGGTTTCTCCAAGATTCTTTGAAACATTAATTATTTGCCAAATTTACGCAGAATGAGCTTTTTAAAAATACGCAGGTGTTCTGTATTTCCTGCTAAAGCATCTGATCGTTTCCAATATCCTTAGAATCAACATGTTTATCCAAACAAATTAACTTGAAATTGCCTTTTAAAACACGCAGGGGTGTTCAAACGTAACATTTTAAATACCCTTCTACGATTTGCGTTTTATTGGGTTTTTACAAGTTTTATGCTTATTATTAATAATGGTTCAATTAACTCCAACTAGATATTAATTATTATATGTACACTTTGTTTTACTACCGGTTACTTAAAATAGGGTTAATTAATATAAACTTTGCACGTAATTTCCATTTGTTTAGGAATAATTAAATTATCCACTGCGCTTTTCAATACTGCTTCTTTTGATGTAAAGCGTCTTATAGATAATTTAAATTTCTTATTTTTACTGAAACGACCGAGTTTATTTATGCTTCAAGGTTTTAATAAAGCGCATTATTTAATGAAATTCCTTATACACGGTAATTAAAATTATTTAATTTGATTATTTAATTTTCTACCCTGGTCTAAATATGAGTATTTTCCCCCTATTTGAATACAAATAATCCCACTTATTTGAATGCAAATATCAAATATTTAGACTGCCAAAAATCTTTACAAAATTTTGCCTATCTCTCTATCCTTATCTATCTAACTTACCTACTTTGTCTCCAATCCAAAAAAATATTTACACCTATCCTATATCCCTATCCTATTCCTAACTCTCACCTACTTCTATAAACTGAAATTATCCCTAACTTCATCCTACTTATCCATCTAATCCTATATACATCCTATATACCTATCCTATTCCTAACTTTTAACTACTCTTCACTATACTTTACTTCCCCCTACCTAATCCTATATGCCTATCCTACTCTTACTCTATTCCTAACTCTCCACTAATCTTATATAAAATATCTATACTTAACCTATCTTATTATCTTCCTACATTTACTCTTTATCCTCATCCTAAACATATTCCTAATTATCTCCCATATGTGTCCTATATCTAGCTTTATTTTCTATAACCACTTACTTCTACTCTTCTATCTACACCTATTCTATCCCTATCCTATTTAAATCTAACTCTCTTCTTGACCCTCCATGTCTTTCTTCTTACCATCCTAATACTCTTCATCCCTATCTCTCCCCCTTCTATATCTATACTTAACATCTCTATTATCTCACATACAATAAACTTATCATCCCTCTTATCCTGACTCTTAAATATCACTTCTTCTTCAGTCCCTACACTTGTCTGTTTCTCATTTATTCTTATTTCCCTTTCTGCCGACAAACCAAACGATACTACTTTACAATTATCGATTTTTCCCTCTATGGAAAATCCTCTGTACCTGCTAGAATGCTTGTGTAATGGAATCCGCCAGAATGAATCCCTTAAATCTACTTGATTAAAAACAAACTTGCCATCTTTACTTAATTTCGCCTTCACCTGCTCCTGATATGCTGCTTCTACCCCACTACTTCTGCGTGTTTTGTATTAAAGCTTGAACCTCTACTTTCCTTTCCTCTGGACATCTTATCGTGTTGATCTGTTTAACTTCATCATCCTCTACCTCTACTACATTAATACTAAACCCCGTGTCATCCTCTGTGACTTCATAACTGCCCTTCCATGGCACTACCCTATCCTTAATCCTTATTACCTTCCTTTCCATATCTATCAAAACCCCTAACTTCATCATACAGTCAACACCTAAAATGCTCTGAAACTTCAGTCCAGGTACAATTACAAACTCCTGTTCACAGCTAAAACCTCCTATATCTATCCTAAGCACCACAACACTATTTACTACAGCAAACTTCTTTTTATTTGGAGCTACCAAATGGCTACGCTTTATAGGCATAATTCTATCACAAACCTTATCCCTAATTTTGCTGACGAATTCCTCCGATATTAAACTCGCCTCTGCCCCTGTATCAAGTAATACTTCTACATTATTCTCAAAATTTCTAAATTAATAATTGGCAAACATAATTTTCCTCAGTTTCTGGCTCTACTTCCTCCTCAATTTTGAAAAATTCACGTGGATGTTCGTATACATTTACACAGAAATCTAGTGGTCTGTCGCGTTCTAAAATCCTGTCTCATCCTGTTTTCCGTGCTTGGTCCTGGTTGTCCTTCTACAACCTGTGCGTACGTCCTACTCGTGTTAATATCCGTGTCCCTATCTCTATTCGGCGTGCTGGTCACAGTCCTGTTTACTTCCGGTAAACTGTTCTGTCTCGTGTAACTAGGTCTTGGCGTCAGTCCCCTAGTCGCACTATTGCTCCTGTATTCCTGTCCTCGTCGTTCCCAATTCGGTCGAAAATTTCTGTTGTAGTCAGGCCGTCTCGGATAATTCGGTGTCCTGTTGTCAAACCTAACTGTGTTAACGTTTCGTTCTCGTATCTCTCTTGTCCGTCCAACACATACATCGTCATATCTCTGTAAATACTCTAAAATGTCTCCCGTTCTGTGATGTTTTGTAAGGCCACGTGTTGTCTAATTTCCAGTTCAAAATGTCGTGATAGGTACTTGATTATCTGTCTGTCCGTCAATGGTGGATTCAGTTGTTTGGCCACACTGTACTTGCGGATGGCATATTGCTCCCTAGAACCTGCAAACTCTCCCTTAAATTTTCCTGTAATTAAGTCGTCTCGTACCTGGTCTTGTCTGTGGTCACTCCAGTAGTGTTTTAAAAATTTGTTTTCAAAGTCCTGATACGTGTCTATGTCCTGTCCTACTAAATTGTACCATGCTTCCGCGTTGTCCTTTAATAAAGCCTTTATCGTATTCAGTTTAGTCTGTTCGTCAAATAAATTTCCCACTAGATTTCTTACACTATTAATAAAAATTTGTGGATTTACCCTGTTATCACCATAAAACTTCATGTGTTGGTCCAATGATACTCCACCTGTAGAAAATCTGGGACCATCCCCCGTTAAATTTGACATGTTGTATTTGATACTACTAACTTCGCGTTCTACCCTGCCTAACTGATCCCTACATGAGTCCGTCACTTCAGTCATTTTATATTAATCTCTTCTTCACAAAAATGCGTACTTCGGACCTTAAATGTCCCATTTCCTGTCGAAGACCTGTAATATCACGCTCATTTTTTCAACCCTATTTTCAACCTCCCCATTTTTATGATAAGACTATTTTTAAACTCTGTAAATTCTTTAGTCGACTGCTCAATTTTCCGCTTATCTGCTCTAATTTTGGTTGGACTCCTCCTAGCTCTATTAGATTCATCGCTTAGCAGTTCTAATTTTCTGTTAGACTCCTCCTCGCTCTATTCGATTCTTCATTCATCCTCTCTAGCATTCTCATTATCATCTCGTTTCCTTGATCCCTGATTCCGTCCTCGACTGATCTCTACTGCCTCCTGCTTCTTCCATTTTCGAATTTTTCCCACACAATGCACTATCGTCACTTCCAATTTCCACTCCTTGACTCCTTAACCACTCCTTTCTCTGCATACGTTCAAATCACTCACACACACTCTAAAAATACTCTTAAATTTATACACAACCAGAAACTCTCTCTCTCAGATCGCCAGTTTCCTGGAATAAAATAACAAAAAATTTTATTTGGAACTCGAGCCCTCACGTTGTGGTCGCCAAGAATGCTGTGAATCTCCTCATATCTCTAGGTACTGGCCCTTTAAAAAAAAAAATTTGAGCCCCACAGTTTGGGCGCCAAGAATGCTGTGTAACCTCTCATCTTTGCAGGTACTGGCCCTTTAAAAAAAAACATTCGAGCCCCACAGTTTGGGCGTCAAGAATGCTGTGAAACCTTATAAATCACCTGGTCCGTTGATTCCTTCTGTTAATCGCCTCGGCTGCTCACCTAGTTAAACCTTCATCCTCATTCATAAAAAAAAACAAACACATTCCTACCACAAACATCAACGTTAACTCTATTTACATCAATATTCAGAATACATTAAATTTTCAAATTAAATTTGAACATAAAATTCAGTTTTAAAAAGAATTTCCGGATTAATTTTATTATCATTTTACTGTGCATCCAAAATTAAAGTCCTTGTTGGATGCCTACTAATTAATATAACAAGATAAGCAGACCGGAGTCTGAGTATAAAGGAGCATCTACCACCCTTTACGTTAATTAACCAGGTTTGTCTAATTGAGCTCAAAGACCTACCCAAAGTTTCATCCTATTCCCGAACATCAAAACAAAATACCCTTTTACTTAAACAAGCAAATTTCATCTTAAAATTAAATTTTATGGTTAGAAAAATTCCACTAATGTCCATTTAAAGTAAATCAATTATAAAGTCATTCAATACACACAAAAATGTCAAACAAAATAGTACAATTTACCTGAAGGTTATTGTCCTCATAGCTTCAGTGTAATCGTCCCTTTTGTAAATCACACCATTCCAACCGGATTCTATTTACAGCTTCAAGTTGTCAACGCTTTAAAATGTTCTCCATCACCATTAATTTAAAGTTGTTTCTAGGCTTTTCCGGAACTCATCTGTGTATATCTGCCTCTGGTTCAGTGGATGCAGACACATTTACGAACCATTTAGTCATTAACACCCCGCAAAATAGCAAAGAAATTCATACTTCCTTTTACCAATATTACCAATATACGCCAAAACTGCCTACTTTTGGGTATACATTTGTCGTTGTAAATTTTACTAATTGGTACCGTGATAATAAACTTTTATTACCTTGTATCTAAGTGCACTGAAGTACATTCATGTTAGCACGTAAAATAACCAACTATTTTGAGTCACTAAAATATACTAGCACACTTTAAATTATTTAATCAAACTAAAATGCACTGTTTAATATCAAGTCGCGGATGCACGAGCTTTTAACGCATCGAATCGTCGAAAGTCTAAGAGTCTAAGAGAGCGAAACACATATTCCCGCCTGTATATATAGCGAATAGCCGACACGTCGCTTTGTTCCCTAAAACGGGTAATTCCAACGAATTCCTCATTCTACGTTCCCAGTCTGTAGCCTGCACGTCGATTTTTATGAATTTAGTCCTCACCCCATTGAGATCTCAGAAAATTTCAACACGGCCCGCAAAGTTGTCCGAGAAAAACTAATTACTTTTATACAGAAATTGTTGTTCTACCTCTGATATATGCATCCTATTTTTAACCAATCGCAACCCCTTGACGTTGCTTAAATCCCGCCCTTTACAATATGTGTCTTTGCTTGACGCATTTTCTCTTTCCTTCTCTAACCTGTTCGTATTGGTGCAACTTGACACTCTTCATTATCGATTATATTTTAGTCCACGCGGACTGTTATCTTGGTTTAATAACCCCGTATCGCACATTCTCGTGAATATTAAGCCCCGGTTTCTCCAAGATTCTTTGAAACATTAATTATTTGCCAAATTTACGCAGAATGAGCTTTTTAAAATACGCAGGTGTTCTGTATTTACTGCTAAAGCATCTGATCGTTTCCAATATCCTTAGAATCAACATGTTTATCCAAACAAATTAACTTGAAATTGCCTTTTAAAAACACGCAGGGTGTTCAAACGTAACATTTTAAATACCCTTCTACGATTTGCGTTTTATTGGGTTTTACAAGTTTTATGCTTATTATTAATAATGGTTCAATTAACTCCAACTAGATATTAATTATTATATGTACACTTTGTTTTACTACCGGTTACTTAAAATAGGGTTAATTAATATAAACTTTGCACGTAATTTCCATTTGTTTAGGAATAATTAAATTATCCACTGCGCTTTTCAATACTGCTTCTTTTGATGTAAAGCGTCTTATAGATAATTTAAATTTCTTATTTTACTGAAACGACCGAGTTTATTTATGCTTCAAGGTTTTAATAAAGCGCATTATTTAATGAAATTCCTTATACACGGTAATTAAAATTATTTAATTTGATTATTTAATTTTCTACCCTGGTCTAAATATGAGTAATATATATATATATATATATATATATATATATATATATATAAAAGCAAAACTTTCTCTGCAATTTGCAGTTAAAATTAAACCAATTAGGTAAATGTAAAGTGCATTTACGGATACATTTCATGTAATTTATGTATATATATATATATATATATATATATATATATATATATATATATATTTGTCTTCAGTATCGTGATAATACCGTATTATGTAACCAGAGTAGATGCGAATGTTTGTTTCGGTCGAGCATTCGGGCAGTTGTGAAATAAATAACAGATTCAAATTTTGAGCACTTCTCACGCATGTAGGCTATTAAGAGTGTCAAATATCTCTTACTTAACAAAAAATGTACTCTTATTTTTTAATTCTCCCTCGCACTCCACTTGTTGAGTATCTTAACTAGCATTGTATTATCGCAGAACAGTTTTGTAAATAGGATTGGGTAAGTCGTCGCCCTCTAAAGATTTTTCTTCTTTGTTTTATTATTTCCAATATCGCTGTTTATGTTTTTATTGCCCAGATTTTCTAACAGCAGCCAAACCTCTTATACAGGTAATAAATGGACCTTGCTATGCTTTCAGTTACTCCTGTTTTGACTACTTTTCAAGGTTACTGTTTAGGTTTACCCCCTCCCCCTATAAATATTATTCGGATTCGCTGTGGTTTTTTCATTTAAGAAGATCGCCAAGTTTAAAGTATTTAAATTGGATATGTGGTTATATGATCAATGTAGTAAGCGTAAGACTACGGATCCCAAGGTCCTGGGTTCAAATCCCGACACGGCCGACTGCTTGAAAAATGACAGGTGATCATTTTTCACAAAAATTACGCCCTCGTTCGGATGAGAGGTTAAATGGAGGTCCCGTGTGTGAGTGTTGTCACGCACGTTAAAGATCCCTACCTTGCCTGGAACGGCAAGGGTTCGGCAAAATTCTAAATTTCCAGGTAACAAAAAACTCGCCTCCTGGCCAATGTAGTACCTTCTGGTGGAGCATTGGAAATATAAATGCACGGTTATATGATTTTCTCTAATCAACAAAACTAAGTCAGACAGACATCCCACCATAAATCTCCTACCGTATTCTATGCGATTCCGATATGTCGAAGTACTATAACGCCCTTATTTGACATACGGAAGTGATATTATGAACTATTTGACATGAAATAGTACTTTAAAATTAATTTTTTAGGAAAATCTTGTAACAAATAATATGCATATTTATTTCCATTCTCCACTATAACCAGCCCAAACAGCAACTCACACCCGCAAATTTTTTATGGTTACCGCTGGTTATTGTAACTTAACCACTTTAGTTCTTATTTGTAAATCTTCCAGTTTGTCTTCTACATCCTTTTCTATCCAGTAACTGGATATGTGCAACGTGTCCAGATTTTCGATCTGCAAATATTTTCCAACCATTAATAACATATTCTGCTACCATATATATTTCTTCCACCCGAAGATGGTGCATCGTCTTTATAGGTTCGTTTATTTTCTGCATAACAATCTTCTTATTACAGAGGATTTTGAACTATATAATAAAATTAATCCAGTTATAATACTTTAACGGCTTATACTTGTACCGTTACTAGAACCAACTTACCCTATTTTTTAATCCATACGTATTACCATAAAAATATGTAAGAACTGCAATGGTATTTATCTCGGTTCCGGGAAATTAGATGGTACCTCTCCGAGTTGGGTCAGACTACTTATCTTCCATCTCCCATAAATGGGTTTACCGTAAATTTACCTTCCATCATCCACATTATACTTTCCACATTCTACTTTCAACAATGACGGATGTAACGTTAAAGGTTAGACGACTTTTCTCTAAGTTAGGTTAGGTTAGAGGATCCTCTCCCGGTTAGGTTAGGTTAGTCCTGAAATTGTTTGAAGTATAATTTTTACTGGAGGTTAAAAGTGGGAGGTGGGAGATACAAGGTTGGGTGTACGAGGTGGTGGTGGTACCGGTGCAGACTGCTCCTATCTTAACTACTTCTAAATTCTATTATAATTTTATTGTATATGAGATGACATTTTCTCTGTGTAACACTTGGTTAGCGCTTCTCTATATATAAATACCTGATTTATCATTGGTACGTTATACAGTCATATTAGAAAGTTATACTAAAGTTGACCGGTGTTATTAGATAGTTATACTAGAGTTGACCGTGGAAAGATATTTCCTTTGTACATTGATTTAGTTATTTATTTATTTATTTGTTTATTTATTTATTTAGTACACAGCGTACTTAAATTGATATTTAAGATGATGGCATCATCTGCAGTAAAAAATTCCGGAGTTAAAATAGTGCCCCATTTGGATTCGGAGGATGTGATCGGAAAGTATAAAAAAAAAACGTGAACGTTCTGCGAGTTGGAGCGTGGAATGTCAGAAACATGAAGCAAGTACGTAAGCTAAAGAACTTGAAAACTGAAATGGATAGGTTGGCATTAAACATAGTATGGCTCAACAAAGTTCGGTGGCCAGAGGTTTTTGGAGCGAAACTTTAGAGTAATTCACACAGGATCAGGGGAAAGAAATTCGGGCGTGAGAATAGTTATGAGAAAAAAATATAGGATACTGTGTAGAAAACTACCTACAAAAGAATGAAAGAATACTCATGGTTATATTAGAATCTAAACCGGTAAATACAGTAATAATACAAGTCTACATGCCCACCTCTAGTGACAGTGAGAAAGACGTAAAAGCGATCTACAAAGATATCGAACTAAGATACATAAAAAGACATAAAAATATATGAATTACAGGGGATTTTAATGCAGTGGTAGGTGAGAGTAGGGAAGGAGCGGTAGTAGGTTTATTTGGTTTAGGCACAAGGAACGACAGGGGAAATAGGCTGGTAGAATTTTGCAACCAAAACAATTTAACCATGTCAAACATATTATTTCAACATCAATCCAAAAAGCTATACACTTGGAAGATGCAGGAGATATAGGAAGATATCAAATAGATTACATTCTTGATAGACACAGTTTAGGAATCAAGTATAAGACTGTAGAAGCTACCCAGAAGCAGATATAGACACTGATCACAACATCGTAATTATGAAGGCCGCTCTAAAATTAAAAAATTTAAGAGAAAGGAACGGAAAAAGATATTTTGATTTTGAGAAACTAGAAGATATCCACAAAATATTTGAAAAAAAGTCAAATGAATTGTTGAAAGATATCGGGAAAATTTCTGATACTAAGGAAGTTGAAACAGAATGGAGTAACATTAAATCCAGCTTAGACATGGCGGCCAGAGAAAATAACGAACCATGGATAACTAAGGATAACCTAAATTTAATAGAAGAAAAACGAAAATACAAAAACAAGCCAGAAAAAGCTGGAAAACAATGATACAAAGGCATAAGGTGGGAAATTATTTGCAAATGCAGGAATGCTAAAGAGCAATGGATTAATGAACAGTGCAAAGAGGTACAAATAAAGATGGAAATAGGGAAGACAGCTGAAGCATACCAACTCATTAGAATGCATTTTAGGGATTTAAAACCGTAAAGCAAAAATATAAGGGACGCGAAAGGAGACATCATTATAGAAAATGTAGAGAAAGTGATTAGATGACAAGAATATATAGAAAATTTATATGCAGGAGAGGAACTAACAGCACTAGAACAGGAATCAGACATTGGAAACAATGATTTGGGATATCTTATACTTAGAGTTGAGTGTGAACAGGCATTAAAACGCATGAGAAATGGTACATCACCGGGTATAGGTAAGGTGCCAGCAGAAACTCTAAAAATCGCTAGACAAGCAGTAACAGAACGTCTCTTCCAACTTGTAAGCTATATGTATGAGGCGAGATATCCAAAGATTTCAAACGTAGCATCATAGTCAATATACCAAAAAAAGAGGCGCTGATAGATGTGAAAATTTTCGAACAATAAGTTTGACAGCATACGTGTCAAAATATTAACTAGAATTGTACAATTACGGGTGGAAAAACGGGCTGAAGAAGTACTAGGAGAAGATCAATTTGGGTTTAGGAGAAACACGGGAATACGGGAGGCTGTTTTAGTTCTGAAGGTGATAATGGAGAAGACAGTAGAAAAGGGAAAGCGTATATATATATATATATATATATATATATATATATATATATATATATATATATATATATATATATATATAGATCTGGAAAAAGCATTTGACAATGTAAAATGGAAAAAATGTTCGAAATACTCAAAAAGATTGGAATGAATTGTAGGGATAGACAGATAGTGCATAGCTTATACAAAGAGCAAACAGCTGTAATAGAATTAGAGCAGGAACATAGTGAAGTAGATATTAGGAAAGGGGTAAAACGGGGATGTGCCCTATTCCCGTTAATTTTTATCTTGTACAACGAAGAGGCAATGAATACTGTCAACTGCAGGAAGACGTTTGGAATTAGTGTGCAAGGGCAAAAGATTGATATGTTTTAGATTTGCAGACGATATAGCGGTATTCGCATCTAGCAAGGAAGAGTTGGAAGCAGCCCTTAATGAAATGGAAAAAGTTCGAATAGAGAGATACGGTATGAAAATTAACAAATATAAAACTGAAGTACTAGTATGCAAGTAAAGAGAAAATCAAAAACTAGAATACAAATAGGAAACGCGAACTTACAAGAGGTTAAGGATTTTTGCTACCCAGAAACTCAAATAACGCAAGATGGGAACAGTGCAACAGATATAAAACAAAGATTAGCACAAGGTCGT
Organism: Platerodrilus igneus; assembly: GCA_036346225.1. NCBI lineage: Eukaryota > Metazoa > Arthropoda > Insecta > Coleoptera > Lycidae > Platerodrilus > Platerodrilus igneus. The sequence continues at coordinate 1,772,636 of JARFIW010001179.1, read as the reverse complement.
GCCACATTTAACAAGAAAAAGCAATTATTGTGTTCAAAGACAACAAACATAGAAACAAGGAAATGATTGCTGAAAGCATATGTGTGGAGTACTGCACTGTACGACTGTGAAACTTAGACAGTCGGAGAAGCTGACAGGAAAAAGATAGAAGCTTTTGAAATGTGGTGCTACAGACGTATGATGAAGATATCATGGACAAACAAAGTTAACAAGGTTCTAGAAATGGTAGGGGAAGAAAGAAATATGCGGAAAACAGTAAAAAATAGGAGAGATAGGATGATATGCCAGGCATGAGAAAATAATGCGAAATATACTAGAATCAGAAATAAGAAAAAGGAGAGGTAGAAGTAGACCTAGGTTAGATTATTACACAAGGATAGTCAAAGATGTAGGCTGTGGGAATTTCAGGGAAATGTGTAGGCTAACTCAGAATAGAAATCAGTGGAAGTACGTGTCCAACCAGTTTGAAGGTGAATATTCTAGTGACAAAAATAATTCCACTTAAACATGATTTTTATTGTAAACAACTACAGTTGTTAGTTTTGCAATATTTTCAACTAATCTTGTGTGCGCAGAGGAATTTATTGGAAAACTATTAATTCGGCAAATGTTCAAGTGTTGAGGGATCTTGGTAGTCACAGGCTGCTTAACCCCTTCACATCCACTGAATATTGGTGAAATAGGGTATATATTTACAAAACATTAGAAGGGGAACCGAACTGTATCTGACGAGAAAGAGCAATGGTTATGTTCGAAGACAACAAACATAGAAACTAGGACAAAAGTGTTGAAAGCATATGTGTGGATCACAGCACTGTACGCCTATGAAATAGGGACAGTAGGGGAAGCAGACAGGAAAAGGAAGAAGTCCTTTGAAATGTTATGCTTCAACATGGACAGATGAAGTTAATAACAAATAGGTTATAGAAATAGTAGGGGAATAAATATGTCTGTCTGAAACAAATAAAAATAGAAAACTGAAGGGCAGGGTATGTTTTAAGGTATTTTTGGGGAATAATGCGGGCTATATTTCAAGCAGATATAGTAATAGATATCCATTTTAGTTGAAGACGTGCTGGGAAATATCAGCTGAAAATGCTTGATAAAATTATGCCTTGGGGTCAGATAATCACCATTAAATAGGTTTATAATAAAAGTGCTCACGGAGATGCGATGACACGTCTGCCTTTCGTTACTGCGAAAACAAGAAATAAAACAAGGAACTACTATAAAATTTAGAGCAAACTAGAATTATTTTAGTTATGGAGCAAACATAATTTATTTGAATTGTGGAGATTTATATTTAAAGTGGTTAATCAAGTTACTAAAAATTGGTTACATTGATATGCAAAAATAAAACAAATCCTATGATTCGAAGCTTTTATAAATTTTGTGGTTCATTTTATTTGAAGATAATGTTAATAAGAAGTACAAATTTTAAACAAAAGGTTTTGAAGTTGGATATTGGCCTTGAATAGATAGTAAAAGGTATGCTGTATTTGTTTTCGAAATAGTTCTGCAGAGTTTCTATAAGGTATCTAAAATTTTTTTGGGCATGGAATCATTTAAAGAGATGTGTTCTAACTTTTTAGGAAATACAAAACAAATTGTCAATTTTTTTCATCTCCCCATACAGCGATATGGGCTGCAACATGTTTTTGAAGATTCATCTTCTTCGCTCATATTTGAACTTTTTTCATTATGCTTTGTGAATACCGATATCAAGGGAAGTGGAACCCTTCAATGCTCGTAGATTATTGTTGGAAGCTAATCAGAGATACTTGAGTGGTTCCCTATAAACGAAAATCGCATGCAAAAAAAAAATTGAGATTCAGTAGTGAGGTGGTGTGCATAATTTGTATTATAAAAAATGTAAGCATTACATAATACAACGTTCCACTATAAAAAATAACCTTTGACTGGAAGGTGATAAAAAAATTCAGCGGGAAAAACTCTATAAGAAACACCCCTTGCATATTAGGAAACAAAAAAATTACAATTTGTTGTTTAGTCCTAAATTTCGACTTTTTGCCACAACTGGAAACTGATTTTTGCCAATTGTGAAATTTGCAGTAGCACCTAAATGTGCTACATTATTTGAATTTCCAAATTAGATTACGATAGATTTAAACGCGTTTAGCAGTAACGAATGTTCTATTAATTTGAAGTACAAATTTAAGTCTGAAATATTTCTCTGGTCTGCCGTAAGTTTTGTATAAGGAATCGCAAATTTGGGTATCGTCGGCACGCTAAAAGTGCATAATCAGAACAATTGGCGTCCTGCATCAGACCCTTGAGGTGTTCCAGTTTTTACAGATTTGCACGATTCTGTAAATAACTCGACACTAAAACTTCTGGTTTTGTACCGAAACCAATAAATTTCAATCAGCTTATCTGCAATAATTTTAAGCACTCTGCTGTAATCTAGCAACATTAACACCGATATCTGATAACCCTTACGAGCAGTAAACAGATCATCCGAAACATGTGTTGGTGCCACGGTACAGCTGAAGTTAGTGCAAAATATTGACTGACTTACCAATAATATCTTATAAGTTTCTATAAATGGATTTCCTGTTCTACGTTACCTCGAAAAAGTATGTCGCAATGAGAAGTTAGCTGTGAAATCACACCGAATGGAGATCATTTTGTCACAAAAAAACTGCCTGAACGAATTCGTGCGGATTTTCAGTTGACACTATTTGAGATTTCCGAGTATTAATTTCACCACTAAGGAGGAACGAGCTTCATTTGTCTGTAAAATGAGAGGCTCAATTTTTCTGAGCAAACACTAGCAGCAAAAACGATCTGCTTTAATTCAAACAGCAAATGTAATTTATAAGAATACATTTTTAGAATTTGGCGTAAAATTTTCCAAATCGCAGTGTATGGCATCTGGCGGCTCCATGGATCGGGTAGGTTCGCGTATGACTGCTGATGCGAAGGGCCCTGGTTCGATTCTCGACATGGACCGCTTAAAAAATATTACGCGAGTATTTTTCACAAAAATACGCTCTTGTTTAGACGAAATGTAGATCACGTGTGTGAGTATTGTTGCGCACGTTAAAGATTCCTACCTTGCTTGGAATAGCAAGCATTTGGTAAAATTGAAAATTTCCAGGTAAAAAAAATTGCTTCTTGGCCAATTTAGTACCTTCGAGTGGAACATTGGAAAATCAAATGTAGGGGTGTATGGCATCTGCAATTATACTACTAATTCGAGCGAATTATTATTGGCTATGTTTTGATTTTCATGAAGAACTTTTGTAACTGGACATTTCTCACCATTAGTCTTCCGGATCTCGGAAGTTCATTCACAGACCCTGTTCTTTCAAATTTACTAAGCAAATTACGGTATGCTTTTATTTGACAGGACCGTTCTCTCAAACCCCTTTTCATGCGAAATCTTTTTAATCCAATAGTGTAATCATTACGGCATCAATAATAACATTATACTAAACCAATTTTTGTTTGCAAATTCATATTGTTAAGCTAAAATCGTTTGAATTTGCGTTGATGGACGTGTTAGTTTAAAGACAATTTACCAAACGGTCGTCATTGTGTTTGACACTGGTTATCACGGGGATTCTTGTCGTTGCCATAGATACAGTGAAATCCAATTCCTGTAATAACATTGCATTTTCTATTTGTAAATAGCTTAATCTCTTAAAATCGGGTGTATATTTAAAGTATATCCTTCACTTTATCATAATCCCATATTTACTAGTTAATCTGTGATTTATGAGTTCTTACTAAAGACGTCAGGTGTGTTCGGAAGGGCTTTCCCTGTAATTAATTATCCTAACTATACCCTATAAATGCAAATGAATACGTGCTAGTATGCCTCTAAATTCAATATTGGACTATTACAGATAATAACTTTAAACGTGTTTACAGAGGCGTTGACGAGTCTAAAAATGACCATTTTACATCGTTTAGTCTAGACAGAAATTTAATACTGTAATAATGTGCACGCAAACCTACATCTCCCAAGTTTTAATATTATGAATGAGAAACCCGGTCGTATTATTACACAAGATCTAATGGGCCAAGTTGTCTGCTGAACGTGATCTACATAAACTTATCTAAAGGTACACCAAGGACATGTTAAGTCATCATCCGGGGATTTGCCATCTACACACCTTTATTAAATGAAACTATCACAGTATCTCTCTAATTGGGGCTTGGAAAACATGCAATCAGGAAGCTGATATTCGACTTGAGACTTCTTGCATCGGTTCTGTGTTGCCTAATTCTTAAGAGTTAGTCTGTTATACTTGAGTTAACGAGATATTGGAGCTACTGGATCGTGATTTATTTCAGATTGTATGCAAATTTGCGACTAAAAGAATTACGGAGCTAAGCTGTCTTTTATTGACACTAACGACGTAATTTGCAGATTCTCTTTGTACTTCACAATTGAAGTTTAAAAGCTGGTCTTGAGAGTCGATACAAAAGCAATTTACTAACGTATTTGACCAGTATTACTTGTAATTCCACGTAAATCCTTTAAGACATAGTGCCGATAAAGTGCTTTCTTATGGAGCTCTATACAGATCTGAACAGCTCCAAGATATCACACGTTTTAGTCGATTTCCAAACTTCCAACTTTCTACAAAAATTGAATTAAGTACTTAATTAAAACAGCAAAAAAAAATCGTCACTAATTTCGTTTAATTCCTAGCTAACACGTTCAACTTCCCGAACTAACAGTAAAATATGAAAAAGTGCTAAATGTTTCAACAGCAGGTTCAAATTGTTTCGTTTTATTTTATCTGTAGTCAATTTGTAGGGAAAATGGCTGGTGATATAGGTAGGGTTTCAGGTAGTTATCAAGTTAAGAATAGATTCAGTAATCAGGTAAAAGATTGTAAAAGTTATTCAGGTACAAAAACAATTAGTCACCACAATTTATTAGTAGCAAATGCGATTTAGAATTAAAGAAAAAAAAGATAAAAAGTTGTACAAATTAAATGTAGATGAAATAAACTACATTAGAATCAGCAAGGAGTATTAAAGTAAAGTAAATTAGTAAAATGATGCAAGTGACAATTCTTTAAGAAAGTAATGTTAGAGTAAGTGCACGTTATAGTAGAAATTAATAAGTACATAGCGACGAAAGGATGAACAATGTAAAAGATCTTATGTTAAACAGAAGAAAGGAGGAAAGTGTTGCTACGGAAGAAGGTGGGCAAAATATAAGTAAATTAGGAATAAGATAAACAAAAAGAGCAGTGGGTACAAAGTAATTCGGTAAAATTAAAATAGTGTTAATAATCCATTCAGAAATTAGGAACGTCTACAAAAGATCTAGTAATCGAAAGGGGCAATAAGGAATGAAGTAGGCATGATATCGGTAGAAACTACAGAAGCAGATACGTGGAATAGATATACAGAAATCTATTATTCTCCTGAATGTAATTTAGTCATTATCGAAGACCTAGGTGACGTAAAGCATCTGAAGCAGGCTTCAAAGTACCTAAAATGGAATTTCAAAAAGCAATCGAGCAACTAATGTTAAGAAAGGTCGCAGGAATAAACGATCAAATGCCAACTGAGTTAATTAGAAATGAGAGATAAGATAGTACAAAACATTATATAAGCTAATAAACAGCAGATTTGTAAAGCACTACTCTCAGACAGTACAGAGTGTGGATTAGTGCTGTATTCCAAGAAATATTGCAGGTGAATGAAGCGTCAAATTATTAAATTTGTAATTACCCTGAAGGGACGGGAATCCCGTAACAAAATACGGGTGCATCGGCTAACTACAGTGCTGCGGGAGTGGGCCTCTATAGAAACAATTAAGTAAATGGAACAAAAATCAAAAATGTAACAATCAACTAGGTACAATTTCAAGCTACGTTTCCAATAACAATTACTTTGAAGGTTTTTTAACGCTATCAGATTTATGGGCGCCAACTCGTCTGGTCTATTGATGGGAATTTTAATTGCGTTGGTCTCTTGGAGTAACAGAGTTTTTTTCACAGTCAATTTATATATTCAATCATGTGTCACCTAAATCTATTTTTAATGCAGCCTGGCATTATTATTTTAATAAACAAGTATATATAAAATTGTTAAGGTTATCTAAATAAATTTCAACACAAGTCGCATAACAATATTCCTGAAAACAGGCACATGCAAGGTTTAAAAGTTATTTTAAAAAAATCCACAGAAATCGCATAACAATATTTCTGAAAACATATGCATACAACTTTTAATCCAATTAATTGAAAGTAGTCTAGCAATCTTCTGGTGAACTGGTACGCATACAGCATTTGAAATTACATAAACTAGTCATTTCGGTTGTTCACACCCTTAATTATTTACCTAGAACCATTTAACCAGATCATCCATTTGTTGACTTTAATTCCAATGTCCAAGCTTTCTAAATCTAATAAAATAAATAATATAACCTTTAATACGGGTGGACGTTTTACACTTTTAATGCCCAGCTAAACAGGTTTCATAAAATCACACCACCACAAAATAAAAGACGAATTTATTAATATCTACACTAATCTTACAATGGAGTACCAAGTTAGTTAAGACCATCCATTTTACCAACTGGAATCCACATTGAAAAGGATCATTTAGTATCCCACCAAAGTGATATGAAACTATCCTGCCCAAATTCGATTTGAGGTTCTTGTCGATTATTCGCGGATTCGCCACGGTTGCTACTTCCTGGCCAATGAGGTTCTTCGATTCCCCTTTCATGTGAGCAAATGTATAAATTCCTATTGCCGTTGTACTGAAACACGTTGACGATGCACGACTTCTTAGGGTTTAATACCTGCTTAGTTTTTTTAACGTGACTGGGTTGATACACTGTAGCATTGTATTCTATGACGATGTTTGGTTCGTTGTCTAATATTTGTGGATTTCACTGTCATCGGCTCTTTCTTTTTATCTAACAACATTGTATTAACCTTTTTTTTATCTCGTCTTGGTACATTATAACCCATAGCTATAATTAGTTTGGTGTATTATTAAATGGAATTATTTCTAATGAACGGTGTACAAAAGCTTTCTTAATTTTATGTACAAATGCATAACATTGAAATCTCTTTTCTTTTTTTGCGGTTTTGAAATAATTTATGGAGCCGAGTTATTTTCCAATATGAATTACACAAAAATAAATCTAAAATTTATGTTTTTAAATTTATGGCCTGAATTTCTTTTAACAGACCTGAAAATTTATTCAAATGTCGTGCTTAATGAGAACTACTATTTATGAAATCATGAATATTCAGGGCACATCGATTTTAATTAAAACTAATTTTCCTTGTTTATCCGGTTTCTATTTAACGTAACGCCAACGCGTTACAGAAAGTAGGACAAAAGAAATGTAAAACAACCAATGAATTCAATCAGAAATGTAGGAAAGAACTGCACTATAGCTCATTGCGAGAAAGTCAAATATTGTGATATGCTGAAGCTGTAGTTATATTAGGTGAAACAGATAAAAGTTAGAAATAGGAATAAATAAGATGAAGGAAATTTTAGATAGATGTGAATGCATGAAAATCAGCAGTAGTAACACAAATATAATGGGATATATTACACTTAGAAAAATTTTAGGGGTAAATAAGTTTTAATACTTAGGAAATTGAACTACAAATATTAATAGAACTAAAATGAGAGTATAAAGTAGGAAGGAATGCCTTTGGGTTGCAAGACGCAATACTAAAATCTGGGATTGCTCTAGCTGGTTTGAAAAGTGCATCGAATGCCTATGCTTAGAGTGCAGCTATATGCTGCTGGAAATATGGACATTGAAAGGTGGAAGTTACAAGATTAGAAACTTTCTAGATTTGGTGCTGTTGACGAATATCTAAGATCAGCAAGACAGGCAGAGTTAATGACTATATTGTTCTATAAAGGCTTCAGGAGTAAGAAATGTTACAAATATAATTAAAAGAAAACGTAAGGACTTAAGAAACGAATCTCAATTAAAATATGCACAGTAAGTTTGTTTAGTCAAACTACTACTAGATATTTCAATATGAAATCTGTATAGTATTCAAATAGATAATTCTTAAACTTGTTAGTTTTGGATTATAAAGTTACGCGAGCTACGCGAGACAAAATTCAAAGATACCCCAAATGTCTCATTTGAAACAATTTTTATAGTATACTTGGTGTACGTAGTATATTTTTGTGCAGAAGTTCGTTGTTTTAAATTTTTGCGTGTGAACTAGCCATCAATAAAAAATACTAACAGAAAAATATAAGCGTTCTCACTATTATTACGTTTAACTCTCAGGCGCATTTTATTACGCCTCAAATGTGATCGCAAATTATTGCCGTCAAACTGTTACAGATGTACATGCATAGAAAGAAATTAAAAAATAAGCAAATGACTTACCTTGATTAATGATTGTAGGTAAGTTATGCCTCCGCCGACGTCTGATTATGGAGCAGGATGTCGTGGGGTCCATTTCTTATTTTTGTCCAGATTTTTGCACTGAGGTCAGTTGAACCTACACAATTTTGGAACAGCTACTTGTGGTAGTTAGATGCGGGCTAGGTATAGGATTCCACAGGTGAAATAAACACGCACTCGCGTTTAATACGTCGATATCGTATGGTAGTTGATGTAAAGTGTTCAAAACGCGTCTTACTCATGAACTCGTCGTTGTCTCTCACCCCCAAAAACGTTTTCTATTGGGTAAGTCGATGACCACACGTTCCTTTGGCATAGGAAATTAGTTTTTTAAAAGAATACATCGATAGATTACGGATTCATGACCTCACTCCATGTGAACTTTACACATTGTAACCTAATTAAATTACTGATAGGAAAAAAGCTTTTCCGTTTCGTACTACAGAACATTCCTATATTTAATAATAAAACGAAGCGTTGTGCAGCCAAAAGTCGTAACACTATTAAATCTGACCTCATTTTTGCAGTAGTTAACGTTTTTTTAAACACATCTTTGCACCTTAGGAGTTGCATATGCTTTCTGCCTTACTGAGTTAAACCTTTGGCTGTTAATTATTTCTTGTTTTTCTAACGGTAATATTAACGCTTACAGCGACTGGTAGAAATAAATACAAGATTGCCATACACACCACTTTAGCACTAAATTTATCTCTCGTAAACGTTTATTCTTAATTAATTATGTAGTTAAAACAACTGACTTTGATACTTGCAACTTATGATGCATATAACGACTAATAGTTCTTTGTGTACAACAATTAATGTCTATTTTTTTGCCACGTATAGCAAAATTCTTCTGGTCAATCACTTGTTGTAGAGTTATTAATAGCGATTTTATTTCTGAAGTTTTTAATGTTAGCTATGTATCTAAAAAGCTCCATTTGTTTAAAAGAATTTCTTTCCACACTGTAAAGCAAGACTGACGAGAAATTCTTATTCTAAGTACAATCTAAATCTAAATTTTTTATAAAAACCTCTTCAAATCGTTAATAGAAGAGGTGCAGTATGCCCTGATATTCGAATTGCAAAATCAGTACGTCAAATCGTGTAAATGCTGTAGGCGTAAATGATTTTTCCATGATTTCTAACCTTTCACGTTTTTTAACAGTAACTTCCTCCAATGCCAGCACATTTTTCCCACTCACAGTATATAGTTTATGAATGGTGAAAATTCTTTGACATAACGGCACAGAATTTGGCACTAAACTCTTATGTTTCCTTAATGCCTGCGTTAGTGCTAGAGTTTGTCTGTACCAACGCTAAAAACTGTAAAATTTTGTTTCGATTACTTATCAAATTTACAGTTTGTTCACAACACTTTATTTACAATATTATGTCATTAAAGTATTTGAAAATATGGTAATATTAGTTCAGATTATTTTTATACACTATTTATTCTATTTATCCTGGTACAAAATTAATTAATAGATGTTTATTAAAATTGAATGTTTAGAAAAGTATCTTTTACTGTAAACAGAACTAAAACCAAAAGTTGTATTAACCCATATTTCACTTTGATGTGATTTAAAGTGTTTGTTTGTTTGTTAAGATTTAAACATTCACTTGACCGAACTATTTCTGGCTTATCGCAATTAAATTATCAACATATTCACTCGTAACATGACCATTTAAATCATCTTTGAAATTTATTTAATCAAACTTACGTTTACTTTAATTGCGATATGTTGTTTTAACTAAAACGGGTGTAAGTAACCAAAATATATTTTCAAAACTACTTTACAGTATGGCGCTATCAACTTTTTGTAATATAAATTACCCTCATCTTGCTGTGTAATCCTTATTAGTTTTTCAACGCGCGTTTAAGATTAATGCGAACGCAATGCCTTTGAAGTATTCTTAAAGGTGTTTAAGAACCTCCTGATAAAAGAGCATTATTACAATTATTTATTTTTAAAAATTATTGGAGCTGTCATGTAATTTAGTTACAATTATTATTGTAATTAAACGGATGTCCTTTTTTGTTAGGATGCTTAGAAATGTCGGTGGAGCCAGCTCCACATGGGTAGGTTGATTTTGTAAAAACTGATGGCGTTAGTTCGTTGTAATTTTTTGATTTTGAATAAAAAACCTGATTTAGTATTTTGACATCGGAACGCAGTTGTTTCATTTACGTTGATAATAAAGTATTTATAAAACATTAAAACATGGCGCAGCGAGCGGAAAGGCTCCCTGATCCCACAAAGTACGATGATAACTTCCATAAAAATTTTTCAGAGGTTTTTGCAAAGTTTTGAATTTTATTTAATAGCAACAGAAAAACAAGTTGAAAATGCAAGGCATTGTCGCAACGAACTTCCAAATGTAGACTTACTTTAAAACAATTTAAAGAAATTAAAATTATTATGTTGTAATAATTATAAGTATTCAGATAAAATAAAAATTAATTCCCCGGGGGGGTCGGGTATCCGTGGTCAGATTTTGTGGGGGGTACCATATTTCGACTCAGCTATGTTAGGGGAGTCCAAATATGTATCGCACATTAATTTTGGACCTATTTGAAATTTTAATTTTCCCGACGGAATATCGCGGGGGCACGGCGTCCCCGTGGCCCGATTTCAACTGACATCAAAACTTAAGCTCAGGACACCGAGCTGAATCGATTGATGTATCACACATTGATGTCCGACCATTAGAAAGGCCTCGGACGGACAGACAGACGGACGACAAATCGTTTTCATAAACGAACGAAGTTCGTTGATATTAAAAACCCGGAAAAATAATGGTATAAATGTTTTTGAATACAATGGTGTCTGAGGGTACGGATATATTTAATACATTTAACTTATTAAGGAGGATGAAAACGATTACAAAAATTTGTAAAAAAGTGTTCAATGATTATTGTTCGCTCCAAAAGAATAGAGTATATGAGAGATTTGTGTTCAATAGCAGAAATCAGGGGTCTGAAAAAACTTTGTTACATTCCAATTTTGCTTTTAAAATTTCCCTGGTTAATTCAATACCCGCTCGAATAAATTCAGTTTCTACTGTTAGATCCTTCAATATAGTTAATAATAAATACGCTCTCTAATAATTCCTCAACTTAAATCTAGTTGCTTTGAAACGAGAAGTTTATGCTACAATTAAATAGTTTATATCCTGTATTAGGTACCCGTTATCTTGGTATACATTACGACCGCATATAATTGCTTCTCTTGTGTTCCCATTTAAAGACTTGTCAAGATGATAGATCTTACTATTATTTGATAGCGTGTTTTCCAGTTTTAATCGCGCTTCGATAAGCGAGGATTTGCAGTTCGAATTCGTGTCATTTGAACCAATATTGAATTTGATTCTGCAGCTTGTGCGTCGAAATATTTTCTACATTATTCGTCACCGTATTTCAAAAGCAATGCACGTTGGTTTTTTTTTGTTCGACAACTAGGAGGTGTCTTGCGTGTATTGGTAAGTTCCCCACGCGTACCCAGTCTAATCAGATTCTCTTTTTAGTTTTTTTTAGCTGGAGGCCAAATGGGTTCTTTCTTTGTGTAGGCCCACCTGTTCGTTACCGTGGACCAGCTGCTTTTGTCTGTGGATTGCTGCTGTAGTTACGATGGCAGTGTGAATGGATCCTGAATACCGCGGCGTTTCTGTGTTGACTCCCCCCCCCGACGGGTAGCAAGCTAAGTACCCGGACACCTACAGGCATGCAACTCGATTTCTTTTGTGTGTGTCAATGGCATATTCCGTATCAGCGTTTGGTGTAGTTACGTGATAAGAAACGTGACATTGTAGAACTATTGTTTGTTGCTGCTAATCGATGTTATCGCTCTACAGGTGTGATGTACCATTGCTAAAGATGTTGGATAGACACACGCTTATTCTTTTATAGTGATTTGTTTATTTTACAAACGGTACTATGTACAATTTAAAAGATGTCTGACAAAAGCTCTCACACATTAATTCTTTCCTACTAATTAGTTATTTTACAAAAAGTATTAGTTGAAATTTTAAAAACGCTTGACAAAAGCTCTCACAGGTTTATTTACTACTGATTCATTTTAGTTTGTGTAAAATACGAGATGCGCACTTCGTATCTATATTTTTCAATTGTTCGTACAATATAATTGTTTGATGTGAAATAATAACTAATTTATTTTGTTTTTGCTTGTTTGTACAGAAACCGTTATTTATTTTTATTTGTTAATAGATAATCGTGGGCGATGTGTTTTTTTTGTTTCTTTTAGGTATATAGACAAATCCTTCCACTCTCCGCGTTTGGTAGTGAGCCTGGTATTTACTTTTCTTCCGGCTACGTCTAGGTACGTAGCAAATTATTATGACTATATAATGTAGATAGCTCAGGGTGACGTTCAAGCAGTGTATACAATTACTATTTCTCCCAAACTGTTTTTAGTTGAGTGTTTATTTAACTGAAACATTTGTATAAAAATAACTTTTTGTAGTACAGTTACTTTTGCTATCCAAGCCTACAATCTACAATGTCTCCATAACTATGAATTTCTTCTTGATTGTTAAAACCATGCTTGATGTTACCAATAATTTTTTAAGATTCAAACAATAAACTACCTACATTCCAAGTTTTATTTTTAATTGATTGTTCTAGTTAAAATCTTTCAAGTTCCGTAGAAATCTACTCTTTGTTAAGTTATGCTCATGCTGAATCCTTTGATGCAGATTCCACAATGGATTTTATCTACACTTATAAACTGTGTATGTATTTGAAAAATTCATACTTCAAACGTGGTTCTTAATGATATTTGAAGAATTTTAAGTTCATTTTCCAGGTTTTTTTTATCTTGACAGTTTATTCCTCCTGTTCGAAAATAGTAACTTTGACCTTATAACGAATATCTCATAATCTTTTTCTATATGATTTATTTCATTCACTTAGTCCCAAGAAGTAATATAAAACTCAAAAGTGAATACGCCTTGCCTTTATCATATAGTTGTAGTAAGGTTAGGTATTTGTTTACACATTAATAATTTGACATTACATTAAAGTTTATTTTAGCGAATCGTGATGCCTTCAGGTTGAACTGAAAACACCGTACTATATCCTTCTCTAAAGGTTTCTCACTTCCTCCATTGCGCATCCCAGGGTCGCTGAGATTTTGAAACAGCTCTAGAAGTAGCAAAGCCACAAGATTACATCTGAAAGGTGTTCAACTTATTAAGGATATGGTAACAACTAGTTGTTGGTATGATAAAGAGAAATGAATGCCAGAGTTAAATGTAGAACCTTAGAACGCCAAAATGCGTACAATTACACAAAAAATGACAAGGGTTCACTTAACTTTAAATGTAAAAAGTGTAATAGAAGGTACGTACGTGCAGAATGTCCAGCAGATGGAAAAAATGTTTTAAATGTTTTAAGTGTGGTTGGTCTTTCAAATGACTTTAGTACTATGTAAAACAACAGAGGTACAAGAAATAGTACGCACAGAAAAAAACGTGAAACGTTTGTCGTATGTAAACACCATTCTGGAGGTAAGGGAACTGACTACAAGAGGAGCATATATGTGGTTTGAAAACATGAAAATTGTAAAATGTAAGGTGGATAAAGGGTCACAAGTCGACATTCTATCGAGACAGATCTTTGATACCATTTCCGATGGAAAATCACTGGAAGCGACAAAGACGGTCTTTGAAGCATGTGAAGGTATGATAATGAAACTAGTAGGTTGGATAAAATTTACATGGCGACTAAAAATGGTATTATATTTAAATTGTTATGTTGTAGATCTTAAAGTGGGCTCCATTATTGGTTTACATGCATGTTATAAATTGCAATTGATTACCAAAATAGTTGGTAATATTCAGAAGGATATAACTGATGTAGGTATGGAAACATTTATTAAAAATAATGAGAATTAATTTGAAAGATTAGACATCTTTGAAGACATTTGTAAATTTAGGTTAATAGATAACAGTATGCCTGTTGCAAGACCAGCAAGAAGATTGCCACTAGCTATAAAAGTAGATTGAAACTAAAACTAGATGAACTTGAAAAACAACATATTATAATGAAATCTGAAAGGGTAGGTTAGTGGGTCAATAATTTAGTTGTAGTGGAATATGTTTAGACTCAAAGGAGCTTAACAAATGCATTAAGCCAGAGTTTGTTGAGATACCTAGCATTGATGACGTAACAACAAAATTGGTGGGTAAACTATAGTTCTCGGTTTTGACTTTAAAGATGGCTTTTATCAAGTACGATTGGATAGTGAATCTAGTGAGCGCTTACCTTTTCTACTCCTTTTGGTTGGTATAAATTCTTAATACATTACCTACCCCACATCCCATACTACACAAAATGCACAACACCTTTGCTTACTCCCCTACATCAAACATCCAGGCACTACGAAGAAAAGGGGACTTACCTGACCAAAAAAACCAGTCACAGCAACAGACCTCCAAACATAATAATCAAAAATCATCTCTAAAGAAGAAATATATTTTTTAAAATTATCACCATTATTATGTTCCTACACTTAGACTGTACAAGCTAGGATGGGCCAATGGCCTATGTAGAGCTTAAAACAAAGAATATTAAATAAACAAATAATAAATAATTACTTCACAACCGATACTTACGACTCAGTTGTATTAAACGATGTATCTTCTCGATAATTTTTATTAGAACCTTACCTTAAGATTTCGTAGTCACAGCCAACACACGCATGTAACGATCTATTGAGTTGCTCAATACCATGTATTGTAACATGCCTTTTTACTTATATTTTAGCATGTTACATTTGTGCTTGGCACTGTTAGCATATAAATGCTTATACCTACATTTAAATATAAAATTACTCTCTTTATTATATAATATATTTTCTATAAGAATTTATCTCGCACAATCCTGGATTATTAGTTTTAATCCACAAGTTACTAATTTGTTAAATAAGTACAAATAATTATATGTATATGAAATTTTCCTATTGGTTATTACTGAAGTGTTTATTTCAAAAGCACAACTGGTGTGGATCTAATTCTGTATTATAATTATATCTATATGAAATTTTCCTATTGGTTATTTCTGAAGTGTTTATTCTAAAAGCACAACTGGTGTGGTTCTAAATTCTGTATTATTGAGAATAATCGCTAGAGATCGTCCATCCCGAAGATGGCCCAAAAAAATTTATTTGAAGTGTCAAATTTTCTTTTCTCTTATGATATCTGATTGCTTATCTGGCACTGTTGAGCATTTGTGATTTGAACTTCTACCTTACCTCATGTGCTTACCTGATCTATTGTATAATGGATGAAGAAGTTCTTTATTCGTTAAGCCCATCAAATATTTATAAAGATAGGTGCTCCGGTAACATATGCTGCTACCTTATGTTCCGACTACCTGTGTTTTGGTTACCGATGTCACGGCAACGTGTTTCTCTCATTCAGATTTTTACATGGAAAAGTTGCTCGTGCAATTCGTACAACCAGATGATATAAAATAAATACTCATCACAAGAATTTTATATTTCGTTTCTTTCTACTTTACATACTGATGATCAGTTATTATCTTATTGAAAAATACCTTCAAGTTTAATTTTATGGAACAGAAGTCTGTTAAAGACAACATTAGAAGTCGACCACATGTTGTTTTGTACCTACTCTAGGAGATCCTCCAACGCAGGATGTCTCAGTTTCCTGGATATGAAGGATTCCTATAAATTAAGTAACTTAGTATTAGTTCAGTTACTGATACTACAGGTAGTATGAGATTAAAACTTTTACCTTACCGTTTTCTGTTAAAATAAAGAGACCTAACCTCTATTTAAATTTGTCTTTGTCACTACAAATATATTGTTTTGATTATTAGTTACATTTTACTTATCTTAAAGTTTTGATAATTAATTACATTTTACTTATCTTAAATGATTTCAAATATAATTCTCTAATACATAACCTAAAAATATGTAAACATTCTAACTTCATGAAGCTTCTTATGGTGAAAAGGTTTATTACTTGAACTTTCATTTCATGTGCATTTGTTACATGACATTATTACAATTATGATCACTTTTTGATTTACTCCCGCATTAAGTAAAATTTTGAGTTTCTAAACAGAGATTATTTATTTTGATTTCTCTATAGAAATTTTCTCGTGTACATTTTATTAAATATATGAATTATATCATGTTAAAATATATAGCTATGTCTACAATGTTAATGACACAACCGTATATCTTTATACATGCCTTTGGAATTGTAATAACCGAGTATTAATATACATATTTAGTCGATTTTCTCTTACCGTGTTTTAACTTTTGTTTCTCTAAGTTATTTTACAGCTGTGTAAACAAGTGTCTTAATATTTAAATTTTAACATTCAGATATTCTCTAAACATTCCCCTAATCCTGTGATTTCAAGTCTCATGCAGCCTCCGAAACCATAAAGGTCGATGCAAGCTGTGCCGAAGTATTTCTTATACTTCGTCGTACACTTACTCTTTTTATAATCGAGAAAAGAGTAAGGTGCAGTATTTTTGCGAATATCCTACACCTTTTTCTCGCCTTAGATTCAACAATTTGAGTACATGTTAGATGGCATGGCATAATAGGTAAAAAAATTTAATAAACGAATACTATGCTACAAACGGTGGCTTGTAGCAAAGTAGTGTCTTCAATGGTATGCTGCTTTCAAGTAAACTGGATAAATATTCTGAACATGAATGTTCATGTCCTAATGTTCTATAAGAACTTCATTATCAACATAAATGAAACAACTCTGTTTCGATGCCAAAATACAAAATCAGGTTTTTATTTAAAATAAAATAATTACAACTACAAAAAAACGCCATCAGTTTTTACAAAATCAGCTTAACCATGTAAAACTGGCTCCACTACCGTTTCTAATCATTCTCATAAAAAGCACATCCCTTCAATTACAATATAATTATAACTAAATTACGCGGTATATTCACCTCACCCTATACCATGATATAATCATTAAACTTTGAAGGCATTTTAACATCCCTGCGTAGTCTGTTGAGAGAAGTAGTGATGCCATCATTGCTCCCAGTATCTGCCATAATCGGTTCCCTATCTGCAACATTATGTGGATATTCTTCGTAACACCAGGACTTTGTGGAGACTGATTTTCTGAGGCACACTTTATTTCTCCAAATTATTTTCGAACCTGTATCAATTAAATATGAGCGGGGTTTACCATTCTACTTTTCTATAATTTTCACTGGTTGTCTCTTTGATATAAAACATCCTTCCGTTTTCCAAACTCTGACCTATAAGGACTATTTTGGTCACAATCTTTATGCGACTCACTTTTCCTTTCCAATTTCTTTTTAAACTCTAAGTTCTGATTTTTAAGTTTCAACTACAGGTAAGTTAGTTTTTAAGTTTCCTCTCTAATAACAATTGTGCGGCTGATCTTTCTAAGCTTGTGAGTGGTGTATTTCTATATTCCATCAGTCCCACCTGCAAATCATCACACTTTTGCAAAATAGTTTTAGCTGTTTGAACAGACTTTCTGCTAATCCATAGGATTTTGGATAGCAGAGGGCTGCTCGTCTTAAATTCAAAACCAAACGGTCTTGCAAAATTTCGACATATATGGCATGTTGTCTGTAATCACAATATCTGGTACTCGATGTGTACAAAAAATCTGCTGGAAAACTGATTTAAGATCGCAACATTGTTTTGTTTTTAGGGGGCAAAATTTCTAACCAGTTTATAAGATGATCTACAATAACCAAATAAGACTTATATATATATTATATATATATATATATATATATATATATCGGATGCTACCCTTTGGAACAGAAGTTTGAGCTCATGTGATATCAAAGATTCTTTAATATTCGCAAACCTATATTTTTCACAAATTCTACACATGTTTATCATTCTAGTAATTTCGTCCGATATACCCAACCAAAACAGTATTTCACGTGCACGATCTCTAGGTCGATTTACTCCAAAATGTCCCTCTGCAAAATTTTCAACATTTCCTCTCGAAGTGCCTTTGGTACTACAACACGATCTTTAAAAAATAGTAGGCCATTATATATAGGTTATTGTGGATATTATGAAATATTCTCCTCTTGTAGTCAGTTCCCTTACCTCCAGAATGGTGTTTACATACGACATACGTTCCACGTTTTTTTCTGTGCGTACTATTTCTTGTACCTCTGTTGTTTTACATGGTACTAAAGTCATTTGAAAGACCAACCACACTTAAAACATTTAAAACATTTTTTCCATCTGCTGGACATTCTGCACGTACGTACCTTCTATTACACTTTTTACATTTAAAATTAAGTGAACCCTTGTCATTTTTTGTGTAATTGTACGCATTTTGGCGTTCTAAGGTTCTACATTTAACTCTGTCTTTCATTTCTCTGTATCATACCAACAATTAGTTGTTACCATATCCTTAATAAGTTGAACACCTTTTAGATGTAATCATGTGGCTTTGCTACTTCTAGAGCTGTTGCAAAATCTCAGCGACCCTGGGATGCGCAATGGAAGAAGTGAGAAACCTTTAGAGAAGAATATAGTACGGTGTTTTCAGTTCAACCTAAAAGCATCACGATTCGCTAAAATAGCCCTTAATGTAACGTCAAATTATTAATGTGTAAACAAATACCTAACCTTACTACTAATATATGATAAAGGCAAGGCGTATTCACTTTTTTGTATTTATTGACCTTATATTGAGTTCATATTCAAGTTCATCTATTAGTAAATATCCCGCTTTTAAATATTGATCCATTTTTATTTATTATTTTTAAGAAAATAATTATTTAATTTATGTTTATATATTTATTTCAAAAAATTTACCTTAAGATACGATTAGATTTTTTTTTTTTATTTAAAAAATAAGTAAATTACGGGAAGATAAAGTTTTACAATTTTGTGCCACGTACAAACATGGTCGTGTAGGAAAAAAAAATTTGGACAAAGTGTCCCCACACTTTGTCCAAATTTGTGCGAAACGTATTCTGACAATAAATTATAACATGTCAATTTTTTTTTACTTATCAATAAAAATTTTGTTTGTTTTTGAAAAAGAGAGTTGTAAAAAAAAGTGCCACGTGTAATCGTGGACGAATAGAAATATTAAAAAAACAGGTTGGATGCCACGTGTAAGCGTGGGCGTTTATAAATAAAAAACAAACGTTCAAGAAAATTTTGGTGTCATGTATAAACGTAGGCAGGTATAGAAAAAAATGGTTGGGTGCCACGTGTAAACGTAGACAGGTATAGAGAAAAAGTCATCGTTGGGCGCCACGTGTAAACGTAGGCAGGTATAAAAAATTAAAAAAGAGCTGCGTTGTATAGAAAAGTTAAAGAAAAATCTCAGGGTCGTGTTGTATCAAAAAATTTAAAAGAGACGTTGGACGCCACGTGGAAGCGTGGCCAGGTATAGAAAAAAAGGGCGTTGGGCGCCACGTGCACCTTACACTTTTCTCGATGTAATATAAAGAGTAAATGTACGACGAAGTATAAGAAATACTTCGGCACAGCTTGCATCGAACTTTATGGTTTCGGAGGCTGCATCAGACTTGAAATCACAGGGTATGGGGAATGTTTAGAGAATATCTGAATGTTAAAATTTAAATATTAAGACACTTGTTTACACAACTGTAAAATAACTTAGAGAAACAAAAGTTAAAACACGGTAAGAGAAATTCGACTAAATATGTATATTAATACTCGGTTATTACAATTCCAAAGGCATGTATAAGATATACGCTTGTGTCATTAACATTGTAGACATAGCTATATATTTTAACATGATATAATTCATATATTTAATAAAATGTACACGAGAAAATTTTTATAGAGAAATCAAAATAAATAATCTCTGTTTAGAAACTCAAAATCTTACTTAATGCGGGAGTAAATCAAAAAGTGATCATAATTGTAATAATGTCATGTAAAAAATGCACATGAAATGAAAGTTCAAGTAATAAACCTTTTCACCATAAGAAGCTTCATGAAGTTAGAATGTTTACATATTTTTAGGTTATGTATTAGAGAATTATATTTGAAATCATTTAAGATAAGTAAAATGTAATTAATTATCCAAACTTTATGATAAGTAAAATGTAATTAATAATCAAACCAAAATATTTGTAGTGACAAAGACAAATTTAAATAGAGGTTATGCCTCTTTATTTTAACAGAAAACGGTAAGGTAAAAGTTTTAATCTCATACTACCTGTAGTATCAGTAACTTAACTAATACTAAGTTACTTAATTTATAGGAATCCTTCATATCCAGGAAACTGAGACATCCTGCGTTGGAGGATCTCCTAGAGTAGGTACAAAACAACATGTGGTCGACTTCAAATGTTGTCTTTAACAGACTTCTGTTCCATAAAATTAAACTAGAAGGTATTTTTCAATAAGATAATAACTGAGCATCATTATGTAAAGTAGAAAGAAACGAAATATAAAATTCTTGTGATGAGTATTTATTTTACATCATCTGGTTGTACGAATTGCACGAGCAACTTTTCCATGTAAAAAATCTGAATGAGAGAAACACGTTGCCGTGACATCGGTAACCAAAACACAGGTCGTCGGAACATAAGGTACCAGCATATGTTACCTGAGCACCCATCTTTATAAATATTTGATGGGCTTGACGAATAAAGAACTTCTTCTTCCATTATACAATAGATCAGGTAAGCACATGAGGCAAGGTAGAAGTTTAAATCACAAATGCTTAACAGTGCCAGATAAGCAATCAGATATCATAAGAGAAAAGAAAATTTGACACTTCAAATAAATTATTTTCGGCCATCTTCGGGATGGACGATCTCTAGCGATTATTCTCAATAATTCAGAATTTAGAACCACACCAGTTGTGCTTTTAGAATAAACACTTCAGAAATAACCAATAGGAAAATTTCATATAGATATAATTATAATACAGAATTAGAACCACACCAGTTGTGCTTTTGAAATAAACACTTCAGTAATAACCAATAGGAAAATTTCATATACATATAATTATTTGTACTTATTTAACAAATTAGTAACATGTGGATTAAAACTAATAATCCAGGATTGTGCGAGATAAATTCTTATAGAAAATATATTATATAATAAAGAGAGTAATTTTATATTTAAATGTAGGTATACGCATTTATATGCTAATAGTGCCAAGCACAAATGTAACATGCTAAAATATAAGCAAAAAGGCATGTTACAATACATGGTATTGAGCAACTCAATAGATCGTGACATGCGTGTGTTGGCTGTGGCTACGAAATCTTAAGGTAAGGTTCTAATAAAAATTATCGAGAAGATACATCGTTTAATACAACTGAGTCGTAAGTATCGGTTGTGAAGTAATTATCTATTATTTATTTATTTAATATTCTTGGTTTTAAGCTCTACATAGGCCATTGGCCCATCCTAGCTAGTACAGTCTAAGTGTAGAAACATAATAATGGTGATAATTTTAAAAAATATATTTCTTCTTTAAAGATGATTTTTGATTATTATGTTCGGAGGTCTGTTGCTGTGACTGGTTTTTTTGGTGAGGTAAGTCCCCTTTTCTTCGTAGTGCCTGGATGTTTGATGTAGGGGAGTAAGCAAAGGTGTTGTGCATTTTGTGTAGTATGGGATGTGGGGTAGGTAATGTATTATAGCGTTTAAGTGTTTATTGAGGGTTTTCTGTTTAGGATGTCGGTGAGGAATTTACTTAGTAGCTCAGGATTGTGCGTGATGAGGTGTGTTATGCTAGGTAGTGTGGTGTAAGGATCTAGGTTTAGTGCGGATTTAAAGTTAGAGCGAGAAGTGGATAGTAGTGAACATGTTTAGATGAGGTGGTAAGAAGTTTCTGGTGTGGAGTTATCGCAAGGACAATATGGAGATGGTGTGATGTTGAAGGAGTGAAGTTTTGATCGAAATTTGCCGTGAGAGGTTAGGAATTGTATCGTTTGAGGGTTGGAGTGGGATACGTGTTGTGGGATTTTTAATAGTTCGCGGAAAAGGTCATATGTATATCTGCCGTTTGTGGATGTGGACCAGAGTTGTTGCCAGGAATGGTTTAACGATGAACGAATGCGGGTTTTAATGTTGGATATAGGCAGTGTTTTGTATTCGTTAGGAGATAGGATGGTGTCGTGGAGTTGGACTGGAAGGTTGCGTTTCAGGTTACGGATCTGTAGGGATGCGTTGAGTTGTAATTGTATGGGAGGGATTTGAATGTGGTTCTGTACGCGCGGGATGTATATAGTAGAAAGGGGCGGATTATTATATTTAGTTTTGTTCAAGAAGGGGGGTGGGGTGTCAATGTCCGACAGGTATCAGTTGCATACTATATGATAGGGATTATAATTTGGGAAAGAATCAGGCGTCGAGTATGTGTTGATAGATGTATTGAAGTTGGGAGTGATTGGTGGAGGTTCTTAAGTATGATCTGTGTTTTTGTTAGTTTAGTTAAGTGCACGCGTGTGTGTGTTGGGTCTCTATATATAGGCTTAAGTATCGTACTTAAGGGGGAAATTTAAGTGGGTTGTTTAGGATCTTGATTTTGGGAGGACGTTGTAGATTTACGAAGCCTTTCAGTAGGAGGAGTTTTGATTTTGATGGAGACAGCGGTTGTTTATTTAAGAGCGACCAGGATTGTAAGTAGGATGTCAGTATTGCGACTGTTTGTTCAAAAGAGGATCTAGAGTTACCGTAGATAAGGAATGTGACATCATCTGCGTATGCGAGAGTGGTAACGTTAGATATGTTGTGTAGAAGTAAGGGATAAATGGCTATGTTCCAAGGGTGGGGGATAAACAGGAGCCTTGAGGGCAACCTTGGGAAAGGGATTTAGATATGTGGTAGTAATTTGAGGTTAGGGATGCTATGCTGTTCCTGAGATTAGGAATGAGTTAATTATTTTGCACAGGTTTAAAGGAAAGTGGGATAGTCTTAATTGGTTTAACAGGTTAGGCCACCAGAGAATTTGAAGTCAAGGAAAAGCGCGATGATGTACTTGGATGTGGAACTTTTAACGGAGGAAACTAGGAGGCTCATGGTTTTCTCAGCACTGCGGTTGGGTCTAAAGCCGTGTTGAGGTGGGGATAGAATGTTGTGGTCCATGATATGGGAATTGATTTTGTGAAGGATTGTTTTCTCCAGGAGTTTACCTAATGTAGGGAGAAGTGCAATTGGGCGATAAGATTTTGGGTCTTCTGGTGGCATGTCGGGTTTCAGGATGAGGGTTATTGATGCGGATTTGAAGAGTTCAGGAAAGGTTCCTGTGGATAGGAAGTAAACAAAAGTAGAACGTGTGACATAATCTAAAGTGGCAGCTGTGACGTAATTAAAAATGGAGATGGTGACGTAATCAAAATCGGTCGTCGTGAGGTAATAAAAGTGACAGCTTTGGCGTAATCAAAAATAGAAGTCGTGACGTAATAAAAAAGTGACATTATACTTTGAATAAGGGCCTCTATACTTGCGGCCACGTCCCCAATGCTCCACCCGAAGGTACTACATTGGGTTTAAATGCGAAAGGTAAACGTGCTTCTAATTAATTCTAACTTTATAATTAATCCACCCTAAATAAAAATCTAAATAAAAATCTAACAAGCTGAAACAAAAACTAAAAACAGGGTTTAAATAATGGTATCCCTAGCGTTCACTTTGGAGTGTGCCCGATCAACAGGACACAAGCAAAATTGAGAGAGGGAGGGTCCCGTAATACCGGATAGCAGTCGCCAGTTCTGCTTACCATTGCGACCTGAAGGGTTGACTTAAAACTATCCAAATTTAGCTAGCTAATTTAAAATGGATTCAAATTTTCTAAGAAATTGCCAAAAGTATTAATAGTGAATCCAGCTATTTTGCCTGCTCTATAAATTTACAATTTCGTCCTCCCTGATCTAAGTATTTTATCCTAAATTTGTCCCTAACGTTCCCTATCGTTCCCTAACTGACATAATATATTTACAATCTTCTTTTCTATATATATTGCGGCCAAAAATTGGCGACAGAACGTCAAACGAATCAAGCCACAAAACAATACAATGCAGGCAAAAATATAAGTGTAAGAATAAATATAAATATAATATAAATATATAAATAAATTTCTGAATAAGCAAAAGCATGTAACAGTGCATATATCAGCAAAAGCAAATACATTATCAGGTGCACTCGCATGAGCATTATATCGACTAGCGCCATTACACAAAACGCGCTTGTTAGATTATTTCAAAATCTGTTTAAAATCACAAATCAATGCTCATGCGAGTACAGTCGCCACAATTTTATTCTTACCTTCGATATAAATTTCTCACAGCATCCGAAGATCTGGTCGTCTATCTACATCTATTGGTTTTTTACTCTTATAGGGGAGTTGGATATGCACTGTTAAAGTCCTGGTGGATATGCACTAAATGTTCTAGGGGGATCACAATCACTATCACTATCACTTCACTTTTAAGTCCTGGGGGGATGCGCGGTTTTACTCTATTTTATTATTTCTTTATTTATTACACTTATTTAACTTAATGAGGTTTCCTGATTTAGTTTGTTGTTATTTATTTGTTTTGTTTATTCCCGATTTTCCGCGCGCAGAAGGTGGCTCAGTGACTGTTTTAGTGGTGTGTTCGTGGTGCATATTAGAGTTTTGGGTATACTTATTTAATTATTATTATTATTATTGGTTTTTTTTACAGGTTTTGGTTATCATGCTCTTATCATGTCAAAATCATGTCAGGTCGAAATCTACAATTTTTCAATCCTCCCACCATCCCCTTCCGACTTACACACGGTTATCACCGTCTAATCTCGCAACCATTCCTGCGAACTCTATAAAGGCTGTCCAGAACGTCTTCTGGTTAGCCACTTCCCCTACTTCCTCTAGGCCCTTTGGCCATGCTAGACCTACGATAACTAATTTTGTATCAGCCAACCCAATTGAAGAGCACATGCTGTGCGCTTTCCGCGCCCTCGCCACATTCACAGCGGTCGTTGTTGGTTAACCCGAACCTATGTAAATACGCTTTCAGGGCGCCGTGCCCTGTTATCAACTGAACCATTTTATGATCGAGTTTTACCTCGATCGTGCCTCTAGCTTCTAAGCTCGGTATAAATTTGTGTGTCAACCTGCCCGTGGCAGCGTTGTTCCACCTCTCTTCCCATTGTCGGATTGACTTTTCACGCAACTTTTTTTTTAATCAAAGACTTCGGTATCGACGAATATGATATTCGAAAGTCTCCCGTCGCGGCCTCTTTAGCTAATTCATCAGCCCTATCGTTCCCTACGTTGCCATCGTGCGATCTAACCCAACAGAATTTTAAGTGTCGAAACCGGAGCGCAGTATAAGCTAACCTCCAGACATCCGCTTGGAGGTCTGTCGAATTGCTCATGTTTGTTAGAGCTGTCAAAGCCGATTTGCTGTCGCTGATTATGTGATACTCGTCTCTGCACGTGTGATTTATTACGAAATCGATAGCCTCTCGTATGGCTACCAATTCGCACTGGAAGATAGTGCTCCAATTCGCGAGTTTGGTTTGAAACCGAAACACCTCCCTTCGCTGCTTATACACGACAAACGCCGCGCCTGCTTGCTCATCGTCCATACGTGAACCGTCCGTGTAAATTCTAATACCTCTCGCGCCCCGTCACCTTCGACAAACTCGATTCCTCTAACATCAGCCGGGTGCCCTAACTCCGACGCGACGATTTTCCTCTCAACTTCCCTGTTGTTAATATTAATACCTGCGATAATTTCGCGCCCTTTCCCTGTATCTACTAATCTTCTATCTCTAATCTCTTTAACGACATATTCGATAGGGAGAGTCTTACTGATAACCAAGACAACCTCCGTGAAGGTGGTCCTGTACGCCCTCGCGGCTTTACCGCGATTATGCGTTGAACGCTCGTCAATTGACGCATCTCCCGGACTTTGCAACTTTCCGCCCATACAGATGCTGCGTACAGCATTGCCGGCTCTATCGCTCCGACATAAACCGTTCTCAGCGATTCGCCCCGGAAACCCCAGTTTATTTTCGCCACCGCCATCATTTTATTTGATATTTTGCCGCCCTTATTTTTTACATACTGTACGTGCGCTTTCCAATTTAATTTATCGTCTATTTTAACACCGAGGTACGTGATGGTTTCTTTGTACGGGATTTTCTCCACCCTCCCCCTAGCTCTAGCCTAGGGGGTTGCTGTCCCGGTTTCGTCCCAAAATAAAGCGCCTCGGATTTTGATGTATTGAATTTTAATTTTACCTGTCGCGACCATTCGTATAATTTATTTAAAACCTCGTTTGGTTTGGTTCGCATGTCCATTAACAATCGCGATCTGATAATTAAAAGTGTAAAGTCCGCAAACCCAACAATTGAACATCCTGTGGGCAACTTGACCCTAAAGATGCTCTCATATAACAATTGCCAAAAAGTGGGACCAGAGCATGACCCCTGGGGGCATCCCCTTTCCATTTCGTGCGACAAAACTTCACCCGGAATTTCAACCTGTGCCAGTCGCTCCGAGAAATAACTCATGACTAAAGACATCAAGTTCCGCGAACAACCTCTACGTTCTAACTCGCAAACGATTAATGGCCACCAGGCAGCATCAAATGCTCCTGAAATGTCCAAAGCAACAACAACGCAGTGCTCTTTAGCATCTCTCGCCTGTTTTATTCCCCGACAACAAACTCTAAAGCATCGATAGTCGACTTGCCCTCCATAAAACCGAACTGTCGATTACTAAAACCGCCGCTGTTTCGCACTAAGTGTTCAACGCGCGTGGTCATAACTCGATCTAAAGCTTTTCCCAGCACCGGTAGCAAGCTAATTGGACGATAGCTGCCCGGGTCTGACGCATTCGCCTTTTTGAGTTTAGGGATAAATTTCACGTTCTGGACTTTCCAGCAACGCGGAAACACGCCCCTTTCTAAACAAAGATTAAACAACCCGGCAAAGACACACGGGGCTAACAGGCACGCCTCCACAGCTGCGTCTGAGGCGATTCCGTCATGTCCCGGCGCCTTCTTAGGGTTCATCCTCCTAAAAGCCCTGACAACCTCGTGAAATTGAAAAAGTGACAGCTGTTACATAATCAAAAATGTTGGCGTCGATGCGAACAAGAAATGGAGACCGTAACGTCATTGGTTAAGTCGTCAAAACAGAACAACATAGATTTGTGACGTAAATGGTGCGGACGGCACGTCAATAACCAATTACTTTATTCCAATTTAATCATTTTCGTTTAAATCTCGAATTTGAAATACCCTTTATAGGTGTTCGTACAATATTTTTATTTGATTCAATCTTATACGTTAACGTTAACAATTTGATAAGACTTCTTTTTAAAGTACGCACAAGCTACCACTGATTTACCTTACTGAAAAGTTGTTCATAATTAAGTACGCCCTTTTACTCCTAAAGGTGACGATATCGTCATACCCTTTTACTTTAAAGAGTAAGGTTATAATAACAATTTTTATTGGATCTAGTAATCATGAATTTCAAATAAACGATAAATTACATCAAACAAGTATCAAGGTGTACGTTTGAAGCTAAATTTATAGCTTTAGGTTATATTAATAGATCTACAAACTCCAAATTTAATATTAAACCAATCAACCCTTAGTATAGCTAAATATATCAAAGAAAACCGCCGCTTTTGTCTCTGTAGTTTCCTTTAGGCTGAGAAATTTACTTCGTGAATGCATGTTGTACTTGTATTTGCATTGCGGGAATTCCAACACAAAAATTCCTTTAACAATTTGCACATAACATAATCAAAAGACGTTCAATTAACCGTGTGGAAACGTGATCAATAGTACCTTATAGGCAATCACCAAGCGATCAAATACTTTGAAAATTTAATCAGAAACCCTATTAAATATTAAAAACTTTTCCAAACACAAGAAATATTCGTTGATTCAAGCCTCGAATCTTTATATTCTGCAAGCTTTTAGCGCATAAAATACATCGAATGCTTTATGGATCGAAAGCGCTTGGTACACATGATGTACCATTATATTCAGTGCAGCTTTTGTTAAATTATTTCGCTATATTGTGCTTTTTTGCCATTTTAAATTTAAAATACCAGAGCATTATGCGTTTCAATGCCTCGAGTAGTCTCCATTCAGAACGAATTTTTTTGGACGTACTTTTTCAAAATTTTCTCGATATATAGTGTAATTAGGCGCATTAAACTTATTTGCGTAACAATCTATTTTGCTTATTATTTTCGAACGACGAAACGCATATATTTCTAAAGACTTATTAACCACAAGTCAAAGTTGAATAAGACAAGATTTATTTTGCGTTGGGGATCTAATTCAGCCAAGTAACATTAATTAAGTTTAATCGTTAACAAGGTCCGTTACATTGTTTTATAGCCACTTCAGATTAATGATTGTAATTAGGATCATTTGGAATAGAATGATGAAAGCCTCTTCGTACTTAGTGTAACTGTGTACTTTCCGGAATGATAGAATCAGTATTTATACGATAACCTTCTTGATGCTGCTTTAAAGTTAAATGTAAATTTCATTATATATAAGAACCTATAGAGGATTTATAACTGAAGGGTGCAACACGAGAGCTACAAGTTCCAGTCAGACCTCGAGAGAGTTAACATCGAGAGAGAACGACTATAATCTGCATACAGCGAGAAACTTCAGTTCATCTCTACGGTTTTCAATGAAGATGCTCGAGCGAACTGAACTTTTAGCTGCTGAAGAGTTGTACATCACGCGCCCCGGCACTTGGTGTACACCATCGTTATTAACCGCATTTTTCAGAGCGAACCAATGCCAGCGAAGGATTTCCTGAAAACACAGGCATCCATCACCATCACTGACAACAGTTCCAACATGGATTACGAGAACGTCTGTACACGCAGACGACGAGACGACCGATCATCTTCCGAATCGGAAAACAATAAGAAGCAGAAATCCGATACCCATAAAATAAGAATCGAACCGAAGACATCCACCGTAACTACCACACTAGGCTCTGACACCATCACGATTCTGATCACCGCAGACAGGGATAAACCATTGATTACCAGAAGCTACGCTAACGCCGCCGCCACCATCTCCACCATGGACACTTCAGATACCGAAAGACGTTCACAGCCTCAGACACGGATAAGCAGTAACCGCATCCCTTCTATTTTTATCGAGAAGTTCCCTAACTTCATTCAGCACGCCAAGGAGCTAAACCGATATCTACAAAACAAAGTCGACATCCTAGCATCTGGACAAGGATCAAAAATAATACCCGCCGACAGCACGCAATTCAGATACCTGCAGGACTATTTAAAGAAGAACAACATCGAGTACTACACATACACCATCAGATCCGAACGCGAATAGTTATCAAGGGCTTAGCCGCCAACATCACGACAGAAGACATCAAAACCGAACTCACCGACATGAGGTACAAAATTAATTACGTTACTAAACTACGGAATAAAGAACGAGAATACTGTAACACCGTCCTCGTATCTTTGGAAAAGAACACGATATCGACTGGAATCTACCACCTTACTACGCTACTTCACTGCAGCCACATTAAAATTGCCGTATTCGAAAGCAGGGTGGATCTTTCACAATGCTTTTTGTGCCAACGATTTGGACATTCGAGTCTAAATTGCAGATACAAACTCCGCTGTGTTAAATGCGCCAAGCAGCACCTGGCAGCTGATTGCAAGAAAAGCAGGGGTTACCACCTATATGCACCAACTGCAGTGGTCCACATCCGGCTAACTACCAAAATTGCCTAGCATACCACGAACAACTGCGCAAGACATACACCACCGCTACTCAGCAACGACGCAACTCGTCAACAGCATAAGAAACGAACGACGACAGATTCACTACAAGCAGAAATGGACGACACGGAGTTCGAACAACCGCCCCAATAATTACTCCAAAGACCACCGCCAAAGACAACACAAGTACTACAGAGTACGAAGAACAATCAAGCTCCGAAGAAGAGCCACGCAGAAAAACTAAACAGAACAAAAGCAAGAGCCGATGGGGAAAGAAGATAGTCATCACTAACCCAAAGCCATTAACCACCGCCGACACAAAATCACCGACGAATACAACAAGAAGCAACAGAGACGAGCAGCGAAGCAACAGAACGACTAAAACACTTTCCACACAACCACAAGCACAGCTGTCCATCAGCGTCACCCCGACTATGATACTGCTTTTTAATAAAATAATGCAATGGGCGCAAAGACTCATAAGTGCCTATATGGCTGAAACATTTGAAACTGCCTTACTATGGACGGAAATGTGCGACATACTGAAAACCTATAATGGAGAAGCTTAGTACTCCTCTCTAGAACGCCAACGAGATACGGAACAGGATGACCGAACTGAAACACTTCCTGCCGTATCACAACGTAGACGTCACAATGATTGGGGAAACAAGATTACCTGCACACAGGCAACTCAGCCTGGCGAACTACAATATCTACAGGAAAGAACGCGACCTAAAACCAGTACAAACAGCTCACGGAGGAGTTGCCATACTGATACACAACCGACTACTCCACGAACAACTCCAACTACACTCGACTGCTTTAGACAGCGTGGACGTTAGGTTCAAAGCCAAGGGCAATTCTGTAAAGCAATAGCTGTCTATAGAAGTACCTACCTCGGCGTCAAGATCGACAATAAATTAAATTGGAAAGCGCACGTACAATACGTAAAAAGTAAGGGCGGCGAAATATCAAATAAAATGATGGCGGTGACTAAAATAAAGTGGGGTTTCAGGGGCGAATCGCTGAGGACGGTTTATGCCGGAGCAATTGAGCCGGCAATACTGTACGCAGCTTTTGTATGGGCAGAAGGTTGTAAAGTCCGGGAGATGCGTCAATTGACGAGCGTACAACGCATAACCGCGGTAAAAGCGGCGAGGGCGTACAGGACCACCTCCACGGAGACTGTCCTGGTGATCAGTAGGACTCTCCCTATCGAATATGTCGTTAGGGAGATTAGAGATAGACGATTAATAAATATAGGAAAAGGGCGCGAAATTATCGAAGATCTTAATCTTGGTAATAGGGAAATTGCAAGAAAGATTGTTGTATCTGAGTTGGGGCACCCGGCTGATATTAGAGGGATCGAGTTTGTCGAAGGTGATGAGGACGCGATGGGTATCAGAATTTATACGGACGGTTCACGTATGAACGATGGGCAAGCAGGCGCGGCGTTTGTCGTGTATAAGTAAGAAAGGGAGGTGTTTCGGTTTCAAACCAAACTCGCGAACTGGTGCACTATCTTCCAGTGCGAATTGGTAGCCATACGAGAGGCTATCGATTACGTAATAAACCATACGGGCAGAGACGAGTATTATATAATCAGTGATAGTAAATCGGCGCTAACGGCTTTAACAAACATGAACACTTCGACAGATCTCCAAGCGGACGTCTGGAGGATAGCGCGTACGGCGCCAGAGTTTCGACGTTTAAAGTTCTGTTGGGTCAGGTCGCACAATGGTAACGTAGGAAACGATAGGGCTGACGAATTAGCTAAAGAGGCCGCGACGGGCGACTTTCGAATATCACATTCGTCGATACCGAGGTCTTTAATCAAAAGAAAGCTGCGCGAAAAATCAATTCGACAATGGGAGAGAGGTGGAACAACGCTGCCACGGGCAGGTTGACCCAAAAATTCATACCGAGTATAGAAGCCAGAGGTAAGATCGAGGTTAAGCTCGATCACAAAATGGTGCAGTTGATAACAGGGCACGGCGCCCTGAAGGCGTATTTACAAAGGTTCGGGCTAACCAACAGCGACCGCTGCGAATGCGGTGATGGCGCGGAAAGCGCAGAGCACGTGCTCTTCGACTGCCCGCTTGAGGCGGGAAATCGAGGGTTGGCTGATAGCAAACTAGCTATCCTAGGTCTGGCATGGCCAAAGAGCCTAGAGGAAGTCGGGGAAGTGGTTAACCAGAAGGCGTTCTGGACAGCCTTAAAAGAATTCGCGGGAAGGGTCGCGAGATTAGACAATGACAACCGCGTGTAAAATTCGGTGGGGTTGGTGGGAGGATTGTAAAAATTTTAAATTGACTTGGCGTGAGTAAGGATACGAGTATAGATAAAACCAAAACCTGATATTAAATAATAAAAAAAAAATTTAAAAAAAAATATGATAATTATACCCAAATGTCCAATATGCACGAGAAATCCCCACTCCATTAATACAATCACTGCCTATCTTCATAATTATGTGCGGAAAATCGGGAATAAATAATACCAAATAAACTATAACAAATAAATCAGAAACCCTCATTAAATTAAATCAATAAAGTAAACAAGGATAATAAAACAGAGCGCAACCGCGCATCCTCCCAGAACTTGAAAGTGAAGTGATAGTGATAGTGATTGTGATCCCCCTCCCCCAAGAACATTTAGTGCATACCCACCAGGACTTTAGCAGTGCACCCTGTCCCACCTTTAGAAGTAAGTTACAGACAACCAGATCTTCGGATGCTGGAGAATTTTATTATCGAGGTAAGACTTAAATTGTGGCGGCTGTACTCGCACAAGCATTGATTTACATTAATTAGTAGTTTTTGAAATAATTTAACAAGCACGTTTTGTGCGTAATGGCGCTAGCCGGCATAATGCTTGTGCGAGTGCACCTGATAAATAGGGTGATGTTTTCGCTATTTTGTGCACTGCTATATGCTTAACGCTTATTAAACATTTATTTATATATTTATATAATTATATTTATTTATATTTTATATTTACACTTTATATTTATTTATTTATTAGCTTGCATTGTAGCATTTTGTGGCATATTTATTTTGTTTGACGTTCTGTCGCCATTTTGGTTGCAGTATATATTTGGGAAGGAAGAGTAGATGTGAAGATTGTAATCATAATATAAATCAGTTAGGAATGATAGGAAAGCTAGGGATGAATTTAAACTAGTTAGCTAGATTTGGATAGTTTTAAGACGACCCTTCAGGTCGCACTGGTAAGCAGAACCGGCGTCTGCTATCCGGTATTACGGATCCCTCCCCCTCTTATTTTTGCTTGTGTCTTGTTGATCGGGTACATTCCAAAGCCATTATTTACAACCCTGTTTTTAGTTTTTGTTTTTAGTTTTGTTTCAGTTGGTCAGATTTTTATGTTTGTTAGATTGTTAGAGCTTGCTAGGTTTGTTAGATTTTTAGGTTTGTTAGATTTTTATTTAGTTTTTTATTTAGGGTGGATTAACTATGAAGTCAGAATTAATCAGAAGCACGATTATTTTCGCGTTTAAACCCAATGTAG
Source organism: Platerodrilus igneus (assembly GCA_036346225.1). Taxonomy (NCBI): domain Eukaryota; kingdom Metazoa; phylum Arthropoda; class Insecta; order Coleoptera; family Lycidae; genus Platerodrilus; species Platerodrilus igneus. Next base: position 1,738,956 of record JARFIW010001179.1, on the reverse strand, counting down.
TACCTCTGGGTGGAGCATTGGAGACCTGGCCGCAAGTATAGCGGCCCTAATTCAAATTATAATGTCTATAGAAGTCCAACCAGCACGGAAATACGCTCTGAAGACATCGACGACCTGCTGCAGGAAGATACACCGACAATAATCTCTGGAGACCTAAATACCAAACACGAAGCCTGGGGAACAATAACTACCAACAAGAGCGGCCGCTTTCTCTACACACACTCTCTTCTGCGCCATGTGTACCGACGACACCCTACTCCTGACAACCGGACGAAACGCTAAAGAAACAACATCAATAATGCAAAAACAGCTCGACACACTACCGGATTGGTTCCAACAGTGGAAAATCAAATTAAACGTTCAGTAGGCTGAAGCCATACTATTCTCTAGACGTAAGAAAACGCAAATACTACCGACGCTAGAAGACCAAGAGCTAGTTTGGAGCCAATCAATTAAATACTTAGGGGTTCACATCGACAAGCAATTAACGTTCAGCAATCACGTCACTGAAACGACAAACAAAGCCCAAAGAGCAAAAGGCTTCATCCACGGAATACTCGTCCACAAAAGCAAACTGTCAATGGACATCAGACTCCAGACTTACAAGACATACTTACGACCCATAATGAGTTACGCATCGGCGGCATGGTACACCTACATTTCAAAAACAAACAATACCAATCTCGAAGCATTCCAAAACAATACCGTTAGGACCATCACCGGAGCACCATGGTTCGTTAGAAATAAAACTCTAAGGCAGGACCTTAGACTACAAACGCTAGAAAACCACTTCAAGACGCTGGCGTCAAATATATACGAGAATCGACAACTCAGATATCGAACACATCGCACCTCCGCTGGACGGAAACCCACATAAACGCAAGAAAACACCCAGAAACGCATTAGATGGCTGAAACGTAAACACATACACCAAGCACACAAATCCTTCCGCCAGCAAGGCTGGCGCGAAGAAACGATTTCACACCCACTGCGTGCAGAGAATCAAAGACTTATAAAGTAGTAAAATCAGTTAGCTACAAAACAACCAAAATCAATTGATTAATGCTGTAAAAGGAAGTTGGACCTGAGAGGGCCAGGTTCGACTAAGCTGAGATAAGAGCTACTAAATTCATTTTTTGCATTTCCAAATAATGAACTTTCAGATCTCAAGAACTATAGCTCGGCTAAGGATTTCACCTGTATTAAGCGCCAACGGTCACTTAGAAAAAGAATGGGCCAATAAAGATGTTCAGAATTTGCATGTCTTAAAGAAGAAAAATCGCCTTTGAAAGTCAATTAACCATTATTTTAGTAGGTGGAACGACGATGCCGAAAACAACAGGAAACCCAGAACGACAGCTTAAAACTATTACAAGTTATCAAGTTATGATGGAGTTATTTTTAGTTGAATAGAGCAGAGCGCCTCTAGTTGTAACACTCTACGAGTAAGAGCGCGGAATGTTAATAGTCCGAATAAAGTTTGCAGAAAATTTAAAACGAGAAATAAGAAAATCATAGATAGATTCGTATGGGTAGTTGAGGTCCAATGAAATCAGAAAAAGATTTTGCTCATAAGACTATAGGATTATTTCTACAGAATCAAAAAGTAGTATATGTAATATACATACAGAAAGTAGAACCATAGATTGATTTTTACGAACAACTTAGAGTTATTTTAATTAGGATTAGTACAACGGCCACACAACTACAATAGTGGGTCTACATAAAAAAGCCATGTTGAAAACAGTTTTCTTATGAAAAGAAAAGAAATCAATAAAATATATTAAAGAAAAAGAAAATTTAATACAAATAGAAGATTGGAATGCCAGTCGGTATAAGTAAAGATACTCAAATTATAGAAGCTCATAGATTGTGAAAAGGCGATGATAGAGAAGGTTTGCTACATGAAAAATGAACGGTACGTTATAATTTGAGATTTGCCCTGAAGGGGCGGAGACCCCGTATCAATTTCAAAGTGCATCGGTTAACTGCAGGGTGTGTGTGTGTGTGTGTGCGTTCCTAAGGAAAAATAAAAGTAACAAAAAATAAACAATTGAAATGGCTTGTGATACAAAACTACGTTATCATAACCACTTACCTTGAAAGGCATATTGTGTTATCATAATCAAATCGTCTTGTCTCAACAATTCCTTTCGATATTTTCCCTACACGGGGGCGGTTATTCCGGATAGGTCTCCCTTGCTTCTGATTTTCTAAATTTATCACATTATACTTTACCTTATTCTGCTACACTTTAAAAACACTCATTGAATTTTATCGTATTTAAGAAATTTTTTAAACAAAGTGTTTCTCCCAAGTATGACTTTCATCACTGGGGTGGCTGAATATCCTTTCACAAATTTATCTATTTTTACCTATTTTATAAATAAATTCGAATAACATTTAAATTTAACTTCTATTAATATTATACAATTCTAATATAAATACAAATATTTTCCTAAAAGCGCCTCATTTCCTAACATCAAATTGGCCCGTTATTATTAGAAGAAACCCTTAAGAAAAAATCATTAAGTCTATCAATAATACTACCACACCACTGTTACAGTTTCCAATATTGATATACATGACATTATAAATTCTATTTCTAGAAATGCTCTTAATGATAATGCATAGAAAACAGTGCAATACCAACATTTCTTTTTATTGTTGAATTGTCTATAAAATAATTTTTAAAATTAATACAAATCTTTTTCCTAATTTTTCGAAATGTACATCTTTCATTTTCCGGTAATATTATGCTTAAATTTAAAACAATTGGAATTCTGTCGCTCGTTGTAGTCCAACAAAATATTCATTTTCACGTTGTTAATTTTCCACAACATAGATACAAATCCATTTACGACTTTACATTTAAAATTCCACAAATACATATTTATAAACTATAAACAAAAGCTCAAGCTTTACTCCATTTAATTTCAATTCACCTTCAGAATTTAAAGACGTTCAGAGACGCCAATATTTTACCTTTTATTTACTCGAACATGTTAGGTCACCCCATGCCATCTATCTAAATTTCAAGATTTTGTTGCAGAGCGAAACCAGTTGGAACCCTCTCATTGAATAATTTCATTGTTTGGTGTCAGACCAACGCCATATAAATTCTTTGATACATACGTGCTTGAAGTTTTGGACTACTTATCTAGTAAAGGTCAAAAACAGTTTGACGTCGGTCATCTCCACTGAGGGACCTACGGCCTTCGGCTTGTCTGCTTTAATTATTACTTAACCACATGTAACTTTTAACTTCCCTTCTTTCGTCGAACTTGGTCGTTATATAACATTTTCTCTTTTTCTGGTGATCTTGATTAATTTCGGTTAGAATGCGTTAACACACTTTAACATATTTTATCTATGTTGAATAAAAGGTTAGTGTCAGGTTAACGCAAAAACTACGTATTTTACTTGTCTTTAAACATCTAGCCATGGTTTAGGTATAGTTTTCCATTTCAACGGTTTCAGCGGTTCTCGCGCATTAATTTATTTTATCAATGTATACTCCTGGGTTTTATCTAACGCCCCGTGATAATTTTCAGTGTCACATATTTAGCATTCTTCTATGACGAATTTATTTTTTATGGAATCTTTATTTTAGCAGTTTACGTATTTATGCGGTTTTAATTGTCGCTAGGTTTATCCCACTCAATGCTATAACGTTATCTATTGATTTTATTAAAATGTACCAATTTATTTTAAGAAAATTCATTTTATTGCTTTGATTATACTAACTGTCTTGATTGAAATTATATTTTCTAAAAGCAAAATAGTTAATATATTATGCTTAGTTAAAGTTTATTGTTCGTAAAATCTCAATATACAGGGTGCGTTCTGTATTCATTCTGTCCGCCCAAAGTTAAAATTTGTTCTGTTCTATGCGGTATATATTTAAAGTAACGCGAACGCGTTACAGGTTCCGCACAACGAATAAGCTGGTAATTGCAAACATTCATTGACAAACCATAACAAAAGTCAAATACATAAACAAAACCGAAAGATATAGTCACCATATTGACTATTTTGTTATGAATCAAATGGTTTAGAAATCAAGTAAAAGGTTACAGAAACAGACATAAATAGTGATCATAGCTTAATTATAATGAACTATTTGCAAACGGCCGCACTTGCAAAGGAAACAAGGTAAATGTATAAAGGAATGAGTGGCTATTAAACAAGGAACTTAGGCATCAGCAGAAATAAAACTTGGCTGATTCACGGGAGTTTGCAGAAAACCTTAGGTAAGAGAGGAAGAATTGAAGTAGATGGACGAACTTTAAAATATAAATTTTTTAAATGATGCTGAAAAGTTACACATTTACTTCCCAGCTTTAAAATAAAGTAAATTGGAAATGTGACACAGCCAAGGAAGAACGGAGTAGTGAAAAGTGTTCCGCGGTTGAAAAATTAATCAGTGTTGATAAACTACGTAAGACAAATAAGAAATCAAAGGTATATTTCGGCAAAAGTAAAACAGGTAGTAGTAATTTATTAATTTAAGGGTGGAGAAGAAAAGATAAATACGTGGAAAAAATATATTATGTTACGGTAAAATGAGCGTTACATTATAGATAAATTTGCTCAGAAGGAGCGTGAACTCGTAACAATTTTAGGGATACATCGGCTAACTACAGTGGTGCTGGAGTGGGTCTCTATGGAAAAATGATAGTAAAACATAAACTTTTGAAGCGACTGAAATACAAAAACTGCGTTATAATAACCAATTACCCTGAATGGCTCTTTTTACTGTCATAAATAAGAGGACTCCAAACCGTCTTGTTTCAGCAATCGCTTTGATACTTTCCTTACACGAGTGACATTCCGTATAGATCCCCTTTGCTTTTGGTTTCTTAAATTTATCTGATTATGTTACTTTTTCTACAACATCTTAAAAACGCTCACTAATTTTATCACATCAAACAAATTTTTAAATACGATTTCATCACTGGAGTGGCTGGATATCTTTTCGCAATTATCTATTTTTACCTGTTTCCTAAATGCAAATAAAACTCAACTTAAATTTAGGTTTCTTTAAGAATACGTAACTGCAATGTGAATATAAATATATGTTCTTTAAAACACTAATTTTCTAACATCAAACTGGTCAGATATTACTAAAAGAAATCCTAAACAAAAACATTAAAGCAGTCGATTATACTATTACACCGTTGTTTCCGTTTTCAATATTGGTATACATGACAGTCCAAATCTCATTTCTAGAAATTCTCTTAATAACAATACGTAGAAAACAGTTAAATACAAACTTTTTCATTACATCATTCAATTGTCCATTAAAAATATTTTATTTTCACTTTTTATCTAACACCGAATCCAACCAATAAAGCTTATTGTTAAAATTAATGCGTACATATTTCTTAATATTTTTAGATGGTTCCAAACTTCCTTTCCTGATAACAACATGCTTGATTTTAAAACAAAACGAGTTCCGTCGCAAATTCGTAGTCCAACAAACTAATTACTTTCACGTTTCGTTAATTTTCTACTACATAAATACAAACTTTAGCATTTAAAATCTACATGTACATAATTATAAACAACAAAGCTCGTATTTTGCTCACTGTTTAATTTCAATATATCTTCAAAGCTTGAGGATGTTCAGAAGCTCCAGCTTTTTAATTTTTGTTCTTCCTAGCTAACAGAAACCTCTAACACAAAACAAAAATCAAAATATTTGCGACGTGAACTCTCAACCCCTTTGCCCGGTCGTCAAGACATTGAATCCACGCACACGTGCTTAAACCTACTTTGAATTTCCAAGAATAACAAAACAGGTCGCGCGCCACGTTCTTCATCTTGCGGGAAGTTTATATTTACATCTTGAGGCTGTCTTTAGTTTTAATTTTCAACTACCTTTCAATTTTCAAGCTGAGTTTTTATATAGAATTTTTCCTTCTAGTCATGCATGCTAACCGCGATCTAAGTTCCGTTTCAATTGTACTGAACCGCCCCTGAATTAGCTATCCATTATTTATTGTATTCTCTAGGTATAAGTCAGTCGGGTTTCTTGTTATCCAGGCTCATGGCTTTTATGTCTGTACCAAATATAAATGTGTTTGCAAACTTGGTGAGGAGTGAGATTTCAATTGGCAACAGTGTAGTAGTGATTAATAACATATGAAATTCGAATCTAATTGGATAACCAAATAACCTGTAACAGATAAGTTCGTAGTTATAAGAATTGTTTATTCCTTTGTGTTGTTTAACCTCGACATAGCGAGTATATTAACTGTGCAGCGCCGCATATTGTATATTAACTGGAGCTGTTGATTCAGTTATTAAGTTTGCATTAACTGTGCTGCAATAAAAGGAAGTGCGAGTTGTTCATTCCTTAACAATCAAAACTACTAGAATCCACAAAAATAGCAGCGGTTGTTGCTAGCCAGGTCCAACATCATAGTGCAACAACTCTACCTCTTGAACCTTTAAAATCTCGAGTTCCTAAACATTACGCAGTGATGTAAGATATTTTATTTATGCTGTATAAAATGTCACGCTAATTACGTAGAAGTCACGTACTTTTTAGGTAATTTGTGTATTAGTGTTGTAGTATGATGTTATTTAATGTCATTGGTGGTCGAAACGGACGACAATTGTCATATTGTAAATTATCTTTTCATGAGAAGCATATACGCAACGTCTTATAATATTAACATGTTTTTATTTGCGGTTTTAAACTAAGTCATCCTCCTGAATTATTACTTTACATTGCATTTATATTTAAAAGAAATAATATTATGCCATTACCTGACTTACCTTTACAGAAACAAAATTTTTTTAAATATGCTTAATTAATATTGACTATTTGTTTAAATTTACTATACAGGATGCATCCATATTTAGTATGTTCCTCCAAAATTAAATTTCTACTGTCCTATCTGGTGTATATTAAAGTAACTCAAATGCGTTACAATTGGCTTATATACAAAATATCGCCATTTACATAAATCTGAAGTCGTAGACCCCGTGAGGGTTTTTGAATACAAATCTATATATAAATTAAAAAACATGCGAAGTTTACAGGTTTCCTCTGCTGTTGGTTTCAGAAAGGTGTAAAATAAGGGAATTTAATTTAAGTCCCATTCATACAATTAAACACTAAATATATGTTGTAAAATGACGCTTATGTAATTACCTACCCTTATTTTTTGATGAGAAGATTTTTGAGCTTGCTAGTATTTTTCAAATTAGTCTGAAAGAAAGATGCTTTTTATACTGCATTCTCCTTTAAATCCAATTTTAGATTCTTCTACTGTAAGTAAATAAATACAATTCGATCTTTGCGAGTTGCGAATATTTTAAATTGTCAGAAAAGATTTTGTTATATTTTCTTGCTGCTTCGTTTCTTATCTAGACCTAATAATCATGAATATCAAATATATAATAAATTACATCAAACAGCTTTAAGGGTGCAGGTTTAAAGTTCAATTTATAGCCTTAGGGTATAAAGATATCTACAAACTTCAAATGTAATATTAAACCAATCAGACCTCTGTATAGCTAAGTATATCAAAGAAAACCGCCGCTTCTGTCTCTGTAGTTTCCTTTAGGCTGAGAAATTTATTTCGTGAATGCATGTTATACTTGTATTTGCATTGTGGAAATTTCAACACACAAATTCCTTTAACAGTTCTTAAACAAAGTAATCACTAGATGTGTAATTAAACCTACAGAAACCTATTCAACAGTACTTTTATCGGATACTAAATATTAAAACTTTTTGTAAGCGCAGAAGAAATTATTCTTTCTTTCGGGTCTCGAACCTCTATATTCTGTAAGCTTTTTCAGCATAAATACGTTGAATACTTTATAAATCGAAAGCGGTTGGTACACATGATGCACCACATATTCAGCGCAGCTTTTGTTAAGTTTCTGGGCTATATTGTGCTTTTCTTGCTATTTTAAGCACTTCATTCATTGCGAATTTCTTTTTGACTTTCCCTTTTTAAAATTTCACGGCAACACGAAATTGAGCGCATCAACCTGTTTAGACTACAATTTATTTTACTTGCAAAATACTCAGGGACGAGATGTAAAAATCTTTTCCTGTCATTTTTAACACAAATCATAGTTTAGTAAGGGTGAATTTATTTTCAGTTGGGGATCTAATTCAGCCACAGCAGCAGTAATTAAGTTAAATCGTTAACAGGGTCCGTTACATTGTTTCATAGCCACTTCAAGATTAATCATTGTAATTAGACTCATTTGAAATAGAATGATAAAAGCTCTCATTCAATGAAATACTTTTAGAAGTTATGGAACTTCTAGGAAAATGAATTTAGTGATACGTCTGTACAATTAAAGTTTTTAGTTATCTAAAGGAGATTGTAATTGAAGGGTTGAATCAGGGTCGGGCCAAGGAAAAATTCGCCCCGATGCACAAATTAAAATTGCATCCTATAAGTGAAATAAATATATCATACAAGAAATGATTGATTCGATTACAGATATTGTAGCATGTTTAATTTGATCAGTAATTATTCACGCCAAGCGTGCCTTATTCTTTAATAATGTTCCATATAGTATATAATGGAACGCTTCGTTTTAATAATCTTCTTGTAGTAAAATATCTGTGTGACATAAAGTTGTTTTGTCGAGCATCTTTAGCAATCCTGTTTCTTTCGTATTTCCCCACCTTTAACCGCGAGTCTGTGAATCGTCGTTACGATTCGGTTCTAGTTTGGTTCGTGAGTCGCAGCTTAGCTATCAATTCATCAAGATGTTTTTGAGACTAGAGACCTGCGACCTTCGATTAAATTATTTGGGTGAGCGGTTCAAGTCATGGTAGACTTGAATAAATTTCAATCACTTCTACTAAAGCGCGCTTACGAAAAACAATAGAAAAGGACAAGTGAAGATTTTGTTTTGTAAGTTGTAGGGTTCTGTACAAGGAATGGTTACGGCTTCCTAAGTTTGAAATGGTTTATGGTGTTATGTGGAGCTGAGGAAATTTCTGATAGGATTTGTCTAGGAAAATCAGATGCAATTTGGTTCGTTATTAAATTTAAGAAATTTTTGCATGTGTTTAGAATGTCGTTAGTCTTTGATAAACAGATGGTCATATAAAAAACACGAAATTTGCTATCATGTTTATGAACATATGATCTGTTTCACTTTCGATTATTATTGAACTGGTTTTACAAACCGTAGAAAGAAATTTTGTCAGGTTAGGTTTATATAATTGTAAGCTTTGTTTCATTTGAACTTCAGATAAATTTCAAGGTATATTTTCGACGTTATACTTTTTTTGTGATGTAGCACATTTGACAGATGTTTGCCGTGAAAGCAGATGTTTCGTGCAGCTTTCCTAAAATTCAAATTAAACATTCTTTAATCTTGAAGTTAGCTTTTATTCACAGATAAATTATAAAAACTAAGTATAAAAATTTAAATACACGCTGCGTAATAATTATGAAACTGTAATCTACCTGATAAGATCTGCCCAGGATAGAAACGTTGGTTCAATGCATTGTGGTTACAAATTATTTTGATCAAATATTTAAAACAAGCTTATGTTTAGAGAGCAGTCTTTTGCTTTAAAAAGACAAAATTTTGACTTTGTTATAAATGTTATTGTTGAGAACTTTTTTTTTACATGTTAAAAAGTTATGAATTTTTAAAAGAAAGTTTTTTACTTCAGTAAACAATTAGCTAAACTTTGAGACTTTTATTTTGGTCAAATGCGATCAAATCTGATAACATAAAGGTAGAATTTTTGGGTAATAATTTTGTGCCAATATCATATTGGATATACATTTTTTTATTTTTAATACTTTTATAGGTCACAGATGGTGTTCTACATTTTCTTTATTTAATCTTTGTAATTTCTTACAGGAGCTGCGTCTTATTTTTATAAGACAGGTTTTTGTTAACGAAGGCGACCGTTTTATCTTTGGGTTTCCACGACCGCCCTTAGAATTGTGCTTTGCTCTTATCGTGATTATCTCAGGACTTGGTGGCGCCTATTTAACTTAGTTTAGCTTTGGTTTGCAAACAAAATTTGACTTACCCCTCACTTCTTATTGCTCTACCCAGGAATAGACCCCTAGCTATGTCGGAAGATTTTTGTTCACTGGCGCCCATTTAGAAAATTAAGTTTTACTAGCGCCCATCAAAAAACTACAAAAATGAGTTTCAATATTAGAAATATAATATCTGTGTATAGGATTTACAACAACATAATGCTAAATAAAAAACTATGTAATTTAAAAATTGATGTTAAAAAATACAAAGCGTTCAACAAACAAAAGTGATCCTTCTTAATCTTCTTTGGGAATTAAACCACTCATAGTTTTTAAAATTGTCAAAAGAATAAAAACTTCAGGTCATGGATCGAAACGATGATTTTAAAAACTATGAGTGGTTTAATTCCCAAAGAAGATTAAGAAGAATGCTAAACAAACCACAACAAACATATAGGGAGTATAAACAAAAGTGAGATAATACCCCAATAATAAAAACTCTATTTACAGAACTATAGCTTCATACAAACCAAAAGACTTATTCTAACTTATAATTTAATTTTCGTAATTCCTCACTGAAATGTAAACTTTTAAGTTGTCACTTTCAACATCAAAATGACATACTTTTTTTTTACTGGTAAAAAAATTTTTTTTTATTTAAAAAAAGTTCTTTTTTTATTCATTTAGAAAACAAAATAACTAAGTCATAACAATCTACTAATTATAATAATCAAACCAACATTTAACAACAACAAAACTGCTTATTGCTTGTAAATATTACTTGTACAATTATCAAGTTTGTTAAAATTGACAGAAACTGCTCCAGTTGAGTTTGCAGAATTTGCATTTAATAGCATCTGCCCTATAGAAATGTTTTTCTCAACTAGCGTGGATGAAAATTCAGAAGGTTCTCCAAAAATTTTCACTGCAATTTTTTTCTTCTGTTCAACGGAATTGTCGATGTATCCCGCGGCTACGCTAGTGGATCTCCATCCACCATGTCGTTTAACAACAGAAAAAACTACACCAGAGTCTGCGAATAGCGAAGCGGAAGATCGTCTAAAACAGTGCCCCGTATATGGGGTTACATCAGGCAAACTAAGGAACATTGCAATTTTTCTTGGACACTCTCCCATTATGTTTACACCTACTGGTATTTTCTATTTCGATATCCAAGAAAAAATCGATAACATTTAACATTTTGTGGCCTGAGTTTAATATAGTTCCTAGCTTACTCTATCAACATTACCCTTTGTATTTTTGTTTTAGTCTCTGGTACTACAATTTCTAAGCAATCTTCTAGTTCGTCCACATCTATGAGTATATTAACTAGCTCTTCCTTCCTGCATGCACCAAAAACTCCTACTACTTGGGCTACCTATAATAAGGATGAATTTGAGAACAAAATTGTACACAATTAATATTCATATCCATCTTTACCTTCATTACTTAGTATTTATCGTCGTCTACTTCCTTCAAAAACGTTTCAATATCTTTCTTTCTTAAAACTTTAGATTTTTTAGGTTTATATCCTTCAGAGTTTCTTTTTAAAAGTGCCATTAAACTTGTAAATTTGTTAATATCTATATTATTCTTTATGTTGATTGTAGCCCTAAGCATCGAATAATGAGTCCATGTAGTTCATGCCTTTTGACTTTTCATTACTTGGGAAAAATAGACTAGCAAATCTCTCTCGGAAAACGAGTGAACTATACGTTTTGTAAGCCATTTATTAAGCTTTTTATATGCGGTATCATATAAAGCGTTTGATTTTGATGGTAGCAGTATTGAAATTGCAGCCTGCGCTACTAATTCTACATCTGAAGCAATACTGTCTTCACCATCACTCATGTTTTATATTAAATACAAAAAGCACTTCACTTTACAATGTTAAATTAATAAATGGCAAAATTATTAATGCTCGAAATAATCATAACAACGCATAAGAACCTACTAGATTCCTATATCACACATAGATTGTCGATATGTAAGCGACCTGAACAAATTTTAAAGAATTTAGAATGTCAAAAAGGAATATTTCATTTGATTGATTTCACTGCAGAATTACGAAAAATCTTGTATGCAATACGTTGCAAAATGCGTGTTTTTTTTACTCGTCGGAATTGTTCAACTCGCTTCACTCGTTGCACAATTTTTACGACGCCTAAAAAAACACCCACATTTTGCAACTTAGTGCATAAATTGCTATTTCCCTGCCATTAGAACAGCAAATGAATCCACAATTTTATTAGTATTCGATTTTGAACGAATATTATGTTCTATTGCCATTAATTATAAATCCATCAAATGATTTTCGATAAATTTGATTTGGAATGCATTTTTATTAATATTAATGTATAAAATGAACGTACTTTGCTACAAATACCAGTAATATTAATAATATGCGTAATATTCATATATCTGCAAAAGTTTAATCCAAATTATTGTTATACATAAACTAATGAATTTAAAAGATCTTTAGAATTTTCGAAATTATTCATTATTACAAATACTTCTTATTGCACCTTTGATCTTACTTACTTAATTTCTAAAGCTCATTCGTCAAAATTTCTAACTAAGAATATTATAAGTTAAAATCATTTACACTAGTCTATTTTCATTGGCCTCCGGCTACGAGCTCGTTCTGAGGGAAACGGTTCCGTTTTCCAAATTCGGTATAAAATGATTTGGCGGCAGCCTCGGGTAAAACGGCCGAAACAATGTTGTCACTCTTTCGAGCTACGGTACTAAAGTGAAGTCTGTAGTTTTCGGCAGAAATAGTTCTAGGTACGATAAAATTCCACATCATTTTCCCGACCGCGATAGAAAGTTTCCGATACGGTTTTTATGTGTATTAAAACATTTAATTATTACAATGTAATAAGCTAAACAAGGCCGTATTCAGAAATCAAAGGAAATTTTTGTTAACTTTTAGACAAACATAGTAAGTTTAATAAATATAAAAAATTGGAAATGGTTATCCAATAATTAAAAATGCGTGTTACGGGTTATTCACTTAACATGTAGCAATCGTGAAAAAACTACAAGAAAAGAAAAGGAATGAAAAAAATGTACTCTTGTTCTCTCGATTCCGAACAACTACTTATTACTTAAAGCCCTTAATAGCTAAATAAAGTTTGTAGGCGCCACCTGATTTTCTTGAAACAGCCCGCAGTAAATCAGAAAATGGAAAAATCCAATAATTACTCGACTACTCCGTTATTGCGCGTACATCTTTTCCTTGCCGCAATCTCCGCTAACAACACATATTGTCGGAAATTAAGAAGCATTCCTTAACCTAAAATCCTACAATTCTAAACGTAAAATATAATTGGAAAGTAAAGGATGATAAATATTTTTTGGGATAAATTTGGTTCGGAAGGTTTTTTCTCAAATAAAAATCATTTGTTCATAATCAACGTTTCGGGCTATAATTAGCTCTTAATCATGATTCTAAAAAAAATACAACTAATAGTTAGACAAACGGTTACACACTTGCAAAAACTTGATTTTTTTAAAAATACTTTGGCAAACATGTTGACTAATATAAACAATTATTGTAAAGTACAAACATCAGTTTACAGTAAAACTAAAATGGCTTACTTATTAAAATGTAGTTAGTAATGTACATATTGTACGATGAAGATTAGCTGGCTATCGTATCGAGATTGTAGATAAGATTTTATTTATAAAACTTTGTAAGTTATTGGTTAAAATTATATAATAGAGCGTAGATGTTCGTATGATTATAAGTGTCTGTTTTGAAGATTAAACTATTGTTATATTGCCAAAGGCTTTCACAGCCGAAGTCATTATAAATGTTTATGGTTCCGGGTTGGGACTGTGTCATTTTATAAACTAAGGTCGACGTTTCTCCCACTTTTGTAAGGGGCTTCATCAGAACAAGAAAACAAAATAAATAATAAACATATTAAAAATAAAAATAGTAATAAAGATAAGAATGATATTATTAAGTAGACAATTAAAGTGTAAAGAGTATGTACAGTTACTTCTGAACTAGCAGACCCAACACCCCATTTAAGCCAATAGATGTCTTGTGGCAAAGTTACTAGTGAAAGTAGGGAAAGTGGTAGTTTATATAGCACGAGAACTTGATGCATGAGTGATCACGAATAGAGAGGAGTGTCGTAGCGGATCAGTGAACGTTATGGTTCTGCTTTTGTGAACATAGGCTTGTTTTCCAAATGGGGGAAAGGTAGTAGCCATCGCCTTTGTTTATATTGTTAGTTTTATAAAATGACACGGTCCTAACTCGGAGCCATAAATATTTATATTTAAACTACTGTTGTTTTTTGTATATGATATGATTCTAAAAACAATCTGTTAATGTAGTTGCTTTCCATGTCTAAAATTTTAGCATCATTCCAGTTGATAACGTGTTTTGTATCTTGTATATATGGCGCAAGAGTGCATGATCTTTTACCGATTTTGGCATCATTTTTGTGTTGTGTAAGACGGGATATCAGCCACTGGTTAGTTTGTCCAATATGTCATATTACAAGAACACTTAATGCTGTATACTATGTTACTACATAGTGGCTTGTTAGTTGTGTCTTGAACTTTAGTAGTAAACAGACTGTTAATAGATTCATTGTAGTGATAAGAATTTTGATATTTTTATTAAGTATTGTTTTTTTTTATTGCCGGCGTAAGGTATTCAATATAAGATATTTTTTTATACATAATGATGTTAGGAGGATCTCAGCACAGAATTTTTTTTGAAAATAAATTTTTTAAGAAGAATTTTAGGGTACGCATTATTTTCTAAAATGTATTGACGAAAATTAAGATTTTCAGCAACAAACTCAGTATCGCTTATTTTTATAATCTTATTTTTTAAGGCTAGAATGATGTTTATTTTATGTTGATATGAATAATTAGAATAATAACTTATGTAGCGACCAGAGTTTGTTGGTTATATGTAGTAGTTGAATTTAATATGGTTATCATTAGTTCTTCTTACAAGTGTGTTTAAGAAGGAATACTTTTGTTTGTTTCTAATTTTAAAGTAAGTACTCAAATCTTACCCTGCTTATTTGGTTTCTGAGTTAAAAAAATTTTCAATGTGTTGGTTAAACTTCTCTAGCAAATTGTAAGGCTAATGCCAGTTAGGTTGTTCCTTTCAACTTTTTCGTTTTACCCAAGTTATAAAAATCTTGGTTTTAAAATATCAGTTAAACAAGTTTGCTAAAAATTCTTGTACACTTATAAGAATAAAAAGAATAATTTCAGCTAAGCTTAAGATAGCGGTAAAATCCCAATATAAAGATAATATCCCAATATAAAGGTAAAATCTCAAGATAATTCCAAAATAAATGTAAAATTAAAGATAAAACATAGTTCTACTTAAAACTACACTCAGAAAGTGGTCCCGTAGAACCGTTAAGAGGGGAGTTAACTTGTGCCCAAACTAGAGATCCGAAACGATACTTGTTCTGTTGAACGCACAAGGTACCGGCTTACCAAGGGTACTGGATCACCTATGCTCCAGGTGTTGAGTCAGTAACATATGCTAAATGCAAACAAATTAACGGGAACACTGCCACCGCTTAAGTCAAGGACAGTTTTGGCGCATGGCTGAAAACGAGATTCGCACAACATGACCCATTTCCGTGAGTTGCCTGATCTCCAGACAATACCTTACATGTGATTTTCCAATGCTCCACCCGAAGGTACTACATTGGCCATGAAGCGAGTTTTTTTTTAACTGGAAAATTTGGAAGTTTGCCGAACCCTTGCTGTTTCAAGCAAGGTAGGGATCTTTAGCGTGCGTGACACCACTCACACACGGAACCTCCATTTTACTTCTCATCCGAACGAGGGTGTATTTTTGTGAAAAATGCTCGCCTATCATTTTTCAAGCGAACTGTGTCGGGATTCGAACCCGGGACCTTGGGCGTAATAGTCACACACATGCCAACTACGCCACGGAGCCATCTTTGCTCCAGACCATACCGCGACCAACAAAAAAAGATAGACAGAATAAGAGAAAGTCATAAAATAAGGAGGTTGAAATTAGTTGGATGCCAAAGTAGCTTCCGAGGTGAAGAGAGAAAACGGGATCGCATTGAG
Organism: Platerodrilus igneus; assembly: GCA_036346225.1. Classification (NCBI taxonomy): domain Eukaryota; kingdom Metazoa; phylum Arthropoda; class Insecta; order Coleoptera; family Lycidae; genus Platerodrilus; species Platerodrilus igneus. The sequence goes on along the minus strand of JARFIW010001179.1, from coordinate 1,722,871 downwards.
GAAAATATGATAGACGATGTGGATAAAAAAAGCCCTATTCAACTCGTCAAAACGGAGTCGGTCACCTGAAGTGAGGGAGCGCCACTTATACGAAACAGGCAGTAGTTTTTAGGACTTAAGACATGCCAGTCGGAGGAAAAATTCGGCGGTAAAGAAGACGGGAAGGCTCCGTGGCGTAGTGGTATGTGTGTGACTACTACGCCCAAGGTCCCGGGTTCGAATACCGACATGGTCCGCTTGAAAAATGTTAAGCGAGCATTTTTCACAAAAATACACCCTCCTTCGGATGAGAGGTAAAAATGGAGGTCCCGTGTGAGTGTTGTCACGCACGTTAAAGATTCCTACCTTGCTTGGAACAACAAGGGTTCGGCAAAATTGCAAATTTTCCAGGTAAAAAAGAACTCGCTTCCTGGCCAATGTAGTACCTTCGGGTGGATCATTGAAAAATCACATGTAATGGTAAAGGAGACGACGTGATATGAAAAAGTTTAAGTTTTTGGACAAGCGTCCTAGAGAGTGAGAGCGAGAACGAGAGCGAGAGCGAGAACGGGAGCGACAGCGACAGCGACAGCGAAAGCGAGAGTGAAAGAAAACAAGAAAAATGTCCTCAGGTAAAAAGAATAGCGAGTCTGAAGTACCCCCAAAAGAAAAACCACGCCCTGCTATTCTCAAACGTAGCATAACTCAACCAAAAGACATCAAAGGTCGATAAAAGTAGCGTATACACGGTAAATTCACAACACCATATTCAAAAGTGTTATATAAGAAAAAAGTGATGGCGTGCTATCCATATGTTAGACAAAAAAAGAAAAAAAATTCATTGAAATATCTAGGTCACAAATAAAGAAAAAAAAGAAAGGAGGGACGGAACAGGATAACGAGTGAAAACCCTAGAATTAAAAACATAAGAACTAGAAAATTTCCGTCTTTGCAACTGCGAATATTGACTTTTTCCAACATGGGCATTGTTTTCGACTTCCATGTTTATCCTATTTAATAAAGCATCAATTCAACATCCGCTAATAGTTCTAAATATTTATAGCGCCATTCACGCAAAACGAAATATCGATCCTAAATGGTGGGAGGGGGATAGTTATAGATAAAATGATAACCAACAAAATATTAGAGAAGTTACTAATGATGCTTTGAATATCTAAGAAGCCAATAAAATTAAGATCTCAAAATTAAAGGCATATTGTACAAGTGCTAGAGCAAAGTCACATTTAAAAGCAAATTATCAACAGAATAAAGAAATTTATAAAACTAAAGTGTTTTACACATATAAATATGAAGGGTAGAATGATTTTTCAGTGTAAGGTAAGGAAATAAAAATAAGTAGAGAGTAACGACAGCACACATTGTGAGGTATAAAATATTTTATAATACGAGATATATTTAAAAAGGTAGATAAAAGTATTAATTTTCGTGGAGGCGTACTATCGGCAGAAAGTGTTGTTTTTTATATGTAATTTCCCTTATGGTTCATTATCGAGATCTCCAAGTGCATAGATAAGTGAATGGACAACCCATCTTACTTAGCATAAAATAAATTTGAAAGGCAAATTAACAGAATTTCTTCAAAGCAAACTGCTTTCATTTTTAAATGCAAGTATCTCGTTTTAAAAGTATAACTTTAATTTACGAAGAAAATTGTCTAAAAGGTCAATTTGCAAGTTTATTATTAGAAACTCGGGAAACAAAAGTTATCAAGAGGTAGGTTAATTCAACAAATAGGTAAACAAAATGCGCTAAGGGAAAATTTTTAGAAACGTCTATCAAACGGGAAAGAAGGATTTTTAAATGTAGAAATCTTAAATGTATAGAAAAAACACTACGGTAAATATTTCAGAGACTCACAAAAAATTGCGAATATTTATGATACGGAACTTTTACATAAACGACAGGTATACCTTAGTATAATTTTTATTTGACAAAGGCAAATTGTTAGCTAGGTCCAAGTATTTTATAAGATATGGTAAAATAACTACGATAAATATCACTTTATACGGGATTAGACATAAAAATAAATTATTTATAAGTTACCCTAAAATATGAAATCCCAAAGCGTTATTGGGTACAAAATTTATAAGTTTTTCCTTCAAGTAAATTCAAATTCCGTTAAATATTTGCAAAATCTACAATTTTAGTGCCTTAACTTTATTAAAACTTAAACATATTATTAATTCAAAAAACATGTCCAAATACGAGAAAATTAACATTTCCTATTATTTTAAAATATTACGCAATAAGTTGCGTAAGCTATAGACAAGTAAGGCACTGAAAGTCGCGAGCAATATATTCCGGAGTATCAAAACCTATGGAAGCTTTACAGCAAAAATGGTATTATTTAGATGCGAAATTGAAAGGTGTTTTCTCGTCCGGTAATAGAATTGTTACTTTTTTAGTTTAGATAATACTTGCAAAATGAACACGAAACAAATATTGGTGTAAATGATGCCATTGCATACAATTTAATTTAATATATGTAGTTCCTGATGCAACCGTTAAAAATTTTAATTAATACATTTTTTAATTAATAAACCATATTATATCATAGAGCGCCTGCCCATAAGATAAGGCGTCAATTATTACAAATACTTCTAATCACCATTTTGACCGTAATTAATTTTTAAAATTTATTCCTTCAAACTTCTAACTACAAATATTATTTGGCAAAAACACCATTAGTTCATTTTCATTGACCCCTAGCGACGAACTCATTCTGAGGGAAACGTGGACTTCGTTTTCCAAATTCAGTATCATATGGTTTGGAAACAGCCTCGGGCAGTGCCCTAATGAAGAAAGGTACGACAGATACGAAAAAAAACATTCGAGCACTATTTTCACGTACGGTGACATGCCCCGAAAAGCGCTGTCACTCCTCCGAGCTCCAGGACTAATGTGAATTCTGTAATTTCCAGCAGAAATAGTTCGAGGTACAATACAAATCCACATCATTTCCCCGAGCGCGATAAAAATTCTGTTATGGAATTATTCGTTTTCCCATCCTCAGTACCTCTTTCTATTTTACGCGATTTTTTTATGAATTTTTCGGAACATCTCGCTTCCAGTTCATGCGAATCATTTAAAAACTTGGTTTCCAATTTTTGTAAATCGCTGGAGAATTTAGCTTCCAGGTTTTCTGCGGATTTTATAGCTTTTTCTAAAAGATCTTTTAATCGAATGTATTTTTCTTGTAATTTTTCTGTATTTTTCTTCTAATTTTGCTGCCGAGCTTTTAGAGTTTGGATTTTGTTTTGTTGCGTTTTTGTTATTTTTCTGCAAGATTTTCGTTACCTTCTTCTAATTTTGCTGCGGTCTAGTTAAGTTTTACCGTATCTTTATCTAATTGTTGTTCCATGCCGGACTTGAAGTTTTTCTAAAAGATAAAATTTTGCTATCCATTTCAAGTTTTTGACCGCGAGTGACAGGCATGCAAATACAAATCTTTCAAAGTCTTTAATCCCATTTCTGACAGCAATGTAACGAAAACTTTATTTGCAGTAACACAGTTTTTATTTTCAAACTGATAATGCAAGCCTCTTCATCACCGCGTAGCTACAATAAAATTTCTAAAAGCTTACACAATAATTTACCTTCAGCTAGTCATAACTGTACAAGTATAATCTTCTTAAACTACGATGATAGTCTTCTTAATTAACTTATATCAATTCACTATGATGAATTTATATTAATTTAATTATCACTACAATAAATTTATATCGATCTCTACAATATTTTATCTCACATAGGGTACTTTATTAGTATTACTAATTTATATCACGTCACGACTTTTAAAGTTTTAATCGAAACTTAACTTCCGAATTAATATCATAATCAAACCGCTCAGAACTATTAGTATAATCAAACCGTAATCAGAACTGAACTGCAGAACCCCTTAACGCTAATTTATACTTTTTCCAATTTTTCTAGATTAATCTACAACATCCGCAATGTGCAAATCATATACTCGAGGTTTCTTATTGTAATTTTTAAATGGACATGTCAATCATTTCTTAGTTTACATTCCGATGTATTATTCTGGTCACAGATAGACCGAAAGGCGCTACAATATTCTGCAACTTTTAAACATTAGAAGAAGCTGTAGATAATGTACACAATATAAAATAGAATCATATAGAAAATGTATCAATTATTCTAACAAACCACCTTAATTTAAGAAAATTTATAGTCGTGGAGTCTCTATTTGTTACTTGCTTTTTATCAAACTTTAGATCGCATTCCATAGTCGCTACGAAGCTATATCATGTGGCCTATTGTTATTTATTTTTCTCTTGTAAATACAGGATGCATGTGTTAACGCTGATTATCTGATTTATAGGTACCAAACAAGTTCATCCAATTGCTATGAATAAAAAACTTTTTTACCGATGTGCTAGAAAGAAGAGTACAAAACGATAAGAAGTTCAATAAAGACAACTTGTAGCAATGAAATTTTGTATTTTGGCAATGTGGCTAATGCTGTTCAAAATATCGATTATACAATAGATTCAAGCTATTGTATTATTATTTTGATAATGGCAATAACCTTTTAATAAGTAATTAATCTAACGAAGAAAGGAACTCATATTTACTCATATTCGAATCGCGTGTGTTTATATTCCAACATTTTACCAAAGATCGATTAGAACCATCTAAATTCACTCGGCCATTATTCTCATCAGGGGTTAATTGCATAAATCAAATAATTTTGAGGTTTATTTGCCTAAACAAAACCAAATGTGTGTCGTATATAGATGGTGGGTTGAATTTGATGTCGTAAATTGTAATGAAGCTGTGAATCAAACACCGGTACGCTGTATTGTCTAGTACAAGGTTTATTGAGGACACAATCAGATCAATTTGACGTTTGTAATTTTGAAATTGAATTCTTTAAAGGTCTCGTAATCGCAGTGTGCTTGTAAAATAGTGTCACAATATCACGGTGCGTAATGTTTCCTCTAAATTCTAAGTTCGCAGCGTTTCTCGTGGCTCCTGTATCACACCACCGACAAAGCTGTCAAGTGCACTCGTGCCTTTACCTCTTTATATTGTGAACACGCCACGACCTATTGTAGAGCTTTTTATGGTAATTAGCGAGGAGGGTTATTTTATCGTCGGTGTTTGATGTTGCACTTATACCTAACACTTTTCTCATTAGAAAATAAAGCTTGCTGAAAACACTACAATCAACTCCGTTAAACCTTTTTAGGGCTAATTTTACTGTTTAGTTTAGTACAAAATTGTAGTAGGAATCGCTATTTGAATACGCTTGATGGAGCGTTTGATTTTGTAAATGAAGTGAATATTTGCTAAATTTAAAACTTGCGATGTCAGGCAATTAGTGCTACATGGTAGGAGTAAACTAGCCATACGTCCAATTTTATGGATAAGTCGGAAGAGTATTAGGGGTTTGTTGGGTGACGCAGATGTAGCGTTCCTTCGCTTTGATTCGAAAACTTAAAACACAGAAAAAGAGACTTGCTAGATTATTTTTCTTTTATATATTGTTAGATAACTCTTAAGATTTGATCCAGGTGGCAAATCGGAAACGTTGATACGATGTATATGTTGAAAGTAGTAACGCTCATAACGTAGCGCCGGGTGTACATACAGTTAAACTACCGTTTGAGTAGTGACAGGACTCTGTCAACAAATGTTTTAGGCGATTTATTTGCAAAATAACAGGAAATCTAACATCAGGTGTGGGGTGCACGTGTAATAATCAATAGATTGCGCTAGCTCTGTTTAGTACGTGTGCTATTTTCTTTGGTGTTGGCCCTTAAATGTGGTAAATGGATAGTGACAATTTAAGCCGCTCATTAGGGGCAATTGCAGCAGTTTTGGAAGACTTACAACGCCGTGTAAACAGCAATGATCAGCCAACCACCATTCCTGCTACTCAGATCCGAAACCACTCCGAAATGCCTGTTTCATTAGCATTGCCGAGCTTTGATCCAGATATTACCGACGCAGGTATTTGGTTGGAAAAAAAAGGGGTACAAAAACGAGTGTGGATGGTCAGACAGAGAAACCGTAAGTAGAGTGGGTCCTTTTTTGTTAAAATCTGCTAAAATTGGTTCGCTGCATGGCAATCAACTGATGAAAACTGGGTTTCTTTTAAAACCGATTTTACAACATCTTTCCCTAGACAACGGAATCTGGGTAAATTGTTAGCTGATGCAGTAAGTTATAGCAGTGTTAATACTAGTAGCTATGTTGAATATGCACACACTAAATTAGAAAAACTAAAATGTTTGCTCGCCATCTGGTGCGAACCTGATTTGATAGAAATAATTATTCGTACGATCCACGATCCGACGGTACGTACTGCATTATTTAATTGCAATATCTCGACAGTGAGCGATTTAATTGTACCTTTGGCATATTATGTAAAAGATGCGGGTGGTGACTCATCCTGTAACAAACTAGTTATTCAACCCGATCATGAATCACGAAAGAGAGGTTATACCGCTCTTACGGCGTCTCACCACCCGGGGTTACTTGCTATGCTTGTAATAAAAATGGCCACTCTGCACGTGATTGTCTTGTTTCTAGCCGCAAAATTCCTAATATGCAATGCATACCAAAAATTAACGCCTATTGTAGGCACTGAAAAAGCAAGGTCACAGCATGGAGAATTGTTTTCGTAGACAAAACAAACAGAGTTCTTCAGATTCTAAACAGCCAAAAACAGAGTGCGGCTCGCATTATGAGCAAAACAAACCCCAAGAGCATGTGATGATTAATTGTTTTTCTACACTAGATAAGAGCTTAAACACTACCCATCCAATTTCTGATTATAGAACGAGCTGCTTGGTGGATACCGGTTCCACGTGTTCTTTAATAAATGAAACAATAGTAAATAAACTGAACCCAGAAAAGATTCCTTCTGTTTACCAAAGAGCCATTAATTTAGGTTTAGATAATTTGAAATACGACGTGGCACTAGTGTATATTGATGACGTTCTCATACCTTCCTCAACTATAGAAGAGGGATTCCATAAACTGGAGGTAGTTTTAAACGCTCTACGCAAAGCAGGTTTCTCGCTCAACATTCGAAAGTGTCGTTCCTTTATGGAAAATGTCCGTTACCTTGGTCGCGAAATATCTTCTGAAGGTATTAGACCAGACGAAAATAAGATTAAGGCGATCAAAGAAAGCCCATTACCCACAAATGTTAAACAAGTACGGCAATTCGTCGGCTTGGCTAGTTATTTTAGAAAATTCGTACCTGTATTTTCCGCTAAAGTTGCTTGTATAACCAACTTAACGAGAAAAAACGCTCCATTTATTTGGAATGCAGAATGTGGAAATGCTAGATGTGTGCTGACGCAGAAGCCACTGCTATCAATATTCGATTCTAGTCTAGAAACCCAATTGCATACCAATGCAAGTAGCCTCGGTTTCCGCGCTATGTTAATGCAAAAACACGAGAATTATTTCCGGCTTTTGGAGTACTTCAGCCAAAAAACCTTTGTAGAGGAAAGTAATTATCATTCTTTTGAGTTAGAATCTTTGACGGTTGTTAAGGCTTTTAAAAATTTTCGGGTTTATTTAATCGGAATCAAGTTTACACTTGTAACCGACTGCAACTCTCTAAAATTATCAGCTAACAAAAAGGATCTTAAACCACGTATCGCTTGGTGGTGGGTATACATGCAAGATTGTAATTTTGATATACTTTATGGTAAAGGTTCCGAAATATCTCATGTTGACATTTTAAGCAGAAATCCTACTGTGCACGTGAACCAAGTAAACACTAGTCCCATAAATTTTAATAATTGGCTCTCTGTTTCTCAGAATCAAGACCCCGAATGCAGCCAAATAATCAAATCTTTAGATAGTGACGAAAAGGATGCAAGTAAAATATATTAAATTGATAAAGGCACGCTATTTCGAATTGTACCTCTGGCGAACGGCAAGACCGTTTATCTACCCTTTGTACCTTCAAATAATAGATATCAATTACTGAAAATCTTCCTTGATAATCAAAGTCACATTGGTTGGGGAAAGACACGCATCTATTAAATTGTACTTTTGGTTTTCAAACATGAGCCATTTCTTAAAAAAGTATGTTAACCATTGTCTGATTTGTGCTGTGCGCAAAAATAGATCTGGCCCCAAGCAAGGTTTCCTTACTTCTATTCGGAAACCCAGTGAAGCGTTTCATGCAATACATATGGATTACCTGGGACCTCTACCCAGTAATCCTGACAAATATAAATATATTCTAGTCCTAGTCCACGCCTTTTCTAAATTTACTCACCTAAAACTAATCTTACCACATTTGTAAGCATTTTTGGAATACCGAGCAAAATAATTCATGACGCTGGAACAAATTTTACAGCGAAAATTTTTAAATCATTTGTCGAGCATTTTGGCGTTGAACTGCACGTGACAACCCCAGGTGTACATCACTTCAACGGGCAAGCCGAACGCTACATGCGTGCCATCACTAATATGTTGAATCGAATCCAATAAAACAACAGATTGGCCGAGCAAAATTTGGAAAATACAACTAGTCATCAACACCACAGTACAAAAACTACCGAGCATTCTCCATTTAAATTAGTTTTTGGGCAAGCGGGGTAGACCCCACCACAAATTCGTGCCATCCTCGAGGAGTTGCTTACCTCTGGTAATACCACTATTCCAGTAGATCGCACACAAGTGATATATAATCTGGACACAATGCCGTGTGGTATTTCCATCGTGTATTTGTGTCAGTATTACTACAAAAGGACCCGTCGTAAATACTTTTAGTATTTCCATTGTGTCTTTTTATGCGTATAAGCCGATGTGAGACCTACAATTAATATTTTGCCATTCGTTACATTTACTTTTCCAATGCTCCACCAGTAGGTACTACATTGTGTCATTCGTTACAGCGACAAATCAGAATTCTGAATCCGAGTTAGCACCAAATGAGGACTAAAAGAAAAAAAATACGTTTGTTAAAATTTTGACATGTGTCTTTTTGTTATTACATTACAATTATGTTTTGATAGAAAAAAAAACATATAACACGGGACTAGCTGTCCTTGACCATAGAAACCAGCATTAAGTTTTATTCTTCATTCGGAGAGCGGAATGTTGTCAGTTTGGCCGTGTTAGATAACTCTTAAGATTTGATCCAGGTGACAAATCGGAAACGATGATGCGGTGTATATGTTGAAAGTAGTAACGCTGACAAAGTAGCGCCGGCTGTACATACAGTCAAGCTACCGTATGAGTAGTGACAGGACTGCCTGTCAATAAATGTTTTAGGCGATTTTTTTGCAAAATAACGGGAAATCTAACAATACAAACAATTATGATTACACGAATCCTTCTATTTATCGAAGTCGACAAGGAATCGCATCTTTTAGGGAGTCTTAATATTAAGAGCTATACGTTTGCTAAAAGAAAGTTTTAGTCTATTATCCTGTAAAAGTAGAGTTTTAAATTGTATTTGAAATATTTCTAAGAATTTTAATGAATCTGTAAATATTTATCCACAAATTGGCTAGCTTTAGATTTAATTATTAAATTAATTAAGTTTTTTTAACGCTTAAATATACTACCAATAATCCTTGAACTTATACAAATGTAAAGGTTGCGCTGAGTCAGTGATGCAGTGTATAGCTTTATTTCAGGCTGCTGCAACTTATGGTATGATTAGCATGGCAATGGTACGCACAATATAGGAATTCACTTCGGATTCTTACAACCACGTGATTAGACTGGTGACTGTAAGTGAAGCGTTCATGATCTTATATTCACTTTGTCCCATTTGAGATTTTTATGTGACTTGTACTAAACTGTGTTTTTGTTTGACAATGTATTCTTTAAATGATGCAGTGTGTATTCTACTTGAAACGCTATTTCCTATATGGAAAAATGTTGACAGAAACCACTTCTTTTTCCGTAATAGAATTATAAATATTTTAAGTGTAAGTAAGGTTTGTAACAGTTTAAATTTTTCTGTTAACAATACTGTTGGTTAGGCAATGTATTCTACCTTATTCTGATAGATAGACAACCATACATACATACAGACCTCGTAGGAACGTGTTTGCTTGAAAACAACGTTTTTGAAACATCTGTACTTAGGAAGGATATTATTTACTTGGCTAGATACACGAATTTTGTCTTCCTTTTGATTTAAGCACTGCACGAAAATGGGTCTTCAGCTTGTAACGTTGAGCTGGGCCTGAAAACGCATCAAGTACGTTGGTGCTCACAAGTAGTTTCTGCACGTCGTTAAAATGTGCAAAGCCGAAAGTGGATAAGTTTAATCCGCTTTTATTAATTTGAAATTGTTAAATCTGATGCGGGCTTTTCACTTCAGCAACTCAACTTAACTTAATTTAGTTATGGATTCACGAAAGTGGAATTTAGTTATGGATTCGTGTAACATTAACTTATTGCGAGAAGTACGAACTACTAAATTTTTCCCGGAAGCACGTGGAAATAATTTCGATCTTTTTTTATTTACTGTGGTATCTAAAAATGCGTATTTTTTAAATAGAATATGCACATGATGGATTCTAACCACTACGTTGCCATTCTGAACACATTCTGCCATCATTTCTGAAATTGATTGTTAGCAGCTGTCTGTACAACAAATCTACCATTTAATAAATTATTTCGCCTGGAATCCACTAAATTACGTTTATGTGATGGATGCATAAATTATTGAAAGTAGTTAATCGAGCACGCTGTTCAATGGTGTTTTTGAAGCTTTTATCTGCACAGTTGTTGACCTTAGTCGATCAATCATATGTAGTTCTGGTTGAGGCCCACCAGATAACATCGCTATTCAGCTTTTTTATCAGGTGACAACAATTATCTGCTTACCACACATGCAAACAGGTATTACCAAATGTATTCTTCTTATAATAGCAAAATTTTAATATTATGCGTAGATAAAAGTGACTGTAAAATTTATAAAACAGCACATGAAATTTCATTAACCTAATTTTTGTTGAATTATTACTAACCTAGGTATTTCAAGTTTGTACACGTCAAACAATTAAAACGAGCTCGCTTTAGATACATGTCGACTTCATTCCAAACTAAAATATTTTTTTATAAATTTGATTATGCTGTTTGCATTGCAGCAATTTTTTTAATTTTATGTTCAGTTGACAACATTTCCTTTTGTAATTATTGTAAAAACAAAACACTTATTTTTGTATAAATTTGGTTGTATATAACATTGGTTACAGAATTATTATTAATATATTTTTTTACTCACTAAAATAGTGGCAATGTGTTATGGTTTATTGAATTTGGATTAAATTAAGTGTATGGTTTTACTTGTAGGAATAAAAATTCAAAGAACCCACTGCACGTCTTGAGATAAGAGTGTAGTTCATGTCTAGTTTAGCAAGAAAATTTTAACCACATTAATTTTTTAGACAGATAAATAATTAGAAAGGTTACACGTTGCGCCCAACTTATTTTTTTATAAATTTGGTTATCGAAGGATACACCAAGCTTTCAAAAATATTTAATGCAATTGTTATTCCTGCAATAATACTGGTAAGTAGTTTCTTTTTGATTTAATTCAAGAAATTTTCCAGTGTTGTGAAATTAATACAGCCACATTATATGCCGTACATACTAATTAAAAAGTCAAATATGTTTATTTAATTGCACTGTTATATTTTTATTTTACGAATACAGGTCGAGTAGGTAGCGTTGCTCCTCTTAACGATTTACGGTAACACCCATAAGCCCTGAAAAGAGATTTGGGGAGCGTTGCAATAAACTAAGAGCGCTGAAGATTGTCCTCATGTTAATAGGGATCATCAAATTTTTTATACAAGGATAGAACCCATTGATCTTCTACAAACCCTGATTGGCTTTGTTTATTTTTTGGTTTCAGTACCAACGAATATTTTTGTGAAACAGCAAAGCTGTAATATTTTTAAATTACAGGTTTGGGAAATTATTTTATAGGAAAGTATATAAAGAAAGTTTATTGATTGAAAATATTAGTTAAAATTTTTTCAAAATAATATCTGTTGTACTATTGCGTCCAGTTGATAGTAAAATAATTTAAAAAAAAATTTAAATGGCTTGGATTAATTGTTTGTCCACACAAGAGTTGTCATGGGAAATTGCAATTAGAGGCAGGCAATGTGAGGATCTACAAGCAGAAATAAAACGAAAACTTTTAAGAACGATGGTATCCAAAGAAAAAATGGACCCAAATTTAATTTTTAAATATCCAGAGTTGAAACTTGATGCGTCAGAACAATTAGACTTCTGTGAAAAGGCGTTGGGAACACTACACTAACCACTTCTTGAATTTTTGGAAAAACCATCTAAACTAATTAGTAAGCCTTTGAAAGCAAAATTGTTACACATTGGTCGTCGACTAGAATACCTTGAAATGAAAAGTGAATTTCAAGAAAAATACAATATTTTAAGCTGTAAGTGTTTTGAAAATTATTTTACGTAAAATAATAAGCAGAAAGGCGATTGTTTGAAAATATTACTTAAAATTTGTTTAAATAATATAGTGTACTGTAGCGTACTATTGAAAGTAATAGTATGCTTATGCAACCTGGTTCCTGGGGAAGGAAAGGGAGGTAAGACACCCTTTTCATACTCCAGTTTTTCTGAATCTTGACCGGTCGATTCCCATTACTGTAGAATACTATGGCAATTTATTAGAATTTTCCGAGCGAGACTTCACAAAGCTTATGAGCGTAATAAGCGTTATTATGATTTACGGCGTCGCCCCGTGCAGTACTCGAAAGGAGATTTTGTGTGGAAGAAAAATATGGTTCAATCAAAGGCCTCTGAAGGTTTTTCTCAGAAGCTATCACCCAAGTATGTACGTTGTCAAATAATAGAGAAAACGGGAACTGTCACTTATTATCTGAGAGACAGTAAGGGCAAAGACATTGGTATTTGGCACGTTAAGGATTTGAAGGCAGATACATAAGATGTAGGGGATAGATCTGCTGATTATCCCCTTAGTTCCTGTAAGTCCGTATAGGTAAACTACTTTTTCTCTTGGGGGTGGGTTTGCAACTTGCTATCCGGATTAGTTTGTTGGGACCCCATTTTCAAGTAAGGGACTATGGTTTTCTATTAGGAATTGTTTGTTATGAGCTACTCATGTGGGGACGGGGTAGTGTAACAGTTTAAAATTTTCTGTTAACAATACTGTAGGTTAGGCAATGTATTCTACCTTATTCTGGTAGATAGACAACCATGCATACATGCAGATCTCTTAGAAACGTGTTTGAAAGCAACATTTTTGAAACATCTGTGCGTAGGAAGGATATTATTTACTTGGTTAGATACGCGAATTTTATCTTTCTTTTTGATTTAAGCACTGCACAAAAATGGGTCTTCAGCTTATAACGTTGAGTTGGGTCTGAAAACGTATCAAGTACGTTGGTGCTCACAAGTAGTTTCTGCACGTCGTTAAAATCTGCAAAGCCGAAGGTGGGTAAGTTTAATTCGTTTTTATTAATTTGAAATTGTTAAATCTGATGCCGGCTTTTTACTTTAGCAACTCAACTTAACTTAATTTAGTTATGGATTCACGAAAGTGGAATTTAGTTATGGATTCGCGTGACATTCAATTATTGCGAGAAGTACGCAATACTAAATTTTTCCCAGAAACACGTGGAAATAATTTCGATTATTTTTTTATTTACTATGGTATCTAGAAATGCGTATTTTTTAAATAGAAGATGCACATGATGAATTCTAACCACTACGTTGCTATTCTGAACACATTCTGACAACATTTCTGAAGTTTATTGTTAGCAGCTGTCTGTACAACAAATCTACCATTTAATAAGATATTTCGCCTGGAATCCACAAAATTACGTTTAGGCGATGGAATCATAAATTATTGAAAGTAGTTAATCGAGCACGCGTGTTCAATGGTGTTTTTGAAGCTTTTATCTGCACAGGTGTTGACTTTAGTCGATCAATCATGGAGAATTCTGGTTGAGGCCCACCAGGTAACATCGCTATTCAGCTTGTTTATCAGGTGACAACAATTATCTGCTTACCACACATGCAAACAGGTATTACCAATTGTATTCTTCTTATAATAGCAAAATTTTGTTATTATGCGTAGATAAAACTGACTGTAAAATTTATAAAGCAGCACATGAAATTTCATTAGCTAATTTTTGTTGAATTATTACTAACCTAGGGATTTCAAGTTTGTACACGTCAAACAATTAAAACGAGCTCGCTTTAAATACATAACGACTTCATTCAAAACTAAAATATTTTTTATAAATTTGATTATGCTGTTTGCATTGCAGCAATTTTTTTAATTTTATGTTCAGTTGGCAACATTTCCTTTTGTAAATATTGTAAAAACAAAACACTTATTTTTGTATAAATTTGGTTGTAAATAACATTGGTTACAGAATTATTATTAATATATTTTTTTACCCACTAAAATAGTGACAATATGTTATGGTTTATTGAACTTGGATTAAATCAAGTGTATGGTTTTACTTGTAGGAATAACAATTCAAAGAACCTACTGCAGGCCTTGAGATAAGAGTGTAGTTCATGTCTAGTTTAGCAAGAAATTTTAACTACATTATTTTTTTAGAAAGATAAATAATTAGAAAATTTACAGGTTATAAAAGTAAAGGACAAAGGATATATTCGAAAGTTCAATGAATCGTGGTATTAATAGAATATGAGCAGTTATGTGATACCGTCAACTCGGGTAACATTGACCCACTTTTCTATGTTTTTGGACATATATAGCTTCCTACGTTCTTGTCATTTATAGAAAAATGTAACAGGAAGTTTCTTTCTAAATAAATAAAGAATTTGTAAATAACATAGTCTAACTTTTACACATTTTGAAAATTGTTTTCAAAGTAAAAAACATTTTTAAAGTTTTGGGTCAATGCTACCTTAACTTGGGACGATTTTGTCCTGTACACTGAAAGTCATATATACCAAGCAATAAAATAAATTGGGCCAATGGTAAACATACCAGAAAACCTTAATATGATATAGTGCAATATTAAAGCTTATTCGAAGCAAAATTTTCAAACGAAACTGAAAAAAATATAGTAAAATTATGAATAAACAAACAACACCAATACAAGTTCATTCTATTTTTAAATTAATCTTGTATATGTACGTGAGCATAAGTATATTTCTTTGCTAAATATATTCTATTCTGCTAATACACAAAATTGTCGAGTTCTGGTACAGAAAATTGATTTCTTTTCGAAATCATTCTAGGTGATTTTATGTTGCACAACACATCCACCCAATCATACATCATTGAGTCTTGTCGTTTAGCCCCCCTCCAACATTTTATTTTTTTTCCATATACTCAACACTGCAACCATCCTCAGAAATGTTAGTACTCTTTCCAGAATACTTTTGACCGTTAAAAAGGATAATCACAAGATCTGAGCCTACTTTTTTAAAGGAATCTTTTGAGTATACTGAACAATTTTCCGTTTCAGAAAACTGTTTCACTAGCATCATCTAACTCGAGTGATACTTCACTAAATTCATCATCTTCAGAAGAGAACACACTTATTCTTTGTATTTTTTAGTGGCCTTAGAAACAGATGTACCAGGTGTAACTTGTTCAAGATCTGAGGCAGAGATGCTTTGGACAGCCGAAACATCCGGCCTCTTCCTTCTTTTCTTAGTCTCGGTTGAAGAAGTGACATAATCGGACGTCTCTTGTTATATCCGTATCAACATTATTCTGTTTTGTTGGTAAGCAAAGACTTAGCAGAACAGGCAATTTTTGTTCACTGTTTAGCGCATCGCTTAAATTTAGTACTGCAACAAAGTTGTGCCGCAGCACAGGCAATTATTGTCCTCTGTTTAGAGCATCGCTTAAATTTAGTACTGCAACAAAGACGAAACAGTATTTCAAAGTTTTGCCGCGCCAGTAGTTGTAGTATATAATATTCCTTTTAGCATTAGGTTTAACTATTCTTGTTTAATAGTATATGATAGTATTAGTATAAGATGTGTAGTACAGGGTGAGAACCTGTTCTTAATCGAGTCCCAAAAGCTTTGCGAGCATTCTTAAGTCAGTTATGAAGGGATGCTGGAGCGTGTCAGTTGGTTTGAGTTAGTGAGTAAAGCACGACTAAAAAAACAAAGCAAGTGCTTCGTGTATAGCGAAAGTGCAAACGGAAGTGTGTTAAATAACGCAGCCTAGTGGTGAAGTTTGCCGAAATCATCTCCGAAGGACAGTTGTTTACGATATAAGGTAGGGTCGATCCTAATTAATATTTTTATTGGTGTACCTGGGGTTTGTGTGAATTACACATTCAGCGCTCTGGGTCGTATGAGTAGCAAAGCGGTTAACATTCCAGAGAGATCAACGTTTGCAAGGATAGTAAACGAAGCGGTTGTGGGCTTAATGTATTGTAGTGCAGGCCACTTTTGGATTCGTGTAGGTGTTCGGACATAGTTTATGTAAGGACAATGATAGTCAATTCCTACCATTTCGCGATGAACTATAATTAGTTTCTTAAGTAGTGTAGGGTCGATTTAGTGATTATTTATACAAGTTTATTTCATTATTTCTTTTATACTATTAGTAAAAATTATTGCATTAAACGATTATATAGAAGTCTCAAAGTGTTACATATTTTTTGCAACTGTTAATGGTTTACCTACTTTTTCCACTACTCTGTCAAACCTACGCATATGCTTGATACATAGTTGGAAACTGAATACCTGCTTTGTTATAACAAAATGAACATCAAACTCTAAAATTCTAAAGGTAGTTAATAATGAATGGGATTTCCTAAAACAAGTGCTACCGAAATTATAAATACTTTGACTTGTGATCAAAATTCTATTAAACAGGGTGACGATTTTATAATTTATAAACAAATGTAATAACATTGAATTACTATTTTTTGAAGTTGCTTTCAACAATCTTCGTAGCCTACCTTATATAGTTTTTATACGCTGTAGAAAAAGTCATTTGATGTTTAGTTTTACGTACCTAATATTAAAAGTGTATAGATGTTAATAAACAATGAAAGGAATGAAGAAATTTTGATCTAACCGTTTCACAAACTGCTATTCTGACACAATATCACGAGCGGCAGAGAAAAGCAAATCTCATTATGAAAAATATAAAATTTTGTATTAAGAAATGACGGACACATTTCTTTTCAAATTAACACTCGTTCCCAAGACATGAAATATTTAAATTTTTTAACACTAATAGACATTTCAAAGTTTGGCTGCCGCAACAAAAATTTTCCCGCAAGAGCTGTAACGAATTTGAAGATGTCCTATTCAAATTTATTTAATGACACACGGCGCTTTAAAAATGAATTACAACTAATTTATACAGATTAACGACATAGAGATATGAACCGGCCAAAATCTAGTACAATATCAGACAGAAAACGGAAACACTTTTAAAGACGCCTACAATCAATTGTGTGTAATATTGATTATCCCATCAACTAGTGTTTCAGTGTAGACTCGTTTATCTTGTTTTAAAAAAATAATAAAACCTATACGTGATACAATGACAGACACAAGTCTATTAAATTTGTCAAAAATTTCTATTGAAAAAGAACTATTAAATGAATTAATAAATATCCAGCCTTTTTACGTTGACATCATTGACAAGTTTAAAAGTTTGAAAGATGGAAAAGCTGATCTTATTTTTAAGAAGTAAAAAGTAAATCGGTAAGTCCTACTATTATGCTTTGCTTAATAATTGTTGTGTTTTGCAACTTAATGTAACTATTTTCTTGAATATCTATTTGTGTGGGATAAAAAGCGGTTTATTAAATGTAACACTTTGAAGAACAACGTTTTGCCTAAACCTACTTCACCTGCTTTTGAGGGAGCGAACCGCCACTGCTGATGAGAATTTTAAACGGTGTTTATTTGAAGTATCCAACAAAGTATTTGGCAACAATGATTTTAGCCTAAAATCTGAGTATCAATAGCTATGAGTGATTTAATTCCCAAAAAAGATCAAGAAAAATACAAAACAAACCACAACAAACATACAGGGAGTATCTACGATACAGATTTTTGCCATTACACAAGGTAACAATTAAATCTAACTGAATTTAGATAAGTTTAAATATGCTTTTAAGGGGAAGGATGTTGAATTACATGACTTATAAAGGTAATTATTGTGCATATTAAGGAAGATTTAATTATGGAGGTGTTAATGAATGTTAATCGTGTGTTTAAGATGTGCGTGAAAGATATATTTTATTTAGTACATAAGACGAGTGTTGATAGGAAGTTATTGTTCATCAATTTTGTAGTTAGATATTGTTTGTAAGAGCGGGTTGTTATGAATGTATTTGAAAGATTGTAGGAGGATTACTTTGTGTTATTATAAATCTGATTTATGATTACTGTGATTTTTATTCAGTGATCTAGCAGGCAGACCGAGCAATTAGTCTTTCCCAGCTATAAAAATTCGTGCCCAACGTCAGGCCCATCACAGCAACAAAATTTGACGCCCAACCTGCGGCTCAATTGGGTTATCATTACTGACCAACAATAAAATTCAGCGCCCAACGTCGAGCCTATCACAGCAATATATTATAAACTTAAAAGAATTTTTTTGTAGTATAGTCCAGAAAATAAAACAATTAGTGAAAAAGCTGTTTAATCTAAGCTGTAATAGAATTGACATAAACAAAAAGATATAAAAAGCCGAATGAAAGTGAAAACTTGTCTAACAAATTTTCTGATAATAAAATAGGTACTTTTCTTAATCTTCTTTGGGAATTAAACCACTCAGAGTTGTTAAAATCGTCTTTATTTACGTTTCGATCCATGACCAAGAATCGTCGTCAAAATTTTGATAATGACCAAGGACAAGGTCATGGATCGAAACATAAATAAAGACGATCTATGACCTAGGATCGTTGTCAAAATTTTGACATCGATCCTAGGTCAGGATTGAAACGTGGATAAAGACGATTTTAACAACTTTGAGTGGTTTAATTCCCAAAGAAGATTAAGAAAAATACAAAACAAACCACAAAAAACATACAGAAAATAGGTATATTCCAAAAATGACTGTGGTTACAATACTGAGAATATTTAATTACATGAACGATGTTTGAATTGACTCATATTATAATGCAGAATATACATTGTTAACTTTATCCACATCCATTTTATAGTTTGTGAGATTTATTCTTTATTGATGTAAAAGGATCATATGAACAACCTGGTCGTGTAGTATGGTTCACTGTCCAAAATAATGGTTTCATCAAACAAATGTTCATGTTTGGTTGCACATACATGTGAAGATAAAGCACACTTATTCGAACGACAATCTCTTGTATGCTGAGTTAGGCAGCTCTTCCACCATTAGCTGATTTGCCCAATATAACAACTATGATGGCTGTATTTGATCTTGTGGATGATGTTATTGTTCAATGTTTTTGTAGTAGGATACCTTAATTACATAAACAGATTTTTGATGGCATTATTATACTTATATATAATGGATAGATTCGGCTGAGCTGTTACAGCACTCTAACCAGATAATGTTTGTATATACGGTAGTTTTTTAAATGTCCAATTGTTACAGTTGATGTTAGTGTTAGTGAGATAATTATTGTAAATTTACTTGTGTAAAACTCTTTCGGATAAGCATTATTCAATAAAGTATCGATGAGTAGCTTTTTTTTGAACGAATTGTGGATCTATATTTTCAATATAACGCAGAGCTTTAACAGCGCACATATTATGCTGCAGTAGATGATTGGAGAAAAAATTTTAAGTACCTACCAGAGTTAGTAGCTTTTGTATACTGTACCATTCATGGGTTAAAAGATCATTTGGATCCCTGATAACCTGGACATTAAGAAAAGGTAATCTTCCATTTACTTCAAATTCACAGGTCAACTTGAGAACTGTTCATTGAATTTATTAAACATTAATAGAGTCTGATCAATAAATTGATGAGGTATGGGGTAGATAATGTCATCGACATTCTTAACAAGGAAGGATATCTCGTAAGGTAATTGTGGTAAAACTGAATAAAGAAAAATATCCATAACAGTTCGCGATATGACATGTTACAAGGGTGATCACATCGGTATATCAAAAAGTTGGAAGTAATATTTATCATGAAAGACAAAGTAAGTGTTATTGAAAACTAACTTAACAATAGCAAGAAACAATTCTTCTGACATCTTGCAGTAAGATTTGCTACGTTTGCGAGTGTATTACGTTTTCAAAATTATTTTGAATTACGATCTATTAGTTTTAAGTAAGTTATTTAACGGCTGTTATTTACGAGAGTCAGAACTATCTGAGAGTTTAAAATCGCGAAATCTTTATTTCATGAAGTGGTATGGTTGTCACTTTGTTTTAAAGGTGTTGGTTTGTGAAAGCTAGTTCCCAGAGAAAGAATGTATTATATTTTATTCTTTAACAATAGCCGCTCTCCCTATCGTTGCTGTTAGTGTCTTCATGTTAATGCTTCTTCTTACTGTTCTTGTTAATTTTAAAGTTTCCACGGTTAGCATAGAAGAAATGTTTTCACGATGATCGCAAAATGCTAATTCTTGTCTAGCTAATTAATGAACCGCATGAATAGGTAGTTGCATGAACCGCCTGTTTAGATACACATCTTCATTAAAATTTTAAATATACAGCCTGAAATTTTCTTCTAAAGCATCCTCAATGCTACTTAAATTTTTTTTAATTTAACAAAATTTAAAAGAATAATTAATGTGCTCAGAACAACTTTCATATTTGTGAAAAGCGCGGGTCCCACTTCAAAAATCGTTAGAACCAGTTTTGTTTCGAGCAGTTGATTTAACACTAAATACTTAGCACAGCAAACAAAAACTTTATTTAAATAATAACTACCACATGACACATATTCCGTATACCACGATTTTGAGTATATTCTTTGTTCTTCACTTTTACAATCATATTTACATTAGAAATATGCATAGGTTTTCCACAACTCATTCAGTCCTGGAACTGGTTAGACGCGTACCTCCAATGTTTTCTATTCTGAGCTAACATACCTATTTCCCTGAAATTTCCTCAGTCCGCCTCTTTCACTATCTGCGTGCAATAGTCTGATCTCAGTCTACCTCTACCTCTGTTTTTCCTATCTCTGTTTGTAATATATTTCCTAAATGCCTTAGAACGTATCCTGTCCTTCTATTTTTCCCATTTTTTTTCGTTTTCCACGTATATCTTTCTTCCTCTAAAACGTCTTTGTTATTAACCTTGTCTGTCCATGTCATCATCATCATACATCTGAAACATCACATTCCAAAGGGGTTCTACTTTTTCTGCCTGCAATTCTTACTGTCCCTATTTCATAACCGTACAGTGCTGTGCTCCACACATATGCTTTCAACAATTGTTTCCTTGTTTCTACGTTTGTTATCTTCGAACATAGCAGCTGCGCTTTCTTGTTAGATACAGGTTGGCTGCCCTTCTATTGTTTTCTAAATATATACAATATTTCACCGATATTCAGTGTAATATAAAGGGAGTTAAGCAACATCCTGCTAACAAAATCCCTCAACACTTAGACATTTGTCGAATTAAGAGGTTTCCAATAAATCTTTCCGCACAATCAACATTCGTTAAGAATATTGCAAAAACAACACCTGTAATTGTTTATAATAAACATCAGGTTTAAGTACAATTATTTTTCGTCATTAGGTTTTCTATCTTAGCACTGGTCGGACGCGTACTTCCATTGATTTCTATTCTGAACTAGCGTACACATATCCCTGAAATTCCCACTGCGTATATCTTTGACTATCTGTGTGCAATAGTCTAACTTAGGTCTACCTCTACCTCTCCTTCCTATTTCTGCTTCTAATATATTCCGCACCATTCCTTCATGCCTTAGTATATGATCTAACATCCTATTGCTTCTATTTTTTATTGTTTTCCACATATTTCCTTCTTCTCCTACCATTTATAGAACCTCTTTGTTTTTAACTTTGTCCCTCTATGAACGACTCTAGCACCACATTTCAAAGGCTTCTTCTATCTTTTTCTTGTCCGCTTCTCTTACTGTTTAAGTTTCACAGTCCTACAGTGTCGTGCTCCACACAAATGTTTTCAGGAACCTTTTCCTTGTTTCTATGTTTTTTTCTTGTTAAATACAGCACGGTTTTGTGGTAATCCTTGTTTTATATCTTTTGCACTTTTACCATGTGGCTTCCTATCCTTAACCTCTTCTAAGTTCTTGTTTCCTATTTGTATACTAGTACATTAGTTCTTCTCCTGTTAATTTTCATACCGTATCAGTTCTTTATCCCTGCAAATGTTTTCCTGTATTTGACAGTATTCGTGGCCTCTTCGATGTACAAGCTAAAAATTAACGGGGATAGAGCACATCCCTGCCTCGCCTCTTTTCTAATATAAACTTTTATACGTTCCTGCTCTAAGTTTGGTACCTCTGTTTGCTTTTTGCATAAGCTATGCACTATCCGTCCATCTTTAAAACTCATTCCGATCTTTTTCAGTATTTCCTACATTTTTTCCATTTTATATTCTCAAATGCTTTTCCAGATATACACGCTTTCTCCTTTTTGTATTGTCTTTCCCATTATTACCCTCACGGGTAAAATAGCCTCCCGTGTTCCTCTGTTTTGTCTAAACCTAAATTGATCTCCTAGTATTTCTTCAGCCAGTTTTGTCATCCGTATGTACAATTTTGGCTAATATTTTTGTCAAACTTATTGTTCGAAAATTATCACATCTATCTGTGCCTCTTTTTTTTGGTAATCGTAACTATGATGTTGCGTTCGTAATCTTTGAGTATCTCGCCTATCTCATACATATAGCTTACAAGTCGGAGAAGACGTTCTGTTGCTGCTTGTCCGCGGGCTTTTAGAGTTTCTGCTTGCATCTTATCTATACCCTGTGCCATACCATTTTTTAGATTCTCTAATGCTCATTCAAACACATCTCGAAGTATAGGATATCCCAAGTCATCCTTTTCAATATCTGATTTCTGTTCTAGCACTGTTAGTTCCTGTCCTGCTTATAAATGCCTATATATTCTTGCCGTTTAAGTACTTTCTGTACATTTTCTATAATGATGTCTTCTTCCGCAGCCCTTATATTTTTGCTATACGGTTTTAGATCTCTAAAATTCATTCTAATTAATTTGTTTGATTTGTCTGTCGTTTCTATTTCCATTTTAGTTTGTACCTCTTTGCACTTTTCATCAATCTATTGTTCTTTAGTGTTCCTACGTTTGCGAATAATTTTCCATTTTATGGTTTTGTACCTCTGTTTTCTTGCTTCGTCTGGTTTGCTTTTGTATTTTTGTCATTCTTCTATTAAATCAGGGTATATCTTTTGTTATTCATGGTTGCGTTTGTTATTCATAGTTGCTTATTTTCATTTTGTGTATATCCCAGTATATCTCTGGCTGGCATGTCTAAGCTGGATTTAATGTTATTCCCATCTCTTGCTACTTCCTCAGTATCCGATATTTTCTCGATGTATTTCAGCAGTGCATTTGATTTTCCAAATTTTTCATGGATATCTTTATCTTTTAGTTTCCAAAGTCGAAGTACCTTTTTTCGTACCTTTTTTTAAAATTTTTAAATTTAAGAGCTGCCTTCATAATTACGATGTTGTGGTCAGTGTCTATGTCTGTTTCTGCGTAGCTTCTACAGTTTTTTACATGATTCCTAAACCGTTGTCTAACAAGAATGTAATCTATTTGATATCTTCCTATATCCCCTAGCATCTTTTCTTGTATTGTCTTCAAGCATGATGTTGAGATAATGTGTTTGTGATGGTTAAATTGTTTTTGTCGCAAAATTCTGCCAGCCTATTTATCCTGTCGTTCCTTGTGTCAATGCCAAATAACCCTATTACCGCTCCTTTCCTACCTTAGCCTACCGCTGCATTAAAATCCCCCGCTAATATTAAATTTTCATGACCTTTTACGCATCTTAGTATGCCTTCGATATATTTGTAGAACGCTTCTACCCCTTCCTCACGGTAACTACTGATGGGTATGTAGACTTGAATTATTAGTGCATTCACCGGTTTAGATTTGAATCTAACCATGGGTACTCCTTCGCTTCTTGTCAGTCGTTTTCTACACAGTATCTTTTTTCGCATAACAATTTTCACGCCCGAATTTCCTCCCTTTGATTTTGTAAGAAGTATCTTAAAATCTCTGCTCCAAAAATTCCCCGCCTCTGGCCACCGAACGTCGCTAATCTCTACTATTCTAATGCTAACCTGTCTATTTCGATTTTCAAGTTCTCTAGCAAAATGTTCTTGGTTTTTTTTCGACTTTCCAATCACATCCTTCGAAGTAGTCTTTTGCCGGGGGTACGACTGGGGAACTATTTTAACAACGGTGGCTTTGTGTCGTGGTTGGTATACGTGTGACTACTATCCCAAGGTCGCGGGTTCGAATCCCGACACAGTCCGCTTGAAAAATTCTAGGCGTGCATTTTTCACAAAAATACGCCCTTGTTCAGATAAGAGGATAAATTGAGGTCCCCTGTGTGAGCATTGTAACGTACGTTAAGAATCCCCACCTTGCTTGGAACAGCAAGGGTTCGGCAAAATTCAAAATTTTCAAAGTAAAAACTCGCTTCCTGGCCAATGTAGTACCTTCGGTTGTAGCATAGGAAAATCAAATTTAGGGACTCTTTTAATTGGGAAATCTTTTACCCCAGAGGATACCATCATCTTTAATAACAATTGAAGTACGCTGTGTTCGTATGAGGTAATGTGGTGGTTCCCCGTTACCTTTCACATCGCATTAGTGTGTCTTAGAATGTCATTGCGACCCCAATGGTCTCTACCAATCTAAGTACCGAAAGAGCTGCTGCCCTCTTTGGAGGAGTACATGTCTTAGTCTGGTTTCTCACTAAAGACCCCACTAATTTGGTTAGACCTTTAGTTCGGATCTTTAGCTCATTGATGCCCTCAAGCCCTACCACCCGTTCTAATAATCTAGAACTTCGTCAAGATGCAGGTCCATTCAGAACGGTTTGTGCAACTAAAAAAGTTTTTTGTCATCGTTTTTCATCTAAAAAGCGTTTCAAGTAAATTCACGCGGTATCATTTAGAGGATACATTACCGAGCAAAAACACGGTCACGGATTAACTAACTAGCAAACGCAACCTACAAACTCTTTCAAAAATCTCAATTGGGACAAATTGAATGTAAGATCATGAACGCTTCACTTACAGTTTCCAGTGTAATCGCGTGGTTGCTAGAATACGAAGCTAATTCCAACATCGTGCGTACTGTTGTCATGCTAACAATACTATATGGTGCAACTGCCTGAATAAATATATACACTGCATCGCTCGTTCAGAGCAACCGTTACGCTTATATAAGTTCGAGTTTTATTGAGAGCATATTTCAACTCTAAATAAACTAAATCAATTCAATAATTAACTCTAAAGTTTAAGACCAAGTTGCGGTTAAGAATAACAACTTCATTAAAATACCATTAGAAAAACTGCACTTTTGCAGAATAGTAGACTAAAAGCTTCTTTTAACAAACGCATAGCTTTGAATACTAGGACTCACTATAACATGCAACTCCTTAACTACTTCGTGAAATGAAAGAATTCTTTCAGTGGTAGTTATAATAATTACAATAGTTTATCACTTTTTCTTTGTTTTAAGTTTTCAAATCAAAGTGAAGCTACGCTTCACCTGCATCATCCGACAAACAACCACTGGCAATAAGGATCCTACGAGACCTACAATTGGGTAGCCCGGCAGTGACAATAAATACCATAACTGCATGGGTTATTCAAATGTACGGGCGAACTCCTATCTTGATAATTTTAGCAATAGAGTGCAAATTGTATGAAATTAGAAGGAGAGTTGTTGTTTATGACACAAGTATCTATTCTCTTGGAAATAGCGGTTTACGTGAGTTTAACACAGTCGTAAAATTAAATAGGGTCTTATTATCCGGACTGTTCAGATCTAGCAATCTCTCACGTAACCTCACAAACATTATACATTCAACGTAACATAAGCAAATGCTATTCACCAAATATGCGACTTTTCAATTTAAATTTCGTATAAATCTGTACGTTCTTCCTAAAAATTTTGATGCGCGAATAAGCAATGAATCGCGTCTTTAATTTCTAAGTTTGAAAGCATTGTAAAATAAGTAAATATAATATCAAAAACCACGGAACAGAAGTTGGTTGTAAGTTCTACTATGTAAATCAAACTAAAGTGGAGTAAAGCTAGTGGAAACTGCTATTAGAAATAGTAGAAGCACCCACATCAAAGTTGTAATATATCAATGCGTTACCAAAAGGTTTTTGTGACAACTCTAAAATGTTTGATACAGTTAATTATACGTTTTTAAAGTGATTTTGTTCGGGTGTTTTCTTGATAGTACGCGTTAGGTTACCCGTGAGATCGTGTTTGATCTACTAATTTATTCGAGCACAAGAGTGTTCATGTTTTACCAATTGAAATAGTCGAGGAAGTGGTTTCATTTATTTTCATATGAATTATGCCTCTGTTGTGTAGGGAGGGATACTTCAATATTACAACAATACTTTTGGCAAACCACGATTCCACGAAAGTAGCTCGATTCGATATTCAGACTTGATTTTATTTTATAAAAAGCCAGAGATTAAAGGCGCAAGTCTGTTAGAGTAGGTTACAAATTTTAGTAAATGTAAATTTTGAAAAAACTTTTGACACGATGGAAAGAGGAAGAAGCGCGAAGGAATTGCTTAAATCAGAGGTGCTGATTAGATCTGATGATAGTTTTCTATTTGAAGATGCCGAAAAGAAAAAGATTGGAGTTGAGGCACAGGTAAAAAGTGAATCAAGTATGATGGACATGATGAACTTCCTAAAAAGAAATCAGGAAGAATTCAATTAGAAAGTTAAACAATATCTAGAAGAATCAAAGCAAAATCCGAAATCGTTAAGTCAAAGATTCAGCCGGGATCTGGAAGCGTTAAGTCCAAAATTCGATCAGAAATTTGTGAAAATCAAGAAATATTCAGTCAAGAACTAAAATAGGGAAGAATTCTGTCACGAATTAAAACTAATAAATCATAGATTCGATAACTTTACATTCCTCATGAGACAGGGGGTTCGGGAAGTAGTTAACTCAAGCATAACAGAGGTGTAAACAGAAATTAACATTAGCTTGGATAAGGTTGGTCTTACTATAGGAAACGTATAAGAAACAGTAGAGGAAAATGAACAGAATACTAGGGCGGAACTTTGTGAACTAAAAAAGCAGAATGTGACGATATTAAGCAGTGAAGTTAAGAAAATCTTGATAGCCTGGAGGTAGAAGTGGACAATTTTAAAAAAAAAGGAGCAGGACTAATTCACGTAGATAATGTTAAGTATAGTATTAATAGCATTCCATTGGAACAATCTTTTAAATTTTATGGCGATGGGAAAAGTAATCCTAAAATATTTTTCAACAGCTTAAATATTATAGTAGCAACTATTGAGGATGTGCAACATAAACTGAATGTGATACGATCAATGCTAAAGGACAACGCGGAAATTTGGATTAGTTTAGTAGAGACTGAGATAGAGGCATTTGAAGAATTTGAATAGAAATTTTTGATTATTACTGGAGGAACGATAAACAATGCAAGGTTAGGAACAAATTATTAATGGGAAGATTTAGTAGTGACTATGGACAGACGAGGAAACAGTATGCCATAAAAATTTAGTATAGCAAGACAATTAGATCCCACACTAGACTACAAACAAATAGTAAGGTACTTAACCAATCATTTTGAATAAGAGGTGATACAATACGTGGCCCCATTGGACATTGCAGATAGGGACAATTTCTTAGAATACCTTAACACACACGACAGTTTGGAACAGGTACAACGAATAGAGAATAGAAACAGGGGCCACCACATAAATAATTTATACTGGTAGACAAAACTGGACGAGCTTTAGAAGTTGGACACAGAGATAGCTACAGAAGCAACTGTGACCATGATAGGATACTCGACAAAGGGAAAACTTAAAACGGGAACGTACAAAAGAAAACATGAAACAGAAACGCACAACGGAGGACACGAGAAGGGACACGAACCAGCTTATTTACGCGAACAGCCAGGGCCTCCGCCGAGACGCTTTTAACATAAACAAGTATGAACATTAGCAAGAATTCATTAAGTTTGATATGTAAGATAGAAAGGAAACCAGCCATGAAAATGTATTGCCGATTATAAGCATAGTTATTGCAATTAAGGTGGTTAAAACGTTAGTTGTTACTGGGATAGGAGCCAGTTTGATCTCAGAGAATTGTATGATTCAACATAAAAATTTGTTGATGAAAATTTTGATATCTTTGAACAAAATCAATTTAGTTGCTCCGAACAGTTTGCAACAATTAACAGTATGGTAATTTTGAACCTTAAAATAGGGAGTGTTGTAAAGCGACATGCATTTTTGATATACTAGGGCTCAAATTACACTAAATAATGGGGATGGATCTAATCAATAGATTAAAAATAGAGTTTAATATCGAGAGCAAAACTATTATAATTGGGGGTTGTTTTATAGAGTGGAATGAGGAATTAAGCACGAATGAAGACATTGATTGCATTAATGTTATTTATATTGAAAATGAAGGAGGGTAAATAAAGTTGGAACTATTAACTGTCCTGGCAAAGTTAAGAAGCACGTCACACTTTTACAAAAATATCCTGAATTAACAGGCTCAGAGCCTAAAATCGTTATAAGCTATGTGCACAAATTAGAAGTGATAAATACTGAACATTTTTAGTCGAAAGTGTATCCGATACCAGCAGCGTATAGGAAACAGGTTAATCTTGAAATAAAAAAAAAATGTTAAGAGTAGGGTATCATAAAGAGACTTTCGACGCATTTTGTAAATCCGCTTGCGGTAGTGAAAAATAATGTCAGCATTCGTTTATGTTTAGATGCGAGAAAAATAAATCAACGAACAAAACTACAATATCATAGTCCTCCCACGATGTACTCCATTTTAGCTAGATTAGGGCGGGAAAGTAATTTTTTCAAAACTAGATGTATAAAACTAATTTTGGTTTACTCCTTTAGAAAGGGAGTCGAGAAAATATACATGTTTTTTGGTCGAAGGTGAAATTTATCAATTTAAGGTCGTCTATCATAGCATATCTCCATCTACTGCAGCCCTCGTCAAAGTAATGCATTGTTTTTTTGGAACAGTATGAAAATTTTTTCATCCATTACGTGGACGAAATTCTAATTTTCAGCGAGAATTTAGAACAGCATTTAATAATTTTATACATTCGGAAAGAATTTTATTAGAATTAAATGTCGCAGGGAAATGTGTTTATTTAAAGGAAAGTGTGAAACTATTAGGTTAACAAAAAAATCTAGAGGGTTCGTTTATTGTCAAAATTTATGGGGCTGCAATATACGTGTTCAAAGGTATGGTAACAGATAGAATACGAAGGAAGTGCCACCTAATGTTATTTATCCGTATAAACAGGCAGTATGGGATAAAGAGAATGAAAATTAAAATTATAAAATTTTTATTTTTTGGGGTAAAAATGCTGTGAAGAAGAATAAGGATTCTATTTAAGTTTCCAGTGAACGCAAACTTTTATTATAAACACTCGTGTATATAAAATAACGTTTTATGTTAGTAAATGAATGTATACTTTACGCATATCCTTCATTCATTCATCAAGAAAAAATTCTTTATCAGTAAGAGTTTTTCACTATTGCTGAAATAAATTCGCATAAATTTATTAATATAAAAGTGTTACTGGTAGATGGTCACGTAGTCATTTGTTATTTCATTGAATAAACTAAAAATTTCTACTATCGAAACGTACCTGCTATTTACAAAGAGAAACATTAGGTTCGATTAGAAATTGAAAAGGATAAATTTTACACATCGCAAACGATGTCAAGTTTGCATTAATCTAAACGCTTGGTGAATGAAATCGTTTGACATGAAAGAAATAATTCTTATTAGTATGAAATGCGTGCTTCTTAGCGATTTTCAACACTGGGTTAGAATGAAATTTTTTTAAATAAATGGTTGTTGATCAACATACATCATCATCATACATGTTATGTATAGGAGTGGATTTATCTTGAAATCATGATTTATGCATTTTTGCGAACCAGTGAAGTTATTTGAAAAGTACTCGGTTCAATAAAAATAAGTGCAAGTAAAAATATAGTAATTGAAGGTATTTGCAGTTAGTTCGTTTTCTTTTTCGTCGATGTAAATAAAATCGTAAGTAAAGACCTGTGCATTTTCAGTTAGTTAGTTAATGGTAGTTTTAGGGCTTCAAATATTACTCCAATTGATACTCCAATTAATGCTTCAATTAATACTTCTACTAAGCAGCAAATATTAGTTCAGATATTTCTTCATATAGTACCTTATAATTTCTTCCAATATTAGTCCACTTCTTATTAAAATCAATTTCATTTGATATTGCTGCAGAAGAATTTGTTGCAAAGTAGCATTCTTTGACTTACACCTGGTGAAGGTCTTGCATAATTTTATTTAAGAAACGATCCTTGTGAAGGAAGTTTGTACTGTAAGTTTACAGCCTTACGTAACTGTTTTTGTCTGGAATTTATTCAACGGTACTGAATTCAAGGTCAGATAAGTTTTAAGCTTTGTGTTTTTCAGTAAAGGACTTTATGAAAAATTTAAATTTTGTATTTAATAATTTCACTGTGAGAAGTTGTAGTCCTGAGATTTAACTAATTTAGAAATTCATTTAGAATTTATTTATAACAAAGGCTAATTTACACGTATCTTTTTTACAAGGTATATTTTAAAGAAATAGGCAACTTAATTCTGAGTGTAATTTTAAACTTTAGTTTTTCTTATAATTTACATTGCACTAATTTTTATTTTTCATTATTATTATATGTGAATATTTGTACTCTAAAAATTTTAGTAAGATTTAGTAGACTAATTTGTTTCGAACGGGAGATTGTTCACCTTCAACCAATCAAAATAATTCAGGGTATGGTTTCTTTTATTTAGGTAGGAGATTCTGCGACTGTTATACTGACAGCTGGTTAAAAAGATAAAGGACGCGAAATTGCGGTAGATTGTTGCATCATGCGGTGATCAATACTTCCAGAATGAATTTGGAATTTTATTATATATGGGAGGAATTTATCGAGGAGCGGTTACTCAACATGTACCATTGAAGCGTTGAACATAAGTTATGATACATTCAGTCATTGATAGATAATTATTTTAATGGAGTTCTACGACGATTTATTGCTTTAATATAAATAATCTTAGTACAAGCTCACACGCTACTTTAATCTATAAAAAGTGCTTTTCTAAACTGATGCGAGATAATTCAACGTGTGGAGATTCATTAAAAATGAAAATATAAAATTTGGAACCAGGAATTTTCCTATGCAGTTAATTCCATTGGAAACTTGTGCAGATGGTGCACCATCAATAGCTGGCAGAATTAAAGAATTTGTTTCACTTCCAACAAAGAAGACTGAAACTTTATGTTTTCTACACAAAGTATCTTTATTACACAAATATTACTAATGACATTAAAATCTGTACTAGACAAAGTTGTAAATGTGGTAAAGTTCATCAAGTCTCGTCCTTTAAACGTTTGAATTTTTAAAAACCTAAATGTGCCGATGGATTTTCAGTATGTATCGTTGCTGTTGCTATTGCACACTGAAGTAACGTGGTTATCCAGCTGTAAAGTGCTAGATAGATTTAAGTCTAAAAAATCGACTGACAGTATTTTTCGAAAATAAAGGTCAGATGGATATATAAAATTTTTAAAAGATGATGTTCAATGTGACAAATTAGCATACGCACCTGATATTTTTAATTATATGAATAACATTAAATACAAGCATGTAGGCACAATGTATTATGAAATGTGCGAATAAACTGTCAGCGTCTCAAAAAACATATCTCCTTCGAAACGCCGCAATATTAGAAAGAAAATTATCGGATATGTTTCCTTCCATTCAAACAGGAAAGATAAAAAGCATTTTTTCTGTAGTGGAGCATTTAGTATTGTTAGAAGAAAAGTTTTTCTATGATTTTCTTACGGTAAACAATGAACCATGCGAGATTGGATTCGAAATTCATATAGTGCTGTGCGTGCAAGATACGGAATTTTCATTACTAGAAGAAAAGCTGATAAGCGTAGCAATAGATTGCACTTTATCAATCAAGTTTTCTGCATTAATACCAGACGAATTTTGGATTTTTATACGGCAAGAATATGAGATTATTTCAGCAAAGGCAATAACAGTTTGAATGCAATTTGGCACATAATATTTACGTGAAGTAGAGTTTTCAACAGTAGCCAATATAAAAATCTAGAATCGTGAAAAGTTACTAACATAGAAGGTAAGATGAGAGTAGCTATATCGCACATTATACCTGATACAAATGGCATTTGTAGTGTAGCGTCGATTGGTGTACACAAAATATGATTGATATGCCCTGCGGTGCAACTCCTTTCAGATGAACTTGATTGATAGGTACAAGGCTTTTACATTTAAGGGTTATGTAGATTACAATACAAAATATCGAAATTGTTATTCGCATAATTTCTGAAATGTTCTCGAATTAACTAGTACAATTGAAATGAATATACGTTGCGTAATAAATATTGGGGGTAGTTCTAATAGTAGTAAAGTTGTGATTGAAGCTTTGATTACAATATATTCTAGTTTAAAGCTTTGATAGTTGTAATATTGATTATATAAATTAATAATTAGTACTTGGATAGTTAATTATAGTACTTCATTAGTAATTTAGACGATAGCGTCGTACTGTTAACAAGCTAATACTTGTACTGATAGCGATTAGCTGAAAATAAATTGTAGGAGCTTCTGTCAAATTCCATTGTAACTACGAGTTGATGAAATGGTTTGTAAAGTTTGAAAATAAAGAACTGTTGTTATTGCAAATAGAGTTTTCTTTGCAGTAGTGATCGAGAATCTCTGGTTTTTTGTTAATTTATTTCAATAAATTTACTTAAAATTTTTATTTTTAAAGAATTTTTAGAAATAAGTTGTTTTTTCCCACATTTTGCATAATAAAACTTTAATTTTTAATTAGAAGTTTGTGATTATAAACCCTATAAAATATAATATCTAAAC
Organism: Platerodrilus igneus; assembly: GCA_036346225.1. Taxonomy (NCBI): domain Eukaryota; kingdom Metazoa; phylum Arthropoda; class Insecta; order Coleoptera; family Lycidae; genus Platerodrilus; species Platerodrilus igneus. The sequence continues at coordinate 1,689,756 of JARFIW010001179.1, read as the reverse complement.
TAAAATACTAACTGTAACTGTTTTGGCGTTCCGCAATAATTATAATCAAGTTATTCCGTAAGACAAAAAAAGGTTGAAAACCACTACTGTGGTGTGTAGTAATGTATCACATGACACTGTTGTGTTGTCTACGTTTCTCATTATTTTTTAAATCAACCCTTCCATTTTAACGCTTTTCATAAACCGCGTCTACCAATTACACTGATTTTCAGTCCAGTTGAGACAGCATCTGAATTTTTTATGTAAACCTGGGTATTTGGCGCTACGTTTTTGATTTAATCTTCCAAACATACGAGATGTATAGGCTGCATTGAAAGGATGCCGAAACGTTTAAAACGAAATTATTCTTGGCATTATTGCAAACTGTAAAACTGAAAAACTTTAAATATTTCTCGTATTATAAATTCAGGATGACGCACATAGAACAATTCGATGAAAAGCTGTACAAAATGCAGTTGAAGTTTTTTGGAATTTCTACATCAGTTACACGATGTGCTTTAAAAGCAACCTCTGACGCGTACAAAATATTCAAAATGATGTTGGTAAATCATTCTTCACTGAGATTAGAGTACGTTTTTTCCAACTAATGACTTGAAATGTGTGAATTCATTTTTTAGTACCAAAACACTTCAACCCAAACATTACCTTACGAATAATCTAACGCACTATTAATAAAATATCCGACCAAATAATTTTAAAAACGTTAATTAAATTCATCAAACATTTCAGAGTTGGCGCTAAACTTTTCAGAAGCGTACTGAATATATTAAAACGTTAACTGCTGGTGTTGCTAATATTTTTAACAGCAGTTTGCACCCACCAGCTTTACTCGAGCTTAGTTTGATTTACACGAGTCGAACTTTACAACCAACTTCTATTTCGTAGTTTTTGCTAATATATTTACTTACTTTACGGCGCTTACAAAATTAGAAATTAAACACCTGAATTATTGCTTATTCGCGCATCTAAATTTTCCCGAATAGCATGCAAATTCATACAAAATTGAAGTGAAAGTCTCTTAACTTCTGAATAGTTATTGCTTATGTTGTGGGGGTACGTGAGATATTACTAAATCTATATAGTTAGGACATTAAACCCTATTTAATTTTACGATGGTGCTAGAATCACGTAAACCGCTATTACCAACAGAATAGATACTTGGTATTATAAACAATAACTCTCCTTTCGCGTTAATGCAATTTGCACTCTATGGCTGATATTATCGAGATAGAAGTTCACCCACAGATTTGAATAACTCGTACAACTCCATTGTCGAGGTTTCAAAATGCAGGTCCCTTAAGGTGTTTACTACTTTCGCGTCCGAACATCTATACATCAAGCAGACTTTACGGTATAATTCTTACAATGAAACAAAATTAAGGACTTTCATAGCCTACTTTTTTTCGCTACTTCTAGAACTTGATAGAAGGTGGTGCATAATTCATCCTTTATTTGCTTAAGCATGTAAGCAAAATATAATCATGGATATGGTTTTTGGAAGTTTGCTAAGTAGCGGTGAATCCAGTTATTAGTGAGGACTTTCAACTTATCCATCGTAAAGCAAGATCGTTAAGAAGAAGAGAAATGAAAACCAAATTAAAAAAACATGTTCCGAGGAAGCTTGCATCAATCGTCTTTCGATTTAGAAATGATTCTATAACAAGTATTTTTAAGTTTGAATACGCAAAATTTTTACGCAAGTAGTTGTATCTTTGATGCATTAACTCCTCAGGTATTTTCGTTTTAGAACTTTAGATTTCCTGAAAGAAAAATCAAGAATTTAAAAGCATTCGAATGTAACTTCTTTTTTTCCATTAAAATTTCCAAGATTCCTTAGACCTATATAGCTCTCTAAAATTAGACAGCCCTGTGAAAACTGCTGTTTAATTTTCATATCTTACTTGAAATGTTTAAAGCCATTTTGAGGGCATTTCATGCACTATTATATTAGTTTGCGAGCAGAGTTATTCTAAATTTTCAACTGTACTATTTGATAAAACCATTTGTGAAACACTTATTCACTTTGTATATATTTTAAACAAGGAAGTTAGCAAGTTTTATATCACATCAGTCTTTGTTTTGCAGTCTTCATAGTTCAGTTTAGTTTTTACTACTTAAAACAGTCTGTATTGTGTTTCTGAGTTTAATAGACTGGTTTATTTGCATCCATCGTTTCTTCCACTAATAAATTGAAGGCATCGTTGGTTTATTTCTAACATTTTGCGACCGTGACAGAACGCTGTGTTGTAGCATTCAACATGTAAAAGTGTAAGTAAACCAGATTTCTTGTGAGAACGTCTTTCACAAAACTGATTAATCAGTTGAAAAGATTAATTAATACCGAAAAACATTATGTAGGTGAAGTGGAAGCTATCTTTTGGTTTTTAACAGAAAAGCATAAAGAATTGTATAATTTAGGCAGTCAAATATATGATGTGTTAATTGAATGCGAAACAGATGAAACTGGATTGAAAAATGAGGTAGATGGTCGTAATGAGTACCGAAAGAATTTTTATAGGATAAAGGTTGGTAGAGGTTTTGGCCGACCCTGGAAGAGATTCACATTCCTCCCATTCACATTCCTCCCGGTCCACATCCTCCCGATCCACATCCTCCCGATAGACATCCTCCCGATGCACATCTTCCCGATCCACCCGATTCAAATCTAACCTAGGTTAGATTTTTCTTCGACTAGCAATATTCATATAGGTAATATCGGTGAAATTACCACTTCGCTATGCCCTCAGTTACCTAGTTTCGGCTACCTTTCCAAGGTCGTGGTGACGTCATAGCCTTTTGTAAATAAAGAGCAATGTAATACTATTCTAAAATTTTTTATTCTGACATTATACATAACAAAATTTAAAAATATTTAATGCCAAGCATGGAGCCATTTAAATTTAATTTTAATACAAAGTTATACACAGAAAACTCCTTTTTGATGTTTGTTTGGAGTGGTTTTAATTTTATCTAATTTTATTCGCAGCTTAAAATTTAAATCGACCCCCCAAGTCCTATATTTCCTTTTCTAGCCAATAGTTTGATATAGAGACCGTTTAGGTTTTCAAATTGTAAAATATACCCCAGTTTGTCTCTATATATAAAGTCTTTGATTTTACCGAAAACCAGATCCATTCCTTCGTGCAATTCTTGCAGCTTGTGACAATCTTTTAATCGCGGCTCTCCCACTAAATCCTGCATACGTATCTTGTTAGCTTGATCGACTTCTTCTTGTCGGTATTGGAGGGAATTCTTATTCTCCCACTCGCTGTTGCGTAGTTGCATGTCCACCACTTTTGGGAGTATATGGTCGTAATAGGTTGTAGGACTCTCAGTTGTAAATAATTCGAAAGGTTCTTTACTAGGCAAATATACATTGTTTAGCGGAACCCCTTTGCGTGTGGTGTACGCCAAGGTAACGAAACCCGCATTCGTTTTTGTTATCTGCCATTTTGATAAATACGTTTTTAGAATAACCTTTTAAAAAGTATACTGATTTACTACCATCCTTTTCCGCAAGGACACCTACATAACTAAAAGATTCTTTCTTACTAACCACAAAAGCATACAGCTTGTAGAACCCGGATTGTATTGTTCACGTATTGTCGCAGTGTTTTTCATGTAGTCCAACTTTTGCCTTTTTGCATCCATTTCCTCTAATTCCAGCTGTTTTTTCTTCCACTTACAGCGTATGACGTGCATAATGAGGCCATTTCCTTTAGCGTAAACGGATAGAGTTTACTGCCAATATTTACGCGTTATCGTACAACCTCTGGGTGAATGTTAGGCGTATTTATCAACCCCAATTCCGAAATGATTATTTTTTTTGGAATTGTAGAATATGGTGTTGCAGATGTGTAAAATATGTACTATCTGCTTTAATGTAACACTTGTGTAAGATTTTTATTTTATATTGGTTGTCTTCCTCTTCTACTGTCTCCAAATAATTTACAGGTAAATAGATAAAACTAAAAGCCGAAAGCACATACTGTATCAATTTTTCGCTTTCCTCGGGTTTTTCGGCAACTTAATTTGCAAGCCAGTCAATTTATTTGTATTGCTATTCCTCCAATACACGTATTATATTAGGTTATTACACACTAAACAGCAGCTATTTTGTAGCTTATCCGATAGCTCACTCCACATTTTGGCAAGTGGTACCGAGTACATTGGCGCCTTTAGGAAGACAACTTACTATCTTCCAGTAAGGTTAAACAGTCTTTTAAGGGATTATACACCTGTTCCGCACTGACATAATTTCCAATTGCACAATTGTATATTGTCGCTTCGAATCGCGTAATACCATGTCCTTTGGCCAAAGTAGACGCAAATGTTTCCCTTAAACGTGCATCTGGACAACGTAAAACATTTAGTATATGATTTCTAAGTTGTTTATTAACACCAGGACTTGTTATCTGACACACAACTTTGTTGTATATCTTAATTCTTGCATTGGTTGTTAGCCATGTTAAGCAATCGATTCCCACAGTTTTATCGTTATCAACTATAATATTGCAGTTTTCTTCGTATTCGCCTATGTAGCAAAAGTTATGGTTTGCAGTTAAAAAATTACACATCTTCGTCTTGCTAAATATGCCAGCAAAATCTTGAGCTATATCCATGTCAAAAAAGATACTAATAATCTTTTTTGAGTCCGACTAATATATCTGGTAGTTCTTCCAATAAAGTTTCCAACTTAACATCTGCTAGTTCCACTTTGTACGGAACACATATAGGATTTTAGGATTTTTTATTATTGCTTTCGAGGGCTTCTTTTCCGATAATCTCTATTACTCCCTGGCCTTCTTGTTAGTGCTTTCTAGAGAAAGAGAAGCTTAGCTTTAACACCATGCCTAGCGGAAACAAATTGGTCGAACTTTCTTAGTAGATAGCTGTTAAATGCATCACAAATTTCTTATAAACATCTTTTTGTTTGCAGATGTTTGCTCGGCGTCATAAAGGTCGCAAATTTTATCCATCATTATATTGTCACAAAATGGTTCTGTAATTGGTGTGTAGTCCACCAGTCAGCATCTGTTCGCCTTCCACATTACAAATATTACCTATATCTGTCACCAAATTATTGTTGCACATATTTTCTGCCACCAGGCACAATCCAAATCGCTCATTTGTTGGTTTAAATTTATTTCCAAGAAGTTGAGGAACGTTAATCACCTTAGAGACGCTCATGTTTACCGTTCTAGCTACTACCGAATACTAAATCGAATACGAAAAATTGCCTCTTATGTACCCTACGGAGTGAGGGCGTATATTTTCGAAGATACCCGAATACACCCGACGAAATGTGCAACCGCCTGCGGTGGTCATGTTACCCCGCCATGGCGGTCGCGAAGGGGGGGGGGGTTTACTGGCTATCTGACCTAGGCCGGATTAAAATCCGATCTAGGTCGGAATAAAGTCCAATCTAGGTTGGACTGGGCAGGGGTACGCATCGACATATGTCCGGATATAAGTCGGATGTATGTAGGTCAGATAAAATTGGGTCCTGAAAAACCCATACTTCAAAATACCAAGCTAGATTGGGTCATGTCGGGCAGTATAAGTTGCACTATTCCTAGACGAACACTTTCATGCAATGTTGCTCAAAGCGTTTCTAGTCTTGACCTATCTAGATTCTGGGAACTTGAAAAAGTTTTTATCGCCATCTTTCAAAGGAGGAGCAGAAATGCGAGGCACATTTTTTTCCGCCTTTCAAAGAAATACTGAAGGTAGGTTCATCGTCTCCATCCCACTGAAGGATTCTCCGGATAAAGTGGGGGATTCTAGATGGAGAGCGTTGCAGCGATTTTACCGGCTTGAATGCAATCTTCAAGTGAATCCTGATCTTAAGAGCATGTACATTGACTTTATGAATGAATACGAATCAATGGGTCACATGTCAAAGATATCAAAAGATTATCCAAAGTCGCTAGCTGAATATTTTATGTCGCATGATGACGTGCTAAATGCGAAAAGTGCTACTACTAAATTAAGGGTCGTTTTTAATGGTTCTTTTCCATCATTTTCAGGTGTCTCTGTTAATGATCTTCAAATGGTGCGACTGTTGTACAAAATGGTTTGCTTTCATAATTGTTGAGATTTCGTCAACACTCATACGTAGTTTCATCAGATATTGCCAAAATGTATAGACAAATCTTGGTAAATCATGATCAGAAGTGTTTTCAGCGTTACCGATGGCGCAGTGCTCCTAACAAATCTCTACATTCTTACGAAGTGAATACTGTACCACATGGTACCGCAGCTGCATCCTTTCTAGCTACAAACATTTCTGGCAAAGTTGGTTATTAGAGTACTTTTCTGAACTCCAGTAGCGGAAAAGATGGAAGATAAATCAATCTGCTATTGATCGGACTCATTGGTCCTCATGAAAGACGAAAATTCCCCCTCCTTTTCGTGACAGCTTGGAAGAATAGTTGAAACATATCCTGGTGGGGACAACATCTTTCGAATCGTTTCAATTCCTACATTTAAAGGTATTATTCGTCGTACTGTTGGAACAATCACTCTATTACCCATAGAAAGGACTTTAGTGTTCTCTCGTACAGTAAATATTACTAATATGTGTTTATTTATATTTACATTTAACTTAATCATGTTAAAATATATTCGTATTTTATGTATATAAGTTTGAAATATTCTATCTTTATCCTACTTAATTTTTGTTAATATTTTTGTGATTATTTTCTGTTGAAAGGGTGCTCCTTTGAAGGTAGGGGGCATGTTAAAGATTCGTGTAAAACATCAAGTAGGTCAATATATGATTGACATTTCATCATCATTACGTCTTCTGTCCTAAAACTGGTTGGACGCTTACCCTCATTATTTCCTAGTCTGACCCAATCTACATATTTCGCTGAAATTTGGTCAGTCTGCATCAATTCCTATCTGTGTGCGAAAGTCTGATCTTGGTCTACCCCTACCTATCTTTTCCAATCTCTGCTTGAAATATTTCCCGTACTATTCCCCAGAAATGCCTTAGAACGTATCCTGTCCTATTTCTCCTATTTTTTTGTTTTCCACAGATATCTTTATTTCTCTACTATTTCTACAACCAATTTGTTATTAACTTTGCCTGTCCATGCTACCGTCCTCATACATCTGAAGCACAACATTCCAGAAGGCTCCTATCTCTTTCTGTCTGCTTTTCCTGCTGCCCCTATTTCATAGATGTACTGTGCTGTGCCCCACACTATGCTTTGCACAGTTTTCTTCTTGTATCTATGTTCATTGTCTTTGAACATAGCTACCGTTCTTTCTTGTTTGAAGCAGTTCTGTCACCTTCTATTGTTTTACAGTTCATATCCTATTTCCCTGATATTCAGTGGTGTGTGAAGGGGGGTAAGCAGCCTTTGGCTGCCAAGTTTCCCCAGTACTTTGTCGAAGTAATAATTATTCTAATTTATCCTTTCGCACAATCAACATTAGTTGAAAATATTTCACAACCAACACCTGTAATTGTTTATAATAATCATCAGATTCAAGAGCACTCATTGGGTTTTGAAACTGGTTAGACTTGTACCTCAGCTTATTTATGTTCTGAGCTAGCCCACCCAGTTCCCTGCAATTCTCACAACAGCCTATATACAGCTTGATTCCCTTCTATTGTATTCTAATTATATGCCCTATTTTACCGAGATTCAGTGGTATATGAAGGGGGTTAAGCAGTCTGTGGCTGCCAAAGATCCACCAACATTTAGACATTTGCCGTATTAATAGTTTTCCAGTAAATCCTTTCGCACAATTAACATTAGTTGAGAGCATTGTAAAACCAATATATGTAGTTGTTTATAGTAATCACCATGTTTAAGTGCATTTATTATTTTTATCATTAGTTTTCCACCTTGCGACTGTTTGGAAGCGTACCTCCATTGATTTCTATTCTGAGCTAACCTACACATTACCCTGAAATTCTCACAACCTACATCTTTTACTATCTGTGTGCAGTAGTCTAATCTAGGTCTACCTCTACTTCTCTTTTTTCCTATCTCTGCTTCTAATATATTACGCACTATTCCCTCATGTCTTAGTATGTGGCCTATCATCCCATCTCTCCTTTTTTTACTGTTTTCCACATACTTTTTTTTCCCTACCATTTCTAGTACCTCTTTGTTCTTAACTTTGTCTGTCCATGATATCTTCATAATGCGTCGGTAGCACCACATTTCAAAGGTTTCTACTTTTTTCTTATCTGCTTCTCCTACTGTCCAGGCTTCACAGCCATACAGTGCTGTGCTCCACACATATGTTTTAAGCAATCTTTTCCTTGTTTCTACGTTTGTGGTCTTTGAGCACAGTAGTTGCTTGCGTTATTTCACTTCCTAGGTAGCAGAAATTATTAGCCTCTTGCTAGTTCTCGTTACCTATTTGTATTCTTGTTTTCGATTTATTTTTTCCTCTTTTACATACTAGGCACCATAGTTTTATTTTTGTTAATTTTCATACCATATCTTTCCGTTAGAACTGTTTCCATTTCATTAAGAGCAGCTTCTAACTCTTCTTTGCTAGATGCTAATACTGCTGTATCATCTGCAAATCTAAGCATATCAATCTTTTGTCCCTGCATATTAATTCCAAATGTCTTCCTGCAGTTGACAGTATTCATTGCCTCTTCTATGCACAAGTTAAAAATTAATGGGGATAAGGCACATTCCTGTCTGACCCCTTTCCTAATATTTACTTCTCTACTTTCTTGCTCTAATTCTATTACCGCCGTTTGCTCTTTGTATAAGCTATGTATTATCCGTCTGTCCTTAAAACTCATTCCAATCTTTTTGAATATTTCGAACATTTTTTTCCATTTTACATTATCGAATGCTTTTTTCCAGATCTACAAACCCTATATACATGCTTTCCCCCTTCTCTATTGTTTTTTCCATTATCACCCTCAGAGCTAAAATAGCCTCCCGCGTTCCCCTGTTGCGCCTAAACCCAAATTGATCTTCTCCCAGTATTTCTTCAGCTCGTTTTTTCATTCGTTTTTGTACAATTCTAGTTATTATTTTTGAAACGCTGTCTAACTTATTGTTCGAAAATTTTCACATCTACCCGCGCCTTTTTTTTTAGGAATAGTTACTCTGACGTTACGTTTGGAATCTTTGGGTATCTTGCCTGTCTCATACATATAGCTTACAAGTCGGAAGAGACGTTCTGTTACGCTTGTCCAGCGGCTTTTAGAGTTTCTGCTTGCACCTTATCTGTACCCGGCGCCTTACTATTTTTCAGACTCTTTAATGCTAATTCAAACTCATCTCTAAGTATAGGATATCCCAGGTCATCATTTTCAATGTCTGATTCCTGTTATAATGCCGTTAATTCCTCTCCTGAAGATTAATTCCCTATATATTCCTGCCATCTAGCTACTTTCTCTTCATTTTCTATAATGACGTTTCCTTTCGCGTCCCTTATATTTTTGCTATATGGTTTTATATCCCTAGAATTCATTCTAATTAATTTGTATGCTTCGTCTGTCTTTCCTATTTCCATCTTAGTTTATACCTCTTTGCCGTTTTAATCAATCTATTGTTTTTTAGCTTTCCTGCATTTGCGAATAATTTCCCATTTTATGGCTTTGTATCTCTGTTTTCCTGTTTCGTCTGATCTATTTTTGTATTTTCGTCTTTCTTCTATTAAATTCAGGATATCATTTGTTATCCATGGTTTCTTATTTTCTTTTTGTGTATACCCTAGAATATTTCTGGCCGCCATGTCTAGGCTGGATTTAATGTTATTCCATTCTGTTTCTAGTTGCTTAGTATAAGAAACTTCAGATACCTTTCAGCAATTCATTTGACTTTTTTTCAAATCTTTCATGGATATCTTTATCTTTTAGCTTCTCAAAGTCAAAGTTCCTTTTTCCGTTCCTTTTTTTCAGATTTTTATATTTGAGTGCGGCCTTCATAATTACGATGTTGTGGTCTGTGACTATATCTGCTTCCGGGTAGCTTCTACAGTTCTTTACTTGATTTCTAAACCGTTGTCTAACAATGTAATCTATTTGATAGCTTCCTATATCTCCTGGCATCTTCCACGTATATCGTCTTCTAGCATGATGTTGAAATAATGTATTTGTGATGGTTAAGTTGTTCTTGTCGCAGAATTGTACCTGCCTATTTCCCTTGTTATTTCTCGTGCCTATACCAAATAAACCTACTATCGCTCCTTCTTTACCCTCACCTACCACTGCATTCAAATCCCCCGGAATTATTAAATTTTCATGTCCTTATATGTTTCTTGGTATGTCTTCGTTATCTTTGTAGATCGCCTCTACCTCTTCCTCGCGGTAGTTAGATGTGGGCATGTAAACTTGTATTACTACTGTATTTGCTGGTTTAGATTCAAGTCTAACCATGAGTACTCTTTCGTTCTTGTGTTAGTAGTTTTCTACACGTCGTCCTATCTTTTTTCGCATAACTATGCCCACACCCGAATTTCCTTCCTTTGATCCTGTGTGAATTACCCTAAAATCTACACCCCGCCTCTGGCCAGCGGACTTTGCTGATTCCTACTATGTCTAGTGCTAACCTATCCATTTCGAGTTTTAGGTTCTCTACTTTACCTACTTGCTTCATACTTCTGACATTCCACGCTCCGACTCGCAGAATGTTTACGGACCTTTTTCTATCCTTTCGGATTACTTCCCACGAAGTAGTTCTCTCCCGGAGATCCGAATGGGGGACTATTTTACCACCGGAATTTTTTACCCCAGAGGATGTCATCATGTTTACTAACAATTTCTGTACGCAGTGTACTTGGGAGGTAATGTGGTGGTTTCCCTTTGCCTTCCATATCGCAGTAGTGTGTCTTAGACTGTCATACCGACCCCTTTGGTCTCTGCCACTCTAAGTACCGATAAAGCTGCTGCCCTTTTTTGGGGACCTGTCGTAGTCTGATTCCTCACTAAAGACCTCACTAACTTAGTTAAACATATAGTTCGGCTCTTTAGCTCATTGAAACGCGCAAGCCATTCTACCTGTTCTAGTATTTTAGAACGTCGTCAAGGTGCAGGTCCGCTCAGAATGGGATTGACGTTTAATAATAATTTTTTTAATGTCACTTTTTAATTTGTACAAAAATTTGTATTTTCTATAAGTCCTCATTAAATCTAGTATTATCACAAAAGTGTTTATGCAGTCCATTCAATGATTTATCCAATCCCCCACAGTAGTAAACATTTAAAACTACAAACACAGTTGATTATTGAGAATGTTCTTAATTAGTTTAAAAGGAGCGTGAAAATCAAGGTCTGTTTGTTCCATTTGAAGACTTATTTCGAAGTATACGGTCTTGAATATCTATTGACGTGCTTATAACGCATTTTTAACTTATCGAATTATTTATAATACTGTTCGAATTGTTTGGATTAAGTAAATTCTTGAATAAACATTTGACTCTAATAATGTTGTTGGCAGGCAATTTTTCCTAGCATTTTTTGAATCACTAATTTTTATTTTACACTATATAAGGTGTTAACGCTATCTGAAACTGAAAATAATCTAATATGTATGGAACTGAAAATATACGCAAATATAAAAAGCCTTTTGTACTGCTTTTGCCTTCTTGTATGTACGTAAACATTAAAGCGTGTTCTTGGCGTTGGCGATTTTAAGATGTTTATAGTGGTCTGCTATACCTTTATGCTGCCAAATATCCATTTCCGCAAAATCAATGTTGACTTGAATTTAATTATCCATTAGGTACACACTTTCACTTGGATATTTGAAATGCCGCTTTAACATTATACAAATATCCGATGGTTAGTTACACTTTAAAAACTTGCTGAATTTAGATTTTTAGAATCCAAGTTTAAGCTGTCTAGAGCACAATGAAGCTCCGGGAAACTTCCTTTAATTCCTGTGATGTAAGTTCTGCGTTTAAAGCAAGCACTCCTTACTAACTAGATTACAGAATGAAATAAACCCGTCCCATGATATAATGTTAACGGCGTCGTAAAGTGCATTTATGCCAGAAAAATACTGCAGAATGGAAGCGAGTGCACCGTGAATGTATGCAGTAAATTACTGATTGTGGCCATGAATCTAACGCAGTATATCTGGGGGGTATAAGCTTGCGGGATACCCTCCACGATTTATACTTCATACCAAAACACCGCATGATCGGGAAGCCATTATACAAACTACGGGAAGTCTCCTTATGAGGATAATGTGCATTAGCTTTGTATTTGGCGGCGTTTACTGTCTGAACAATAACAAAAACGTCGTTTATCGATCCATAATGTTTATATGTTAGAAGCTTGGTTTAATATTTCAAGGGTATTGATAGTTATGGAAGAAACACTACCGAAAACTTTTTCCAGAAAATACAGTTTCAGAGTAGAAAAGAGAATATCTTTAAATCGAAGCATGAAATGTGCTAAATTTAGACGTAATAGAAAAATAAAAAATCTAAAAGAGCAAATGAATGACTCAACATTATATATTGTTTCTTGTTTGTTTGTTCGTTTATTGTTTGACACTATACCTAGACCAAAGGCCTGTCCTAGTGAATCGATGCATAAATTTTGCCCTTATCGCCGGTTTGATCTGAGGTGTAGCTGGTTGAGGAGAATCTGTAGTGTAGTGTGATGTTGTGGGGGTGGGAATGATGGTGTAGAGGGTAATAGTTTTAGAGATGGATTTTGGAGGTGATTTGAGCTATTTTATTGTACGGGAGGTTTAGTGATTAGGATTTCATTTAGGAAATGGTCAAATTGGAGGAGATAGTTTGTTACTAGAAAATTTATACTGGGTAGTGGGGTAAAAGGATCTAGTGGGATCGCGTGTTTTAAGTGGGTGTGTTGGGGACGGAGTTGCGGCATAATTATATTAGTAGGGAGGGGGGGTCGCAGGAATATTTTGATTTGAGGAGGGACAGTAAGGAGAGGGGATTAATTTGCCGTGACCTACCAGGAATTGAATCGTAGATCGGTTGGAGTAGTAGATATGGTCGGGAGTATCCATGATTTTCGGGAAAATGTCGTATGTGTGTCTGCCGGTGGTGTCGTTGTCCCATTGGTTTTGCCATGTGTATGTTAGTAAATCATTTATTAGGTTTATTATGTTTGTCCTAGTCATTGTTTCGTATTCTGCGGGTAGAAGGATGCGGTCATGTAATTGTATTGGTCTTTTGTTCTTGAGGTTGCGGATTTGGACTTTGGATTGGAGCAGGATGTTTAGAGGTGGTTGTTTCAGGATAGTGTATAATGCAGACGTGGGGGTGGTTCTGAATGTTCTTGTTGAAAATAATAGGAAAGGTCTTATAACTGAATTTAGGTTTCATAGTCTATGCATCTTTGACAGATGTCTAGGGCTTGTTTATAAACTGGGAAATCGGGGCTAGTCACAGGGTGGTCGTGTGGTTTCTTTATTCTCAGACAGTTCGTGCAAGTGGGGGCGGCTGTTGTTGGTCTGGTGCAGTCTCGTATAGCGTGCTGTTCGGAACACTTGCCACAGGATACCTTGGACCGACAGACCTTCGCCGAGTGGCCGAACCTCTGACAGTTGTAGCACCTGGTGACGGATACCAGGTCTTGAGTTTGGCAGGCCTTGTATCCTGTAAACAGGTGCGTGTGGTTTGTCAAGATCGTTCTAAGTTGGGGAGAAACGTTGATGATTATATTGTCCGTGTTTTCTGTTTTAGGTCTTCGTACCGCTACGTGTATTTCGTTTCTGTACTGGTCTTCAGCAATTAGGTTCTGAAAAGAGTTTTGAATGTAAATGAAATTTAGGACGTCGTGTTGGAAGTTTCTTTGTCTAGGTCGAAGATTATGAACAGGAATGTTGGTGCAAGGTTGTAATAAGTTTAATATCTGGGGCTTGTCTGTTAGTATGGTGACGGCGGTTTTGGTAGGTCGGATGTTTGTTATGTTGGGATTGGTAACGGACGGTTGAAGGTTAGTTTTTATGATTTTTAGGAGAGCTGAGGGGTCGTACCTGATGTGGTCGGTTTTAGGGTAATTAATTTAGAAGGTGGTCTTGTTGGAGGAGCGTGTTGGGAAATTGTTTTGGATGATGTTGCGGCAGCGTATGCAATGGGGGATAGAAGCAGAGGTAGATGGTTGTGTGCCAATGTGTGTAAGTGTTGAATTGAGCTTTACTTTTGTTAGATCTCCTATTTATTTTTTAGCTGACTCTAATTTGGTAATGACAATGTCGTGTATTGTGAATTTTCTGCGGCGATAAGGGCCAGTTCTTCGAATTTATCGATGAGGTATGAAGCATTCGGTTTGCTGATCTTATTGCTGTCTATTAATACGAACTCAGTAATGTCTATTTTAATGTTACTGATTCTCTTTAAAGTTGATGTTGACAGTTGTTCCGTGTTGTCGTCTTCTTCTCGCGGTCTTTTAGATTTATTCTCAGAGACGTTAGATCCCACTGAGGATGTTCGAGATCGCGAAGGTGGTGAGTGTAACATTTTGAAGGGTTTTAGCGCTTCCACCGATGGTGGAGGTGGTGGGGGTGCTAACACTGTTGGTGTTGTTGATATGTTTGAAGTTGCTGACCTGGGTTTGTCTGGCTAGTCTCTTCGTGGCATGTGTTTTCAAATGAATGTTTGTTCGCAATTATCGCATACACACGCCTGGTTTTCAACAGACGACTCTAAGCGATTCTAAACGTACGACTTTAGGAACTGGTTCACAACTGGTTACGAGAGTTGTTTCCAGTTAAATATCGGGTTGATGGTGGGTGTAATTAGCCCGGATATACAGTGTTGTTTACTTTAAAAGTTTGCACACTTGCATAGGTGGTTTTGTTCACAGTTTATGCAAAAAAACCGAATAATATATTTAATTTGGTTAAATTACCTTTCTGGGGGTAATAAATTAAACTATCTCACCCTCGCACTGTAATTTGTCGTTTAGAATGATTTTATTATAATAAACTACAATACAATTCCAATTGAAATTAATGTTCAATTTAAATAAATTAAACTATTATGGGAGAGATATGAATACACGTCTTGCTCGTTCGACGATACGAGCTTATTAGATATTGCAGGATTAAACGAAGTTAAATGAAGGAGAAGAGCGTCTTTTAGTTAGGAGCTTACAGATTTAGAGACTACGGAATTAATAATGGCCACACAGTAGTAGGTAGGACTTATACAAAAAGCTAGGAACTATAATTGAAAGCTATATAATGATCAGTTATAGGATGCCTATTGTAACGATAGATAAATAACCCTACGACAGTACAAGTTCACATGTTCACCTCAGGATGTGATGATGCAGCAGATCAACTGTACAAGGAATTCCATACCTAAAAATTTTTGTTAAAACTCCAAACATTTTTCATGTTTGTGTCTTCCATTTTAATATCAAATACTTAGTTGTGGCGGATTTAAATTCTAAGAAACATCACTGCATTAAACTCACATTTGCCTGTCACTGTATCTCATTTATAGATATTAATGATTTTGAGTTAGCAAATAAATTATAGAAGTAGGAATTACTTACTTCGTGATTAGCTTTGAGTTGCTCTTATAAATTAGCATTTCAGTATTAAATCTATCTTGTTATAGTTTTAACAGCTTTCTTTGTATAGCTAGGATGTTGATATTGATTAGTTATCATATTTTTTAATTTGTTAATTAATCAATTAAAAGCATTTTCAGTATTCTATTTCGTTCAATTTTTTTTAAATGTATTATTCAGATTGATTCATAACGTTTGACCCTTGGTATCATTTTTCAGAGCCTTCCCTATAACTCTCCGTGGTTTCAGGAACTTATAATTCGTTTATTTGAATTGTTATTCAGATTGAATTGAAATTATCTGGAAATTAAACGGAGCCAAGTGTCCTGCGGAATAAATTTGAAAAAGGATTAATTCTGTTGTTTTAACATCTACGAAATGGTCACACTAAGGGTCTCCTTGTTGGCCCGAAGTGTTAATACGGGTAAAAATGGTGTTGAATAAGATATGTACAAGAATAACCTAAAAAGGTTCAGCCTAATTTGAAATAACGGCCGAGTTCACTCATAAAATTTAATTATTAACATTAAAAAGGCGCATATTGTTCGTATGAGCCCTAATAGCTTCCTGATCCGAATACTTTACAGATTTTTATTAAAATTTTAAAATTCTTAAGATCAACATTAAAAACATTAATAACTTATTTTCATTGACTTCACACAGTAAAAACTGGTAAGAAAGATAATCATTCTAACACACATATGCCGAGATAATCTGCCTTGTTTTTAACTGAAATCAATATTTGTTGGAACGAACAATTTATTATCTAAAAAACTTTTATTTTTCATAAGAACAGTGCATGATACATTTAACTATTAATAGTATAATTCATTAAATTACTAATAACCAATTGTGTATGAAATTTCTAGTCATTGAAAATTAATTTTTGTACTAAAAATTTAATTTGATGGGGTATTAAATCCACGCCAACATATTTAAAACAACTTGGATCATAAGCTAAATATTAGTAGACAAAATAAAACTAGGTCTATACTATTAATTGAAAGACTTTGTAATAACATTTCCAGTTAGTATTGATGAAAAAACAAAACCAAACGGCTAATAAAGGATTATGTTCACCACCTCTATCTCCCGGCATTCATTTAAACATCAAACGTATACTCGAAATTCCACCTATATTTTTTAACGCCATTATTAGTAACAGCTGGTTCAATAATAACTAATCAATTTTTAATCTTACGTACTTAGCGCGTTAATAAAGAGATCGAATTCGACACTAAGTAAAATTCAGTTTTTCACTTTTATTAGTATAATGCGTAAATTGTTTATCTCCGTAAACTGGGATATCCTAACGGGATTTGAAGAGGACGCGCAATCCTCATTAAATTTTCAGAAAAGGAGAACGTTAATGTAAGAGGCAACCATGGAGTTTGCGTTCCATTTCATAGTACAGTGTCGTTCCGCGTGAATCTGCAGAGAATTAATGCGCGTGAACGCTAGTGAAGATTTGTCACCATCAAATTCAACAAGTGATTGTTGTAATTTCTGTATAGAAGTCGTAACTACTGCCCGGTCGGCAGAAAAATCGAATTCGACAGGAATAGGCAGGAGTGCCCGTTTGCGTTCCAGGCGATAATTAACCTGCACGAATCTGCGAAGTTTGTCTCCATAGGCCTTGGAATCAAAGCCACGACAATCTAAGTTGTTCTTAAGCTTGGTTTTTCGCAAACGGTTCACATGTATGTGCCAATGTGGCATTCTAACTCAATAAAGGAAAATTAAAACCAATAGAACAAGTTAAAACATACCCAAAGGAAAAGTTGAAATCCAAAAGAACAAAAAGGAATTGATAAGAACGATAAATTAGAGACTAGAAATACATATAATTAAGCGCCAGTGTTTCCTAAAATTCGAATTGCAAACGAAAACAATTCTGGCGACTCGGCATAAAGAAAAACCTACAGAAAATCACCAATAAAATGAACGCAACAACGTTTTTTATCAGGACGAAACGGTGTATGTACATAAAATGCGGAACCAAATGTTCAGTAAAAATAGAGGTTTCAAAAGAACTTAAGGGCGTGTCCTCAATTTTTAGAAACCTCTATTTTTACCCAACGTTTGATTCCAAATTTTATGTACATACACCGTTTCGTCCTGATAAAAATCGTTGTTGTGTTCGTTTTATTCGTGATTTTCTGTAGGTCTTCTTTAAGCCGAGTTGCCAGGTTACATAGGTTACCGTCAGTTTAGGGTTACGCTATTACTTTCACATTTGGTTACCTTCAGTTTAGTTACGCTATTACTTTTAGGAAGTGCACTTCAGTAAGGAGCAAGTAATATATATATATATATATATATATATATATATATATATATATATATATGTCAAGGTAATAGCGTAACCATAAACTGAAGGTAACATATTGTTAAGCTTAATCTACATTATAATTAGTAAACAATTTGTTGACGTTAGCGTTTTCTAAACCTTAAGTTAAAGTAAGTAAGATTGCTTTTACGCGGCCTTCAGTCTATTCCAATTGCGACTTGAAAAACAATTGCTTACTCACTTTGTGCATTAATACGTGAACGTACATTTTAGGACTGCAGTGTGTAATTTATTGTGCCATAACTACGAGTAAGAAAAGCTAAAGCACTGGCGTGGTTATCAACCAAAGAAAAAAAGAAATACCTAGGTTCATAGAGAGCATAATAAACAGCAGAGTATTCGTACCCTAAGTCCGTTTGTGGGCCACAGAGGAGTAGTTGCCCTCGGAGGGAACTATTCGCTCTACCCTGTCGTACATTGCAAGTCTGCCCCTGATTACCATCGTAGCAGAATTGAAAATGCGTTCTTACAATTGTCGACGATTGGATACTTCTAGGAAACTAGTTACAAAATCTGACTAACAAGACTTTATAAAAACTGAAGTAAAGCAATGTCTCTTAAAAGAATGCATCTTAAGTCACATCGCGACTTAACAGGGTTTTCACGGGAAAGGACGCTGTTTAGAATCGAATGTGTTTCGACATCCAGCCTGTGCATATAGGGGAGAAAAGGCACTACGTGGTAACGTTCTTTTCTTTCAAAACTATTGTCTGTTGACAAAATACCACAAGCAAAAGTATTCTGAGAACACAACCTGCAAAGAAGTGCAATTAAGAAAGCAAAAAGCATCAAAACAACATAACGACACAAAGTATGTCCGTTTGAAAATACGCCTGTTCAAATTGTGAGATATGTTTGCAATCGGCCTTGCAGCATTTTGCGGTTAAGTGTATGACGAGTGGTTTATTTTTTACATAAAGCATTAGAAATTTACTATTTCGAATTACAATACCGGGAATATATAAGCAGGTGAACAAATTTCAGTGTTTGCAATCTGAGTTCGTGAACACCTTGTGATAACAGAACTCAATATCACTATTTCATGTTAACTCATTAAACGTATTTATTGAAGGGACTTAGGTGCTATACTTATTTTAGAGAATTAATAAAGCGAGGATTTTTAACATTTGCTAACCAAATAAACACAAAACAGATTCCAAATATTCATCGTTGCAACTAAACGTATTGAGATTTTATAGGATGTTTGACTAAGTAATAATTTCAATTTGAAAGGCAGTCGATACTTGTTAGTAAATACTTAATTGACTCGAAATAACATAGGGAATGTGAAGTCGTTTAAGTTAGAAATTTTTTGACGCGTTTCTTAATAAAAAGTAAAGACGGAGTAGTTGGAACTAGGTCATCATATTCAGGAAAGTATGGAGTAAATCATTTCTCTACTTCTGAACCATGAGACAATGTCAGACTAGGTCATTTAGGTCACTCTGTGAAAAAACTTGCTATTTGGAATTGCCAGGTATACCAGGGCCATACGGTTGGATTACCAAAGCAATTGTATACACAATTTCTTTCGTATTTTTGAATTAAACCTTTGTACAAATGCATCGGTCAACAATGTGATTTTAGTGCTTTCTGCAGATAATTGAAATCGTAAAACGACGGAATGTTTTCATACGTTTAAGCTATGATTGTAGTTCTTCCACACAAATTGAAAACAATCTTGATTAGGAGCATATGTTTTAGTTTTGTTGTTAAGTTTCATCTCAGAATATCTATAATGCACTTTCTTAACAAAGTCTGCAATGATCTGTTGCTGTTTCTTCACTACAAATTTTCCACTGAAGCAATGGGCTTTATTAGGTAAATTTGCGGAATTCCTTGAAAGTATTAATAGAATAATAATAACCACAAGAAAAATACACCTTACATTGAATGATGCGTCTAAAGTATGCAATTGTACCACATAACCAGGGTGTCTATGCGTGTCGGTTTTCCGGATTTGTCCCGGTTTTGACATTGTTGTCCCAGTGTCCCGACAGATACTTTTAGGATAGTCCTTTGTTCTGGTTTTGTAATCCATACGACACAAAAATTAAGTTTTAGTGCCGTCAAACTTATAATGAAATTCGAAGCAATCTGAAAATGTACTGTCATGGCAATTTGGCAACTCTACAACTGTAAGATTTCATGTGATGGGTCATCGCGACACCAAGCAATGTTAAACGGGTATGATTTTATATATCGATCGTATTGCAGTCGTTTTAAGGCAATGTTTTTTTTATGTTAACCGAATAAACATCATTTATATTATTACTAATTCGGTAAACTTTGTTTATATTAAATGAATTAAAAATTATTATTTTATTATTAATTTAATTTTTGCAAACAACTAATATCTTTAAAAATGCCCAAGAGAAAATGTTCATTCAAAGAAGAATTTGAAAAGACGTGGTCATTTATTAAAAAAAAGGTGGAGGGGTGAGGAACATGAAGCAGAATGTAAAATCTTCAGTTGTTTCTTAAATATTAGTCACGGGGGCCAATCAGATATAAAAGACATTCCAACAATTCTCAAGGAAGATTCTAATGAACATAAAAAAATCATTCTTGCTGAGCTTACAATTCCAGTTCATTTGATAAAACACCAACTTCGTTCAGGAGTTCAGATTGTTCATCAAACTATATTCGAGGACTCAAAAATTGCTCAAAAATTTTCAAGTCGGCGATAAAAAAAAACAAACTTAGTTAAAAATATTTCAGCACCATAAATTCTTCAAATACTTAGTACAGATATTAAAAAATTAATTCTTTTGGATTCTCTATCGATGGTAGCAATCACAAATCAGACAAAATATTTCTACTATTAATACACTATTTTATAGAAGATAAAGATATGGAAGTAAAAATGATTAAAATTAATCGTTTGAGAGATAAAAAGTCCGATCATCATCATCATTAGGTCTTCAGTCCTGGAACTGGTTAGACGCGTACCATCATTGTTTCCTATTCTGAACTAACCTACAGATTTCCCTCTAATTTGCACAGTCTGCATCTATCTCTCTCTGATCTAGGTCTACATCTACCTTTTTTTTCTGTCCCTGCTTGTAATATATCCCATACTATTCCCCAAAAATGCCTTAGAACGTATTCTGCCATTCTAGTTCTCCTGTGCATGCTATCGTCCTCATACATCTGAAGCACAGCATTTCAAAAGGCTGCTACCGTTTTTCTGCCTGCATTTTAGATTGCCCGTATTTCATAGGCATACTGTGCTGTGCTCCGCACATATGCTTTCAACAATTTTCTTCTTGTTCTATGTTGTTGTTGTTTATACTAATCCTCAGATTTATCTGCGCTTATTTTTTCGTCATTAGGTTTTTCGTCTCAAAACTGGTTGGACACGTACCTACACTTATTTAAATTCTGAGCTAGCCTACATAGTTCCCTGAAATTCTCACACAGAATGTGTATACAGCTCGTTCCCCTTCTATTGTTTTCTAATTTTATGCCCTATTTCACCGAGATTCAGTGAAGGGGGTTACGCAACCTGTGGCTACCAAGATCTCCCAACACTTAGACATTTGCCGAAGTAATGGTTTTCCAGTAAATCCTTTCACACACTTAACATTATTCGAGACCATTGCCCAACCAATTCTTGTAGTTACTTATAATAATCATCATGTTTTTCGTCATTAGTTTATCCATCTTGGGATTGGTTGGATGCCTACCTCCATTGATTTCTATTCTGGGCTAGCCTACACATCTTCCTGAAACCCCTACAGCCTACATCTTTTACTATCTGTGTGCAGTAGTCTAACCTAGGTCTGCCTCTTCTTCTCTTTTTTCCTATCTCTGTTTCTAATATATTCCGCACTATTCCCTCATGCCGTAGTATGTGGCCTATCATCCTATCTTTTCTACTTTTTTACCGTTTTCTACATATTTCTTTCTTCCCTTAAAATTTTTAGTACCTCTTCGTTCTTAACTTTGTATGTCCATGATATCTTCATCATACGTCTGTAGCACCACATTTCAAAGGCTTCTACCTTTTTCTTGTCCGCTTTTCATACTGTCCAGGCTTCACAGCCGTACAGTACTGTGCTCCACACATATGTTTTAAGCAATCTTTTCCTTGTTTCTATGTTTGTAGACTTTGAGCACAGTAGTGGCTTTTTCTTGTTAAATGTAGCACGACCTTGTGCTAATCTTTGTTTTATATCTTTTGTGCTTTTCCCATCTTGCGTTATTTGGCTTCCTAGGTAGCAGAAATCCTTAACCTCTTGTATGTTCGTGTTACATACTTGTATTCTTATTTTTGATTTATTTTCCCCACCTTTGCATACTAGAACTTTAGTTTTAGTTTTGTTAATTTTCGTACCGTATCTCTCTGTTGGAACCGTTTCCATTTCATTAAGAGCAGCTTCTAACTCTTCCTTGCTAGATGCTAATACCGCTATATCATCTGCAAATCTAAGCATATCAATTTTTTGTCCCTGCATAGTAATTCCAAATGTATTCCTGTATTTGACAGTATTCATTGCCTCTTCTATGTACAAGTTAAAAATCAATGGGGATAGGGCACATCCCTGTCTCACCCCTTTCCTAATGTTTATTTCTCTACGTTTCTGCTCTAATTCTATTACTGCTGTTTGTTCTTTGTATAAGCTATGTACTATTCGTCTATCCCTATAACTCATTCCAACCTTTTTGAGTATTTCAAACATTTTTTTTCAATTTACATTGTCGAATGCTTTTTTCAGATCTACAAACCCTATATACACGCTTTCCCCTTTTTCTATTGTTTTCTCCATTATCACTCTCTGAGCTAAAATAGCCTCCCGTGTTCCCCTGTTTCGCCTAAACCTAAATTGGTGTTCTCCTAGTATTTCTTCCGCCGTTTTTCCATTCGTTTTTGCACAATTCTAGTTAATATATTTAACACGTGTGCTGTCAAACTTATTGTTCAAAAATTTTCACATCTATCCGCGCCTTTCTTTTTTGGTATAGTTACTATGATGCTACGTTTGAAATCTTTGGGTATCTCGCCTGTCTCGTACATATAGCTTACAAGTTGGAAGAGACGTTCTGTTACTGCTTCTCCAGCGGATTTTAGAGTTTCTTTTAGAGTTAGAATCCGATACTGTTGTTATATGTTTGATACTTTGAAAGAAAACGATATTTCGCTGAACAAATGCATTGCTTTTAGAGCAGATAACACGAATTGCAATTTCGATGGATTAAAACGAAAGGGCACTGAAAATATTTTTTATAAACTTAAACAAAAATTACCTAATATTAGAGTGCTGGTTGCTCATCTCACGTTTCACAAGCAGTATTCGAAAAGCATGTGAAACACTTACCGTAGATGCAAAAATGGTGGTCATAAAGATGTTTTCATTTTTTAAATTATCTACTTTGCGCACAGAACGTTTAAAAGAATTCTGCAAATTCCTTGATGTCTAATATTACTATCTACCTTCCCATTCAAAAGTGCGTTGACTATCACTAATGCAGGCAGTTGAGAGAATATTAAAAATGATCGCTTGAAATCTTTTTTTCTATCAACAGAAAATGCTCCTAATTTTTTTACCAAATTTTACAAATTCACTTGGCGAAGCATATTTATGGACAGTACATAGTTTTCTTAGCTTCAACAGTCAGATATCAAAAATTGAAAAAGAAAAACTGTAATCATGGAACTCGGAGCAATCATGAATGAAACTGTTAAAGTGATAGAAAATAGAATTCTACTTTTGAAAACAAAAGAAATTTGGCGTAAGTGCAAGTTAGAATCGCAAATAATTGACGCTTTCAAAAATGAAATTTTTAAATGCTTTTTGATGGCCAAAACAAATCTAAATAAATAGACTGAACCTTTGAACCTATTTTTATTCTGCAGTGAATGTTGTTAGAAATGCCTGAATCGGATGAGGTATTGATATGTTTGGAATCATGTAGTAATGTAATTTTCCTCAATGAAGAGATATTTTACAACCAATTCTGCCGTATGAAAGACACCATAGAAACTGAAATTGTTGCTGACAATGGTATATGGAACTTTAAGAGCAGCGTAGAAAAATGGATGAGTTTGTTTGGATAAATTAAACATTTGGAACAAAAAATGAATTTGTTCGCTTGTGTAGTTATGTATTTTCTATTCCTAGTCACAATGCAGGTTGTGAACGAGTGTTTTCGCTGATATCTAGTAAATCGACGAATGAGAGAAACATACTAGATATAAGCAGAGTAAATATTGTAATAACTTGTGTATTTAATATACGAGAAATAAAGTGTATTGAATTTTTGAAGAAAATATAAAGTAATAGGGAAGTGTTAACTGCAGCAAAGCGTTTTACAGAATACTCGTGGTACAATACTGAATAAATAGTACCTGATTTTATATACTTTATATGTTTAAATGCTTAAAATGATTGATTTTTTGTCAAAATTATTTTTCTGTTATATACTAACAGGCTAGCTCAGAATATAAATAAATGCAGATACGTGTCCAACCAGTTTTGAGACGGAAAATCTATTGACGAAAAAATAAACGCAGATAAATCTGATGATTACTATAAACAACTACAGGTGTTGCTGGTGAAATACCTGCAACTAATATTGACTGTGCGAAAAGATATATTGGAAAATATTAAATCGGCAACTGTTCAAGTGTTGGTAGAACTTGACAGCCACAGGCTGCTTACCCCCTTTCACAAACACTGTAAAACAATAGAAGGGACCGAAATGCATCTAACAAAAAAGAGCAGCGCCTATGATAAAAGACATCAAACATAGTGTAGATGTCAATCCATGTCGAGCACGAAGAAAGACATGATACTTTTAATTGTTCTCAGGAGTTCAGGTTAGCAAATATACAACAACAGCCGAGGGCAATATAACATTTATTATTAACTGTTGAAATACATACTGAAATTACTTCACACGTCGTACCTGTGGTACGAAAAAGCCAATTTAACAATGTTTATAATGTTTTATAACACGCCCAGTTAAACACTCCTTAATGCGAACCGATTACAGTACGTGCTAGCGTACAATTTATACAAATTATCTGGTTAAATAAAGGTAAACACTTCCTAGCTAAGCAACCCTATATTTCATCAGCACGGCCGAAAATACCAGGCTGATCTACCGCGCAGTACCAATATTTTAAATAATCTTATGAAATATAAGATTAATATATGTTTACATATATGGCGCGTTACAATAGAAACAAGAAGAAAATTGTTGAAAGCATAGGTGTGGAGCACAACACAGTATGCTTATGAAATACGGGCAGTAGGAAAAGCAGACAGAGAAACGGTAGCAGCCTTTTGGAATGCTGTGCTTCAGATGTATGAGGATGATAGCATGGTCAGACAAAGTTAATGACAAATAGGTTATAGAAATAGTCGGGGAAGAAGAACATCTGTGGAAAAAAATAGGAGACATAGGATGGCAGAATACGTTCTAAGGCATTTTGGGAAATAGTATGGGATGTATTACAAGCAGAGATAGATGTATACCTAGGTCAGATAGTGATAGGTGCAGATCGCAAATTTCAGGGAAATGTGTAGGTTAGTTCAGAATAGGAAACAATGATGGTACGCCTCCAACCAGTTCCAGGACTGAAGACCTAATGATGATGATACTAATTGTAATACTGAATGAAATATATGGTGCAATAATCTAATTCTTGTTTTCTTTTTTCTTATCATGTGTCCCCGTTGTGTCCTGGGGCAATATAGACACCCTACACATAACTAAACACATTAATTTCTGAAACATTACAACTTGAATTGCAATTTGTAAGAAAATAATACGCGATGGTTTTTTAAACTATTTTTCCTGAAATAAAAAACCTATACAAATGGTAATGATACGCAAAATAAATTTCTTTGGCCTTCTAGTTAAAAATTTGCCTTACTGTATAAAGTATGATATAAAATGGTAAGCTCTTAAAATCGCAATGAATTATGAGAAATATTCGCCGATGCCAGTTAAAGCAAGGTAAGAAAATTTATTCTAATGTTATATTTTTAACAACCTTGCTTTAAAATGTCTTCAAAGTTATGTTTCATCTATGATGAATATGATACAAGATAAGCGATAGTGCACATGAATTGTACGTTAACTATGAGACGTTTCTATTATTAAAGACTCCAGTAATATAAGAAGCTCCATCAAGTTCTAAAATTTTTATTTCCTACTCTTGAAACTTTTGCACTAGCAAAACTGAGGTGTTAAACCAGTAATAAAGTATACGGAGTTCTATCACTTCTATGAAAGAGGATTATTACTGTTTATCTTATAGTTTCCTAGGAGACAACTAAAATTAAACACCAAGAGAAATGTATTCCTTGTCTGTTGTGTGGCTCAGATCGTAAAGCTAGAGTTACGATGTTGATAAAGAAAAAGCTTTTAGTCAGCTAGACGTCTGAATTAAACTTACTTTAACCACCCATTAGCTTTGCGAAAGCAACTTTGCTTCTTGCGATGTTTTTTGAGTATTTCTAAACGAACAAAAGGTATGCTATTTAAATGTTTTTCGTGTCAAGGATACGGAATAAATTATTTTGTGTTTATGTTCGCGTATTAAATATTGCGGGATTTGTTAAAGTGGGAGAACTCACTTCAGAAATCCAAAAAGTTTCAGCATGAAAAATGGGATATCTTCATTACGAACATCTCTAAAACATCGCATTACCGTTAAGACGACAATTATTTCGGTAATCACTGTAATAAGTTGTACAAACGACAAAACAACCAGTACACGTCAATAATTCAATATGCAGTCGATAATTCAAGTTGTCAGCAATATTATATATCGCCAATCGTGGTTCCAAATTCATTATTTTCCGTTCATAATGTATAGCGCACATTAAAAAACCAAATATTCCCATTATTGTCCCGAGCATTTATTAACCAACTCGAACTGAAAAGACTTTAAAATAACTATAATTACATGAAATATTTACTATCTTTGGATTGTCATAAAAGTTTAATAAGATTACTGGCCATTTCGAATGGACCTGCACCTTGCCGAAGTTCTAGATAACTAGAACAGGTGAAATGGCTTGCGTGTTCTAATGAGCCAAACTACAGGTCCAACCAAAGTAGTAGGGTCGTTAGTGAGGAACCAGACTAAGACAGGTCCCCGAAGGAGGGCAGCGGCTCTTTCGGTACTTAGATTGGCAGAGACCATAGGGGTCGGTTTGGCAGTCTAAGACACACTACCGCGATGTGGAAGGCAACGGGAAACCACCACATTATCTCCCAATTACACTGCGTACCTAAATTATAATAAAATGATGGCATTCTCTGGGGTAAAAGATTCCGGAGTTAAAATAGTCCCCCATTCGGATTTCCGGGAGGGGACTACTTCGGAGGATGCGATCGGAAAGTTAAGAATAAGAGTCGGGAACATTTTGCGAGTCGGAGCGTGAAATGTTAGAACTATGAAGCAAGTGGGTAAGCTAGAGAACCTAAAAATCGAAATGAATAGGTTATCACTAGAAATAGTAGGGATCAGCGAAGTTCGGTGGTCAGAGGCGGGGGATTTTTGAACTGGAGACTTCAGGGTAATTCATACAGGAGCAGAGGAGGCAAATTTGGGTGTGGGGATAGTTATGCGGAAAAAGATAGGATACCGTGTAGAAAATTACTTACAAAAGAATGAAAGAGTACTCATGGTTAGATTAGAATCTAAACCGGTAAACACAGTAGTAATACAAGTATACATGCCCACCTCTACCTACAGTGACGAAGAGGTAGAAGCGATCTACAAAGATATGGAAGACATATTAAGACACGTAAAAGGACATGAAAATTTAATAATTACGGGGGATTTTAATACAGTGGTAGGTGAGGGTAGGGAAGGAGCGATAGTAGGTTTATTTGGTTTAGGCACTAGAAACGACAGAGGAAATAGGCTGGTAGAATTTTGCGACAAGAACAATTTAATCATTACAAACACATTATTTCAACATCATGCTAGAAGACGATATACGTGGAAGATGCCAGGAGATATAGGAAGATATCAAATAGATTACATTCTTGTTAGACAACGGTTTAGGAATCAAGTAAAAGACTGTAGAAGCTACCCAGAAGCAGATATAGACACTGACCACAACATCGTAATTATGAAGGCCGCACTTAAATTTAAAAATTTAAAAAAAAGAAACGGAAAAAGGCACTTGTACCTACAGAATCTAAAAGAGAAAGGTATTCAAGAAAGATTCGAAAAAAGGTCAAATGAATTGCTCAAAGATATCGGGAAAATATCTGATACTAAGGAAGTAGAAACAGAATGGAATAACATTATACACAAAAAGAAAATAAGAAACCATGGATAACAAATGATATCCTGAATTTAATAGAAGAAAGACGAAAATACAAAAATAAATCAGACGAAACAGGAAAACAGAGATACAAAGCCATAAAATGGGAAATTATTCGCAAATGCAGGAAAGCTAAAGAATAATGGATTGACGAAAAGTGCAAAGAGGTACAAACTAAGATGGAAGTAGGAAAGACAGATGAAGCATACAAACTAATTAGAATCAATTTTAGGGATATAAAACCGTATAGCAAAAATATAAGAGACGCGGGAGGAAATGTCATTATACAAAATGTAGAGAAAGTGGGTAGATGGCAAGAATATATAGGGAATTTATATGCAGAAGAAGAACTAACTGCATTAGAAAAGGAATCAGACATTGAAAATGATGACATGGGATATCCTATACTTAGAGATGAATTTGAATTAGCATTGAAGGGTCTGAAAAATGGTAAGGCGCCGGGTACAGATAAGGTGCAAGCGGAGACTCTAAAAGCCGCTGGTCAAGCTGTAACAGAACGTCTCTTCCAACTTGTAAGCTATATCTATGAAACAGGCGAGATACCCAAAGATTTCAAACATAACATCATAGTAACTATACCAAAAAAGAAAGGCGCAGATAGATGTGAAAATTTTCGAACAATAAGTTTGACAGCACACGTATCAAAAATATTAACTAGAATTGTACAAAGACGAATGGAAAAACGGGCTGAAGAAATACTAGGAGAAGACCAATTTGGGTTTAGGCGAAACATGGGAACACGGGAGGCTATTTTAGCTCTGAGGGTGATAATGGAGAAAACAATAGAAAAAGGGGAAAGCGTGTATATGGGGTTTCTAGATTTGGAAAAAGCATTTGACAATGTAAAATGGAAAAAAATGTTCGAAATACTCAAAAAGATTGGAATGAGTTATAGGGATAGACGGATAGTACATAGCTTATACAAAGAGCAAACAGGAATAATAGAATTAGAGCAGGAACGTTATTGAAGTAAACATCAGGAAAGGGGTGAGACAGGGATGTTTCCTATCCCCATTAATTTTTAACTTGTACATTGAAGAGGCAATGAATACTGTCAAATGCAGGAAGACATTTGGAATTACTATGCAGGGACAAAAAATTGATATGCTTAGATTTGCAGATGATATAGCGGTATTAGCATCTAGCAAGGAAGAGTTAGAAGCTGCTCTCAATGAAATGGAAACGGTTCTAACAGAGAGATACGGTATGAAAATTAACAAAAGTAAAACTAAAGTACTAGTATGCAAAGGAGGGAAAAATAAATCAAAAACAAGAATACAAATATGTAACACGAACTTACAAGAGGTTAAGGATTTCTGCTACCCAGGGAGCCAAATAACGCAAGATGGGAAAAGCACAAAAGATATAAAACAAAGATCAGCACAAGGTCGTGCTACATTTAACAAGAAAAAGCAACTACTGTGTCCAAAGACAACAAACATAGAAACAAGGAAAAGATTGCTTAAAACATATGTGTGGAGCACAGCACTGTACGGCTGTGAAGCCTGGACAGTAGGAGAAGCAGACAAGAAAAAGCCTTTGAAATGTGGTGCTACAGACATATGATGAAGATATCATGGACAGACAAAGTTAAAAACGAAGGGGTACTAAAAATGGTAGGGGAAGATAGAAATATGTGGAAAACGGTAAAAAATAGGAGAGCCACATACTACGGCATGAGGGAATAGTGCGGAATATAGTAGACGCAGAGATAGGAAAAAAGAGAAGAAGAGGTAGACCTAGGTTAGACTACTGCACACAGATAGTAAAAGATGTAGGCTGTAGGAGTTTCAGGGAAATGTGTAGGCTAGCTCAGAATAGAAATCAATGGAGGTACGCATTCAACCAGTCACAAGATGGATAAATTAATGACGAAGAAAGTAACTGCACTTAAACATGATATTTATTATAAGCAACTACAACCATGATGGGAAATATTCTCCAATAATGGTAATTGCGTGAAAGCATTTACTGGAAAACCATTATTTCGGCAAATGTCTAAGTGTTGGGGGATCTTGGCAGCCACAGGTTGCTTACCCCCCTTCAATAAATCTCAGTGAAATAGGGCATAATATTAGAAAACAATATAAGGGGAACCGAGCTGTATTGCTGTGTGAGAATTTCAGGGAACTATGTAGGTTAGTTTAGAAAATAAATAAGTGCAGATACATGTTCAACCAGTTTTGAGACGGGAAACTCAGTGACGAAAAAATAAGCGCAATAAATCTGATGATTATTATAAACAACTAGTTGTTTGTTGTGAAATATCTGCAACTAATGTTGACTGTGCTAAAAGATATATTGGAAAAAATATTAAATCAGTAAATGTTCAAGTGCTGGGGGAACTTGGCAGCTACAGGCTGCTTACCCCCTTTCCAACCACTGAATGTCTGAGAAATAGGGTATATAATTGTAAAACAATAGAAGGGGACCGAACTGCATCTAACAAGAAAGAACGGCGCCTATGATGAAAGACAACAAACATAGAACGAAAAGTTGTTGAAAGCGTATGTGTGGAGCACAGCACAGACAGTATGCCTACGAAATACGAGCAGTCTAAAAAGCAAACAGAAGAACAGTAGCAGCCTTTGAAATGCCGTGCTTCAGATGTATGAGGATGAACAGACAAAGGTAATAACAAATAGGTTATAGGAACAGTAAGGGACCAAGGATATCTTTGGGAAAAAAAGATGAGAAATAGAAGGGCAGAATACGTTCTAAGGCATTTTTGGGGAATAGTATGGGATATATGACAAGCAGAGATAGGAAAAAAGAGGTGGATCAGATAGTGATAGATGCAGACTGTGCAAATTTCGGGGGAAATGTGTAGGTTAGTTCAGAATAGGAAACAATGATGGTACGCGTCTAACCAGTTTCAGGACTGAAGACCCAATGATGATGATGATGAAGATTACTGGAAAAAAAATATAAATTCACTTCAAAAACAAAACAAATTTTTATATAAGCCCCTAATGGACATGGCGCTGGCAATTTTTGCACTCGTAACAACGCTCAAAGGGCACTTAAAATATACAATAGCCAATGTTGATTTAGTAATACCAGGGTATATAAAATATAAGCCGGATTTTTTGTTTCGGAGCTTTATTTCAAAACTATGAACAAAGTTCCATTACAAATTATTTTTCTACATGATCTCCCCATTTAGTTATACATTTTTCCGCCGAATTAGCAATTGTTTAATTTTGTTTTGAAAAATGAAGTTGGCCGTGTTTGTAGTTTATTGCTAACGAACAATTCAACACTTTAATTATCGTCAAACTGGTGTCCTCCTAATGCCTCTGTAAGTTGCCCCAACATGTGATAATCAAGTGACCTTTTACAGTGTTAAAAAGATTATATATCCACTGTGTGCGACTTTTCCTTGTCGTAACAAGGACATACCGACTACAATTTTTCTTTAATATCAGACGCGAGATCCTAAACGTTTGTGGGGCTCCCGTGACTAGCGTACTTGGACTACATCCTTCACCGCCGTCGCGATTAAAAAAGCCTAGCTTTGCGTGCAATTTATTCCTTTCGGACGACTGATTTTGCAGACGAAAAGCAACGATTGGTTCTGGAGGATCACGTTAAGGAGTCTATATCGTTGCCACAAGACATCTTCATAGAACCCCCAAGGCTTGCATGAGCTGGTTTTTATCATCTTCTAAAGAACCGTAAAACATCTCTGCGTTTGATTGGAGCCATTCCCCGACGGGTGGCAGATTTGCCTATGCGTGAAGTTGGGCATTTCGACCGAACGAGGGATCTTGGATGACTGCGTTTTGTCTTTAGTGCCTTGTTTTGGATCATTTAAAGCATACGCATGTGCGTTTCTGCAGCGTAGTCGCAAATTGCAGATGCGTATGCAAGCGCCGGTCTGGTTATCGCCTTAGCTTGTTTGGAGAGCTTCCTTTACCTTGTTTCAGCTTACCCGATGTGGGCTCTTCAAATGAGCTTTGAATTAAGAATCTCTCCTATGACGCGAGTGCGCCAACGTATCGGTTCATCAAACGCCCTGACGTCGTCTCCAGGTCGGTGACGTTGGTTTGAAAAGAAAACTGCCGTGTTTTTTTCTGGATTAACTTCGACTCTCTAGAGTCTTAGCCATTCATCGAGAGTATTCATCGCCGTTTGCAGTGATGATGTGTGGAGTACTGGACCTGGTTATTATGGCTCTGTCGTCGGCATATAGTGTCATCCTAATGTGTTCGGTAGGTCGTTCACAAAAATGCTAAACAGTATCGGTGAGAGTGAGAGTCTTGGGGAATTCCAGCCGTGATTCTTTGTTTCTTCGACCACACTCCGCCTAGACAGATACGAAACCATTTATCGCGAAGATAGGAATTCCTTATTTGGAGAGAAGCGTGTGGCACCCATCTCTGCAGTATGTTATAGAGTAGGTTAGTGCCATACCTTATCGAAGGCCTTCAACATATCGCGGAACACTACACCTGTTCACTATCTCCAGTTGAAACCTTCTGCGATCTACTCCACCACACGTAGTTTTTGGTGAACAGTACAATTCCCCTTAAGGAACTCTAACTGTTCATCCCAGATCACGTGGTACTCATCCACCGCTTCCTGCATCCTCCTCAGGAAAACGGCTTTTACTATTTTCCCAACCACAGAAAGCAAGCTAATTGTTTGTCGGAAGTTTTGTTGGAATGCGCAGATTTGCCTGATTTCCGGCGCATTATCACATCCTCCACCTTTCACGACTTTGTAAAGTGACGAAGCTTCAGCTTGGCATTGATAATTACGATTAACACAATGATGGCGTTTTCTGGTAGCGCTTTCAGTGCTTTGTTGGAAACTCCGTCCGGTTCAGGGGTCTTTCTTGATATGTTTTTAACCTCTACTACTGAGGTAGGGTGAATTTCGTGCTATTTATTATGCTACCGTTAACTCGTTCGATGTGCAGAAGGCCTGCACAGTCCATTTTTGGAGTATATAAGCAAATTTTTGACAGTTGAAAAAATGTTCAGTCAAATTATAAAAATTTTAAAATAACTATCGGGTCGTAGAGAAGTACATTTTTGCTACACTTTTAGTTCTTAATGTCATTCTTAATATTTTTCCATATACCTGAAAACGCATTCAGTCTCGAAGAGATTTGCTTCAAGAATACTTTCATGAGAAAAAGAAATCTTGTTATCAAAGCAGTTATTTATAGAACCAAGAGCAATAGTATCGGTTCCTGCATAATTTAGCGTTAGATCAATGGGTTAGAGAAATCACCTTCTGACTACGACTGACTACGATCATATTTATTTATTTTTAGAAATTTATGCAGAGCTCCACTCTGTCTTTAGAGTACACGCTCTTTATTTGCTTTTTTTTTGCTTTTATCTGTTACGATTTCAAACCTTAAAAGTTTTACTTTCTGTCAGACATGTATACTTCTAAAAAAGACAACCGCACAAAATCCACACAAATTTAATAAACACTAATAAGATGTGTAGGAAAAGCTGACCAAATGGTAACCGATTACTTTGTTAGTAGTGCCTGAAACCAATATGGTTGGTGCTGAAACAAAGTACATAGTATTTAATTAATTTCTGAAAGAAAATACGTCAGTTTTTAGGAGTAAAATTGAAAGACTCCATATTAGCGATTTTTTGTTTTCAAATCTGTGCACGCCATCTAATAGAGCACCCCTCAAAACTGGTCTGTACCAAATTTTATCAAAATCTTTTAAGTAATAATGATTTTATAGCTTAATCAAATATGCACAAAACTTTATCATTTACATCGATTTATTCTGAAAGTCTTATTCTTATTCCTAGCTCTGATAAATCAGATATAAACTTTAAACAATACTTAAAAAGAAAAATCGGGGAAAGTTACAAAACGTACAATATTTTTGTCGCTTCTACCAATCCACCTTTTATTTCAATGCACTTTTCAATTCTTTTCTGCACGTTCATTGTCGATGCCTTTCGTACTTGATCTGCAGTAATTTCTGACCAGGCGTGTATTATCGTAGCCCGTATTCTCAATTCCGAATTCTCAATTGACCAGTACCTACAATTTTGACTTCAAACAATTCCATTTGTAGTAAATGTCGCTTCATCGCCAAATACAATCTCATTCAAAAAATTAGAATTATTTAGATATTCCCCCTGAAGCCAATAGCAAAACTCAAATCGTCTCTCCTTATTTCCCAGTTCCAGTGTATGCAAAAATTTGGACTTAAAAGGCTTTATTTTGTTTTTTCGCAGGCATCTTCTTATACTCTCTCTGGGAATATCAAGGTCTAAACTAGACGTTCTAGGACTAGTGCGCGGGTTTTTGTTAAAGTATTCCAAAATTTGCTCATTATTTCTAAAAACCCCACTACGTCCAGTATGCCTAGTTTTGAACAAATTTCACGAAACGCATCCTGTCTCATTGAAAACTTTGTTAATGTAGTGTACAGTAGACTGTTTTACTCGTTTATCGGGATACCTATTATTGAATTCTAAAGTAACTTCTCTTGCCGAACGCATGCTAACTCCTATAGGACGTACAAATTCTATTTTGTCTCTTGTAGTTAAGTTTTCCATGATTATTAACTCTAGAGAAACTGCAATAACTTTCTGCCAAAATATACCACTTTTGACAATTAGTTGTTTTGATGTTTATGCAAGGATACTTGATTTTCACGATAAAGTGATGAAAATGGTGTAGGATTGTGCATATTTGATTAAGATAAAATCGTTATTACTCAAAAGATTTTGATAAAATTTGTACAGGCTCGTTTTGAAGAATGCTCTATTAGATGACGTGCACAGATTTTAAAAAGGCTAATATGAAGCCTTTCAATTTTACCCCTAAAAATTGACGTAGTAGGCTTTGAAAATTGTAGAAAGGTGTCACTTTCAGCTCAGAAAATACAGTTCATCAAGCTCTACAACTAAAAAAAAATTGGTTAAAATCGCACAATAAATAAAGATTTTACAGGGTGTCTCAAGAACAAATGGATCACACTGTATATATATATATATACATATATATATATATATATATATATATTGCTATGATAATAGGGTAGTTTAAGGGTAGATTAAGTCATAGGGGTCGTAGGATAGATATAAATAACTTTAATTTTAAGAAAATTTAATAATTCCAGCAATTATAAGAGTAAATCGACTATTCTACAATAAGTCAATTGCGAGGACACTGTATATAAAAGATATGTAATTAAATGCATGAGAAAGAAGCTCCTTTAGTAATTATCCGATATCATTTGATTAGAATGGTAATGTGTGCGTCGTATAAATATGTTTTAGTACAGTTTACAAGTAAAGATAAGATTTTAAAAAGCAACTAACTGCATCAAATTAAATTACCGGGAAACATAGACAAATTGGCACTCCAAATATTTAATAATTGTGTCGAAAATATCATCGTAATTATTAGGCAAACGCATCTTAATAATTCATTATTAGAAAATCGTTACGTGACTAGAAAGAACACATTTGTTCAGAAAACCAACATTCTGTAACAAATGATATTTTATGTGATAAATCGTGAACTTTCAATTGACAAACATTGAATACGTGACTTGATAAAAGCCAAACATTGGAAATCCTATTATAATACTGCAATATACTGAATGCTTACGTGATCGATGGAGCATTTCGTCGAAGAATTAAAATAGGGAATTTGTAAAAATTCCGAGTTCTGCCAGATAAGGCAAAGTACAAGCCTTGATTATAAACACGCTTATATATACAATAGAAAATGAACAACATTCAGTCCATATTCAACCGAGCACCAACTATGCTCGAATGCCGTAAAAACTTACGTAATTAGTGAAATAAAAATTCAATAAATGAAATTTGAAAGTACAAAATTTTTGTGCGACGAAAAATAAGCCGATCTACAAATAGACGTAAGTTAAACAATTAATTAAATTTATTTCTAATATTTAACAAAACAGGGCTTTCATGGAAGCGATTTTTTTGGGGACTTCTTTTATTGAGACGTTTTTTTTATTGGGGACGATTCTTATATTGGGACGACTTTTTGGAGATAATTCTTTTATTGGGACGCCATTTTATTGATGCCATTTTGTGGAGACAATTTTGTTGATGCGACTCAATGTTCATGTCGTGATCTAAGCCTTAACGCAAATCTAAAATACCAGAAATTAAAAATGGATAATTTTGGCCTATAAGTAAAGCGGACACAAGTAATGCAGACCACAGCCTATGATGGAACTCCAGTAACCATTCCAGGTTAGCGATTTTTAAACATTTTATTATTGAAAGACTGTTTCTAATTTAATATTTGCTATACATTGTATATTTGTAAGAGTCATCAAAAAGGTTATTTGAAAAATATGAAAAGAGGGAAAAGCATCTTGGAACGTTCGAAGGTACTTGAGTGTAATTAAAAGATATTTTTGCTGGCTTTCAGAAAAGCATACATTTGGTAAATGTAAATATTTTATAAAAGGAAAAATTTTGAGTTTACACAGTATTATACATATAATCAATTATTATATTGTGTGTTCTAGAACTGCTTTATTTGAATTCATTTAAAGGTTACAATAAGATTTATTCAGTGAGCTAGTCGGCGTAAAGATAAATATTACTTTTCAATTAATAACGCCTAATTGAGGGGCATATCACAGCAATTTTATGACACCCATCGGCGAGGCATAAAATCCTAAAGGCGGTATCACAGCAATTTTATGGTACGCCCAATCGTGGGGCAAATTTCATAGCAATTTAATGACACGCCCAATCGTGGGTCGAATATCATAGCAATATATATATATATATATATATATATATATATATATATATATAGACACACACACACAAACTAGTTATAACCACGGCACGTTTCATACCCTTTCCACCTCCCATGCGTTTCTGACAATTTACGCCTAAACCACTTTATTCAATTGCGCCTGATATTTTACCTGGCATTGCATTTGAATCACTAACAAATAAATGTTCTTATTTTTTAATAACTTTAGACCGTTTAGACTTAATTTCTTTATAATGGTTTGGATATGGAAAAAAGCAGCTGACCTGAATCTTTGCCACGTCGACTGTTGTTAAAATCTGAAATGTCAGGTTCATAAAGGCACAAAATATGTTAGGTGATACTGCGCCATAATGTGTCTATGTTTGAATAACAACGTTGCTACTCTTGCCCTAATAAACACCAATAAAGGCGAAACGCTTCGGTAGGATGGATTCTTTAAACTTATTTTATTTATACTATTGTGGCTGCCAGTCGTGTCGGATTTCCGCGGTGCCGTCTGTTATCAAAAATTGAAGATGTCCGATAAAACATCACCGAAATACAAAATGTTAGCGAGATATTTCTGGACTCCCTAAACGTCTATGTGTCTAAGCATAAACTTTGCCACTTGCCGATGATCTCTCGATTAGAACGATAAGTGTCGACAGAAAGCTCATGTGTCCTTATTGAGCCATTAGCCAATAAATTTTCTTGTTTATAATAAAACAGAAATAAAAACTTACAAATATGCTCATAACGAAATTCGGAAAAAACAAACAATAGCATTAAACACGTACCTACTACTAATATTAACATACTTATTTGACATAATAAACGGGATCCATTCAAACCTAAACGTACTCAACGTACTCACGCGATTACAATGTCACATACACTCGGCTTTAGAAAGATTAACATTCCATAGAGAAAATGGCGCAAAAAGATTTATTGACATAAAGAATATGTGATTTAAATAAACAGCCAATTTAAAAAAATATTTCATAGAAAGAGCAGTAATTAGTGACCTACACAAGACAATCACACACGCAATCACATTAGTCACACTATTACAACTTAACAACAATACGTGAAGATCCCATAAACAACATTTTTTCAATGCACGCAAAGCAGAAGCAAAACTAATACACAGTATACCTTTGAACTAACTCACACAACCATACAATGGCCAACAGCTATAATCACGTGGCACAAAAAAGAAAATATATTGAGCGAAACTACAGGATTTATGATAACAATACAAGATTAAACACTCAACATATATTAACAGAATGAGCACACTATTAAATACCTTAGCACAATAGATAAATGCAGACCGAAACCATATATACAAATAGATAACATTGTATCACATCACAAGTACGTGTCCAATACTAGCGAATAGCGAATATAAAGATAAGGTAGCACAAAACCTTAGTAAAAATAATTCACCAACAGCTAACCCTACGACACAAAACAAAAAGAAGAACGCATATCAACATACAAATATACACCACAAAATATGTTAGAAAATAAATAATATAAACTATACTGGAATAAAGTAATCTCAACTGAAAACAACACCACGTAACAAACCAGTCGTCAATAAACACAAGAAAATAAAAGAACTAATTGTAATTTCCATCCCAAACACACCTAATATAGAAAAAACAGAAGAAAACACAGAGAGATATT
The DNA here is from genome assembly GCA_036346225.1 of Platerodrilus igneus. Classification (NCBI taxonomy): domain Eukaryota; kingdom Metazoa; phylum Arthropoda; class Insecta; order Coleoptera; family Lycidae; genus Platerodrilus; species Platerodrilus igneus. The sequence goes on along the minus strand of JARFIW010001179.1, from coordinate 1,651,157 downwards.
CAATTAGATGGGGAAATCAAAATCATGGGGTGTCGAGACTAAATAGAAATAATGCTAATTGTAATATCAAGTACTGGAATCATACCGAACAAACTACGTCAATATATTCAGTCAGTCATATTCCAGACATATTCACTTGCCCAAAATTTCATAAATGCTTAATAACGCGAGTTATGTATCCCCCAATTTATGTATGTATAACGAAATAGAAATAATTAGGAATTATTAGAAATTATTGAAGGAATTATAAAGTAAAATGCAACAATGTAATACAAGGATAAACCAGACAGGTTATTAACAGTTCATGAGAACGGATGCAATGCAATGTATTCCAGACGATAATGATACTGCAGGTGGCAGGTCACAGACGGTTATGATATCGTAATTACCTAGAAAATAAGATTGTAACAACGTAACAAAGTATACAATTAAGAATAAGCACACATGAGCTTTGCAAGTTCCTACAGAATTGTGAGGGGCAGGGACATCATAAATAGCCCGGGAGCCCCAAGACCCTACAATCAGTCAGTCAAAGTATTTATCTTTAGCATTGCAGTTTGCTTAGGCGACTCATAATAATTCATTTAAATCAGTTTATTTTGACTTAGAATAATTAATACCAGTTTGTCAAAATTCTGCATTAATTTCTGTTTAATCAAATAAATTTGTTAAGGAATTTGAAAGTATTTTTTAAAAACGCAGCTCCCAAGGCCCGAACCTTAACTCGTGTTAACACGGTTATCTACAAAAACAAATAGAAATAGCTGAGAAGAATGAAGAATAATAATTGAGTGTTACACTGTGATGTGTTACACTAGATGCGAAACAACATTTGTTTGTAATATTTTTTGGTAACAGGAACACTTACCTATTCGGTATTATATTTATTCAGATAGACAATTTTTGTATCTTTGGCAATAAATTGGAAAACTTATTTTTCTTTTTCCTGAAAAGGTGTATTAACTGAATGTTAAATTAGTTGACGATATGCAACAATCTATAGTAAAAAACAACTGTGTAGCATTTAAAACCATTTGTCATTTGTGCGATTTTACTGATTCGTCAATCGACAATTTGACCGTATGACCGTTTGCCATTTTCGTGTTTTGAATGTTGCAGACCACCTACGAAAGGCAAATAACCAGCAGATGCTTGTTATTCATATAAATCATTTTCGTATAAAACGGCGTAACTCATTTTTGCATTCAAACACTAAATTTTTATGGAAACATTACAAATTTGTTTTGAACGAATTTACAGAAGTTGTAACACTTCTCATTCTTAATGATTACATAAAAAGTTATATTCTATCAACAAAAAGGTTTAAAGTACCCATTGAGTCTTTCAGATTCATCATGACAGCTGTTTAAAAAGTAATTTGTCTTCATTGGCAGAATACGTGTTGTAAAATAACGGTTATTCAATAAAAGTTTCAGACTTATTGAACTCCACTTCTGAATAGTTTCCCTGGTGAGTTAAATCTAAACGTCAAAGTACCACCTCATTCATCGAACTTTTTCATCAATGTCACTTGTGTTTATTACAAGATACAAAACCGCAGAGAAAAATGTTTGCGAAATATCCTGCGAACTTGTTTTCTGAATGCCAACTTATTTCCTCATAAATTTCCTGCAATCAATCCTAAAAACAGCGGGAGAAATAAGAAAACATAAAAAACGAAAGAGAGAAGAGGCATAACTCTGGGAACAAAGTTAAACGAAAACGAACGCCACACCGAATGAAAATCTTTCAAACCCCATAGGAAAAAACGAATTTATCACAAACTAAAAATACTTGAAAAAGAAAAGTGGTTGCTGAAATGAAACCGTCTTTTTATGTGTACCTTCGCTGGAAAGCAGCAAATGGCCTTATTGTTAATTTAGTCGGAAAACGTGCGAGAACAATTTTATATATTGATAGTGGCCTAATGAGCTTTTGCCAAGTCAAATAAATGAACATGGTATAATTGATTTTTGTGAAGTTAAGTGGGTTCATTGGGGTGCGGTTTAATTAAAAGGGATTCAGTTCGGATAATAATGGATATTTTCTAATTTTCAGCCATTTACTGTTCTTCGAATGACTTTAGACAAATAAATTAAACCGGGTCAGACATTCTTTGTACAGCGAAAACGCTCCCAACACTTTTATCATGCCAAAAGCTAATGAAACCAGTTAGAAAAGCGTTTGTTTATAACATTCTAGATTTTTTACGTAGAATAATTATTTTTCTTTAGGTTTTGGCAAATTTACTGCAAGAAAATAAAGCATTAACTTAAAACTTAAAGCTGGTACAATTAGAAATGAAATTTATTATCGGTTTGCCTTCTGTGGAGGTTGTATCACTGGGACATACTTGGTTTTATCCAGATAATGTTATTCGTTGATCTAGTACATTATACACATTTCTCTAAATTTAATTTATAAGGCGGTAAACATATTTATTCCTGTACTTTACACCGCTAATATAATTTTCTTTTAATGTAAACATCCTTTCTTTTAACCTTCTATTGCATGAATTGTTATTCTTTGCATTTAAAAAATATTTTATATTACTTTTATGATGGGGAAGGTATAAAAAGGTATGATTATACGTGTTTGGTTTGAAATTTATCATTGATAACAATAAAAAAATGTGTTCCCGTTTGCGCACAATATGAGTATAAAGTATAGAATCAAATTTCTTTATTTATTTATTTCTTCAAAATTAAAGTAAAAAGATTAACAATCTCTATACTAGATGGTTATCAATTGAAATGTGAAAACCTTTGCAGGAATTATTTTGCTTATTTAGGCATGAATGATTATCACAACTATTACATATTATACGAGATTTTTGTGCACAATCAATTTTCTTGCACCGTTCTCTATTTTATATGTGTGATGGCCAATGACCAATGCTATCACTCTGTATCATCTTTGTGGAGCGAGATACCAAACATTTTCTTTTGGCACAATCAACGGTAGATAAAGAGCAGGGACTATTATTTATACTTGGCATGTCTGTTTTTTATCTATTGTTTTGCTCGCTAAACAGAGATCTTGTAACAAAATAGTTTTGAATTTTAGCAGTGACATAGTATTTATCTTTTGGTTAAATTGTTTGTCAGACCTCTTTGAAAGCAGCCAGGCATTGACTAAACAACGTCTATCATATGGTCGAATATTCTCATTGCTTTTTAGTTTGATGGGATAGAAATCCAAAAGAGAATCTTCCAAGTCGACCACGGCCATATGCATGTTGTATACAGTGACTACATCTGTAAGTTTTATGGCTTTTTTGCAGTTTTCTGATTTGAAAAATTATTTTACTTTAGTGAGGGGTTCAGTGCTTGAAAAGGTTGATGTCAGTGAAGCTACTTGGTTATCATACCATTGCAAAGCAGGAACGCTTTTTCCATCCACGGTGGCAGAATTTTTTTCATATTAAACCTTAGCTTTTGTTCATTTTTTTCTGTTAGAATTATTAATTCCCTGAGGCGATTTGATCTGACTGTTACTACGCTGTTTATTTACCATTTTTTAAATAAGCTAGCAGACGCAAGCTTAAGAAATAATTGTCATAGTACACTTTGTGGAAGATATTTTTTGGAATGGACCTACACAAAAGGACTATTATAACACTAGCGACCCCTAAATCTGGTTCTCCATCTACTATTTGCATGTCTATTTTATTTTTGAATACGATTTAAAATTGCAGCTTAGGCCACTAACGTCATAATGAACATACGTTTTACAACCCCATTTGTAGGGCTTTTTAGGGTTGTAGGTCTTCATAGAAATACCTTCTTTGAATGGAATTATATTTTCGTCACAGGAAAGATTTTTTCCAAAGAGTATTTGCTTACAGACTGCTTTTAGTTGCTCAAGCACTGGCATAATTTTATTTATATTCCTAGTAGATTGGTTATTATCACCAAATTAAAAAAGCGTTGTATTTTCTCAAATCTGTTCACTGTCAAACATCTGCTACTTGTGAAGTTCTAGGTTGAGGAACCCAATATCTTGTAGTGGCGTGTTGTCTTATCAAGACATCCAAAGAATAATAGAAATAAATTCGTCAGTATTGAAGAATTTGAACAATTCAGGAGGGTTTTCTTTCAAACTATTTTATCCTTCTTTTTCTTAGAATAAATATTTTTATTTGCAGGGAGCCCAACTAATTGCGCTACAGACAATACTTCCTCAAGAGTCTTCTAAATCTAATACCACTTCTGAGGAAGCACTTTCGTTATTTATTTGTTCTATCAATCAAAAAAATTTCACAACTGATTACAATCATCAAGTATATGTACCTTCATCGTCATTGTCATCAAATGATTTTGAATCTTCACTATCAGAAGGGATGTCACGAATGATATCACGTCTTTTTAGTCCATAAAAAGAACTAGGACTTACTTATGGGAACTCCATTTCAATTCTACAACAGGCGCTACTTATAAAATTCATGCATCCATTGAAATAAAAACTTTGAATGCATGTTGTTCCCAATTGAGAAAACATATGTTATAAGTGTTTTTAAGTACAAATTTTTGAATGAATTAAAAAATATTGTATTAATCTATTGTTAATACTATATACGAAACAAAAAAATAAAACACCTGATGCACGCTTTGAAGGCAGAACTTTTCAGAACAAAATTAGCACACTGGTAACTTTCACAAGAACCTAACCTTGAAGCATTCAATCTTATAAAAGGATGCTAGAATGAGACATCCATCGTCAAATAGAGTAACACTGAGTGTAAAATTAAGCAGGAAACGATTTGTATTGATTTACATATCAGGCCGATAAAATGGTCTGCATTTGACCTCAAATATTATGTGCCAATTTGCAAATTACATGCAATAGAGGGTTACTTATAAAAGTTTTCAAAACTAAATATTTTTTCTACAGCGAATATTAAAATGTGCTTTATTCTGCTCAAATCAAAAACCAAGTAGTGTTTTAACCGCAAGTGTAGATAAAGTAATACTTTAACAGCAGGGATGAATAAAGTTGATAACTTTTTTAAATAACAATTTGGATTTTCAGTTTGCCAAACCAACATGAATCGTGCAATTTACTTTTGGAAAAATACAAATTTTTTAACGTGAGGAACGTGACAAAAGTAGAGAAGTAGAATTGGAACCAGTGCTGTAAGATTTATTCTATTCAATAGTGTGTATTCTTCATGACTTTTTTTGTTAATGAGTTTTCTATATGAAATTCGGTCATTGCCAATGCGTTTCAACCACCTGCGTGTTTTACTGTGATTAGATGCAGACCAGAATCTGCCAGTGCCGTGGTTGTAGAGCAGTGAATAATGACATATATGACTTTCTACATTCAGCAAATTTAAAAAATCAGTAGATTTCTTTTTGGAACAGTATAGAAGTATTTATCCCCACAAGTTGGACAGTATTTTTTCTCTGTCGGAAATTAACAAAAGCTTCTCTTGATATACATTTTTGGGGCGCAGAGAAATGAATTTTTTCACACCCGTGTCGGCAATGCAGAACAGCTGGTTCCTTAGTTTTAGTAACAATCATTGAGACGATTATAACCGATTTTTGATCATCAATGCGAGATGTTTTTGACTTGTATAATTCATTATACCAATATGCTCAATATCAACTCAGTATAGAATAAACTTATAGCCATCATCTGCAGCTTCTTGTAAAAGCAGTTCAAACATTTTAGATTTTTGAACTTTTAACTATCCATCAGCTTTTGTAGAAATATTTTGCAGTTTGCTATGCCTACAAACATTTACATAATTTTATTTAACTGTTCATTTACTAGATATATACTTTGAAATATCACAATTTCCATTCACGACTAGGAGAGATTACATCGAGCAATACGATAATAATGTTGAGAGCTTAACTTTCTCTTCTGCTTGCAAAGCGTATTATAGAAGTACTTTTTTGGTTAGTACTATTGATGTTTTTTCTGGTTTTCATTTTAGGAAACAGGAATATTACTTCACCAAAAAATCTCGACTCAATTTTTTTGGTGCAGTAATATTCTTGCCGTTCCTAGCATCTCTTCTATGTCGCATGATAGTTTCTTGTTTTAGCTTTTCTGTAGAGCTAGTTTCATAGATGAATAACGCTCAAGACAAAAGAAAATGGACAACATTTTGTTTAACCCCAGCAACAACCATACTGAGATTTAAAACGTGACTAGGTTAGTAATGATTTGTGTTACGTCATCATCGAACATTTATTGGTATTGGTGACAATAAATACTTTCGTGCGGGTATCCTACAGTTTTTAGTGAAACATTTATACCGGCAGTGAAAGTGCGTGAACACACAGTCGTACGCGAACCGTTGAAGAACACAGTCGCATTCGAACCCTTGCAGAAGACGGTTGTATGAGAGCTTTTGAAAGCGACACCGACACCCAAACGTGCGTGCTTGGTGGTTCGCGAAGCTTTTGTGTGCGAACTTTTATTGCCCACAGCGGCACAGGACTTAAGGTATTTATACCCTTCCTTAAGTAGTTGTTGTAGTTGTTTTTAGTTATTACATAACCGCTCCACCGCTATTAGTATTGCTACAAAAAGCAATTGGTCCTTCCCTATAATTAGCATATCTTATCAACTCATTCCCCCCAACAATCCAATTTGTATAAATGCGGTAGAAAATATAGAATATCATACATGATGATAAAATTTAATTGTTTTGTCTAGCAAAATTAGCGCCTCAACTAACGTATCACTGCTAAAACTACAATTTTATCGTCTTGACTAATAAATAACTAATGTTTAGCTGCGTGAGAAATTTACGAAGAAATCTACATTTTTCATCAACAGATGCAGATTTTGAACAAATGCCGAAGATATCCCTACCACATAGTTTAGGATTGGCTACGTATTCAAATTTTCCATCTTAGTTTCTTTTCCTGAATAAGGGGTGGTTCCCAAATCATATAAAACCCGTTGCAGGTCGTCTTCAGTTTCGATTGAGTCTACGACGTCACGTGGCATAGATGAAGTTAATGGACTAACTTTTACCTTACTACCGAATAAGGCTTCATAATGGAATCCCTGTATCTCAAAATGATGCTGCTATTCTTAACGAGTTGGATGAATTCTAAATCTCTTGCGCATTCGTTATTATTTTTGTCCAACATCCGTGTCGCAATTATGTTTGCCATATTGTACTTAACAAATTTACATTGGTTGGCTCTGGGAATTTCAGAACTTACTGTTTTTAGAGATGATCAATAATCGCTGAGGCCGGGCACGTTTTATACGAGTATTGCCTTTTGCCATACTGGAGCAGTGATTGTACTCCCGTGAACTTGAAAATATCAATCGTTGTACACGAGATTCGGCAGTCTTTGATTCTTGTGATGGAAGAATCGCGAATTCCGTTAGGTGGTCTTGGTATACCAAAGTGATTTAAACTTATCGCCGGACGATAACATAAAAATTAATGAAATTAACATCGCAATGCGAATTGAACCCAGAAAAAAATCATGGATTTTCGCCAATGCTTATTTTTTGTCCTTACGTTTTTCCTGACGCCATATGCAAAGAGAATGCGTTGTTCAGTGCATTGGTGAGTAACAGTTTTCTACGTTTTGTACGTGGTCTCGACTAGTTGCCAACTGAACTTCGTATATCACATCAATAAGCTCGGAATTAGTAACAAATTTGAATTATACTAGTACCTTTTTCGTAGAATAAATCAGTTTATGCTTATTCTCAGTGACTATAATATCATACCACTTGGGAAGCCAATAATGTCTTGGTTTCATTTTGGTTTTCAACTTAGTGTTGATTATACAATCACAGTCAAGTTCTGGTGGGTAGCATAATCAAGGTGGGTAGAATTCGATGACGCGGAACGGAGTTTCTGTATCAAACCGCACTCGCATTGACCTGACGTGGCTGGTGAAGTCTGGAACATCACGTACCTGCGAGTTCTTGAACGATACTGTTTAATCAAGTGGATGGGCAAATTATTCAGGGAAGGGTAGGAACGAATTTTTGAATAAACGATCTGGAAGAAAGGAACATCAGAGCATATGAAATTTCACATTTTGCCTAAGAAACGTTAGTCATTATATGGAATGCCTAGTCAAAATATGAAATAACTGGAATTTTATACACAAGCTGACCGTTACAATTATTATATATAATGAACAATGCAATATATATATATATATATATATATATATATATATATATATATATAATGCTGGTTTTCATACATTGATTACATATCCATCCATTATCTGGGTACTCTAACAACTATTTTAAATATTCTTAAATAGTATTGCTTTTGCTTTTGTATTGTATGCTTTTTTTAATCCAAAACTACGGCAATACATTATTAAAACCATTAGTACAACTTTTATTAAACGTACAACGTGTGTCATTATCTAAATAGGTATTTTATATCTTTTATACATAATTGAAACAAATTAAGGAGACTAATGAAGGAAAAAAATGTGAAATTAGTGTGAAGCAGATTTATATGCATGCCTTAACTATCCTTTTATAAAATTGGTGATAGAAAAAATATCAAAACTATTTAAAAAGATATTTAATTAAGAACACGAGCAATCATTATGCCACTTAGCTGTTTAAACAAAATACGGTTGCATCTGAAACCATAGTTTTTGGTCGGTATGAAAGTTGAATACGTTTGGACCATACTTGATGATAGAAACAGTAATTAAAAAGCGTATATTGTCGTGTGTTCGATACGCTACGATTTCCGCCCATAAGACCAAATGTAATAGAAAAAGATAATTTCATTGAAAAGGTTTACCTAGAGTTGAAAGAGACTAATTGATGTCTATGGCATGACGGCGATCATTATCAATAATTAGACAGAACTTCTAATCAATAAATTTTTTAAATGTAATCTACTTTTGGCAAATTTGCATTATATGTTTTACTAATATTTTTAATCTGCATTAACATTAAGTGTATTTGGTGTAGTTGAACCCTAACAAGAAATTTAAAGTAAGATAAGAATTACAAAAGTGTGGAGAAAAAAAACTACTTATTGGTTTAATTAATTTTATGCAATACACATTACTGTGTACAGGATTATTAAATTGATTAAACGTTAAGGATATTGGCCAATTTATTGTTTACAAATGGTTTATTTTATTGAAATATTTTTTAATAAATGCTCTGTATTGTTTCAGGTAAGGAATCTAGGATCACGCAGAGTAAGTTTATAGCCTTTTCATTTAAATTAATAGAATACTTAGTAGCTTTTTAAAAATATATTTGTGTACTAATGTTATTTTTAAGCTTTCTAGTCATTTATTCAACAACTACAAGAGTTTTTAAACAAACTGCGCTATTTTGTGATTTTTCTGATAATGTAATGCTTTTCTTCTTTACAGGCTCAGTTTAAATGAAACCTCTAAAATCAAACAGCCAATATATAATGATATGAAATATTCTTTAACAATCAATCTTTCAAATAACAATTGCTACATTCACAACAGCCTTACTTTAACCAACCATAATCTTACATGTAACCTCAAAAACATACTTTCATACAAATATTAAAATCTAAGGGTAGGGTCCAATATTAACGAAACGGCTTTTTCTTAAAACAATATCTTAAGCCTAAGATTAAAGAAATGACAACTACTGGATAATCACCCCTTTACACTAAATAGGAGTTCAAAATCCCTCTTTTCTAATTAGGATTTTCATTCACAAATCATTTCCTATATAAATCTTATTATGTAAAATTTTTTTAAAATAAGTCTGATAATTTTAACAACCTCTCTTTAGCATCGGATTTAAACTTGCCTGATCAGTTATTTTTAATAATTTTCATTATATAAGGGCTAAACTTACCGAAGTCAGTCACTCTCAAATCATATTATCCACTCTCACGCAAAGATTTGCACATAAAATCTTACGTAACGTAACATAATTAACTAATAAAATGTCCTTTTTATAATCTTAAAACACTATGATTTTTATTTTACTGTGTAAATTATGCTTGCCATCTTTTTCGACGTCCCACAATTAGAACACAACTAAGTACTATAATATTAACTTCTTTATAGAATATCAAACGAAATCTTTTAAAAGAGTTTGTTTATGCGGCTTCATAATCTTTTGTTATAGACGCATTTACTCCTTGAGTACTGTAGCAATTTTATTTTCTACCTAATATATATCCGTATAATTAATCCTTTTATTTAATATTAAATAATATAATGCATTATAATGCTATCCAATCCATTTAATTAAATATTACCTATTGCCCAATAAAGTACTAGCATTCAGTCCAAATTAAAATTTAATTTCCACGGTGACAAAATAAAAGCTTCTATTTAGTATCATTCCGAGAGCCCCATCTATTCGGAAATTACGAAGTAACGTTGTTACCGGGCAGCAACACGCTTGACCCGACACTTCTAACACAGCTGTGGGGAAAAGCAGGTCGAAATTGTTCTTAGGAACGATGTTTTTTGACGGTTTTTTGTGTTGGAAGCATGTACGAATAAAATTTAATAAGAGTATGCCATTTCCGAAAGTTATTTTAGATGGTCCATTTTTGTTGAAACAACTCGTGGAGAACGAGGAATTGTTTTGTTAAAGGGCCGTTAGGAACAGTAAGTAAATTTGTTTCTATAACGATATTAATTAGAAATTTTTAGTGCAACTAAAAGTATAATGGAATTTAAAATATAATAAAACCTATACATAATGCAATTTAAATTATAATGCAACTAAAATTATAGAAAGCAATTTTTCTGAATGGTATTCAATCGAAATTATAGAAAACAATTTTATTCTTATAAAACATGGAATCTCATATATAATTTATTCAGTTTAATTACAAACAACGTTCGTTCTTTCTTGTGGTTTGAATTACTCCTGGAGCATCTGTAAATTAAAACGCAGATAATGGAGGCCGAGTGATGTGATTTTCAGAGTGCAGCACAACTATTTGTTTAAAATGGAGGATTCCGTGGTACAATGCTGACGTAGCTCCCAAGCAGGTATTTTTGCGACAACCCGGACTTCTGGTATGTAGAAACAAAAAACTGTTTTCGTATGTTATTTGAACTATGGACGTAGTAACGAGATAAATTTTACTTTAATCAAGTTGTGTAAACTTTAAATAGGTCAAGGACAGACCTCAATTATATTTGTCGATGTTATGCGATAGGAATCTGTAACTTTCACTTACCTCATTCTTTTATTAATTCAATGAAACATCAGAAGATGTCATTACGTGTTAGAAAAAGTGAATTCTTACAATTACGAGCACTTAAAAATTAAATTTCTATATTTGATATTTCATGAATATTTATCTGTAATTATCTACTGTAAAATTAAGGTAGATCTACCCTAGTTAACTTTTTGCTACAAATAAGCAATTTTATGCTTTGTCAATTTGTTAAATAAAAACACTTTTAATGGTAATTGGTACTGATCTTATCCAGTGCCATTGTAATTAATTTTTCACAATCTAAATTAACATATAAAGAAAGAAATATATTTTGTATAAAAGTACATTATTGAATACCAGAAGAATAGATTCTTATTTTCGGACTAAAAACTATTTTTTATTTAGGATGAATGAAAGATGATTCCAATTGAATTTAATTATTTTTGAGTATGAATGCACAAACAGTGCTATTCTTTGTTTAATCTGTTCACAGGTGCAGTGGAGGATTGCTAACGTCAAGGTCGAGCCATAAGGTAAGAAACTTCAAAGATTAGGTGGTCTTTGAAAATTATATAGCGGCTATATGAGAAAGGTTTCCGCATTAGCCTTGTACAAGGGACTTGTATCAGGTCTTCTCAGTATAGAAAAATACGGTGGCGCCTTATTCTTATTATTAGTGGTTGCAATTACACCCCGACCCACAGCTCATACTCTACCCAGAGCATATAGTTCGACTAGCCGCTTTACCTTTGAGATTTCCTCAACATAGAGCCACCTTCCATCCGAACTTGCCGTGGGCTCCTTTTAAATATTGGAAATTCTCGTTAAACTAAATCAAAGAAAACATAAAAGGCTATAAATGGCGCCCAACGTGGGGCCTCGATTGCTGTGCCAATTGTATAAGCACATAAAGTATAGGCTTCGATTGACTTTGGTTGTTTACACTTGTGGTTTGTAAATCATTTACCCTCAGATTAATTTAGTCTATTGATGTTGTTGTTTAATTGAGTTTAATTTGTAATTAGTTAGTTAGTCTATCCCATGATGGCTGAGACGTATCAAGTAGTTCATTTGCATAAAGATGAGTTGGATTATGAATTGAGAATTCGAGGGGTTGTCAGCAGCAGACCGATGCAGGATAAGAGGAAAATGTTAGGCCGATTATTAGCCAAAGAAACAACAGTACCTGGTCGTTTAATTGATCCTTCCACATATGTCGTAGATTATTCGGATGAACGAGATGAGATTGAGGCTTCGATAGAGTCAGTAAAAAATGTTTTATTAGAATTTGAAGGTGAATTAGCAGACCCTACATTTAAGAGGATACAGTCGAGATTAATACATCTTGATGGTCGAGTTAGGAGAATGAAAATCCCTTTAGATAATTCAGACGAAGTTACTTTATTTAAGAATGAATCGTTAGCAACTATTCTTACCATGGAGGCAGAGCTACATGAAAAGCTTAAGAAGAATGAAGATGTAAACGCATATGGTGAATTTTCTATGAGAGAAACCATTCCAGCTGTTGTCAGTGCTCCTATTCATACTGTTTCATATTTAGTACCCCCTATTCCAATTGGTTCGTGGTCAGTAAAATTTTCTGGAGATCCAAAACAGGTTCATCAATTTTTAGATAGAGTAGCTGAGTTAGCATACTCGCGTAAAGTATCTGAAGAAGATTTATTTAATGCTTCTGTAGAATTGTTCACAGGGAACGGTTTAGAATGGTATCGTTGTGTTAGAAATTCTTTAACAAATTGGAGTTCTTTGGTTATTCGATTAAAGGAAGATTTCTTACCATCACACTCAGAGGACGAGATTTGGGAAAAAATTAGGTCGCGTCACCAACATAAAGGAGAATCTGTAGTCATATATATAGCTCATATGGAGAATTTGTTTAGTAGGTTACCACAATCACCTGCGGAATGTACAAAAATTAGAATGGTAAAAAAGAATCTATTACCTGATTTTATTTGTCAATTAGCTCTAACGGAAATTGATAGTATGTCAACACTAATAAAGTTGTGTAAGAAATTGGAAGAAGCTTATGCATCCAAGCATAAACTAGTACAAAGTCCAGTAAAATATGTTCCGAAAGCATTAGGAAATTCAAAATTTCAAGTTGAAAATAAGTGGTCAGCTCCTGTAAAAAACTTTTCAGCGCGAACTGGTCGTAGTTTTTATAATCAATCATTTCCCCCTCAAATACAATCTCTTGGCAACAGTAATAGTAATAATAATAATCTTTCTAGTAGAGTCCCCGTAAATAAATATAAATTAAATAAACTTACATGTTGGAATTGTTTGGAAGAAGGTCATACTTTTTGGAGGTGTAAGATTCCTCGTAAAATATTTTGTTATAGCTGCGGATATAGTGGAGTTAAGTCAATAAATTGTCCGTCGTGTTCAAAAAACGAGTAGGTAGGCAGATGCAGAGTGGCCGGCATCATGCTTTTATGCAAAAGGCTACGGTTATGTTGTGTGAACAGGAAAATTCTTTTGATATAGATGATTGGTCAAGATGGCTAGGCATCGTTAAAGATTTTTGTCAAGGGAACGTCAAGCCAAAAGCTGACGCGTTATTTTTAAGGAAACCTCAGGACAATCGTCCGTATATTATGGTAAAATTGTTAGATAGAGATGTCACAGGTTTGTTTGACTCTGGTTGTACTACTACCGTTGTTGGTTCATTAGCGTTTTCTGTTCTTGAAGAATTAAATTTAAAAGTTTTTAAAACTGAGAAGAGAATAGTTTCCACTGCTGATGGTGCTCTTCAAGAAGTTATTGGTTCAGTTGATTTACCTATTAGAATTGGAAGACAATATCGTATTGTTAACGCTTTGGTTGTACCATCTCTTCCCCCACACATTTATTTTTGGTAGCGATTTCGCAAAATCCTTTGGTTTAATAGCAGATTTCAAAAACAATACATGGCATATTCAAGATTATGATAACAATAGTATTTCGTATATAGGTCATTCGTCAGTACCCTTAAGTTGTAGTAATCAATTACTTAGTTTAGATGATTTGTTAGAAACACAGCAAGTAAAAGCACGAATAGCAATAGAATCTTTCAATGGAATTAGTAGTGAAGAGAGACTAGGGCGTACCGATAAAATTGTTTTAGATATTGATACTGGTGATGCAAAACCATTTCGTAAAAAACCATACGTCATGTCCCCCTTTATGAGTAGGATGTTAGATAAAGAATTAGATGAGATGTTGAGATTAGGAGTAGTGGAAGAATGTCAGAGTCCATGGTCATCCCCTGTACTGTTGGTTAAAAAACAAGACAGTGAGTACAGATTTTGTTTTGACGGAAGAGCGCTCAATGATATTACTAAACATGATAGTTACCCATTGCCAAATATCGATAGGATTATTAATTTACTTAGAGGTGCAAATTATATTTCTAGCTTAGACCTTAGAAAGAGTTTTTGGCAAATCCCACTTTCCGAAACATCTAAGGATAAAACAGCGTTTAGTGTTATTTCGAGAGGACAATATAGGTTTGTCACCATGCCATTCGGATTAAAGAATGCTGCTCAGACGCAACAGCGTTTGGTTGATTCAATTTTTGGACCGAAGTTTGAGCCACATGTTTTTTGTTATTTAGATGACATTATTTTGTGTTCATCATCTTTTGAGGAACCTTTGAAGTTATTAGAAACGGTGAAGGAACGTCTTAAGGAAGCAAACCTTACGATTAATTTGAAAAAGTGTGAATTCTTTAAGAAATCGTTAAAATTTCTTGGTTATATTGTTGGATCGAATTCTCTTCGTACCGATCCCGAAAAGGTTTCTGCGATGGTAAATTTCCCCAGACCTAAGACCACTACTGAGGTCAAACGTTTTTTAGGAATGTGTAGTTGGTATCGTCGTTTTATAAAAAACTTTTCATCTTTAGTGTCACCGATTAGTGATTTGGTAAAAGGAAGAAAAAAGGGTCAATCTATTGTTTGGACATCCGAGGCTGAGGACTCATTTGTACAGATTAAACCGGCTTTAGTTTCCGCTCCATTGTTATCACAACCGGACTATTCAGTTCCATTTATTGTCGAATGCGACGCTAGTGATACAGGACTCGGAGCAGTTTTAGTTCAAAAAATCGATGATGTAGAGCACGTTATTTCTTATGCCAGTAAATCACTTACCCGAACTGAGCGCAACTATTCAGTCACGGAGAAAGAATGTCTCGCTGTAATTTTCGCTATAGAAAAATTTCGACCTTGGGTAGAAGGTACCCGTTTTACTGTTATCACAGATCACTTTTCATTGTTATGGCTTAATAATATACAAAACCCAACCGGAAAATTAGCTAGATGGGCTGTCCGTTTACGACAGCATACTTTTGAGTTGGTTCATCGAAAAGGAAAGTTTAATGTAGTTCCAGATTGTCTTAGTCGTGCAGTTCCAGTTGTAAATCATGTAGATAATTTAGTTGAGATCAAGTTAGATAATGTGGATCCCTGGTATGTGTCTCTTCGAGAAAAAATTTTAGCTTCACCTGATGATTACCCACAATGGAAGGTAGAGGATAATTATGTATTTAAATTTCTTTCATCAAATTTACCACTCTCGTCGAATGTAAGGGAATGGAAATATTTAGTTCCTAGATCACAAAAGGAAGAGGTTATTCGGATAAATCATGACCCTTCAGTGGCCGGACATTTAGGTTTTTTAAAACATTGGCACGCATACAAGAGAATTTTTATTGGCCAAAAATGCGTATTGATGTGTTGAAATTTTGTAAAAATTGTTTAACGTGTGGTGCACAGAAGGCATCGAATAGAGGACCCCTTGGTTTAATGGGAAAGGAAAAAGAAGTGAAGTTCCCCTTTCAGATTATTGCTATAGACCTTATGGGCCCATTTCCACGGTCCAAGGCTGGACACAAATGGTTATTAGTTATTGGTGATTGGTTCTCGAAATTTACGTTAATGTTTCCGTTACGTAGTGCAAAAGCGCATTTAATAGAACGTGTATTGGAGGAAAAAGTTTTTCTAGTTTATGGTGTTCCAAAATTTATTATTTGTGATAATGGCTCACAATTTAGTGGTAGAAATTTCAAGGCAGTATGTAAAAAATATGACGTTCAAAAAATTTGGTTTAATGCAGTTTACTCTCCCCAATGTAATTTTGTGGAAAGGATAAATAGAACAGTCGGAACAGCTATACGTTCGTATATTAAAGAACATGATACTTGGGACATAGAGTTACCCCAAATTCAGTATGCGGTTAATTCTGCGAAACATCATGCCACTGGTTATTCGCCAAATTTCTTAGTTTTTGGTAGACATGTTCCTGTGTCTGGAAGATTTTATGGTCTTGATGTGGAACCCTCAGTTGATATAGATATTATTTCTGGTAATAGACCTTCGTATGTGTTAGATCATCAAGGACTATTTGATATTTTTATAGACGTACAAAAAAGGTTACATTTAGCTTACATGCAGTCTAGTAATTCATATAATTTAAGGAGACGTAACATTTCTTTCGAAGTAGGTGACAAGGTTTGGAGGTCAAATAAAGTTCTTTCGAAAGCAAGTGATAAGTTTACTGCTAAGCTTGCGCCAAAATATGTTTTGAGTATTGTTAGAAAAAAGGTTTCGAATTTAATTTATGAATTGAATAATGAAAATGGTTCAAAAGCAGGCAGATGGCATGTTAAGGACTTAAAACCTTATTCAGAGTTCAGTGGTGATATTGAGAAAGAGGATGTTTCTGAACATTAATTAGTGTTGTTGATATATTTAATGGTTGATAGTAGGAATTACTTCCGTCTTATCTTTTTGGTAAAGAATTTAATTATTGTATTGGAATACTGTTTGGTAGTCTAAAATTTTAGATGTTGTATATGAAGTATAAAAGGAAAATTTTTTTGTAGTGCAGCAAGGTTGATATTAGTCTGCGCTGATATTGTTAGTTGCAAATTATTTATTTGAGTTAAGATGAAGAGTTGCATGTTTCCATAGGTCAAAAGTTGCATGTTTCCATTTGTCAAATGATTCCATTTGTCAAATAATTCCCTAGTTCAAAGTTATTAAGGAATGTTTAGTTATACTTTTGGTGATGAATTTTAATAAAGTTGTATATATTTGGTTATTATTTTCTTTTGGATTTATGATTATAGTGTTTGGAGGTGATTTTGTAGTCGAGAGGACAACCGAGATCAATGGTAGTTCTTGTAATTATATTGGGAATCAAGTAGCTTGAGTCCATATTAGATATTGGTAGAAGGTCAATATTGTTAGTAACTATAATAGTTATGTTTAGTATGAATATTGTGTGAGATAGCAATGTTCTATGTTGTTATGAATATTGTGTGAGATAGCAATGTTCTATGTTGTTATGAATATTGTGTGAGATAGCAATGTTCTATGTTGTTATGAATATTGTGTGAGATAGCAATGTTCTATTTTGTTCATTCATACGTGAGTGAGATTTGTGAGGAGTAAGACGTGGTGACGTTTTACTTGTCTCTTCATTGATAGAGATGTTTCTACATTTTGTTTGCATACACATGCGGTAGATTGTTGAACGTTAATGATTTCAAGACATGTTTGCTGTTTTGGAGATATGTTTGTCGTGGATCTCAATGGTAGTGAGAGTCCTTTTTTTCTTTTGTAAATATGTAAATTACGGTTAATAAAGTAAGAATATGTTTGTCATGATAATTTATATCTTTATTAAGGAATCATAATGCGGCAGTATTATATGTTTTGTTGCTTAAGTTTCGAGTATGAAATGAGTGATATAATAACCCCGAATATGTAGTAAATGATAATGAAACCCTACCGATTAAGACTTCCCGAATTTGTCCCCTTGTGGCGTATAGTACGCGTAGTTACTCGTCACTCACTTTCAAGTATGCAGTATCTTAAGTGATAATTTTTGTTTTGGCTTGTAAAAATTATAAATAAGTTGTAAATATATAACAGTAAATTCAAAAAAAAAATTCTTCGCATTTATTCCAGAATATTTTCTCGAATTTTTTTCTCTTAGAAAGAGGCAGTGTAGCAATTTTATTTTCTACCTAATATATATCCGTATAATTAATCATTTTATTTAATATTAAATAATATAATGCATTATAATGCTATCCAATCCATTTAATTAAATATTACCTATTGCCCAATAAAGTACTAGCATTCAGTCCAAATTAAAATTTAATTTCCACGGTGACAAAATAAAAGCTTCTATTTAGTATCATTCCGAGAGCCCCATCTATTCGGAAATTACGAAGTAACGTTGTTACCGGGCAGCAACACGCTTGACCCGACACTTCTAACACAGCTGTGGGGAAAAGCAGGTCGAAATTGTTCTTAGGAACGATGTTTTTTGACGGTTTTTTGTGTTGGAAGCATGTACGAATAAAATTTAATAAGAGTATGCCATCTCCGAAAGTTATTTTAGATGGTCCATTTTGTTGAAACAACTCGTGGAGAACGAGGAATTGTTTTGTTAAAGGGCCGTTTGGAACAGTAAGTAAATTTGTTTCTATAACGATATTAATTAGAAATTTTCAGTGCAACTAAAAGTATAATGGAATTTAAAATATAATAAAACCTATACATAATGCAATTTAAATTATAATGCAACTAAAATTATAGAAAGCAATTTTTCTGAATGGTATTCAATCGAAATTATAGAAAACAATTTTATTCTTATATAACATGGAATCCCATATATAATTTATTCAGTTTAATTACAAACAACGTTCGTTCTTTCTTGTGGTTTGAATTACTCCTGGAGCATCTGTAAATTAAAACGCAGATAATGGAGGCCGAGTGATGTGATTTTCAGAGTGCAGCACAACTATTTGTTTATAATGGAGGATTCCGTGGTGCAATGCTGACGTAGGCTCCCAAGCAGGTATTTTTGCGACAACCCGGACTTCTGGTATGTAGAAACAAAAAACTGTTTTCGTATGTTATTTGAACTATGGATGTAGTAACGAGATAAATTTTACTTTAATCAAGTTGTGTAAACTTTAAATAGGTCAAGGACAGACCTCAATTATATTTGTCGATGTTATGCGATAGGAATCTGTAACTTTCACTTACCTCATTCTTTTATTAATTCAATGAAACATCAGAAGATGTCATTACGTGTTAGAAAAAGTGAATTCTTACAATTACGAGCACTTAAAAATTAAATTTCTATATTTGATATTTCATCAATATTTATCTGTAATTATCTACTGTAAAATTAAGGTAGATCTACCCTAGTTAACTTTATGCTACAAGTAAGCAATTTTATGCTTTGTCAATTTGTTAAATAAAAACACTTTTAATGGTAATTGGTACTGATCTTATCCAGTGCCATTGTAATTAATTTTTCACAATCTAAATTAACATATAAAGAAAGAAATATATTTTGTATAAAAGTACATTATTGAATACCAGAAGAATAGATTCTTATTTTCGGACCAAAGACTATTTTTTATTTAGGATGAATGAAAGATGATTCCAATTGAATTTAATTATTTTTGAGTATGAATGCACAAACAGTGCTATTCTTTGTTTAATCTGTTCACAGGTGCAGTGGAGGATTGCTAAGGTCAAGGTCGAGCCATAAGGTAAGAAACTTCAAAGATTAGGTGGTCTTTGAAAATTATATAGCGGCTATAGGAGAAAGGTTTCCGCATTAGCCTTGTACAAGGGAATTGTATCAGGTCTTCTCAGTATAGAAAAATACGGTGGCGCCTTATTCTTATTATTAGTGGTTGCAATTACACCCCGACCCACAGCTCATACTCTACCCAGAGCATATAGTTCGACTAGCCGCTTTACCTTTGAGATTTCCTCAACATAGAGCCACCTTCCATCCGAACTTGCCGTGGGCTCCTTTTAAATATTGGAAATTCTCGTTAAACTAAATCAAAGAAAACATAAAAGGCTATAGTACCTTGATAGCAAATTTTACGGATGAAAAACTTTTTGAAAAATGTATTTTTGCTTGCAGTACTTCATTATAATTATCTGCAAATACGATTAAGATACGTAATAAGAACAAACCCTTTTTAGTCACATGTTTATGCCTATATAATCCAATACACTGAGCGCGTTTACAAGTACGCTACTATTAAAATGAATATTTACAAAATCTTAGCTACTTTTAAAATTTTTTAAATTTTTTATATACAAAATAATAAAAATCCTTTTAGATATTTAAAATTTTTAGTATAAAAATATGTACATCTTTTGCTTTTAATTCAGTAACTCAGATTTGACTCACTGATAACAAATGCATTATAAGTTTTGCTTGCAATTTACATTATAGAGATCATTGTAAAATTGATTTAGCTAACTAAAATATTTTTCAAATAGCTTAAGTATGAGAATACCAACATGAATTTTTTTAATTTATTTCTATTAAGATGGATTGATCTTTGTTCAAAGTACTTTAAATGTTTAAACATAACTATGATAATTTAATTCTAAAATTTCGAAACTACAAAACTTGTTTATCTACTCAAATTGTACATTAACATTATTGCAGTGAATTTATTATCCGCTTACGAAGTCTTTTGCTTTATTTAAACGAGGACATATATAAGAGCTCACACACAACGATCAAAAGTAGTGAATGAAAAGCAGTTACCGATAGATAATACTGTATTTTACAGAATGCCTGGACTTTCCAAACTACATGTGTCGAATTAATTCGATGAAAATACGGAGCAGCTGCACATGGCGCCTGCTTCAATTAAAGACTAAAGGACCAACATTTGAACTTCTACAAACCATTTAAAATTTCTTATTCGTAAGACACAAATTGAACCAACTTATTGTATTTTCGATCTTTTACTGGGATATTAATTGGCCGCCTAAATTTTAATTCGAACGCCATGCTATTTCCAGATTTAAATATTCGCATAAATTGAAAATATTATTGTACTTACACTATTTTTAATTACATTACTTTTGCTGCACACTAATTATTACCAAAATGGCGACTTCACATGACGACGATTAAAATAGAGGACCCGTATAATAGACGCTTGTATTTATCACGAGGAATTGTTCTTCGCGCTCCCAAAGAGCTTTTCTCAAAAAGTGAGTCTTTTATTCAAAAAATGTCCACTCCCAATCTACGGGGACAGATCATTCCGCAGAGCGACATAATGCAACGAGCACACTCGTTGGCGTTCAATCAGTAACTGCTGTTAAATTTGTGTTTCTGAGAACATTATACCTTTCACTTAAGCACTCATATCAATTTCCGATGAGTGCCCTTTAACCTTATACAGAGATTAGGTACCATTTAATGTTTAATGAGAACACTTTTCTGTCGCAGAATAAATTATTATGATATTAAATGTTAACATGAATTTTAAGGTAAATCATTTTAAATAGTTATTTCACATCTGTGATTTACTAACGAACCTAGATTTTTATGTTTATGTATGAAATATAATGCCAACGGAGAATAACTGACGTGCTAACAAGCAAGCTTAACGCAATTATGAGCAAGGAAAATTAAACTCGTTACACCATTAAGATTTTTTTAAAAATGCAAACTTCTTTAAACTATAAAATTCCTTACTTTTCAAATTTAGACATCGGATTTGAAATGAAAAAACTTAACATCAAATCGATGTGTTGCAATAGTTGTACATGTGAAGACGAAAGGTTTACAAATAGAAATACGACGAAATTTTAAAATTAGTAAGTGTTCGGATACTAGTTTCGAACTTATAATTGTACAATTGTCATTCCTAGTGCATTGTTATTCGTTTGTTACATTAACATAATAAAAAGAACAGTTTACCTTTTTAATTTTTCTAACAGCACAATAAAGCTACGCGCCTAACCATTTCCAGAGTTTAAGACCTAACCATGATGATAAACAAAAATTATACTTTTTTAATTAATGACTGTATATTAAGTAATCCAAAATGCATAGTTTGTATCTTAGTAATTCCGTTGTAAAAAAAACTTTTGTCTACTTCCTGTAGTCGCGTATTATCCCACAATAGCAACCGATTTGATCAAGCTTAATATGTCTATTAAACATCTCGATTTGAATTTGGAACAAATCCTTCATAACCATTCCATTTATGGAACGAAACGAGAAGGAGAAAATCCCATAGTGAAGTTCTAGATTTCCTATTAGTGCTTATAATTTTTATGCCAAGAAAATGCCAAAGGCGCTATCCACTATCAAGGCGCATAATCGTTACAGCAATTTAGAATGCAATGGCAACGTAAGAATCTCAAAAATACAGGCGATTGCAGAACGTTTAAAACTTAAGGGTGTACTAACTGTGGCAGGTTACTTTCAGTAAGTTAACTTATTAAAAACAAAGGAAGACAAATTGATGAGTAATATGAAAACACTAATGAGTGAATATTTGTTGGTGTCTTGTGCTAAATTGGCGTTAGTTACCTGAATTAATTTTACTCTACAGTTTTGGCCCCTAAAATATCTAGCAGAAAACTCGATGAAGTACTCCGTTAAAAATCCTGTTTCGGTAAAATACCGAAAATTTAACTGTAGTTGCCGACTAACTCTTTGCGGTAAGTGTTTGAAGAGGTTTCCAAAATACTATTAGATATGGAATCTGTCTTGATCGGGAAATACCTTGGTCGTTGCCTAATCTTACAGGATTGCTAGGGAAAAGCCCGAGGAAGAATAACAAATGGATGCTATAGTCGGAGATCAGGAGAGTGATTCTGGCTTAAAAATGTACTTGAAAAACTACTAAGTATTTAGTTAAACATAAAATAAACCTTAACCATAAGAACATATAGATCTACTTAAAACTGGTAGCTGCAAAGAAGGTTTCTAAAAGCAAATGTTAAGTCACTTGAATATTCAATCACGTTTCTAGGTAATTGCAAAATAATTTATTACAATAAAACTGTAGCTATACCCTTATATAATGGAAACAAAAAACCAAATGTACACATGTCTTTACAGTATTATATTGGACTTGTGTCTAGCTCTATAGCACACTTACGTTTTCACTACAAAACATAGTCCAGGCTTAAGCAAGTATCAAAAATCCAATAAATTGCAAATCTACTTAACTAGATTCTTAACGTAAACTCACAGATGTACTACAGGTACGTTTCATCAGTTCATACACTAAATTTTAAATGTCTTTTTGTACAAACGCGCGCTCTCTCTATCTCTGTCTTTCTCTTTCTCTCTCTCTCTCTCTCTCTGTCTGGTATAGTGTTAGATGGATTTATAGAGATCTGACGGGTGATTGACTATCGTTACGGTGGACACCATAAGATGCCTAGGGGACATTCGCCAGCTTCAACATGGTTATTTCCAACACAAGGTTGATCTGAGAGTCAATGTACCCTTAAAATTAAAACTAACCCACTTGGCGGGGTATTTTCCGAACATGATTAGACCACATTCTACCTTGTCCGATAACCTTCTAATCAAGGTAATTCACCTATCAAAGCGGCATGTGATGGTTTTGATGTTACGTGCGAAATGCTCTCCGTAAAATGGATCTACCCTTCCTAAAATAATTCGAGTCTTCGTCGGCAAACTTCGGACAAATGAATTAATACTGTAAAAGCAAAATACCCCGTGTTTTATTTTTTCTGTCTAACTTACGAGTATATAGCTGCTTAAACTTAACGTATAGTGGAAATAGAATTAGAAAGAGGGACTTTTCATGTATTTGAGTCGATACAAATCTGCATATCAACTGTCTTTGCGCTTAGACGATGAGATCACTAGCACCAGCTTAATACTTTATTAAACAAAATAGATGAATTATGAACTGTACTAATTTAAAACAAAGTTACAAAGATGGTACAACAATTCTACTTTGCATCGAAATTGAAGTAACCTAAAAATTATATTTCTTAAAGAAAATAACCGAATCCTATTGGTGGAATTTACTATTACAGAAACTTTTAAAATGAAATATGACTATTAGTATTTCTAAAGAACGCTGCGATGTAGCAGTAATTAATGCACCAGTTTTCTACCGTTTGTGAGGGGTGGGATCTGTTAAAGCAAACGCATATCTTTTTAGTGGTATGCTTTCACTAAATACTCTTATAGCTACTTGGAAGGGTATTTGACTTTCTGCCTTATAAAACACCGTTGAGCGCCATCGCATCTGAATAATCCTAAATAGTGCATCTCTGAAGAATGTGCGTTTCAAGAGACAATTTAATGGTTCTTGGTGCAGTTTTACGTTGGCCGGGTTCTGCTTACACCGTTATTAATATTTTCTATTAGTTTACTTTAAACACAAATAATAAAACTCCACATCTAGTACACGTAACGTATATTAGCGAACATAATTATCACAGTAAATAATAACCCAAAACAAAAAAATACGAACATCTAATTCTACTTTGACCAAATACGCGTGGAACTAAAAAGTAACTTAAATTTATCAATAGACGATCAACCAATTAAATTTCTAATTACTATTTCGTCTCTGCAATAATGAGCTTTTGTGTATGAAAAACTATGTTTTTACCATCCGCTTTAAATAAGCGTGCAGTAACGTAATTGCCCTTTTAAGTAATAAGCTTTGTATATTTTTCTTCTTACCATCAATCACAATAATGAAATTTTAACATGCAATGTTTATGAAATGGGAAACAAATTCAATAACTTTGAGTTATATTTATTTATCCTCTACAAATGCTCTATGGACTTTCAGTGCAGGAAATGGTTGTGGCAAATTTATTTCTCCAATGTGATGTGAACTGAAAGCCCCTTACTTTGACGTTTTCTAACGGGTATTTTTATATCTGCGCTATAACTCGTGTTTTGATACCTGTTTACATACAGTTCCAACTTTTAATACCGTACATTCATTTATCCGCTTAGCAACCTCATCCCGCACCGAGATTATTGGGTGTTATTTGACTCTGCTGAAGATACTCGACGTATTGTAATGTGATCTGCCTCTTCCTACTATTATCGAGGTGAATGTTATTTCGGTGCTGAAGATCAGTTATATGTGTTCCCACATTTTCTATATAATACCGACAGTTGTGCATTTGTTGACCACTACCTATTAACTTTTATACTGTTTTTTGAGTTTTTGACCATTAGTGTAATTTACTATGGTTTTGGTTTCTCTCGTGCGAATGAATATACCGAGTTACTTACCGTAATCTGTGTTTTTTTTAATATTTTATATGTTGAGTGTAAAGTCCCGGTTTTTATTGCTTTGTATGAGAACGTACTAGGTTCTTTAGCATTTATTTCTGTTTTACTTAATATTATAATAAAATAACCACGTCACTAGAATAAACCACTAAAGGTTCTATAAATTATTTAAGATATTTCCTTTCACGCAAAAGCTCATTTAGCGAACTAAAATAAAAAAATGCTTTCCTACTACCTAAATTTTGCTTACATAGTGCACTAGTATTACAAAGACTTCCTATTTCTAAGGAAAAATTATATTTTACTATTGGGTTCTGCCGTTCCGAATGGACCTGTACCTTGAAGACATTCTAGATTACTAGAACGGGTGAAATGGCTTCCGCGTTCCAGTGACCTAAAGAGCCAAACTACCGGTTGAACCAAAATAGTAGGGGCTTTAGTGAGGAACCAAACTAAGACAGGTCCCCGAAAGAGGACAGTTGCTCTTTGGGTACTTAGATTGGCGGAGACCATAATAGGGGTCGGTATGGCATTCTAAGACACACGATTGAGATGTGGAAGGCAACAGAAAACCAATCCCCTTACCTTCCAAGTGCACAGTGTACTAAATTGTAATTAACATGGTGGCATCCTTTGGGGTAAAAGATTCAGGAGTTAAAATAGTCCCCCATTCGGATATCTGAAAGGGGACTACTTCGGAGAATGTGATCGGAAAATTTAGAAAATAAGTCGGGAACATTTTGCGAGTCGGAGCGTGGAATGTTAGAAGTATAAAGCAAGTGGGTAAGCTAGAGAACTTAAAAATTGAAATGGATAGGTTAGCATTAGACATAGTAGGGATCAGCGAAGTTCGGTGGCCAAACGAAGAGGATTTTTGGATTGGAGACTTTAGGGTAATTCGCGTGTGGGGATAGTTATGCGAAAAAAGATAGGGCACTGTGTCGAAAACTACTTACAAAAGAACGAAAGAGTACTCATAGTTAGATTAGAATATAAACCGGTAAGTACAGTAATAACACAAGTATACATGCCCACCTCTAGCTACAGTGAGGAAGAGATAGAAACGATTTACAAAGATACCGAAGACATATTAAGATACGTAGAAGGACATTAAAATTTAATAAATACTTGAGATTTTAATGCAGTGGTATGTGAGGATATTGAAGGAGCGATAGTAGGTTTATTTGGTTTTGGCACAAGAAACGACAGGGGAAATAGGTTGGTAGAATTTTGCGACAAAAACAATTTAACCATCACAAACATTTTATTTCAACATCACGCTAGAAGACGATACACGTAGAAGATGCCAGGAGATATAAGAAGATATCAAATAGATTACGTTCTTGTTAGACAACGGTTTAGGAATCAACTAAAAGACTGTAGAAGCTACCCGGAAGCAGATATAGGCACTGACCACACCATCGTAATTATGAAGGCCGCTCTTAAATTTAATAATGTGAAAAAAGGGAACGGAACAGACACTTTGACTCTGAAAAACTAATAGATAAAGATATCTACGAAGGATTTGAATAAAAGTCAAATGAGTTTCTGAAAGATATCGGGAAAATTCCTGATACTCAGGAAGTAGAAGCAGAATGGAATAATATTAAATCCAGCTGAGACATGGCGGCCAGAGATATTCTGGGGTATACACAAAAAAAAATAGAAAACCATCGATAACAAAGGATATCCTGAATTTAATAGAAGAAAGACGAAAATACAAATATAGATCAGACGAAACAGGAAACCAGAGATACAAAGTCATAAAATGGAAAATTATTCGCAAATGCAGAAAAGCTAATGAACAATGGATTGAAGAAAAGTGCAAAGATATACAAACTAAGATGGAAATAGGAAAGACAGACGAAGTATACAAACTAATTAGAATGAATTTTAGGGATATAAAGCCGTATAGCAAAAATATAAGGGACGCGGGAGGAAACGTCATTATAAAAAATGTAGAGAAAGTGGTTAGATATCAAAAATATATAGGGAATTTATATGCAGGAGAGGAACTAACAGCACTAGAGCAGAAATCAAACATCGAAAAGGATGACTTGGGATGTTTTATACTTAGAGATGAGTTTGAATTAACATTAAAGGGTCTGAAGAATGGCAAGGAAGGGTTAAAAGCTGCTCTTAAGGAAATGGAAACAGTTCTGACAGAGAGATACGGTATGAAAATTAATAAAAATAAAACTAAAGTACTAGTATGCAAAAGAGGGGAAAATAAATCAAAAACAAGAATACAAATCGGTAACAAGAACTTACAAGAGGTTAAGGTTTTCTGCTACCTAGGAAGTCGGATAACGCGAGATAGGAAGTACGCAAAAGATATAAAACAAAGATTAGCACAAGGTGGTGCTATGTTTAGCAAGAAAAAGTAACTACTGTGTTCAAACACAACAAACATAGAAACCAGGAAAATATTACTCTAAACATATGTGTGGGGCACCGCACTGTACGACTGTGAAATCTGGAGTAGGAGAAGCAGGCAGGAAAAACATAGATGCTTTTGAAATGTGGTGCTACAGACGTATGATGAAGATATCATGGACAGACAAAGTTACGAACAAAGAGGTACAAGAAATGGTAAGGGACAAAAGAAATATGTGGAAAACAGTAAAAATTGGAGAGATAGGACGTTAGATCATATACTAAGGCATGTGACAATAGTGCGGAATATATTAGAAGCAGAGATAGGAAAAAAGAGAAGTAGAGGTAGACCTAGGTTGAACTATTGCAGACAGATAGTGAAAGATGTAGGCTGTGGGAATTTCAGAGAAATGTGTAGGCTAGCTAAGAATAGAAATTAATGGAGGTACGCGTCCAAGCAGTTCCTAATGACGAAAAAATAACTGTACTTAAACCTGATGATTATTATAAGCAACTACAAGTATTGGTTTTGCAATATTCTCAACTAATGTTAATTGTGCATATAATTAGAAAACAACAGAATGGGAACCGAGCTATAGCTAGGAACTGTGTAGCTCAGAATAGAAATAAGTGGATGTACGCGTCCAACCAGTTTCAATTAAAAAAAACTTTATGACGAAAAAAAAATAATTACACTTGAAACTGATGATTATTATAAACAACTACAGATGTTGGTTTTGAAATATTTTCAGGTAATGTTGATTGTTCGAAAGGATATATTGGAAAACTTTTCGTTTGGCAAATGTTTGAGTGTTGGGGGATCTTGGTAGCCGTAGGCTGCTTAACTCCCTTCACATACCACTAAATATAGGGGAAATAGAGTATATATTTGTAAAACAATAGAAGGGGAACCGAACTGCATCTAACAAAAAAGAGCAACGGCTATGATTGAAGACAACAAACAGAAATAAGGAGAAGATCGTTGAAAGCAAATGTAAAAAACGCAAAAAATAGTAGAAATAGAAGGGCAGGATATGTTCCAAAGCATTTTTGGGGAATAGTGCGGGATATATTACAAGCAAGGTAAGGAAAAAGAGGTAGAGGTAAGCCTAGATCAGACTAATGCACGCAGATAGTGAAAGATGCAGAATGTGTGAATTTCAGGGAAATGTGAAGGCAGCTCAGAATAGGAAACAATGAGGATACGCGTCTAACTGATCTAGGACAGAAAACCTAATGATGATGATTGGGTAAAAAATCGGAAAAGTTGGCCAAAACCTTAGTTATGACAGTTACTCCTGGGTTATAATATCTCATGCCGGGCATGTTACTGCTTGACTTAATTTTCTTACTTCCTCATGACACATCAGTTGGAAATTAAACGTCATGGGAAAGATATGTGTCAGTTCTCGGTGTTAGGATAGTGAATGGTATTTAAAATCACATTTAACAAAAGAAATGTTATTAAGAAGGTATTTTATTTTAACATGGATTTATCTAGTAAGGGTGTGTATTAATATCATTAATAATGTTTATGATTTTATGTTGCTTGTAATATTAATTTTAAAGTGATTCAAAATAGTGATTTCAAAATAGCGCATTTTTCATGTCTTGAGTTTTTAAATGTTTTGATTGTATTATTTGCAAATACAATCAAGCAATTGTTGTTTATTCAAATGAAAGTTTGGCATATATACAAATGTTCTCCATATATACTTGTGCCAATTTTTGCGGAATTGATTATAATAGCTATTTAAATTGCCTGTGGCATAATTTGGTATAATCTACTCATATGGTTTTAGTAAAAAACATTATTTTCTTTTTCAACTTATGGCTCAGGTGTCAAAATTCTAAGGAGAAAATATCTTTATAACCTGATGCAACAATGTCCCGAGACAGATACTACCAAAAAGCTGGATTATATGCAAAATTATGTCTATACCCAATACTATCTGTCCCTGAGATCAAATTAAAGAATTAAAACAAAAGATGCGGCATTTTAAATCTCAGTATAGAACTAAATAGGAATTAGTTATTTGAAAAAAAAATTTTCTTAAAAAAATGTGGCTTAATAGCACATTTTTTGAAATATGTATTAGCACTACACCTGGCCGTCCATTCATAAGTTTTGAAAATTTAAGTCATCGAAGTAAAAGGCGAAAAACTTAGGAATTATGGAAACATGTGACTGTTGAGAACCTTACCTATGCAGCATGAAAGAGTTTACGGGTTTCTCTCTGGTAAGGTGGATGCTTCCCATATTATAAAAATATTACAACTAACCTCACACGAGCATCAAAATATCGTAAAGTATTGAAACAACTTGATAAGTACAAATTGGATATGTTAACACCAACACAAGCATTATCTGTTTCGGTTGAAGGAAATTTAAGCAGACATCAATATGATATTATAACATAAGCATGTAAATCAAGATTTTCTTTATACGGGGTTTTGCAACAAGCAAAGTCACCGAATCACATGTCGAAGTTACGTTACAAGACTTAATGGATCATACTGAATCCCAAGTGATGATCTACCTCAAACAAGTTTTGACTACCTTTACATCAGAAGAAAAACAAAATTTGGTATTTATTTCTAAATGTAGAATACGACGGATCCACAAACCCAGGAGAAGCAGAAATTTATAAACTTTCCTGAAAGTGATACAGATGTATTTGAAAGTTCCTTTGTTCCAATACGCCTTAGCTTTAAAATAAATAGCAATGAAAAAATCATCTGGCGAAATCTGACGCCCTCTTCTCTACGTTATTACCGTCCGATACGTATAAGATTTATATATGAAACCACTGATGTGACTAGAGAAGAAATAAAATACGTTGAAAATAAAATAAGCACACATCTTTGGTTGAAGACGGTATGGTATAACTATAAAACTCACGCTATTATTTACAATGGTGGATGCCAAAATATGTAACGCATCAACTGATACATGATCAACAATGCGATTCTATATTTGTGGGGCCACTTCTAAAGACTTATCTACATGTATGAAAATTAAACTGAATCCAGGTACTTTAAAATGTGGATCATCGATTCATCATGCAAGAATTAGGATCCGTGAGACTATATTACATTTGGCTTACACACTACTCGTAAGAAAATGACAAGTACGCAATTAAAAGGATACGAAAATAATAAGTGATACAAAACGAATTACTCAAGAAAAGTTTAAAAGTGAACTTAGACTTCTAGTCAATACTCCTAACGCAGGATTAGGAAATTCCAACGATGGTAATACACCCAGAAAATTCTTTTTAAATCCCAAATTACCTTCACAAGTAATAGCAATTAATCTACAATTAATAAACAGGCTTAAAATAATTATGGAGGTTATGTGTAGCGATCATGATATTAATATTAAAAAGTTCCATATTTTTACACAAAGACAACCAGATTACACGCGAACTTATACAGTTGGTACCCCTGTCACAACTCTCCATAAAGTTTTACTGCACGGGCCAATTATTGTTTCAGTAGCTGTCTTGCCAATAGGGCAGCTTTGAGTAGAAGCAGCTTAGGCTGGAATAAACATTTTTGGTTGTTTAGGCTACATTTCGTAAGCAAATATTCCAGACAGGCCTGTCATATGAATATAATTAATAGACTGCTTTTAACCTCGGAACCACTCCTCACTGGATTTAGACCGCAACCTAGAAAAGTGCGAAAGAAATGTTAGATTTGCTTCTACCCGTGGAAGTAAAATGAAATAACATTCATTCTACAGAAGAAAGCGAGAGTGAAGATCATTGCGAAAAAGTTTCTGAATACGAAAATTCGAAGTTTTCAGAATAAATAAAATATATTTTTAAAGCAAAAGTTTCTACGTTATTATTTTTGACCACCTTTTTCAGCTATATGCCCTATAGTGCGCCGTCAGTTATGAATAGAACATTGTCTATAAATCAGCGGAAACAAGATTAAAACGAAACTAGTATTCGTATATAATGAACATCCAAAAACTAGAAACCTTTATCTAATAATTTTGCTCAATCCACACGGTTCTGATATTTCTAGGTTTAAGCAAACTAAAATAATTATAAAGAACCTTATCGTGTAATGCTCGGTACCCTTTAAAAAAAACAGATTTTCCTTTAACTTAAATTAATAAATTTAAGACTTAGGAGGATCGATTCTATTTGTATTTCAGAAAATATTCCTTACACAAAGATCTAAATTTGCTCTATAGATTTCTCTCGTCCTATTTTCGTCCTCATGAATATCCATACCAATTTACATATTTGTATTATCGCAATTTACAAGCTCTGCAAACTGAGGTACCACCTGCACATACACCAAGCGATCACCCCACATCTTAGAGTCCTTCCTAATGATTCTATACGTTTAGGTTAAATTTGAATGTTTAAATTGTTTGGCGTGGTTAACAATAAATTATTTTATTCTCGTAATAAGTTTTTGTTGTGTGAAGTTGTTCTGGCAAAGTTTAGTATTAAATTCTAGGTATAAGAAAGCCTTAAAGTTGGAAAGTTAGGGAGAACCGATTAATATTCTGGAAGTTAGACGTATAGGCAAGTAGTAACATTTGCTTTTTATTGTATAGATTTTTATACTAAAACTATTTTTCTGTTGATGATATATAAAATATTGGATTTTCGTCCAATTATACTTTTGATATTAGAAAAGTATAAAGAGGAAATAAATTCCAATTTAAATGGATACTTTGCAGAACTGTGTCCGAACTTTATTCATAAAGATTGCACTTTGATGCTTTGAACTTCGCTTTAAAGGCTGCGGGGCATAAACCCTAAAAAAATATAAAACACCGCTTTTGTAGAAAGTTTGTCCGCTGCCCCGCATAAATTCGCATTAAGTTAGAAAAGTAAGGATCCAGTCAACGAATAAATGCTAATTGAGTTGCAAACTAAAAAGCGCTAATGAAATGCCAATATAGATTTTTCTAACAGAACGAAGTTTCTAATTAACATTCGTTAACAATATTTTATTTTCTTTTTCTGTATTTATTGTGCAGATGGTTAGGTAATAATTTTTGGAGTTAGTGGTCTTTATAGTCACATAACTTGTACACAAGCGGTATAATTCTGAAATTTATAACGGAATCATGGCTGAGCAAACTTTAAAAACACATCTAACATGGGTACAATTTGCAATATTCATTCTCAGTTATACTGCACAAAAAAAGAAATGTTTGACCGCTTCTGCACGTTGATTTTGTATTTTATTTTGAACGAACGTGTTTGTATACTGTCCTTACGAAGAACCAAAGGCATTTGGTATTTCAAGCGACTAAAAGTTACGTTCTAAATATGTTATATGTTGCAAGAGTAGTCCGCTCGTAATTTGTAACATCTAAAATTGAAGTTCCGTGCAAATCTTGTTAAGAGGATATATATTTCGTAGAAAACTTGTTAACTTATTTTTTCTGTAGCGAGTGATGGAAATGAGACTAGTGAACGACAACTGTGAAGTCTTCTTATGGAATCGGATAGTAATTTGTTTAACACTTTTATACATGTATCTGTTACGTTCCAATTTTGCTTTAAAAATTTTCCTTGTCAATTCATAAGTCCGCTTTACGATAATTTTGTTAAATCAACTACATTGCTATTCTCACATCCGTCAACTTAATTAATAATAAATACGCTGTCTAATACTTTTCAACTCAAATCCCTTTTGCTTTAAAAACGACAAGTTTATGCAACAATTAAATAGTTTACATCCTGTATATTTTATTTTTCTGCAATAAATACGTTTTCGAATAATTTCAGAACTTAAATCTATTTGCTTGGAAACGACAAGTTTATGATAAAACTTAAATAAGTCAAGATCCTGTTTAGGTATCCGTGAGCGCGTTATACCTGCCGATAACGTATAATTGCGTTCTAGTGGGTTTCCCATCTAAAGATTTGTCGAAATAACATATCATACTGTTCTCTGGTAAAACCGTGTTTTCCAGTTTCAATCGCTTTTCGATAACGCGGATGTTTGCTTTTCGAGTTCGTGTTATTTTGAACTCCTTTTAAACTTTGATTATGCATTTTGTGCGTCGATGCACCTGTAAAAACTACTCGTTCTGTTACTCCAAGAACGATGCACATTTCTCCTCTATCAAATGTGTAGATTTGGTGTGTATCGGTAAGCTCTCCTGAGTTGTTAATATTAGTCAGATTTTCCTTTTTTTTAGCTCTTAGCTGGAGGCTAAATTACTTGTTGCGTAGCCCGATTATTCCTTGATGTAGATCAACTGCCCTTGCATGTAGACCGCCGTTGCTGGTTGTTGCTGACTACCGCGGCGGTGCTGTGTCAATTCGCTTCCGAGGACTGACCAGATAAGTATCCCGACGCATGTATGTGACTTGTTTTTCTTTTCTAACATACTCAGGGATAAACCCAATTTGAAATTAAATACGCTAATGTTTGTTCTGGTAAAATTCTTACTAGAAAAGTTTCGAACTTTAATGCTTTTGCTTTTTGTACTTAACCCATCTGCTTATACGAAAGCATCAGCAGTATTCTTTTTTTACTGATTAGAGTTATAACAAATGCTTCGTATGGTAAAATCCTTACTATAAAGGTTTCTAAGTTTAATGTTTTTTAATTAACCCATCCGCTTACACGAAAGTATTAGCGTTATTCTTTTTGGTACTGATTAGATTTATTGCATGTTAGTTACGAATTGCGGACTTCGTGGAACAATTAGTGAATTTGTCCATAGAGTAAAATTGTTTTATTAAATAGTAACCTTAGTTAATTATGTTTTGTTGTTTCCGATAGAAATTTCTATATTTGTGTTTTTTTATTGTAAATAGAAAATCGTTGGCGATGTATTATTTTTGTATTGCTAGCAACCGTTCCCCTCACCGCATTGGTAGTTCTCCTGGTATATTTACGTTTTCTTCCGGCTACATCATGGTACGTAGTATAATTTCTGACGCTCTGACGTGGGGCCGCGATTTTTTTTGTTATTAATTTCTGCTCCGAGTTTGTTCCAGTTAACTTTTGCTCAGATTTTTTTTTTATTGTTAGTGCTCAAGTTCCTACATAACCTGCATTTTCCCGGTCTGATACTACTTCTGTTTCGTCCCTTACGCTCAATATTATTGGTGGGTTAATTTCAAATCCTAGTCCATTGAAAACGCTGGCGCCCAAGATTTTTCTTTTTCTTCCTGCCTTCTCTGTATATTTTGTTTTAGATTGCCCTGTACTCGCAATAATTTTCTTTTGGCTTCTCTAGAGTTACGGTTAGCGTTTATTTAGTTACTTCCTACCAATTTCTTTCTTGTTCGTATTCAAAATGACTCCTTTTTTGGCTTTCCATCAAGTTCTCCCAGTGTGGGAGTGGAATTTGAAATTTTCTGGTAACCCAAACACCCTTACCGTACATGATTTTGTGGAACGAGTCGAAAAACTCCGACGAACTCACTATGTGTCGGAATTGCAGTTATTTGAGTCTGCAGTAGACTTGTTCGAGGCTATAGCGTTACTTTGGTATTGTGGTTACCAGCATAGGTTTTCTGACTGGAAGTAGTTGTCTAATTTACTGATTCAACATTTTGAACCCCGGATTTTGCTTATAAGTTTACCACTACTGAGGAAAATACTTTTGCTTCACATGACCGAGTTGTTAAAATTTCTTCGACGCCTACGGGTAGATCCGATACTTCTTCCGTACGTTCTACTGTTCTTCCTCCTAGTTCTACTTCTATTCGTCAGGTCGTATGCTTTAATTGCGACAACCTGGTCATGTTTCGACACGTTCTACTTGTCCTCAAGTACTCCATTGCCATGGTTGCGGATATAAGGGTGTTTCTTACCGCAACCGTCCACACTGTCATCCTACTACTAATAGGTCTTCGAATCATACTTCCAATTCTGTTCTCAGTTCTAAGAGCCAAACTTCTTCTGCTTCTCACTGTACGTTCTCTTCGGTTCCTCATATAGGTCATCCGGCTCCTACTATCAAAACTTTCATCCGTTTCTAGTTCTACATTCTATTTTATACCTCTTTCTGCACGCCCTACTTATTCACTCGTACCCCAAACTGTGCCTCCACCACCATTACAACCCATGCTTTGATTTAGTGACTTGCAGGTAGCTTCTCAAGAGTTTGTTCCCGCTTTCTTAAATTATTCTAGTCAAAAAATTCCTGCCGTGTCTGCAAGCACACATGTCGCTGAAGTGACGATAATTTCTAATTCAGTCTGTGAGGGTCCTTGGGAAGTCGATGATCCTGTATCGTTAATGCCTGTTGTCGTTTTTGTCAAAACTTTACATGTTCCTGCTATCTTAAATGTTTCACCTCAAGAAATTTCTGTAATGCCTGCAATAACAGCCGTACCTAAAGTGATGATCATTTCTAATGCGGATAGAGAAGGTCCTGTTGAAATTAGAGAACCCGTAGTTGTAATGCCTATTGCTGTTGTCGTCAAAATTTTACCTGGCCCTGTTTCGTTATCTACTATTTTTAAGGAATCAGTTCCTATTGTGACTGAAGTTTTGTCTGTTCCTACTCCATTGTCTAACGTGAAGTCCTACTTGATTCTACTCCTTTATCGGACATTGATGAAACGTTACCTACTCTTACCCATTTTTCTCATGCTGACAAAATGCTACCTACTTCTGTTTTTTTAATTAAAAGGTTGGTGAGGTCCTAGCTGACGTCCTGTTATCTAATGCCGATGAAGTTCTTCACGATACTGTTTGTTTTTGTAAAGTTGATGAAGTTCTACCTGATTCTGTTCTTTTATGTAATATGGTTCAAGTGTTAACGGATTCTGCTTTTTTCCTAAGGTTGATATTTCTACAGTCAATGCTGTTTTGTGTCCCAACTGTGATACTTCTAGTCTTTATCTAACGTTGTTGAAATTTTATCTACTTCTGTCCCTCTAGTTAAACGTAACTGAAGTGTGCTCCGCTTGTGTTTCTCTTCGTAAGGTTGATTCTCGTACAGCCAATACTAATTCTCTTTCTACTGACAACCCATGATGTTTCCTTTTCTGCCGTTGACTTTCTTACCTCCAATCCTAACAACAAACAATTTTCTTCTTAACTCGTTTTGAGTTTTCTAAACTACCCTCATCACCTCCTATACCGCGTGCTACAACTACTACACCTCCCGCTGTCCCTGTTTTGCGGAAAACTGCCCATAAAAGGATGAAATTTGTCTATACTGATTCAGAACCTGAAGATGTTGGTGGACGAAATCCTAATGTCCTTGATCTCGTTTCGTCCTCTTTCTGGCGGCGTAAACGCCTGAAGCCCAATATCTAGTCCTCGCGCACGTATCTTATGCCGACTTTGCCCTTTTTACGTTTTGATTTTTGGATGTTACGATTTCGTTTTACTTCCCTGTTGTACTTGGTTCTCCTTTCTTTCTTTTTCTTTCACCTCTGTGGATTTGGGAAGAGAATAGTCCCATGGTACGACCTACCTGTCGTAAGAGGCGACTACAGCGGTCAAACACATACACACGCACACTCTATACACGCATAACACATACACACACACACCCTTCTTACCCCCTCCCCTCTCTACACACACTCACATACAGACACACGCACGCACACGCTGAAATTCTGTTGTATTTTCATTTGTACGATTTTATTTTTTTTTTGAGTTTTGTACTTGGTGTTGGTGTTATTCTTTTTGGTTTTTTTCTTTTTTCTCGTTTCTTTAGTTCGACTTTTCTTTCTCTATTCTTTTGCTAGTCTTCTTTGCTGTCGGTCCCTATTCCGATGGTGTTTCATCCGTCCGCTCGTATGGTAGGTGCTTTCTAGTCCGTTTTTTGTTCTTCGAAAACCACGACTTAGTCGACTTTAGGACCAGTTGGGCTTTCTTTTATTCGGTTCTTCGGTTTCGGCTACCACAGTTGGTAGTAGATCGTTTCCATTTTACCAGCACTATTCCTCTCTTCTTTTCGTTCTCCCTTGTTTTTACTTTGTTTACATGAGACTTGACCTTTGGGTCGTGTTTAGGCGTACACTGTTGGTTTTCTTCCTCGTTCCTTGTCTCCTCTTGAGGTGGATAACCTTTTGGTGTCTTTACTAGAAATATCCGTCCTCCGACGGCTTTTTTCAGTGTCCATGCCGTTCCATCTTAGACCCCGTTGCTTGTTTACCTTCCTTTTTTTTTTTTATAATTGGTCCTTGGAACCGGACGAGAGTTCTTTTTTTATTTTGAGGTGTTTCTTTTTTTCCTTTTTCTGTTTTCTTTTTGTTTCATTTTTGTGACGAATTTTCTTTTAGTTTTCAAGCGAATTTTCTTTTTGTTTGTTTGGGTTTTCTTTTGTGTGGTACTGCCCACTCCCGTGCTTTTGTTTTCCTACCCCGACCTGTTGATTTTGCTGGGGGGATTTGTTACGTTCTAATTTTGCTTTAAAAAGAACGAGTTAATGCTACAATTAAATAGTTTACATATTGTTTATTTTATTTTTCTGCAATAAATACGCTTTCGAATAATTTCTCAACTTAAATGTATTTGCTTGGAAACGACAAGCTTATGATAAAATTTAAATAAGTCAAGATCCTGTTTTGGTATCCGTGAGCGCGTTATACCTTCCGATAACGTATAATTGCGTTCTATTGGGTTTCCCATCTAAAGATTTGTCCAAATAATATATTCTACTATTCTCCGGTAAAACCGTGTTTTCCAGTTTCAATCGCTTTTCGATAACGCGGATGTTTGCTTTTCGAGTTCGTGTTATTTTGAACTCCATTTAAACTTTGATTATGCATTTTGTGCGTCGATGCACCTGTAAAAACTACTCGTTCTGTTACTCCAAGAACGATGCACATTTCTCCTCTATCAAATGTGTAGATTTGGTGTGTATCGGTAAGCGCTCCTGAGTTGTTAATATTAGTCAGATTTTCCTTTTTTTAGCTCTTAGCTGGAGGCTAAATTACTTGTTGCGTAGCCCGATTATTCCTTGATGTAGATCAACTGCCCTTGCATGTAGACCGCCGTTGCTGGTTGTTGCTGATTACCGCGGCGATGCTGTGTCAATTCGCTTCCGAGGACTGCCCAGATAAGTATC
The DNA here is from genome assembly GCA_036346225.1 of Platerodrilus igneus. Classification (NCBI taxonomy): domain Eukaryota; kingdom Metazoa; phylum Arthropoda; class Insecta; order Coleoptera; family Lycidae; genus Platerodrilus; species Platerodrilus igneus. The sequence goes on along the minus strand of JARFIW010001179.1, from coordinate 1,612,488 downwards.
CCGACGCATGTATGTGACTTGTTTTTCTTTTCTAACATACTCAGGGATAAACCCAATTTGAAATTAGATACGCTAATGTTTGTTTTGGTAAAATTCTTACTAGAAAAGTTTCGAACTTTAATGCTTTTGCTTTTTGTACTTAACCCATCTGCTTATACGAAAGCATCAGCAGTATTCTTTTTTTACTGATTAGAGTTATAACAAATGCTTCGTATGGTAAAATCCTTACTATAAAGGTTTCTAAATTTAATGTTTTTTAATTAACCCATCCTCTTATACGAAAGTATCAGTGTTATTTCTTTTGGTACTGATTAGATTTATTGCATATTAGCTACGAATTGCGCACTTCGTGGAACAACTAGTGAATTTGTCCATAGTGTAAAATTGTTTTATTAAATAGTAACCTTACTTAATTTTGTTTTGCTATTTTTGATAGAAATTTCTATATTTGTATTTTTTTATTGTAAATAGAAAATCGTTGGCGATGTATTATTTTTGTGTTGCTAAGAACCTCACTCCTCTCCGTATTGGTAGATAGCCTGGTATATTTACGTTTTCTTCCGGCTACGTCATGGTACGTAGCATATCCTACAAGCATGTCATTACCATAAATGGCACACCTCTAAGTTTATGTTCACTAATTTCAAAAAGGTAACACTGATATCCACATGACAGCATACCTATGGGTAATAAAATTACTTTTGTTTACGGAGGTATCCTATTTATATATTTTGTTATTGTAAAACAAAGTTTCAATCAAAACTGCGATTTCTTGTTTTTAATCGGTCTACATATGATATTTCTTTGATACAATGGGATTGTAGCATTTCTTCTTTATGTGCAATCCAACCAATTCAATCTTAAATTTTTTATTTTAAAAAGTATATTTTTAAAAACAAAACAATGAAGTCAAAACTTTGGTAAAGTAAGTTCAATAAATTATTTTTATTGCCGCCTTACCCGTTTATTTAAAATAAAATATATATTTCTCCCTTGGTTTAACCACAAAACGTATCGGGGCTCTACTGAACTGTAGTCTACCAACATTATACGACTTGTTTTATTTCCCTGTAGCCTATTATATTTCTTTATTATTACTTGCCACGGCTTTTGACTCTACTTTTTTTAATTATTAAAATATCTCGCAGGATAAATATTTTACAAATTCTTCAATAAGATCTAAATTTAAGCGAGCGAAGTACGCTTAGATGGTTTGGACATATGGAAAGAATGAACGAGGATAGACTTACCAAACGTATATATGCAAAGCAAGATGACTGGTAGAGCTGCAAGGGGCAGACCGTGTAAAAGATGGTTGGATGTAGTAGAGGAGATTCTGAAGGAACGACAGGTGAGAAGTATGAGGAATAAAAGAACATATCAAAAACAATGTACAGAAGCAAACGAATTGCGTAGGGATAGAAGGATGTGAAGAAATATTGTGAATGGTGTTGGTAGTAAAAGTAATGTGGTAGTCTAGAGTTTTACCGTGCATATCCTCCTAGAAAGAGGTACTAGGTTTGGTTAGCCCGAAAGTGAATACCGTGATTGGTGTTGTTATTTTTTGTTTTTTATTTATGTGGGTACGCCATAAATAAGGATCTGCTTATATGTTGGTAATGTTGATGCCCTTTGTTGCAATCTCACAACACTTTAACTACAACCAACTTTTGATTTACAGTCTCTATCTTTATCAACCACAAAATTTCTGCCTTTTCTGATGTAATGCCAACATCTTATGGTTCAGAAACTAAACCTTTTTACAAGCATTACTATTATTTAAAATGGACATGCGGTCTCTATATTTATCCGGATTGTTGAATCTTTTTCACAATGTGGTTGGACATGGCGTAACTTCTCTCTCACAGGGTGAATATTTAATAAATATTAATGTAAGTACCTCACAGATAATTTTCAGAATACAAAACAAATTGGTTCTATTCTAATGAGTGAAATAATGAAATACCAATATAATGGTTACTTATAAACCTGCCGGATCCCTTATTGCTGGATACGAAATCCTGAATGTAGTTATAATTTTCTATTCTGGTAACAAGTGTATAAAATTTTTAGAAGTATTCCCACTACTCCTGAATGCTGCTACTAGGACGCCTCTACTCTCTTGGGCCTACACTTCGAATTTATCTTTACCTCGATGGAATGGTTATATTTAACCTTCAATAGTTTATCAATGTTGCTGCCCCTTACTTATGCTTGCTTCGGTAAGCTTCTTAATACTTTCAAATTTAATCTATTAAATGAATTTACAGGAGTCCACGAGAAACACAATTTCTCAGCTTTTATTAAAAAATTGGTAACAAACTACAATAACAATATCCTGGATACATTGAAATTTTTTTTATGTCAACTATTTATATAAAATCCAACATATTTCTTAACAAGTAAAAACAAAGACTGTACATTATAGAAACCACAATATTTTGCTTTAAGTTCATTTTCAAAATTTACATGTAATTCATTTTTATTGGTTTAACTTATTCATTATTAAAATATCTTTTTAATTTATTGTAAGTTTTCAATCTCATTTTACTTTGTTGACACCTTTTCATATAACGAGATCTTGCCCTAAATGCACCTTTAACCACATAGATAATCCACCTACCACAAGAAGTTTCTTACTTGATATACTTAGTAACGTACCGCTTGAAGATTAATTTTTGAATCTAAAATGCTTCATTTTGTCATATCAAAATGTCTACCTATACATTACGTCTTTCAAGTGTTTTAGAACCCTATTCACCTATTGGTTAAGCCCTTACTTACAAAATTTCACTATAGTATACAAAAAATTATGCAAAATAAACTCTTTGTTAAACAATTTCAAATGTTTGCCGTATCAAAGTCAGAAAATAAATCAGAACTCTAACGAAAAGACTACATATACTAAAGATAACCAAATTATCATCATTTGGCGGTGTGATTTCTTTAAGTTTTTGTAATTGTTTATTTTTCTTTCTATAATAAAAGTGCTCTTTTTTGTTTCTGAAGGAACTTCTTTGCTTTCTATTATATTTGATTGTCTAAGTTAACACGGGTCTCTATCTTTACTTCGTGCTATAATTTATAACAACGCATTAGGAAATGCAAAATTTTGATGGAAATAAAGATACGGTATTTCAGCGTTAATAAATCACAACTTTATCCAGTGGAGCATTATTTTAGTATTGCTTTTCAATAGCTAAGTGATTGTTGTCAGTCTCAATCTGAATCCATTCTAACTAGTTTTATACAAAAATAACATTGTGGAGAATCGCTAAATTAGAAAAAGCGTTTTATAAGTCAAATCTTGTTATGTTTCGTCTCTGAAATTGAATAATTTGACGCCTTAGCTGATTTGATAACCTCATAATTCCGGATTGTTTTGACGGCTAATCGCGTGTATTAGTGATCCCGGCAGTCTTCGGTCAATTTAAACGACTACGTATTCACCACCCTGTGATTTTTATTAGTATATTTAGTTAAAGTCAAAGTACTTCAGTCTATTTCTATTGTTTGATATAGCATCGCAAATGTATTCGGTTATCAGCAACCCTTGCTTTCTGCAAGAATATGCTCGCGTTATTAAAAGTAGTACCACACGTTTATATAGAATAGATATTCTGCATGTGCAATTAGCGAAGGCGATTCAATTTGAATCTGCCGGTTTCTTTATCTATATATGCATTCCTTCAATAGGTTTTATTAGTACATGGAATTATAATTTTAAACGTTGAAAATTACTATTTCGATACATTCTTTAAAAATCTTGTATCTATTTTATTAAAACATTTGTTCTTAAAGATTGTAAGGTGTTTTCTGAGAAGGTTAAATCTATACGTCCCTTCAATAGGTTTATTTGTCAAGCCATTTCTCTTCCACGAGAAGTTATAAGGTCGTAGCGTGTTGGCTACAAGATTGATTACGAATATACTTCAAAAATAGTAAATTTTTATGGTCCCTTAGAGAAAATACGCAACATCTGTTACATCTAACGCTATGAATCTGCGAAACGAGTTGCAGACAGTCTTAGTTCTTTGGACACGTGCTCTAGTACGTTGCAGCAACCAATAGGTTTGTGGATTTCCGATTGAAGAGTATTGTGAGTGCCACGAATTTCTAGACATTTACCTCTATTATTACCAAGTTAGTGATTTCACATTATTTGGGTTTTCCTTTTATCCGTTCTACTACAGACAACATATAGGTAGGTGGTCATCTCCATGTTTTTTTAAAATTTTTTTTGAAACAATTTGTCTTCAAACCTCTCCTCATTCCTTACTCCACAGACACGCACGAACACTCGCCTGCACGTAGGCACGCACGCATGCGCACCCACGCACCCACACGCACACGTACACACGCACACACACGCATGCACGTTAACACACGCGCACGCAAACACACACGCAGGCACACGCACACATGCATTATATGTCTGAAAATTATGGAACTAAAATTGTCATCCGTTTTGGATCATTTACAAAAAAGTTAAAAATACTTCACATAATCACCAAGGTATCAAAACACCTGGGTACTACAGTAAGCTACCTGGTTACAAAATGCTAGTAAAACGGACTAATTTGGTTCAGGCGTTCCCAGAAATATCTATCAAAACGGAACAGATTTTGGTACTAGAATCCTCATAAGATAAATTTTATATTAATAAGTCATACCGTAATGTTTAAATATATTAGTAAATAAATATCATATATATATATATATATATATATATATATATATATATTGTTGTGGATTCAAAGGAATAAATCAGTGTAAAACAATAAAATTTCATTAACCATGTATATTGAAAAGAGAAAATTATTTAGGAGCCAAAATTGATTTAACTTATTTAGTGAAAATGGACGAGTATTAACGTATTTGTATATTTAATAATTGGAATGTTAGGATCACATGAAGGAAGAAAGCTTCAAAGCAAATAAAAGTTCAAGGATACGTATAATTAACCATAGTTTATTTTAATCAAACACATATAAGCATAAGGGAGCGTGCTTGCGTAGGAAAATCAATAATTCCAAGACAAATGTATTCGTTTTAGAAACCAAAGCTCAGTTTTATACAGATACCAAGAACCAGAAAATCGTAGAAGTGTTATGTTCAAACGGTCGATAATTAACAGAAACACCTGCTTGTTATAAGGTTACGTTCAAAGAAGTCGAGCGTATGTTACGATAAGATTTCATAGAAATTGTTTTCAACCGTCAGTTTGGATAAACGGCTAGAGTAACAAACATCTTAAGGAGCGAGGGCAATGGACAATCAGTAATATACAACGGATAGAGACAGATATAAAGCAAGCAAGGAATTGAAATGCACGTTCCATATACACGTGGAGTTGAGATAGGACGTCAACAATATCGATTTTCTGTAACTCAAGTGGGGTTTTGTAGGAGACAGCGAACATGTATAAAACAGAGATCAATAGAGCTTAGGTGGAGTTTGTGACGGCAGAGAATTTTGTCATTGGTTGAAATAGAACAGTTTTCAAAACGAACGCACATGCAAAGGTCAAAGACGATTTCTCTGTAAGCAACTAGTACGGCGGGAGAAATTTTCGGAATCAACCGACGGTTATGCTCAAAATTTGTAGAAACGGTGTCAGAAAATAAGCTTTTCTAATGAAACGCGTCCGATAGGGGGTTAGAAAAATGATATAAATACCGGAGCTTTAATATTCAAGTTCTCTTTTCTTTACGTCGATAAAGTGCTGAATACCGATTCAGACAATATAATAAAGTTTTTGGTGAGTAGTTTGTGTGTGCAATAAAGTTACATTTGATATCGTGATTAAAAGTATAAACTGTAGTAGCGGACCTCCAATTATTAATATGATGCACGAGTTAGTGCGTGATTAAACTAAAGGTCCGACTACTACCACTAAATTTATTAAATGGTTACATGATATATGGGGGGAAGCAGAGTTGGTAATCTATTTTGTGTGAATGATATGGGTATGGAATGGTACTGTTGGACGAAGCGAATATCTTGCTGGAATATCAAATGGTAGAGGCCGGTGGATTCGACAAGCAGTATAGTTAAGGGAATCAACGCCGAAGGGTTTTTTATGGTAACCATCTCCGACGGCAATGAAGACTGAAGAATTCTTGATTTGAAAATTCTGTTGTATAAACATTTGTGGAATTTTTTGTAGTGTGGTTGACTTTTGTGGCATATTTATGGTTTTAGAAACTTATTTGGAAAGATACATGTACAGTGTGGTCTAAAATTGGATGTATTAAGTGGGTAACTGAGTTGTTATTAAAGATACAATAAAACTGTGTGCGCAGTCATGGGCCAACTTTTTGAGATCATTTCAATGGTAAAACAAATGAGCGATCTTCTTTTGTTTTCGAGCTATAGCCAAAAATTGATATTTTTAACAATTTTATTAATTCGTATAACTCGTTTGTTTGCAAAAACATCCAAAAATACTGTAGAAGTCTTTTATACAGTTTTTTACGTAGAATACAGTGGTGTACGCAAATATTTAATATTTATAACACTTTTGAGGTTATAATATAAACTTGAATTTTTTTAAATGGAAATCACAATTGGTTGCCGCTTTATTTAACAGCTTTTCAAAAATATATAGTTTAATATGATTATCTTTTCAAATGGCCGATTTATTCCATGTTTTTGGTATAATAAAATAATTTATTATACTGGTAATAAATAGTTGCCCGCGAAACAAAAGGTAAACACAAAACAAGAGTTTATTATTGTACCACTTCACATTTCTAAACAACAAAGTTTGAAAGCTAGAAGAATACAATATCATAACTACATATATTACAAAAATTAATATAACTACATTTTAAATTGAAAATTATATTTCCCTATCCACATATAAATAGTCTATAATCGATATATGAATACACAAAAACACACACACACTCACACACCTCATACCCTCACACACACACACACACAAGCACGCGCCCACGCATGCACGCACGCATGAGCACTTACCCACACACCCTCACCTACACACACCCTCACACATAATATATATAAAATACTAGAACACAGATGGGAATATTATAATAGTTTTATTTACTGACAATTCAGAGATATTGTCCAAACTGGCTTCCATTCTCTCTTAAACAAAGTTCGCATCGTTTTGTTAAAGATTTAATAGAATTTAATACATAAACCGCCTTAACTTTACGAAATGCTGCATCAAATGAATTCCGCAAGTCCTCAATACTATGGTGCTGGGTTTTATAGATTTCCTCTTTCAAAACATTCCACAAGAAATAGTCCAATATCGACAAGTCAGGAGATCTAGGCGGCCACTGAACAGGTCCAAACGTACCCATCCATTTATTGGGATATTCGCTATTTAAATAATCACGAGTAATTATAGCGTTGTGCGGGGGTGCACCATCTTGTTGGAACCGCACTTTTTGTCTTTTTTCGAGAGGCATGTCCTCCAGTAATTCATGCAAGTTGGTATCCAAAATTTCAATGTAGCGACCAGCTAAAAGATTGATTTCAAAGATATGGTATTGAACAAATATTCAAACCAAAACGGCCTTGTTGACGCCTCGTATATGTTTGATAGGTATTTTCATTAGACCAGTGTCGATTGTTGTGTCTGTTGAAGATACCAACACTACTCACATGTGTTTCATCAGACAATATAACGTTATTTCCAAAATTGTTAGCAGCAGCACATTTACGAAGATACCATTGACAAAATCGTCTTCTTTTTTGAAAATTGTCCGGAAACAAACTATGTATAATTTTAATTTTATAGGGTCGATATTTATTAAACTTCAATATTCTTGAAGCTGCTGATATAGAAGCACCCATTTTTCTTTCAATTTTCCTACATGATGTTCTTGAGTTTATTTCCACACATGCTATGGCTGCAACAGTAGCTTGCTCTTGATTAAAAGCTGCATACTGTTTCGCTCTAGGTTTGTCAAAACAGCCAAACTGTTGTAAATTACTAGCTATCCTTTTAAACATGTTAATATTTGGTTGTCGTCTTTCAGGATACCTGTATTATTTACAAACGACATAGTAATATTATTTGCTATTAGTTACACAATTACCTGTTAAAATATAAAGTTTTTGCTGATAGAGAAGTTCTCGCAGACTCAATAAATGCAACTAGCATATCGTATTTTCGTAATTTTCAAATTTTATAATTTAGTAACATATTGATGCTTCACTTACAGACTAACAATACAATTTATCGCATGTTCAATAGATATGATTGAAGCTCGTTGACGTTTGTTATACAAACAATTGTCGTTTTTTGTTTACCTTTTGTTTCGCGGCCAACTATTTATTACCAATATAATAAATTATTTTATTATACCAAAAACATGGAATAAATCGGCCATTTGAAAGGATAATTATATTAAACTATATATTTTTGAAAAGCTGTCAAAAAGAGGTTTTAAATAAAGTGACAACCAATTGTGGTTTCCATTTAAAAAAATGCAAGTTTATATTATAACCTCAAAAGTGTTATAAATATTAAATATTTGCGTACGCCACTGTATTGACGTAAAAGGCTGTATAAAAGACTTCTATAGTATTTTTGGATGCTTTTGCAAACAAACGAGTTATACGATTTAATAGAATTGTTAAAAATATCAATTTTTGGCTATAACTAAACAAAAGAAGATCGCTCATTTGTGATTTTACCATTGAATTGATTTCAAAAAGTTGGCACATGACTGCGCACACAGTTTTATTGTATCTTTAACGACAACTAAGTTACCGATTTAATACATCCAATTTGGGACACACTGTACAGGACAATTTACTAAATTTGAGTATTGAAAAAGGGTGTATTTCGAATATATTAAAAATTTATTCAGGATAAAAATTGTGTTGTTAAGGGTAAACGGGTCTGTAAATTTTGTTTTAATTTATGCCAGGTTTAAAAGGCATATACAAACAAAACTGGGTTATAATGAGCTCACAATACTCCAGTGTGAAGTCACTTTAGGGTAACATGTGGGGCCCATCTACTCATATTTAATTGAATTTGTTTAAAAATCACTATAAAAATCAAGGACGCTTGAAACATACCACAATTTGAGTTTTATAATCATTGTATCAAACTGTTTTAACACATGTGTACATATAACTTATTTGTTAATAGGTTTAAATAAAAAGTTGCATGGTTGTTGTATTATTTGGTGATTTTATTGAATGGTGTGCGAGTGTGAAAGACGAATGTCTATAAATTTAGGTATTCGACAAGAGGCCCAGCTGAGCTAGCCAGGGATGCAGAGGAGTTTGAAGAAGGCGTAATAAAAAGGTAAAGAAATTTTTAAAATTTTAAATCTTTTTTTTGAGAAAATTTGTATATTGGGAAAATTCGTGAAGCTTGAGATTTTAGTAGAAGGTTCCACGGCAATATATATATATATATATATATATATATATATATATATATACACCAAATTGCCCTATAATTTCCTTTCTTTAATTAATTTGTTAACTTTTCTATTGAGTCTTTAAATCTGCGCCTCGACCAATGAAACTCTTATCTCAGGTTAATTTTGTGAAAAATCTATATCTGCATACAGCGTGAGTTCTGAACCATATACAGATGTATGTGACACTGCCAATCAAATGACCTCTAGTTAATTCTACTAAAGCAATTTCTAAAAGTGACAGTGTAAACAATTACTTGAAAAACATGCACAGTAAAACAGTTTATATTAGTTAATAATTTAAGATTTCAATCGAGTATAAGGGATTAAGTGTTTAAATTATGACAGTGAAAATAATAATACAACCTGAACTTCCAATGAAACGTCTTGCTGCTGAACAATGAAGCTCCACTGCCTACAGTGACGATTCGAACTTGATGTGGATGTGGATGTCAGGAAACTCAGCTCCGTGAAATCAACACCGTGTTCGACACCAAAAGTTCAGCAATTCCAGCGTTCTGATAGCACCACTTTGGAACTCCTCTGTCTACACAAAAATACTCCCAGAAATCAATGGTCAATAATAAGACAATGACAAGGACTCTTGCATTTATCACTTTTTATTATCAACAGTTTCTTTATACTTTGAATATCACAATTACAATTTTCATATGTTGAATTATATGTAGGAGATTACAATAATAAAAGGTATACAATTCGTAAACTGTCACCAAAAAGATTATACTTTTGTTCTATAGTTTGTAAAGTTCTTTTTCAGTTCTTTTTTAATCAGTTTTCCTTAATTTTCAATTTCAACAACTCCTTTTTTTTATTAATTTTTCAACTGTCACTTCTCTATGGAGATGCCCCTTAAAACATCAAAACAGCCTACTCTTTTACAATTCTTTTCGAGCTAACATTCTATGATCCAACTTTAATTAATAGATCTTATTGCTATTGTCAAATTCTAATTTGGATTAATTCGTAATACACAAATCGTCATTGGCCGAAATTTTATAAATTGATATTTTAATCCTAACAACATAGTGTAGAATTCAATTTAATACAGATTACAACTATATACTGTAAAGTAAATACAATGGCGTACATCTTATAACTAACTTAATATCTAATAAACATACTACTTGACTTTTGAGGCTTTACGTACATATAAACATGGCAGTGAAGTTTCCTTTTAAATATTTTAATCACAATTGTTTCGATATACAAACAACAGCAGTTCACTTCATTGGCACAAACTTTTCAAAATTACTGTTATGAAATCACCATCACCCATGTTGAAATCTTAAAACTTCCATGTTCTCTGGTATAATTATCATAATTTATTATATCTGGTAATAACATAGTAACTGCCCGCGACCATCTCCTTCATCAATCATTGTACGAACTAGACAGTCTATATCTGAGTGGTACTATCAGTGCATAGCTCAATATCTCATACATATATACCTAATATCACAATATATATTGCTATGACAACGCTGCACGCCGATGTAAATAACATTCAGTTTCCTGCTACCCGCCACCGCTCTGTGTCTCTAAACAACCTAAAATTTAAATATGTCTCGACTAGTTCAGTCTAATTCCCACAGAGTGTACAACGTTATGATAACAAACAATTTACTCCTCCCCCCTATTTATCTAATACTTTCCTACTTGAATGAGACAAACGAAATTGACCAAGATTTGTATAATGACAAAGAAAAAATATATACACTTTACAGCTTAATATGATTCGCTATTCGACAAAATAAACCCCTGAATCAAATAGTAATAGTATCAATTTGTTTATCCCCAAAATTGTAACTCCCATTAGTTAGTTTAAAGCCAGCAAAAATGACACTGTATACCATTGGAGACACCCTTGAACGTTCAATTACTTTTCCCTTTTATGTAAATTTTCACGTATAAAAAGATTTTTATAACCCTTTACATAAATATTCTGGTATAATAAAAAAAATAGTAGATGTTCAATAAAAAAAAAATCATGTCTTATGCTATTAGATAATGTTCTGACCTATAGTTTTACTTGCGTGTTTTTTTGTTCTCCCTATTCTTGGATCTGCTAGTGCGTGTTGTTGACCAGTACCTTGGATTGCTATAAGTTGAGTTCACTTGTTGATTTTATAGTACCGCTTGACCAAACCCCATTCAATGCTTAGAACAATCCTCCGTTTTGTGCTCCGATGCGTAGATGCAAACCAATAATTTTATGTAATTTTAGATCGATTTAAATTCGGATTTATTTGCAAATTTAGATTTATGTACCGATTTAGAGTTTTCCCAGAATTTTTTCAGATTTCAGCTTATTACCTAGATTTTTGCTTATTACCTAGAGCCCTAAATTATAAATATTAAAATTATGTTTAATGAATAGGCTTTCACTTACGTTTTCCGGTTAACGGCAAAACTTCTCTCGTATATTTCTCACTATTATTTTAATTTCAAAATTTTCTATCACTACTTCCACGAAATATAATTATTTAATTTTTCTATTTTCACTTTACGTAAATTTTTAATTTGAACTGATGTAGCGTGCTCAGGTTGAAGGAAAACTGCATGTTTATCAAATTTGAATGATATATAAAGCAACGCCTGCATCTGACACCATTGGTTATCGACGTTCTTCAGTCAAAGTTTACGGCATGCTATAGGATATTGTAATACTCTGGGCTTTATCAGGTGAGAATTTGATAATAGCCTGCCGAAACAATGCTGTCGGTCACATAGTATTTCAGTTCTATATAGTGGATTTCTATAACTCGTGTACCTTCACCCGTCTGTATTGTGTTGTTGTAGAAAATTTTAACTCGACTTCTCACGTAGACAAACTTATGACTTTATTTTTGTCAAGATAATGTTTTGGGTTTTGAATTTACTCCATGTTAAAAATCACGTAGGCGAGATTTCTATAATAACGTAAATTGAAATGCGTTTATTTATATCCTGCGTTTCTGAAACGTATTTGTTTTGAAAGGCGGTTTATTTCGAAGATGTTATGTTATATTTTTGCACTATTGCGTGTTTAATTTAACAGAATTTGTATCATGATTTTCTAGTTTTAGATGCTTTTAATGCGGATTTATTTAGAATTTATGAATTCTTTTTTGGTTTAAAATAAGTTTGATTGCGTACAGAGTTATTTATCTTACTGAATGTGGTTGTATTATTGAAGAATGAGTGTGATCCTTATACAGTGTGTTAAATGTTTGCTTCTGCATAATTTGCGAATTACGTAACTTTCCTGATCAAATTGTTTAGTTTTCTAGCTTTAGTACTATTTACATGTAGTGTGCGACCCTTATTACTCTATATACCCCTAAATAACCCAATGATCATAGCAATATATATATATATATATATATATATATATATATATAGAATTCAACACTGTCTTGGTTACAAAAGTAGCGAGCGGGTTAATCTTCCTACAAATAACCAAACTAGAATATAATTTTAAGCCACTTGAAATACCTAATGTCCGAGGTTGCTACTGTGGACATGACCCCACAAAGTTTACGGGATAAAAATGAAATAGCGTATGGAAACTAACAAACATTTATTTTTTCCGCAGTACACCTGAGGAAAATATATTAAATCGCACCCTAGATAGCTGAGTTTTAAAGTTTGCTTAGCCATGATTCAGTTATAAATTGCAGGGCAATTCCGCTTGTTTATAGTTATGTGGATATAAAGACCACTAACTCGATGGATTAATACCTAATCCTCTATATGCATTTGTAATAAATACCAAAAAAGAACTATTTCTGAGGTTAAAAATTAGCTAGGAGAAGAAATGTACCGATAATAAGTATCAATTAGAAAATTTGTTCTGTTGAAAAATCAACATTGGCATTTTATTAGCGGTTTTTAGTTTTCAACTCAATTAGCATTTTCCGATTGCTTGGGCCCGTGCTTAAATGCAAATTTGTTAGTAGTAGCGGGGAAACTTTCTGCAAAAGCTGAGTTTTATATTTAGAATTTAGATCCAGAGCAAAGTTCAAATCATCGAACTATCTTTGAGGGTAACGTTTGAATATAATTCAGCAGTGTTCAATTAAATTTGAATTTATTTCTCTTTTAGACTTTTTTGATGTCTACAAAAGTATAACTGGATGAAAAACCAATACTTTGCAAATGAACATCAACAGAAAAAGAGTTCTGATAAATAATTCTATATTGTAAAAAGCAAATGCTACTACTTGCTTTTAGTCGATTCTCTAAAACTTTCAACTTTGAAGCTTTCACCTAAACTTGATACTACATTTTGAAAGAATAACTTAACCAACAAAAACTTACTATGAAAATAAAATAATTTCTGTTAGTTACAACACAAAACAATTTAAATATTCAAATTTAATTTAAACGTATGAAATCACTAACAAATACTCTAAAATGTGAAGTAATGAGCTGGTGTATATGCAGGTGGTACCTCAACTTGTAGAGCTTGTAAATTGGGACAATACAAATATGCAAATTTGTATGGAAATTCATCAAGAAAAAACTATAGAGCAAAGTTAAATTCTTGCGTAAAGAATATTATTTGAAATACAAATAAAATCGATAAGAATTTAATATAGCCTACTTTGTGTGCATCATCATCATTAGGTCTTCAGTCCTGGAACTGGTTAGACGCGTACCATCATTGTTTCCTATTCTGAACTAACCTTCTGAAATTTCCACAGTCTGCATCTATCACTATCTGATCTAGGTCTCCATCTACCTCCTTTTTCCTATCTCTGCTTGTAATATATCCCATACTATTCACGAAAAATGTCTTAGAACGTATTCTGCCCTTCTGTTTCTCTTTTTTTTTTCCACAGACATCCTTGTTCCCCTAATATTTCTAAAAGCTATTTGTTATTAACTTTGTCTGTCCATGCTATCATACTCATACATCTGAAACACAACATTCCAAAAGGCTGCTACCGTTTTTCTGTCTGCTTTTCCTACTGTCCGTATTTCAGGTATACTGTGCTGTGCTCCACACATATGTTTTCAACAATTTTCTTCTTGTTTCTATGTTTGTTGTCTTTCATCGTAGGTGGTGTTCTTTCTTGATAGATGCAGTTCGATATCCTTCAATTGTTTTACAATTATATACGTTATTTCTCCGACATTCAGTGGTTGTGAAGGGGAGTAAGCAGGCTGTGGCTGCCAAGTTATTATACCGCCGCCGGTGCGGTACGCGAGCCACTACAGTCAGTTGGTAGCAATGATAAATAATTGATGCGCAAATAAGATATTGCGTCACATATTTATTCAAAATTACTACATCACATAAAAAACGAGAAAAGTACTTACGTAAACTGTAGGGCTTCTCACAGCATTGCTCCATGATGGCGGCAGCGGGGCTCCGTTGATCTTTCGGGCGTGGGTATTCATTGACCCCGGTTGAAACCAAATTTAAATTTGTCATCTTTCTGGTGTAGACGTACGGTAAGGAAGACAGGTAAGGATGTATTATAATTGGGTGTAGCAAGAAACCTACATATCGAAAAAAAGAAGACACGATAAGACACAGAGATAACTACATTCGTCCACGTCTCGGTCACCAGTCTCGACGTGTTCGGAAATCCCCACTCCCCTCCTTCTTGGCACTCCGCGTCGGCGCAATCTCGCGCAAACGCACTGTCTGAAGTGACGGAAATACACACACGTTTTTTCAAATTATTGGCGCGAAATCCTTACAAATTAAAACTTATAGAAATGTTTATATGCCGAATTTTCGGCATGTAACAAAGTTTCCCCAGCACTTGAACATTAGCCCATTTAATATTTTTCCAATATATCTTTTCGCACAGTCAACATTAGTTGCAGATTTTTCACAACCAACACCTGTAGTTGTGTATAACAATCATCAGCTTTATCTGTGCTTATTTTTTCGTCATTAGGTTTTCCGTCTTAAAACTGGTTGTACACGTACCTGCACTTATTTATATTGTGAGTTAGCCTACACAGTTCCATGAAATTCTCACACAGCCTATATACAGCTCGGTTCCCCTTCTATTGTTTTATAATTTTATGCCATATTTCACCGATATTCAGTAAAGGGGATTTAGCAGCCTGCGGCTGCCAAGATCCCCCAACATAGACATTTACCAAATTAATAGTCATCCAGTAAATCCTTTCACACAATTAACATTATTTGAGAATATGGTCCAACCAATACATGTAGTTCCTTATAATAATCATCATGTTTAAGTACAGTTACTTTTTTCGTCATTAATTTGTCCAACTTGGGACTGGTTGGATGCGTACCTCCATTGATTTCTATTCTGAGCTAGCCTATACATTTCCCTGAAATTCCTACCGCCTACATATTTCACTATCTGTGTGCAATAGTCTAATCTAGGTCTACCTCTACTTCTCTTTTTTCCTATCGCTGTTTCTAATATATTCCGCACTATTCCCTCATGCCGTAATATATAGCCTATCATCCTATCTCTCCTATTTTTTATCGGTTTCCACATATTTTTTTCTTCCACTACCATTTGTAATACCTCTTCGTCCTTAACTTTGTCTGTCCATGACACCTTCATCATACGTTTGTAGCACCACACTTGAAAGGCTTCTACCTTTTTTGTCCGCTTCTCCTACTGTCCAGGCTTCACAGCGGTAGTGCTTTGCTCCACACATATGTTTTAAGCAGTCTTTTCCTTGTTTCTATGTTTGTTGTCTTTGAACACAGTAGTTGCTTTTTTCTTGTTAAATGTAACACGATCTTGTGCTAATCTTTGTCTTATATTTTTGTGCCTTTCCCATCTTGCGTTATTTGGCTTCCTAAGTAGCATAAATCCTTAACCTTTTGTAAGTCCTTGTTACCTATTTGTATTCTTGTTTTTGACTTATTTTTCCCTTCTTTGCATACTAGTACTTCAGTTTTAGTTTTGTTAATTTGCATACCGCATCTTTCTGTTACAACCGTTTCCATTTCATTAAGAGCGGCCTCTATTTCTTCCTTGGTAGATGCTAATACCGCTATATCGTCTGCAAATCTAAGCATATCAATTTTTTGTCCCTGCATGGTAATTCCAAATGTCTTCCTGCATTTGACAGTATTCATTGCCTCTTCTATGTACGAGTCTCACCCTTTTCGTAATGTTTACTTTTCTACGTTCCTGCTCTAATTCTAGTACTACTGTTTGCTCTTTGTATAAGCTATGTACTATTCGTCTATCCCTATAACTCATTCCAATTTTTTTGAGAATTTCGAACATTTTTTCCAATTTTACATTGTCGAATGCTTTTTCCAGATCTACAAATCCTATATACACGCTTTTCTCTTTTTCTACTGTTTTCTCCATTATCTCTCTCAGAGCTAAAGTAGCATCCCGTGTTCCTCTGTTTCGCCTAAACCAAAATTGGTCTTCTCCTAGTATTTCTTCGGCTCGTTTTTCCATTTGTCTTTGTACAATCCTAGTTAATATTTTTGATACGTGTGCTGTCAAACTTATTGTTCGAAAATTTTCACATCTATCCGCGCCTTTCTTTTTTGGTATAGTCACTATGATGTTACATTTTAAATCTGTGAGTATCTCGCCTGTCTCATACATATAGCTTACAAGTTGGAAAAGCCGTTTTTGCTTGTCCAGCGGCTTTTAGAGTTTCTGCTTACACCTTATTTGTACCCGGCGCCTTACCATTTTTCAGACCATTTAATGCTAATTCAAACTCATCTCTAAGTATAGGATATCCCAAGTCGTCATTTTCAATGTCTGATTCCTGTTCTAATGTAGTTAGTTCCTCTCCTGCATATAAACTCCTTATATATTCTTGCCATCTACCCACTTTCTCTGCATTTTCTATTATGACGTTTTCTTCCGCGTCCCTTATATTTTTGCTATACGGTTTTATATCCCTAAAATTGATTCTAATTAGTTTGCATGCTTCATCTGTCTTTCCTACTTCCATCTTAGTTTGTACCTCTTTGCACTTTTCATCAATCCATTGTTCTTTAGGTTCACTGCATTTGCGAATAATTTTCCATTTTATGGCTTTCTATCTTTGTTTCCTATTTCGTCTGATTTGTTTTTGTATCTTCGTGTTTCTTCTATTATATTCAGGATATCCTTTGTTATTCATGGTTTCTTATTTTCTTTTTGTGTATACCCTAGAATATCTCTGACCGCCATGTCTAGGTTGGATTTAATATTACTCCATTCTGTTTCTACTTCCTTAGCATTATTTTCTTTCAGCAATTAATTTGACTTTTTTTTCGAATCTTCCTTAAATATCTTTATCTTTTAGTTTCTCTAAGTCAAAGTGCCTTTTTCCGTTTCTTTTTTTTCAAATTTTTAAATTTAAATACGGCCTTCATAATTACGATGTCGTGGTCAGTATCCATATCTGCTTCTGAGTAGCTTCTACAGTCTTTTACTTGATTCCTAAACCGTTGTCTAATAAGAATGTAATCTATTTGATATCTTCCTATATCTCCTAGCATCTTCCACGTATATCGTCTTCTAGCATGATGTTGAAATAATGTGTTTGTGATGATTAAATTGTTCGTGTCGCAAAATTCTACCAGCCTATTTCCCTTGTCGTTTCTCGTGCCTAAACCAAATAAACCTACTACTGCTTTTTCCCTACTCTCACCGGCCACTGCATTAAAATCTCCAGTAATTATTAAATATAATATCTTAATATGTCTTCGATATCTCTGTAGATCGCTTCTACCTTTTTGTCACTGTAGCTAGAGGTGGACATGTATACTTGTATTACCGTGTTTACCGGTTTAGATTCTAATCTAACCATGAGTACTGTTTCGTTCTTTTGTAATTGTCTACACAGAATCCTATCTTTTTTCGCATAACTATCTCCACCCCCAAATTTCCTTCCTCTACTCCTGTATGAATTATCCTAAGGTCTCCTCTTTAAAAATCCCCCGCCTCTGGCCACCGAACTTCGCTGATCCCTACTACGTCTAATGGTAACCTATTCATTTCGATTTGTAGGTTCTCCAGCTTACCTACTTGCTTCATGCTTCCAACATTCCACACTCCGACTCGCAAAATGTTCCCGACTCTTATTCTGGACTTTCCGATCGCACCCTCCGAAGTAGTCCCCTCCCGAAGATCAGAATGGGGGGACTTTTTTAACTCCGGAATCTTTTACCCCAGAGAATGCCATCATTTTATTATAATTTAGGTACGCTGAGTACTTGGGAGGTAATGTGGTGGTGCTCCGTTGCCTTCCACATCGTGGTAGCGTGTCTTAGACTGCCATACCGACCCCTATAGTCTCTGCTAATCTAAGTACCGAAAGAGGCGCTGCCCTCTTTCGGGAACCCGTCTTAGTCTGGTTCCTCACTAACGACCCTACTACTTTGGTTGGATCTGTAGTTTGGCTCTTTAGTTCATTAGAACACGCAAGCCATTTCACCTGTTTTAGTAATCTAGAACTTCGGCAAGGTTCGGGTCCATTCGAAATGGACTTTGTGTGCATTTTACTTAAAATGAATTTATTTCATAAATTTATATAATGCTGATCGGCTCATTTGTGGTAAATTATCACAGGCTTTTATTGAATACTTGATTCTGTCTAATGTTGGTAATTCATTTTTGTATACAAAGAATTTATTATTTGTCGCACAGCGCCTCTAACATTTTTTTCAAATGTATCTAGTAAGGAATTTCTACCTGGGACATGTTTAGGGTTTTTGATATCGCGTGCTTGCTTGTATTCCTTTAGAACACGATAAATTATTGTTTTGTAATTCCTAAAATGCATTTGAAAGTTAGCTAAATAGTTGTTTCCTTTTCCTTATCATACTTAATGTTCGTTCTATTTCAAGCATACTGGCGGTAGAACTCATTTATGAAGAACTAACTTTTAAGCTCTTAAACATATTAATTACAGTTTGGTTTTCTATAATGGATAAATGACCCAAGCCTAAAGAAATGCGTTTTTTAGGGGGCGAAAGTGAACCACCTGCACTTGGTGTCGCTTCTGTACTTAAGTTTACGTTTATAAAATAGAGTAATTAGTTTTGACAAGAACTGCTTTAGAAGTCACTATATACAATAAGAAAACGATTTATAATAGCAAACATACAGGAATTAATCAGCTGTTACAATTATTATGGCCGTCAAATCATATGCTAAATAACATGCGTGATATAGTAGTATTATTATCTCATGGCGGGTGACCTTGAAAAAACCTGCGCGAGGAGGAGCTATATTAATAATCAAAATAAAAAAGTGAGACTAGAAAACATCGACTGCTTGCACGTCCAGTGTTGCCAGAGCAAAAATTGTCGCGCAACCAAGGAATCTGTTTTAAATAGTTTTATGTTGATTTTTGCTCTTCTATAAAAATGATCTGAGCTTATTGTTAGATGTGATACCGCAGATTATTGATTGATTGGATCAGTGTACACAAGATATTTTATCACTTATAATCACTAGTAGAACAAAAACAATTTGGTAGTACTACATATTCGTTTTTTTTTAAATCAATAGACGTTTTTGTTTTAAACACAAACTACAAACACTATAAAAATGTCAAATGCCCACCTCGAAAATATTTCTAAGATTTATTACAAAAACGTTTTAAGAATATGTTTACACAATGACACTCATGGTGTTGTAACTAACAAAAACAAAACAAAAACAATTTTTAATTAATACCAAAAGGTTTCTATATCATTTGTTATATTAATATTATTATAATTTGCATGTATCTCGTGCTTTATTTTAATGGATCATAGAATCAACAATTCAGTGCTGTAGAATTGAAGGAAGAGGAACAGTTATAGTATGAAAAGAAAGGTAATTAAGGTTTGCATTTTGTCAGGTTATATATTTTTTTACATAACCTCATTTATAGTTTAGAAATATTTGCTAAATTAATATATTTTTTACGCACTTCATCGATAATCTAGCTATAAAATAATTCCTTGAATAATTTATAATCTTAACCTTTCTGACTAAACAAAAGCAATATTGCTTATACGACTGAAGTTAGATATACTACACCGGCCTGATCAGGTGCTGTTGATATTATAATCATAGATTATTTAAATCGTCAAGCCTGCATAATGTCGTCGAATGCGGAATTCAGATCCGATCGAGTAGTACAATCCACTTGTTTTAATGGATTGACTGGAGACGCTGCATCGGATCGAAAACTGGTTTATGTCGCCAAACTGAAGCGGATTAACAGAATTGATTATGATTGGATTAAAATGTAAAATGATTCAATCACTTTAAAAGTCAATCATTGATTGTTTTAGCTTTAAAAGTGATCGATTGTCACAGCACTACTGAACATAATTTAATATAAAGACTGCTTCCCTCTTTAAGCAAGTTTTATTTCAACGCCTCAGTAATAAACAATAATGTACAAACAAATGTATTTATGACACATATTTTCTACAACGCTAAATAAAGACCATCATTCAACTATTTTACATAAATTATATTTTAAATGGGTTCACATACTAAACTTTCATCCCCATCATCAGACTCATCGCCTGAGGATAAGTATCCATCTAAATTATCGCTATTATCATCAACCTGTATAATTAGGTCTTGAATATCGTCTATTAAAGTTTCTCGTTCCATATAATCCTTTTCAATTTTCTCTACGTGCAGACATTCTTGAGTCCACTCGTTGATTCCAATATTTTTTATATGTTCTTCTGCCAACTTCCATACATCATCTATTTTGAAGGTTACATTACATGCAGCGACACGGTTTTTAAGTAACGCCCAAATCATCTCGATAGGATTTAGTTCTGGGTGATATGGAGGTAAACGCAATACTACATGACCATGTTCTGCCAGTAGCTGGTCAATTACAAACAGCTGATGAACAGGTTTATGTGCCTTAATTTTGGAATATAATTCAGGCTTGGTTTCCTTACATTCAAAGAGGATATTTCGTTCTTTCAACCATTTCTGCATATCTGTTTTCTTCCAACTTGAAGTAGGATTAGGATGCACAAGAACATTATGATATGACGCATTGTCTATCACAAACACTGAATTTGGTTCCAAATTTGGTATTAACTTTTCTTGGAGCCACTTTTTATAATTGCGAGATTCATGTCATCGTGATAATCCCCAGTTTTCAAACCAGACTTAAATATCAATTCTGCATTTGGAACGAACCCATTTTTTCCACCTGCATGAACAATTATCAAACGCTTCCCTTTTGAAACTGGCGATTTCAAACCCTTGGTGGTGCCGTCATCCCAACACTTTGTTACACTGTGTGAACTGTGCAGATATGTTTCATCGTTATACACAATGCTTCTGCTCTCTTCTTTATACTTACTAAGATTTTTCAAAAATATGGTACGCTTTGCCCTTATATTGCTTTGTTCAACAAGAATTTTCCTGTTATCTACAGTTCTCTTCCAACGAAACCCTGCTCTTACAACAATTTTTCTGAACGAACCTAATTTTCCCGTGTAATGAGGGCAATCATTTTTAAATTCGTTAAACACTAACTTCAAAGTCGGTCTACGTTTATGTATTGCTGCAAACCGATACATAACGGTTCTTAGAATCTCTTCGTCAAATCCATTCACTGTTGACTTAAGGCTTGGTTTATTTACGGTTTTCCTTGGTGAACTGAACTTGCTGCAAGATGGTTTGTTTGTACCTTCCTTTACAATTCTTTGCACCGTCCGCAATGACACACATGTTGCTTCAGCCACGCACTCTTGCAAATTGTTCAGGTTGGAGGCGCCCGAATTCTTTATGCGTTTCAAATATTGAAACACAATAAAAACAATCGGTCGTCCTTGACTATGAATCACCTCCTTCTTATTCATAATATTACTCTAAAAAATATCATAATTAATCATTGAACGAACATTCTTTTTAAATACTTACATTGCTGAAGAAATTAACTATCAGTTAGTTTTGAAAAAAACTGTTTTGATGACTATTACTTGATACAAATATTAAAACGGAAAACTGGAAACAGTAAGACCTTGATAAGAGCGAGAATGACAATGACAGTTACGGTTCACATTCGGTATATACAGTATTGGGATCCGCTGAGTATGTGCACTGTTGCCACAGCAAATATTTACGGATAAAGAAACTACGAACCTAGAATTGTTTATAAGTAAAAACATGTAAAAGCTCCGATATTATATGGAGGTCTGGATTTATTTCATATATTTATGAATTTCTAGATACCGCCAGCATGAACGGGGTCCTTACAAACAATATTTTACTTAACGTAATAAATGGGATATTCGTGACGACGTATTAAAGCCACATTGCTAGCAAGATGTTTGTGTGTTGTACTGTAGCGTTGTGAATCTTGAGGTTTAAGTTTAAATTGAACCTATTGCGCATGTCACGTCACCCGCCATGAGATAATAATACTATTCTACAACTTATCAACCGTGTAGGCTTCTCCTCTTCAGAAACCAATCAGAGATGTGTATTTTTAAGCAGTGATTTTAAATTAGTCCTATTTAAAAAAGAAACTAGAACCTCTAAGTTAGGCGTACATACAAGGAGGAACATTTGTTTTTTATTGTAGTTTTTTATCAAAACTTTTTCTATTGATATTGATTTGTAGAATATTATATTTTTGTTAATTTATACTTTTCTCGACATTACGAAGGTCTAGGAGGAAATAAGTTCAAATATAATTGGACGCTTTGGTGAACTGTATTCGAATTAACTCATAAAGATTGCATTTTGATACCGTGAACTTCGCATTAAAGACTTCGAGGCATAAATCCTAAAAAATATAAAACAGCTTTTGTACAAAGTTTACCCGCTGCCGTTACTAAATTCGCATTTAAATTAGTACAGTAAGGCCCGATCAAAGGAAAAACGTTAATGGAGTTGCAAACTAAAAAGCGCATATGACATGCCAATGTTGATATTTACGACACAACAAATTTTCTAATTAGCTTTCATTAACAATATTATTTGTTGTTATAGCCATTTTTAACTTAAAGGATAGTTATTTTTCGGTATTTATTAGCAATTCAGAGGGGAATAGATAATAATTCATGGGGTTAGTGGTCTTTATAGTCACGTATCCGTAGACAAGCGGAATAATTCTGTAATTTATAACTGAAGCATGGCTGAACTAACTTTAGAAACTCAACTAGCTTGGGTACAATTTGCAATATTTATTCTTAACTATACTGGACGAAAAAAAGTTTTAGACGCTGATTTTAAATTGCGCTTTGGATATTTACGCGTTTGTGGTGTCCTCATCAACAAAGACAAACATTGAATATTTCAAGTAATTTGAAATTATATTCTGGATATGTTATATGTAGCAACTTGTAACGTGAGAGGAAAGGAAAATTTTTTAAAATATGGCTGGACTGGACAAACTAAAATATGGACGTGCCGATGTAATAGATTTTAGAAATACTTCTTCTTAATTAA
Source organism: Platerodrilus igneus (assembly GCA_036346225.1). Taxonomy (NCBI): domain Eukaryota; kingdom Metazoa; phylum Arthropoda; class Insecta; order Coleoptera; family Lycidae; genus Platerodrilus; species Platerodrilus igneus. The sequence continues at coordinate 1,588,670 of JARFIW010001179.1, read as the reverse complement.
ACACCGTGTTTGAAATTTTGTTTCAATAAAAATAATTCAGATAATAAAGTTCAATATTATTTTTATAAATACATTGTATGGTAAGTTAAATACGACATTATAAAACAGCAATTTAGATATCGAAATGTGACAAACACTGCGTATACAGATTCCACAGACAAAACATCGTATATACGGTTGCATGATGCCAACTTGTGCAGTAAGCATAGATTAAACTCGATACATTGTATTAACCAGACGCTGACCGTAATTAATATGATTTACAGCGGGAGTAAATTAGATTTGCTGGACCCGACGCGAAGGAAATAAAATCAGTTACTTGGGAACCGGTAATCGACCAATAATAGACAAAGATGGTTGTAAATTTTCACATAATGTTAATTTTTATATGAGGGTTTGATATAATGTTCGTTTAAATGTGAGGTTGAAGGTACATAAGCTCCAAGAAAAATTTGATTGCGTTCCCGAAGTGAAGGAGTAAGCGGCGATCGGCATTTAAATGTGAAATATATATGCAAGTTGCACGGTAGTTTCATAAACACGCGCACGGATACAATATCGTGAGAAACGTTTGAAAACAAAGGGGTTAGGACGGCGTGAGTTTCCCCTCCATTAGATTGGAACTGTGTAGTTTATTAAGTACAAGAGTTTTTCTGTTTTTGGTGTTATTGGATAGCTTGAAATGACACATATCTTAATTTGAAATAGAGTTAAAGAGCACTAAAAATACTTCCCAAGAATATAGTTAAGATAGGTGGCATTTTTGCCGTTTTGTCACTTTCAAATCATATGTTGATGATTTTCTTAATGAATTAAATTAAAAATTTAAAAATACAAAATTTACCTACGTACTAGAAAATAATGGACAGATATCATTTTTGGATACACTAAGTAATTATAGAAGGCAGGAAATTAGTAGTCGATGTGTATAGAAAAATACCAATGTAAATCATTTTATTTTGCTTTTTTCCAACCACAGTTTACGGCATAAACTGGCAATTTTTATTTTTTTTGTCAATAGATTTCTTAACTTTCCTCTAAATGAAGAAAGGTTTAATAAGGAACTTGCCCTTATTGAACAAAATAGCAAATTATAATGGTTTCTTTACAACTATTGTTAATAATGTAACTAGAAAACGTAGAAATAGAAACAACTTTCGTAACTCAAGGACTATACAATCAGTCACTTTTCTTTTTTTTTCATTGTACTACGGATGTACTAAGGATCTTAATAAAATATTTAAACCATTTAGTTTCAAAATTACTTTCAGTAATACAAACAAAATTAAAAATCTGATAGGAAATCCGAAAGACCAAGTGGAAAGGTTACTAAAGTCAGGAATTTATAAGATCAATTGTTTGAAGTCATGATACTTTCAAAAATATATAGAGAAGACGAAGAGAAATGTGACAACAAGATTTAAAGAACGCAATACTCATTTCAAATATGGAAAATACAAAAGGTCTAAAGTTGTTAGGCATATTTTAAAAACGGGCCGTCCAGTTAAAATAGATATTAAACTGATAAAAGGAATACCAATGTATTCCTCCTTAGACACGTACTATTAAATAGTAAAACACATAAAGCCCCTTCTAAATACTGATAAAGAACCCACAGCTTCATCATGTCTACTTTCTCTATTGATTTAACAATCCATAAGAAAGCAAGCAATACATTAGTTCCGCTTGAACAGTTTTAGTTTTAGTATAAATGGAATAGTTTGTATGTTGAACAAGTTTACTTTAGACAATTTTGTAAGCAGAATATCCCCAGAAGTGTTTCCGAATAACATTTTCCTCTTTTTCACGTACTTATTGATTTTTTCTACTGATGATGAAATATATATATATATATATATATATATATATATATATATATATATATATATATATATATATATAAATGTAAAGCTCATATGATCATTTCAAATCGAGTTAGTAATTGGAAGAAGGAAAATATAAGGTCTTGGACAGGATTTGAACCTGCATCTCAGTCTTGCCGGGACTGTGCGTTTACCAATTACGCCACCGAGACCGACGACTATATTTGGAAAATTTACAAATCTAAATCGTTGTACAGAACTATACATAAACCTTACTTTCAATTACGTTTAGCATTTTTGTCAATCGTATGTATATGAAATACGTATTTAATTTCTGAATATTTTTGAAGAGCCGAATAAAGATAGCAACTTTTATATTCCATATTTTTATATAATCTACATTAATTACATGATGATGTTTTGCAACAATGTAAAACGTTAAATATACTTACGATAAAGTGCGAATTTTATCGGTTCACGATTTTGGACTGCTTGCTTTTCCCCCCTTCTTCTCTCCTTTTTATTTTCTGTTCTATTTCCTCTTCTCTCCATTCTATTTATTAAAAAATATTTTTATGAAATTTGCGAATTTAATTTATAGATCAATTTAAAAATAACGTTAATATTTCATAACGATGTATATCCATACACCACAAACTTTCAGTACCGGAAACTTAAAAATTAATAACAACAAATTAATAACATAATCAAAACATTGTGTGCGAATTGAAAAATTTTAACATCAAAAAAATTTACAAATCAAAAATCTTGAAACTTAGTAGTTAATCCTTTCCGAAGATATGGAGCAAAAAATTAAAGATCTAAGAAGTTAAAAAGAATATAAAACTGCTTGCAAGAACTCCAAACATTTAGTTTGAATCGCGCCTATTTATTTGTCAAAAACATTCGCATGTTTCCTGTAGTTGTGTGTTACTCCACAATTACAATACACCGAAGCTAATCAAAGATAAGTTTTAAGAATCTGGTTTCGGATTCAGAACTAATCCCGTAGAACTGTTCCGTCTATGAAATGCAATAAGATGAAACGATTCCAATAATATAGTTTCAGTGTTCACTAATTTTTATACCGAGAAATGCTAAAGGTATTATTCCCTAACAAAGTTGTTATTCTACTGATAAAGGGATCTTACTAACATTGCCTAACAGAGGGCGTAAGACCTACATAGAATTATCAGTTATCCAAAATTAAACAAAGGAAAATTAGTAAATGTAACTGCTTAGCTTATAATTTAATTCAAAATTGTAGGCTGTGTAGAAGATAATTATTGGTATCTCAGGTCAGATGAATTCTAATGGGTAAAGATGGCCGCTGTATTTCATATTCCTGTGATGAAGCTGGTTTCTTCTTACTAGAACCTAATCAGGAAGACAAATAAGAGGTGGGGTAATGAATTAGATAGGGAATCGACAGGTACACTTTATCACATGTCCATAATGCAGCACTTCCGCGCCAGTTGTTAAAGATAGTTCATATCAAGAATGAATCACGGTGTCCGATTTCCAACGACAACGGCTCCGATTCACGTGTACTGTTTCTTCCAAAAGCGTCTTATGTCTACTACAAACCGTGCGAGTCGTTAAAAATGTAATTCACACGGGATATAAAAACAATTGTCAATAAATACCCGAAGGTTATTCACAGAACCCTATTTCCTAAATTTATGTTACATTAATATGCGTAATAACCTGAATTAATAATTACCTGAATAAATAGCGCGTAGCAAAGTTTCTAATCTTAGTTCAGCAATTTAGAATGCAATTGGCCATGAAAGAAACTAAAACAAAATGCGGTTCCTGATTGTTAGAAGCTTTAAATTGAATTATATACTGAAGAAAGAGGATAACAAGAGCTAATTATTAAATACCAAATCGCTTAAGTAGTTACTGTCAAAAAGTTAACTAACCAAAAGCCAATGGACGACAAACCGATAAGGAATAAGAAAAGAGCAATAAATGAATGCTTGGGACTATAAAAATGCCATCTATTTCAAATGTCGAATATTATCTTCAAGTATTAAGTTCCAAGTCAGTGCTATATATCTTTCACTCTTTATGTGCAACTGATCTAGGTCTACCTTTAGCTCTCTTTTTTTCTTTCTCTACTTATAATATATGCTAAACTATTCCCTCGTGCCTTATTGTGTGTCATTACATCCTGTCTCTCCTATTTTCGCTGTTTTCAACACATTTCTTCTTCCCCTCCCATTTTTAGTACCTCTTTGTTCTTAACCTCGTCTGTCTATAATATCTTCATCACACTTCAAAGGCTTCAATATTTTCCTTTCCGATTCTCCTACGGCCGTAGTGTTGTACTCCTCACATATGCTTTCAGCAATCTTTCCTTGTTTTTATGTTTGTTGTCTTTGAACGTAGCAGCTGTTTTTTTTTGTTAAGTGCAACACGGTATTGTGATCTTTTTTTCGTATCTTTTGCACTTTCCTCTTCTATTGTTTTCTATAAATATACCCTATTTCACTAATATTCAACGGTACGCGAAGGGGACTAAGAAGCCTGACGGATACTAAGATTCCCCACCACTTAGACACTTGCCGAATTAATAGTTTTCTAATTACTCTTTTCCACAATCGACATTTATTGAAAATATGCACAATCAACATCTGTAATTGTTTACTATAATCATCAGGTTTAAATGCAATTACTTTTTCATCTTTAAGTTGTCCGATCTGGAACTGGTTGGAGGCGTATCTTCATTGATTTCTATTTTGAGCTAACTTACACATTTTCCTGAAATTCCGACACTCTACATTTTTCAGTATCTATGTGCGATAGTCCCATTTAGGTATATCTGGACCTCTCTCTTTTCGTTTCTCTGCTTCTAATATATTCAGCACTATTCCCACATGCCATACTATGTATCTTATGATCCTAGCCCCCCTATTTTTTACTGTTTCCCATACATTTATTTCCTTTCCTACAGAACCTTTTTGTTCTTAACTTTGTGTGTCATGGTATCCTCATCATACGTCTGTGGCACCACATTTCAAAGGCTTCTGTCTTTCTCCTGTCCACTTCCTCTGCTGTGCGCGTTTCACAGACCTACAGTTCTATGCTTCACACATATGCTTTCTGCACCCTTTCCCTTATTTCTATGTTTGTTTTCTTTGAGCGCAGTAGTTGCTTTTGTTGCTAAATACAGCACAGCCTTGTGTTAGTCTTTGTTTTATATATTCTCATTTTGTGTGATTTAACTTCCTAGGTAGCAAAAATTCTTATCGTCTTGTAAGTTCGCTTTTGCTATTTGTATTCTGGTTTTTGACTTATTTACCCTTCTTTTACGTACTAATTAATACTTTATTTTTATTTTTGTTAATTTACCAATCGTAACTCTCTGCTAGTGCTGTTTCCATTTTATTAAGAGTTGCCTCTAACTCTTCCCTGCTAGCTGCTATTACCGATACATCATCTGCAAATCAATCGTTTGTTCCTGCATAATAATTCCAAATGTCTTTCTGCATTTGACAGTATTCATTGTCTCTTCGATATACAAGTTAAAAATTAACGGAAATAGAGCACATTTCGGTCTCACCCCTTCCTAATATTTACATCTATATGTTCCTGCTCTAATTCTATTACAGCTGTTTACTCTTTGTATAAACTATATACTGTCCGTCAATCCCTATAACTCATTCCAATCTTTTTGAGTATTTCGAATATTTTTTCTCATTTATTTTGTCGCACTTTTTTCCAGATCCATAAACGCTATATACACGCTTCTTTCTATTTCTATTGTTTTCTCCAATAGCACCCTTAAAGCTAAAATGACCTCCCGTGTTCTCCTGTGTCGTTTAAACCCAATTTCTTCAGCCCGTTTTTCCATACATCTTTAATATTTGGACACGTGTGGGACACGTTTGGGATATCCTATACTTATGGATAAGTTTGAATTATCATTAAAGGGTCTGAAAAATGGTAAGGCACCGTGTACAGATAAGGTGCACGCGGAAACTCTAAAAACCGCCAGACAAGCGGTCACAGAACGTCTCTTCTAACTTGTAAGTTATATGTATGAGTCAGGCGAGATACCTAAAGATGCGGAGAGATGTGAAAATTTTCGAACAATAAGTTGTACAAACGTTCCTGCATATAAATTCCCTAGATGTTTTTGCCATCTAACCATTTCCTTTACATTTTCTATAATGACGTTTCCTCTCGCAAATAAGTTCCAGTTTTATTACTTTGTATCTTTGTTTTCCTGCTTTGTCTGACGTGTTTATGTATTTTCGCTTTTCTTCTATTAAATTCAGAATTTGATACCCAGAATTTTTTATTTTCATTTTGTTTATACCACTAAATATATCTGGTTGCCATGTTTAAGCTGGATTCAATGTTATTCTATTTTGTTTCTACTTTGTTAATATCGAAATTTTCCCGATGTCTTTCAACAATTCGTTTGACTTTTTTTTCAAATCTTTTGAGAATATTTTTTTTTATCTTCTCAAATTTGAAGTGCTTGTTTCCGTTCCTCTTTTTCAAATTATACCAGCCTATTTTCCCTCTAATTTTTCGTGTTTAAGCTAAATAAACCTACTACCGCCCCTTTTCTACTCTCACTCGTATTATTCCTGTATGCACCGGTTTAAATTCTAATTTAACAGTTAGCACTTTTTCATTCTTTTCGAAGTAGTTTTCGACACACCTGAATTACCTTCCTCTGATCGTGTATGAATTATTCTAAAGTCTCCGCTGCAAAATTTCCCGCCCCTGGCAACAGAACTTTGCTGATCCCTACTATGTCTAACGTTAACCTATCCATTTCAATTTTCGAATTCTCCAGCTTACCTACTTTCTTAATGCTTCTGAGATCCGAATTGGAGACTATTTGAACTCCGGAATCTTTTACTTTATGGGATGCTTTCCGTTGCTTCCCACATCGCAGTAATGTCTTATAATGCCATACCGACGCTCAAGGTGTCTGCCACTTAAAGTATTAAAAGCGCTGCTGCCCTCTTTCGGAGACCTGGCTTAGTCTGCTTCCTCACTAAAGACCCCACTAATTTGAATTAACCTATAGTTGGCTCTTTAGCTCACTCAAACACGCAAGCTATTCTACCCGTTCTAGTATTCTAAAACTTCTTCAATATGCAGGTCTATTCAGAATGGGCCATATTACCAATTAAATATTATTTGAGAATCAAACGAATGTCTTATTTACATGGTGTAACAAGAATCTAGTATTATTCAACTAAAGTTCAAAAGCGTGCAATTTTTATGTAATAATTATTTTGCTCAATTTGCGTGTTTTTGATATTTGTTGATTTAACGTACTAAAATAATTACAAACAGCTCCATCTCCAAACTTTCGGCGCTCTCAAAAATTAATTAAATCGGATTCTTCCTTAACTTGAATTAATAAATTTGAAAGCTCAGTTAGAAGGATCGATTCTATTTGTATTTCAAATATTATTCCTTACACAAAGATTTAACTTTGCTCTATAGCTACCTCTCGTACTATTTCGTCCTCATGAATATCCATACAAATTTACATATTTGTATTGCCGCAATTTACAAGCTCTGCAAGCTTCGGAACTACCTGCATATACACAAGGCGTTCTCCGCCCTACATACATTTGACGGCCCTTGTTAATGATTCCAAACGTTTAGGTTAAATTTAAATATATAAAGTATTTGATGTTGTGATTAATAAAAATTATTCTAATCTCATAATAAGTTTTTGTTGTTTGAAGTTGTTCTGTCAAAGTTTAATAGTAACTTCTAGACATAAGAATGCCTCAAGTTGGAAAGTTTGAGAAAATCAACTAATCAAGCAGTAACATTTGCTCTTTATTGCATAGATTTTTTAACCGAAACGCTTCTTGTACCGATGTTGATTTGTAAAATATTGGATTTTCTACAGTTATACTTTCATAGACATTAGGAAAGCTTAAGTAGGAAATAAATTGCAATTTAATTGGCGACTTTTCTGAATTGTATCCGAACTGTATTCATAAGGATTGCACTTTAATACATTGAAGTTCGCTTTAAAGCTTCCGCGGTATAAATCCTAAAAAATATAAAACACAGCTTTTATAGAAAGTTTGTCCGCTGCCGCGTATAAATTCGCGCCTAAAAAAGTAAGTGTCCAATCAACGGAAAAATCCTAATTGAGTTGCAAACTAAAAAACGTTAATGAAATGCCGATGTTTATTTTTCCGACAGAACAAATTTTCTAATTAGCATTCATTAGCAATACGTTATTCCTCTTCTGGCTAATTTTTTTAAAGGGCAGTTGCTTTTTAGTATTTTTTATCAATCCACAGTGGATTCGGTAATAATTCATTGATTTAGTGGTCACGTAATTGTAGGCAGACGGAATAATTCTGAAATATAAACTAAATCATGTTTGACCGAGCTTTAAAAACCCAATTAGCTTGGGAATGATTTTCCATACTTATTCTGAACTATACGGTTGAAAAGGAAAAGTGATAGTTTCAACGCTTTGTGATATCCTCGCTAACAGTAGACGTTCAGCATTTCATACCACTTATCTGTTTGATTCTTAATTTAGGTAAGATTGGCCCACTCGATGGCTATAGTATACTAAAATTGCAGTTCTCTAGAAATTTTGTTCGTAACATGTGCTTCTTAGAATTTCTTTAATAGGATTTCTGTGGAGCAAATCATATAACTGAAACTAGTAAACAATAATTGTAACGTCTGCTTATGGAACAAGGTACTAATTTATATAACATTTTTACATGTCTCTCCCACAGGCACATCATATTACGTGTAATCTCCTAGCATATTTTATTACACCCCACATGTGGTCGCAAATTGTTGCCGTCAAACTATTTCAGATTTACATACAAAAGAGCAAAGGACCTACCCACATTAGTGGTTGTAGTTAAGGTATGCCTTCGCTGACGTCTAAATATGGATCAGGGTTTCGTGGTAGTCCATGTTTTGTCCAAATTCTTGCAGTGAAGTGAGTTAGTTGTTGAACCTACACAGTTTTGGAACAGAAGATAGAGTAATTTTAAAAAGAAAGGTGGAGATTTATGAGTACACCTCACTGCAATAAACACCCATTTGCGTACGATAGTTGACGGTAAAGTAAAGTTTAAAACTGATGAATTCGTTGTTGTCCCTACCACCATAAAACGTTTCTCATTGGCTAAGCGCGATAACCACACATCCCTCCCGACCAGCAAAAATGCGTTTTTTAAAAGAATGCATTGATAAATTACGGGTTCTCGACCATAGTTTGCATGAACCCAGAAACCACAAACTTGACACGTAGTAACCTATTAAAATTAGTAGTGGGTAGAAGTTTTCCCTTTTTGGTTTATAGAACAAATCTATTCCTAACATTAAAGCAAACCTTTGTGCAGCCAAAAGGCGTAACAATCGTATCAAAGCCCCAAAAGAAAAATAACAAGAGGAAAGTCTCTTTGTACAAAAGCTCATATGCACGGAAACCTTAAATTAAATAATGTATGTAGGCATCAGCAGTTCTTTAAACCGTAGCAATCCTTGAAATACCAAAAACGCTATTAAGTAGCCACTCGATATTCAAGCTACTTCAGTTAAGCGCGCAAAGGTTTTGTTTGCCGTCATACCAAGCACACACATTTATCCAGTGAGTCAGACTCTAACACCACTATAAAACTAAATGCTAAGTTCGTTTTTCATTGCATGATCATGCATACATGCAAAACACGTTGCAACAGTAAAAACTTTAAGTTAACAAAGTAGCCAGTACTGTTGCACTAACGATACATAATTTCTTAAACCTATTTTGACCTACCAAGTACAAAATAAAAAAGAGGTGAGCTTCTTTTTTTTACAATAAATCCTACTTTTGCTCATAAAATCAAAGTTTCGTAACATCAGATAAAAAACGTAATTTCTCAAATGTATTTTCCAATAAGAAAGATATCGGTAGTTTATTTGTTTCGTAGCAACGGTAAGATAAAGTAACATCTCAAAGATATTTGCACATAGAAAAATAAATACCTAACGATTTATGGTGTAGAGAACAATTTAGATAGGATAAAATCTCGAAAACAGTTTCGGCGAGAAAAATAAGTAACAAACCATTTAGGGTTCGAAACGTTAACCAAATAAGGTAAAATCTCTGAGATATCTTTAGGAATATATAACTAACCAACCATTTATGGATATATATCAATTACATTTTCAAGATAACTTCAAAGAGAAAGATTAACACAAATGATTTATGATTTAACCTAATAATAAGATAAGATATTGTCTTAAGAAGAAATTTAAAGGAAAGATAACGTAAAAAGTAATTATGGTTTGAAGGCCTTACACTTTGCACACTGCCGCTCCTACAAATATAGTAACAGAAAGGTACTTCCCATAGGAGAAGAGTTATCCCGTAGGATCCTAAAAAAGGATTTTTTACTCATGCCCTCCAATCGATTAAGAAGGGGTCATCCTCTACACTTGATTTTCTAATGCTCCACCTGAAGGTACTACATTGGCCAGGATGCGAGCTTTTTTTACCTGAAAATTTTGAATTTTGCCAAACCCTTGCTGTTGCAGGGAAGGTATAAATCTTTAACGTACGCCACAACACTCATACACGGGATTTCCATTTTATCTCTCATCTGAAAAAGGGCGTATTTTTGTAAAAAATGCTTATCTTACATTTTTCAAGCGGACCGTATCAGGATTTCAACCTGAGACCTTGGACATAGTAGTCACACGCATACCAACTACACTACGGAACCGTCGAAAGGATCGCCCACTACATGTGATTTTCCAGTGCTCCACCCGAAGTTATTATATTGGCCAGGAAGCGAGTTTTTGTTTACTTGAAAGATTTTGAATTTTGCCGAACCCTTGCTGTTCTAAGCAAGGTATGGATCTTTAACGTGCGTGACAACACACACACGGGATCTCCATTTTACCTCTCATTCGAACGATGGCGGACCGTGTCGGGATTTCAACCCGAGACCTTGGACATAGTAGTCACATGCATACCAACTACACTACGGAACCCTCGAATGGATCAGCCCACTACATGTGATTTTCCATTGCTCCACCCAAAGGTACTACTTTGGTCAGGAAGGGAGTTTTTTTTATCTGAAAGATTTTGAATTTTGCCGTACCCGTGCTGTTCCAAGCAAGATAGGGATCTTGAACTGCGTGACAACACACACACGGGACCTCCATTTTACCAATCATTTTACAAATCAAAAATAGAAGTAGGAAAATTTTGAATACACCAAAACAATATAGAATAGCGTTTAAACGACAAAGGCACTTGTCAACACGTTCAGAAAAAGACAGAAAAAATGTCTTAGCATCCCTATGATATAAAAACGGTTGATAAAGGAAGTTGTAGGAAATTATTGAAATATATGCGAAAGAAAACACATCTAATAGAAATTTCTTATCGCAACTTTGGAAAGCTATTTTTACAACAAAGGCTTAGACCGTGATTCTATATGCAGCTGAAGGGTAAAGCAACAAACAGACATCAGCTAGCACAGGTTTCAAAGATTCGCGGAGTTGTTCAAACGAAAAAAGATGTAAACCAATATAATAGAACGTAGTGAGTTATGGAATAATAGCGGGATGATAGATGGAAATTTAAATGAAACCGAACTATTTTTGTATAATGATAAATTTTAAAAATTAATTTGTAACTAGGAATGAGGGAGGTATCATTTTTAACTGAAAGCGCTATTGATGACATGAAAATATTTGAAACGATTTAAGGTTCAAGGGTAGGGTACATTTAAGTATACGATAGTATGCCTAAAAGGAATAAATTGATTTTAGGTGGAAGTTAGAGAAATGAAAGTTTAAGCGTCACAGGAAAAAATTTGATTAAATTAAAGATAGAGAATACCAAGTATATTTACATAATTAAGGGTAACACGACAGGTTTGACTTTCTTCTTACTCATTAGATGTAAAGAGAAAAGAGTGTAAGTCTTTTATGTGCCATAATTCTTGAAATTTATTGTCTGATATAATTTACATAAGGCATAATTAGAAGTTAGTTTTAGAAAGGAATTCCTAACTGTATTAGGTAAGCAATAATTTGGTTGCATTTTTAATTTTAAAATAACAAAAGTAGCTATATCTATGTCCAATGGACATAATTTACATTGGTATCGTAAATGAGAAAAAATAGTAAGTTAAAAGCATATATTTCAGTTGATAAACACAGTTAGTTATCTTTATTTGATAATTAAACGAGATTAGAACATTTTTTCTTCTAAGACAGGGTTTTTAGTTATCAATTAATATAATTAAAAGATAACGATATTTTGAGTAGAAAAATTCGAATATTATCATAAAACGACTTTAGACAGAGGGAAAAACTTATTGAAGACACTTAGGTAAATTTGGTATTATTTATAAAAGCTTAAATTTAATTTAGGTAAAAGATCTATAAAAAATCAATCTACCTATCTATCAAATGCTAGATTAATTTAATGAACACGTAATTGAAATATGCCACAAAGCAACTTATTCACAAGTTTATTTAAATAAAAAATGTTTTAGCATTCAAATCGGAAAAATGTATTAAACATCGAAATATTAAGTAACTGAATCAAAATAACCACAAGGTAAATATTTTAAAGTTATTACAGATTACCAATATGTGTCCTAATGAAACTTACCTAAACAAAATTTTAATGTAAAAAAGAAATACTTTTTCGGCAACTGTAAATTAGAAACGAGTCTGCCATTTATGTAAAATTTTTCTCTAAGTAGTCGTAAATTTTAAATATTCAAAAAACCGCAATTTTATTAAATTTTATTAAGAGTTTATCTATTATTTATTGTTTTGAAAGAAGCGTGTCCTAACACAAGAAAACTGACATTTATATTATTTTAAGGTATTTTGCAATAGACTAGGTAATGTGTACAAATAAGTTACTAGAGGTCGCCACAGTATCAAAACCATGAAGATTTTGCAACAAGTAAGGTATTATTTAAATGCGAAATTGAAGGATATTTTTTCGTCCGGTAGTAGAATTTATATTTTTAGTTCGGATAATAACTACACGACAACTTCAAAAGATATGCTTCATTCAAATCAAATTAACATAGCTGTGCATGTTGCAATCGGTAAAACAATTTTTATTAATACAAAGAAAGAAAGCGCCAAATTTTACATTTTTAATTATTAAAGCATTTTGTGTCGTAGAAGACTGCTAAGTAGTTGAAACGGCAATTATTATGTTTAACCCCCAGGCATATTTTATTACAACTTAAGTGTAGTTGCAAATCATTGCCATCAAATGGTTACAAGTTTACGTACAAAGAAAGCAATAAAAATACGCAAAAAGCTTACTTTGATTAAAGGTTGTAGTTAAGGCATGTCTTTGCTGGCGTCTAAATGTGGAGCAGCAAATTTTTGCACTGAAGGGGGCTGTTAAAGCTACACAGTTTTAGAACAGTAGATAGAGGTATTTTAAAAGGAAAGGTAGGAATTCACTGCGTATAATTTTTCGATATCGTACGGTAGTTGGAGGTAAAGTTAAATTTAAAACGCGTTTTCCTCATGAACGTGTCGTTGTCTCCACTACCATAAAACGTTCCTTATTGGCTAAGCGCAGTAACCACACATTCCTTTGGTCTAGGGTATTCGTGTTTAAAAGAATACAGCAATAAATCACAGGTTCTCGACTTTGGTTTACATGAACTCAGAAACCACAAGCTAATTAAGTTAGTGATGGGAAAAAAGTTTTCTCTTTTTGGACTATAGAACAAAACTATACTTAATATTAAGGCGAAACTTTGTGCAGCCAAAAGGCGTAACATCATAACTCTAAATCGTACATAAATAAATGGCAAATTAAAGGTGTTGCAAAACACTATACGATTATACTCTAAAAGTTTTTAGAATGTTTGCTTATTAATTTTACAAAGGGAGCTTTAAATCCACATAAGACGTTAATAGAATTGATTTTTGTTGACCTAGATAATCCATCAACACGCTTGTTTTTGGATTTTAGATGGACGTAGGTACGTCAATGGCTTTATACAATGGAGACTACAGTATTTTTCCATTTTGCGATTATGTAAAATGGTATACTATAAAAGAACCAATGGACGAAGTAAACAACTTTGAAAAGCTACATTGAATGTAATATTTAATACAACTATCCAGAGAAAACCCCATTGAAAAGCTGTATGAAATCGAGAATTAGTGTGCTTTACTGTCATAAACAGTTTGCAAATTTTGCTGGATAGTTTTTCTACGTTTTTGTAGTTGTTCCTATTTTTCTTTTTAATTGGAAGAGATTTGTCTCTTTTATTGTTTCTGGAAGTAATCACTACATATTTTACTCGCAAAATCCTGATATTGCTCATTTTTAAAACCTTGAAGTTTGAACGCGATATTCTTCAGCTTTCTTATAATTTTATTGCACGTGTTATGTGGCCAATTTCTCATCTAAAAGTAATACACATGAACTTACACGCGTATGACTTACGGTAACGATGTGGTTGTGAGATCGGCATATGTTATACAAATTAACACCTAATTCCATAAACAGATGTCACAATTGTTGTTCGCTTGTTTTATTTTTGTAATTTATTACAGAGAATATCCAATGTAAGAAGCATATGCTGTCAATAAAATTTCTAGAGATCTGGAAATTTACAATACTAAAGACAACGAATGAGCTAATTTTACCACTCTAACAGAACAAATAATATAGTTTTAAGTCGCTCGAAATACTGTGAATGTTAGCGAGGACATCACAAAGCACATATATCCAAAACAGAATATAAAATCAGTGTGTTGAAACTGTGTCACTTTTATTTTTCAAATAATATAATTAGGAGTAAAATTCCAAATACGCATGGAAATTGGATTTTTAAGTTTGCTCTGTCATGATTTAGTTATAAATTTCAGCGTTACTGCGTCCGTCTACAGTAATGTGACTAAAAAGATCACTAACTTGTGAATTACTACAAATCCCCTGTGAATTTACAATGAATACCAAAAAAACAACTATCCTGTAAGACACAAATTAGCTATGCGAGCAAATAACGTATTCGAATGATAACTAGAAAATTTTTTCTGTTGGAAAATCAGCATTGGCATTTCATTGCCGTTTTTCGTTTTCAACTCAATGGATATTTTCCCGTTGATTGGATCCTAACTTTTCTAACATAAATGCGCACTTATAGGCGGCAGTGGCCAAACTTTCTGCAAAAGCTGCGTTTTATATTTTTTAGGATTTATGCCCCGCAGTCTTTAAAGCGAAGTTCACAGGATCAAAGGGCAATCTTTATGACTAAAGTTTGAATACAATTCAGCAAAGTATCCAATTAAATTTGAATTTATTTCCTCTTTAGACTTTCTTAATATCTTTATAAGAGTATAATTTTAAGAAAATCGAATATTTTACAAATCAAGCTCAACAGAAAAAGAGATTTGATAAACAATTCCATATAATAAAAATCAAACGTTACTATTTGGGTATATATCTAATTTTCAGATTATTAGTCGATTCTCTTAAACTTTCAGCTTTGAGATTTTATTACATATAGGACCCTAAACTAAACTTTGGCAGAGACACTTTATACAACAAAAACTTATTATGAGAAAAAATAATTTTTATTAACCACAAGAGCAAACAATTTGATTATTCAAATTTTATGTAAGCGTGTGGAATTATTAATTAATATTAATAAAGCAGGTTTATTTATTGTACTTCATAATTAAAATTAAAATCAAAAAGTTAAGCCAAGAGCGAGTCGAGCGCGCACTATTAAGGTTCCGTAGTGAGCAATCAATAAACCAAATTAAGCTGTTTTTATTTTTTATGTATATTTAAATCTTATCCAAATTTGATTGTGATAACTCAAAAATGAATATACACATTGTACTGGTACATTAGTAGTAAATACGTTGTCTATTACCGTGTTAAAAAAATTTTCCCAGCAACTATTACACTGTCAAAGCAACCTGCAGTTTTGCGATAATCTACGACTTAATAGCTACTATCCCTATTAGAAACAAAATTTTAGCTTTGGATATGTAGGAGAAAAGGGGGGGGCGTTCATTTGTGGCACATTTTGAGCTATACCACGAAGACTACTGGACCGAAAATTATAAAAGAAATATTTTTAGAAGCCTTTTAGAATCCGCTTTCAAATGATACCTTACACAAAATATGTATTAAACCTTTTTTTCTTTTGACCGAATTAACCCCCGCTATTTTAATCTAAAAATATTTTTTTCTATTTTCTGACTGCCGATATATGTGCGCGCCATAAAGACCTAGCATTGTGCCAAATTTCAAATGCTTACGTTACACAGTTTTCGAGAAAAACCTCTGTAACAGACGGACGGACGGACACGAGAGTGATCTTAAAAGGTTATGTTTTACCTTATAAGGTACGGAACCCTAAAAAGCAAAAAAAAATTTTAAATCTTGTTTCAATCGTGATTCAAAAAAGACTGGAGATATCTTAAACGTTACCATATAGTAAATAGTATAAATACTTGCATATCCGATTCTTTAAAAAATGTGGAAAAAATTAACGAATTATTTTATTGTAATAACACCAGTAATGATATCGATGTAATGTAACGAATATATGTTCTGTGGCACTGGTTTTAAAGAGATCGTATCTATTCATTGCAGATCTGTGATATCTGATCTTTTTATTCAATATAGTAATATCTTAAGGAAACAATTTCACAATAGAACAGGACGTTATTATCATTTAATTAGCTTTAAATGCATTAGTAGGAAATATTTAATAGCAATAAACACTTTGAAAACGTATTTAAAAAGGACTACATAACGAACAAGTCATTTGTGTTGTCTACTCCGTAGGCGGATTATATCCTTTCTTAAATTAAATTACAATAGCGCTTGCGTAAATAGTGTCACGAGGTGACGCGCAAGACAGATCAGCTGTTCTCTACGTGGAGGATACTAAAAGACAAACTCGCGATTGTGGTTGAAAATGTAAACGAAGCTACAAAGTTCATAGGACGGGGACACGATTGCGTGTCAAATGGTGTCTTCGGATACCCATTGTAGAGGGGAAGAATTTGTGGTCGTTTTGGGGGCCCTGGAATGTTACTATTCTTCAGGTTCCGGCAAGACAACCAAGCACACTTCGTAACAAAAAAACATGGCTAGAGAGGTCGGTGTCTATTAACGCGTTTGGAATAACCAGTATTATAATTAGAATTAAGGCAACTTTCGTTATGGATGTATTTGAAGCTGTTGTTTGAGATTTATTGAGGAAGACGTATTGAGCAGATATTGGTCGTCAACGTCATATCTTCGGCATCAAGTTTTGTAAGCAGGACCTGAACTTGTGCATCGCAGTTCGTTTGGAAGAGGTAACTTCTTCACCTTCGCAAAGTCCAGGTATTTAAACTTTCAGTTACTACTTTTTCTAGACTTTTAAAAGTGTTCATTGGATTGATGAACGATATTAAATTTTAAGAGAGGATTAACTTAATCATGTTAAATCTTACGAACGAATTAACTTTGCGTAATATCTACGAAATGGTAATGTTTCCTTAATTTGATAACAGAGTTATTTTCTAAAATTGTGCTAAACAAATTTAAACAAAGTGAAATATGATTCTTTAGAAAGTAATATAAAGTAATTTAGTAAGACACGTGGAATATACATGTGTTCAAAAACAAAGAGAGTCCAAAGTCCACTTCCTGTTTAAAAAGATTTAATTACAGATGTCTAATCTTAGGGTCATTGTGTCATTTCTATACCAGGATAAATTTGAAACTCTATTTACTTAAACTAGCTACGTGTGATTTAGATTTTTTATAAGGAATATGAACTAAATTTATTTGATATATATGTAAACCAATTCACAGATCTGTTCGTTGGGAATTAAGAATCTTGTTTTAAAATATTATTAAAAAGTAAGGTCTTGTTATGTCAAGAAAGATTTATAGTTAAAATCAGAATTCAATTTTATTATTTTATACTTGTTACTATATAAAAAAAGAAAGAGAGAAATTGCATTAAATTACATTTTTGGATTCAAGTTTTTTTATTCTATCAGTAATTAACTTTAATAAGAATACATCTGAGAAAATAAATTTTTGAGTAACGAAATTAGACGAATGCTGAAACAATATAAAAGTACAGACATGTTACAATTGATTTATTCTTGATAGTCATTTTTAAGTAAAATACCTGTGGTGTAGTAATCTCAAGATGATTAACTAAGTATCATTATGCTATTTTATTGAAAAGCACAAATGGTGTCTTTTTAATAGAAAGTTTGTTGTGTAACATTTTCTTTCACGGTCATCGTGATAGAAACGGATGCAGATACGTTCAAGAGGTTTCCAGATGTGTTAGTTCATTAACTTGTAAGTTTTTTATCTGCTTATATCCAATGAGTTTCTGTATCTTCTCATAGGAGTATTGAATTTCTTGTATTGTCCATATAGATACAGTGGCGCTTAATTTCCCTTTTTCTTTCCATGATTGTTTATTATTGAGTTTACACCATACCCACGCCCATTCTCATTGCTCACCCTTGGGGTAATTCCCAGACTAAGCCGCGAATAACAAAAAAAAGATAAAACTTCACTTGCGTCCAACGCGTGGTGTAAAAGTTATTTCAGTATTCAAATGCTACATTTTTATCAAACAAACTCACTATTCGAAAATCAATTTTCATTCTCACTTGTTTCTCATACTGAAGGCGGTGACATTATCAAATCAATATCTGCTAAGTCAGTTGCGAGCGATGGTATTAGTATTGATGTGATTCAGTTGTCTTTTCCATACATCATTTCTTATATTACCAACGTAGTGAATACATTTTTGTTGGAAGATGTATTTTTACACAGTGGAAGCACGCTGTTGTTTCACCATTACCCAAATGTGCTAATCCAACTGATATTAAAATGCTTCGTCCCATGCGCATTCTACCAACTATTTCAAAAATACTTGAAAAAGCCGTGTCTAGACAAATTTATGCTTATTTGAACGATAATAACATACTCCTATTAACGCAATTGGGGTTTAGGCCCGGGCACAGTTGCAAAACAGCATTGACTTGTGTTATCGACGTCATAATTGCTGCCTAAACCAACACTTCTGGCGCTTATTGATTTTTCCAAAGCGTTTGACAAAATCAGCCATTCCCTAATGTTGGCCATCCTAAAATACATAGGTTTAGATCCTATACTATGCTCTTTTTTTGCAAAGTATTTACAAGGCCGAATGCAAAGTATTAAAATTGATGATGTTGGATCCACTTCTCAACCTTTGCTGGCAGGTGTTCCGCAGGGATCCATATTGAACCCACTGTTATATACACTATATACCTTTTCAATTACAAATACTTGTACCTATAGGAACATACATTGCTATGCTGATGATACTCAACTGTATATTTCATTTGGGGAAATGAATTTGCAACTGCAGCAGATTGTTTTAATCAGGATTTGGCAGCTTTAGTTGATTATTCATCAAAGCATTCTCTTACAGTCTAAAACTGAACTCTTTTGGGCCTCAGCATTTAAAAGACAAATATCTTTCTAGTTGTAATATAGATATTGTTCTAGAAAAAGAAATACTAAAATATAGCAAGCTCGAAATTTAGGGTTGATCATAGACACTGAACAAACATTTACTTCTCACGTAAACATCTGTCTTCAGAGAGCATATAACTCCCTCAAAAGTATTTATGCAAACAGGAAAGTTCTAAATAAAGAAGTTAAAATCCTTCTATGTGATATCTTGGTTCTATCACACTTTAATTTCTGTGACACCATGTATGGCCCATTTCTAAACTATTTCAGCAAAATATGAACACAAAAAATTCAAAAATCATGTTTACCTTCAATTTTTGGAATTCGTAAGTACTAACGAATGTCTTTTAAAATAACCTAGGTATGGTTGAGTATGCATTCGCGACGCCATCTCCATGCTGCATGCTTGTATCATAGGATAATATTATTTAAGTATCATCAATTCTTATATAAACGTATACGTTTCCAAACTGATGTTCATGCTTTAAATATAAGGTTCAAAGGGGCGTTGACACCACTAAAGCATAAAAATGAGTTCTTTAAAAAATGCTTTAGTTATCAAATTGTTAAAATGTATAATAATCTAGATTTGGCAATAAAATCACTTCCTTAGAACACTTTTAAGAAGAATTAGTAACCACGACGCTTAGACGGTATTTCAAACAACTAAAAACTACCAATATAAATGTAATTTCCTTTGGTATATTAGTTCATTAATGCTTTTTGATACTATTTATAAGAAAACTGTGTAGGTTTATGTTTGCTACTCTGCTGTGGTTACCATGTTTGAACTAATGCAAGGTGTAGTGAAAGAAGAGCACCCTCTTCTTCTTAAGAGGTAGCTGAACTATACCTTGAGGTTGTCCCATTAATTACTCTAAAGTTAATGTTTGTGTATTTCTTTTGTATATGAGATAATAAATATTATTATTATTATTAATATTATTATTATTATTATTATCATTAAGTACATTTTTTTATATGTTTGTATCTATATACGTGTACAATTCATTTATATTTAAGAAACATTTATATAAGCATGAGATATTCTGTATTCCACAATACGTGTATTTCTTGTTATGTGTTTTACTCAGATCTAGTTGTTTTCTTTGCAACGATTTTGATAGTAAAGCGGACATTAGGTGAGCGATTTTAACCATGGGTAGGTTAACTATACACTCGTGGCAGTTTAGGTTCCCTTGACGATGGTAGTAGAGCACCCTATAAACAAATTCTATTAATGTTTCTTTGAATATTGTAAAACGGTTAGTAAATGGTAGGGTAACTTCGTGTAGTTAATAATAATTAAATTTTTAGCAAGCAAATTTTGATTATGTTGTCTGATATGGAAGTGGACAGATATTTAATAAAATGCTCTGGCACATGGAATTGTGAATTTTCGTTATAGGGCGGTGAATCGATCGTCTTTAAAAGTGTTCCATGAGGATTTTTGTTTCTCTTTTGATCAGGATAATATAACTTTGGAAAATTTATGATAGTTGTTAATTTGAAAATACCATACGGTGTGTACATATTTGCATTATATTTGATTTCATGAGTCCGGCGAGTAAATTTTTCACTTTTGTTATGCTCTTTATCAAGCGTTTATGTAGGTTATTGCCGAAATCAAAGGTCTCTCATTAGATTATAATTTAAATAAGGGCTGTTATACTTGCGACCACGTCCCCAATGCTCCACTCGAAGGTACTACATTGGGTTTCTCATTACAGCAGGTAATTCTAATTTGGTCTAAATGTTAAGCACTTTACTTATAACAAGTCTAGCCTCATTTTTGATATGTTAAAAACTCATTGGTATACTAAGAAAACGTGGTCGGAAAGGTATATCAACTATTATTCACAACATCATATTGCCCAAAAAAAAAGTTGTGCTAATAAGTTTGGCAAAGAGACACATAAAGTTGTCAAATCTTGAATACAGGCATAATACAACTATAACAGCTAAAGAGGCTCTTGTGGAAAACAAATTCCCTAAATGATTAATAGATGCAATTTTTAAAAAACAAATAAATAAATACTACAACATAACAGTAAATAAAGGTGAAAACAAAAAAAAAATACAAAAAGTGTGCAACTTTACTATGTATTTATGGGTTATCTAAAAATATCTAAAAACTAGTTAAAAAATACAATATAGACACTGCACATAAAAGTATTAATATAAATAAAAATGTATTTACTAAAATAAAAGATAAAAATTAAAAACCCATACCGTATATAAGATCCTATGCCAAGAGGGATGTAGTAGTGTGTATATTGGCCCAAAGCATGCAGTGCCTTGAGTATTAAAACAACGTGACCGCCCTAACTAAACATAAAGCACAAAATAACAGAAATTTAATTATGACAAAACAAAGATACTCAAAATTGAATGAAACAAAAAAGTGTAAGTTCATCTGTATTACGTTTAGGTGAGAAATTGGCATCCACGTAACACTTGGAATAAAATTATTCTTTGCTGATCGACATAAATTCATCCATGTCTTTTGTTTAAAATAATTTTTTGAAATTGCAAGAGTTTTAGATGGATCTATGTACCGAATTCGCTCCATAAAATGGAGATTACAACATTTTTCATTATGTGTTTAGCACATACAGAAATTAACGAAGAGATGAAATCAATATCTTTGATAAGCTAACTTCACAGTATGTAACGCGTTGGCGTTACGGAATATAAAAACCTCATGCACAAAAAGGGAAATTAATCAAAAATGTACAAAATTATTTTTTATGCGCCCTGTATAATGGATTTTATGAATAGCTAATATTAGTTAAACATGATATAGCAATTCTTTTGGTTTTAGAAAATATTATTTCATTGCAGGCTATTAGTATAATTAAAGGAATAAACTTAAACCACAAAATCAGAAAGCTATTTATGGTAAAATACATATTAGCACGAAACTTAGGTTCATAAATTATTTTAAACTACAAAAAGGGTAAACAAATGTTTATAACTGTAAACTTTCATAGTGGAATCGTGTGATTTTTAAGAAAGCATTAGAATATTAAGTAATAAGAGTAATACGCATCTTAAATATAGAAGTTTTTTTCAAATTTTAGTTAACTAAATGAGAATGAATGCAATATTTTAAGAAAACCTCACGTACACTTTACCACAACGTAATAAAAAATATAGTCGCTTTCTTGGTAACATTCTCGAATATTAAATTACAGATAATTATATTCTTTCTTCCAGTATAACAAGGGTTATAATGTATTTATTCAGATTGATTAAAAAATGCAAGTCATAGGCATGGTGTTGTTGGGTGATGATATCATGCGGGGGTCACGTCTGAGTCACGTAATATAGGAATGTGATACAATGGCAAACCCCACCAAACATCTGAACAATAGAAAGCACGAACGCTAGACAATGTCGGGAAACCACAAAGTAATTACTTGAACGCCATAGACCGAAGCACATGAAAGGACATATAGTGCAAAGTTTGTAGTCAAGTTCATACTTTGATTATGAAATATAAAAGGTCGCAACGTTGTAAGCGACGGATATTGACACAACTTATAACACTAACATATATATATATATATATATATATATATATATATATATTTCAATTTTGAAAAAAGCTTCGGTGAACCGCTAAATTACTCTTGGCTGAAGCCGACTTCTTTAGTTACTAGAAGGCGTAACTGTAAGTCATACGTTATTAGGTATTTATGTATGATGTTTATTGTATAGGTTATTGATCAATGTATAGCGTTAAATCATTAAATCATTAGAGGTATAAAATATTAACATTTCAAGTAAATGATCATTTAGAAGCGTATTATAAATTATTATCTTCTTTAATGATCAGGGTTTTGATTAGGTGAAGGTGAACTGATTATGAAATTTTATCATTTTGCGTGGGTAGTTGTTTACAGGAATATATCGCTGGTATTTACATTGATGTAAGTAACTCTAAAATTTCTGTTTGTATACCTGCGCACAAGAAAATGAACAAATGTTATACAATGAATTTGGGTGACGTAGAAAGTTTTATATATTCAAACATACAGGTGGCTCGTTGTAAAGGAAGCCCATTTCACCAATAAGGTAAAGTAATTAAATTCCCCCCTGGATTGCTCCTCGTATTGAAGGATTTGCTAGATTAGATTAGATGTGCTTGCGCCCATAAACTTGATAGTGAGTAAATGCCGTTCAAGGTAAGTGTTATTGGTAAAGTAGCCTCAAATTGCACATATGTAAATTTTTTATTGTTGAATTTTGTTCTATTTTCCTTTATTTAATACTATAGTGACTGACCCACTTCCACACCATTGTATCTAGACGTTGCATCTTTATTTTGTTACGAGATTCCCGCTCTTTTGAGCAATTTTAAATTTAATAATTTAACACTTTAAACACCGGTAACATGTAATACTTAAAATAATTGTCCAACGAAAAACTAATTCAGGAAACTGTTTGAAATATAGAATAAGTTCGCTTTACTATCATAAAAGGTTTGGAAATTTAGAGGATGGTTTCCCTAGGTTTTTAACTGTTCTTATTTTTCTTTACTTATTGGAAGAAATTTGTCTTTTTTATTATCTTAGAGGAAAGGACTATATATTTTACATACAGCCAAATTATTATAAAGCATTAGACAGTGCGTTAATGTTTCTCTGGGTTTTTGTAGTCGTTCATATTTTTCTTTATTATTGGAAAAAATTTGGGTTCTTTTTTATTTGTGTTGGAGTTCTTTGTTCTGGAAGAACTTTGTCATGAAAAGATTCAAAAAAAAAGGTCGTTGTGATTTTCAGCATATTTAGTTACCCAAATTGGGATGTCTTACGTTGAAGAAAATGAAAGTGAGATATTTCAGTGTGTGTAGAGGAACTTTAATCAATCGGTGCGCTTAGCAAGCCTCTATTTGAGGATGTTCTTTTTTCAACTCTTTTTGTTTATTAATAGTACTATGTCGAAACGCTTAATTAAAACGAAGGTTTGTTTCATTCGTTACAGAATTATACTCAGGATTCGTTTCAAATTTTTTAAGATATATCTAATGATTAACAAGAAAATTTGTGAAGAAAGTTATATTCTGAAATTCCTCCAACTGTATGTCAAACAATTGTTTGTATGTCTTCTATTTGGTGTTTTCTCAAATCGTTTGTCAATTTCGCGTTAGCACGCGCGAAATCTTTACAATAAGTGCATTTAGCCTATCCATTTGGAAGTTTATCAAAATACTTCCACATGTATTTTTTTTCGGTAACCGCATGTTGATATCTTGTAACATACTGTTTTAATACGCTCTAATAGTTCTATTATTTCTAAAAATAGTTATTTTCTAGTTTAATTTTAGCATTCTAATTATTAGAATGAAGGTGTTGTAGCATAAATATGTCTGCAATTATAAGCAGCTGCAAGATCACCCAAGAGCGTCCTAGCGAAGTTCCAGGAAGACATAATCCAAGAGTTAATTAATTTTTCTAAAGGCACTTTACTTCAAAGGCACTAAACATGTCAGATTAGTTGCTATCTATGATTAGATGTCAATCATGTTCTAGGACCCTATTTATGTCTGGGTGGTCGGAAGGAATTTTTCAATTAGCGGAGTACTCAACTAAAAATTAGTTCTGAGATCTACTTGTGTGGCTATCTTAGTGCAATTGGCAGTTTAATTAATCTTAAAGATTTACGACCGGCGTATCCTAAGCCGAGTATGAGAGCCAAGAAAGGGGTTATTTTTCAATTAACTTAAATGTATATAAGGATGCCAGCCGGTGGGAATCAGGGTTGTTTATTTCCAGACGCGTTAGAGGTTAAAGCTGGTTGTTTATTTCCAGACTGAGTGAAGTGTTTTATTTCTCTGAAGTCAAGTGCGTGCCGTTATGTTCTAAGTTAATTATTTCTCTGAGTAAGTAAATAGTATATGTGGTATTACCATGAACTCAAGACTGTGTTATGCAGCATAAGTCAGTTATTTGTTTAAATACAGTATTTGTCGACTTCCATAAAATACTACTCCGGGTTAAAGCTCAGTTTAAGTAAATTGATCCGTTAGATTATTGTTTTGGGAGACCGCATCGTTTTAGAAGGGTCTACTATTATATTGTGTTTCGACGGTGTCAGAGGCCGTTAATCACTAAGCCACGAGACTACCTGAGTATGCAAGCTCAGGTCAGGAGTCATGTTACTGTAGTATTTGACCCTTGAGAAGGTCGTATTTTTCCTGGTGTTGATTACCCCGTGGTTAAAGGAGGGTCGTCGCCATGAACAAGTTAAGTAGACTACGGTAGAATTAATTAATTATTGCATTGGGGTGGTTTCACCCAGAACTGTTATTAATATTCATAAAATAAGGATCTTAGTTTAGTTTAGTTAAGTTGTGTTTGTGCTAGCCGGAGACTTTAAAGATTAGCCCTGTGAAGTGATTATTTTCTGTCCTGCAATCTTGGTTCATCGCCCACGAACAAAGTGCGACGAGAGCTATTACCGCGATTGGTCCATGGGCCGTTTAATTCCCATGGTGGCGCCCTATTGTAAATAATGTTATTTACTGTATATTTTTGTTATGCATATGTAATTAGTTGAAGTTTTAGTTAGTAGCCCATTTAATAAAACAATCGGAATTTCGTCTCAGTGTGTTTGTTTAATGAACCCCCCCTCTCACCGACTGCTGCAGCTTGCGAGGCAACGTCCCGAAACGTGAGGGTACGATAGTGCTAGAGGTCCTGCCATTTATTATTTATTGTTAATTGGATACCCTCACGCGGTAGGTAAATATTTTAATTACAATCTATTACTTAAGAAATCCTATCAGTTTTTCCAATTGCAAATTACACCACTAAAGACATAGCAAGCATTATAAGTAATCGCCCTCGCCCAAATCATATATTTAAATAAAAATACTAGATAAACTTATTACATGAAAAAATAAAATAGTCTATGGATGTAAATGTTTAATATACATCAAAAAACTCTGCGGTTTATTTAAATAATGATTTCTTTAACTATAAAATATTTGTTATGAAGTATATAATAAGATTTTTCCCTTAGAGTCATTTCCATTCGTCTGGTTCAGATCTATAAAAACGAAACCAAAATCCTAAAATTTTGGATTTTTCAAAATATTGTTACGGGTGTTTGAAACTTTAAATTATTAAATTTGGAATTGTCCAAAAGGCGGAACCGTATCAAAATAATGATGCACCGTGTGAATACAGTGGTACAGGTGTTTCCCTACAGAAATAAATGTAAGAAAATAGAACAAAATTGAATAATGATGAAAAATTTACTTACGTGCAATCACAGGCTATGTTATTAACAACACTTACTTTGTAAGGTTTTAATTCAGTAGAGTTTATGGGCGGCAGCTCATCTTATCTATTGAGAATCCCTTTAAACGATGAGTAGTTCAGGAGGATGAAAAACATTTTTTCTTACAATAAGTCACCTGTATATTTGAACAACTAAAACAACAAATCTCAACTCTCCTTAGTTACATCTATTTTATAATAACATCATTGTATGCGTATGACAGTTTTAAATTTAGTTAAAATAATATTCAGGTTAGTGACCTAGGGATATTCCTGTAACAAAATACATAAAAAATGGCAAAAGTCTTTTTCAGTTCATTCTTAATACATCAAAATCCTTATCATTAAACATCACACCCAGTTGCAATCAAACTTGCAATGTCCAGATCTTATAACTTTAAGTATTTAACACTACGCGGTATTTCAACAATTTAGAATACAATCGTCACAGATAAATGCCAACAAAAACAACCTCTAACGTGTAAGAAAGTATTACTAACGGCTATGTCTTCAAGTGACTACAAAAAAGTCCATCGAAGCCAAGACCAATTGATCTATTAATCGGGTATTTAATTACAAACTGACTTTGCTGGACACCAAACCGTCCCGATATCTTTTACCATTGTAGATTATGTCGAAAATCCGTGGACCCTCATTTATTATTCCAAAATCAAAGGGGTGTTTTACGGCAAACCAACTTTCTACTGTTTACCCGCACATCTGTCGGTGTTTATGGCTTGCAAGTAGTTAATTAATTTCGATTTTTTGGCTAAACAATTGCTTGGTATTTACGTTCCACTTCTTCTTTGTGTGTTCAGAGATGGCAGATTATTTCATTGTCTGGGTGTGCGATTCTCGATATCGTTTGAGTTTAATCTGTATACTGATAGATCGAATAGAGATTTATGTATACGGAACTGAAAGTGCATTCTTGAATGATGTACGATATTAGAAGTTAAAATTAATAGAGCGATCGAATTCTAGAGTTGGCAACGCAACAATCCTCACTTATAGCTGGTGAATGTATCTATTTTATTGAATAGAATTAGGTTATGGTTACAATAACTGACATTTAAGAGCCTAATTTTTCTTTATTTGAGTTGTGTGTATAGAAGTAGGTATATTAGTAATTGAAATGGAGCAACAACATGTAAAGAGTGGTTTGCATATGTCCTCCTATCAAAGGCACGAATTGGTGGAATTTCTGCAGGAGGATCATCAGCAACAATCGGGCAAATTCACTAACGAATTTACAACAAAAATTGCCCAATCCAAGTGGGAAAAATCCCAGGGAATCTTAATTCTATATCAGGCGCTAGAAAGGATTGGTGTAAATGGCGAAAAGTAAGGAAACATATGTACAAAATCTTATATCATACAAATGTCAGTTAATCTGAAGTATTATGTGCAGGTGCAACTTCATTCTGAACGTAGTGTTTCTCTCAACCTACTTCCTAATGAATTTTTAATTTACAGGCGTGACATGACATGAAGTGTGCTACAAAATAAAACAGTACCAAAATGCCACAGGTGGCGGACCACCTATTAAAACCAAATTTACAGATGAAGAGAAACCAATTTTATACATCATAGAACAAACTGCTGTTGAAGGCAACAATAATGTGTGCGAAACACAAGCATTGTTTGTTGATAAACAAGAACAACCAAGTGAATCAATTATTCACGTCAATGCGCAGCAAGACTGTGTTATGACCGTGCCCTCCATTATACTATCATCGTCTTGTTACCAAATCATTTAGTTACCTAATAACGAAATTAATAGAAAAAAGCTGCTCACAAATGCAATCCTTCTAATCACACGCCAACACATTTCAGAAACAGAGGTATTCAGAGACTGGACACCAGTATTAATCCTACAGTAAGGTTGGCAAATCAGCCTGAGAAAAAAATTTAAATGAAGGAAGATTATTATAACAAAAAAGTTGGACTTGCTAGCGAAAGATGTTGAAGCTAAAGAGACTTACTATAAAAAACAACTAGAATTATTAGCTGAGGATGTCGCAGCTAAAAACAGAATAGCAAGTTCTTTGGAAGCTTTAGTTTCTCTGTGGGGTTTTATTAGCGTGTTTCGCATCAGTCGATGCATAGGAGTAGTAGGAATGTATGTTTAAGTAACATTAAAATAAAGTTTTTATGTTTAATTTTCTTTTATTACCTATTTGAAATGATTTCCAGCAATAAAATTGCGTACTCGTTGACCAGCTAATAAATCCGGATTGACTCTACCTCCAACATTTAGTTCTTGTAGTTATTTCCATTTAGTTTTTGGACACCAAAATCAATATCTTCAAATCTTAAATTAGCATCTTCGGAATCATCTCCAAATTAAACTTCAGGGATTCGAGTTTTTACAGAGATGTTGTGAAGAACGCAGCATGCATTAATAATGTTTGATGCTTTATCAGGTGAATAGTGAAGCACTCTATGTTTGAGTAGACACCTAACCTAAGTTTTAATACTCCGCTACATCTCTCAATAAGGGACCTTGTTGTTCGATGCTGAATGTTCTAGTAGTCTTCCGGTGTGTTTGGAACAGCATTTGGATTTGGACTTAAAAGTCATGGACATAGTTCATAACCAACATCACCTGTTAAATCCAGTTTTAATTACAACTACAAGAGTGAATAAAGCAAGTATTGCCCAATAAATAAAACTAGTTGTGGCAACGTCTATGTAAATTTTTCATATACTGAAATGCTTGACTATTGTGCCATATGTAACTATCATGTGTAATGCCAGGGTACCTACCACACACGTTCAGAATTTTTAAGTTTGTGTCGCATTTTCAAAAGTGTAATGCAAACAAAGTTAATACTATAATGATTCATACACGCTGAGCATTAATAGAATGGTACCCTTTTTTATTCACATAGGTATGTTCGGGATACAACTCATGATTTGCAGTAGGTGGATAAATTGCAGCATGCGTGCAATCTATGAAACCTATTACATCTGGAAAATTTTCCTATTTACTGTAGCTAAAATAGTTAATAATTAGTATTATGTTTTCAATTATTGGTTACCAATGCGTACTTTTTGCGGATACTTTGGATATCTCTAAACTTGGTGGTAGTTTAATGAACCTACTTAACACTGCAGGACTACTTAGCGCATTGCTTACTTCGTCAATGCATCGATTCGCTGATGATTAGCTGACTGCATGATTAATATTTTTCCCAATATCCAACTGGTAACTGCCAGATGCAAAAAATCGCAGCGATGTAAAAGTTTAAAAGTATACTAGGAAAGTCGTGTATTTACCTTTCTGTCGATGCTTAGGGAGGATACTCTGGAAGGAGCCGTTATTTTGGGTGTTAGTAAATCTACTAAATCTCAAGCAGTATTTTTGTAATTCTATAGAGCCTTACAAAAGAACGATCACTTTCGTTAAACGGATCTTCCTTTATCACTACCCTTCTTTGAAATTGGGCATTAATGTCGGCCTCTTCTAGAACACCGATTGCATTTAATTGTACTAACTCATTTAACACCAGTTCAATAAAAAAATTTAACGATTTATATTACTGAAATAGTAGAATTGACAGGTTATATTGACATGTGTCATTCGTTTTCGTACGAAAACATAATTCCGATCGCTAGACCACCGCTTGATGTAAATTAGAATACAAAAATCCGTATGCGTGTCGCATTATAAACTCGAGAATGCAACCGCACTAAAATCATTTGAAAAAGTGGCTGCTCCGTATACGAAAGATTTCGAGAATTGCAACCCAGATCTTTCCTATTACATGAAGCAAGCGTGAACTAACATGATCCTATCAGGCAAAAGCTGTGTGAATGTGGTTATTTTATATGAATACATTAAAATCTTGCCACTTTGTATTTATTGTTGTAATTAATTATCTGAACTTAATGTTGGTGGATTTCTTTGCTAAGCGTCTGTGGTTTTTTTACATTATATTATCATTACAGTATGTCTAGGATTTCTTATCCTGTAATTATTTATCATCGTATTTAATTTATTGCATTACAAATGGATAAAAGCTGTATTATATTTGGAATAATCATGATAGCAAATATTCATATTAGTAGGTTTATGGTTATTTACTTTCTAATATTAAAGATTTCTTGAAATGGAATGCTTCCCCTATCAAAGTTTATTGAACTAAGTATTAGGTTTACCCTTTTTTGTTTATATCAATTTATGAATCTGAGCTTGTTCTAATACGTATACATAACTTCCTAATTTAGGGGTTTGAGTTTATGCCTGACACCTGTATTTATTAAATGGTCATTACATTCTATGATCTATGGGAAGATTTTCATTTGTTTTCAATGTTGCAACATGTATCCTATTATGACTAATGCGTAATCTTTATATTGTAATAACTTGTATTAATTTATTTTGAGACAACTCAACTTTTTATTGCTTTAATTATACTAACTGCCCTAATTGAAATTTTATTTTCTTAAACCAAAAGAATTGAAATATCATGTTGAATTAAATACTCCCTGTATGTTTGTTGTGGTTTGTTTAGTATTCTTCTTAATCTTGTTTGGGTATTAAACCACTCATAGTTTTTAAAATTATCTTTATTAACGTTTCGATCCATAACCTAGGATCGTTTTCAAAATAATAAAACTTCAAGTTTGACATTAGTTACTTGAATTGGCTATATAATAACGAATTAATGATACATGGTTGAAGCGTTGCTGTTGAACCGGGATGCTTTAGATAATAAAATATATTTTATTGAAGAAACTTTTATGCAATAACAATCATTAATTCGCTATACTGATTCACTAAAGGGCACAAAGTAAGCCGCAACTGAAAACCTATTGTGTATTATTAATTATTATTTATTGCATTTTACGAAGCAAACATCAGATTAAATATTATTTGAAAATCAACTGAATCCAGTAATAAACTAAAGTTCAAAAACTTGAAATCTTTATGTAATAATTTTGTTTATTCTCCGTATTTTTGATATTTCTAAATTTAACGTACTAAAATAATTATAAACAGCCTGATCTCCAAGTTTTCAAAAAGGAATTAAAACAAATTCTCCCTCAACTTAAATTAATAAATCTGAAAACAGAAGGATTGATTCTATTTGTATTTCAAATAATATTCCTTGCACAAAGATTTAACTTTGCTCTATAGCTTTCTCTCACCCTATATCTGGCCTCATGAATACCCATACAAATTTACATATTTGTATTGCCGCAATTTACAAGCTCTGCAAGCTTCGGTACCACCTGCATATACTAGAGGCCACCACCCTACACTTTACAGTCCTTATTAATGATTCCATAAGTTTAGATAAAATTTGAATATTTAAATTGTTTACTGTTATGGTTAACAAAAATTAGTTTATTCTCATAGTAAGTTTTTGTTGAAGTTTCTCTGTCAAAGTTTAGGTGTAAAAAAATCTCAAAAGTTGACAGTTTAAGAGAATCGGGTAATAATCAGGAAGTTAGACGTAAACCAAAGCAATAGCATTTGACTTATATTGTATGGAATTGTTTACCAAATCGCTTTTTCTGTTGGATTTTTTTCCAATTATACTTTTATAGACATTAGGAAAGTCTAAAAAGGAAATAAATTCAAATTTAATTGGTTACTTTGCTGAATTGCATTCGAACTCTAGTCTTAAATATTGCTCTTTGATATTGCGAACTTCTCTGTAAAGACTACGGGGTATCTTCTAAAAAATATAAAGCACAGTTTTTGTAGAAAATTTGACCATTGCCGCCTATGAATGCGCATTTATATTAGAAAAGTAAGGACTCAATCAACGGAAAAATACTCGTTGAGTTGAAAACGAAAAACGCTAATGAAATGCCAATGTTGATTTTTCCAATAGAACAAATTTTCTAATTAGTTAGTATTCATTAACAACCGTATATTTACCATCGTATCCCATTTTTAACTTGAAGGCTAGTAGCTTTTTTGGGTATTTATTATAAAGTGAGGGAGGATTAGGTATTGAGTTAGTGGTTTTTGTAGTCACGTAAATACAAACAGTCTGAGTAATTCTAAAGTTTATAACTGAATATGGCCGAGAAAACTTTAAAAACCGAACTAGTTCGAGTACAATTTGCTATATTTCCTCTAAACTACTAAATGGACTAAGAAAGGAAAAGTTTGAGAATCTCTACTACTTAGTTTTATATTCTGTGTCCAATGAACATGCTAGTGTGAATACTTACTAATAGACACAGGCATTTGGTATTTCAAGCGGCTTAAATTATCTTCTAGTTTTATTGAATGTAATAACATTGGCCCACTCGCGGTCTGTAGTATACCAAAATTGTAATTCCCTGAAAACCTTGTTAATAGTAAATACTACTTAGAAAGCATTTAATGAACCTTTCCTTGTAGTAAAATACAAAAAAATAGCAGTAAATGAAGATGCGTGATATCTGCTTATATGGAACTACGTACCAATTTTTTTAACATTTTGTATGCCCATCCCACTTTTTACCCTAATTCGTAAACGTCTAAGTCTTTTTATGCTAATTTTAAAAGGGAACCAGACATCCACAAGACAGTGGACCGTCTAATAACAATATTTTTAATGACTTGAATATGTATCAATACATTTTTTTATTTAAAAACTGTTTCAATGCAGGCCGTGATGAATTTGGTTGTCGGTAGTTATTCGATAAAATGAAGATTCACATGCTCTTTTCATAATATTAGAACAAAATCGACCTTGAAAACTATTTATTTAAAAAGTTTATATGAAACTAACTACTTTGGTAAGATGTATTTACTGCATTACCTATTTTTTTTAGGTTTTTAATTGTATTTATTTTGTTTTCTTCATTGGATAATAGCTGTCTTGTTTTTTATTTCTAAAAGTACCTCTTTGTTCTGGAGGAATAGTTGTCAATATGTCTAAGTTTAATAGTAACTACGTTTTTATAATATCTAGTTTTCCAACCTAGCACTGACAGGTTCTCTAATTTTACAAATCGGTCTAATTTATGGTAATATTTTAAGAAATGCAAAATTTCAAAGAATATAAAATTGAGGCATTTTAGCTTGAAATAGACCACAGGTTTTTCTAGTGGATCATTTCTATTAATATTGAGGAGCATTTTCAATCTGTAGGTGCGTATGGTCACCCTCTATTTAACTACTTTTGTTAAAAAATGGCGTTATAGTGAATCCTGGAATGAAAATTAACATTTGGTAGGACTTCATTTCTCTACAGAATATAATGATGATTTGGTTTCGAATCTCTTAAGATATAGTCAATAATAAATGAACATATTATTGAAGAATAGTTATCTTCTGCATTAGTTCACTCTCTATGTCAAACAGTTGTATATTTTCGACTTAGTATTTGCTAAATTGATTATTGATTTCCCGATAATGCGTTAAGAATATCTACCATAACTGCACCTAGCCTTTTCATTTGGAAACATATTAGAATACTTCCAAATACCACATTTTTTCACTAACGACATTTTAATGTATCGGTTTTTATGTTTAATACTTCACAAATAATTTTTAAAAAAAGGTTACACGTGGCGCTCAACTTTTTTTGTATAACTTTGGTTATCAAAGGATACACCAAGCTTTCAAAATTATATAATGCAATTGTTATTCCTGCAGTAATAATGCTAAGTAGTTTCAGTTTGATTTAATTCAAGAAATTGTTCAGTGTTGTGGAATAAATACAACCACAATATATGCCGTATATACTGATTAAAAATTCAAATATTTTTATTTAATGCACTATTATATTTTTTACGAATACAGGTCGAATTGGTAGCGTTGCTCCACTTAGCAATTTACGGAAACACCTCTAATTCCTGGAAAGAAATTAGAGGAGCGTTGCCATAAACTAAGAGAGCTGAAGATTGTGCTCGTGTTAATAGGGATCATCAAATTTTTTATACAAGGATAGAATCCATTGATTTTCTACAAACCCTGATTGGCTTTGTTTATTTTTTGGTTTCACTACCAACAAATATTTTTGTGAAGCAGCAAAGCTGTAATATTTCTAAAGTACAGGTTTGGGAAATTATTTTAATAAAAGTTTATACAGAGTTTATTGATTGAAAATATTATTAAAAATTTTTTTTTCAAAATAATATCTGTTGTACTGTTGCGTCCTATTGATACAGTATTGCCCGAAATAAACAGTACTGAAACTAAGTTGGCGGTGTTTCTATGCGTGCGCTGTCACACTCAAGTTAGCTAGTATAGACCTGTCAAGTAAACCTCAAACAAGTAATTAGTAAGGCCTAATTGTTAAAAATGGTGTTAAGTACAGAGGAGAAAGTGTTTCTGGTAGAGCATTATTTTCGTTCATACGGAATCGGCCGACGTAATGGTGCAAGTTTGCTATACGTGTCTGATCAATTCACACAAAGGTTTAATAAACGTTCTCCAAGTAATGCTGTAATTTTGAAGGTTATTGAAAAGTTTAGAAATACAGGTAGTGTATTGTGCCAAGGAAAAGGAAACTCGGGGCGTCCCAGGACAGTTAACAACTACAATAATCATGAACGTGTTTTTGAGCAAATCTTAGAAAATCCGAAAGTCAGCCAGGAAAGGACAGCGTTACAACTTGATTTAAAAGAACTTCCTTTCAAAGAATCCTGAAGGAGCTGGGTACATTTTCGTATGTGATTCAGGTACATCAACAACTACATCCTCGGGATTATCGCAGTAGAGTGGAATATTGCGCCAGAATTCTCGCGTTACAGTATGAAAATCCTGAATTTTTGAAAATGTTTGGTTTTCAGACGAAGCACATTTTCACTTGTCAGGCTATGTGAATCGTCGCACAAATCGATTTCTGGGCTTTGCCAGACCCGATGAGGTTCAAGAGGTTCCTTTACATAGTGAAAAAGTGAGTGTCTGGTGTGCTGTTTCCGGACACGGAATCATTGGTCCGTACTTTATCGAAGAGAATGGTAGGCAAGTCACACTTAATCAACAGAGGTACAGACAAATTTTAACACGATTTATCCCTGATCTACGTCAATTCTGTCGTGCACGTAACTTGGCATTTCGAAACCAATTTTTCAGCAGGACGGGGCAACTTGCCATACTGCTGCCGCAATTCGTCAATTTCTTCAAGAACATTTTCCAAGCAAATTCATATCACGATTTACTGACTTCCCTTATCTTTCACATTCTCCAGACCTCACACCTCCAGACGCATACATTTGGGGCATGGCTAAAAATGCCGTTTTCAAACGGACACCACAAACCATCGATGAATTAAAGGATGCCGTTAGAGTCTTCTTCGCAGCCCTGAGACAACCCTTATTCAATAACATGACCAGAAACTTAGAATATCGTTATGAAGTCTGTCTCGAACGAGGAGGTGCACATTTAGAACATATAATAAAGTGTCAATAAGATGTATTTTTTAAATATACAAAACAATTACAATTTCAGTACTGTTTATTTCGGGCAATACTGTAGTAATAGTATGCTTGCGCAACCTGGTTTGATGGGGAAAGAAAGGGTGGTAAGACACCCTTTCATACTCCAGCCTTACTGAATTTTGACCGGTCGATTCCCATTACTGGAGAATACTATGACAAGTTATCAGAATTTTCCGAGCAGGATCTCACTGTTCATTCAAGGGAACAGTTGATCAAGGATATGAATGATCTTTCAGAACTATATAATGAAGTGAAAGAAAGATTTCACAATACTTATGAGAGTAATAAGCGTTATTATAATTTATCGGCGTCGCCCCGTGCAGTACTCGAAAGGAGATTTCGTGTGGAAGAAAAATATGGTTCAGTCAAAGGCCTATGAAGGTTTTTCTCAGAAGCTAGCACAAAGTATGTACGTTGTCGAATAGTAGAGAAAACGGGAACTGTCAGTTATCGTCTGAGAAACAGTAAGGGCAAGCAAAAACATTGGTATTTGGCACGTTAAAGGTTTGAAACCAGATAGATAAGATGTAGGGGATAGATCTGCTGATTGTCCTCTTAGTTCCTGTAAGTCCGCATAGGTGAACTAGTTTTTCTGTTAGGGGTGGGTTT
The DNA here is from genome assembly GCA_036346225.1 of Platerodrilus igneus. Lineage (NCBI taxonomy): Eukaryota > Metazoa > Arthropoda > Insecta > Coleoptera > Lycidae > Platerodrilus > Platerodrilus igneus. Next base: position 1,552,029 of record JARFIW010001179.1, on the reverse strand, counting down.
GCAACCTGCCATCCGGTTAGTTTGTTGGGACCCCATTTTCAAATAAGGGACTCTGGTTTTCTATTAGGAATTGTTTGTTATGAGTTTCTCATGTGGGAATGGGGTAGTCTATTTATAGGTTTAGGTTTAACTCTTTCGAAGAGAACTGTCACCTGACAACCACGTCTAGTCGCGATCCTCCTCACTTTCCAATTATCAGCACTTGCTGAAATCCCAGGTAGGCCTTGGTAGCGACATGCAGCCATAATATTTTACATTTATTTAATTATTAAATTTGTAAGCTGCAACCCTCAGTTGCGGCGTTCGCTTTTGACCTTGTGGTTATTGTGGCTGCGGTTCCTCACATAACCCGCCAGGCAAGGTAGTATTAAACTAGCTTCGGTTGAAGATAGACGTGTTAATGTAGCTTAGCGTGCCGACGTACTAAATTATGTACGGATGCGCCTTGAGCGCTATTTTGTATTTTTAATACTCATGTATTTTTATTGTTCGACTTGCAATCGGTCTTTTATACCGATCGTGAGGAATATACGGTTTTTTTTGTACGTATAAAATTTTTTATTTCTAAAGATATGGTGAATATTAAAGCACCAGGCCTGACGCCTGGGCATTTCGGCCATTCATACTGATATATGGAATATGAGGGGTATCGCGCAAAATATGTCTGTCTCTGTGCCATTGACTTCGGGAAGTTATCCACTGAACCCTACCCCAAAACTCCCCACTGTCACCAACGAGTAATCTTTTTCTTAAAATTATTTACTTTTCTAAAAATTTAATGAGGTTAAGATTGTCTTACTATAATCTAACTGGTCTGCACTCTTATCTCAGGGACTGCAGTGGATTCTTTGAATGGTTATTCCTACTCGTAATACCATACACTTGATTTAATTCAGTTATATAAACAAGAACATAATACCACTATTTCAGTGAGTAAATAGCATATATTACCAATAATTATTAGCCCAGAATATGTACAACCTACGTTATGTTTTTTACACTTTACCCTATAAACAAAATTTACAGTTGCCAGTTGAACAATAACATTAAAAAAATTGCTACACTGCAATCTGAATAAAAATTTAATATACTTTGGTATTGACTGAAGTCGATTCCTAATTTAATTCGAGGTCGTTTTAATTATTTCAGACTTGTACAAAATAAAGTCCCTAAATTAGTAATTAATTCAAACAAAAAGCTTTAGGTTAATGAAACTTTAGGTATTGTTTCAAAGCATTTTCTAGTATAGTTTAAATATTCATAGGATTAAAATTTTGCTATTAAAAGAAGAATAAAATTTAGAATACCTGTTTGCGTATGTGGTATGTAATTTGGTTGTTGTCACCTGATAAGTAAGTTGATAACTCTGTTACTCAGGGGCCTCCTTCAGAATTTCCTATTATTGACCGACCAAGGACGACACCTGTAAAGATAACAGCTTCAAAAACACAATTGGACAGCGTGCACGATTAAGGACTTTCCATATTCTACGATTACATCATCAAACGCATTTTGTGGATTCCATACTAAATTCTTTATTTAGCTTCAGATTGGTTATACTGACAATTGATAACAAAATTCTTCAGAAATTATGGCTGCATTGCACGGTGCGTTCTGAGTGGCAACGAATGGTGTTTGAGATGTCTCAAACTTATTAGTTAGAATTCTCCATGTGCGAATTCTATTACAATAAAATGAAATTTTTAATACCAGAATGAATACGCCAGGATCGAAACTATTTCCACGTGCACTTGGGAATATTTGATTATTGCGTGCTTCTCATAATTTAATGTCACCTGAACCCGTAACTAAATGTTGAAGTGAAAAATCCTCATCAGATTTAACAATTTCAAATTAATAAAAACGAAGTAGACTTACCCACTATCTGCTTTGCACATTATAACTAAGTGAACAAGCTAATTGGTAAGCACCTAAGTACGTGATGCTTTTCAGGTTAAGCTCAAATTCACAACTAGGAAGACCCATTTTCGTGCAGTGCTTAAATTAAAAAGAAAAGCAAAATTCGCGGATCCAACAAAGTAGATAATATCCCTCTTAAGCATAGATGGTTTCTAAAATTAACTAACAAAATGTTGTTTTCAACCAAACACGTTCCCATAAGGTCTGTATGTATGGTTGTCTATCTATCAGAATAAGTAGAATACATTGCCCAACTAACAAAATTGGTAACAGAAAAGTTTAGACTGTTGAAATTGTCCTATCCTTTTTCGCATAACTATCTTCACACCCGAATTTCGTTCCTTTGATCCTTTATGAACTACCCTAAAGTCTCCACTCTAAAAATCTCCCGTCTGTGGCCACCGAACTTCGCTGATCCCTACTATATCTAATGCTAACCTATCCATTTCAATTTTCAAGTTCTCTAGCTTACCTGTTTGCTTTATACTTTTGACATTCCGCGTTCCGACTCGCAAAATGTTTTGGCTCTTTTTATAAATTTTCTTATCACATCCTTCGAAGTAGTCTACTCCAGGAGATCCGAATGAGGGACTATTTTAACTGGTGGCTGAGTGGCGTAGTTGGAATGCGTGCGACCACTACGCCCAAGGTCCCGGATTCGAATTTCGACACAGTCCGCTTGAAAAATGTTAGGCGAGTATTTTTCACAAAAATACGCCCTCCTTCGGATAACAGGTAAAATGGAGGTCCCGTGTGTGAGTGTTGTCACGCACGTTAAAGATCCCTACCTCCTTGTAACAGCAAAGGTTCGGTAAAATTCAAAATGTTTTAGGTAAAAAAAAAACTCGTTTCCTGACCAATGTAGCACATTCGTGGTGGAGCATTGGAAAATCACCATATAGAGACTATTTTAACTTTGGAATTTTTTACCCCAGAGGATACCATTATCTTTAATAACAATTTAAGTACGCTGAGTACTTGGAGGTAATGTGGTGGTTTCCTGTTGCCTTCCACATTACAGTACTGTGTCTCTTTCGGGGACCTGTCTTAGTCTGATTCCTCACTAAATACCATACTACATTGGTTGGACCTGTAGTTTAGCTCTTTAGATCACTGGAACGCGGAAGCAATTCCACTCGTTCTAGTAATTTAGAACTTCTTCAAGGTGCGGGTCCGTTCGGAACGGAAATATAGTTATGCTCTACAAATACTAGATCAAGTAATTGAATGGCATGATAACGCTTGAATACAACTCTCCCACCTAAATATAAAGGGTATAAAGTTATAGTTACGTGATTGTAATTGCTTATTCTTAGTTTTCTTGTTAAGCCGTTGTATATCGGTTTGCTTCTATGAACTGTGTTGGAATTTTTAAATATCAAATATCACACGCATTTGCAAATTTCATACTTCTTGTACTGTCTCAGATTTTTGTCACCCGTAAGACGGAGCCGTTTAGTAAAACAGGAACGAAATCAGTACGGAATGCTCGCCCAAATTAGGTGTAACAAAAGAAAGGAAAGAAAAAGAAATAAAACTAATGCCGCCCTAAACACAGTCGTAGATTGGTGGTTTAAAGAACGAATTTGTAGAACATCTGTATTTGAAATGATAATTAAACACAAAATCACATGTAAAATATGTCACTAATAAGTAACTTCTATGACTTTAGATAGTAAATAATATTAAATTGCTGGTTTAAAGACTAACACCTGAATTCTTCGCTACACAATAACATGAAGAATTCAAATAGCGTCTTTTGATCTTGATGATACATAAAAGTAGAACGACAAGCGTAAAACAATTTCACATTTTAAATAACAACAATAAACTTAAATAACTACACAAATAAATCTTACCTAATTACTTGCTAGATGTACGCTGACTATAACCATGACGAGCTAATATCACTAGCCGCTACTAAACCTAGTACACAAAGTGAATATTTAAAATAGTGCGCATAGGGGTAATCAACTAATAAACACCAATAATTAGTCTCTAGCATAACTGATGGATAACTATCAGATTCATTTATCACTGCGAAATCAATTAACATACATCAATATAAAAACATTATCATACCAAACTATAGTCTTTGTAATTTCTAAATAGACCTGCGTTATTACCATTTGTGACGTCAAATTGTAGCGACGATGCCACTACCAAAATCCTATCGCCACATGACTATAATAGCGCCATCGGTAGAATACGGAGATTGAAATTATTTAATAGCAGATGACGAATGTGATTTGTTACTTTTTAAAAAAGTATTTTTTAGGATAAATTTCTATCGACAGTATTGCAGATTAAAGTCATTAATTAACAATATATTTTATTTACTTCTATATTTTTACCACTGAGCAAATTTTAAATATATTTGAGTATTTCTTATGCTCCTAATTTTATGGCCATTAGTATATTCTACCAGACACGGAATAATAACCACAGTTATTCAAGAGGTTATGTTATTGGAATTATAATTTAAAGGTTTTGATTACACAAATCGAAAAAGAAAAGGAACAAAATTACAATTCCATTTATAAGTAAAGTTCTCATTAACTTTGAATAATTAAGATATATTACTTTAAAATAATCTTTTAGATTTCCCTGAAACCATCTACAAAGACTAAAGTTATGTTATGTACAATGCAAACGAAGGATTTAACACTTTTAAATCACCCTAAAATTTGTGGTGATCATTTTACTTCTGATTATTAGTATGCAACTGGATTGAACATGTCATGTTTTCAAAACGTTTCCAACAACTAAAACAATGTATAAGGATTAAGGCTTAAATGACCGAACTTGGAATTCTGTTGTTGAAGTATGTTATTATTCAAAAAAAGAATAACTGTTAGAGGATTGTTAATGTTCCCAGTAAAAGTCCAAAACTGCAAGTTATCTCCACAGTCAGTGTCATAAGCTAAAAATGAAAACTTTATAACCAAAAGGTTCAACGACTAATCATTTCGATGAAATTCTTAAAGATATAAACAGCAGTTTGTTAAATATACAAAAGCATGAAAGGGCAAACATCTTCATAAAAATAGGCATTTGCTTTATTACTCTTCGAGACCTTATAATTGTTGCAGGTAACGGAGTAGATTGAAAAAATAATTTAATATACAATTTACCATTTTTTGTAGATTGGTGTAATAAAAAGACTTTGATCTTACCTGTATTTAGCACCTCCAATGTTTAAGCTAGCGCAGTATTGACCAGTTCGTCACCAGTGTGTTTATTATATCCATTGAAATTGAAAGCTATAGAAGCTGTTAGGATACCTAAAATCCAATATCCTAAAGATGAATTTGCAGCCCATGTTTTAAAGACAAGTCACTCAAGAATTTAACGAGTATTAAAAGCTTGTAATTTAAGAATAGATTATATATGGTTGTACTTGTTTATTATACATAAAGTTTAAGATAGTTATAATTAAATTAGAAGTAGATCATGTAAAAAGTTTTTTTAATTCTTAAGTAGCCATGCGTTTAGTTGACTAGTTCAACTTGATTGAAAATCTGATTCACTGTCATCACCATCACCAATGTTAATAATTAGAAGTGCATTATTTTCTTGATCAAATTTGATCTCACGTTCCCACCATGTTCTATCGAATGTGCCCAAATCTCTGGTGTTATTTTTTCTAATGCTTCTTTCCACATCTGTAAACAGTTTTTAACAGATTTCCCATCTCTTCCAGTGTGTCGGTTGTAGTAGCTCTTACTAACCCCATACATTTTCAATTGCATTGAATATGCAGTGATGCGGAGGCAATCTTAACACATTATGTCCATATTGTTCAGCCAGAAAATCCGCTTTAAAAATCTTTTGCAGTTTATGCCTAAAATTTTTAATAAATACTGATATATTATAAAGCACATAATTTTGACTTACATAATGACAAGTTTCAGAAGCTCTGCTTTCAAAGCATTACCATCAAAAGAAATTGCTTGTTTTGTTAGCCATTCTGCGATGTCACTTTTTTTCCAGGAACTGTTAGGTATTTTGTTTAACACAGTAGAATGGTAGGAAGCGTTGTCTAAAACTATTGCAGATGGTGCTTCCAAATTTTTCAATAATTGACTTTCAAACCAGTACAAGAAATTATGTTCATTCATTTTTCTGTGGTAATCTGGGTTGTTTGTGGACGAAGAAAAATCAATTCAACCCTATCTATGAAACCATTTATATTTCCTGCATGTAATACTATGTACCTAAAAGATTACTATTTACATTATTCTGTTTTAAAAGGAAGTATTTGACACACACCTTTTTCCATCAATTCGTGTACTCTTTACAGTTCTTAAATCACTGTCTTGCTAGGAGCGGCTCACGGTACCATTCTGAAAAATCCATGTTTTGTCCACAAACACAAACTGATACAAATTCTATTCTTTTATTCTTTTGTATGTCTTCAAGAAACGTATCCTTCTATCAACAATATTTGGCAATTCCATTAGACCTCTCCATAGGTTATCTTTTTGCCATTTAAATCTTATATTGTGTAGGATTGTATTCAGGGATCGTTTAGAACCATTAAAAAGTGCATCGTGCTTTAGATTCTGCCACAAAGTATGAACAGAAAAATGTTAATCTAAAATAAATACATGTAATACTATACATTAGCTTGGAAATGAGTACTTACGATTGTCATATAACCTATAAATCACATTTAGAATCCCACTTTTGGTAAATTCATCTACGTCAGTGATAGGCTTTGTGTGGACTCGCTTTTTTAACGTAAGCGGTTTATTTTTCGCAATTGTTTGGGAAATCTATTTTACGGTGCCAATACTAAGAACAAGGCAACCGACACTCCTAATAATATGCGTAAGAAATAGTTTTTTAAGTAAATATTGAACTAAACTATCTCACGAACCGTGTTAACGGTCCACCATTATCCCTTTCTTTTCAAAAAAAGTTATTAAACTAGCAAGTTGTTTAACTCTAGCGCCTAAACTAATTCCACTCATTACCTTTAGTGATCAGAGTTCGGTGTAACACTAATATGAATTCTGCAGCAAAGACTGATCAAATTATGAACGAATAAAAATAAAAAGTGCACGAGATGTAAGAATAACTAAACAACATATAACCTAAAAATCCGCTAGAATTGTTGGCAACGTTACACATTGCTACTATTCAAATCAAAACCCTAGCGTAAGTATTTTGCGGTTTATAATGACAAACGTCTGTATAAATAGTTAGTACGCGTGTGACGTCGCGAATGACGAGGTCTATTTAGAAATTGCAAAGACTATATACTAGATCCTTATGCTAGTAATGACAGTATTAAGTAGACAACAATGTGTTGCTCAGTATTTCTAAATATTTACTTAGTACCAGCAAATCCACGTACTGTAAGTAAATTAAACAACCGCATCTGTTAGCACTTACTGATGTTTCTTTACGTAGGCTTTTGCGGGTCTTAGGTGAGTGCAAGGTTCTTATCCTATCATAACTTCATCTACATACAACGACAGCCAAAGAAAATTTGTGATAACAACAATGTGAAATTTCTTTAGTACCACCAAGTAAGCATTAGTTCAAAAAGCGTAAAAAATAGAGCGGAAAATTCCAAGAATATTGAAAGCAAATCGGGCTGAAAGTATTAAAATTTCTATTTATGAAGCATCACCCTTCAATTACCTACCACTCACCTAAACAGAGAAAGCACTTTTTTCGTTATAAGGGTTTTGTCACTGTGCTATTGAGCTTATATTGTTTATTATAGAAAAAACAACGCTAAAAAGCTCTACAAATATAATAAACTCATTTAAATAAAGTATTTATAAAATTGTTTTCTGAAAAATAATCACGGAAATTCCTGTAGAATAGAAATAAAGTTTGAGCATATTTGTATTTTTAAAGGTAACACAGCCACTTTATCTAATTACAATTAAATTAGCAACATTCAAGAAATTCGTATCAACTGCTGGCCTAGATAAGAAAACAATTGTGAAATAAATAAAGGACGAACAACGTTGGTGAACCAAATGAGCTAACTTGATATAATCAAAGTGTAGCGAACCTGTAAATTTAAATAAGTAGAATTTGAAATGGTTTTTAAATTAAGGAGGTAGTAAATATTCATGTAGAAAATGGAACGTATCATGTTATTGGTTGTTCGTATATTTATCAATAATAGGAAAGGTGTTGTAAAGGTAGAGTATCGCGTAGTTTTAGGTTTTTAGTTTTACTGAAAGAAGGAGAAAGCTGTATAAGTTATATATTATCGGTTCAAGAATAATAGCTCCTATTTTAGTCGATTTAGGTGCATTACTTACTGATAAATCAGCAAGGGATTCTAAAAAGTTTTTATTTTAAAAAATCGAAATATTCAATTTTATAGGGTTGATAACAATTCATACATATTTTTGTAAGGCTTTTCTAATCTGAGTTAATGTTTAATAAGTCTATTGGTTGATTTATATAATCGAAAGTACGACATATTTGCATGTCGTTTGTATACATATGAGTTTCACGTGTTTATATGCAATTTAGAAATGTTGCAGTTTATACATATACAATAAATAAAAGAGGACTAGCGATAGATCCCCGAGTAATGCTTGCAGATAAAGCTCACAAGAAGATTTAGTGGTAAGCTCATATTTATTAGATTAACAACTCCTGCACAAAGCTCTACATGTTGCACAACTGCTATCAACACGTCACATGTACGGTATCAATAATACTAGTACTGTAATTAAACTCCGATCGTTTTCACTTACTAATTGATTGAGTTTGCAGCCTTTTCAGTCGTATAAATGTAACCCGAAGAAATAATTCTGTAATTTTTAAGTGCATTATGGCTAAACAAGTTCTGAAAATTTCAATTACTTTACGTACAATTCTAAATATTCAACTAACAGAAGTTTTTCCAGAAAATTGCAAGTTTACTGTAAACTTTGTTAGTAGAGGCAAATCACTTTAAGAAGAACCCAACGTCATCATGCGCACAAAGCAAAAATTGGTTAGGAACAGTTCATTATATGTAATTAGGGATGGCAGTATTCAGGTTTTAGTGGCGTAGAGTTTTATGATCAACCAATCGGAAATTACCTTGTAAAAGTTTTAGATTTTATTACTATTTATTTTTACTTGATACACAGACGGACAGTTTAAACCGCCATCTAACTAATATAAAATATCTTGTATATAACAATTAACATTAATAAAACAATAAGTAGTATTTTTTAGGGATATTGATGCACACAACTCATATGGCAATATTATATTAAAAAACTTAAATTAAAATTTAATTGGTTATGTTTATTTTTTTACTATTTAACGCCATATCTTCCGTTTATACTGTAATAACTCAACTACGCCACTGTTATTACATTTCTGCGCAATCTGACATATGACGTTGGGTTCTTCTTAAAGTGATTTGCCTCTAAATACCATATGCTTCTCTTTTTAATGGATTATTAATTTTAGCACGTTTTGGAATTAAAATTACATAATAGTTATTGTAACGTCTTTATATTCTTATCTCGCAAAGCAAATTATGAAAAGTAGTTTGATCGTGATCTGACTTCGAAGAACAAAGAAAAAGCATTAAAGTGGTAGATTACGCAACGTGAATAATGAGTAGTATTAAAGACACTTTAGTTTAAACTTCGAAAACTGCAAACAATATTAGGGCGTCCACGTAACTTATACGCAAAAGGGAGCTTTTTAAGTAAAAGCCTGTTTAGTCTTACACAATTTAGAAGTAGCTTATCTAAACCAAATTGTAGTTACTTCAGATTAAATTAAACCTTTCTTAAAGCGGCACATATTTACTCGGAAAATATTGCTGACATTTTCAAACACCTTATCAATATGGTTCTCAAAGCTCTTCTATTACAGCTTCAGCTTTTCTTTGAATTTTTGTATCCATTTGGAACCTATGGACTGTATCTAGTACACTTAATTTGTTATTCATTTCCTGATTGCATAGCAATTTTATAGCATCGCAATACAAATATTAAAGGTCGCTAGAAATTGTATTTAAATATTAATTATTCTAGAGCTCTCGTCACTTTTTTACATCCAGTTTCTTCTGGTTACGAGATATTTGAAAGGCTCTCCGATACAATCATTTTTTTCCGCTGCTATTTTGAGACTGATTCACGATTTTCTTCGCTTATCTGAGTAACACTATGAAACTTCAATACTCATACAATAACACCCAAAAAATGTTCAAGACGGTCGCTAAACCTATTTCTATTTTTATACATAATACAATATTTGCTAACTAATTTTATAAGGTGTACAAAATTTATCAGTTATTTGCATTTCTATTAAAAAATGATACTTCAACAATAACGTTTCGTAACAACATTATCCACTTTGGAAGTATCTTCAGTACTTCAATCATGAATTTTTAAATAAATTAATTTCACACTTCTCTTTTTCAAAATACAAAAAGTTTGCTATAAATGCAAAGAACAGTAAACATTAAATAGATTGCTCTTATTACAAATACACCAGTTATTTGCTCTACCATTGTGATTAAGTGGATTGCTATCAATTTCAAGACGTTTCTGTTTATAGACCAATAAAAAATGTTTGTAACAAGATTGCAACACTTTAGTTTAGGCAAATACGTGGTGCACTTAGTGCTGTGTGGGTTCACTGAATTTAGGCGAGAAAATCGCCGCAATATGTTTGACTTCTAGCGCAGTCGCAAGTGAACAAACATGCGCGTTAAAATAGAACGTAGTTCATTCTTGTATTTGGCATGCAGTCGCTAGACACGTTTTTTAAAAAAGGCGGTAAGCGAGTTTTGGGGTCGTCATGACTGGAAGAAAGCTTCATTCATGGCAATTGCATTTAGCTTGGCGTTGGCGCTATAGCAAAGAACTCTGTTAGAACGTGGTTCTAATTATATCTATAAAACGGTTTGTTATTTAGAATATGGTGTTTTAATCATTATTAAAAGAAGTTTTAATTTTTTAGCAAGCAGCTTTAGATTTATAATTCATGGATTAGAAAATCGGATTTTTATTTTAATATTAATCATCGTAACTCAAGATGTAATTCGTAGTTTTACTAAACAAGCTTTTGTCGATCCTGGAAAACATGGCGAGCGCTTTATGCTTTGTTAACAGGTGTTCTGTATTTTATTGTTATTACGTAATGCCGTGAAGCTTTGGTGAGTACAATTTCTTTTTTTGTAATACAGACGAATCAACACGTGATGAACCTTTTGTTTGAGAAGCTCAATTAGCTAAATTGAAAGTAATTAATTACGAAATACAAAATTAAGAATTTTTGATTTATAAGTTTGAACGATATCTTGTTGAAACAAATCGTATTTTTATTTCGTGTAATTTAAATGATTTGGCAAAATTTTTTATGCCCTCATATTCTTTTGTTCAATGTTTTGTTCAAAATAACGTGTTATAATAAGAGTAAAGTTTTATATGTTTGTTTAAAACAGATGACATTTATGTTACTAAGCAACTTTTGTATTGAGATAATTGATGAAATAGAGTATAATATAAAGTAAATCGTTGTGAGCTAAATCCAAGATCTTAGATTGCAGCAATATAAATTATGTATTAAAATTTTGAATAGTTTTTTTAATGACAGGCCTACCCTGTTAATAGCTGTGATTTTTGCCAACTTAACATTTTTAATTAGCATTCATTTTCGTGCTATAGTATTTACACTGTAACCCTTTGTAACTTTTTTGTACATAGATGAAAAGAAACAAATTTTTATTAGATACAAGTCAAAACTCACGATCGTTTTATTTCCAACAGCTCAATAAATGAAATAAGTAACCTATCCGTCTTGATTGAGATAAAAATAAGTATAGAAATTATGTTACTTTATTTCTAAATTCAGGTAGATATTATTCCCCTAAGGTTTATCTGCGTCTATCCTTAGGAAGAATTTTTGTGTTAGCTTTATTGATGCAGTGGCGCCCTAGTTTATTCAAAGACAGGTTTAGTCTAGAAAGTACCCCGACCATCTCATGCAGGAATAGACCCCGAGTTTAGACCGAAAGCATGCTGTTTTTCTTTCGCAACACCAGCTTGGTCCCACTACATCCCCAATAAAGGCGATCCTCAGAAAATATATACAGCGAGAGAAAAATACAATACACGATTGTGCTTTTTCAATGTTTCATCAACCGTTTTTAAAAATTAATTGATTACAACTTTTTGGGAAGTGCACATTTCCGTAGAGCATTTTGGTCGTTTCTGGAAGCGTCTACCTCCTCCGCACTCCACCTCACATCGCACACCTAACACATTCCACATCCCACCTTCTTCCACCTTCCACCCTCTACCTACCACTTCCTCCCATTACCCATTTTTCATCCACAATCTCCAACCTTCCAACTTGCACATCCTCACATCCAGCTTCCACTTCCAGCCACTTACTGTTCATCACTTACTACCTCCCACCTCCTCCCATCACTTATCTACTACATTCCACCTCCTCCCACCACCCATCCCCACCTCCCACTTCCACTTCCACATCACACCACAACAATCATTTTGATTACATTACAATTTTCACGCCATCTTGATACAATTTGTAGACTTACAGTATATTTCTATTAACGAAGCATCACTAAGTCATACAGTTCTTCAAAGATGCGTCTAATCCATCTTTAATCACCAATATAACATACTTATCAGCCTATCTAATCGGACGATGTCGTATAATAGGTATATAATAGACGACTTGAATAAATATTTTGTATGAATCAGTTCACGTTATTGAATCTTTACCCTTGATACCCTTATCTGATAAGCACTCGATACTAAGTACCGAAAACAGGAGTAAGGCTCTTTTAATAGCTACATGTGTGGGAAGTTTTCAAAATTTGTATTTGCTAGACATGGAGTAGAAGTTAAACTCCCATTCCTACTGCAAAGCAATAAAAAAAATTAGGGTGGGCATAGGTTCAGAGTTTGGATCGTAGACCCGAGATTTGGGCGTGATACACATTTTCTGCCATATAACAGCTTTCGATTCCATAGTTATATATATTATTGCTTCTCGCATCCTAATGTCGTGTTTCTTTTTCGTGGCATTAAAGCGGTAGTTTAAACAGGCCGCTCCGTGGCGTAGTGGTATGTGTGTGACTGCTACGCCCAAGGTCCCGGGTTCGAATCCCGACACGGTCCGCTTGAAAAATGTTAGGCGATCATTTTTCACAAAAATACACCCTTGTTCGGATGAGAGGTAAAATGGAGGTCCCGTGTGTGAGTGTTGTCACGCACGTTAAAGATCCCTACCTTGCTTGGAACAGCAAGGGTTCGGCGAAAATTCCAAATTTTCCAGGTAAAAAACTCGCTTCCTGGCCAATGTAGTACCTTCAGGTGGAGCATTGGAAAATCACATGTAAGGTAGTTTAAACATCTAGTAGAAAAATAATACAAAATGGTATAATAAAAGGAAAGGTCAATAAATCATTTTAAAATCCACTGGAAAATTTTGTGTACGTTTGACATATACAATGTTTCTGCATTTGCAGTTAAAAACAGAGAAACATATTTCTATGTGGGAATTCTTGCATGAAGATGTGTATTTTTTAAAAGAATTTTACAAAACCCACTTTAATAAGATATGCAATCATGAGAAGAAAAACAAAGATACATGTTATTTCCTCTTTACGGAATGAATTTGATTTACGTGCCTACGGAAGAGCATTTTGCAACATTTAAAACAACTTATGATAGTAACTCACTTTCGAAAGTATACAGCTTAAGGTTTTCTTGGATGTCTGGAAAATATGGAGAATGCATCCTTTACATAATAAGTACAAATGGATGAAATTCTAATGCAGTAAGTAAGAGTGTGTATATATTAAGAAGCGTCGAAGGCTGGAGCAAATAGATGAAGGACCAGAACTTATTACTTCTGGAATTAAAAAAAGTAGAACACAGAAACAGTGTGCGTTATATTCTCCAAATTGAAAACCAAGACGCTGTACGTATTCAATTAATGGTTACAACAGGAAACTATAAGAAGAAACTATAGATCTAAATTATAAAAATACGAATTATAGCAAATTTCTTGTTTAAGATAAAGAGATGTGTAAGATCTTTAATGGTAGTTCGGGCAGGAATTTCTCAAAAATTTGCACCTGCTAGACATGGTGTAAAAGTTAAAACATGTAAACAGGTTATTGGTCAGAAGTGTTGGAAACGCATTCCATATATGTTTAGTGTAAGACGCAACTGATAAACGCTAATTAGAGAATTTGTTAGAGTTACTACTGAAAATGTACCAGTTCCAATAAGGAAAACTCGTATAAACTGTATTAAATATGATATTTTTGTTGTGCTTGTGCTTCTCATCACCATAACGTGGAAATTGGTTTTGATTTATATGGTGGTCTTTAACATGTCATACAAATTGTTTGCTACAGTGGTCTTTGCAAAAATGATACTATAAAAATGGGTTACTTTAAATAGAGAGATTTGTGTGATTTTCAAGATGAATTTAGAATTAGACAATTGCATAAGACTCACAGCATGCCAGATTAACCGATTTAATTGGTGAAGTACATGTTGTAGAATTACTACTGGATCGTGAATTCAAATTGAAGCTGTCTACGATACATTTAATAGAAGTATATAGGTAACAAATAAATTTCTAGAAGAAAACACGTTTAATTTCGAAATCGCGCAAAGTCAAAATACTGTTGTTTTGAATGAACGCTAGTATTTTAAGCTATTCAATATGAGAGAACTATTAAGCTACAAATTGGAAGAACTAAACTGCCGAAGTTTTCCAGAATTTTATGAGAAGTTCATGTAAGTGTAAATACGACAAAAGAAGAAAAAATTACAATTTTATTCGAAATTGAAAATAGAGCAAACTATTATTTGTTTAATGCAGCAATACACGAACTATTTAACCATTTTGGAAACAATTATATGCCACCCCAACCATACTTAGAAATTATGAGTGCGAGGCGATCGCTCGCGTAATTGTTTAGAGGATTGACTATTCCTGATTCACCCGATTCCGATTATCACAGCGGATCCTAGTTAAAAAGACTTTGCGCTAAGAATTGAAATCTTGACCATTAAATAATATTTATAGTAATAATAAGTTCTTGGAAATTTCGTCATAGTAACTTGAAAATTATTTCTGATTTGATACTGTTAGGTTTAATTTGTATGTTTAAATTGTTTCTTGTGTAGCAAAGTAACCGAGGAGTCTAGAATTTAAAGATGCAAAGTCATTAAACCCATGAATTGGTTGACAGTTACATGGATGCACTAAAACAATAGCTATGAACTTAGAAGATTTGAGAACAATTAAATTGCGTATAAAAAGCCGCACGGTTCGGCAGACTGGGTAGTATTTAATCAAATTGATTGGTGAGAATTATGATATGTATTATGGGGTAAAGCGTTAAAATAAATACGTTTAATAGAAAACATTACATTAAGAAAACCAAACAATCCCACCATTAAATAGGAGTAAATCGACTGTTTTACAAAAGGTCAATAGCGAGCACACTGTATATAAATTATAACCAATTTAATCTATAAGAAACAAGCTCATTTTGCAATAATCAGCTAAAATAATAATGTGTACGTCGTATAATACGTTTAATTTAAATTTACAAGTCCAAAATCGGAAAGAAGCGAATAATGATAAGGTTTTAAACGCAACGAATTGCATCAAAATGAACACGTAATCGGGATAGATAACAACCTGGCATTCTAGCTAATTTAATAATTTCATTAAAAATGTCAACGCATAAATAAGCAAACGCATTCAAATACGTCATTATTAGAAAGATGAGTACGTGACTGGAACCATTATATTTGCATAAAAATCCAACATATTTGGAATAACAAACAATATAACAGGCGGTTGGTGATACGATAAGATTTGGACTAAAATCGACACAAACATGAAAAGACGTGACAAAAATGCAAGGAATATTTGAAAATTCTGAGAATATGCGGCGAAATATTAAACGTCTACGTGCGAGATTGAATAACGGAACAACAATTAAAACCAGGAAATTTTGAGAAATATCGAATTCTACAGAGATAGGCGCAAAGTACAAGCCTTGATTAACAAACACACCAACTAGAACGTTGATAGGTGGAGTCTATAAATACCATAGGGAACTCCTAAACATCTAGTATCTCTTTAACAAGGCACGAACCACGTCAATTTAAAATGAAAGATTACGTGCAAGTGAAACTTAGTGAAAGTCAATAAATTTTAAAATTGTGAAAATTGAAAGTGCCAATTTATGCAACGAAAAATAGCCGTTTTGCACTTAAAACTATTAATTGAATTTTATTCTAATATTTAATAATGTAGGGCTCCAAATATACGTCCAATTATACGTTCAAATATACGTCCAATGATACGTCTAATTAACCAACTAATTAAATGTATAAATAAACCTCTTAATTAAATATCTAAATATACTTCGAAAAATATTATAAAACGTGAAGATACTCAAATTTTACTACAAGATACTCAGAGTTAATCTGAGAGGAAAAATACAAGCAACCATTAATAAATAATTCTACCCAACAAGAGAAGCAAATCAAGCTGTAACAATCAAGGCGTGCTGTCCACCGATATTCAGAGGCAGTTCCAAGCAAGGAAAACACAGATTAGAGACTTTATTTATTATTAGTAAAAGGTCATTTGAGATTTTGAAAAATGGATAAAGCATCGTTTGAACGTTGAAAGGTACTTAAGAGTAATTACAGAGATATTTTTGCTGGCTTTCAGGAAATATTAATTTGGTGGAAAAAGATAAATGTTAATATTTTATTCAAGGGCTAATTTTTGAATGTTGAACAAATCATTGATAAAAAAAACTGTGCATATTATCGATCATTATACATTATATTGTGTAAATTTTGTCATTTAAATTATTTTAACAGATAGGTGATAGAAAGAAAATAGGTTAAACAATCTTTATTGTTGTGAAGTAGGGCATTCTGTTTGATGGATTGAGCTAGCCGAGGAAACAAATTCAAGGAATTATAGGATATTAAAGGAGCTATATCAAAACAAAGAAAAGGGTACACCAACGAAGGGAATATTCACAGCAATAAAAATTGCGCACCAATCGAAAGACCATATTCACAGCAATAAAAATAACGCCCAACATTGAGGCTTGAAATAAGGGGCTATTCACAGAAAAAAAACACCCAATCGTGGGGCTTAAATAAAAATAAAAGTTATATTCACTGCAATAAAAATTGCGCACCAATCGTGGGGCTATATCACAGCAATAAAAATAACACCCAATCGTGGGGCTTAAATGAAATAAGAGTATATTCATAGCAATAAATATAAATAAGTGCTTGTTTATATAAATTACATAGTCTAACTTAGTTATAAAGTAGTTAATCGTCGTGTTAAGCAGAATTTTGTGTTAGTAAACTTTGTAATAATTATCATCAGTGTTTTAAGGTTTCTTTGTATTTCTGAGTATCACGCTTAAAAGGAATAAAGAATAGTAAAAAGGCAACCTCTTACTTAAAAACTAACAAATGGTTAATAATTTGCAAAACCTAGATACTCGCAATTACGTGTCTCTGTCACACACGACGGGTTTAACTCCTGGGGCATTTGGAACTTGGGTTTGTTTCAATCCTGCTAACTCGGTGCGTGACGTGAACTTAGTAACGTTTGAGGTTCTGAGGATGAAGGGTTCGAGGATCAACCCCTTGATAGCGTTGATAGATGTCGCCCTCCAGGCGACGCAAATCCGCGCGGCGGTGGTGAACAGTGGCCTAGGTAGTGGAGGTGAAAAACGAAAGGACCCTCGAAAAATGTGACGTTCTCTTTTGTGGGTGAAGGTGGCGTCGATCCTGAAATGAGTGGTTGTCCAGTCCATATGTTATGCACTACTGTGCAGTTAAAGGCATCGTCGATGGTGACGTGAAGGTATGAGCTTTGTGAATAGTGCCGCACACGTCGTTATCGTTGCAGGCCTTTCAAATAGCGCCCGCAAATATTGTTTTGAGCTACAGACTGTGGGTAAGCACCGCAGTCTTTTCCAGTCCTTTATGGCTATACATCAGCTCCGATTAACTGTTTCTCTAAATGTATTTACCTTCTTTTATACTTGATGAGTCTCCTTGACTAATTTCATCTCTACTCAGTAGCCTTCCTGGAATTTAGCATTTGGTGGAGCAACCTAAATCCCGTGCACAACGTAAATAATCCTGCAGGTTACGTGTTTGGTTCTGGGATTTTGGTAATAATGTCAGCTACAACATTGCCTTTTGTTGTGCTCTTACTGGTCTAAATCATTCTTATGATGTTGATTTATAAAGAAGTTAAAATTATTTTTGTCTTTGCACATTTATAAACGTTTAAGTACGAAATGTAATCTTACATTC
Source organism: Platerodrilus igneus (assembly GCA_036346225.1). Lineage (NCBI taxonomy): Eukaryota > Metazoa > Arthropoda > Insecta > Coleoptera > Lycidae > Platerodrilus > Platerodrilus igneus. The sequence goes on along the minus strand of JARFIW010001179.1, from coordinate 1,533,751 downwards.
ACCGAATTGTATCCAAACTTTATTTTAAGAGATTTACTGTGACATTTAAATCTCACTCACACGACTGCGGTGCTTCGATTTTAAAAAATATAAAATATAATTTCTAGACAACTTTCTAACCATCGTGCCGCCTATAAACTTTAATGCTGGAAAAATATATAGATCCCAGATTAACGAAGAAATGTCGTTTGAGCTGAAATCCATAAGCCCATATAAAATGTCAATTTTTTTCTAGTAGAACAAATTCCCCAACAATGTTTAATTTACTCTCAAACTTAGCGTTGGACCTAAAGGCTCGTATTTTATCTGGTTTTTGTTGGAACTATACATGAACTTAAGTGACTAATAATTCAACGAGTTAGCAGTCTTTATAGTCACGTAAATGATAGCAGGCAGAAAATTCTTAAATTTATAGTAATTCATTGGCGAACAAACTTTTAAAGAATTCCTTTAAGAATATTTGTCGGAAAAAGAAAAGTTTGCAGCTTATTGTAACTTCATTTACTTTCCATGTTGAATGTATGCGATTCTTCGATGGCTAGAAGATACATAACATATGCATGCGGACAAAACACTAATCTGCCCAATACATTTAAATATTACACACAACTAATAACACAGACAAGTAAAGAGAATAGTTGTGGGGTTTATTCCAGCATGTCTACACATATTTATACCCTGCAACAAATACCAATAAAAAAATTAAAATATAGATATAAATATGACAAAAATCTTACCTACTTACTTACTTTCTTGACTATGATGAACTCGGTCCAATAGAATCTACTTAACCTAAGACACATCATAAACGTTTAAAATAGTACACTTAAGCGTACTCAAAAAACCAGCACAAATATAAAGATAATATCATACAATACCTACACTAAATCGGTATTCTAATAATAACATTATTAAATAAGCAACATTGGGTTGCTCATCTTAATATTTATATAATACAAGTAAACCCACGTATCGTGAGTAAAACAAATGTTATCTTTTCGTTATGATGATATTTCCTCACGTAGGCTGTTAAGAGAAATGTATTGTAACGCCAAGGAGAGATTTCTGTGTTAAGGCCAAGTAAGCATTGGTTCAAAGAGCCTGAGAATGTGGTTTAGCATCTGGGCTGAAAACATTAAAATTTCTTTTAAAGGATTATCACTCGCCAAATAACTGCCAGTCACATAAAAAAAATACAAGTTTTTACCATAAAGATTTTGTAACTGCCCTGTTGGGTTTATAATATGCCGCTAAATAAGAAATTTACTTTTAATCTACGTTCCTTCCTTGGTTAATAATAGGGTATATTAAGGCATTGTGAGCCAAGGTGTAAGTTGATGGCTGACAAAGTGACATTTGCCACTTTGTCAACTGTAACTTTGACACATCCGCCATTTTAACTGCGGTCATCTTTGACACTATTGCCACTGTGACACATTCGCCAAAATACAAGTTTTTAATATCCAGTATATTTCCGCTTTTGTAATTCTCTGTATGCAAGTTTTGCAACACCCTGTATATTTCCAGTATTGCAATACCCTGTAGGTAACGCATACTTCACAGTTTCTAGAGAAAAAAATAGAGATTCACGCAGAATTTGAACCCGGGTCGTCGGTATGCAAAACATGCACTTTACCACTAGACCGTAGAATCAATTGGTAACTTAAATTATTGCAGACATGGCTTAATTCTCCGAGTTTAAATAAAGTACTGAATGTACATAACTGTTCGATTGAACTTCATCAGAACCGTTCATTTTGCATGTACAATGTTAAAGCATCGTGTGGCATTACTATCGTTTCAGTTGCGAGAGTACATCTAGAACATAAATAAGAAAGATCTATTGTATATATTTTTTCTTTTACAAATTCTACAGTTATAACCTAATTTACATCAGCTATTTTTGAAATCTTTTTTCCGTACACATTAAATCTTTTTCGTGACGCTAATATTTAATTTTTATGCAATACCTAAATTTTAATTTAAGGTAGTGATTTAAAAAAAAATGTAGTCCGGTTTATTGTTCTACAGTACAAACAAATTTGCGGAAATACATATTTGCTTGTTGTTAATTGAACGGTTTAGCCATTAGTTGTAAATAATTTTGTATAAAATTTTTTTAAAATTACAGGTAATAAGTCCTGGCTCGTTTCTATGCTAGGGTTCCAATAATGTTCAACTGTTAGAAGAGATATTACTCTCATATACAGTAATAAGCCCAAAATACTTTCATCCTGCTATGGTTGTACCTTTTTACGTGTCAGTTATGCATGCTATGGTAATCCTGTAATGTATTTTATACATATTGTATTCCTAAACATCATCCAGCTAGTACGTCATTTCTCTTGGATCGTTATATAAAGGATCCTTGCCATAAAATAATGATGACTAAGGAAGCTTAGGTTTCCTCTTTAAAATAAGGTCTGTTGTTAGGAGTCTTAGAAAATGGCATGTGAGAAAAAAAACTTAATTTGCCAAAACGACTAACTGACTAGATCGGCAGAGAGCATATGGGTGGGAATGGGCATACCGATTTGTTAATAAGATGAAGTTTAGTTGCAGGTTTAATCAATGCACTACAGATGGAATAGTTGTGCGCAGTTTAACCCTGTCGTGTTATGGGGATATAAATAATTCGCCTAAAGGCCGGAATAGAAACCTTCAAGAACGACTACTCTCTATGAGCATGAAGTTCAAATTATCAAGTATCTTATATACTTACTCGTCACCTGCATAACAGCTGCTATGCAACTCCTTGAGTTGATCCTGTAACAACACTAGTAATTTGATATACCAACTTGTTTCTGTAGAATCTGTCTAAACCAAAACATGGATAAGTTATTAAATCAATCAGTTTACTTCTTGATTATCTTGGAATCTATAGCAGATTTCTACCTGAAGGTTCACAATTAACAACACTTTTAATTCAATAATTAATAAAAAATATACAACTTCAAAGACAGTAAAAGTAAAGATTTCTATTAACTTAATTTCATTTCGTTTCAAAATATAATATTTGTATTAACATTCATCACATCAGATATTAGAAAGTGTTCTTTAAGCAAAATAAAATATAATCGGTACATGAATTTTGAATCACGGTTGTAAAAGATTTATATCGTTGTGTAACAATCAATTGTTTTAATCGTAATTTCAGAAAATGAGCACTAAAGCTTAATTAAAATATGTAACTGTGCTATTGATTTCAGCTTATAGCATGTTAGAGGAAATATGTTCATTAGATTTTTAAATAAAAATTTTATTATAAACACGAAATAACAAGTACATTCAACACTATAATCTAAGATGGAAAATGTTTGTAAAAATATATTTGGTCCAGGCAACAGTGCCAGAAAGTGGCGCTAGGTAATTAATAAATAGTTTTCCTGCTACCGGGAAAAACTACACGCAAATCATCGACTGCATAAAAGCACGTTTTGGAAGAGAAGAATTGCAAATTGAAGTTTACGTGCGGGAGCTTTTGGAGTTAGTTCTATATAACGCGGCTTCAAGAGGGAAAATAGATCTTTCTCGTTTCTACGATAGTTTGGAAACACAACTCCGAGCTCTTGAAGTGTTGGGTATAACGTCCGATAAATACTCGGCCATGCTTTTCCCGCTGGTAGAATCATGTTTGTCAAAAATGTTACTACGCGTAGGGCAACGAAGTGCTTTAGGTATATGTGCCGAGGATGTTAAACAAGGCAAAAGCAATTCTTTGGAAACACCTATGAAGGCATCAATGCAGTTTTTGCAAAACGAAATCGAAAATGAACAAAGTATCTCTTTGGAATCAGACGGCTTCGGTTTACGGAGTACTAAGGCCCTTGATAATAATGATCGTCGGGAAATATGAAAAGTAAGTCTAAGTTTAAATCCAGTCTACCGACAGCCGCTGATTTGATTAACAACGGCGAAGCTGTCAGATGTATTTTCTGTGATTGTTCACATGACAGCTCTAACTGTGTTTCAAAGCAAGAACTTTTCCACTGGAAAAGAAAAAGCAGTTGATTGTCGAAAAAGAGGTCTGTTATAGATGTTTAAAGATGGGATATTTAGCTAGAAAATATCATAAGCGCGCTAGCTGTTTAGTATGTTGCAAACGTCACGCTACTTTGCTTTGTCCTGAAAGTAGAGCAATTCAAGAAGTTGAGACTACGACAAAGGTATGCAAACAGGAAACTCGAGACGCACCGGATGTAAGCGTAGCAAATTTTACTAATACTCTTGTGTTTTTAAAAATGGATCACGAGAAGTACACGAATTGATTGACACGGGCTCTCACAGGTCCTATGTCTTGGAGTCAATAGTGCGAGAGCTAGGTTTTCCACCTAAACAAAAACAAAAACTTATGTTTTGTAGTTTTGGAAGAGCTCTGACTGAACATATGCATGGTTGCTACGACGTTCAAGTGGCACAGAATAATTACTCCTGCAATATAGAGGTTTATGATCTGCCGAAAATAGGTGCCTATGTGTCACCAGTCTTCCATGGTCAATGATCGGAAGAACTTAGAGATTTGGGGTGACGTTGAACGGTACAGGTCTATCTAAAAATATTGAACTGTTGATTGGATCGGATGTCGCTAGATCGGTATATACAGGTCATCGTCATGTTTTAAAAAGCGGGTTTGTAGCGATGAAGACACTCCTGGGACGGACTCTATTGGTAAAAATACCGGTAAACCCGAATGAAAATGCCATGTCTCTTTTTGCCGTGAATTTTTTTGTAGGAGATACCGCTATTAGTAATTTATGAGAATTGGCTGTGCTGGGCATTTCTGAGCGCACGAAAATTGCGAATAGACAGGAACTAGAGATCGCAGCTAAAAAGTTTTTTACGAAACTTTTAAAGTTGACAAAGAAGGTCGTTTTGAAGCTACAAGAGCGATGTTAGACGGTAAATTCGATTTAAGGGTGTGGGAAAGAACACTACTTAGTAAATTAAACGAAGATGAATTTGAAGTTGTAACTAAGCGCTGTATACTTTCAGCAGCGTAACGAGTTTTTGATCCTATTGGATTTGTCTGCTCTGTCACGCTGGTTCCAAAGTTGGTGCTATAACGGACTTGGGAAAGTCATTTGAGCTGGGATGACCTTGTAGATGTGAATATTCAGGAAGAATTTCGTACTTGGGTGAAGGATTTGAAGTACCTGGACTACTTAGAGATCCCCAGATGGATACGAGCAGGATTTGGCGTAGAAAGAAATTCTTCATTGCATGTTTTCTGTGACGCCAGTAACAAAGCGTACGCTTGTGTTATTTATTTACGAGTCGAATGCAACGAGGAGGTACATGTACGGTCGTTGGCAGCATAAACTAGAGTAACACACATAAAAAAATTAAGTGTACCATGATTGGAACTTATGAGTGCGACAATAGCAGCAAGATTATACGCTGTTGTTAGTAAGAATTTGGAGGTGGAATTTCCTAGTTATTTTAGGAGTGACTCTCCTACTGTACTTTCGTCGATTAGAAGGAAGGAGGAATGGGCTCCTTTTGTATGGAATAGGGTTTTTGAAATACGTAATCTTACTTCGGTTCTATCATAGAGGTATATTCCCGGAGTACTAAATCGAGCCGCTCTCCCTTCACGCGGCTGTGCGGTAAAATACCTGTTAAAAATGCAGTGGTGGGAGGTCCTGAATGGCTGCTCGAAGAGGAAATCAATTGGCCTAGGGGTGATGTTCAAGGCGTTGAATTGATAATAAATTCGGAGAACTGGAAGACAATTACATCCCTTTTGAATATAGAGTCAGAATTTTTGCATTTCCGTAAGTTTTCGAGCTATGTTAAACTTCTGAAAATGATGGCATGGATAATGCGTTTTACACAAAATATTATAAGTGTCAGTTCAAAACGTCATAGCGTGTTAACAGCTGACGAATTAAATCATGTGGAATTATTAATTTTTAAAATCGTTCAAGGGACAACGATAATAAAATTAAGTCGTAAAATGTGTATCGTGATGGATTTCGTTTAATTCATCTGAAGACCCGTAATTCTCATCGAAACGACGAAGAATATTTTTGTTTGCCTATAGTATTGTCGTCTAATCATGTAGTGACTCACAAGTTGGTTTTTGAGACTCATGTATAATCCTGTCATATTGGTACGCAGGGCCTAATTAGTCTACTTCGAAAAAGATTTTGGATTTTAGATGGGAGGCGATATATCAAACGTGTGATTTCAAAATGTGTATGATGCAAAGGACACGTCGTTAAACCTTTTCAAGTTGATAGCACCCTTTACCTACGGACCGCGTGTGTAATGCAGTCGCTTTCCAGGTAACTGGAGTGGATTTGACGGGTCCCCTGTACTTGACTGGTGGAAAGGTATGGGTGTGCCTGTTTACATATGGTATATATAGAGCAGTGCATATGGAACTGTCCATCACGCCTTGTTGCATGCGTGCGTTACGTAGATTTGTAGCACGCACAGAAAGGCCAAATGTCATATTCAGTGACAACGGTACGAATTTTGTAGGCACCGACAATTTGTTGCGGAGAATTAATTGGATTGAAGTTGAAAGTTCTGCCGTTCAACGTATGTCTTGGAGGTTTAACCCACCCAAAGCGGAATGGTGGGGAGGTTTTTGGGAAAAGTTCATTGGAATATTAAAGAATTTATCACGCAAGGTATTAGGAAAAGCTTCTCTCGATTATGAGGAATTGTTGACATTCATATATGACTCTGAAGTCATGATGAATTCGATGCCTTTATCATACATGTCAAATGACAGCAATGATTTAGTGCAATCGACTCTTTTTGTGTTTATGCGGGATCACGCAGAAAGTGAGTTGCCTGATAGTGATATTGCAGTCCGATCATTTTTGTGTAAAAAGGTAATTCGCATGCAAAAATTACGTGGCAATATGCGTAGCAGGTTTCGAAGTGAATACCTTGGACAGCTTAGGATGTTGTCCAGTATCAAGCCGTCACGAACAATCACAATTGGAGAGTTTGTGTTGGTGGGAGATGATAAAACTAAACGGCTAAACTGGGACGTGTAGAGAAACTATTGCCAGGAAAGGACGGTCAAGTACGTGTAGTACGTATAAGTACGGAAAGGAGGCAACTCTTACGCCCGGTTCAAAGGTTGTATTCGTTAAAGGAAAACGCGGTTCTACGTGATGAACTTGCTCAGGAATTGGTCGTGAAGTCGCCGCAAGAGAAACGGGGTGTAGTAATGTAAAAGGAAAAGGCGACGTAACGAGTTCCATTGGCGATGGAAGTGATGGGAATAATGTAATCACTCCGAAGTTTACATTTAGTGGTAGACAAATAAAACCGCCGATTAGAAAACAACGAATTAATACAATTTTAACACTGGTGTGAAACTATCTTGGTTTTCAAGCTTTACAGGTGGGAGTATGTTGTAGCTGGTATCGAATTGCCTGGATACATTTTTTGTTTTAGTTTTTATATGAGTTGTCAGTTTCAATATTGGTTTAAATAAAATGTCATCAGAGTTTTTTAGTTTTCGTAATAACTACCCAGCCCAAGTACATACCCACCGAACCCGGGATTTCGCTTAGACGGGTAGTCTAGAGAAGTGAGATCCCACACAAGTGTTTGTATGAAAAAAGTTTTCAGGAACCATTTTTAACTAGTTTACAATTATCGGGATGTACAAAAATATTTCAGTTTTCATGCACAATATTAAAACATCCTACAGGACAAAGATTAGCACAAGGTCGTGCTACATTTAATAAGAAAAAGCAACTATTGTGTTCTAAGACAACAAACATAGAAACAAGGAAAAGAATGCTTTAAACATATGTGTGAGGCACAGCACTGTACGGCTGTGAAGCCTGGACAGTAGGAAAAGCGGATAAGAAAAAGGTAGAAGCTTTTCAAATGTGATGCTACAGACGTATGAGGAATATATCATGGGCAAACATAGTTTAGAACAAAGAGGTACTAAAAATGACAGGGGAAGAAAGAAATATGTAGATAACGGTCAAAAAACAGGAGAGATCGAATGATAGGTCACATACTACGGCATGAGGGAATAGTGCGAAATATATTAGAAGCAGAGATAGTAAAAAAGAGAAGTAGAGGTAGACCTAGGTTAGACTACTGCACACAGATAGTGAAAGATGTAGGCTGTAGGAATTTTAGGGAAATGTGTAGGCTAGCTCAGAATAGAAATCAATGGAGGTACGCATCCAACCAGTTCCAAGATGGATAAATTAATGACGTAAAAGTAACCGTACTTAAACATGATGATTATTATAAGCAACTACAAGTATTGGTTGGACAACATTCTTGAATAATGATAATTGTGTGAAAGGATTTCCTGGAAAACTATTAATTCGGCAAATGTCTAGGTGTTGGGAATCTTAGCAGCCACAGGCTGCTTAACCCCCTTTACTGAATCTCGGTGAAAGAAAGAATAAAATTAGAAAACAATAGAAGGGGAACCAAGCTGTATACAGGCTGTATGAGAATTTCAGGACACTGTGTAGGCTAGCTCAGAATATAAATAAGTGCAGGTACGTGTCCAACCAGTTTTGAGACGGAAAACCTAATAAACGCAGATAAATCTGATGATTATTGTAAACAACTGCTGTCGTTGGTTGTGAAATATCTGCAACTAAATGTTGACTGTAAAAAAATATATTGGAAAAAATATTAAATCGGTAAATGTTCAAGTGCTGGGGGAACTTGACAGCCACAGGCTGCTTACTCCCATTCTCAATCCCCAAATGTGATTTCCCAATGCTCCACCCGAAGGTACTACATTGGCCAGGAAGCGAGTTTTTTTTACCTGGAAAATTTGGAATTTTGCCGAACCCTTGTTGTTCCAAGCAAGGTAGAAATCTTTAACGTGCGTGACAACACTCACACATGGGACCTCCATTTTACCTCTCATGCGAATGAGGGTGTATTTTTGTGAAAAATTCTCGTCTAACATTTTTCAAGCGGACCGTGTCGGGATTCGAATCCGGGACATTGGGCGTAGTAGTCACATACATAGCAACTACGACACGGAGCCGCCTCCCCCTTCACTACCTTATATGTGATTTTCCAATGCTCCACCCGAAGGTACATACCACTGAATGTCGGAGAAATAGGGTATATAATTGTAAAACAATAGAAGGGGACCGAACTGCATCTAACAAGAAAGAACAGCGCTTATGATGAAAGACATCAAACACAGAAACAAGACGAAAATTGTTGAAAGCATATATGTGGAGGACGGCACAGTATGCCTATGAAATACGGGCAGTAGGAAAAGCAGACAGAAAAGCGGTAGCAGCCTTTTGGAATGCGTGCTTCAGATGTATCAGGATGATAGCATGGACAGACAAAGTTAATAACAAATAGTTTATAGAAATAGTAGGGGAAGAAGGATATCTGTGGAAATAAATAGGAGACATAGAAGGGGAGAATACGTTCTATAGCATTTTTTGGTGAATAGTGTGGGATATATTACAAGCAGGGATAGGAAAAAGGAGGTAGATGTAGACTTACATCAGATAGTGAGAGATGTAGACTGTGCAAATTTCATGGAAATGTGTAGGTTAGTTCAGAATAGGAAACAATGATGGTACGCGTCTAACCAGTGCCAGGACTGAAGACCTAGTGATGATGATGACAGGACCACTATCGTTTCAGTTTCAGAAACATATTTAGAACAATTGAGAAAGATCTATTGCATATATTTATTCCTTTGTAAATTCTACAGTTACACTTTATACAAACTGGGCTAATAATAACTATTCTGCGGTAAAATACATTTTAAAATTCGTATCTTTATTCCTCTACAAATTCTACATTAACACTTGTACCAACTGCTCCAATAATAAGTAAATAGTTTTTGTGGTAAACCATAACTTTTCATTAAACATTTTAATACCGTCTTCTGTCAGATATTCAAAATACCTCTGCCATAAAACACATTTAAAATCCTTTGCTTCCAATTTCACCCGTTCTTCATATCTTGTTTTTAATGCATCCACCCTCAGAATTTTATATTTGTAACTAAGTTTAAAGATCATTTGCTTTTTTAATCGGCTTGCAATGCCTTAGTTAATTTGTTTAAATCAATTTTTGCTACATTTCTGCAAATAAAAACAAATCAAAATTGAATTAAAATTTAATATTTTAAAATTTAATAAGGTGTTTTCAAAATTTAAGGCAACTGTAGCCACTTAAACTTATAACCAACCTAATAGCCTTGAAAAATTGTTCACAAAAACCAGCAAAAATTAGGATAACTCACCAATAAAAACCACACGAAGTTGTTATTTGCTCGCCAAATTATGAGAAAGAACTGTACAGGTAATTAAAGAATAGTCTAATTTATACTATAAATTTGTGTGTGGGGGGGGGGGGGTTAGTTTGGTAATTGTTTGTTATTGTGAAAAGACACAAAAAGCATAGAGCTATATGATGGTCAATTCGTGTAAACCTCATTAACAAAAAAACGAGTGTAAATCTTCGACGTTGATGTCATTTAAATAAATTGAAATACGTTTTTACCTTTTAGCATACCTTGAATTCATTGGATTTTACAAAACGAGCAATCAATCAACGTATCAAAGATCTGGTTTCCGTCCATATAAACTTTTAATTAAAATAAGACTATGAAAAGATGACAAATTTACTAGGGATCCATTCTGCTAATTTTTGTCTAAAACCAATTTGAAACTATAAATGATCGAATTTAACTAGGGTCAATTTTGTTTAAAATACATTTTAAAAGCAATCAAATATAAAACTTTGCTATAAGAAGAGTTGTAAGTCTTAGGAGATGAGAACAACCCAAATATATTTAAAACGTTTTCATAGCTGTTAACAAACAACTTTTAAACTATCTTTTACCTCCTACAATTTTAGAGTACTTTTTAATTATCTCTACACTTCTTCCTCGTAGTTTGGCGGGCAAATAATAACTTCGTGCTGTTTCTATTGGCGAGTTTTCCTAATATTTGCTAGTTTTTGCTAAAAGAATTTTCAAAACTATTAATTTTATTATAAGTTTAAATGGCTACTTTCATTCTAAGTTTCTAAAAACACTTATGTAAAATTAAAAACGGATCAAATTTTTAATTCAATTTTGATTTGTTTTTGTTTGCAGAATAGTATGAAAAATGGATTTACACGAATTAAATAAAGTAATGCCAGCAAACTGTTTAAAAATGCAAAAGATATCCTGATTGATTATAAACATACTTTGTGAGGGTGAATGCATTAAAAAGAAAATATGGCAAACGCGTGCGATTTTAAATGTGTTAGACCGCAGAGGTATTTTGAATATCGGAAAGAAGATGGTATTAAAATGTTTAATGAAACGTTATAGTTGACCACACAAACCATTTACTTTGTTATTGAAGTAGCTGGTATAAGTGTGAATATAGAATTTATAGAGCAAGCGTAGCTAACCCAAATGATCTTGCGGACCAATTTGGAAATGATCATAACTCCGCGGGCTGCATATAAAATTATATATCCCCATAATAGATCTAGGCTCACTATAGACATTCTTTTGGAGTGAAGAATTGAAACATAATGAGTTATGATTATTGTGTTTACTATTATTCTTACATGTAAACATAGATAATATAATAATAATGATACTTAATTTTTGAATATATGGATGCACAAATAATGTATTTTGTTAATACATTGGTTTTCACTACATTAGCCATTATGAAGTGAATTTATTTTGTAAAACTGTGATGAATCTCGCGGGTCGGAAAAATCTTAAAGGCGGGGCCGCATGCGGCCCACAGCCCGCTGGCCGCGGTTTGGGTACCAGGTTGTAAAAGAATATACTTACGAATTTTAAAACGCATTTTACCACGGAATAGTTATTATTAATCCAGTGGGTATAAAGTGTAACTGTAGAATTTGTCGAGAAATGAATATACAATACATCTTTCTTATTTATGTTCTAGATATATTCTTCAAACAAAAACGATAGTAGTCTTGTAAAACGTTTTAATATTGTGCATGCAAAATGAAAGGTTCTTATCCATCCCGATAATTGGAAACATAAAAAAGAGCTCCTGGAAGCTATTTATTATGCTAATACTGGTTTTATCGTTATGCTGATCCATAGTATGGGATATTCCTTAAGTTATACTTTCAAATGAGATAATCTTGTTAGAAATGCTAATTAACTATAATCAATTTCAAGTTACACCTTTGCAAAATAAATTTATTTTATAATGGCCAAAGTAGTGAAAACCAATGTATTAAAAAAATACGTTACATGCATATTAAGTATTATGCATTTGGAACATATTAACGACGTTCAAAGTTCAGAGCAACTCGTGGTTTTACATAACATAAATGTCATTCAGGCTCATTCATGCCTTTAGTACGTTTTAAAAAATGTTGTAAGTGCAATTTGCAGTCATTAGGGATAATCACTAGCTTTAAGACTACCACAATAGAACTGTCACATGGAAAGATCCAGCCCTATCAGTGATGAAAGTATTTTTGGACTTTTTACTGCACATGGAAGCCATATCACTTCCAACAATTGAACATTATTGGAACACTAGCATAACGAGTCAGGACTTTTATTACCTCTAATTCTAAAAAAATTTTATACAAAATTATTTGCAACTGATGGCTAAATATAATTTATCTTATGGATTCGAAATAGTTCAATTAACAGGAATCAAATATGTATTTCCACACATTTGTTTGTACTGCAAAACAACAAACACCACTTAATAATTTCCTCCTTTACATCACTAGCTCATTCACTAACTTAGTTTAAAACTATCATTTAAGTGTTGAATAGAACTTCTAGTAAAAATAAATATTGGTGTTAGAAAAAGATTTAATGTGACGTACGGAAAAAAGATTTAGAAAATAACTAATCTAACCTAGGATATACCTGTAGACTCTGTATAGGAATAAATATGTACAGTAGATCTTTTTTATTCATGTTTTAGATATTCCTTTGAAACTAAAAGGACAGTAGTTCTGTGAGGTTTTCAATGTTGTGCATGCAAAATGAGCAGTTCTGATCAATTGCAATATCGAAGAGTTATGTACATTCACTTCTTTATTTACATCCAAAGAATTAAACCTGTCTACGACAATTTAAGTTACCGATTGACTCTACGGTCTAGTGCTAGGATGTATGCTTTGCATGCGGCGACCCGGATTCGAGTCCTGCATTAGTCAATCCTTTTATCTCAGAAGTGTGAGATATGCACTACATACAAGGTATTGCAACAGTGGAAATATGCAGGGTGTTGCAAAATTTGTATTCCGGCGAATGTGTAAACTGACAGTTGTGTCAAAAATGAAAGCCTTTAAAATGGCATATATGTCAAACTGGCAGCTGATAAGGTGACAGCTGTCAACGTGACAATTGTCAAAGTGACAGCCACAACCATAGCTCACAATGCTTTAGAATACCCTACTGATGATTTGTACAATGTGGTTTTTATTTTTATTCATTTATTCTCTTAATACTGCCAAAGCGATAAAGACTACTTAAGTTAAAATTTACTTGAACAATGTGGAGCTATATCTATACTTTTTCATAAAGATTAGACTTTGATCTTTTTAACTTCGTTTTAATGACCGCGAATTGGAATTGAACACAACATATATGGTAGAGGATTTCTAGGAACATTATCCAATACTGGTTAAAAATTCGCATCAAGTTAGAAAAATGAGAGTCCTTCTAAGAAACGCTAATTCAGCTGCAAAACTGTAATCACAAAAAAAATATATAGTAAAAACCCCCTTAACAACACAATTTCTTAAACTAGATTTGTATTTCGATCACTAAGGTTTCATAATCAGTAACAGCACTTGTAAGCAGTCGAATAAACAGATAAGATTGTTCAGGAACTTTCTGATGATATTCTGCTCACCCAGTAGTCTGAAATAAAATTCTGCAAAATACATTTAATCAGTTTTGCTTTGCACACTTAGAATATGCGTTTCATTGCGTAGGTTGGCGATCTCTTCAGTACGAAATGGCACAATTGATTGTTCTGAGAGAATAAGTTAAAAATACTTTATTATCTCTCTAAACTAGCATTTAATTTGAATGCTTGAACCTTCTCTAATCTTTGTTTTAATTGAATAGAGGATTAAGTAACTAAATAATTCAATGAACCACGGCTCGTATAGTCACGTAATGGTAGGAAAACCGGAAATTCTGGAATTGGTTAAATTATTACTGAACAAACTCTTTTTAACTAGCGGGTATGACTTTTAATACTTTACATCAAGAATACCTGACGAAACGAGAAAGTCTGTGGTTTGCTGTACCTTGATTTAATTTTCTGCGTTGGACATATTCGTTATACAGACGAGATCTTGACATGCTATCACCGGCATATGACATTACAAACATTTTGGTATCATATTCGAAACTGTTAATTTAATTAGGATTAGCCCACTGGCAATAGTCTGTGTACGAAATTCCAAGATAGCTTTAAACTTTGCCAGTATCGCGTGCTTCTTTTACAATTATTAATTGTTGTTTATGGAAAGTGGCAAAGCTGAAGTGATATAGGTCTAGGTAACATTTTTATATAATTATCGAGTAGACAAATTAAGAAAAGAGGTTTTGATCGTCACTTAACTTCGAGAAACATATAAAACGTTCATCTGGTAAATTACGCACTGCGAATAGAACTCAGGAGTCTGCGATTACGTTGGTGAGGGCTATTGGAGTAAAAAAATACGTGTAAAAAACTCATAATACTTGATAAATTTAGTTTGGATTGAAACTTTCCTATTCGACTGTACTTTACTTGAGAGCGAGATTATTTAAGAACAGCCTACTTTTTTATCACGCAGTTTTGCAGATTTTATTAAAAAGTTTTCTTCAAAACCATATTTTGATGTCTATTAATTGTAGCAAATTTTATGGAAAGCGTAAGTTTTCAGAAATGTTGATATGAATATGTCGAATCCCGTATTCTACATAATGTAACTAAGATGCTAGTAGATAAGCTATGTTACTTCTGGTTCAAAAAAATAGGTTGTATTATGGACAATTCTAAGATCTATTCTGGTCACTTTTATCCTCTTTAAGGACATTTATTTGAGGATCACCTGACGACATCATGGACAGTCCTTAACCTTCATTTTTTCTTGGTCAAACTTCAAACCTTCACCACTTCCACCCTATTCTCGTATCGACCAATGAGAAAACTTAAAAAGCATTTCATAGAATAATATTCCCTCTTTCGTATAGAGATACAAGTGTGGGTTTCAGGTATGGGTGCTGACATGCGCATTAAAGATCCTTAGTCATCTTGTTACGTTTTTTTCGTGGCAGCCACGTTGGGCGCCAAATTTATGCTACGTTGGCTCGTAGCCGTGCGTAACACAAAGAAAATCAAAGAAATGACCGGGCTCAATCGGAGATTAGGGGGGGTTGTAGAAAGCAGACTGACATATGATGTATGCGGCGGTAAGGAGTTAGTAACAGTACCTGCAATAAAAGAAATTAGAATAGCAAACCTGCAATCAAAAAGATTAGTCCTGCAAACCTGAAATAAAGAAAAAGCATAGCAGCAATGCAAAGTCTAAGTTATTCAGTGCTTGGTAGAATGTAAAAAAACTGTTTAGATAATCTATATAATATAACAACGGTAAAAACAATACAAAATTTTTTAGTACAAAGTGAGGTAATATTGGGGAGTAGCAGAAACGTTTCCTCACACACCAATTAAACATAAATCAGACAAAATGTAAAAGGTATCAGAAAGACGAAGATATGGCAAAACAACGGATAGATATTTAACGTAATAACAAGTATGAAATAGTTCAACTTACACAACTAGGAGCACAGGAAGAGTTTCTATAGAATTGGACTAGTTCGGCTACTGATAGCCTTGCAGTTGGAGTTGGTGGAGTGTGGGGTGTCCATGGTTCCATCCCAGATCGAAAGCCTCCTGATAGCTTGGTAAGCCGGATGCACTGGTGTAGCTTGGCAAAGATTCACAGTCTATTCGCGGGGGTGGAATTTGTGGTACAACAGACAGGAACACATGCAACACACGCAACTAAGAACAATTAAAGTTAGTATAATTCCGATCCAAACATCCGCCAAGAATTTTTCGTATTGCGGATCTGCTTCAGCAGAAAGAACTTCGTCAACTTCTGAAGCTAATTTCAGTTGGTAAAGGCATTGGTTGAATACGGCGAAACATTTAAAAACACGATCACTCTCACAATCTCGTCTTTAAAAAAATGTACGTTCATATTTTATTTACTTATTATTGAATGCAAGGTAAATTTAACATATCATTAATACGGAATGAGTTAAACACTTTTGCAATTTCATCTTGCAAATGTTTTAGGGAGTTTAAAACCTGACTAAAGTGGCTCCTTTAAAAATTCTGTACAAGTTTATTGCACTTACCCTGATAAAAAAAGAACCACTAAACTAGATCGCGCACACAGTAATCCTAAAGAAGAATCGGTCAAGTTTAGCAAGCGAGTTCTACAACTTTTATTTCCAACCGAAAAGCAACAAAAAAACAATTAGTAAAGCTACGCGTATCACTAAGTCAATGTTTCGTAAAACAAGCACGGGCGGTCGAGTCAAACACGTTCGCCTATAAAGCATCTTTCCTTCAAAAGCCATCAGAACTACACTGCCTACAGTTAATAAACAACTTCTATTTCACAAGAAAAACAACTAAAAACACAATTAGTAAAACAACAAGGAAACAGTATTTTAACGTAATATATATACATATATATATATATATATATATATATATATATATATATATATATATATATATAGGAACGAAGAACAAACTACAACTACTTTTATTTCAAAAGAAACTCAACTAAAAACACAATTAATATATAGGAACGAAGAACAAAATAACACTCCTCCTCTGTTTATATCAACTCGTTGCTATTATAACCGCTTATCGACTCTTATCTCGAGTTCGATAATAACATAAGGAACAAAATTTATACGACGGCAAGCCAAGAACGATGCAATTTATTTATTAATTGAAAATCAAACTTCAATTTATCTATCTTTAAATTACTACACACGAGTTAAATTGCATACACTTCTGAATTATTCTGAAGTATTTACTTTATACTAATAAATATAAAATATAGAAATAGTAATTGCAGAAAGGTATTTACTAATTGAGAAAAAGCGTAAAATGTTAAACGATTAAAAATGCACGTTACAATCTGAAGGGATTGGATGTAAAGGATAGTAGTTTCTGTTCTCTGCTATCGACGATTAAGCATAAAAATAGAAATATACCGCAAGAAATAAATAAAAATAAAATTTTTATTAAAAGTATACATATAACCAAGCAATTTGGATATGTCTAAAATTGTTTCGCCATATGTCTAAATTAATTCGACCTATCAAAAATTGTTTCGCCATATGTCCAGATTTTTGGTTGTGCCCAAATTGCTTGGCTATATGTATATGTTTAATAAATTGTATATTTTCTGTTTATTGCGGAATAGTTCTATTTATATGCTCAATCATCGAGTCCAGAGAGCAGAAACTACAATCCTTTAAAACTTTATCCAATATCTCCAGGTAGACTAAAGATGTGAAACGCGCATACTCCGAGCCCACAGTTGACTTCTAATATAAACGAAGGAATATTATTCTATCAAGTGCTTTTTTAAATTCTCTAATTGGCTTAGACGAGAATAGGGTGGAAGTTGTGTATGTTTAGACTTTGAGCACGTGAAACCGAAAGGTTGTCCATAATAATATCACGTGATCTTTAAGCGAATGACATTGAAGGGTACAAATATGACCAGATGGATTTGTCACCAGATCTAACATAGCTTATTCACTTATGCTTTGTAGCATACGCTAATATACTGGAAACATCAATTAATTTAAAAAGGAATGGCTGATGATAACAAACGAAGACAATGCTGTTATTCAAGCTTTTAATTGATTTATAGATTTTTTGTAAAAAATCAAATAACTGGTTATTTTCTAAGAAATTTGGATTAGAACAATTAATTTTCCTAACATTTATTATAGGCTGCTTGAAAACTACTATTAGATTTATTAAGAAAAGCAGTGGAAAAACGGTTCATGAAATAAATAGCTTTTCAAAGTATTACACCAGGTTGTATTATAAAACTAAAAAAGTAAACTAAATAAATCAAATAAACCTAACCTCTGCAAAATCTGAACTCTCTCCAATCTGATTGATAGTACATTTTCGAAAGAAAATCATTGAGACTATACTTCTGTGTATATAATTTCCATGCATATGTTGTTGTTGGCGATATCATGGAAGGATTATGCCCTTTTGCTGTAATTGTTTTCAAAACAAAGGTTAAAACTGTAAACGTTTTTCTGTGGAACCAAGTTTTGGTTTTACTTTTTCTAATAACATTAAGTTCTTTACCACTAAGTTTGAAGTACCATTCACGAACTTTATACCAATTTAACACACATATTTTTAGTGCAAAAGTACTCCATTATTTAGCTTTACCGATTTTAATAAATAATTCTCTAGATTCTTAATTTTTTAGATAATTTGCAACCAAACAAAGAATTCACAATAACAATTAGTTTTTGATCCGTCTATAACGATACTTAATAACAAACAATTTTCTAGTTCAGCACAAGTTGTTAACCATGGATATAGCTATAAGGGCGACTCGCGTATGGCTGCTGATCCCAAGGTTCTGAGTTCGATTCCCGACACGAACCGCTTGAAAAATCTTAAGCAAGCATTTATCACCAAAAAACGCCCTCATTTGAATGAGAGGTAAAATATAAATGCCGCGTGTGTGTGTGTGTGTATGTGTGTATGTGTGTATGTGTGTGTGTGTGTGTGTCATCCACGTTAAAGCTCTCTACTTTACTTGGAATAGCAAGGGTTCGGCAAAATTCAAAATTTCCCGGTAAAAGAAAACTTGCTTCCTAGCCAATGTAGCACTTTCGGCGGAGCATAGGAAAATCATATAGCTATCAAAAAGCAATTCAATCACTTTCAATTAGATAAATTATCAACATTTAGTTATATTTATGATTCTTACTATATCTATGCAACTATGTAGTTTTTAGAAGAAAACAGCATTATTTAATAAATTATTATAAATGAAGGTTGTGGTGATTCAATAATAGATAATACACTTTACAGGAAACTTAAAAATCCGGTTTAGATGCATCCTAAATCTGAGGAAAATGTAAATCAAACAAATATGCAGTTGAAGCCAATATAACATAATCAGCTATTGTAAAGGGAAATCATTTCAAAATAGGCGGAACGTTTAATAGCCGAGAATTAAAGTATTGAAATAATTCTGAAGCGCTACATTTACTAAAACAAGGATCTTAAAATTGTCACTATTGAAGTATAAAATAAAGATTGCTTACTGTATGTGCTTTTAGGTCATGGTAATTTGCTATTGTTAAGATTTTGTTTGTCGCCAGGTAAGCTATTTCACGGTCATTGCAGGCGTGCAACCCTCTAGCACCCTAGAAATAAACATACTTTTAGTTTAAACACTTTAGTTTTACATTAAAATATTAAGAAGTCACGTGTATTCGTTCAATAGAATCTATCGTAATTTTGAAACTTATCTATATCAAATGCAGTACCTGACCACGTTGCTCCAAGCATATTTGAACAAGGCAGGTCTGAACGTGCTCGTTTACCGTTGTTTAATGTTTAATACGCGGCATCTCGTATCCAGGTGTACTGCTAACTACTACCAAACCAACTTCGCACTCATGCCGCTACAAACAATATTTACTACACTAAATTCCTTTTTAAAGCGACGAGTACACTATAATTTTTACTAATGCAGCTACGTACGTTATATTGCACTACTAATTTATTTACATAAACACTTATATCATAATTATAATGATCAGTAATGGTGTTTATTTTAAAAACTCGAACTAACTGTCAAGTAGCACGTTTTATATATCGAACTGTAGTACTTTCCATATTATTCTAGACGTCGGCAGATTATTTTCGTATCTAATCTATTGTATTTAACCTTCCTGTTGACAATTATAAGGTTGTTCGCTAATGCGTTCTATCACTTTAATGCTTAGACGCAACGGCGACAGTCGTACAGAATAATGCCAATTTTTTATGAAGTCAGTGAAGCTAACGGTCGAAAGAACATTCGCAATGTGTAAACACGCCTTCTTTCTATTATATCTACAAGACTACGCGAGTTATGTATCCCCCATGCATATATAACAAAATAGAAGTTATTAGAAATTATTAAAAATCATTAAGAAATTATTAAGTCAAGTACAACAATGTAATTCAAGGATAAATACAGAAAGGTTATTAAAAGTCACAATCAAGTTGTGAGAACGGATGCAATAAATTGTATTCCAGACGATAGTGATACTGCAGGTAAGGAAAGTAAGATCGTTACATTGTATAATGAATAGAATTAAGAAATAAGCAGACATGAGCTCTGCAAGTTTCCACAGACATGCGAGGGCAGGGACAACATAAATACCCCGGGAGCCCCAAGACCATCAGTCAGCCTACAGTATTTCAGCTTTAACATTGCAGTTTGCTTAGGCTACTCACTCATATTAGTTCAATTATTAATTATTTTTTGACCTAGAATATTTATAATTAAGTTTGTCAAAATTCCATAATAATATTGTTACGAAGTTTTGCAAGAAGTTTTTAAAAACACCGCTTCCAAGGCCCAAAACAAAACTCGCGTACCACTCTTTTGTGTACAAGAGCCTATATTACTTAATATGTATTTATTGCTTTATCCTTAAAACTCATAACCATGGTAATTGTCTATATTTGGCTTTGGGACTACGTACCGGGCATAAATAGTGTTGTATTCGTTGGCTTGGGGTTGTCTTTGCAAAATGGCGTATTTGCACGTAGCGGGAACCAGTGGCGGCTTGTACCTAAGATATTTGGAAATGTTGCATCGCTAATGTAAAAATATGTTACTGCTTTTTCTTGAATATTATTGGAAAACGTCTTTCTTTACAGCAAATTGGTGAATTCCTTTTTCATAGAATCGGAAGTTGGGATTATGCGTTTTTTTTTCAATTGACGGCATCGAAAGGGCTGTTAACCTATCTTCACACATCGAGTTCTTTAAAAAAGCTTTTATACAATTTAGAGCAAAAAACCACGTTCGTGCTTCAATAGTGGTCATTGGTGTGTTCACAGAATTTGTATTAGCTTCTTAGTTTTGCTCATCGTTTCGTTCAAATTAATTGCAATTATGACTTCAAGAAAAGGCACAGCGCCACGTATCTCTATATACTCTGTAAAACTGGAATATAACACGAGTAGCTCTATTTTGATGCGTTCTTTATTTAAACGCGAGTTACATAGCCCCCAAATTAATATAAATATATATATATATATATATATATATATATATATATATGTATATTTAAATGCAATCATTAAGTTAAGAAATATAATGTTACATTATATAATTGAAGGACACATTATAAAAGGTTAATGAAAGTTCATAATCAGACGTTAGAAATGAAGCAACTACTTTGTATTCCAGACGAAACATGATACTGCAGGTGCAGGTCATAATAGATTATAAGAAAGCAATTGTTAGAATTAAGATTACTAACAAGTAATACAATGAATTTTATCAAGAAGTAGCAACATGAGATCTGTACTTCCCACAAGACGATGCGAAGGCAGGGATAGCATAAATACCCCGAGGAGCCCATGATGACCAGTCGGTCTCGAACTTCATAACTTTAACATTGCTGGTTGTTCAGCTACTCATTAGTAAATAGTAACTTTGAATATTTGTTAATTAAAACGTTAATGAACACAACGTCCAAGTTGTGAAATCATTATTGTAATTACTGTATAAATAAAAGGAGTGTTTTTTGGAAATAAAGACTTTTTAACAGAAGCTCCCAAAGGCCCAAAACATATCTCGCGACGCAAGTTAAATCTAGCTCTTGGTCTGGAACTCTTATTATATTCGACAAATTTTTCATAAAATAAAAGTGAAACGGCTACTAAAAGGTCAGTAAAAGCAAAATTTTTTATTGCGTTATTTATAATATCGTCGCATTCTTTAATGCAAGCGGTACGGCGATCCGATTAACAATTATTAAGTCGTTTTCGTTTTACTTTTGCAGGAACGGTATCGAACTTTAATACTTCTTCAATACTTTTCATTTTATTATGAGCTCGAACACACTTACAACTCTTTGTGCTTCAGTTGCATCCATGTTTCTTTTTTGTAGTTGTTTGTATAAAACATCCACGTGTGGCATAACGTAATGAAAGAAGGTCAACTAGAAAGAAAAAATTTTATCAATCAAAATTTGTAAAATACCAAATGCTTGCACGAACGTTTGGATATGTATGCTTTCCTCAAGGTTTTCCATAAATTCAATTAATGCGTCTCTGTATTCATACACTATATTCACCACGCGAATATTGAAATTCTAACGAGTGAGAAAACGAGGCATTCTTCTGCCGACTATTTCATTAAGCTAAAAACCCAGACATGCCCGGCAAATTTCCAAGTAAAAATCTTACCTGATTATTTATACAACATTATGTGATTTAGTTGATGAGCGTAGCCGTGCACAAAATAGGTGTTCTCATATTCTTCCTTAATTCAAGTCTGAACCACTACGTTTTCCGCTCACTACTGCAGCTCTATCGCAACTTTGTGCAATAAGTTGGGCATTTGTATTTTTTATACGGTTTCTAAAACGCCTAGAATTGTTTTTAGAAAGTGTATCCGCATCGTGTTTCTCTGAAAGTAAAAAGTTCCAAAACCGTACAACTAGATCCCCATCTTTTGTAACATAACAGAAAACTGTTATCATTTGAAACTTTACTGTCGTTTCATCTTACATTACTGCTAAAAGTGGGCTTTTTATAAGATTCCATTATTTTTCAAACGTTTTTCAAGGTTCGTATCAAGTCCTGAGAAAAATTAACCAGTCCTCTAAATACGCCGGGGTTTTCAGATGATTCGGATTCGGCATGTCCGCGAAGTATTAGTTCCAACAACGCTCTACAAAAGTTGATGTAGTTAATATTTTTAAATAAAATATATCTATTCCGGTTACTCCTTTATTATACTTCGGAATATTTATCTAGTCAGTCATTGTATAAATGGTATATAATGTATATATGCATTTGTAAATATTATTATTTTAACGTTTATAGAAAAGGAGAAAAGTTGTTACAGTGGCACAAAGTTGATCCAACCACAAGCAATCCAAGTTCCCTAGATCACGCCCAGCCAATTGGCCTTATATATTTGTTTTGTCAAATAGAGCTAACCGCATTGTGTAAAATTGTTACATGATCCACGGAACAAGTTAGTTTGACAGTTATTTTATAGATTTTTCTTGTCGTTTGGAGTTGTATGTATACCGTCTTATTGACCGATTATTTTGGATATACCACTTAGGAATTCGTAAGACTTTTAGTGGCTGATTAGTGATTATCTATTTCGTTATTAGTTCTGAATATGTATCGCGGTTGTTTTTGTTTGTTGCGGAAGGTTGGTTGGTGGCTTTGCAGCTCTACAGCACTTATTGAGTAGCAGCCACTTGCGGCAACTTACTTTCGGCTGCTAGGTTTGCTGATGCGACCAGATGACTTGCCTACCAACAACAAATAAAAGTGCTTGCATTAATTACTAGTCAGTATAATTTTTCCGTTATTTTATTCCGTTCTTCAGATCTTAAACATTTCATTAATTCGAAATTATGTTTTTAGTGTTGCTAGAAGTGCTTCAGTTCCCAAATTTGAACAATGTTGCAATAACGAAATATTGACTTCGTGTATAATCTTATGATTTAAAAGAGACAGAATGTTGATGTTTGAAGGTTTGTTCCGTTTGCACAGACAATTCAATTTCAGGTTCGTGGGATACTGTAACACAAGGCTGTTTTCATAGATAACAATATACTTTATGTAATAACCATTATTGTACCGACAATTATTTCTCCTTCCTGCATGATGGGCATTTCAAATTATTAGAAACTTCAAAATTTTAATAATTTATTGCTTCCATACTTTTTTTAAAAGGAAGCGATCTAATATTGTAGATACTATTTGCCGTAACGGAAATTAACGTAATACCAAAGGGTAACATATCACTCCCATAAAAAGACCATTAACTTACTAAAATAATTACAATTCCCTGGGTAATAATGCAGCAAAAGCCATAAAAATGAAATAGTAAAAGCACATCTTTTTAAGTTGATAAAGAATAGGTCGGTGTTAAATTTTGCGGCACAATTAAAAAGGACGTTTATTGTAACTTTAACTAGGAAATATGCCCTTTTGTGTGTGTTACGATTATGCATCAGCGTTACTACCTACAGACATCAAAAACGTTTTCCAAATTATTACTTTTTGTGCTTGTGAATAAATGCACCGCTGCTCCCAAAAGAGAGATAGATAAACTGTTATCAAAGCACGTGTCTCGAATTTTCTCGTAAAAAATGGCAGGCTATTTTTGTATTCCAACACCACTGTCGGCGCGTAGTGCTGCTGCCTCCGCTGAAATAAAGTGGTACATTAGCTGGATTAATTGCCTTTCGTATTGCTGTTTTCCTCCAATGCGAGTATTTTTGAATGCAAATGTATAAACCTAAAATATACAGTAGTTTCAAGAATTGTGCATCACAATGATGTGAACTTTTAGGTAATTTAACGAATGAATGTGTAGTTAAAATGTAAATGTAAATGGCAGCTATAAAGCATGGGTGTCTATATTTTCCTGTAGTCGATAGTACTACCTGTTGAATTGGTCGAGATGTCTTGAAAGCTCATCGCATGTGGCGATGTAATTAATTAGTCAGTTCTGACACTTTTGAGACAAACAGAAGTGTGAGCGTAGCGTGAACTGCTTATTTAAAAGACAGAGTAATTTAGTATTTTCACACTCGTATAACTAGTTTATTTTTCAGGATTGTAGAAGTTTAAATTCCATTAATTGTCAGATTATGTCGTATATTATCATGTATTTCTTAACAATATTATCATAAAACAGGGAACAAAGACTGATTTCGAAATGGAGAGGTAAACCCCATTCCAGGCTAATCGAAAAGCTGATGGTTGTTGGCTTCTTAAAGGTTGATATGTTTAAACTAAGTTAAGTAGAACGTAATTAATTCGTACAGTGTAACTACTATAGCTCTCAACTGTTTAATCAAATCAATTAGCATCTAGAAAGGGTTTTAGAAAATTGAGTATTAGAGTACCAAATAAAAGATATAAAGTAGGTAAGACATAACTGCTAGTATAACTAGGAAACCTATTTGAAAGGTAAATCCCTATTTGTTAAAAATTCACTTAAATATTTCCTTAAGTTTTTTTTTTACATTCATACAAACGGTTAGTGTTTGTGATAATTTATAGATAAAATACATTTAGACTTATTTTTAAACAAAGATGTTTGATGACCGCATGCGATAGTATTTATATTTTTGCTTATTGTTTGAGTACTTTTGCGTTTCGTTAACACCCATCTTTTAACACACCTTATGATTTTATAAAAAAAAGTATTGCTGGAACTGTAAAGGACATGTCTACAAAAATGTTCGTTGGAGGATTTCAATTGGTTTAAATTTTAGGTGTCAAGTTATTCATGCACACTCCTGGAGGTTCTTGGTACAAACCGGTGCAATAATTATAGGGAGTATAAACGTGGCGTCCTTGACGGTTTAAATAAAAACCTAAATAATGAAACAACATAAAGTAATTAGTTGCCAAAGGTAGATTCACTACGGTTTTAAGGTGAGCTTGGTTTGATCAGAAGAAATTAGTGGACAAGTTACCGAACCTCTGGTTTGGATTAATCATATATCTTGTTCGCTTCAGCAGCTCGTTACCCACAGTTTCGAACTAGAAAATCGAATATTTCACATAAAAACTTAGTGAAGTAGCCCACCCAAGATTCTGTAGTTTGAAAATTACTGTAGGCGCGAGTGTAAACAATAAGATATACGTTGCAGCCTAACTCAAGAAACGATAGAGTAGCTTATAGAGTTCTGTCCTATTATAGATGGAGAATACCTGTCTTAATCGGTAATTTTAATGGACGCCACCTGATATAAATTATTTCAAGGTTTCTAGAAAGCAACTCCAGCTGGAAAAAGTAGAGATATCGGACCACAAAATTAGAAAAATGCAGCTGGCAGTGCTTCATCGGGTATCAGGCTATAAAGATGGTCAACTAATTTATAGTTGGTATGCGTGTGACTACTACGCCTAAGGTCCCGGGTTCGAACCCCGACACGCTCTCCTACAGATGAAAGGTAAAATGTAGGTTCCGTGTGCGGGTGTTGTCACGCACGTTTTCTTGCCTTGCTTGGAATAGCGAGGGTTCAAAATTTGCAGGTTAAAAAGTCGCTTCCTGAATGTAGTGCCTTCGCGTGGAGCACTGGAAAATCAAATGTAGAGTCAACTAATGTATATACAGGTTTCAGCTACTACTGGGGTAAAATTTACAATACGGTTATAGGAAATTCAATTTACACTATAAACATTTTAAAGCGTTTCGTGGTCATAAAAAGATAAAAGTTTACTTTAAATAGAACTAACTGAAATTTTTAATTTTCGTAGGGTTAATTAATTCTGGACTCTGAGAATTTCAGGGAAATGTGTAGGTTAACTTAGAATGAAATCAGTGGAGGTACGCATCCAATCAGTTCCAAAACAGAAAACCCAATGACGAAAAAAATAATTGCACCTGATGATTATTATGTACAACTACAGGTGGTGGTTTTGCAATATTTTCAACTAATGTTGATTGTCCGAAAGGATTTATTGGAAAACTATTAATTCGGCATACGTTCAAGTGTTGCGTGATCTTGGTTGTCGCAAGTTGCTTAAACCCCTTCACATACCACTGAATATCGGTGAAATAGGGTATATATTTAGAAAACCATAGAAGGGAAACTGATCTGTGTCCAACAAGAAAAATCAGCGGCTATATTGGAAGACAACAAACATAGAAACAAGGAAAAAATTATTGAAAGAATATGTGTAGAGCACAGCAGTGTAGGGCTATGAAGGGGACAGTAGGAGACGCAGACAGGAAAAAGGTAAAAGCGTTTTGGAAAGTGGTGATTCAGATGTACGATGATGATAGCATGGACAGACAAAGTTAATAACAAAAAAGTTTTAGAAATAGTAGGGACATATTGCAAGCAGAGATAGGAAAAATAGAGGTAGAGGTAAACGTAGATTGAACTATTGCACGCAGATAGTGAAAAATGTAGGCTGTGGAAATCTCAGGGGAATGTGTAGATTAGCTCACAATAGGAAACAATGTAGGTACGCGTCTAACCAGGCCCAAAACAGAAAACCCAATAACGAAGAAAATAATTGCACTTAAACCTGATGATTATTATATACAACTATAGGTGTTGGTTTATCAATATTTTCAACTGATGTTGATTGTGCGAAATAATTTGTTAGAAAACTACTAATTCGGCAATTGTTCAACTGTTGAGGGATTTTGGTAGCGTAGGTTGCTTAATTCCCTTCACATACCACTGAATATCGGTGAAATAGGGTGTATATTTAGAAGACAATAGAAGGGGAACTGATCTGTGTCCAATAAGAAAGAACAGCGGCTATATTCGAAGACAACAAACAGAAACAAGGAAAAAATTGTTGAAAGCATATATGTAGAGCACAGCACTGTACTGCTACGAAATAGGTACAGTAGGAGAAGCAGGCAGGAAAAAGGTAGAAACCTTCTGAAATGTTGTGCTTCAGATGTATGATGATGATACATGGGCAGATAAATTTAATAACAAAGAGGTTTTAGAGATAATAGGAGAAGAAAGATATCTGTAGAAAACAACATAGATATATATATATATATATATATATATATATATATATGTATATATAGGAGACAGAAGGATAGGACACGTTCTTAGTGCAAGATATATTACAAGCAGAGATAGGAAAAAAGAAAGGTCGAGGTAGACCTAGGTTAGACTATTGCACGCAGATATAGTCTATGATGTAGGCTGTGAGAATTTCAGAGAAATGAGTAGGTTAGCTCAGAATAGGAAAAAATTGAGGTACGCCTCTAACCACTTTCTGAACTGAAGACCTAATGATAATGATGATATTTAATTCAGTACTTTAAATCTTTCTATTCTAAAAACAGAAACACTCTTTTCGATTCGTCACATTACGTAATAGTACCATGTTAAAACTACCAGTATCAAGTACTAATAATTATTTTAAATAACTCACTTTTGTCAATAATTAAAATTAGAAAATAAATGTTGCTGTAGAAACAGGCAAGTCTATATAGTGAAAGCAATATATTTTTATAACTTATACATGAGTATGCCCAAAGATTACATTGGTTAAAGGTTCACTGACTTTTGTAAGCACTGTCTATTTGGGAAAGCAGGTTCTGAAATTATTTATAGATAGATATGTTTGCATAAATTAATGTAAGATTAAAATCATAAGCTAGTGTAACTACATCTCCTTTAACATGGAAATATAAGGGTTCAGACAGGATTGAAACCTGTATTTTCCGCTTTCGCGACTGATGTTTTTTACCAATTACACGACTGGTACCTTATATTTTCCATCTTTCAATTACTAGCTCGATTTGAAAAGATACTTTGAAATTTGCATAAAAGTCTAAGTTATATTTCATCTTATTAACTATAATACGTTAGTATTTATCAACTTACCTTGTGTAATTGATTTACCTAATGTATGTATTTATTTAATAATTGGCTTATAGCCATAAGTTTGAGCATTGCTTCCTGTCTATATCTAACATAAGTAAAAAACTTGACACTGTCAGATACGATTGACAAAAATGCCAAAAGTAATTGAAAGTTAGGTTGCTATATGGTGACATACATGATTTAGATTTGTAAAATTGTTCAATTACCATTTCCGGTCTCGGCAGTGTAATTGGTAAATACGTCATCCGCGAAAGCTGAAGATGCAGGTTCAAATCCTGACTGGGACCTTATATTTCTCTTCTTTCAACTACTAGCTCGATTTGAAATGATAATTTGGGCTTTGCATAAAAGTCTAAGTTATTATTTCATTTAATTAACTATAATACGTTAGTATTTTTCAATTTATCTTGTATAATTAATTACTATATATGTATGTATGTGTTTGTGTGGGGGGTGCGCCCGTGTGGGGGGTGTGTGTGGGGTGTGTATGGTATGTGATGTATGTGTATGTGCGTGTGGTGTGTGTGTATGTGTCCGTGTGTGTGTGTGTGTTGTGTGTGTGTGTGTGTGTGTGTGTGTATAGGTTAGACTTTTATTCAAAGAGTCCAAGTGATCATTTCAAATCGAGCTAGTGGTTGGAGGAAGTGTAATATAAAGCTCAAACAGGATTAGAACTTTTATAGATGGTTACTGTTCCGTTTTTATGTAAATAATTTATAGCTAAATTTTATTTCATTGAGTTTGTTGGTTATTTTAAATTCGCCGCGTGTATATTTTTAAATTTGTTTTTGTAAAAGCCCTATGTGTTTACTTAAGCACGCGCCAAGTGCCGTGAGAGATAAAACTCTGTGTGTTAGTGCGCATCTGCAAACAAGTATCGATGGGAAAATCCACGAAGCCAGAATAGTATAGTTTCGTCTTTCAAATTGACCGCATCGCATTTTTGTACTCGTTATACGTAGAACTAATTACGTATGAACCGCTTTGTTGAGAGTCTCGTTTCGTCGTTAAAACAGTTCGCGATTGTATATGAACCGCTTTGCTAAACCGCTGTCGTTAAATGTGGTCCGCTTCATCCGCCAAAGGAAGACTCGTATTTGTTCCAACGTTTTTTCATCTGCACGGCCGCATCATTAACAAGGTAAGTGCTTATAGTAAACGCTTTGATTAACTGATTTGTTTAAAGACATTAATTATCTCTTGCTTGTAAACTATCATTTAAATTTTATACAGTCCACATCTCTCTTCCAAATTAGTTATCGAAATTTACACCGCAATTATTTTACAATTACAATTGGAAAGGGATATAAATATACATTGTGTACGCTACTATGCATCAACTAACTTTCCATAACGTTTAGTAATATAGTCAATGGTATCTCAAAATGTCAAGCTTTTGACTTATGTATTCATGATGTCTTATTTTGTTGTTTGTTAAATATGATTTAAACAGTACATTAAATCTACAGCAAATTGTATATGATTACTACAACCTTAGACTTACTTTTATTTAAATGTTTCTAATGGTTTCATTCCATCCACTGGGCACGTGTATTGGTGCATAAATTGCAAGAGGGATTTTTGTTCATTTCCTCATCCCAGTGGTCTTCTTTAACTAACTTAACACAAGATATTTTGCTCCAGCCCTACGATTTGAGCGTAATAAAATGCTGTGATATTTTTATTTGCCCCTATGATCAATCAAGCACCTATGATGTGAAATGTTAAGTTATGGATTTTCTTTGCTTCAGCTAGCTGATTCAATAAAAAAAAACAATTCTACAATACATTATATAATGATTAAATATTTACAATTTTTAAAATCTTCCCCTTTTTCAGAATATTTACATATACCAGAATTATGAAATTGAAGCCAGCAAAACTAGCCTTTTTGCTTATATTTAGAGACCTTTGAAACGTTTCGAGATGCCTATTACCTTTTTCATACATTGATCAATGAAACTACTGTTTTGTTAACTCTTACAAATACGAAAAATATTGAATTAAACCAGTTTGCAGTAATAAATTATATCAATATCGCTAACCTGGAATGGTTATGTAGTTCCTCTGCATCCCCAAGAGTTTTTGTGTCCAGTCTGAATATTTAGAGTCGAATTTGGAGGTCGACATTAAAACCAAAATACTATCCAAATCGTTATTAAGATCCCATTTAAATTTCAGTGTTAGAGCCAGTATTAAGATGCCAGTCATAAGTTAGTCCAATTTAAGATTCAATTTGAATATCAGTAAATAAAGATTTTCCATGTCCGTAATTAACAAGACAGTAATAGAACATTTACCATGTCAGTATTTAACAAGAAGTATTTACCAAGAAGTAATCAACCAGAAGTAATTAACCAGAGTAATTAACAGGAGCCCTGTTTTATTTATGTTAGAAATGTATTTTTAATAAGTCGTTATTTATTTACGTTTATAATAGATCGGCTCACACTTGCACAATTCGTACACTTTTCAAAATGATTTTAATTTACTTTCGTCTCACTGGTTACGTAAATAACTCAGCATTTCAGAGTATCGCCGTAGCCCAGTTTAAAATGAATACTAAACTCGTCGCTCAATTCTTATCGTATTTAAAGCCGTACCTCTCTTGTTTTCCATTCATTCATTCACGTGTTGGGACGACACCTTTTGCCTTTATCTTTGTGTATTCCGAGAATTTCACCAATTGTTTAGTCCAAATATTCGGATGAATGCTTGACTTGTCCGGTATTCATCCACATACCATGGTAATAAATTGAGATATCTCAAGACTTTGTGTTAATTAAATCACGTATTTAGTGTTTATTACTTATTCTAATCTAAATCGAAATAATCAAGTGCTTGTTTATTTCCTAGTTAATATTGGATTTTTGAACAAATGTAATTCTATATGTCACGTACGATTTCAAATAATGCATAATTTAGTCTGTGTATACGATGATATATTTTAACGCATTTGTTAAATATTTATCAAGTCAATTCATATAAGTTTCCTGTTGATTTAATTTTGATACATTTTGTTGCGTTTTCAAATCTTATCTTAACTTGTACTTACTCTTGAATATTTCTATATTCTTATGCATTTAGGCTCATGAATTTTTATATACAGTGTGCTCTCAACTAACAATATGTATAATTACCTATTTACTCTTATAATATCTGTAATTTGTGCTTTTTTTAACTGGAAGTTGCTTTTATTTGTTCTACGACCCCTGTGACTTAACCTACTCCTAAACTACCCTATAATTATAGCATTAAATATATGTATATGTATATATATATATATATATATATATATATATATATATATATATATATATATATATATATAAATTGATATGATAACGCCGTACTCGGTGTAATAAACGTTCTACTAAACGCCACCGCTCTGTGTTCTCTCAATTTAATCTTTTACTTTTATTATTATGCCACGGCTAGCCCTTTTTAATCTACACAGAGTGCACAACGTTACGATAATCAATTTTCTTTCACCCCTTTTATGATTACCTGTGTGAATTGATAAAACGAAGTCAATCAACATTCATATAATGAAAGGAAATAATATTTACAATTTTTTAAATACGGATTATTTATCCCAAAATTTATATTCTTTTAGTTTAAAATAAAGTCACCAAAAACTACACCTTTACAAAAAAATCTGGAACGTTCGAGACCAATTTATGATATATTACGTAAGTTTAAACGTATGCAATGTTCCTGTTGACTCATTACAAGTTTTTGATAAATTGAATAAATTCAGTATTAAAATTTAAATTGAAAAGATTCCTTAAAATTAAGTAGATCTGACCTGTGATCTGATATGTTGTTTCGTGTTGTGGATCAACACTCCTTTACTGTCCTCAATCGAATACCAATGCTCTGCTTTGTCAAACCAATATTTCAGTACGGTTATCCCTTGCTTTCCAAAAATCACCTCGTGCTTTATTCTATATGCTTTGAATGTCTTCCCTTAAATACCACTTGAAATTCCAGACTTTGGATCATAAATTAGCAGCGTATTAGAATTGTCCCAGAATTAAAATTAGAATTGTTTTCGACGCAGATTAGAATTAGAATTTTTTCGACGCAAATTAGAATTCTTTTTGACGCAGATTGGAATTGTTTTATAAGTGAACCAGAATTTGACTGGAACCCGATTAGAATTGTTTTATAAGTGAACCAGAAGTAGTCCAGAATTTGACTGGAAGCCGATTAGAATTGTACCAGAATTTGACTGGAAGCCGATTAGAAGCCCTATATGATTATAAATATTTAATTTAAATTAATTACCCAATTTCTACTCACGTTTCCTAAAAAAAACGGCAAAAACTCTTCATGTATTCTTAACCTAATTGTTGCACAGCACTATTTTCAGTATAACATAAATTTTATTTATCTGACGCGTAAATTTCTAATTAAAAGTGATGTGGATTCAACGTGCTTCAAGTGAAAACTAAGCTGCCTTATTACCGGTGGGTTTTAAATAGCTTTTCCCACTACCTTTGGGTTGGGTTTCCAAGCAGTTTTGCAGATTGTCGCGACCAACCAGGTTTTCTTTAATATTTCAAGCTATGTTCTTAAACTGTTTCTGATGAAACTCTTTCGGGTTTCCGTGTCATGGTGTTTATTTGCGATCTTTTAGCTTTAATGGTGTTAGTGGAGAAAACAATATAGGGTTTGAAGTTCTGGAAAAAGATTTCGACAATGTAAAATTGAAAAAAATGTTCGAAATACGCACGGAGATAGAGCAACAGTACATAGCTTATACAAAAAGCAAATAGCTGTAATAGAATTAGAGCAGGAACATAGAGAAGTAAATATTAGGAAAGGGTTGAGACAGTCAAATAACACAAGATAGGAAGTCTGCAAAAGATATAAAACAAAGATTAGCGGAAAATGGTGCTTCATTTAACAAGAGAAAGCAAAAACGACAGACGTAGAAACAAGGAAAAGATTACTGTAAACATATGTGAGTGCACAGCACTCTACGGCTGTGAAATGTGGACAGTGGGAGATGCGGTCAGGAAAAATATGATGTTATATACGCACGGTGAAGATATCGTAGACAGACAAAGTTACAAACAAGGAGATTATCAAAATGATAGAGGAAGAAAGAAATATGTGGAAAACAGTAAAAAAATAGGAGAGATAGGACGGTAGGACACATACTAAGGCATGAGGGAATAGTGCGTAATATATCAGAAGCAGAAAAAGGAAAAAAGAGAAGTAAAGGTAAAGCTAGATTATACTATTGCACACAGATAGTGAATATGTAGGCTGTGAGAAGTTCAGGGAAATGTGTAGGTTAGCTCCGAATAGGAAACAATGAAGGTAGGCGTCCAACAAGTTCTAGGACTGAAGAAGACCTATTGGTGGTGAATTTGAATTAAAATAAAATGAAAGATTTGTTTTTATTGCCATTGGCCTAATTACTTACTAAATAAGTCATACTTTATACACCCTCTATTTTTCAGTTGAAATGACATCTATAGGCTTAAGGAACATTCATTAACACTTAATTATTTAAAACTCAACTTTAATTGTATCTTAGTATTATCGCACTTTGTAAGTTGAAAATTGTTCAATTTTATTGCAAGCATTAAACTTAAGCTTTACTAAATAATATTTTTATTCCCCAGCATATTTTTCATTTTATTAATTTTTTGCCTCTGTATGGCATTATAACGACCGCACACAATTATAATACTTATCCAAGTTAGATTTATATTTGAGTATAAATTTTTGAAAAACAAATTAGTCTAAAATCACAAATGTAAATGTCTCCTACATTTACCGTGTAGGAGCGATAGCTCTATTTGATTATTTCATCGCGTTGTGGAAGAGAAGGGCTCCTTTTAGCAATGCAGATGGTGCTCATCGCGATGCGAAGACCGGCCACATCTACATATCTTATTCCCAGTTCGTGGAGCGAGAAATATATTGGAAATAAGTCCGCGGGCGAACGGTTATCGCGTTCGGACGTAAATCAATATTTGTTCAGGGGTAAACTAACGTTTCTGAGCTTTATCGCAATTTTTCTTTTCGTATTCGAGATGTAATTGCCAAATAAGACAACTCATTTGATTATTCAAACATACTTACCGCCGGCAGCAATCAACCGATTTTGAATATAGGGCATACTTTGCATACTAAATAAAACGTGGAAAACGTGAAAAAAATAAAAGTTCCGTTTTATAAAGCTGTAGGGTAGAATATAATCTTGTTAAAAAACTTTGCAAACGTGTATTTTAACATCAAACAACGACATCTCTGTATGTACACGAAGATATTTATATACAAATAACTAATTAAAAAACTCGCGCTTTCCGACGCGGCTGTAACCTCACCTTTTCTTTTTCCTTGTTAAATACGAGAAAAACCTTTTATATGAAACTCTGATAAAAAATTACCTATTATAAATGTCAACTTTAACGTACGGCTAATTTTTATTCATTTGCATGTAAATACAAATCGTGTGCTGCGGCCTGCTCTGTGCGGAAACACCGCTGTTATTAATATGGAGGATTTCTCCAATATTGCTGCACTAAACGCTTTCCTTCACGGCAATTTTCTGAGTTTTTTATAAAATGTAGCCGAAGGATATGTTTCATTGTTCTGAAATGGACGTGTGTATTTATGAGATATTGGAGAGTTCTGTTTCGGCAACTTGAGTTATAATTCGTCTTCTAAGACATGTCTTTATTGGATGTGCACTGAATAAATTTGAAGTTCAAAACCTCTAACTGACTTATGTTCTATTTTTTAATTGTGTTAAGTCTCCAAAATAAAAAATGAGCATTGGGTAAAGGAAGAGTATTGAACTTGTAGAGACTAAATTATTTACTACAGATTGAAATTTGAAATATCTTAAGCTTGTCCTCAATGAAGTTTCAAAATTGGCAATTTTTTTTTTTTATATACATGTTGCGGAAAAGCGAGCTTTATCGCAAAAATACAAATAAAATTTTAGAGAAACTATGTGGTTTACAGTTTAGAAAGGGCTGTTCAAATATATTATCAAAGTAAAATACCGAAACGAGCAGAAAACGTATTCACTACATCTTTTTACAACCAGCAATAAAAGAGACTTCAAATGTTAAATATCATATTAGAAAAAACAACCTATTTTTTCACGACTAATCATCTTACGAACGTGTATTTGAAAACATTCTCACGCATTGCAAAGACATCAAAATCATTGTAAATTACTCAAATCGGCAGAAACGCATAAAAATAATATAAAATTTAAAACGTATTGACCCACCCAATGACGCAGATGTCAATATTAAATAGCATCAGTGCGAGTATATAATATTCTCATTCACCGAAAGACTCTTGACCTACAAGTTCAGTTCAAATCGCATAAAACGTGTGAATACAGTAAATTAGGGAATTTCCTAAAATAATATAACTTATAAATACCGCCATAACATATTGGAATGTGCATTCAGATTCATTCAAATTTTTTAATACAATTTTTTAGCTTCAGTCGAGTGACAAGCACGAATATAGGATAGATGAACTAGTTTACAGTAATTCTGGTAATGGTAGTTTGAAATCGGGTTGGTAGAAATAAGCCGCAAATGCGAAAATATTCGCGGATTTGATAAACGTGCCGTTACATCGTGAAAGTTTCTGTAGTGAATACATTCCGTCAACAGAAGTTGGATACATGGATTACTGACACCCAAATTTGTCCTGTACTGAAATGGTTGTTTGAACATTGTACTCGAGTCACAAGCCGTGATAGAGTTTTTACTTTCTACTTGTTTTTTATTTTTTTGACGTATATTCTATTATTTACATGTAATTTATTAGAATTTAGAATTAGACAGTGGTGCACGCCTAGTAAAAGCGTAATGTAGTACAAATAAGCACAACAATTGGATTCGTTAGATAATTATACTTCAATAAATTTAGGATGTTTCTTTTATTTTCGATGCACGCAATTTTGTCATTTAGGATAGAATTTAGTTTAAATGTGTTGGTTGTGTCTGTTTAATATTGAGGTAATTATGTTTTAATATAGCTTAAGTGAACATCTTTGAGTTTTATTATTATTTGTGCTCAATTTAAACCAGTAGGTTGTAAAAAGGTGCACACAGGGTTCCATCAACCTGCGTGGCAGAAATAACCATTTAAGCGTCTCGCAGACCTCTGACTGTCTATCGGACCAAATTTCAAATGGGTTTATTACTGTTACGTCTCCGTGGTTACGCAAATTTTATTCAGTTCATTAGGATCAAACTCACACGAAACAGTTAGCCAAGCTTTTTATTTAACGTTTACACATATTTCAATATTTATTGGCTCTTCTGTTTAATTTACGGTATTTCAAAAACGCAGTTGGTATTTTCACGTTTTATTTTATTTTTTAAATATTTTAATAGACAGTTCCTCATATCTATTTTTTTTTAAATATATATATATATACATATATAAATACATATATATATATATACATATATATATATACATATATATATATATATAGTGCTGTGATATACACTTTTTGATTGGTGTTGCTATTTTTAATTGCTGTCAATATCAACTCCTTTTAATATTCTATGATTTCCTGAATTTGTTTTTCCTTTTCTTTCTATCTGTTGAAATAATTTAAATGAAGGAATCAAAAAATTACACAATATAATGATCGATAATATTGTAACGCGCTACTACTACCGCGTTTCTTTAATTTAAAACAAGTAATAATAATGGTCTTTATTACTCACTGTTCACAAGTCTAATTAACAGTATATGCCTTATTTATAGATGTTTTCAGTCCACTTAACAATGAAGCACTATTACACTAATGAATTTACAAGCACTAATATCTTCTTAAACTAACTTCTTTACCCTAGGTCCAATAACCACACTAACACAACTATTTGTTTATACACTTCTATTTATTTATGTATACTACAAGCTGCATGTACATTAGACACAGCATATCACGTTTATATATACTTCTAAAGCTCAAAACTACTATTACTTTACACGATATAATTTATATTAGACATTCAAGAATAGACCAACTCTTACATTCATAAGCGGCCTTATATATACCCTGCATTAAGATATGACTCATTATCTAGAACTTTGTAGAAGGATTCTCGAATGCTGAAGAATACGCTGTGCCCCGAGCGTTTGTATGTTTGACGGGTTGCCTAATAGTGGATCGCAACACTGCCCCCTCTTTAAAACCGTTACGTCTCGTAACTGTAAATCCATCCTGACGCCAATTCGATGACTGGTGACGGTATCGGCAGCAATCTCCTCTGGTGCATCCACCGCGTCGTTGGAAGTAACAGTCAACACTCTTTTCATGGTCTTGGTGGGCAACCGGTTGATAACAACAAACAAGAACCTGGACGTTGGTTCCCTGGAAAACTACTTCTAGCATATTTCGGACTATCCTCCAATCCAAGCGATCCAGTCCACAGCCCAGCTTGGGCACCGCTAGTCTCGTTACTCCATTTTCCATCATCTGCGCCTTAAGATTTAGCAAAGCCTCCCATAGATGTCCATAACTAGGTCTCTGCCATGAAGAATTTTTGGTGACCAGATAGTAAACATAACGATTTTTATCTTGAAGAACCAAAGATTTTCCTACAGTTGGCTGCTGTTGTACTAATTCATCCACACATCCAAACTTTTTCTTGAAAACAACAGCTATTCCCTTGACATTGCCAAATCTTGAGCTACGCAATGTGCAAGGAATACTCTTCTGGTGCTCTAAACAGATCTTGCTGTTTTTCAACAACAACGCCAAATCTCGCTTTAGCGGAACCACCATAGGCCGCCATAAAGCTCTCAAAATCTACATTTGGCTCATGATTAATAACTTGCCGAACACCATTATCATTATTCGAGTCTTCCTGGTTGTTGCCAGCGTAGGATGTTAAACGGTCAAAGTGTACCACTTTTGGTTTACCACGAGGGATCTTCTGATGCGGTACACTACATCGTTAATCCTTTTAACACTTCGTACGGCCCTTCCCATTGTCTTTGTAGTTTTGGCGACAATCCACGTTTTCTTTGTGGATTGTACAACCACACTAAATCTCCAGGTTGATAACCACCTTCTTGTGCTCTCGTGTCATATTGTGATTTCATTCGATCGCTTGCTGCCTGTATATTCTTTCGGACGTTTTCGTGAATACTATTTGATTTTCACGAAGCTTACTAACGTAATCTTCACCTGCGATCTCTTCTCCAGGTTTAAATCCAAACTGAAGATCACATGGTAGCCGCAATTCACGTCCTAGCATTACGCAAGCGGGCGAGTACCCTGTGCTGTCATGTACCGAAGATCGGTACGCCAGTAGGAACAAATGTAGATATTGGTCCCAGTCTCGTTGATGTTCAGAGACAACTTTGGTCAGGTACTTCCCTAACGTCCTGTTCATTCTTTCAACCATTCCATCCGATTGGGGATGAAGTGGCGTAGTTCTAGTCTTCCTGATTCCAAGATGCTTGCAGACATTTTGAAACAATGCTGATTCGAAGTTTCGACCTTGATCGGAGTGTAATTCCAACGGAACTCCAAAACGACAAAACAACTCCCCTGACTAGTACACCTGCAACCGTCTCGGCTTCTTGGTTAGGTATAGCATATGCCTCCGGCCATTTGGTAAAATAATCCATTGCAACCAAGATGTATTTATTCCCCTTTCTCTGATTCAGGAAACGGACCAGCTATATCAATGGCTACCCTCTCAAAAGGATTCCCCACGTTGTACTGTTTCATTGGGGCTTTCCGTTTTGTGACCGGGCCATTTGCAGAGGCACACAATTCACATTTCCGGCACCACTCCTTCACATCTTCTTTGCAGTTCACCCAATAGAATCTTTCTCTCACTCTTTCGAGAGTTCTTTTCACGCCAAAGTGCCCTCCGGAAATACCGTCGTGCAAGTGCTGCAACACTTCCGGCACTCTGCTTCTCGGCACTATCACTTGAAGTCTCTCAGTGCCATCTTCAAGTTCCAGGCGTCGTTTCAAGATTCTATTTTCCATCATCAAGGAGTCCCACTGTGCCCAGTATGCCTTCAGGCTCCTACTTAAAATACTAATTTCTTCCCAAGCTGGTCGTTGTCCTCTATTTTTCCACTTAATAATACGTCCCAATTCGGCGTCATTCTCCTGGTCTTCTCGCATTCTTTCGGGTTGCCAAGTATCATCGGTTACTGTCATTCTATGGATGACACTTATTTTCTCTTCCATCTTGGAGCAATGATTGCAGTCCACCGGACAAGGTCTCCTTGATAGAGCGTCTGCATTCCGATGGCTAGTTCCTACACGATGTTCTGTATCAAAGTCATATTCCTGCAGCCGCTCTATCCACCTTGCCACTTGCCCTTCAGGATTTCGAAACTGCAATAACCATTTCAGTGCAGCATGGTCTGTTCTCAACAGGAATTTACGGCCGTATAAGTACTTATAAAAGTGCTCTACGGATTTGACGACGGCCAACAGCTCCCTTCGTGTCACACAATAGTTCCTTTCTGGCCGCGACAAGACCTTGCTGAAATACCCAATAACTTTTTCTTGTCCGTCCTGCACTTGAGAAAGAACGCCTCCTATAGCTGTGTTACTGGCATCGGTATCCAACACAAATTTCCCCTCCATCCGTGGATAACTCAAAATTGGTGCTGTAACCAGTAGCCGTTTCAGTTGTTCAAATGCACTGTGGCAGTCGTCATTCCAATCATATTCTTGTCCATCTTCGGTTAATTTCGTTAACGGTTTGGCAATGTTCGCAAACCCCAGTATAAAACGTCGGTAATATGTGCACAATCCTAGAAAACTCCGTAGTTGATGTATATCTGCTGGTGTAGGCCACTCTTGTACCGTTTTTATTTTGTCAGGGTCAGCTCTTATTCCGGTCTCCGAAACGACATGTCCTAGGTATTTCACCTCTTTTCCAAACAGGTGACACTTCTTGGGGCTCAATGTAAGGTTTGCCCCCCGTAATCTTTGGAATATCTCCTCTAGGTTCTTAAGGTGTTCTTCAAAAGACCGCCCTAACACTATTACGTCGTCTAGGTACACCAGACAAGTCTTCCAAGACAGTCCACGCAGTATCGACTCCATCAATCGTTCAAAAGTAGCAGGGGCATTGCATAATCCAAATGGCATGACCTTGAACTGCCATAACCCAGTTCCAATTGTAAACGCAGTCTTTTCTTTATCGTTTGGCTCCAAGCCTACCTGCCAGTATCCGCTTTTCAAGTCCAAGGTCGAAAACCATTTAGATCCGGATAGAGTATCTAAGGTGTCATCAATTCTGGGCAAAGGATAGCTGTCTTTCTTTGTCACATTATTAAGCCGCCGGTAGTCTACACAAAACCTTGTCGACCCGTCCTTTTTCTTGACAAGCACTACCGGGGATGCCCATGGACTATTCGAGGGTTCAATCACTCCCTGTTCTTCCATATCGGTGATAATTTGCTCGGCTTCCTTACGTTTTGCCAAAGGAAGCCGCCTGGGTGTTGTCTTATCGGTTGCGCATCTCCAGTATTGATCTTGTGTTGCACAACATTCGTCCTTCCTTTCTCACTATCATCCAGTGCAAACACACCTCGATATCGTCCGACCAGTTCTTTTACCTTGCCCAGTTGGTCGCCATTTAATCCTTGACACGAGGGTATCAACATATCCAGCAATTTCTGTGAGCAACCGTTGGTTGGTTTATTTTTCGTGTCGTCCACACAACGTTTAATATGACATACTGGAATGCAACTTCCCACAATCATGCCTTTCTTCAGGGTCACTGTATGGGGATTAATGTTCAGCACCCTTACTGGTACCATATTTCGAGACTTTACCAGCGTTCTTCCAATCAGAAGTCCCTCCTGACCCACTCCCGATTCAGTTGCTTCCATCATGCATACTTGTCCTTCCCGGAGCGTACCATCCGGGCATCCCATTACTATCATTTCTGCCTTCTCGGGTATTTTCATATCGCAAATTATTCGAACTTGCATCGTCTGGTTACTCCTACCTTGAAATGGAATCTCATCATCATCTATCCGAAGCACATTTTCTTTCATGTTTACATGAAACCCATATTCTCTCATGAGATCTATTCCCAAGATCACTTCTTCTGTAATTTCAGCTACCAACACTCGATGATTAATTAATTTGTCCCCAATTGTCAACATAACGGCAGTCTCTCCGTGAGTACAAATTTTCTCACCACTTGCCGTTCGAAGACACACCGATACAGGTAGCATTTTCCACGACCAACCAAATCTGGTCTCACAATAGTTTTTGTCGCTCCTGTATCCACGAGTAATCGGACACCCTACCATTAATTCTTCCATCGATATAAATGCTGTCCAGACTCCCCATCGACGATGCAGCACGGATGATAATCTCCGGGGCACTACGTTGTGCTGTCGACGTTCGCCCCCTTACGTCGACTTGCTTTAGTTTTCCTGCTGCTCAACCGGTTGTTTTTTTGGTTGAGTGCAGCGTCTCTGTATATGACCAACTTCGCCGCAGTTCCAGCGTCGCAAACCCCATTTCCGCGGTCGTTGTCTTTCCAGCTTTTCCACACGGTTGATTATTTCATCTATGCTGTTCTGGGCTTGATCAGGTTCCTCTAAGGCAGACCGAACTTTGTGACTCATTCTGTGTGATGTCTGCTTAGCTGCTTCAAATTCAAGCGCATGAGCCAGTGCGTCATCTAACATTTTGGCCGTGCTAATCTTAGCGCTTGCTGTATTTCGCCATCTTTAACGCCATCCACAAATGTTTGTACAGCCAGTTGTTCGAGGAAACTATCTGGTGCCGTTGGATATGCCAATCTAACTAATCTGGCGATGTCAGCTTCGAATTCTTGCAGGCTTTCACTTGTCTTTTGCGAGCGGTTCTTAACTTGTGCGTGGTAAACCTGTTGAAGGTGAGCATCTCCATATCTCATCTCAAGCTTCGATGTTAAAAGGCCGTAATCATTCTGCTGGTGATCAGGAATCGTTTGTAAGATGTTAAGAGCTTCCCCCCGTAGGGCCACTATTAAGGAGATAGCCTTCTCTTTGTTGCACCAACCGTTGGCTATTGCCGCAGCTTCAAATTGTTTCAAATATGT
This sequence comes from Platerodrilus igneus, assembly GCA_036346225.1. Taxonomy (NCBI): domain Eukaryota; kingdom Metazoa; phylum Arthropoda; class Insecta; order Coleoptera; family Lycidae; genus Platerodrilus; species Platerodrilus igneus. Next base: position 1,491,001 of record JARFIW010001179.1, on the reverse strand, counting down.
GGGCCAAGGTGTTTTGCCATCGAAAGTGGGTGGTTTCACTTTAAATTTAGACGGTATGGACTCGCTTCTTTCCATGGTTCTTATTTCTGGAATGTTCTCATTTACAACTTGATTTACTAATTCAAGTGGCCGTGTTGTTAGTGAAATAACTTGCTCTTGCAGTCTCATCACATCTTCTTCCATTTTTATCAATTTACTGTCCAACTTTTGCTCAACTGTTTTTACCTGTTCAGTGACATCTTCTTTCAATGCAATGGAGCTTTCCATTAATCTTTGTTCTAACGTGGCTGTTTTTTCATTCAACTTTTCTTCTAACTTCGCAGCATTTTCGCTTAACTTTTCTTCTATTTTCTCAGCATTCTCACTAAACTTTATTTCCATTTTCGCAGCATTTTCACTCAACTTTTCCTCTATTTTCTCAGCATTTTCACTGAGTGTCACTTCTAGTTTAGCCGACCTCTCCTCCATACCGGATTTAAAATCCTTGAGGAAATTCATTAAACCTTCTGCGTCCATCTTATTTTGGCTTCTTGTAACTGGCATATATAAACTACTTAAACGGCTTTAGACTTGTGTGCTTTCCGTTTAATTAATCACTATATACCCCACAAATGCCTGACACCAGTGTAACGCGCTACTACTACCGCGTTTCTTTAATTTAAAACAAGTAATAATAATGGTCTTTATTACTCACTGTTCACAAGTCTAATTAACAGTATATGCCTTATTTATAGATGTTTTCAGTCCACTTAACAATGAAGCACTATTACACTAATGAATTTACAAGCACTAATATCTTCTTAAACTAACTTCTTTACCCTAGGTCCAATAACCACACTAACACAACTATTTGTTTATACACTTCTATTTATTTATGTATACTACAAGCTGCATGTACATTAGACACAGCATATCACGTTTATATATACTTCTAAAGCTCAAAACTACTATTACTTTACACGATATAATTTATATTAGACATTCAAGAATAGACCAACTCTTACATTCATAAGCGGCCTTATATATACCCTGCATTAAGATATGACTCATTATCTAGAACTTTGTAGAAGGATTCTCGAATGCTGAAGAATACGCTGTGCCCCGGGCGTTTGTATGTTTGACGGGTTGCCTAATAGTGGATCGCAACAATATGTACAGGTTTATATCATTCAAAAATCAGCCCCTGAATAAAATATTAACATTTATTTTTCCCACCAAATTTATATTTCTTGAAAGCCAGTTTAAACGATGCTTTCTCCATTTTTCAAAATATCAAATGACCTTTTTGTTGACCTTTACACATATTTGATATATAAAAATTATTTAGAATTGAAATAGTCGTTTCCAAGTAATAATAAATAAGCTCTCTAGCCTGTGTTTTCCTTGCTTGGAACTGCCTCTGAATATCAGTGGTCCGCACCCCTTGATTGTTACAGTGGCCTTGGTTCACTTGTTGGCCAGAATGATTTATTAATGGTTGCTTGAATTTTTCCCTCGGATTTCTGGACTAACTTTGAGTATCTTGTAGCCCAATTTGAGTATCTTCACGTTTACAATGTTTTTGAAGTATATTTGGATATTTAATTAAGACGTTTATTTGGACGTATATTTAAATGTTTAATTGAATGTTTATAGATGTTATTATATGTATTATTAGATGTATTATTAAAGGTGTTTTTTTAGAGCTGTTATTAGAGCCCTAAATTATAAAATCGATAGATGTGGTGAGTCGTCTATTGTTTGATATGTTTTTGTGGCGTTTGTTCTACAGTATTCGCGTACTGTGGGAATGTTTAAGTCGTTTTGTATTGTATCGTTTCTGACGAAGTACCGTGCGCCGGTAATCAGCCGAAGGATGATGTTCTGAAATGCTTCTAAGCGTCGTAAGTTTGTCTTTGAAAGATATGTCAGCCATGCTTGTGATCCGTAGGTGATGATCGGTCTTATGTGCGTTTTGTAAATTTTGGCCCGTGTTTCTGTCGGTAGTTTGTTGTTAAATGTCAGCATCGGATGTAGGTGGCCTTTGGTTTGTCTTGCTTTTTTGAGCGTCTAGTCTAGGTGTTTGTGGAAGCAAAGGTTTCTGTCGATCGTCACTCCGAGGTATCGTATGGTGTTTTTCCACGGAAGTTGCTGCCCTCCAAACACTGGTGGAGGGTGTTGGTGTAGTCTGTGTCGTGAGAAAAGTATAGTTTCTGTTTTGTCGTCGTTGATTTGTATTTTCCATCTTCCCAACCAGTCGGGTAGGGTGTCCAGTTGGCGTTGTAATCTTTGTGTCGCTAGTCTGGGATGGCGTGCTGTTGTGATGAATAAAGTGTCGTCGGCGTATAGTCTGCATTTGACGTTGTCGTTGCATGGTATGTCTTGTATGTAGGCGTTGAATAGTGCTGCTGAGAGACATCCGCCATGCGGAACTCCAGCCGTGATGGGTATTTCGTGCGATAGCTGTCCGTCTACTCGTACTTATAGTTTTCGGTCTATGAGGTAGCTGTCGAGTAGCCGTATGTATTGTAGTGGTACTTGGTGTATAGTCGCTAGTTTGTACAGGAGTTCTCTGTGCCAAACCTTGTCGAATGCGTTTTGTATGTCCAGAGATACTGCTGTCGTGACGTGAGCTTTGTTGTAGTTTTCTGCGATGTGGTCTATGACGTGTATTACTTGTAGTGTGGTCGAGTGATCTTCTCTGAAGCCAAATTGTTATTATCGGTCTCGTAGGTGATGTTTCAGTTTCTGTAGTAGTAGTCGTTCGAATATTTTTGATAACGCACTGAGGAGCGATATCGGTTGGTAGTGTAACGGGTTTGTCCTTGTTTTTCCTGTTTTGTGTATCATTATTGTGATTGCAGTCTTCCATGCTGTGGGATAATGTCGTTGTAGAAGTATACCGTTGAATAGTCTCGTGATGTATGCCAGTGTGCATTTCGTGATGTTTTTGAGTCCTTGGTTTGTGATGTTGTCTTTTCCGGGTGCTTTTCTGTTTCTGTTGCTGAAGATTGATTGTTTGATGTCTTTTGGTGTTATAAGTGGTATGTGGTCTTCTAGGTGCATTTGTAGTAGTTCGTCCATAGTTTCGTTTATGTGTGTTTCATGTTTCTGGTGTGTTGTCGGGTTCGGTGAGTATGTTTCCTGTAGTGTCGTGGCGAATATGTTTGCCTTTCCACGGGCGTTGTAGATTTTTCCATCTGGTCCGTTTAGTGGTGCGTTGGATTGTTGATGTCTTTTTATGAGTCCTCTGTTGAGTCGGTGTAAGTTCCCCTCAGTCTCGAGAACATTGTTGATATGTTCCGTTCACTGTTGCGTATTGTGTTCGTCTAGTAGGGTTTTCAGTGCGGCTTGTGTTGCGTTTAGTTGTGTTTTGATGGCTGGGTCCCTCGTTATCCGTCATCTCCGGACTAACTTCCTTTTCTGTTTGATGATGTCACGAAGGTAGTCAGGAAGTCGTGGTCTGTTAGTATTCCGGATTTTTGTCGTAATGCTGTGACTTAGTGCTTCTTGTAGCGTGTTAGTGATGTATTTTGTGGCTGCGTCGATTTGCTCGTGTGTGTCGATGGTCGGGTTCCCAGATGTTATTTTGTGCTGTAGGTACTCCTTGAACTTCCTCCAGTTTGTTGATGTGACGGTGTTATTCGTCTCTTATGTATATGGCGTTGTGTGAAGTTAGTTAGTTAGTTAATATCGGTAGATGGTCGGAGCTTAAGTCTTGTATCACTTCTGTCGTGAAGTTGTACGGCATGTTTTTTACCAGTGTTATGTCTAGTACGTCAGGTTGATGATCTGGATTTGGAGGAATTCTCGTTGGTGTGTCTGGTCCAGTGATGTCGAAGTCTTTACCCAGTGAGTGAGTGAAGAGTGTCAGTCCGTCTAGATTGTTGATTCTGGAACCCCATGTGGTGTGTTTAGCGTTTAAGTCACCCATGATTATCATAGCGGTGTCTCCAAGCGTTAGGTTGTCGATGTCTTGCGTAGATAATATTCTCGTTGGGCTTCGGTATACGGAGATGAGTCTCAGCAGTCGTCCGTCTGCGTATATTTCCACGCCTGGAGCATCTAGCTGTGTTTGTGGAAGGTCTAGTACGTGATGCGTAATTCGTCTGTGTATAAGTACGGCTACTCCTCCACTTGTTATTTGTCCTGGTTCGATGGTCCTGTCTTTTCTGTGAGTTGTGTAATTTGCGATCTTGAGTACGTAGTTGTGGTTTAGTTTCGTCTCCCCAAGTAGTGCGATGTCGATGTCAAATTCGGTCAGGAAGTGTCGTAGTTCAGTTAGTCTGTTTTATTTCGTTGGCGTTCCAAGAGAGTAGTCGCAGTTGTCGTCGTGTTCGTTGATTATCCATTAAGGGTCGTGAAAATGTCGTATAGTGCCTTCAGGAAAAGCGGAATAACGGGTTCCCCAGCCATGTAGGTCGATATCAGTCTTTGCGTCCACTGTAGTGCTTTGTTCAGTAGTCGTTTGATGCTACTGTCCTGGTTGGTGTTCGTTTGTGGCGTGACTGCTTCAGGTGCTGAGGCAGCTGGAGCAGTCCTTACGGTGGTGTGAGCTTCTGTTGTAGGCGTTGCGGTGGTAGTCGGTGTCGTCTTTTTTGTCGACTTGGTCTTCGTGGATCGTCTGCGTCTTGGTTTCACTCGTTTCTCGGGAGCGCTGTCCATATTGACGTCGTTGGAGCTGTCGGTGTCTGGTGTGCAGTGTGTGGTGGATGTTGTTGCCGTAACCACTTCAGTTGGTTTTGTCGGTGCTTCCTGTGGGGTCTTACGTGATCGTGTCTTCTTGTTGCGGTCGACTCTCGTCCAGCCTTCCTCTTCGTATGAGTCGGAGCTGTAGGATGTGTTCTGTGCGAGTATCGGTGCTGGTGGTTGGCGCGTCTTCTTTTTCTTGTCGAGTAGTTCTTGGTAGGCTGGACAGTTCCTGTAGTTAGCGGGGTGTAGTCTTCTACAGTTAGCACATGTCGGTATCGTTTCTCGTTTCTTTATGCATTCGGAGGCGTAATGTTCTTTGATGCACTTGATGGAGTGTCCGTAGCGTTGGCATGCGAAACATTGTGGAATCTCCACCCTCGATTGGAAGGCAGCAACTCTAACGCCGTGGCAGTATAGAAGTTCTCGAATGTCATAGATGGTCTGTGATGTCGGTTCGTTTTTCAGTATAACCAGGAATGTATTGCTGTATTGTTTGTCCTTTGATTGTAGTCTAGTTACGTGTTCAATTTTAAATTTCCTGTCCAGCAGTTCGTTGGTGACGTCCTCCGGTGTAATGTTCGCAGCTAGTCTTTAAGTTGTCGTTCGGTTTTCAGTCCGTACGTGTGTAATTCGATAGCGTGTTTCTTCAAGTAATCTTGTGCAAATCGGAACTCGTCGGCGTCGGCTGCGTGGATTCGTGCACCTAGTCCGGGTGCTCGTATGTTTATGTCACGTTTCGTAATTCGTTTCATTTCTTTTGCATGTTTGATGAATTCGGGAAATGTGGCAATGAAAATAGGCGGAATTCTGTTACTCGTCGCTGCGGTCTTGTTTGTAGGGTTTAAGGTCGCTGGTCGTCCTGTGCTCGTGGATGATGGGCTGGAGTGGAGGTTGCTGTAGCGTAGGAAATAGGTGTCTTCGTCGGCTCAACGGGTGGTACGTCAAGCACGATAATGTATTGTTTGTCAGTTGCGTTGTCTGCAGTCTTGCGGGTGCGTTTCGTCTCAGTCTCGGAGTCGGAGTGCTGTTCACGTTGTCGACGTGCCTTGATTGTTTCGGCGTCCATGTCACTGTCCGTAAACGTCACCAAAGCACGCTTCGGGTTCGTCACGTCCATCGCCCTGAGAAGAGTAATGTTTTAATTCTCGTAAACATAATTCTTATAGATTTGTACTAAAAAGTACAGTAATCTCAGCCTAAGCTCAGCTGCAGTTAAGGAGAGCTCGTAGAACGATGTGATGTCTTCTCGCGCCAAGCACAACTCACTACAGAAATTTATGGGTTGATGTGATATTCAGTAATTTTGTTTGAAACAACGCATTTCGTAAATGCAATTTTATCGAAGTAATAAAAGTAAATAGCAGATATTTTAAACTATTGTTATAATAGAAATTTTAAAATTGAATGAAGAGACGCCATTTTATCAGAAAGAAGGCGATATGCTCCCCTATGCGCTGTATTTGCCTCTATTACTTTACAAACACATTCAAAGAATCTTTTAGTTAAACTGCTGGCTTTATTTGAAATCACTGTAGAGCGTTCGTACATTTAACAATTTTTTCCCCATAAATAAAATTCTCTGTTTGGTACAATAAACGGATTTTAAATTGTTATTCAAAGGAGATTGGTAATTTCAGAAACATTTACATGTTGCACCTAAAGGATACAGTTCAAACATTACTTCTTTTGAAGTGAAGATTGGAAATTCTCTCAAAAATGTCATATATAAAGCGTAAAACCCAATACAATTCGATAAATCCACGATCTGAAAGAAGTGAGCCAATTTAAAATTAATAGCCTAAAATTCTGTGCAACTGAATTTTATTTTTCTTTGAAGTGTATTTTTGTATCGAAAACTCAATTCAGATTGCTCTTTTGATATAATACTTCCACAATCGCCCTCATCTTTCATGAAATACACATAAGGCACACTGCTGCAACAGCACAGTTCGACTGCTCTAAATGAAAACGAGGGGTTAATTATTACTCGCCCTGATCAAGCAAGTGAAATAGGCTGGGAATACCAACGTCCCTCGTTTCATTTTTTACAAGTTTAATGCTTCTTAATTGCTGAATGAATGTTGACTGAAAGGAGGAGGAAGAGTACTAGTGGGTGCTTAGCAAGTTTGCCAAGTATGTATACTTAATTAAAACGCATTTATTTTTAGAAATTAAGCGATTGTATTGTGTGCGTTTAATTAAAAAAGCGCCTCGGTCACGTTTCTAAAATTTGATCGTATTTGATGTTAAAATTAGTAGACAATTTTAGGAACGTCGCTTTCTGAAGAAACTTATGAATACGGTCTTAATTCACATACAGCTGACCAGCCAGAGGCGCAGTTGCTCAGTAAATTGAATTTTGCGATTTCTAGCAAGCGCGCCATCTGCCAGAAGAGTTCCGCATTGTGTGATGTGCTAAAAGTCTGACAATAATACGAGTTTTAAATTGCATTATTTCCTTTACGACTGCGGCTATTCTCACCCCCGGAAGAGCTAACTAACTAATTACTTCTGTAACTTTAATTTTCATTAGAATTACAGTTCGCGTTGTTGCATACGTACACATAAGTGAATTATCTTTTCCTCAGTTACACACTAAAATTGGAAATTGTAAAACTATTTTAATTTTTCATACTCTAGGCATCGAGTTCATCACTTTAAACCTTTTCTTTGCAAACCTTTTAAAAACTAACGCCTAAGGCGATTAGTTTTTCTAAACTGTGGAGTTTTGATAGAGTAATTGCGAAATTAGTCATGTACGAAATGAGTATTTGTCTAGCCAAAGTAATTTTGCCAGCCACTGTTAGGCAAGGAAATTAATACGACTTGCTGGTACATCATTTGTTTAACACCCACCCTTTTGTTTATAGTCGAAACATCAATTTAACGACAGAAAAATGCTCATTTGGGCTTGAAAGATATATTACTGCAGTTGAACCGTGTGGTAATAAATCGCAGTTAGCACAATCAGAATAAGCCATCAATATTAAAGTTGACACCAGGTCAATGTGCATTTGGAAATGAAAACTGATGCTTGGCGGTTTAGAATTTATTATTTGTGTAAATGGCATTGCTGGTTAAAAGCTTCGAGAGTCGCGACAATCACAATTGAATATTTTTCAGATTGTCTTGAAGTATTTGTGTAAATCGTTTACAGTTTGCTCGTCTTATCTAGAAACTTTTCTAAAACTGATACTCGCTAATATTACCTCTTGGTAGGAGGAATGTGATATTGTTTATTTTTACAATATAGTGGTCATCATCATCATCATCATTAGATCTTCAGTCCTAGAACTGGTTGGACGCGTACCCTCATTGTTTCCTAGTCTGAACCAACCTACACATTTTCCTGAAATTTGCACAGTCTGCATCTATCACTATCTGTGTGCGAAAGTCTGATCTCGGTCTACCTCTACCTCTCTTTACCTATCTCTGCTTGTAATATATATATAGTGGTAGGAAAAGTATTAACTACGTTTAAGGGAGTATCACCTAGAATTACATGATAGTTTAGACAAATTTATACGAAGAAAGAAGTTGTATCAAGCATCTCTAATAGGAAGTTATTTACTTGATATACTCTGTCTTCCTCTTTAATAACTCCAAGTTTGACTGAACACACTTCTCCACTTGAGTCTGTGTCTACCTCTACCAATCTTTTCTTTTAACATACTTTCTATTAATATTTAAATTTTTTCTTTCATTTCTCAAAATATAAAGTTCATATCGCGTCTTCTTGTAATTACATATTGTTATATCTTCCTGATTATTTCTATCTTACTAACTATATCTGTCCAGCCAATCGTATGCATTCTTCTACAGTAGGTACAATATTTCAAATGGTACTAACCTTCGAACTTTAGCACTGGTTTCGAATAGCGCAAATAGTCGCAAATATTACGCTTTAAGTATCGAAGACTTTCCTTCTTAGACTTTATTTGTTTATCTATTTTACCATTAGTTTCATTATTGATCAAATTTTCTCATTAATAGCATAGTTTTATCTCTGAGTTCCGTCGACTCCTAATTTTAATACCTCCCTCTTTCTTGATACTATTCTGTTTACTACAACATAGTGTCTGCATTTTGAATTTGTTTATTTTCATATCTAAGTTCCGCATCTCCTAGCATTTCAGTTGTCTTTCCCTAAATTACAGTGTCTATCTTTTTGCTTCTTTTACCTTAGTAATGGATTTTTATACACTTTTATAAGATTTTTGTTAAGTATATAACTGTGTCTTATATTCATACCGTTTTTGAACTTTGATCCGTTTGTATTCATTTCAATTAATGCTGCAACTCTTTTCTGTATGAATTTTAAATTAAGTGCCTGTATCCATCAGAATCCTTAGCAATGTACATTATCAAAAGCTTGTACCATGTATACGAATGCTCTTACTGTAATTTTTCCTTTTCTTATTTTTTATCCTTACATTAATTTTAGTGTTAAAGGTGCTTCTGTTCTTTTTAAATTCAAACTGATCTCATGCGCGATTTTATTTAGGATCTTGTTATGTATTACTTTATTTTGAAAACTGGTTCAAAAGTTTAAGGTCATAAAATTATTGCAATTTTCTTGTCCTGTTTTTTCCGAAGGGTCGCTGATCTACGTGTAGAAACTTTTGGCGGAAATTCACTTATGTACTATATTGTGCTCACCATATTTAATTAGAGCAACTTATTTATTCTTATGATCTTTTTTACTTTATTTGTTTCAGTGTTTATAAAAAGTCGAAATTCAATACTTTCCATCTTATTATCTGTTGTTTCAACCTATCTAAGCCTTCTATATTAGCTAGTTTGTGTTAGCAATTTTTAGAATTTTCATATAACTTTTCCACTTGCTTACTGTATCTTTTCTTTCTACTGGTGTTATGTTTACCTTTTATTTCCTTACTTCTTTTACTGATTATTTCTGATGAGCTATATTTGGTGTACGCCTATTTAATGCCGTTTCTGTTTCATTACATTTGTTCTTTATTCATTCCTATTAGCATTCTGACAAAATCTGTGTATGGTATTTTTCAATTTCCTATACTTTGATATGCTTTTCCTCAATTTTCATTTTCTTTTCTTTTCAGTTAAACATTAATTTCCTGATTTATCCAGTCTTTCTTCAATGCATAATGTAATTTTTTAGTTCCCGATATACAGTGCAATTCCTTTATTACAACTTATTTGTGTTAGCATTAACTCGATGTTTTCTACTACTGCTATCTGCCATATTTTTACTATTTTCCCCTAATTTTTATGAACTCGGTGTATGTATATTTGTGAAATTCTGTACTATTGCAGATTGTTGTAATAAAACTATAAAGTTTTAATGGGTACATTGTCGTTTTAGAATGATTTGAGAAGCGATGTAGTAAGATATTTGAAGAAGTTTCGGTTACTTAAAAATGGTTTAAATTGCCTTGGTCGAAAATGTAATCAGTCGAATTTATCGTCATTCTGCACAATATTTTTTAAAGTTTCAAACTATTGTGCGGTACTCCGGAATTTTGCAAAGGCTACTACTAAAAAGTTCTACTTCGTGCATAAGAACTGTGTAAAGGACACATTATCCATGCTTTTATCAACTCTGGCGAAAGAGCAGCGTATTACAGCGCTGGAAAAAAGATACAAAATTATGTAATTTATACATTCAGTTTTTGCTGTTTGCCAATTAATTGCGTTGGAGTTGTGGAAAATGCACCAATCAAGAGTGACGTACTAATTACCCAAGAATGTTATGTTAAAGTAGCGGTACGTTTTTCTCGAAGCCTAAAATACAATTTTTGACAATTCTAGAACATATAAAGATGAACTGTCCGTGGCTGATCGTTACAAATAATGCGTTTCTCTAAGTTTCAAGAAAAAAAAATAAATACGCACAACATGTCAAAAAAGATTGCTTCATCGCATTTACTGTAATGAATACAGCTCATTTAGCAGTACAAACTGCATTGTCCAAATTGATTGTGCCCCTTAGATAAGGTTAAGTGTCGACTTTTACCATAAACTGTAAAAGAAATGAAACCTGTATTGATTATTTATATACTATCGTTAAAGAGAAAAAATTCGAATTGGAAGAAGTAGATTTAAAAAGAAGAAAATACACAGCTAAGACTATCGCAAAATGAATATAAGAATGGATATTTTTTAGAGGTTTTACAAAATCCACAGTTCTAAGTAGGCTTTTACAGAGTGAGCAAAAACATGAAGAATATATCGCTGAGGCAAGAAAATATAGAAGAAATTAGCATATCCGTACGTAAGAAGGAAGTGTCGCAAACTGGAGCAAAGCCATGAAGGAATTGTGTTCATTGTTGTTAAAATTACAGCATTAGATCACGCAAATAAAGTATGTTTATGTTGCAATTTGAAAATTAGGACATCTACATATTTTATCACTGGGACACTCGCATTGTGGTTGTGTGGACTAACCCAAGACATTACACATGTACACACGCACACACACACACACACATGCACACACGCACACATACAAACACACACACTTGCACACCATCACACACACACACACACACACACACACACACGCAAACACAGCAATACTGAAACATTTTGATCTTACTCCAACCTTAGGTTGCCGAAGGTCGGGGTCTAGTAAGGTGTTACAATAGTATGTAGAAGCTAAGTAGGTAAAATAGGTTAAGTTAAAATAAAACTAACAGCAAAACATCAAATATAGCACATCTACAATAGGGTGTAGAACTGTATGGTTTAAAATGTTAGGCGCTATACCAAATAAGCTGTTTTGGGAAATAAATAAATAAATAACAAAAATAAAATTTTATCACTGGTTAAAGTAGGTACTGCAAGAAAAAACGTGGATTTAAATTATGAAATTTAAATTATATTAGGAATAATTTCGAGTAAACATAAAAATGCCACTTCTATGTAAAAAAATATATGTATTTTATATTTCGTAATCAAAATTAAAATTAAGTATAGCTTATTAGAAGAAAAAATTTGTGAAAATGCTAATCAAATGGAAGAACTATAAGGTACTGCCGAACGTAGTTTTAAGTTGTAATAATTTTCGTGTGTGTGAGTCGGGCACTCCAGGAGAACTGTTTTGATGTTGAGCGTCAGTGAAGCGGTTTTTATTCTTATTATTTGACAAGAATTTATTTATAACGTCATCACTTCCAATAGACTCACAAACTTCACGATATTCACGGCTTAATCTGGGAATTACCCCAAGCGCGAGCAATGAGATTGGGCGTGGGTGAAAAGTAAACTCAACTATAAAGGGGAATGAGAAAGGGGGAGGGAAATGAGCGCCACCGCATCTATATGGACAATAAAAAAACAAAAGTATCCTATGAGAAGATGCAAACACCAACAGGCTATAACGACTATCGAAACCTACAATTTGTTCTAAACAACACTTCTGGAAGCCTCTCAAATGTGTCTACTTCAACTACTGCTGCGATGATCCTGAAAGAAAATGTCACACAATAAATTTTTAATAAAAAAACACAGTTTGCGTCTTGCAATAACAAAAATACAACAATACTAATAAATTAATCATCATGGAACTATCACACTAAAAATGTTATATTTAAAAATGGATACCAAAAGGAAGTTACTTACATCACTTCTATAAACATTACTCTGTTTGAGTGTCCGTCAAGTTTTATCACTCAAAATTTATTTTCTCAATAGTACTCTCTTTAAATTTAAATACTCATAAATAAAAGACTTAGTGCTTTGAACCAAAAATATAATTTAAAGTGATTCTCCTCTTTCTTTCAAATACATGTAAAAAAATCTCAAGTTTGATATTCAAAAATAAAATTAAACTTTTTCTATGGTTCGTAAATTTTCTCTTTAAATAATCAAATTTTGGCACTAGATACTATTTTTATAAACAAAATTTTATAACCCCAATTGACAGATCTATTAGAGTGGTTCACAGTAAATTCAAAAAAAATCTCGCACAGTTTTATTTGTTACAAAAAAAGTATCCAGAAACAAATAGATAAAATAAATTAAAAGTATTCAGGTTGACATGGTATCGAAATAACACAGTTAACCTACTAATTATCAAGTATACATATTTAGTTGAAATTTGACTTTACAAACTTTCTTATATGGCCACATGTATATCTTACGTGTGAGAAAATACTTTGATTTACTTCCAACGTACAAGGTTTCCCTTTCTCTTATAAAACCTTAAATTTCAACCTTAACAAAAAATATCTGACACACAATTTTTAGAACGTTAAAACTTTTACGATCTTTTATACTGAATCCCAAATGCAAATTTATACTCTTATTAAATCTAATATTTTTAATAATTGCACTAACATTTTCCTATGTTTATAAACGTAATAATAAAGCTTCAACCGCAACCAACATAAAAAAATTTAAACACCGGCATCGATTCCCGCACTATGAGGGTTCTAAATACCTGTCTTATAAACAAGCAAAAACTCTAGCCTGAAAAAAATTTCTAAACCAAAAGCATTGGGCACCATATTGACAGCAAAGTTTCTGCTATGGAAATTCCGAACTAAACGGCTGACATGACGTCATACCTTACTATCAAACAAACACCATGTGAGCGATCACAATTACTTCTTGCTACAAAAATTCCTTCATAATAAAAAGAGATGCACTAAAAATTTGTTTCTTTTAGCATAAGTACCAACTAAAATATTATTATCACTTGACACTTTTACATTTTGGCCGTTCTAACAAAACCCGGGGAACTTCTAACATCCCGGCCCCTTTTAAACGATCCTCAATTTTACGCCGACCTAAATACCGATTCTCAGGCACCAACTGGCACATAAATGCGCCAACATTTTTTTCCACTTGTTCTGCTACCACCGCATTGAAGAAAATGGCCGTGTTATCTCTTAATCCCATGAATATAAAGAACAGGTGAGCTGTCTGAAACGCAACCTCGTGACACCTTTCACAAGCGCAGTATTAAGTTACTAATTCTTGACAATACATACCGACCGCCTACGAATTAGGCAACGCAAGTGACTTGTTTATAACCTATTTTAGGACGTTCAGTTCCTAGAACGAATTTATAGTATTTGTTACGATTGAATATATTATTAAGATAAATTCAAAGTGGATTAAATGGTAATAACGTTTATTTCTATTACGAAATTGTTTCTTTTGATATTATAATGCAATTTAATGAAATCAGATGGCACAGAACTGTAGCAAATAGAAACGACAATTTATATTTTTTACAAAGTGACTTTGAAAGGTAGCCAAAACACAGTAACTGAGAGTATTCTAGGGTTCATACACGTGTTTAAAAATGACGCAAAGATTATTGGTAAATGTGGAACGCAGCTTTGCTATCTCTATTCCACATCCACTTATATAAAATTACATCAAATGTTTCATCTACCCTAAGTTTTGTCTTATACATTTTAAAACGCATTTACTATCCTTTTTACACAAATGACCTGGACACCAAACATGTGAAAAAGTTTCGGTTAACATCGTTTATTCAATCTATTGAGATAAATTACTTTGTCATAAAAATGCAGTAAAGATTTAATAGTTATTATCCTATAAAATATAGCCCCATAATGCAACAATAAAATTAATAATTTTTATCTTGCTCAAACCGAAGTTTTGAATTTTGCTTGTCTTTTACTAAATAAGTGATTTTTTGTTAGATGTCAATTACATAGGAGTTTCCTTTCGTAAAGCATAGAAGATTATTTTAATCTTTTGAGCTAAATAGATGTTGTATGAGGTGCGTAAGAAGTAAATTCATCTAACAATGTTCTGATATCTGTCGTAAGAGGCGACTAATTGACGTAACTGTCTTTCTTTGGTCCTAATATTTCTTTAAAGATCCTTTTGTACCTCTAAGTGGATGGTAAAAGTAAATCGCTACCTTTTTGTTTTCTCAAGAAACGAAATTATTGAAAAACTTGAGGAATACATGGTGGTTGCGTCAATGAGAAAGCAATAAGGTATTTTGGTGCTTGTCTAGATATTCGTTTATTATTTATATATATATATATATATATATATATATATATATATATTATCGTGTAATTATGGGTTCCTTGGGAATACATAAGGGCATAGGTTAAGCTAGAAGTTAGATTTATAGGTCATTAAAAAATCAAATTAGTCGTTTAGGAAATTAGGATATTTTAAACAATTATTTTAGAGCTTAGGTAATATATAATAATGTAAGGTTAATTTAGTTGAGTCATATTTAGCTAGGAATGATGTAGTATAGTATTTATTTAAATATAGGGCATAAGAATTAATAATAATGGGGTAAAACTATAGCATATTTAATTTATAGTTACGTATTAAAAGGAGATATAAAAGCGTTGAATATGTGTTAAAATAGCAGTCTTATTTTTCAAAAGTAAAACCCGAACGTTTAAAAGCAGAGCAGAATAACAAGGGGGAGATATATTTCTAGATAACATTGATACAAACAAGCTTTAATAGATTACAGGAAAACAGACGGCCGTTGGAATTAACGTAGTCAATTTGCAACAGGTACAAAGCAAAACCACATAAATCTGACAAAGACGCAATATGTTTGTTAAGATATCGATTTTAATTCTGGAGCTAGTATAGGAGGGAGCCAGAGACAACTGTCATGAAAGAACAAAGATGGAACAAAAAGTATGCATACAAGCGAGAGGCATAGAGTTAATCACAGAGCTAGTATTGTAAGGAGACTTGAACAAATTTAGTTTAGCGGGGGAAAAAATCAATAATTTCAAAGAATTTTATAAGCAAGCACGCGTCGGTTGAAAGCGGGAGAAAGGAGCCAAGCAAGATGATTGGAGGATATAGATATACGTGCGACAGGTTTATATTAAGAAGGGCAAATATTCAGCTGTTGGAGGCATATGAGTGAAATGAAGTTATAGGTACAAGCGAGATGAAAGATGTTTTGTTCTAGTTTAAGGCGTGGAAGTAATGGGAGTGCACTGAACCGTTGAGACTAATTTCGTGAAATGAAAGTGGCAGTTGACAGTTAGAGACGTTTTACCGAGTACTTGTGTGCTTTGTTACCGAAATTCACGCGAAACCGAAATCCGTTAGAGCTTTTTCACTGGAATGCGAGACGGTTCACAAACAATTTTAAGAATTGTAGAAACGGGTACGAATTGTACGTGCGATTTAGAAACAGGGGGGTGAATTCTTGGTTATTTAACCATTTTCGAACGGGGTCCTCGCTTTCTTTAATTTCATCAGTCATTTGCGACACATCTAGTTACATTCAAGTAAATTAGTACAGTTTGATGAAAGTTATTTAAAAGCTATTTAAGTGAAACTTAATCTTGTATGTGAGTACAAACAAATTGTTATTGTTTGTTGGAATGCACGAAATTAGTAAAGATTAAAATAATTTGGATGATGAAAGCATTGCATGTGATTTTCCAATGCTTCACCCTAAGGTACACTACATTAGCCAGGAAGCGGTTTTTTTTTACCTGGGAAATTTGGAATTTTGCCGAACCCTTGCTGTTCTAAGCAAGGTAGGGATCTTTAACGTGCGTGACCATTCCCACACACGGGACCTACATTTTACCTCTCATCCGAACGAGGGTGTATTTTTGTGAAAAATGCTCGCCTAACATTTTTCAAGCGGACCGTGTCGGGATTCAAACCCGAGGCCTTGGACGTAGTAGTCACACACATACCACTACGCCACGGAGCCGCATAATGATGAAAGCAGCGATTTTTGGGTATTAAATTTAATTTGTAAGAGGAGTAAAATTTCGGAGATTGGATGTTTATGATTGTATATTGTTTATGGAGAGATAGTTTGGAGTAGCGGCAGACCTGGTGATTCGACCGGGGAGCTATTTGATGGACGACTTCGTCCCCAAGGGCTAGTTAGTGGACAACATTCAGAAGATAGCTACCAGGTAGGCCATTATATAGAACATTGAGTGGTGATATTTTCCATGGTTTTTGTGATTATTTTGATTTGCGGTTTGGTGTGTTTTCTACTGTTATACATTTTATGAACTGAAATTTATGAGACCTTAAAATGAAATTGAAATTTAATTTTGAAAATCAAGAATAATTAATTAATTTACAGATAAATATACGATGTTGTAAAGAGGTATAGAGGGCTTATTTAATATTTGGTAGTGCAGTAAAGTTGTATGCACCCTGGCATTCTAGCTATTTAAAATATTCATTAAAAATGTCAACGCATAAATAAGCAAACGCATTCAAATACATCATTATTAGAAAGATGAGTACGTGACTGGAATATTATATTTGCATAAAAATCTAACATATTTGAAGTAACAAACAATAAATAACGGGCGGTCCGCGATATGATAAAAGTTTGGACTATAATCGACAAACATGAAAGACGTGACAAAAATGCAATGAATATTTGAAAATTCTGAGAATATGTGGCGAAATATTGAACGTCTATGTGCGAGATTGAATGAAGGAACAACACTTAAAACCAGGGAATTTTGAGAAATACCGAGTTCTACAGAGATAGGCGCAAAGTACAAGCCTTGATTAACAAACACACCAATTGAAAAAGTTTATAGATGGAGCTTATAAATACCATACGAAACTCGTATACATTCAGTATCTCTTCAACAAGCACGAACTACGTCAATTTGAGGTGAAAGATTACGTACAAATGAAATTTAGTGAAAGTGAATAAATTGTTAAAAATTGTGGAAAGTAAAAGTGCCAATTTATGCAACGAAAATAGCCGTTTTTCGTTTAAAACGGCTATAATAATTCATCTAATAACACATCTAAGAACACCTCTAATAATATCTCTAATAAATATCCAATAATACCTTCAAGTATACGTTTATTTAACCATCGAATTAAATATCCAAATATACTTCGAAAATATTATAAAACGTGAAGATACTCAAATTGGGCTACAAGATACTCAAAGTTAATCCAGAAATCCGAGGGGAAAAATTCAAGCAACTATTAATAAATCATTCTGGCCAACAAGTGAAGCAAGGCAAGCTGTAACAATCAAGGGGTACGGAACACCGACATTCAGAGGCGGGAAAACACAGGTTAGAGAGCTTATTTATTATTATTATTTTATTATTATATTATTATTATTATTTTAAGTAATTTTTATATATCAAATATCTGTAAGGGTCAACAAACAGCTCATTTAAGATTTTGAAAAATAGAAAAAGAATTGTTTGAACGTTCAAAGCTACTTGAGATTAATTACAGAGATATTTTTGCTGACTTTCAGGAGATAAAAATTTGGTGGAAAAATAAATGTTAATATTTTATTCAAGAAATCATAGAATATAAAAAGGGGTTGATATTCACACCCATAAAAATAGCAACACCGATCATAAAAGGGCATATCACAGCAATAAAAATTGCGCACCAATCGTGGGGCTTAAAGAAAATAAGATTACATCACAGCAAATGAAAAAGGGCACACCAACGTAGGGGCTATATCACAGCAATGAAAATAACACCCAACGTAGAGGCTTGAATCGTAAGCGCATTACCACAGTAATAAAAATAACACCCAATAGTGGGGCAAAAGGAATTATAGGAATTAAAGGGGTATATCACAGCAATATATATATATATATATATATATATATATATATATATATATATACAAGAAATAAACGTTTCATAACAGTATGAGGAGAATAAGTGGGTCAAACGAGTGTTGAGGCATATATGATAGCCTAAATGAAAAAGTGATTGGATGCTTTGGTAACCGTGGCGCTACCTACATACATCTCAATCGTTCGCTGTAAGAAGTCAAAATAAACATGAAAATGACTTTTAACCTATATATTGTCACGGTGGGTAGAGATAATTTCAGAATCTCACCCTACTTGAATTCTGGGGAGGAAGAAAAGTCATCAATGAATGCAGAGAAGACAGAGAAAGAATGTTTTACTACCCAGAGCATGAAGCGTTTGGAGTCATTTGATAGTAGAAAAATTGTAGAATTTAAAGTTATAAATGGCTAGATTAAAACTGATAAGGCTTAGTAAAGGCAGGCTGAGACATGGAGTCTTTTGGAGAATAGTGTCACCAAGTCAGGTACAGGTGGTCATACAGGTGTGAGTTTTATTACAAATGGGAAAATAGCAAAAAAGGCAAAAACGTTCAACAGGTTAGCCATATAAGTAGGGTTCAAATATACTATGTTAGATATATACGGATTCAAAAATCTGTTGAATGATTGTCTACGATACCCGAGTGTTAATAGATACAGTCGGTGGCTATAATTTGATATAGCAACATGTAAATTAAAGTTGGAGAAAATAAAAGAGTTAAAGGCTGTCCAACCTAAATATGGTTAAGCTAAATAAAGGTAAATTAATTATAGATAGAGATTTAAGTTTGAAAATCAAAGCGCGATAATAAGTTTTAGGCTAACTCTTGCTGATTTGAATAGACAATAGAATACTGATGTTTAGAGCATAGTACTGTACGGCTGCAAAATATGCGTATTACGCGAAGATGAAGTTATATGCTTAGGATCTTTCAATATGTGGTTTTATAAGAGAATGCTTAACATCAGTCGGGTAAATAACGTTAATAGCAATGGGTCTTCGAAATGGCTTAGGAAAATAGAAGTATTACAAGTATAATTGCAAGAAGATATGATAGAATGATAAGTCATATTTGAAAGCATGAAGGAATAGTTACGAGTGTAGAGCGGAAAATAAAACATGTGGAGGATAGCAAAAGCTCAAGCATATCAACCTGGCTAGGGGCACTGAAAGAGGTAGCTCAGGTTAAGAAATAGTGAAGATCTGTTTCAAACAAACTAATGAGTGTTAGAAAGAAGAGAAAGATAGAGAGACGAAACGAAAAGAGAAAGCGAGATGGGGCGAGAGAGAGAGAGAGAGAGAGAGAGAGAGAGAGAGAGAGAGAAACAGAGAGGAGAAGGAAGGGGTAGAAAAAATATTTGCATCAGTGACGATATTTGTCTGTTTAGTATTTACAAAGGCGAATCTTTAAGGTATAGTTGACGATAATTAAATTATGATATGTCAATACAGTGATCTTTGTTAAAGAAAGATGTGCTAATAAATAAATGTTTCGATTTCAGGGAAACTAATGCCACTTTAGCATATTAATATTTTGAACTGACAACGTCGCAAATTTTGAATATGAGATTTGAAGCATTTAAAAGTTAAACAGAACTAAATTTATGCTTGCTTCAGTTTTAGCGTATAAGAAAAACGCCAAAAGCAAATAAAATGCTTCAATATATTTCTATACATGTGACACAAAATTTTCCAAGCTGAAATGAAAACGGAGCATAAAGGAATTCTTACAGTTTTCCAATAACGCCGAGTTACTACAACACAGCCTTTTGATATGAAATCTATACTCTTCCTACACATCGTATTAAAATATAACGAACGATATATAGATAAGCAAATTTACTTAAATATTTTATTTCTTATTTTGAATTTTGAACAGTATTCGTTGAAATAAGTTTTAAAAATTACATAGTGGAAAGTAAACAACAACAAGCGCAAAGAAGATGAATCTTTAGAGTAATGAAACCGGAACTTTGGGAAAGTGGAGGCAAGATTGATGCTATACAGACGTGAGTTAAACCTACAGGCGAATATGGGAAAAACGACTGAAAATGCTACAAACCTAAGGGCTAATATCAATGGATACTTTTTAACTTAAAGACAGGTATAAAGTAAAGTCGTTAGGCTGAAGGAAATTAAAAGTTGCGAATGCTGTGCTATTTGTTTCAGTAAGTTTTGTGGTTATTTTCGATCTGGTTGTTATACAACATGAAAATAAAGAGGAAAATGGGTTCAAAGGGAATGTAAAAATCGAGTTTCAGCTGCTTTTTAAATGGAGGGGCATTGAAGAGAAATAAAGGGTTATTTTCCGCTTACTTTTAATCGATTAAAATTAACATCAAATAGCGAATTTAGAAGTATCCTTTAATTAGAAAATTTGGATTAAACCCTTTGCTATACAAATACGCTATTGAAGGAAATGCTTGAAGGGTACGTTAACTTTAACTGAGTAATTTATTTTCTGATCTTGTTGATAAACTGCTGCTGAGAGAATTTTTAATGGGCATTGATTTGTATTTTGCTGATGTAATTACCTTCTCTTTCATTTTCCAAAGCAGCTACTTGGATTTTCGTTTTGATTAATGCGTAATTCGTCTTTTTTGTAACTAATGCTACGTACTCAGATAAATACAACCCAATTAAAAAATTATTTTAAACTTCAAACCCTGGTTCTGTTTTAAAATTATTTGTAACTTTTAATGATTGTAGTTAAACGAGTTTGCTATAAAAGATTATTGATTACTATATCGCTTTTTGTACTGAATACAAGATAAATAATATGAAAATTCTGTCATCGTTATTAGGCCTTCGGTCCTGAAATGGTTACACGCGTATCTCCATTGTTTTCTCTTCTGAACTAACCTAGACATTTCCCTGAAATTCCCACAGCCAACATCTTTCAATATCTGCGTGCAATAGTCTAAACTAGGTCTACAATCACCTTTTTTTTCCTATCTGTAATATATCCCGCACAATTTCCTAAATGTCTTAGCATGTGTCATGCTCTTCTATTTCTCCATTTTTTTTTGTTTTCCACATCTTTCTTCCCCTACTATTTCTATAGCCTCTTTGTTATTAACTGTGTTTGTTCATGCTATTTTCAGAATATATCTGAAACACAACATTCCAAAAGGCTTTTACCTTTTTCCTGTCTGCTTCTCCTACTATCCCCATTTCATAGCCGTACACAGTGCTATGCTCCACGCATATATTTTCAACAATTTTTTCCTTGTTTCTATTTTTGTTGTCTTAGAACCTAGCAGCTACTCTTTCCTGTTAGATACAGCTCGGTTCCCCTTCTATTGTTTTCTAAATATATACACTATTTCACCGATATTCCATACACATTCCGTACACAGTGCTATGCTCCACGCATATATTTTCAACAATTTTTTCCTTGTTTCTATTTTTGTTGTCTTAGAACCTAGCAGCTACTCTTTCCTGTTAGATACAGCTCGGTTCCCCTTCTATTGTTTTCTAAATATATACACTATTTCACCGATATTCCATGATATATGAAGAGAGTTAAGCAATCTGCGGCTACCAAGATCCCCCAACCCTTAAACATTGCCGAATTAAGAATTTTCCAATAAATCCTTTTCACACAATCAACATTAGTTGAGAATATTACAAAACCAACACCTGTAGTTATTTATAACAATCATCAAGTTTGAGTACAGTTATTTTTTCGTCCTTAGGTTTTTTGTCTTGAAACTGGTTGGATGTGTATCTTTATAGATTTCTATTCTGAGCTAACCTAGATATTTCCCTAAAATTCTCACAGCCTACATCTTCGGCACAGATGTGTGCAATAGTCGAACCTATGTCTACCTCTACCTCTCTTTTTTCCTATCTCTGCTTCTAATATATGCTGCACTATTTACTCATGCCTTAGTATGTGAACCACCATCCTATCTGTTCTATTTTTTACTGTTTTCCACATATTTCTTTCTTTCCCTACCATTTCTAGAACTTCTTGGTTCTTAACTTTGTCTGTTCATGATATCTTCATCATACGTCTGTAGCACCACATTTCAAAAGCTTCTATCTTTTTCCTGTCCGCTTCTCCTGCTGAAGTTTCACAACCGTACACTGCTATGCTCCACACATATGCTTACAGCAATCTTTTTTTTTTGTTTCTGTTTGTTGTCTTTTAACATAGTAGTTGCATTTTCTTGTTAAATACAGTGTGTTTTGGATAATTGTCATATTTATTTAATATTAATAGTGCAAAATGGCTGATCAAGAGTTGCCACCAATAATTGCAAAGCAAGCTCTTAAAGCAACTGAAAGTTGGCTAGCCATTAAATCTAAACAGAGCTATGAGAAAGCTTAATATCACACTTGGTGCATAAATAGCTGAAAAATTGATTTATCTCTAAGGGCATAATGAGCGGGCGTTATGAAACCATTACGCCCCGGTTGTTATGAATATGTTTACATATCTCTTATCCTAGGTGTTATGACTAAATTATAACGAGGTGAAATATAAAAATCTATGAGGCACTATTACGTCCAAATTCAGTTGTTGAATGAGTTATGATGTAGGAGCCAACTTTGCAATTATTTGCTTTCGAAATTTTAAATACATCACTTTGGTGATTTATTTATTTATTAACTAAGGATGCGTTTTAACAATAGCCAAACCACGTTCAATCTAACACCAGTGTCCAACAGAAGTATTTTTTTGTTTGTACATACACACTAGGTTGGCAACCATTCTGAAACGCACAAAGTAACAACAAACACCGTCCAATGTAATCTATCGTTTAAAGAGACTGCTTAAAATTTTCATCGTACAAATATCTAATGGAAAGGGTTCAGGTTTTACAATGTGATTTTGTTCTTGAAAAAACTTGAAGTCTAATGGATAATTGGTTAAGTAACTTCAGAATAGAGAGAGGGTAATAAATAAAAACCAAATTAGGAGTTGATAAAAGAATAATTGATTGCTTTTGTTCTTAAACTTCTTGTTAACATTATCCGGACGCGGCAAATTCAAATTAACGGGTATTGTTATATCTAATAAAAGGGCGAGATAGGTTTTGGACCTCTTGAAACTGCTTTTTAAAAGGGATTTATTCCAAAAAACACTTCTATCAAATTTATTTAAACAGTAATTACAATGGTTTGACAAATTGTACGTTATATTCATTAACGTCTTAGTTTCAAAAATAATGAAAGTTAAATGTTCCTAATTAATAATTAAAATTACGGTGAGTAGCTTGAACAACCAACAATGTTAAAGTTGTGAAGCTCGAGACTGGCCATCATGGACTCCTCAGGGTATTTATGCAATCCCTGCTCTTACATCACTTGTGGGTAATGGAGATCTCATGTCTGCTATTTTTTGATACAGTACAATGTATTAATAACTTTAATTCTAACAATTGCTTTTATTGCTTTTAATCTATTGTGACCTGCACCTGTAGTGTCATGATACGTCTGGAATACAAAGTAGTTGCTTCCTTTCTCACGTCTGATTAATGAAGTTACATTAACCTTTTATAACGTGTCCTTCAATTTTACAATGTAACAGGCGTCCTTGTTGAAATTTTTGCTGTTATGTAAATAGATGTTATTCGCGGATTTAATAGTTGATACCTAAACTGTATTAAAGACCAACGGGACTAAAAATGTAGTTTGTTATTGATACACCCTTGTAGCTGAATAATTAAAAAACCGCGCCGTTGATGTTTTCATAGGTACAAAAATCCTCAAAGATGTAAGGAAAAAGTACATCAAAGTGGTGTAACGGTTGTATTGAAATAACTGACCTTCTATGTACAAAATCTATATTTCTTTCCTTTGGTGAACGTCGATTCTACCAGGTTGCCTTGAACATTGCTGTAGTATATTAAGTGCTGAATGATTTGAAATCTCAATCTCTTATCTTGTTACTTAAACCAATAGTATGAAGGTTTTGGCCAGCAGCCGACTAGGTAGATGTGGTTAAATTTTAATTGAAATATTACAACTATTTTTACTTATCTAAATAGAATGTACTGAAACCCTTTACACGTTCAAATTGAGAGTTAAAGAAATTACCGCGTGTCTGAAGCTCAAGTTTGTGCTGAGAAGAAAAAATTGGTTTTTACAATTTAACCTCAACAATTTTAAGCTTGAGTAGCCTATTTGCTAAGGCGAAATAGTTGTTTTTTACAGTTAAGGCAACTGTTTGTTTCAACTTAAAAACCGTAAGTTGCGAATAAAAATATATAATTTCAAAATTTAAATTAGTGTGATACAAATAGAGGTCGATAGAAACATTGAACCAAATTTTGTGTAACGAAATAACTTAATTTAAATTTTGGCAAGTGAGTATTTAAAAGGTAAAATACTTGTTTCTATGTTTGTTGTCTTTGAACACAGTAGTTGCTTTTTGTTGTTAAATGTAGCACGACATGTGTCAATCTTTGTTTTATATCTTTTGTGCTTTTCCCATTTTGCGTTATTTGGCTTCCTAGGTAGCAGAAATCCTTAACCTTTTGTAAGTTCTCGTAAGTTCTTGATATCTATTTGTATTCTTGTTTTTGATTTATTTTTCCCTCCTTTGCATACTAGTACTTTAGTTTTATTTTTGTTGATTTTCATGCTGTATCTCTCAGTTAGAACCGTTTCCATTTCATTAAGAGCAGCTTCTAACTCTTTCTTGTTAGATGCTAATACAGCTATATCATCTGCAAATCTAACCATATCAATTTTTTGTCTTTGCATATTAATTCCAAATGCCTTCCTGCATTTGACAGTATTCATTGCCTCTTCAATGTACAAGTTAAAAATTAATGGGGTATAAAGCACATCCCTGTCTCACCCCTTTCCTAATGTTTACTTCTTTACGTTCCTGCTCTAATTCTATTACTGCGGTTTGCTCTTTGCATAAGCTATGACTATTTGTCTATCCTTGTTGCTCATTCCAATCTTTTTGAGTATTTCGAACATTTTTCTCCATTTTACATTGTCGAATGCTTTTTCAGATCTACAAACCCTATATACACGCTATCCCCTTTTCCTATTGTTTCTCCATTATCACTTACAGAGCTAAAATAGCCTCTCGTGTTTCCCTGTTTTGCCTAAACCCAAATTGGTCTTCTTCTAGTATTTCTTCCGCCCGTTTTTCCATTCGTCTTTGCACAATTCTAGTTAATATTTTTGACACGTGTGCTGTCAAACTTATTGTTCGAAAATATTCACATCTACCCGCGCCTTTCTTTTTTGGTATAGTTACTATGATGTTACGTTTGAAATCTTTGGGTATCTCGCTTATCCCATACATATAGCTTACAAATGGAAGAGACGTTCTGTTACTGCTTGTCCAGCGGCTTTTAGAGTTTCTGCTTGCACCTTACCTGTACACGGCGCCTAACCGTTTCTCAGACACTTTAATGCTTAATTCAAACTCATCTCTAAGTATAAGATATCCCAAATCATCATTTTCAATGTCTGATTCCTGTTCTAATGCTGTTAGTTCCTCTCCTGTATATAAATTCCCTATATATTCTTGCCATCTACCCACTTTCTCTACATTTTCCATAATGACGTTTCCTCCCACGTCCTTTATATTTTTGCTAGACGGTTTTATATCCCTAAAATTGATTCTAATAAGTTTGTATGCTTCATCTGTCTTTCCTATTTCCATCTCAGTTTGTACCTCTTTGCACTTTGTATCAATCCATTGTTTTCTTCTATTGTTCTTTCGCTTTCATGCATTTGCGAATAATTTCCTATTTTATGGTTTTGTATCTCTGTTTTCCCGTTTCGTCTGATTTATTTTTGACTTTATTCTATTAAATTCAGGATATCCTCTGTTGTCCATGGTTTCTTATTTTCTTTTTGTGTATACCACAGAATATCTCTGGCTACCATGTCTAAGCTGGATTTAATGTTATTCCATTCTGTTTCTACTTCTTTAGTATAAGATATTTTTCCGGTATCTTTCAACAATTCATTTGACTTTTTTCGAATCTTTCTTGAATATCTTTTGCTTTTAGTTTCTCTAAGTCAAAGTGCTTTTTCCGTTTCTCTCTTTAAAAATTTTTAATTTAAGCGTGGCCTTCATAATTACAGTGTTGTGGTCAGTGTTTATATCTTCTTCTGGGTAGCTTCTACAGTCTTTTACTTGATTCCTAAACCATTAGCTAAAAAGAATGTAATCTATTTGATATTTTCCTTCCAAGTTATTATTTCATCTTATTCACTGTAATACGATAGTATTTATCAACTTACCTTGTGTAATTAACTACCTAAAATATTTATATATTTAATACTTGGCTTATAGCCGTAATTTTGAGCGCCGCTTCCTGTCTATAACTGACGTAAGTCAAAAACTTGACAATGTCAGATATGATTGACAAAAATGCCAAACGTAATTGAAAGTTAGGTTTACGTATAGTTGTGTACACGATTTAAATTTGTAAATTTCTCAATTGTCGTCATCGGTCTCGGTGGCGTAATTGGTAAACGCATGGTTCCGGCAAAACTGAGATGCAGGTTCAAATCCTGTCCAAGACCTTATATTTTCCTTCTTTCAATTACTAGCTCGATTTGAAATGATCATTTGGGCTTTGCATAAAAGTCTAAGTTATTATTTCATCTTAATAATTATAATACGTTAGTATTTATCAACTTACCTTGCGTAAAAAACTACCAAAATTTATATATTAATACTTGGCTTATAGCCGTAATATTGAGCGTTGCTTCCTGTCTATATCTGACGTAAGTCAAAAATTTGACAATGTTAGATATGATTGACAAAAATGCTAAACGTAATTTAAAGTTAGGTTTATATATAGTTCTGTACACGATTTAGATTTGTAAATTACTCAATTATAGTCATCGGTCTCGGTGGCGTAATTGGTTAACGCACAGTTCCGGCAAAACTGAGATGCAGGTTCAAATCCTGTCCAAGACCTTATATTTTCCATCTTTCAATTACTAGCTCGATTTGAAATGATCATTTGGGCTTTGCATAAAAGTCTAAGTTATTATTTCATCTTATTCACTGTAATACGATAGTATTTATCAACTTACTTTGTGTAATTAACTACCTAAAATATTTATATATATATAATATAATTCTTGGTGACCACATGCGCAGACACACCTACATGCACATACACTCACAAACCAACACTGTCGTTAAAAACAAATAATAAACTTTTATCAAAAATGACACTGTCATTTTACTTTCATTATTTACATTAATATTTATTCTATAAAAAACATTATTTTATTCCAAACACTGATGTCAATTTCAACCATCCTCACTGTAAGTTTTTCTTATCTTTGTTCATCCTTTATAAAGCGTTAAAACAGTTGTAGCCTGTGATCAAGCATAAAAAATATATGCGAAAATTTAGGCCATAAAAAAGAGTATTTATTTAAATCCAGCAGACCTAAGAAAACCTACAACGAAGAAGTATTATATATATATATATATATATATATATATATATATATATATATATTATGGCGACCCAAAAGTGAGGCTCGAGTTCCAAATAAAATTTTTGTGATTTTATTCCAGGAAACTGGCGATCTGAGAGAGAGAGTTTCTGTTTGTGTATAAATTTAAGAGTATTTTAGAGTGTGTGAGAGTGATTAGAACGTATGCTGAGAAAGGAGTGGTTAAGGAGTCAAGGAGTGGAAATTGGAAGTGACGATAGTGCATTGTATGAAAAAAATACGAAAATGGAAGAAGCTGGAGGCAGTAGAGATCAGTCGAGGACGGAATCAGGGGATCAAGGAAACGAGATGATAATGAGAATGCTAGAGAGGATGAACGAAGAATCGAATAGAGCGAGGGAGGAGTCCAACAGAAAATTAGAACAGCTAAGCGATGAATCGAATAGAGCGAGGGAGGAGTCCAACCGAAAATTAGAACAGCTAAGCGATGAATCGAATAGAGCGAGGGAGGAGTCCAACCGAAAATTAGAGCAGATAAGCGGGAAAATTGAGCAATCTACTAAGGAATTTACAGAGTTTAAAAATAGTCTTACCGTAAAGATGGGGGAAGTTGAAAATAGGGTTGATAAAAATGAGCGTGATATTACAGGTCTTCGACAGGAAATGGGACATTTAAGGTCCGAAGTACGCATTTTTGGTGAAGAAGAAATAAATATAAAAATCATTGGACCAACACATGAAATTTTATGGAGATGACAGGGTAAATCCACAAATTTTTATTAATAGCGTAAGAAATCTAGTGGGAAACTTATTCGACGAACAGACTAAACTGAATACGATAAAGGCTTTATTGAAAGACAATGCGGAAGCATCGTACAATTTAGTAGGACAGGACATAGAGACATATCAGGACTTTGAAAACAAATTTTTACAACATTACTGGAGTGATCACCAACAGGATCAGATTAGGGACGACTTGATTACAGGAAAGTTTAAGGGAGAGTTTGCAGGTTCTAGGGAGCAATATGCCATTCGAAAATACAGTGTGGCCAAACAACTTAATCCACCATTGACAGACAGACAAATAATCAAGTACTTATCACGACATTTTGAACTGGAAATCAGACAACAGGTGGCCTTGCAAAACATCACAGAACGGGAGACATTTTTGGAGTATTTACAGAGATTTACAGAGATATGTGTAGGACGTACAAAAGAGATACGGGAACGGAACATTAACACGGTTAGGTTTGACAACAGGACACAGAATTTTGCGAGACGACCTGACTACCATAGAAATTTTCGACCGAATTGGGAACGACGAGGACAGGATTTTAGAAGCAATAGTGCGACTAGGGGACCGACGCCAAGACCTAGTTACACGAGACAGAACAGTTTACCGGAAGTAAACAGGACTGTGACGAGCACGCCGAATAGAGACATGGACACGGATATGAATACAAGGAGGACGTACGCACAGATTGTAGAAGGACAACCAGGACCAAGCACGGAAAACAGGACGAGACATGATTTTTAGAACGCGACAGACCACTAGATTTCTGTGTAAATGTATATGAACATCCACGTGAATTTTTCAAAATTGAGGAGGAAGTAGAGCCAGAAATTGTAGAAAAATTATGTTTGCCAATTGTTAATATAGGAATTTTTGAGAATAATGTAGAAGCATTACTTGATACAGGGGCAGAGGCGAGTTCAATATCGGAGGAATTCGTCAGCAAAATTAGGGATAAGGTTTGTGATAGAATTATGCCTATAAAGCGTAGCCATTTAGTAGCTCCAAATAAAAAGAAGTTTGCTGTAGTAAATAGTGTTGTGGTGCTTAGGATAAATATAGGAGGTTTAAGCTGTGAACAGGAGTTTGTAATTGTACCTGGACTGAAGTTTCAGAGCATTTTAGGTGTTGACTGTATGATGCAGTTAGGGGTGTTGATAGATATGGAAAGGAAGGTAGTAAGGATTAAGGATAGGGTAGTGCCATGGAAGGGCAGTTATGAAGTCACAGAGGATGACACGCGGTTGAGTATTAATGTAGTAGAGGTAGAGGATGATGGACTTAAACAGATCAACACAATAAGATGTCCAGAGGATAGGAGAGTAGAGGTTCAAGCTTTATTACAAAAACATACAGAATTAGTGGGGGTAGAAGCAAGCACAGCGTTAGGCTATGAGCACGTATTAGAAGTGGATAATTCAGAACCGTTCAACGCAAAGGTTTATCCAATTCCAGCAGCATATCGGGAGCAGGTGAAGGCAGAATTAAATAAAATGTTGGAAGATGGCATAATAGAGGTCTCAAACACTCATTTCATAAATCCGTTGGTGGTGGTTAAGAAAAAGGATGACAGTATTCGTTTATGTTTAGATGCACGAAAAATTAACCAACGGACCAAACCGCAATTCCATTGTCCACCATCCATGGACACACTTTTGACGAGGTTAAGTGGCAAGTTTGTTTTTAGTAAATTAGATTTAAGGAATTCATTCTGGCTGATTCCATTACACAAGGATTCTAGAAGGTACACAGGATTTTCCGTAGAGGGAAAAATCTATAATTTTAAGGTAGTACCGTATGGTCTGTTAACGTCAAGTGCAGCATTAATTAAGGCAATGCAAGCAATTTTAGGAGCATATGAGCAATTCTGCATACGCTATGTGGATGATATATTAATTTTTAGTGAAACTGAGGAACAACATTACTCTCATTTAGAACGAATATTATTAGAGCTTAAATTAGCAGGATTGAGGCTGAATATAGAAAAATGTACATTTTTTTCAAAAACTGTTAAATTTCTGGGGTATGTGGTGAACACTCAAGGTATGTGTATCGATAAAGAAAGACTGTCCGAACTTTTGACATATCCGAGACCTAATAACATTAGGAAATTAAGAGCTTTTTTGGGGGTCCTTAACTTTTATAAGAAGTTTGTACCGGGATTTGCCGAAAAAGCGAGTCCATTGTTTAAATTTCTGAAGAAGGGAGTAAGATGGAGTTGGACGGAGAGTCAAGAGGCAGCCTATTTAACACTGTTGGAACAGTTTCATGACCAACTAATTTTGAGGCATCCCAGATTTGATGTAGGTTTTGTACTGAGGACGGATGCATCGGATAGTGCTTTAGCAGCAGAGTTGTACCAAGTACAAGAGGGGGAGAGGTGCCCATATCTTTTGTTTCACGCACACTGAAGCCGCATGAAGTAAATTACACAATTAGTGAAAAGGAGGATACACAGCAAATATGACGGCCCAACGCTGGGGCTCGATTCGAAAACCTTAGTTCACGAATAATGGTGAGGTATCACAGCAATATATATATATATATATATATATATATATATATATATATATATATATATATTGACGTGATAAAAGTCATTGAAACCCTAATTCTATAAATAAATCCTACTAAAATATAAAAGAATCCCGAAAAAAATGGAATTTTCCGTAAATTCATGGTTACGCCCTGTATAATACAAGCGTATCTTTATTCATTGATGAATATAAAATCGCAAATTGCGCGTGTATAAATAATCGCCTTGTATGATATAAGCATATTGTAAATAAATAGCAAGTAACGTAATTTGGATATGTAAATTGTAAGATACCGTAAAACGCATTTCGATGTGAATGCAAATCTATACATTTTTGATAAAATTTGCTGTAAATAGCATCAAACGAGCTTTACGCATTTTGCATAAATATAAATAATTTCGTGTAATTACTATAAAACGCAAACGCTTTTGCATTAAAAAGTAATCAAATTAAATTACTTAACCCGTGGATTGTGGCAGTTGATTCTAAATAAAGGACTTTTTAAAATATGAGTCATCGGTATTTAAAACTACGCATAAACTCATAAAATAAACATTTTTGTTCCAAGAAGCAGCTTCAATATACAGCTATTTTTACAGATGTATTAAATAATTGAAAAGAAGATTTAACCCAAAAAGGTACTTTGATCATTGTTGTTGGAAATCAGGAACTTTAATTTGGAAAAATTTGTAAGCCGATTTGGAGATCAATTTAAAATAAGATTTTTAATTACGAGAAGCGTTTTGTGGATTCTGCAAGTATCACTGTTAGACTTATTTTTAACTGAAATTAGAGTATTTAATCTAGTTTAAGATAATCCTAATAATTTTTTTTTGTGTGAGGGTATAAAAAGATTTTTGGTGGCCCATTACATAAATATTCTGGTATAAAAAAAATGCAAATGTTCAAAAAAAAGGAAATAATGCCTTACGCTATTAGATAATATTCTGACCTGTAGTTTTCCTCGCGTGTCTTTTTGTTCTCCCTATTCTTGGATCTGCTGCTGCGTGCTGTTGACCAGTACCCCTTGATTGTTTTCAGTCGAGTTCACTTGTTGATTTTATAGTACCGCTTGATCAAACAACTTTAGATCAATCCTCCTTTTAGTGCTCCGATGCGTAGATGCAAACCAACGTTTTTATACAAATTTAGATCGATATATATTTAAATTCGGATTTATTTGCAAATTTAAATTTATGTACCAATTTAGATGTGCTAATTTAGATTTTTACCTAGATTTTTACCTAGAGCCCTAAATTATAAATATTGAAATTATGTTTGATTAATAAGCTTTCACTTACGTTTTTTTTTAGTTAACGGCAAACTTCTCTCATATATTTTCACTATTATTTTAAAAAACTTTTCTATTACTACTTCCACGAAATATAATTATTTAATTTTTGTATGTTCACTTTACATAAATTTTTAATTTGAACTGCTATGAAGCCTGCTCTAGTTGAAGGAAAACTGATTGTTTATCAAATTTGTGTGGTATTTAAAACAACGCCTGCATCTCACATCATTGGTTATCCGCGTCTTTCGGTCAAAGTTTAAGGCCTGTTGTAGTCCATATCTGGGGCTATGTCCGGTATGAATTTGATAATAGCTTGTTGGAACGATGTTGTCGATTACGTAGCATTCAAGTTCTATATAGTGGATTTCTTATAGCCCGTCTTGTTTTGTTTTGTTGTAAGAAATTTTAATTCAGCCTCTCACGTAGACAAACTTATGACTTTTAT
Organism: Platerodrilus igneus; assembly: GCA_036346225.1. Classification (NCBI taxonomy): domain Eukaryota; kingdom Metazoa; phylum Arthropoda; class Insecta; order Coleoptera; family Lycidae; genus Platerodrilus; species Platerodrilus igneus. The sequence continues at coordinate 1,458,291 of JARFIW010001179.1, read as the reverse complement.
TTTTGTCAAGATAATCTTTTGAGTTTTAAATTTACTCCATGTTAAAAATCGCGTATGCGAAATTTCTATAATGACGTAAATTGAAAGTTATTGCATTTTAACATAAAATGTATTATAACTAAAGAAGTTGTTTAAAATGACGTCCTTCCATTTCGACACAGGATCTACATCTTCTTTCAAAGGAAGCGCGCACTCTTTCAAAAACAAGGGTTTTTCTCGAATTATTTGGCAACAGTGTTCTATTCATTGGCGCAACTTTGGGGGATCGTTTATCGGTGTTGAGTACACTAAACTTTTAAATAACCCCAGATACTAAAGTTCAACGGGTTTAGATCGGGAGATCTTGCAGGCCAAGCAATGGGAACTGCCCGCCCTATCCATCTCCCAGGAAATTCGTTGTTAAGATGTCTCCTAACAGCAAGCGTAAAATGCGGTGGAGCTCTATCTTGCACAAACCAGAGGTTCAGTCTCAGATTTAGAGGTAAATCATCCAAAAGTTCAGGTAAAGTATTTTCCAAGAACTCGAGGTATGCAAGACCTGTTAAGCGTTGTGGCCAAACAATCGGTCTGAACAACCGATCTCCTATCATGCCTAACCAGATGTTTAGAGAGAAACGTTGCTGGTGTCTGGCTTCAACGATAGCATGAGGATTCTTGTCACACCAAGCGTGATTGTTGTGGAAATTAAATATTCCATTTTTAGTAAAACCAGCTTCATCAGTTGAAAAGAATGTTATCAGCGAAATCTTACCGATCAGCAGCTGTTTACTAAAACCAGTCACAGAAAGTCATTCTCGTTTGATAATCCGGAGTAGTAAGGGCTTGTACCCGTTGCATATGGTAGGGGTATAGGAGTTGCTCATGAAGAGTTCTCCAAACAAGAAAGCTGCTTACACCCATTTGAGTCGACATTTTTCTAAGACTAGTTTCGGAATTTTCATCAATTATATTCAACATTCGATCTTCTATCTGTGGAGTACATGCTATTCTCTGCCGACCAGTATCATAAGGCCGCTTCACAAATGAACCAGTTTCTCTTAGGAGTTGAAACGCTGTTTGAAACATCACATGCAAAGGCGGTTGGAGATCAGGAAACGTTTCAGCATAAAAGCGACGTGCTTGTAAAGAATTCCCATTAGCACGACTGTACATGAACACCATAACGCTCATTTCAGCATTAGAATTGCTATAAATTGCACTAAAAGTAAAATTAAACTGTCATAAAACAAAAGTTTTCGATCGTACTACATGCCCTTAAAGTCTTTAAACGATGTTTCAAAACAGCCTGTATAGTGCGTTAGATGTTTGCTTTTTGCTTAATTTGCGAATTACATACTTTTCATGATAGAATTGTTTAGTTTTCTAGCTTTCTGTACTATTTACATGTAGTGCGCGACCCTTATGACCCTATATACCCCTATATAACCCTATTATCATAGCATCTTCATGAAATAATCAACTTCCTTTACAGCATTTTATTAATGTGTCACATTTTGACATAGCAATCTTGTTTTTAGTGGTCTACAAACAAAGTTTTTCATAAATTTACTAACAATAAACAAGGACAAATTTGGCGGAATATTTTAGCATTTCTTTTACTTAATTAATATTAGTATTATAATTAATTCTAACAAAACGTGAATTAATAGCTACAATTATTAACATCAAACGTTTCAGAACTGTATAAAATAATATAAATGAAAAGTGTTTAATACAAACATATTAAGACTGGTATAATAACCTTAGTCGATTTTAGGGGAAGAATTTTGGCTTTGGGGTAAAATACAACATGAACCATATATTTTTGGACTGTTGTAAGTCAGCGGATTGAAACAAAATGATGGGTGAAATGATTCCTGGGTTTATGTGTAGCATGCCAAATGTTGTTGATAACGGAAAATTATAAATTATATATACGAGGCTATTCAAAATTTATTTTTTAAACTAAATTACAACATATTTTGCTAAGGATCTTAATATCTGCTGTATTGTTTACTGTTATAGGATTAATTACGATGTATATCATTTCAAGCACTTCTCGTTTCTTATTGTTTTTCAATTTTTACTATTTTAGTTTGGTTTGTTAGGTTTATTTTGAACATCCCGTACATTTTTACCGGTTAATAATCATACGCAATCCAATAATTTCCGACTCAAATTCCTTTCGCTTTAAAAACGAAAAGTTTAGGCTACAATTAAATAGTTTATATTTTGTATATTTTATTTTTCTGCAATAAACACGCTTTTGAATAATTCCTCAATTTAAATCTATTTGCTTTGAAACGAAAAGTCTATTATAATTAAATAGTTCATATCCGGTTTTTAGGTAACCTACAATTTGTTCAACATTGCAACCGCGTATAATGGGTTTTCTCTATTGTGCCAAAGTAACGACTTGTTGAAATAAGGTCGCGCAGTATTCTCCGGTAAAACCGTATTTTCCTGTTTAGATCGCGCTTCGATAACACGCAGGTTTAAATATCGAATTGGTGTAATTTAAATTCATTCTCAATTTGATTCTGCAGCCCATGCGACCAAATATGTTCTACAAGACTCGTTCTATCACTTTAAAAGCAATGCACGTATATTGTTGTTCTGTCAGTTAGAGATGTCTTGCGTGTATTGGTGAGTGTTCCCGTGCTTACCCCATCCAACCAGATTCTATTTTTAGCTTTTTTGCTGGAGGCCAAAAGCGTTCTTTCTTGTGTAGCCCACCTGTTCGTTGCCGTGGACCAGTGGCTGTAGTTACGATGGTAGCTACCTTGTTTAGCAGACTTCCTCCCCTCCTGGCGATTGACAAGCGAAGTATCAACGCAGAGAGGTATGTGCCTTGTGTTCTGTTATGCATGTCAAAGATTTTTATTTATCAACGGTGGATGGTGTCAAACCAGTCCACCATACTTGTTGAACAGCTGGTTGCGCTGGTGCTTCTGGGTATACGTCGTTAATTCTTGCTACAACGTGGTAGGTATTTAATGCTTAAGTTTAACACCTGTACTAGATGGAAAACCTAAATTTACATTTAATACTTCAAAATTTAACATATTTGCTATGGAGCAGATTTACATTTAATACCTAAACTTAACATACTTGCGATTGAAAAATTGTAAGTGTTAATTTTTCTTTTTTCTAATGAGTTTTATTACATGTTAGCCGCGAAATGCGCATTTCCTGGATCCACTATCCAATTTGTCCGTATAATATAATTGTTGGCGTTGAAATGATAACACTTATTTTATTGCGTTCTCTTGTTTGTACCGAATTATGTATTTAATTTTTTATTGTAAATAGAAAATCGTTGACGATGTATTATTTTGGTGTTGCTAGGAACCCTCCCTCCACGCGTTAATAGTTAGCCTGGTATTTACGTTTCTTCCAGCTACGTACAGGTACATAGCAGGTTGTATTCTAATTAGTGACCTATATTCTTTCTAGTTCGGTTAATGCAGTTTGGTTCCTTTTTATCACCAAATTACGAGAAATTGCATTAATATTTTTAAAGCGAACTTGTAATTGAAAACCATTAAGATAAGCGTCTCAGCTCGACTTGAACCACCGACTTCTGGAATCCTGGTCCAGCGCTCACACCAATTGAGCGATGAGACTCTAGAGGTCAGCTTCTAAACATGTCTATATCTAATAGTTCTCTAAATATCACAATGAAGCTTGAGAAATTGTAGAGATGTATGATATTGCAGTTAAAAATTTGACTAGATGCTATACGAAATGACGATGGTTTGGTATTCTCCGGGAAATCTAAATTAATTAGCTTAGAAGCTTGCTTTCTCAAAGTTTCGTAAAGTAATTAAACTACTAGTAAATAGACTATGGGGTTTCATGCTGACTTCGAAAATGTCAATGCCACTAATGCGAATCGATACTGGAACTTTAACTCGTTTGTTACTAATTAAGGTGGCACATTATTTCATATCTGATTTGATCACCACAATTTGTTTGAACGTCCTTGTTAAATGAATGATTTAATTTAAAGCCTTGTTTGCCTTACAAACCGGAGCTATCAACGAGAATATTAAACAATTCGCTAACAGCCCCAACCAAATTAATATTTTATCACTTTATAAACCGCTGCAACACTCTTTTAAAGAGAGAAATGTCGTTGATTTTATTTGTCAACGAACCAGTTGATGAATCAAAAATCAACTATCAAATGATAGGGAAGCCATCAACGCGGTGATGTGTCTTCAGAACACGTGATTCTTATCATAATTACACATAAGCATGTCTGATAACACATACTACATGTGATTTTTCAATGCTCCACCCGAAGGTGTTACATTAACCACGAGGCGAGTTTTTTTACCTGTAAATTTTGAATTTTATCGAACGCCTGCGCTTCCTAGCAAGGTAGGGATCTTTAATGCGCGTGACAACACGCATACACGGGACCTACATTTAATCTCTCAACCGAACGAGGGCGTATTTTTGTGAAAATTGCTCGTCTAACATTTTTCAAGCAAACCGTGTCGGAATTCGAACACAGAACCTTGGACTTAGTAGTCACACGCATATTAACTACGCCACGTAGCCGCCTCCTGATAACACACAACATTTGATTTTCCAATACTACACCCGAAAGTACTACATTGGCCAGGAAATGAGTTCTTTTACCTGGCAATTTTGAATGTTGTCGAACCCTTGCTGTTACAAGCAAGGTAAAGATCTTTAACATGCGTAATGACACTCACACGCGGGATTTCTATTTTACCTCACATCCGAACGAGAGCGTATTTTATGAAGGATGCTCGTTTAACATATTTCATGCGAACCGTGTCGGAATTCGAACTCGGGACGACCTTGAGCATAGCAGACACGCGCATACCAACTACGCCACGGAGCGAGTTGTAAAAGCACTTGCATTGTGATTGAGTTGGTTCATACATCCATATCTTCCATAGAGTATTTTTGTTTCTGGAGGTTTAAGTTTAAGACTGTGCAGGGATATTCAAATAATTTTATTTTCTAGTGTCCGATAGGTATATGTATTGACAAAGGACTTCCATGGACTAGGGTTACCTATTCTTGTATTAACGCAAAAATGCTTTTATATGGTTAGATACTACTTAGGAGAATTTCAAAGTTATTTTGAAACAAAGAAATGTAGTTATTCTTTAAATTATATCCAGACAGGATAAAATTAAGTTTGTAACAATGTATTTAAAAACACATCTAGACATCAGTTGCTGCAAGAAAAGGGACAACTATAAGGATAAGATGACGTTACAAAACACCGTAACTAGGTAATTCAACAATGCTAATCAAGATACTGCACTGTAGCTGATGCTGAAGCTGTGAGAAATGACAAATAACTTCGTTCCTTTTTGCCAAGGGAGGAGAGGTGGTGTGTTTCCGGTTTATTTTCGAGTTAAAACGTTGAACTATTTGTGGGTCTAATTTTAGAGAATTCTATATATTTGACTGTTATGCTGGTATGTATCTATATAGTTACTTCTCTATCGTTGTGTCAAGTAACGTAAATGTTAGTAATCTAATGTTAGTTTGGATATTTGGTAGTCCTGTTATTTTTCAGTTCTGGTATTATTTTGCATTAGCGTGCGTGTGGGATTTAATTTAAGAAATGAGTTATCGGAGTTATTTGTTGTATTCGTGATGTTATTGAATGAATAACTGGATACATTTTTATGATTAGCTATACGAGCATTATTAATTCATATGTATATACGGGTTGTAAACTGTTAGGTGTTGTTGTTTTTATGTACGCCACTGGTCGAGGTTGACCTATTCTGTCCTGACATTTTAATGCTAGTGACTTTCTAGTTTTGTAGTGCAATCCTAATCTTTTACAATTCACCTTGGGTGAGGTTGTAATTTCGTGTTGTGTCAAAAGCATATTGGATAAATTAGACTGAAATTCAGTTTTTACCATAATTATTTCAGGTCTTGAGTAAGATTGGATGGTTTTTTTATGAAAAATGGATTTCCGTCTTCCATCGTGTAGAGTATGGTGTGATCTGCCGGATTCCAGTGTGGTATGGTTCTAGTGAAGTTTTATGGTTGTTTATCTTGGCTATTCCGTTTGGGATCTTTCTACTAGACCCTATTGTGATGCAAGTTCCGTATTGGTTTATGCGTTGAAGTTGCACGTTGAGCCTGTAAACGTGGAGCTATGGAATTGCGCCAGTAGCCTCGTGGGATATTATTTCTGTGGAGGCGAAATCACACGAATCCATATTTGTAGGCAGCTGTCGAATCCTTTGTCTGCTGCGTGATCAATATATCTTAGTTCAGAATAAAACTTTAAATCAAATAAGTACCATAAAATATTTATATTAATATCCAAATTTAGTTGTTATTATTAACAACTGACCCGGTACCTTGTGTTGAAGCAATTCTATTAACAGGTTTCACCAACTTCACTGGGCATCCTCGCATCCGTATCTTCAGTTTCATCTTTATTCTGCAGGCAGATCGGCAGTTATCGACATATGAAATATACAGAAGTTTTCGTTACAACTCAACTATAGCAACCGACGTTACGTTACAGTACATAAGTCTTATTCTGCAATACCATCATTCCTGCCAGGCTTCACCAGTGCAGCGTAAGTTATTTAGTAAGCAAAGGAGGTATCCCATTTGTAGTTATAAAATAATACTTTACTCGTATTTCGTACTTAAGATTTGTCAATTATAGCTTTAATACGCATTTATTTATTTATGTACATTGAATATAAATTCTGTTGGTGTATAAGTTGCGGCTGTAATTGCTTGATTACATTTATGTTGCAACATATAAATTTTCTGTAAATTTGTTCATTGACTTTAGCGCGGTGCATCTGTTATTTTACTTGTTATCTAACAACATTTATATAATTCATTCAGTCATCATTGCATATTTAATAACCAATAAACTCCCAAAGCACACTTTAATTCTAATTACACTTAAAATCTACTACATACTACATATTCGTTACTGATAACACTTAAATATACAACTTGTTAACGTGTTCCTACATCTTAAAGTATCTAAGATTTCAAATTGTTCCGACGATTGGCGATCGTTTGTCACTTTTCGTTTCTTAGTTGAACTGGAAAATCGCTTCGTGTTGAAGACATTCAACATGTGCAGGAAAATCAAGTTTTCCTGGCGAAGACGTCGTAAGAGACGGACAGACTGTTAAAAGTTGTCCAAGACAACTAATGTAGAAATGTAGTGTACAAATCCCTTGGCGAACGGTTTGTATAAATGAGTAAGCATATGAAATTAATTATTTTATTATAGTGCAACTTTGATACCGTGCAACTTTGATACCGTGCAACTTTGAAACCATGAGATTTTGAAATTTTGAAACTTTGAAAACTTTGAAATGTTAAAACGTCTATGACTCTGGAAATGTGGATGGTCTTGTAATAATTTTGATGCAGTCTTGGATCAACGAAAATATTTTATTTGGTATGATTTAATTAAATTTATGGAACTTGTTTAGAAGGTAAATGAGTAAACTACTGTGATCCACACGTGGCCGACGTCGCTATGTAACCAGCGTGTTCTACTGATGCACAGGTCGTTTGAAGGTTACAGGTCATTGCCGCTGTCGGTAAGAAAGTATTAGTTTCTAAAATAATGTTAACGTTACAAAGTCCGTCACGTAAATTTTGCATGTAATGATTTCCTTTTGAAACTTGTTTTACATCACGTTGCTGTATGCAATTTATTATGACTTGTATAAATATTTTTGTCAATTAATTTTCAAACGATCCTTTTGTAAAGTATAAAGTACAATGAATACTATAACCTATTTCTAATTAATAGTGTGTTCAACTTAAGATATAGTATCTCACCGATTGTACAGGTGTAGATATACTTCGTCAGTTATCTTGTTTATGACGAATTGAAATACTAATATGTCAAGTTATAACACCTGAATGCTATATGATGAAAATTGGAACTTAAAGTAATCTGTCAATTTTTGATTTTTGCCAAAAGTTAAATAAGGAATATTTAAACATTGTGAGGTCGCGTAGCGCTACAATGACTACCTTATAAAAAAATATAATGTCCATAATTAAATATCTGATTTAAAAATCACTTTCATAAGAATTGAATTTTATTAAGTACTCTTATTTATTATGATGCTATTTATTTTTCTTAAAAGAGAATACAGAATTATTTTTATTGGACTTCAGATCATTTTTCAGTAATATTAAATTTTCCAAATTTTGTTCGGTGTTTACAAAGTAAACTTATCCGAAAGAGTATCACGATAGTAGAGACAATTGAACTTTATTTAAAGATTACATATTCATACTGATCCGTTGGGATGAGTAGTATAAATCCAGTTAGTCAAGTAGTTGTTTGAGTTTTTGTAACATTTTGGAACGGTCTACTTTCAAACAGTGTCCTACAGTGTATTCAACCCTGCTTGTGTACTTAAAAATTGATGCTTTTGTTGTGGAGTAGTATATTTGTATTGTTTTTTAGGTATTTATTTTTCTAACGTCGTTCAGTATGTCCGATGTTACTTCTCTTGGATCATTATTCCGGGGACACATACCATATAATAATGATAACAAAACGAGTTCAAACTTGTGACAGGCCCAACTCTCATAAATAGATATTTTACGTTGTAGCTAGAGAGTGGGGAAGTCCAGTGAACACCGGTACTAAGGGGAGACGCGTGAGTGCTGCTGGAGTATAAGGACGTGCTCTCGAAGTGAAGATCACAGTGCGTGATACAATTATTGTAGCTGAATTTGGTGAGATTGTTCTAATTTAAGGATTTGTTTCTAGTGATGGTTAGTTATTCTAATCTCACTACTTCTTAATATTTGTATGTGTATTGTTTTGACCACTGAATTAAACGGATAAAAACGCATGTTATTCGTTTGTATTCTGCCAGTAACTTACAAGAACCTTGTGATTAATTATTCAACCTGTTGATAACAGTCTACATTCTCAAGCTTTCTGTTTAAAATAAGGCTTGAGGTTAAGAGTGTTAGAAAATGAGCTGTGGAAATAAGAAAACCTAATTTGGCGAAACGACTAACTGTTTTTCTAGGTCGGCGGAAAACATACGTTTGGAGTGAGTTTAACGATTTGTTAACAAAATAAAATTTACCTAAAAGGTTTAATCAATAAAATATAGTGGGCGTCACTATACTCCGTCATAAGATGGAGATCTAAATAATTCCCTTAAAGGCGAATATAGAAATCTTCAAGAATGACTAACCTCGCTGAGTATGAAGTTTATAACAATTTTATCAAGTAAGTTTTATACTTACTCGTCACCTGCATACGGGATGCTCTCAATGCCTTCAGTTGATCCTGTAACAACACTACCAATTTGAAATACCAACCAATTTTTGCGGAATCTCTTTTGTTCAGACCTGTATTAACCAAAAAATGAATAATTTATTAAATTTTGTCTTGTAACGTACAACATATTTCTAAATTAATAATGTGCTTAATTGAATACACTCTCAATCCAATAATTGTAATAAAAGATAAATTTAAAGACTATAAAGATTTCTTTTAACTTAATTTCATTTCGTTTCAAAACATAATATTTGTATTAACATTCATTTTTTTATTTACATATTTATTTATTTTGAAAACACAGGTAAACAACCTATTTACATGTTTTCATACTTCAACGTAACAATAATAGAGTATATAGCACCCTAATATGAACCCTACCTGTATTGATGTAACATACTATCTTCTCTTATATATTATTGTATACAATTAAAACTAGGCATAAATACTTAGTCTAAAACAGTAAAATACAATATTTTGCTCACTCTAACTATCTATATACGATGCAGCGTAATTGCAGTAAGCGCTGTCTTAATTTTGGTTAAGCTTTTCCCACCAATATTAATATTACGTAGTGGAATGTATTGGTTTACTAACGTAAAAGAAGTGAGTAGCGGTGAGTCCATTGTAGTCAATATTCTACATTTAGTTATGTGCATAATTTCAAATGCTTTTACCCTACGGGACGGAACATTCAAATTAATCCCACTAAGTAATATTGTACAGTCTACTTGCCTATTCAGTAACTTACTACAAGTAAGATATATTGTATAATTCTCTTAAGGTCCAACTTTGGTAAGTTAAATTCCATCCTATGCTGACATATGAAAAGAATCCTGGTGTATGCCCATACTTTATGAAATAAATAAATTTAATAAATTTATTTAGAATCCTTTCAATTTTCTGCTTACGAGATTTTAGACTTGGTGCCAAATAACAGCAGTATATTCAAGTCTCGATCTAACCCAGTAACTATAAAATATTATGAGACAATAGATACCCTTAAAATTTGTAACAATTTCTCATTATGCAATACGCGGAGGATGACTAGGAGCATTGTTTAGAATAATTAAAGTTTTATAGGCCAAATGAACATTCTGCGAGTTGGAGCGTGAAATGTCAGAAGTATGAAACAAGTAGGTAAGCTAGAGAACCTGAAACTCGAAATGATTAGGTTAGCATTTACATAGTAGGAATCAGTGAAGTCCGCTGGCCAGATTCAGGGGATTTTTGGAGTGGAGACTTCAGGGTACTTCATACAGGACCAGAGGAAGGAAGTTTGGGTGTGGGGATAGTTATGCGAAAAAAGATAGGACGTGTAGAAAACTACTTACAAAAGAACGAAAGAGTACTCATGGTTAGATTTGAATCTAAACCAGTAAGTACAGTAATAATTCAAGTATACATGCCCACCTCTAGCTACAGTGAGGAAGAGGTAGAGGCGATCTACAAAGATATCGAAGACATACTAAGATACGTAAAAGGACATGAAAATTTAATAATTACGGGGGATTTTAATGCAGTGGTAGGTGAGGGTAGGGAAGGAGCGATAGTAGGTTTATTTGGTTGAGGCACGAGAAATGGCAGGGGAAATAGGCTGGTAGAATTTTGCGACAAGAACAACTTAACCATCACAAATACATTATTTCAACATCATGTTAGAAGACGATACACGTGGAAGATGCCAGGAGATATAGGAAGATATTAAATAGATTACATTATTGTTAGACAACGGTTTATAAATCAAGTAAAAGAATGTAGAAGCTATCCGGAAGCAGATGTAGACACTGACCACAACATTGTAATTATGAAGACCTCGCTTAAATTTAAAAATCTTTGAGAAGTTAAAAGATTAAGATATCTACGAAAAATTTGAAAGAAAGTCAAATGAATTGCTGAAAGATATCGGGAAAAATTCAGATACTAAGGAAGTAGAAACAGAATGGAATAACATTAAATTCAGCTTAGACATGGCGGAGAGAGATATTCTGGGGTATACACAAAAAGGAAACAAGAAATCATGGATAACAAAGCATATACTGAATTTAATCGTAGAAAGACGAAAATACAAAAATAGATCAGATGAAGCAGGAAAACAGAGATATAAAGCCATAAAATGAGAAATTATTTGCAAAAGCAGGAAAGCCAAAGAACAATAGATTGATGAAAATTGCAAAGAGGTACAAACTAATATGGAAACAGGAAAGACAGACGAAGCATACAAATTAATTAGAACGAATTTTAAGAATATAAAACCATATTGCAAAAATATAAGGGACGCGGGAGGAAACGTCATTATAGAAAATGTAGAGAAACTAGCTAGATGGCAGGAATATATAGGGAATTTATATTCAGGAGAGGAACTAACAGCATTAGAACGGGAATCACACATTGAAGATGATGACCTGGGATATCCTATACTTAGAGATGAGTTTGAATTAGCATTAAAGAGCCTGAAAAATGGTAAGCCGCCGGGTTCAGATAAGGTTCAAGCAAAAACTCTAAAAGCCGCTGGACAAGCAGTAACAGAACGTCTCTTCCGACTTGTAAGCTATATGTATGAGAAATGTGAAATACCCAAAGATTTCAAACGTAACATCATAGTAACTATACCAAAAAAAAAAGCCGCGGATAGATGTGAAAATTTTCGAACAATAAGTTTGACCGCACACGTTTCAAAAATATTAACTAGAATTGTACAAAGACGAATGCAAAAACGAGCTGAAGAAATACTGGGAGAAGATCAATTTGGGTTTAGGCGCAACAGGGGAACACGGGAGGCTAATTTTGCTCTGAGGTTGATAATGGAGAAAACAATAGAGAAGGGGGAAAGCGTATATATAGTGTTTGTAGATTTGGAAAAAGCATTCGACAATGTGAAATGGAAAAAAATGTTCGACATACCCAAAAAGATTGGAATGAGTTTTAGGGATAGACGGAGAGTACATTGCTTATACAAAGAGCAAACAGCGGTAATAGATTTAGAGCAAGAAAGTAGAGAAGTAAATATTAGGAAAGAGGTGAGACAGGGATGTGCTTTATCCCATTATTTTTAACTTGTACATAGAAGACGCAATAAATACTGTCAAATGCAGGAATACATTTGGAATTAATATACAGGGACAAAAGATTAATATGCTTAGATTTGCAGATGATATACCGGTATTAGCATCTAGCAGAGTTAGAAGCTGCTCTTAATGAAATGGAAACAGTTCTAACGGAGAGATATGGTATAAGAATTAACAAAATAAAATTAAAGTTCTAGTATGTAAGAGAAGGAAAATAAATCAAAACAGGAATACAAATATGTAACGAGAACTTACAAGAGGTTGAGAATTTCTGCTACCCGGGAAGTCAAATAACGCAATATGGGAACAGCACATAAAATATATTATAAAATTGGCACAAGGTCGTGCTATATTTAACAAGAAAAGCAACTACTGTGCTCAAAGACCACAAACATAGAAACAAGGAAAAGACTGCTTAAAACATATGTGTGGAGCACAGCACTGTACGGCAGTGAAGCCTGGACAGTAGGAGAAGCAGACAAGAAAAAGGTAGAAGCCTTTGAAATGTGGTGTTACAGGCGTATGATGAAGATATCGTGGACAGAAAAATTTAAGAACAAAGAGGTACTAGAAATGGTATGGAAAGAAAGAAATATGTGATAATCAGTAAAAAATAGGAGAGATAGGATGATAGGCCACATACTAAGACATGAGAGAATAGTGCGGAGTATATTAGAAGCAGAGATAGGAAAAAAGAGAAATAGAGGTATACCTAGGTTAGAATACTGCACACAGATAGTGAAAGATGCAGGCTGTAAGAATTTCAGGGAAATGTGTAGGCTAGCTCAGAATGGAAATCAATGGAGGTACGCTTTCAGCCAGTCGCAAGATGGAAAAACTAATGACAATAATAATTACTGTACTTAAACATGATGATTATTATAAATAACTACAAATATTGGTTTTGCAATACTCTTAACTAATGTTGATTGTGCGACAGGATTTACTGGAAAACTATTAATACGGCAATTGCCTACGTGTTGGGGGATCCTTGGCAGCCACAGGCTGCATAAACCCCTTCACATACCACTGAATCTCGGTGAAATACTGAAAGAGATAGAAGACTTCTGGAATGTCGTGCTTCAGATGTATGAGGATGGTAGCATGGACAGACAAAGTTAATAACAAATAGGTTGTTGAAATAGTAGAGGAATTAAAATCTGTGGAAAACGAAAAAAATAGAAGAAATGGAAGGACAGGATACGTTGTAAGGCGTTTCTTGAGAATAGTACGGGATATATTACAAGCAGAGATAGGAAAAAATAGGTAGAGGTAGACCGAGATCAGACTTTCGCACACAAATAGTGATAGATGCAGACGGTGCAAATTTCAGGGAAATGTGTAGGTTGGCTTAGACTAGGAAACAATGAGGGTAAGCGTCCAACCAGTTCTAGGACTGAAGACTTAATGATGATGGGGCCAAATTGTTTTTAAACAATACTGCTTTATTTCAGGTTTAAAATGCAGTGTTAACCAAATTTCGAAAAATGTATCTGTCATATTTACTTTTGTGTTGACCTTCCAAATAATTGGAAGAGTACACTTGGCGTAGTTTTTAAGCGCTCGTGGATTTACGGAACTATAAACCAAAAGTGCTATTCCAAATCGCTTTTAACGATCCCAATAAAAGCGTCAAGCGACCTTTAGTCACTATGAAACGAGGCATAGACATTTCTTCTTGTGAAATATAAGTACAAGTGGGCATTTTCTTCCAAAATAAACCGATTTCTTCACGTTGAACATTTGTTTTGGAGAATATTCTTCGGTTTCAATTATTTATTTTAAGATACCAGGAAAATTTTGAGCGACCACATTATCGACACTAGCAACCTCTCTTTACACTGTAATATTATGGCAGAAATATTCTTGTGTTAAACATCATATACCATCTGCATCTTGCAGAAAAAACATGTGTATCTTTGGTAATTATATTGGAGCGTCATTTGTTTTGAAATGTGTTGAAAATGATCAGTGCCTTACTGTGCATAACAGCGAGACTTGAGGAAGGCACGCTGAATTTGATCTTGAAACCAAGTGTGTAATAGTTTTAACATCTCACAGATTAGTTTTTCTTTTACGTATGATAGTACTATTTAAAAAAAGAGATTGTTGTAGAGCTGTAGAGGTTTTGTGGTTTGTTTATACAGTTGTACGAAGCAGATTAAAATGTCATCCAATTAGTGATGTCGATAAGCCGGCATCTTTGAATTTTAAACCTTAGATATAACTGCTAAAGTTATTGCCTTTCTCATTTTTTTCTGTTCATTATCACGCCTTAATTTAAACTAAATAACAGTTGTAATACGTACATAACACAAAAGAAACATCACCGAAGCGACAACCACACGACAGTAAATTAGCCCGTGACGTACTTCAACTGCAGATACAATAATAGTATATTATCCAACGAGCCTATAATGAAGGCTATATTCCCGAGGATGAAAGTTGCTACACGAGCGAGCGAGTGTAGTAATCATCCGAGGGAATAGTACCCTTCATTATATCGAGTTGCATACTATACTTTATCTACAACTAAGTAACAATATAAGAGAGCATAATTTATATAACTTGACTTTCCAAATTATAGAAATTCTACAATAAATTAGCGAAAACCAACACGGCTAGTTGTTTGTGTTATTGTATTGAGACATAGTATTTGATATTTGGCATTTGACGTTTGTTTTAAATTTCAATGGTATTGGGATTTAATAATATTAGTTTCCAGTTGGTCTCTAAGAGGGAATAAAGAGGAATTATTCCCTCTGCTCTTAATTATTCTCTAGCGTGATTAATATATAGCATTATACTGCTAAAACCACAGGTATAATACGTATGTTATATATTAGTTGTAGATAAAATTTATTACATTATTGGACGCATTAAAATATACCACTTACCACGTAAACTTCTGTATATTCTAAATATAATGTAAGGTTCGTCGCTTTGTCTACCCGTGATCAGAATAATACAGCAGAACCTAAACGAGGCATCTGTACGCAGAGGATAATTGGTAGATACCCTGTGGACTTAATTGCCAGGTTAGAAAGGTTTGCGTTTAAGAACTTTATTAGCCTTACAATAGGAACCCTATAGACTTTATGCACATAATTGCGGTACATTCTCGAAATAATGTAGAAGAATTGAATAAAATGTAAACTGTCATTAAGGAAGACAGCAGTTCTTTTAGTACTTAAAGTGACATAAAGCGTATGGGTCGGTATGGAATTCTAAGACACACTACTGAGATGTGGTAGGCAATGGGAAACCATCACATTACCCCCAAGTACAGCGTACTGCAATTGTTATTTAAGATGATGGCATCTTCTGGAGTATAAGATTCTGAAGTTAAAATAGTCCCCCATTCAGATCTCCGGGAGGGAACTACTTCCGAGGGTGTGATCTGAAAGTTCAAAAGGGGAGCTAAGAACATTTTGTGAGTCGGAGCGTGGAATGTTGGGAGTATGAAGCAAGTAGGTAGGCTAGAGAATGTGACAATTGAAATGAATATGCTAGCATTAGATATAATAGGAATCTGCGAAGTACGGTAGTCAAAGAAGGGGGATTTTTGTAGCGGAGGCTATAGGGTAATTCATACAGGATTAGAGGAAGAAAATCCTTATGTGGGAATAGCTATGCCAAAAACGGACACTGTAGAAAACTTCTTACAAAAAAACGAAAGGGTACCTATGGTTAGATTAGAATCTAAACCGGTAAATACAGTAATAATTCAAATGTACATGCCCATCTCTAGCTACAGTGAGGAAGAGGTAGAAGCGATCTAGGAAGATATTGAAGAGATGCTAAGGTGCGTAAAAGGACATGAAAATTTAATAATTACGGGAGATTTTAATGCAGTGGTAGGTGAGGGTAGGAAAGCAGCGGTAGCAGATTTATTTGGTTTATACGCGAGAAACGGCAGAGGAAATAGGCTGGTAGAATTTTGCGACAAAGCAATTTAACCATCACGAACACATCATTTCAACATCATGCTAGAAGACCATATACGTGGAAGATGCCAGGAGATGTAGGAAGCTATCAAATAGATTACACTCTTGTTAGACAACGGTTTAGGAATCAAGTAAAAAACAGTAGAAGCTACCCAGAAGCAGATATAGTCATCGACCACAATATCTTAATTATGAAGGCCGCGCTTGAATTTAAAAATTTGAAAAAAGGAATGGTAAATGACACTTTCACTTTGAGAAACTTAAAGATAAAGATATTCATGAAAGATTTGAATAAAAGTCAAACGAATTGCCGAAAGAAGGAAAATTTCTGATACTAAGGAAGTAAAAACAAAATGAAATAACAATTTAGTTTACACGGGGTATACACAAAAAGAAAATAAGAAACATAAACACTTTCTTGAGAATGAATTTCTACTCCTTCTGCTCTCAAACGTTCACGAACTTCTTTCAGTCATGCTAGAAAATTAATCAGATATTACAAACGGAAAAAATAAAGTCCAAAAACAAATCCTACGAGACAAGAAACTCTAATTTACAGTCGAATTACTTGGGCCACGCGTTGGGTCGCCGCTAAAAGAGTGATGTGGTAAGGCCCCACGTTGGGCGCTACTAAAAGAGTGCTGTGACAATGCCGCACTGGGGACCACTAGAAGGAGTGTTGTGAAACAGATACTTGTGGTTTGTAAACTTGAAATTATTGGCTTACCTTCGTTTTTCACTTTACCTAGCTAGCTCAACGGAATTTACGGAGTTTTCAAAATAAAATAAAACGCAGCACTATCACAAAGCATTTATACAATGTGAAATATCTTCTTTCATACAAAAGCATTTACAACATCGTTTCTTTCAACCATAAAATAATTTCTGAGAAGTCTTTGTTACAAACAAAATTATTATTGCTTACCTTATTTTATATTTACAGAATTAAACTTATTCTTTTGAAGATCTTTCACCTGGTTATAAATTATTTCCACGCTGGTAAGATTTGTTTTTGCCAGAAGAAATCCTTGACACTTAATCTATTAAAGGTCAGAGTATATCGAACTCTGAACACAAACTCCTGGTAAAAAAATCCCTCACACCAAAAAATGCATTAGGCCAATCTTAAACTCTATATCTAAATACTCTAATATCAGTCAAAATTAAATCTAAAATAATACTTGCAGAATCCACAAAAACATTCGTATTAAAATATTCTTATTTTAAATTAATGTCCAATCAGCTTACAAGTTCTCCAAATTAAAATTCCTGACTTCCAACAGTAATTATCAGAGTACCTTTTTGGTTAACTTTTCTTTTCGATTATTTAATAACATTATTAAAGTAGCGTTGTCTTGAAGAATTTTTCTTGTTCATTGTAATTTATAAGTCCATTTTCGTATGTAATTTGCGTTTAAAAACATAGATTTTTATTCATTGCAATTTCTTAAATTATTACCACAATATGCTTACTGCATATTCAAATAATATCTTCATATAGCAACGCCGCCCAACTATCAAACTGCAATATGTTTACTACATATTTCTATTACGATCTTAGCATAGCAACAGCTCACCCTTTTTAGTTAAATAACATTTCGTGCTCTAATGAATGAAATCGAATGAATGAATTCGAATCATTGAATTCGAATGAATCCTCTCCTTGATAGGCGCTTCTTTATATACAAATTGGTTCTTTTCGAGAATTTTTCCACAAAAATCTCGAACATCATGATGTAATCATTCCATGAATGCCCAATTATTATATTATTATACAAGGCGAACCATGAATTTACAAACATTTCCGTTTTTTTAGAATTAGGGTTTCAATGACCTCTCGTGACCCCTTATTACATCAATATATATATATATATATATATAAGTCAAAGTCAGCACGCCAATATGCGTGAAGTATATAGTGAAATGAATTTAAAATTTAATAAATGAACTTAGTGCAATTTTCAAAGTAGTACAGTAAGCTGTTTGAGGAACGTAAGAGGTAAGAATTTATTTAGCGTATACTTATAGAAAATTTTATAAAGCGTTAAATGATGGTTAGAAAACGTTATAACTTTAAGTAATGAGGAGAATATGTGGCAATTTAAATAATGGATAGAAATTAAACTAACTTCATATCATGGTCATAAATTTTGGTAATTTCAATAATTTTGGACCATGTTATACATTACGAAACAAATTCAAGCGTTAACGTCACTTGTGCTGGTTAATGTACCAAGGATAGCAACTGACAGCTTCACATTCAATAAACAAGGTTAGAAATTTAGTTTATTTTAATGCTCAACGAACGTTTATACTTTATGGTAATATCTGCCTACTCATTCTTGTATTGATGAATATTAATTATGTTATGTGAGATACATTTTACACGTATTTGAAATCAAAACCTTTTAATATTAATTTTTATAGAGATTTTTATGCACAAACAAATCCAGTCCGTTAACTAAAGTCATATGTAACGTAAATTTTGAAGCCACTGTATAAAAATATCCAGTTCAATAATTTAAACTTTGTAAAACTTGCATTATTTAAAGGATAGAAATTAGGTTAATAACGCGATAACATTCCATTGCTTTATATTAAATTGGCGCTCTCCGAAATTATTGATTAAAAATAACAGTTAAACAATTGTACATATGTCGCATTAATTAAATCCATTTGATTGTGCTTTTGATCATAGAACGTTCAACCTGTAAATTTCACAAAATTTACAAGAAGTTTTTATATTTAGAGAAAAATCCTTTTAAGAGCTAGCAATTCAAGGACATTCCACAACATCCTTATTGGCATCTTAACTTAAGGACAGTGCATTTACATTTCCAATGCTCCACCCGAAGGTACTAAATTGGCCAGGAGGCGAGTTTTTTGTTGCCTGGAAATTTAGAATTTTGCCGAACCCTTGCCGTTCCAGACAAGGTAGGGTTCTTTAACGTGCGTGACAACACTCACACACGGGACCTCCATTTAACCTCTCATCCGAACGAGGGCGTAATTTTTGTGAAAAATGCTCACCTGCCATTTTTCAAGCGGTCGGCCGTGGCGGGATTCGAACCCAGGACCTTTGGATCCGTAGTCTTACGCTTACTACATTGATCCACGGCGACGCCTTAACTTAAGGACAACTTCACAGCATTCTTACCGACTCCCAACTAAATGGTGGAAGCTTTACAGCAATATACATAAAGAATAAGAAGATTCTAAGGTGGAGATTGTAGTTATCGTGTTTTAATTACAATATTATTTACAGACCTACCCTTCATAATTCAGTAACGGATGCGTTTTTGTGTATTTGTTCTGCGGCGACAACTAATGAATTTCGGTTTATTGATTTGTATAATGCTTTATGTCTTTTACGAGTTAACTAAAATGTTTCATTGGTTTCGAAACAAAGTGTACTTTTATTCTATAGAATACGTAATGAAACTGACTTTATAGTGTCCGGTATATTATGAAATTAAACACTCGAAGGAAGTGTCATAAAAGCGACCTCTGCATTTGAACGTTCAAAAATGAATTTTAAAGATCGTTTTCCAGTTTGTGCAAAAAATTGTTATGTTCTTACAATTACTGAAAAATAATTGCCATATACTTTTGCTACTGCCTGACCCATATGACATAATCAACCATTATTGATACGCTCAAAAATGTTTTCTTCATATTTGTGGTACTCCCCATTCAGATAGAGAAAGCTCATTCAACTATAAATGTTCATGCATTCTAATGTAATCACCTAAAGTAGAACTACGCCTTACAATCTTCGTGTTAACGGTCAGGTTGAAAGATACAATGATATCATTTGACGTACGACCCAATTAGCGCTAAAAGCAAGAAATAAGGATATTATTCAATGGGAAAATGTATTTCGAGAAGTATTACATTCAATATGAAGTTAGTTTACTTTGAACTTCACAAACAAAACTCCGGATGAGAGAATGTCTAAACATCAACGACGAAGTAATGGAGAAACTGTTTCAACCTGATTTTTGAATCCTGGTGCAGATTATTTAGAACAGTATTGTTTACTAGTAAAAGAGTTACTTTAGCCGAAATTATCACTGAATATGCTCACATTGGAGATTTTAAAAGAACAATATACATAGTGCTTATAAGATATTTGACTCAGGTTGACAAAAATAATCTGATGGAAGACGAAGAAGTAGAAGTGGTAAATGAAATCAGAGTTATAAACACCTGAATAAGTAAAATACAAGGAAGCTTCTGATTTACAAGAAAATTTAATTAATACTCAAGATAACCCAACTCGTGTAGTAATTTTAAATTATGAAGGCTGCTTGCTTAGCTAGAAGATTATACGACTGCACGTTATAGTTTTTACAAGTTGGGATGAGTAGTATAAATCCAGTTAGTCAAGTAGTTGTTTGAGTTTTTGTAACATTTTGGAACGGTCTACTTTCAAACAGTGTCCTACAGTGTATTCAACCCTGCTTGTGTACTTAAAAATTGATGCTTTTGTTGTGGAGTAGTATATTTGTATTGTTTTTTAGGTATTTATTTTTCTAACGTCGTTCAGTATGTCCGATGTTACTTCTCTTGGATCATTATTCCGGGGACACATACCATATAATAATGATAACAAAACGAGTTCAAACTTGTGACAGGCCCAACTCTCATAAATAGATATTTTACGTTGTAGCTAGAGAGTGGGGAAGTCCAGTGAACACCGGTACTAAGGGGAGACGCGTGAGTGCTGCTGGAGTATAAGGACGTGCTCTCGAAGTGAAGATCACAGTGCGTGATACAATTATTGTAGCTGAATTTGGTGAGATTGTTCTAATTTAAGGATTTGTTTCTAGTGATGGTTAGTTATTCTAATCTCACTACTTCTTAATATTTGTATGTGTATTGTTTTGACCACTGAATTAAACGGATAAAAACGCATGTTATTCGTTTGTATTCTGCCAGTAACTTACAAGAACCTTGTGATTAATTATTCAACCTGTTGATAACAGTCTACATTCTCAAGCTTTCTGTTTAAAATAAGGCTTGAGGTTAAGAGTGTTAGAAAATGAGCTGTGGAAATAAGAAAACCTAATTTGGCGAAACGACTAACTGTTTTTCTAGGTCGGCGGAAAACATACGTTTGGAGTGAGTTTAACGATTTGTTAACAAAATAAAATTTACCTAAAAGGTTTAATCAATAAAATATAGTGGGCGTCACTATACTCCGTCATAAGATGGAGATCTAAATAATTCCCTTAAAGGCGAATATAGAAATCTTCAAGAATGACTAACCTCGCTGAGTATGAAGTTTATAACAATTTTATCAAGTAAGTTTTATACTTACTCGTCACCTGCATACGGGATGCTCTCAATGCCTTCAGTTGATCCTGTAACAACACTACCAATTTGAAATACCAACCAATTTTGCGGAATCTCTTTTGTTCAGACCTGTATTAACCAAAAAATGAATAATTTATTAAATTTTGTCTTGTAACGTACAACATATTTCTAAATTAATAATGTGCTTAATTGAATACACTCTCAATCCAATAATTGTAATAAAAGATAAATTTAAAGACTATAAAGATTTCTTTTAACTTAATTTCATTTCGTTTCAAAACATAATATTTGTATTAACATTCATTTTTTTATTTACATATTTATTTATTTTGAAAACACAGGTAAACAACCTATTTACATGTTTTCATACTTCAACGTAACAATAATAGAGTATATAGCACCCTAATATGAACCCTACCTGTATTGATGTAACATACTATCTTCTCTTATATATTATTGTATACAATTAAAACTAGGCATAAATACTTAGTCTAAAACAGTAAAATACAATATTTTGCTCACTCTAACTATCTATATACGATGCAGCGTAATTGCAGTAAGCGCTGTCTTAATTTTGGTTAAGCTTTTCCCACCAATATTAATATTACGTAGTGGAATGTATTGGTTTACTAACGTAAAAGAAGTGAGTAGCGGTGAGTCCATTGTAGTCAATATTCTACATTTAGTTATGTGCATAATTTCAAATGCTTTTACCCTACGGGACGGAACATTCAAATTAATCCCACTAAGTAATATTGTACAGTCTACTTGCCTATTCAGTAACTTACTACAAGTAAGATATATTGTATAATTCTCTTAAGGTCCAACTTTGGTAAGTTAAATTCCATCCTATGCTGACATATGAAAAGAATCCTGGTGTATGCCCATACTTTATGAAATAAATAAATTTAATAAATTTATTTAGAATCCTTTCAATTTTCTGCTTACGAGATTTTAGACTTGGTGCCAAATAACAGCAGTATATTCAAGTCTCGATCTAACCCAGTAACTATAAAATATTATGAGACAATAGATACCCTTAAAATTTGTAACAATTTCTCATTATGCAATACGCGGAGGATGACTAGGAGCATTGTTTAGAATAATTAAAGTTTTATAGGCCAAATGAACATTCTGCGAGTTGGAGCGTGAAATGTCAGAAGTATGAAACAAGTAGGTAAGCTAGAGAACCTGAAACTCGAAATGATTAGGTTAGCATTTACATAGTAGGAATCAGTGAAGTCCGCTGGCCAGATTCAGGGGATTTTTGGAGTGGAGACTTCAGGGTACTTCATACAGGACCAGAGGAAGGAAGTTTGGGTGTGGGGATAGTTATGCGAAAAAGATAGGACGTGTAGAAAACTACTTACAAAGAACGAAAGAGTACTCATGGTTAGATTTGAATCTAAACCAGTAAGTACAGTAATAATTCAAGTATACATGCCCACCTCTAGCTACAGTGAGAAAGAGGTAGAGGCGATCTACAAAGATATCGAAGACATATTAAAATATGTAAAAGGACATGAAAATTTAATAATTACCGAGGATTTTAATGCAGTGGTAGGTGAGGGTAGGGAAGGAGCGATAGTAGGTTTATTTGGTTGAGGCACGAGAAATGGCAGGGAAATAGGCTGGTAGAATTTTGCGACAAGAACAACATAACCATCACAAATACATTATTTCAACATCATGTTAGAAGACGATACACGTGGAAGATGCCAGGAGATATAGGAAGATATTAAATAGATTACATTATTGTTAGACAACGGTTTATAAATCAAGTAAAAGAATGTAGAAGCTATCCGGAAGCAGATGTAGACACTGACCACAACATTGTAATTATGAAGACCTCGCTTAAATTTAAAAATCTTTGAGAAGTTAAAAGATTAAGATATCTACGAAAAATTTGAAAGAAAGTCAAATGAATTGCTGAAAGATATCGGGAAAAATTCAGATACTAAGGAAGTAGAAACAGAATGGAATAACATTAAATTCAGCTTAGACATGGCGGAGAGAGATATTCTGGGGTATACACAAAAAGGAAACAAGAAACCATGGATAACAAAGCATATACTGAATTTAATCGTAGAAAGACGAAAATACAAAATAGATCAGATGAAGCAGGAAAACAGAGATATAAAGCCATAAAATGAGAAATTATTTGCAAAAGCAGGAAAGCCAAAGAACAATAGATTGATGAAAATTGCAAAGAGGTACAAACTAATATGGAAACAGGAAAGACAGACGAAGCATACAAATTAATTAGAACGAATTTTAAGAATATAAAACCATATTGCAAAAATATAAGGGACGCGGGAGGAAACGTCATTATAGAAAATGTAGAGAAACTAGCTAGATGGCAGGAATATATAGGGAATTTATATTCAGGAGAGGAACTAACAGCATTAGAACGGGAATCACACATTGAAGATGATGACCTGGGATATCCTATACTTAGAGATGAGTTTGAATTAGCATTAAAGAGCCTGAAAAATGGTAAGCCGCCGGGTTCAGATAAGGTTCAAGCAAAAACTCTAAAAGCCGCTGGACAAGCAGTAACAGAACGTCTCTTCCGACTTGTAAGCTATATGTATGAGAAATGTGAAATACCCAAAGATTTCAAACGTAACATCATAGTAACTATACCAAAAAAAAAAGCCGCGGATAGATGTGAAAATTTTCGAACAATAAGTTTGACCGCACACGTTTCAAAAATATTAACTAGAATTGTACAAAGACGAATGCAAAAACGAGCTGAAGAAATACTGGGAGAAGATCAATTTGGGTTTAGGCGCAACAGGGGAACACGGGAGGCTAATTTTGCTCTGAGGTTGATAATGGAGAAAACAATAGAGAAGGGGGAAAGCGTATATATAGTGTTTGTAGATTTGGAAAAAGCATTCGACAATGTGAAATGGAAAAAAATGTTCGACATACCCAAAAAGATTGGAATGAGTTTTAGGGATAGACGGAGAGTACATTGCTTATACAAAGAGCAAACAGCGGTAATAGATTTAGAGCAAGAAAGTAGAGAAGTAAATATTAGGAAAGGGGTGAGACAGGGATGTGCCTTATCCCCATTAATTTTTAACTTGTACATAGAAGAGGCAATGAATACTGTCAAATGCAGGAAGACATTTGGAATTAATATACAGGGACAAAAGATTGATATGCTTAGATTTGCAGATGATATAGCGGTATTAGCATCTAGCAAAGAAAAGTTAGAAGCTGCTCTTAATGAAATGGAAACAGTTCTAACGGAGAGATATGGTATAAGAATTAACAAAAATAAAATTAAAGTTCTAGTATGTAAGAGAAGGGAAAATAAATCAAAAACAGGAATACAAATATGTAACGAGAACTTACAAGAGGTTGAGAATTTCTGCTACCCGGGAAGTCAAATAACGCAATATGGGAACAGCACATAAAATATATTATAAAAATTGGCACAAGGTCGTGCTATATTTAACAAGAAAAAGCAACTACTGTGCTCAAAGACCACAAACATAGAAACAAGGAAAAGACTGCTTAAAACATATGTGTGGAGCACAGCACTGTACGGCAGTGAAGCCTGGACAGTAGGAGAAGCAGACAAGAAAAAGGTAGAAGCCTTTGAAATGTGGTGTTACAGGCGTATGATGAAGATATCGTGGACAGAAAAATTTAAGAACAAAGAGGTACTAGAAATGGTATGGAAAGAAAGAAATATGTGATAATCAGTAAAAAATAGGAGAGATAGGATGATAGGCCACATACTAAGACATGAGAGAATAGTGCGGAGTATATTAGAAGCAGAGATAGGAAAAAAGAGAAATAGAGGTATACCTAGGTTAGAATACTGCACACAGATAGTGAAAGATGCAGGCTGTAAGAATTTCAGGGAAATGTGTAGGCTAGCTCAGAATGGAAATCAATGGAGGTACGCTTTCAGCCAGTCGCAAGATGGAAAACTAATGACAATAATAATTACTGGACTTAAACATGATGATTATTATAAATAACTACAAATATTGGTTTTGCAATACTCTTAACTAATGTTGATTGTGCGACAGGATTTACTGGAAAACTATTAATACGGCAATTGCCTACGTGTTGGGGGATCCTTGGCAGCCACAGGCTGCATAAACCCCTTCACATACCACTGAATCTCGGTGAAATACTGAAAGAGATAGAAGACTTCTGGAATGTCGTGCTTCAGATGTATGAGGATGGTAGCATGGACAGACAAAGTTAATAACAAATAGGTTGTTGAAATAGTAGAGGAATCAAAATCTGTGGAAAACGAAAAAAATAGAAGAAATGGAAGGACAGGATACGTTGTAAGGCGTTTCTTGAGAATAGTACGGGATATATTACAAGCAGAGATAGGAAAAAATAGGTAGAGGTAGACCGAGATCAGACTTTCGCACACAAATAGTGATAGATGCAGACGGTGCAAATTTCAGGGAAATGTGTAGGTTGGTTTAGACTAGGAAACAATGAGGGTAAGCGTCCAACCAGTTCTAGGACTGAAGACTTAATGATGATGGGGCCAAATTGTTTTTAAACAATACTGCTTTATTTCAGGTTTAAAATGCAGTGTTAACCAAATTTCGAAAAATGTATCTGTCATATTTACTTTTGTGTTGACCTTCCAAATAATTGGAAGAGTACACTTGGCGTAGTTTTTAAGCGCTCGTGGATTTACGGAACTATAAACCAAAAGTGCTATTCCAAATCGCTTTTAACGATCCCAATAAAAGCGTCAAGCGACCTTTAGTCACTATGAAACGAGGCATAGACATTTCTTCTTGTGAAATATAAGTACAAGTGGGCATTTTCTTCCAAAATAAACCGATTTCTTCACGTTGAACATTTGTTTTGGAGAATATTCTTCGGTTTCAATTATTTATTTTAAGATACCAGGAAAATTTTGAGCGACCACATTATCGACACTAGCAACCTCTCTTTACACTGTAATATTATGGCAGAAATATTCTTGTGTTAAACATCATATACCATCTGCATCTTGCAGAAAAAACATGTGTATCTTTGGTAATTATATTGGAGCGTCATTTGTTTTGAAATTTGTTGAAAATGATCAGTGCCTTACTGTGCATAACAGCGAGACTTGAGGAAGGCACGCTGAATTTGATCTTGAAACCAAGTGTGTAATAGTTTTAACATCTCACAGATTAGTTTTTCTTTTACGTATGATAGTACTATTTAAAAAAAGAGATTGTTGTAGAGCTGTAGAGGTTTTGTGGTTTGTTTATACAGTTGTACGAAGCAGATTAAAATGTCATCCAATTAGTGATGTCGATAAGCCGGCATCTTTGAATTTTAAACCTTAGATATAACTGCTAAAGTTATTGCCTTTCTCATTTTTTTCTGTTCATTATCACGCCTTAATTTAAACTAAATAACAGTTGTAATACGTACATAACACAAAAGAAACATCACCGAAGCGACAACCACACGACAAGTAAATTAGCCCGTGACGTACTTCAACTGCAGATACAATAATAGTATATTATCCAACGAGCCTATAATGAAGGCTATATTCCCGAGGATGAAAGTTGCTACACGAGCGAGCGAGTGTAGTAATCATCCGAGGGAATAGTACCCTTCATTATATCGAGTTGCATACTATACTTTATCTACAACTAAGTAACAATATAAGAGAGCATAATTTATATAACTTGACTTTCCAAATTATAGAAATTCTACAATAAATTAGCGAAAACCAACACGGCTAGTTGTTTGTGTTATTGTATTGAGACATAGTATTTGATATTTGGCATTTGACGTTTGTTTTAAATTTCAATGGTATTGGGATTTAATAATATTAGTTTCCCAGTTGGTCTCTAAGAGGGAATAAAGAGGAATTATTCCCTCTGCTCTTAATTATTCTCTAGCGTGATTAATATATAGCATTATACTGCAAAAACCACAGGTATAATACGTATGTTATATATTAGTTGTAGATAAAATTTATTACATTATTGGACGCATTAAAATATACCACTTACCACGTAAACTTCTGTATATTCTAAATATAATGTAAGGTTCGTCGCTTTGTCTACCCGTGATCAGAATAATACAGCAGAACCTAAACGAGGCATCTGTACGCAGAGGATAATTGGTAGATACCCTGTGGACTTAATTGCCAGGTTAGAAAGGTTTGCGTTTAAGAACTTTATTAACCTTACAATAGGAACCCTATAGACTTTATGCACATAATTGCGGTACATTCTCGAAATAATGTAGAAGAATTGAATAAAATGTAAACTGTCATTAAGGAAGACAGCAGTTCTTTTAGTACTTAAAGTGACATAAAGCATATGGGTCGGTATGGAATTCTAAGACACACTACTGAGATGTGGTAGGCAATGGGAAACCATCACATTACCCCCAAGTACAGCGTACTGCAATTGTTATTTAAGATGATGGCATCTTCTGGAGTATAAGATTCTGAAGTTAAAATAGTCCCCCATTCAGATCTCCGGGAGGGAACTACTTCCGAGGGTGTGATCTGAAAGTTCAAAAGGGGAGCTAAGAACATTTTGTGAGTCGGAGCGTGGAATGTTGGGAGTATGAAGCAAGTAGGTAGGCTAGAGAATGTGACAATTGAAATGAATATGCTAGCATTAGATATAATAGGAATCTGCGAAGTACGGTAGTCAAAGAAGGGGGATTTTTGTAGCGGAGGCTATAGGGTAATTCATACAGGATTAGAGGAAGAAAATCCTTATGTGGAATAGCTATGCCAAAACGGACACTGTAGAAAACTTCTTACAAAAAAACGAAAGGGTACCTATGGTTAGATTAGAATCTAAACCGGTAAATACAGTAATAATTCAAATGTACATGCCCATCTCTAGCTACAGTGAGGAAGAGGTAGAAGCGATCTAGGAAGATATTGAAGAGATGCTAAGGTGCGTAAAGGACATGAAAATTTAATAATTACGGGAGATTTTAATGCAGTGGTAGGTGAGGGTAGGAAAGCAGCGGTAGCAGATTTATTTGGTTTATACGCGAGAAACGGCAGAGGAAATAGGCTGGTAGAATTTTGCGACAAAGCAATTTAACCATCACGAACACATCATTTCAACATCATGCTAGAAGACCATATACGTGGAAGATGCCAGGAGATGTAGGAAGCTATCAAATAGATTACACTCTTGTTAGACAACGGTTTAGGAATCAAGTAAAAAACAGTAGAAGCTACCCAGAAGCAGATATAGTCATCGACCACAATATCTTAATTATGAAGGCCGCGCTTGAATTTAAAAATTTGAAAAAAGGAATGGTAAATGACACTTTCACTTTGAGAAACTTAAAGATAAAGATATTCATGAAAGATTTGAATAAAAGTCAAACGAATTGCCGAAAGAAGGAAAATTTCTGATACTAAGGAAGTAAAAACAAAATGAAATAACAATTTAGTTTACACGGGGTATACACAAAAAGAAAATAAGAAACAAAGGATATTCTGAATTATAGAAGAAACACGAAAATACAAAAGCAATCATACGAAGCAGGAATACAGCTACAATCTCATAAAATGGGAAATTATTCTCAAATGCAGAAAAGCTAAAGAACAATGGATTGAAGAAAAGTGCAAAATGTATAAGCTAAGATAGAAATAGGAAAGACAGACGAAGCATACAAACTAATTAGAATAAATTTTTGAGATATAGAACCAAATAGCAAAATTTTAAGGGGCGTGGAAGAAGACATTATCATAGAAAATGTAGAGAAAGTGGTTAGATAGCCAAGAATATGTAGGGAATTTATATGCAGGACATGAACTAGCAGCACTAGAACAGGAATCAGACATTGAAAATGACGACTTGGGATATCCAATACTTAGAAATGAGTTTGCATTAGCATTAAATTGTTTGAAAAATGACTAGGCACCGAGTATATATATAAGGTGCGAGCAGAAACTGTAAAAGTCGCCAGACGAGCGGTTACAGAACGTCTCTTCCAACTTGAAAGCTATATGTATGGGACAGGCGAGATACCCAAAGATTTCAAACGTAACATTAGAGTCGATATACCAAGAAAGATAAGTGCTGATAGATGTTGAAAATTTCCAAACAATAAGTTTGACAGTACACGTTTCAAAAATATTAACTACAAAGACGGATGGAAAAACGAGCTGAAGAAAACTAAGAGAAGGTCAGTTTTGATTTAGGCGAAACAGGAGAACACGGGAGGCTATTTTAGCTCTGAGGGTGATAATGGAGAAGACAATAGAAAAAAGAGAAAACGTATATATAGGGTTTATAGATCTGGAAAAAACATTTGACAATGTAAAATGGGAAAAAATGTTCGAAATATTCAAAAAGATTGGAATGAGTTTTATGGATAGACGGATAGTACGTAACTTATACAAAAAGCAAACATCGGTATTAGAATTATAGCAGGAATGTGTAAATATTAAGAAAGAGGTGAGACAGGGATGCGCCCTTTACCCGTTAATTTTTAACTTGTACATCGAACAGGCAATAAATGGTCAAATGCAGGAAGGCATTTGGAATTATCATGCAGAGACAAAAGATTGATATGCTTAGTTTTTCAGATGATTTAGCGGTATTAGCATCTAGCAAGGAAGAGTTAAAAGTAATTCTTAAGAAATGGAAACAGTTCTTACAGAGAGGTACTGTGTGAAAATTAACAAAAATAAAACTAAAGCTCTAGTATGTAAAAGAGAGGAAAATAAGTAAAA
The DNA here is from genome assembly GCA_036346225.1 of Platerodrilus igneus. NCBI lineage: Eukaryota > Metazoa > Arthropoda > Insecta > Coleoptera > Lycidae > Platerodrilus > Platerodrilus igneus. The sequence goes on along the minus strand of JARFIW010001179.1, from coordinate 1,427,949 downwards.
AATCGGAATACAAATAGGAAACGAGAAGTTACAAAAGGTTAAGGATTTGTACTACCTAAGAAGTCAAATAACGCAAGATGGGTAAAGTGTAAAAGATATAACAAAAAGATTAGCACAAGGCTGTGCTGCATTTAACAAGAACGAGCAACTACTATGTTCAAATAAACAAACATAGAAATTAGGAAAAGTTTGCTGAAAGCATATGTGTGGAGCACAGCTCTGTACGGCTGTGAAACTTGCGCAGTAGGAGAAGCGAACAGGACAAAGATAGAACATTGAAATATGGTGCTACAGACGTATGACGAAGATACCATGTACAGACAAATTAAAGACATCGAGGTTCTAAAAATGGTAGAGGAAGAAAGAAATATGTGGAAAACGGTAAAAAATTGGAGAAATATAATGATATGTCACATATTAAGGCATGGGGGTATAATGCAGAATATATTACAAGTAAAAGTAGGAAAAAGTAAGGTGAAGGTAGGCCTAAGTTAGATAGTCAAAGATCTAGGCTGTGGGAATTATAGCGTAATGTGTAGGCTAGCTGAGAATAGAAATCAATGAAGGTATGCGTCCAACTAGTTCCATGACGGAAAACCTAATGACGAATATAATAATTGTACTTAAACCTAATGATCATTATAAGCAACTACAGGTGTTGGTTTTGCAATATTTTCAAATAATGTTGAGTTTGTGAAAAAATGTATTCGAGAACTATTAATTCGGCAAATGTCTAAGTGTTACCACTGAATATCGGTGAAATAGGGTATATATTTAGAAAACAATGAAAGGGGAACCGATCTGTATGTAGGTTCTGGGAATTTCAGGAAAATATGTAGGCTAGCTCAGAATAGAAATCAATGTATGTACGCGTTCAACCAGTTCCAAAACGGAAAACCTAATGACGAAAAAACTAATTGCACTTAAACTTGATGATTACTGTAAACAACTACATATGTTGGTTTTGCAATATTCGCAACTAATATTGAAAAACCATTAATTCTTTAAATGTTTAAGTATTGGGATCTTGGTGGCCGCAGATTGCTTAACCCCTTTCACATACCACTGAATATCGGTGAAATTGGGTATATATTTAGAAAACTATGGAAGGGGAACCAAGCTGTATCTAACATGATAGAGCAGTGGTTATGATCGAAGACAACAAACACAGAAATAAGGAAAAATTGTTTAAAGCATATGTGTGGAGAACAGCACTGTTTGGCTATGGAATAGGGACCGTGGGAGATGCAGACAAGAAAAAGGTATAAGCCTGTTGGAATGCGGTGCTTGAGATATATGATGATGATAGCTTGGACAGACAAAGTTAATAACAAAAAGGTTTCAGAAATAGTAGAGGAAGGGAGATATCTGTGGAAAACAAAAAAGTAGAAGAAATAGAAGGATAGAACACATTCTAAAGCATTTGGGAAATAGTGCGGGGTATATTACAAGTAAAGATAGGAGAAAAGAAAGGTAAAGGTAGACCTATATCAGACTTACACGCAGATAGTGAAAGACGTGGGCTATAGGAATTTCAGGGAAACGTGTAGGTTAGCTCAGAATAGAAAGCAATGGACCGATGACCTAATGATGATGATGTCATTCAAGTTCAATTCTAATTGAAACTTTGATTATAATACTAGCTATAAAATCTTGATGTGAAGTAAATTAGAGATAACATACGGTTGAAATAAGTTGAGCTATGTGATATAAATTATAGTAGTAATAGATATAAATTAATGCTTGGATATTTAGTTATAGTGCTTCGATACTAATTAAGAGGATTAGCATTGTTACTTTTAAGAAGTTAGTGTTTGTACTGTTATCGATTAGCTGGAAAAAATTGTCGTGAGTGCTTAAGAATTTCACTGTAGCGGCGAGTTGTTGAAATGGCTTGTGTAATTAAGAACTGTTGTTATTGCAAAAGAGTTTTCGTTACAATAATCCTAAGGAGTGCATTACAGTCAATTGTTTAGCTAATGAACAGCATCGTGCTATCGAACCACAAAATTCGAGAAAGTGATAAGAACAGATTCCGACATCTTCAAAAAAACTTAAAAATCACTCTCGCTAATACTGACTATCCCTTCATCAATTGTGTCACTTCCCTGACTAATAAAACAACTGATGATAGAATTTTAAATTTGGCAAATATTCTAATCAATGAGTTTATTGGCACCTAACCATTTTATGAGGACATTACTGATATATTTGCTAACCTTAAAGACCGAAGAATAGATAGACCTTATGTTTAAAAAAATAAACGTTTTTCTGATAAGCTGCTAGTTTGAATTTTTTTGACGTGAGCGTGACTTCCTTAAAGTTGCTTAACCTATTGTAGAAGTCACCAGCAGCCACTGACATAAGCTGCTAAGCGCAAATTTCTAGGACTTATTTAATTAGATGGTTATTCTATTTGGTACCATTTAAGTTTATTGTAGGAGTCGAGTAATTAAAATTGTATAGCAAGAACTTGTTACTGTTGAAATATTTACTAGTGTAACACTAAATCCAACGAACGACAACCTTCACGAGCAGTAGTATTCCAAGCTGAACGTTACTGAAACTGCACTGAAATTTCATGAATCGGCAATTAAAGAATATCCATACATATTCATAAACCTAAATAATCAAATGCAGAATTGATTTAAGCGTATGCTCGAGGGTGTGTACTGATAAGTGGACCAATTTTAGAGCACCCCACTCGCTCTTAATGATGTAAATGACGCGGATGTCCATTAAGCGCTGAATTCCGCCACGTGCTATTCGACATGATTCTCTGCGATGGTGATGGGTAACATAATGTGTCCTGGGGCATAGACCATCGCATTCGCGACCTCTACATTTGGTTATTGATTTTCTGCCCCATCAGTTTGTTTGATAGCCAGTGAAACCGATGGAATGTGAACCGTTGTTTGATATAATGTATTGTTTTTAAGAGTAGCGCCACAACCCCTCATAAATCCAGGAACATATTAATGATTTCTTTCAGCGTGATAAAATATTAATGGGGTTGCGGTTCAACAGAAACTTAGAACCTTGTCGATAACTCTGGATCATACGGTAGTGCTTCAAATTAAATCGTTCATTTATCAAGAGTATTTAGACAAGTTGCGGTGACCACATCCGATATGAATTAATGCGCCACCTTAATTAGTAACAAGGGCGTAAAAGTTTCAGGATCAATTTGCTTTAATGGTATTGACGTCTTCCAAGTCGGTTTGAAGCCCTGTTCTCTATTTACTAGTAGTTTAATTACTTCAGGAAACTTGGAGTAAGCAAGCTCTTAAGCCAATTAATTTAGATTTGCCGTAGAATACCCAACTACCATCATTCCGTATCGCGCCGAGTCAAGTTTTTAACTGCAAAATCATACATCCACCCAAATTCCAAACTTTATTGTAGTATTCAAACTAGTGCTTCCGTGTACTAATTCATATGCTAAACTGTAGATTGACAGGGTATACTTCTCTCGTGCAAATGATTTATATTTGTCAGTTTAGATAACTAAATCAGAATTAAATTAATTGGATTTGGAGTTTGTGTACAGAGAGAAGTTCAGATCAATGGCAGCTTTTATTACTAACTTTTGGGATGAATTTGAACGGGTTGTTTCATCCAGATTGGCACATTTCAAAATAGCTTAAAGGATTACAACTGTATGAAAACTAAATAAACGTGAACATAGAACAGCTTTATAATAATCAGGAGCACCCTTGTAAATTTTCTACAAACGATATGTAGCTGGAGTTATGAGTTTTAAGTGTCTATATTGATACTGTTCATCTTTCATGCCTCTGATACAATATTCTGATTTGATACGTAATCATTAGATTGAATTTTTGCATTCTGTAAGCACCATTTTGTGAAACTAATATTGTTATCGTAATGTGTAGGCTTTCACGATAAGTGTTTAACTTATAACTAAACTTTTCAGGGATTATGAGCCGTGGTCCAAAGTTTCGTTTACAACTGAGGCAAACACCATCAGTGTTGTAGATCTTTTTGGTGATTTAATCTACTTAGCGACTCTGCAGGAACTGATATTCTTGGTGGGAACACTGCACGGAAAACTGCTCTTCCAGGACGATTGCGCTTGCTTGACCGCATGTAGTCGTATGTGGTTACCGCTTCGTACACTACAAGGTTGCGTGTCAAGTTTTGTTGATTTTTAAGTCCTGTTCTTTTCTGTTAAAGTTTTATTGGTTTTGTAAATTTCTGATACCTCGATGTTCATATGTGTGAAGTAATATTTATTTTATTTTTATTTATACACTTTTATTGCTCACTAAGCACACAAGAAACAGCGTATTATTAAAAATTAACAATGGTAGAATAAATACCAACTATAAGATAAGGAATTATTTTACGGTACAAATAAGTGTTCACTGAAAATTCATTTACATATGGAGTGTCCTTAGTTTTGTCATTAAATTTAGGAGGTGATAGACCAGTGAGATAAATGAATTTATATTTCCAATGCTCCACCCATAGGTACTACATGGGCCAAGAAGGCGAGTTTTTTGTTGCCTGGAAATTTAGAATTTTGCCGAACCCTTGGCGTTCCAGGCAAGGTAGGGATCTTTAACGTGCGTGACAACACTCACACACGGGACCTCCATTTAACCTCTCATCCGAACGAGGGCGTAATTTTTGTGAAAAATGCTCACCTGCCATTTTTCAAGCAGTCGGCCGTGTCGGGATTTGAACCCGGGACCTTGGGATCCGTAGTCGATCAGTGAGATAGCCCAAAATGAAATGAAAAAGCCACAAAATTAATAACAGAAAACGAATGATGAGGAAGGGAAGAAACTGCCGTCAGGAATACAGGAACTACAAATCCAACCACGTAAAATGACGGGCGGCTGCAGGGGGGCGCGTTTTAGGTATCAAACTTGGTGTTTCGTCATTTCAGGTAGAAGTTGACCTCCAATCGAAAAATGTTGTATTACAATATTGTAGGTATTAAAAAAATATAAAACTTTTGTGTATATCATTTTTCACATAACCTCAAAGATTCTGAAAAAAATCGAAAGAACCGTGTTTTTGGTTTTTAATTTTTTTCTCGCGCAAAAAAAAATATTTTTTTTTCATGAAATTTACAGGAGACTTACTTTTCTATGTCCCAAATAAGCTGTAATTTTTTCGAAAAAAAATTTAATTTTTCAAGATAATATTAACAAAAAATCGAAAAATTATCCATAACTTCAACCTAAAGACGTAATGTAAAAATTCCCGATACTCAAAATTTACAGTACAGGGTTTTCTTCCTTGAAACATTTACTTTCAAATGCTGTATGGATATATATAAACATTGCTTTGCAAAAAGTGCCAAAAAACGTGAAAAACTTAAAAAGTCCATTTTCGAAATTCGCGTTTTCGGAAATTGTTGAATATAAGCAACTTTATGGGAAAATGTACAGTTGAAATTATCTATAAAAGAGAAATGTAATGTGACATTAACAAATGTAATAAGAAAATTATAATAAAATCATTTTTTTGTTCAAACTCTGTCTCAAAAACCAATTAACTCTATTCAATTGAGATAACTTTCACTTTTGTAAAACGGTCCTGACTCATATTTAGTGAGAGTATTAGAAAAAGGTTCGTATCGTATATTATATGTAATTAAATAGTGGTCCGATAGAATGTAGCAGCGTTGACTAACATCCGCAGGCACCGTTAGTATACAAGAGGCAGAGTAACAAACAGCCTCGTTTGGAAGTCTTCTCGAGAGATTTTACAGATTCGCAAGATCAAGGTACGTGCGAGAATGTACTATTTATCATTTGAGAAATATATTGCTATTTTCGTACGAATAATTTGACGAACGTAATTACCTCAAAAGTATGTAACGTGCGTGTTGTAACGGTATTGTCGAATATTACAAGGCAGGCAAAAAAATTCATAACACAGTTCATCCACCACGAAATTATTTTTCGCACGTGAAAAAGAAGTAATGAATTATTATTGGAATTACGAATAGTTGTATTATTATTAATATTGTGTATAAAATACAAAAATGTATTTAATATTTGTAAAAATTTAATTATGTAGAAATGTATAATGAAGTGTATATGAAAAAAAAAATTATTTCGTGTTTTAGAAATTAAAATAAACGTCCGTTTTTTTTTGTACATGTTCAATTGAAAAACTTACACGTTAACATTTAATTATTTAAAGACACGTACTGTACGTATATAAAATACAATAAACTTCATGCAATATCAAAAAAATTTCAAGTTTCATTTACGTTATACAATAATTTCATGTTGATAAACTTAAGAAAAAAAAACAATTATTTAACTGATAAAAAATGTATACTGCTAAATAAGAACTTTTGCAAAGATTATTAATTTCATGCTTTATTTAATTTTCAGACTGTCAATATGGAGGAAGCTGTTTGTATACTATGCAATGAAACAACTCAAAACGGCATGATTAATATTAAGAAGAGAGCTATAAATCGTATGGTGGAATCCAGCAAGAGAAGAGTTGATAAGAAACACAGGACTTTCGTGAACATGTCATCGGCTTTTATTCACAATTCCTGCCAAATTATGTATAACAGAGAACATAGCATACATGTTTACGTGAAAACAAAAGGTGAAAAATCTGACGCTCTAAGACAGATTAAGAAAGAGGCTCGTGAATTTGATTTTCAAAGTAATTGTTTTTTTTGCGATCGATCATTTAATAATTCTACAAAAGAACAAATACGATCAGTTCAAAGTGACGACACAACGCAAAAAACAATACAATACATTAAAGAGCGAATGAAAACAGATGACACCAGCAAAAAACTAGTAGTTCGTTTAACAAATGTACCCAATCGACCGGAACTGAATTATCATGCTGCTTGCATGTCAGCGTTTTATTAAATATAAATTATTTTTAGAAGATGTTGGTCGTCCTAAAAATGAAAATTCAAAGAATTTCGTTGATTATTATTATTATTACATCGAGAATAACGTAAGTGAATGTCAATTTTCTGTCAATGAATTAAGAGAAAAATTTGGTGGAGATCTTGCAGACTATAGAACTATTAAGAGAAACCTGACCAAACATATTATGAATGACATTGAGCGTCACTGTATGAAAAACGACATGATCATTTTACACAAAAGTGGTTCTGGAAGTAAAAAAATTTGTAAAGAATGGTACGAAAATAGATTTGCAAAAGAAGAAAATGAGCGAACAAGAATCGTCGAAATGGCTGCTGAAATTATTTTACAAGATATACGATCTCAATTATACGACGTCATTACATGTGATTTTCCAATGCTCCACCCGAAGGTACTACATTGGCCAGGAAGCGAGTTTTTTTTTACCTGGAAAATGTTGAATTTTGCCGAACCCTTGCTGTTCCAAGCAAGGTAGGGATCTTTAACGTGCGTGACAACACTCACACACGGGACCGCCATTTTACCTCTCATCCGAACGAGGGTGTATTTTTGAGAAAAATGCTCGCCTAACATTTTTCAAGCGGACCGTGTCGGGATTTGAACCCGGGACCTTGGGCGTAGTAGTCACACACATACCACTACGCCACGGAGCCGCCTTATTATACGACGTCAGCAGTGAACTTCCAGATTTTAATGAAGACAATCTTTTCAACGATGTCTCGTACAATTTGAAACGTTTTCCGGAAATCGTATGCACGAGGTATAAATAAAAACAAAAAAGAAATGACTAAGCAATGAATAAAAAAGTAGCTATTTTATCCCATTGCATTATAAAATCTGCAAGGCCGCGTTCTTTTATATCCCAAATTTTACTAGGTTTTTCATCGATGATGCACAAAAAATATGCCTGTAAAGGTTTAATAGATTCTTTATCCAATTTAGGATTGTGTGCTTCATACAAAGAAACTCTGCGCTTCGAAGCATCAGTCATTCAGGATTCTGTAAATCATACATTAGCACAAGATTCGTACATTCAATTTGTATACGACAATGCAGATCATAATACCTGTACGATTGACGGCAAGAATACTTTTCATGCAATGGGCGGAATAATGATTGTCACTCCATCGTCTACTGTCAGTACAAAAAAAAAGAGTTTCTAGGCTGAAAAATATTCCATCGCGTGAAGTTACCAACCAAACTAGATTCATTGAACTGAAGCGATTCGAGAAAAAAAATGTAGAGGGTGGTCATATTCTAAATATTGTAATAAACAATCGGAGGGTTGGAACGGATTTATGAAAAAAGCGCATTCGTCCTAAGAGTTACGAAGTTTCAAGAGTAATTGCTCTTCCTTTTATAAATAATCCTCCAAGCGATTATGATACCGTTTTTACATCACTGGTGGAAGCAGCTATACAGTGCAAGAAACCAAAGAAATGCGTTTGTTACGTTCAACCAACCTCTCTATTATAAAGCTCGTGAAATTGTGGCCAGTATCGACCCACAAAATGATCCACACAATTTATCTTGTATCATAGTAAGACTCGGTGGATTTCATTGATTAATGTCATATCTGGGCGCAGTTGAATTCATCATGAATGGTAGCGACCTTAAAGAAGCATTCAATGAAATATACGTGGAAAATTCGGCCGACAAAACACTCACTAAGCGTATGCAAGAGCGGTTAGGGGCCATTTTCTAGTTCAACACGCTTTATCACAATTGATATTTTCATCTTTACAGTTGACGGACGCAGAAAAAGCGTAATTGGATGCGATCTTGATGGACTTAGAAACGGAAAATTTCGACAAACATTTACAGCACGAAGTTTTTAAAACGATATAAAACAAATTTCTTCAAGAACTAAAATCAACAAAAGAAAGAGTTCCTACTGCAAAACTGCGGATGTAGTACTGAGAAATGATATCTATTGGTAGAGACTTCATACGGGCTGAACGTTCAGGTGACTGAGATTTATATCTCAAGTGTGCACAGCGAATGATTCCGTATTTCCACGCAAGTGGACACTTTTTATACGCTAAATCTGCCAACTTCTACCTCCAAGACATGTTGAATCCGAATAAAACGATGACCGATGGGACCGAATATTTTTGATTTACTTCGGAAGGATTCTTCACTATCAGACGAAGCCATTGGCTTTGGTGCGGAGTAGGGTCAGACATGACCATTGATCAAGTATTGATACTGTCAATGAAAACGCAGGGTGGATTAACGCATAGTCGTAGCTTCGCGGAAAGTGTTGTAGCCAAGTTTGTCTTGACAATGATCATACTAGTAGAAGTATGCAATGAAATGGAAAACTTTTGTAACGTGTCTTTTGAAACTACAGAACAACACGTTGATTCCAGAGCATACAAAATAAAAAGAGATGTGGCTGACCTAGAAAAGTTAGAAACGTTTTTTAATAAATATGATCCTTTTCCACAGACTGAGAGCATTACTTCAATATTTTCTGGAATCGTTGGTGGTGACACGCTCAACTGCCATAACGCGTACGAAATAGGTCAAAAATCACTGAAGTCCATTATAGGTAACAATTTCGGAAGTGTCAAATTTCTGAGAAAAAATAAAGTTCGTTCTTTGAAAACAGTGAACTCTTCCGCTAAGGTGAATGGGGAAACGATATCGATTGATCCATTGTTGCTATTTCAACGGTTGACATTGAACATCAACAACAAAGAAGACATGGAAAATTATTTGCGGTAAGAGCTTGCTTCATTCCCACTTTCCCTATTCACCGAGAATGGTCTACGAAATAACGTGAAATCGCAGTTTTACGAAAAATTTACAGCTGTCGACGCACAAGAAATTTTGACCAGTGTCGTACATGTTGTGGACGGAGGCTACTTACTGCATAAGGTCGTTTAGTAAAAAAATGATACCGTCGAAGAAATAACCAATAAATATTTACGGTATGTATCAAGCAATTACGCGCCTAACAGCTACATCGTGTTTGATGGTTAACCCGAGTGTGGAAACACGGTTTCTTACGTCGTATCAATATTCGAATTATTGCAACATAATAAAAAAGTTATACTAATTTTAAAGAAAACCCAAAGGGGTACTCACGTAAATTGTAGGGCGACTCCAGCGCTACTCCATGATGGCTACAGCGGGGCTCCGTTGATCTTTCGGGCGTGGGTAATTCGTTGCCCCGGGCGAATCCAAATTCAAATTTGTCTTCTTCTACCTGGTGTAGAGATACGGTAAGGAAGACAGGTAGAGGTACGGTAATTTGGTATAACAGGAAACCTACATATCAAAAAAAAGAAGACACGATAAGACACAAAGGTAACTACATTTGTTGGCCTCTCGATCACCAGTGCCGACACGTATCCGGAAATTCCCCACCTTTCTTGGCACACCGCGTCGGCGCAATCTCGCGCAAACGCACTGTCTAAAGTGACGGAAATACGCGCACGTCTTTTTAAATTTATTGGCGCGAAATCCTTACAAATTAAAACTTATAAAAATGTTTACGGCCGATTTAGGCACGTAACAAGTTACAGCCACAAAAGCCAGTACTTCAACAAAAAGAATGGAGCGTCAACGCAGAAAAACGTCGGACATCGTTCCTGATTTACATTATCAAAGCCACACAAAAATTCCATTTCTGCAACACAATTTTTTTACGAACGAAAAAATGAGGACATGATAATAAAACATTATCAGAAAACTGTAACAACAAGGATTTTTGCAAACAAGCAGCGGAAGATACAAATGCTGACATTATTAATACGTCGATCGAAATTGCACAACATAATAAAACAGTCATTGTTGTAGGTCAAGACATCGACCTTTAGTCCTTTTAAATCAGCTAAATTCGAACAATTATAATATTTATTTTCACAAACCCGGCTCGGGCAACGTTAAAGATTTGTTTTACACTTCACACAGTTTTAACCATAAATCCATCAAAAGTATCGTAGCACTCTTGCATTGCTTTTCTGGGTGCGATGCGATACCTGCATTTGCAGGCAAAGGGAAAAAACAACAGTGAAAGAGTTGTTGTTCGATAAAAATTTGTCGACTTTGGCTTATGTTTTTTATAAGAAAGATGCCGAAGTCATTGCTAAAAATGGATTGCAATTAATTAAAGCAATTCATAAATGCAAAAAAAAACAGCATGACTTTGAATACATTGTGATTCCACAATTATCAAGCTACAATTGTTAAATCATCTTTTAAATTAAAGAAATTGCCACCAACCGAAGACGCAACGAAGCAACATTGTTACTGGGCATATTATCAACACCGGTCACGAACTGACAGCAACTGATTGGGGCTGGAAGCAACATGCTGGTAGAATTATGCCAATTTTTCTGACAACGATTTGATTCTGGCTATATTATTTAAAACTATTTTTTGCAATTGCCAAACAGAATGTAATAGTAAAAAATGTAGCTGTCGAAAACACGGTCTTAAATGTACTAGTTTGTGCAGTAATTGTCATGGTTTTGAAAAATGTACGAATGTCGAAGAAACAACTTACGAGGAAGTGAGTGATTCTAAAAGAATCCTTGACGAAGAACCGACACAAACAACACGAAACGCTAATGAAGACGAAGACAACGACGATCATGACAAAAATAAGGATGAAAGTTGTGTGGAGTCCGAAGACGAATTGCTTCCTGCAAAGAAAATTAAATTAATGTGAATTTATGAAATACACTTTTTATAGCAACAATATTGACGTACTCATTTCATTCTGCGAAAACATATTTTCAACTATTACATTTGTGTCGCATTACTTTCTCTTTTATAGATGATTTCAACTGTACATTTTCCCATAAAATTGCCTATATTCACAAATTGCCGAAAACACGAATTTCGAAATTGAGTTTTTATATATATATATATATATATATATATATACAGGGTGAGTTTTAGTGTGGCAACGGTCGATAACTCCGTTATTATAAAAGCTACGTAAACCAAATTTGGAGGCATATTAGGCATGCCTAAAGTGCACATTTCAAAAATATTTGAAGCATACAGGGTGTTTCATAATACCAGGGCATATTAAACTTATATTTTTTAAATAGAACAAACACCCTATATATTATTACATTTTGAAAGGCCCATAAAAGAGCTTTAATTTGATATCAAATTGTATCTGTCTATTCCTTTTAGTTTTGAGATATTCAACTGTTTTTAGAAAAATGACCCCGATTAGATACATTGCCACTGCACTAATACACAACTTATGTTAATTTTCAAGATGCAGAATATGTTACCATATACCATAGTATATTTGCAAATATCACTTTTTTGAAATTTCTTCACAGTATACAGGGTGTGTCAGGTTTCGCAAACTGCAATTTTAAATTTTTTTTTTAAATAGCTCCCTACCAAGTTTATTACTACAATGGATAGTTCATTAAGTGTCCTTTCATTTTTCTTAAGCATTCCCTATACCTAAATCCATTACTTTCCGAGATATTTTGATTTTCTTCAAATTTTATGAATGTTTTTAATTTAAATAACTAAAAATAACTTACTATTGGAGAATATTATAAAACAATTAATACGTTTTGATTAACAATCAACTACACTTATCCAGTAACAATTTTCACTAAAGATATAACAACCTACAATAATACGCTATCAACAGAATTCTGCCAGATCAACAATATGCATTTTATAGAAAATGTTCAAACAGGAAATCAGGCATTCAAATTTGTCTTCTTCTACCTGGTGTAGAGATACGGTAAGGAAGACAGGTAGAGGTACGGTAATTTGGTATAACAGGAAACCTACATATCAAAAAGAAGACACGATAAGACACAAAGGTAACTACATTTGTTGGCCTCTCGATCACCAGTGCCGACACGTATCCGGAAATTCCCCACCTTTCTTGGCACACCGCGTCGGCGCAATCTCGCGCAAACGCACTGTCTAAAGTGACGGAAATACGCGCACGTCTTTTTAAATTTATTGGCGCGAAATCCTTACAAATTAAAACTTATAAAAATGTTTACGGCCGATTTAGGCACGTAACAAGTTACAGCCACAAAAGCCAGTACTTCAACAAAAAGAATGGAGCGTCAACGCAGAAAAACGTCGGACATCGTTCCTGATTTACATTATCAAAGCCACACAAAAATTCCATTTCTGCAACACAATTTTTTTACGAACGAAAAAAATGAGGACATGATAATAAAAACATTATCAGAAATAACTGTAACAACAAGGATTTTTTGCAAACAAGCAGCGGAAGATACAAATGCTGACATTATTAATACGTCGATCGAAATTGCACAACATAATAAAACAGTCATTGTTGTAGGTCAAGACATCGACCTTTAGTCCTTTTAAATCAGCTAAATTCGAACAATTATAATATTTATTTTCACAAACCCGGCTCGGGCAACGTTAAAGATTTGTTTTACACTTCACACAGTTTTAACCATAAATCCATCAAAAGTATCGTAGCACTCTTGCATTGCTTTTCTGGGTGCGATGCGATACCTGCATTTGCAGGCAAAGGAAAAACAACAGTGAAAGAGTTGTTGTTCGATAAAAATTTGTCGACTTTGGCTTATGTTTTTATAAGAAAGATGCCGAAGTCATTGCTAAAATGGATTGCAATTAATTAAAGCAATTCATAAATGCAAAAAACAGCATGACTTTGAATACATTGTGATTCCACAATTATCAAGCTACAATTGTTAAATCATCTTTTAAATTAAAGAAATTGCCACCAACCGAAGACGCAACGAAGCAACATTGTTACTGGGCATATTATCAACACCGGTCACGAACTGACAGCAACTGATTGGGGCTGGAAGCAACATGCTGGTAGAATTATGCCAATTTTTCTGACAACGATTTGATTCTGGCTATATTATTTAAAACTATTTTTGCAATTGCCAAACAGAATGTAATAGTAAAAATGTAGCTGTCGAAAACACGGTCTTAAATGTACTAGTTTGTGCAGTAATTGTCATGGTTTTGAAAATGTACGAATGTCGAAGAAACAACTTACGAGGAAGTGAGTGATTCTAAAAGAATCCTTGACGAAGAACCGACACAAACAACACGAAACGCTAATGAAGACGAAGACAACGACGATCATGACAAAATAAGGATGAAAGTTGTGTGGAGTCCGAAGACGAATTGCTTCCTGCAAAGAAAATTAAATTAATGTGAATTTATGAAATACACTTTTTATAGCAACAATATTGACGTACTCATTTCATTCTGCGAAAAACATATTTTTCAACTATTACATTTGTGTCGCATTACTTTCTCTTTTATAGATGATTTCAACTGTACATTTTCCCATAAAATTGCCTATATTCACAAATTGCCGAAAACACGAATTTCGAAATTGGAGTTTTTATATATATATATATATATATATATATATATATATATATACAGGGTGAGTTTTTAGTGTGGCAACGGTCGATAACTCCGTTATTATAAAAGCTACGTAAACCAAATTTGGAGGCATATTAGGCATGCCTAAAGTGCACATTTCAAAAATATTTGGAAGCATACAGGGTGTTTCATAATACCAGGGCATATTAAACTTATATTTTTTTAAATAGAACAAACACCCTATATATTATTACATTTTTGAAAGGCCCATAAAAGAGCTTTAATTTGATATCAAATTGTATCTGTCTATTCCTTTTAGTTTTTGAGATATTCAACTGTTTTTAGAAAAAATGACCCCGATTAGATACATTGCCACTGCACTAATACACAACTTATGTTAATTTTCAAGATGCAGAATATGTTACCATATACCATAGTATATTTGTAAATATCACTTTTTTGAAATTTCTTCACAGTATACAGGGTGTGTCAGGTTTCGCAAAATGCAATTTTTAAATTTTTTTTTAAATAGCACCCTACCAATTTTATTGCTACAATGGATAGTTCATTAAGTGTCCTTTCATTTTTGTTAAGCATTCCCTATACCTAAATCCATTACTTTCCGAGATATTTTTGATTTTCTTCAAATTTTATGAATGTTTTTAATTTACATAACTAAAAATAACTTACTATTGGAGAATATTATAAAACAATTAATACATTTTGATTAACAATCAACTACACTTATCCAATAACAATTTTCACTAAAGATATAACAACCTACAATAATACGCTATCAACAGAATTCTGCCAGATCAACAATATGCATTTTATAGAAAATGTTCAAACAGGAAATCAGGCATTCAAATTTGTCTTCTTCTACCTGGTGTAGAGATACGGTAAGGAAGACAGGTAGAGGTACGGTAATTTGGTATAACAGGAAACCTACATATCAAAAAAAAGAAGACACGATAAGACACAAAGGTAACTACATTTGTTGGCCTCTCGATCACCAGTGCCGACACGTATCCGGAAATTCCCCACCTTTCTTGGCACACCGCGTCGGCGCAATCTCGCGCAAACGCACTGTCTAAAGTGACGGAAATACGCGCACGTCTTTTTAAATTTATTGGCGCGAAATCCTTACAAATTAAAACTTATAAAAATGTTTACGGCCGATTTAGGCACGTAACAAGTTACAGCCACAAAAGCCAGTACTTCAACAAAAAGAATGGAGCGTCAACGCAGAAAAACGTCGGACATCGTTCCTGATTTACATTATCAAAGCCACACAAAAATTCCATTTCTGCAACACAATTTTTTTACGAACGAAAAAAATGAGGACATGATAATAAAAACATTATCAGAAAAACTGTAACAACAAGGATTTTTTGCAAACAAGCAGCGGAAGATACAAATGCTGACATTATTAATACGTCGATCGAAATTGCACAACATAATAAAACAGTCATTGTTGTAGGTCAAGACATCGACCTTTTAGTCCTTTTAAATCAGCTAAATTCGAACAATTATAATATTTATTTTCACAAACCCGGCTCGGGCAACGTTAAAGATTTGTTTTACACTTCACACAGTTTTAACCATAAATCCATCAAAAGTATCGTAGCACTCTTGCATTGCTTTTCTGGGTGCGATGCGATACCTGCATTTGCAGGCAAAGGGAAAAAACAACAGTGAAAGAGTTGTTGTTCGATAAAAATTTGTCGACTTTGGCTTATGTTTTTATAAGAAAGATGCCGAAGTCATTGCTAAAATGGATTGCAATTAATTAAAGCAATTCATAAATGCAAAAAACAGCATGACTTTGAATACATTGTGATTCCACAATTATCAAGCTACAATTGTTAAATCATCTTTTAAATTAAAGAAATTGCCACCAACCGAAGACGCAACGAAGCAACATTGTTACTGGGCATATTATCAACACCGGTCACGAACTGACAGCAACTGATTGGGGCTGGAAGCAACATGCTGGTAGAATTATGCCAATTTTTTCTGACAACGATTTGATTCTGGCTATATTATTTAAAACTATTTTTTGCAATTGCCAAACAGAATGTAATAGTAAAAAATGTAGCTGTCGAAAACACGGTCTTAAATGTACTAGTTTGTGCAGTAATTGTCATGGTTTTGAAAAATGTACGAATGTCGAAGAAACAACTTACGAGGAAGTGAGTGATTCTAAAAGAATCCTTGACGAAGAACCGACACAAACAACACGAAACGCTAATGAAGACGAAGACAACGACGATCATGACAAAAATAAGGATGAAAGTTGTGTGGAGTCCGAAGACGAATTGCTTCCTGCAAAGAAAATTAAATTAATGTGAATTTATGAAATACACTTTTTATAGCAACAATATTGACGTACTCATTTCATTCTGCGAAAAACATATTTTTCAACTATTACATTTGTGTCGCATTACTTTCTCTTTTATAGATGATTTCAACTGTACATTTTCCCATAAAATTGCCTATATTCACAAATTGCCGAAAACACGAATTTCGAAATTGGAGTTTTTATATATATATATATATATATATATATATATATATACAGGGTGAGTTTTTAGTGTGGCAACGGTCGATAACTCCGTTATTATAAAAGCTACGTAAACCAAATTTGGAGGCATATTAGGCATGCCTAAAGTGCACATTTCAAAAATATTTGGAAGCATACAGGGTGTTTCATAATACCAGGGCATATTAAACTTATATTTTTAAATAGAACAAACACCCTATATATTATTACATTTTGAAAGGCCCATAAAAGAGCTTTAATTTGATATCAAATTGTATCTGTCTATTCCTTTTAGTTTTGAGATATTCAACTGTTTTTAGAAAAAATGACCCCGATTAGATACATTGCCACTGCACTAATACACAACTTATGTTAATTTTCAAGATGCAGAATATGTTACCATATACCATAGTATATTTGTAAATATCACTTTTTTGAAATTTCTTCACAGTATACAGGGTGTGTCAGGTTTCGCAAAATGCAATTTTTAAATTTTTTTTTAAATAGCACCCTACCAATTTTATTGCTACAATGGATAGTTCATTAAGTGTCCTTTCATTTTTGTTAAGCATTCCCTATACCTAAATCCATTACTTTCCGAGATATTTTTGATTTTCTTCAAATTTTATGAATGTTTTTAATTTACATAACTAAAAATAACTTACTATTGGAGAATATTATAAAACAATTAATACATTTTGATTAACAATCAACTACACTTATCCAATAACAATTTTCACTAAAGATATAACAACCTACAATAATACGCTATCAACAGAATTCTGCCAGATCAACAATATGCATTTTATAGAAAATGTTCAAACAGGAAATCAGGCATTCAAATTTGTCTTCTTCTACCTGGTGTAGAGATACGGTAAGGAAGACAGGTAGAGGTACGGTAATTTGGTATAACAGGAAACCTACATATCAAAAAAAAAGAAGACACGATAAGACACAAAGGTAACTACATTTGTTGGCCTCTCGATCACCAGTGCCGACACGTATCCGGAAATTCCCCACCTTTCTTGGCACACCGCGTCGGCGCAATCTCGCGCAAACGCACTGTCTAAAGTGACGGAAATACGCGCACGTCTTTTTAAATTTATTGGCGCGAAATCCTTACAAATTAAAACTTATAAAAATGTTTACGGCCGATTTAGGCACGTAACAAGTTACAGCCACAAAAGCCAGTACTTCAACAAAAAGAATGGAGCGTCAACGCAGAAAAACGTCGGACATCGTTCCTGATTTACATTATCAAAGCCACACAAAAATTCCATTTCTGCAACACAATTTTTTTACGAACGAAAAAAATGAGGACATGATAATAAAAACATTATCAGAAAAACAGCAACAACACGGATTTTTTTTGCAAAGAAGCAGCGGAAGATACAAATGCTGACATTATTAATACGTCGATCGAAATTGCACAACATAATAAAACAGTCATTGTTGTAGGTCAAGACATCGACCTTTTAGTCCTTTTAAATCAGCTAAATTCGAACAATTATAATATTTATTTTCACAAACCCGGCTCGGGCAACGTTAAAGATTTGTTTTACACTTCACACAGTTTTAACCATAAATCCATCAAAAGTATCGTAGCACTCTTGCATTGCTTTTCTGGGTGCGATGCGATACCTGCATTTGCAGGCAAAGGGAAAAAACAACAGTGAAAGAGTTGTTGTTCGATAAAAATTTGTCGACTTTGGCTTATGTTTTTTATAAGAAAGATGCCGAAGTCATTGCTAAAAATGGATTGCAATTAATTAAAGCAATTCATAAATGCAAAAAAAAACAGCATGACTTTGAATACATTGTGATTCCACAATTATCAAGCTACAATTGTTAAATCATCTTTTAAATTAAAGAAATTGCCACCAACCGAAGACGCAACGAAGCAACATTGTTACTGGGCATATTATCAACACCGGTCACGAACTGACAGCAACTGATTGGGGCTGGAAGCAACATGCTGGTAGAATTATGCCAATTTTTTCTGACAACGATTTGATTCTGGCTATATTATTTAAAACTATTTTTTGCAATTGCCAAACAGAATGTAATAGTAAAAAATGTAGCTGTCGAAAACACGGTCTTAAATGTACTAGTTTGTGCAGTAATTGTCATGGTTTTGAAAATGTACGAATGTCGAAGAAACAACTTACGAGGAAGTGAGTGATTCTAAAAGAATCCTTGACGAAGAACCGACACAAACAACACGAAACGCTAATGAAGACGAAGACAACGACGATCATGACAAAAATAAGGATGAAAGTTGTGTGGAGTCCGAAGACGAATTGCTTCCTGCAAAGAAAATTAAATTAATGTGAATTTATGAAATACACTTTTTATAGCAACAATATTGACGTACTCATTTCATTCTGCGAAAAACATATTTTCAACTATTACATTTGTGTCGCATTACTTTCTCTTTATAGATGATTTCAACTGTACATTTTCCCATAAAATTGCCTATATTCACAAATTGCCGAAAACACGAATTTCGAAATTGGAGTTTTTATATATATATATATATATATATATATATATACAGGGTGAGTTTTAGTGTGGCAACGGTCGATAACTCCGTTATTATAAAAGCTACGTAAACCAAATTTGGAGGCATATTAGGCATGCCTAAAGTGCACATTTCAAAAATATTTGGAAGCATACAGGGTGTTTCATAATACCAGGGCATATTAAACTTATATTTTTAAATAGAACAAACACCCTATATATTATTACATTTTGAAAGGCCCATAAAAGAGCTTTAATTTGATATCAAATTGTATCTGTCTATTCCTTTTAGTTTTGAGATATTCAACTGTTTTAGAAAAATGACCCCGATTAGATACATTGCCACTGCACTAATACACAACTTATGTTAATTTTCAAGATGCAGAATATTTTACCATATACCATAGTATATTTGTAAATATCACTTTTTTGAAATTTCTTCACAGTATACAGGGTGTGTCAGGTTTCGCAAAATGCAATTTTTAAATTTTTTTTTAAATAGCACCCTACCAATTTTATTGCTACAATGGATAGTTCATTAAGTGTCCTTTCATTTTGTTAAGCATTCTATACCTAAATCCATTACTTTCGAGATATTTTGATTTTCTTCAAATTTTATGAATGTTTTAATTTACATAACTAAAATAACTTACTATTGGAGAATATTATAAAACAATTAATACATTTTGATTAACAATCAACTACACTTATCCAATAACAATTTTCACTAAAGATATAACAACCTACAATAATACGCTATCAACAGAATTCTGCCAGATCAACAATATGCATTTTATAGAAAATGTTCAAACAGGAAATCAGGCAGTCTTTGAAAAAAATAACAATTACAATCAAAATGTCATTTAGGTTTATTAATTGTAGTGTGTTGTCATTTAACACATTATCAGTTCTGTTTTAAATGTAATCTTTGAAGGAGTTTTCAAAATAAATTTTACAGTGGAAAAACAAATAAATATGATTTGGGTATTGGGAGCAAGTTTAAAAATTTCCTACTTGCATCAAGAATATACCAAGAGAGATATCCTGTTAAATGACAACACACTACAATCAATAAACCTAATTGACACTTTACATGTGATAGTTATTTTTTCAAAGCCTGCCTGATTTCCTGTTTGAACATTTTCTATAAAATGCATATTGTTGATCTGGCAGAATTCTGTTGATAGCGTATTATTGTAGGTTGTTATATCTTTAGTGAAAATTGTTATTGGATAAGTGTAGTTGATTGTTAATCAAAATGTATTAATTGTTTTATAATATTCTCCAATAGTAAGTTATTTTTAGTTATGTAAATTAAAAACATTCATAAAATTTGAAGAAAATCAAAAATATCTAAGAAAGTAATGGATTTAGGTATAGGGAATGCTTAACAAAAATGAAAGGACACTTAATGAACTATCCATTGTAGCAATAAAATTGGTAGGGTGCTATTTAAAAAAAATTTAAAAAATTGCATTTTGCGAAACCTGACACACCCTGTATACTGTGAAGAAATTTCAAAAAAGTGATATTTACAAATATACTATGGTATATGGTAAAATTTTCTGCATCTTGAAAATTAACATAAGTTGTGTATTAGTGCAGTGGCAATGTATTTAATCGGTGTCATTTTTTCTAAAAACAGTTGAATATCTCAAAAACTAAAAGGAATAGACAGATACAATTTGATATCGAATTAAAGCTCTTTTCATGGGCTTTTCAAAAATGTAATAATATATAGGGTGTTCCATTTAAAAAAATATAAGTTTAATATGTCCTGGAATTATGAAACACCCTGTATGCTTCCAAATATTTTTAAAATGTGCACTTTAAGCATGCCTAATATGCCTCAAAATTTGGTTTACGTAGCTTTTATAATAACGGAGTTATCGACCGTTGCCACACTAAAACTCACCCTGTATATATATATATATATATATATATATATATATATATATATATATATGTATATATATATATATATATATATATATATATATATATCCCTACAGCATCTGAAAGTAGACTTTTCAATGAAAAAAACCTTATACTGTAAATTTCGAATATCGGGAATTTTTACATTACTTTTTTAGGTTGAAGTTATGGGTAATTTTTCGGTTTTTTGTTAATATTACCTTGGAAAATTAATTTTTTTCAAAAATTACAACTTATTTGGGACATAGAAAGATAAGTCCTATAAATTTCACGAAAAAAAAGTTTTTGCGCGAAAAAAAATTAAAAAACAAAAACACGGTTCTTTCGATTTTTTTCAGAATCTTTGAGGTTATATGAAAAATGATATGTACAACAGTTTTATATCTTTTCAATACCTACAATATTGCCATACAACATTTTTCGATTGGAGGTCAATTTTCGTCTGAAATGACGAAAAACGACATTTGACCCCTAAAACGCGCTCCAATGTAGCTCCCCTATTTTATATTTTACGTGGTTGGATTTTTGGTTCCTGTATTCCTGACGGAAGTTTCTTCCCTTCTTCATCATTTGTTTTCTGTTATTAATTTTGTCCACGAACAAAGTCATCTGCACTGATCTATGATAGAGATTGATTGGCTAAACAAAAAGATTTATAAGGCATTTTATTCTTGGACCGCTTTCTAAATATCCGACGTAGGTCAACTTAAGTAAAAGTTTTAAGACAGCTGTTTTGTCACATGTTAAAGAAACAACCTATCTATGCTATTATTATCCTGAATCATGTAACGCACATGAAATGATTTCGCAATAAGTGTTGAAAATTTCCACCGCATCTGCAAGTTCGTAGTTGGTATAATTCTCGGGTTTTCGTATTTTCAAAAAACCATTTATTGAGCTATTGCGTGACAAAAACTCCAAATCATAATTAAGTCTCAACACTGCGTTTAAGTGCATTACCTAAGCACGTAGTGGAACACAATAAAATCAAACAGGTGAAAAACACGTACAACATCTAACCACGGTTACGAGCTATGTGATGAAAAAATACATAAAATACATTTAACTTAAAGTAGGCTATCACATTCTGCATAAACGCTGAATTGTAACAACGGCAAGATACGGGCTCAAAAACCCAATACAGTCGACATCAGTTTTATGGAATATTATTTTTTTGTCGTGATTATTATCTAAACATGAAAATTTTAGAAAAAATTTTAAACTTATTTCAGTAGTACCTAATGTGCATTGAGCTATTTCGTTTGATAGCAAAAATGCACTCTATTTCACTAATTTAAGTTTGCTGAAAGTCACAACTTAATTGATCGACTTTAAAGCTTTTGTATATTATTAATCTTTCATTAGTCTTTAAGTTGTAATGTTTTGTAATATTTTAATTGCTTCCTTCGCACTTTACAGCAATACCGTTCTTCGCCTCCTCTAAACTACAAATCAGTGCTAAGATTATCCGAAATGCGATATATCACGAAACTGTGTTCTTCCATCGCGGAGTCTGTAACAACTGTTCTTATTCGGATTCTGCGGAGTAACAAAAGTTACAAGCGGAAAGAAAAAGAAAAAGCGGTGAAATATGAAACACATTCCAGAATTTCAAATGTAGACGTTCCCTATCTTTAGAGGGTAGGGTAGGGTAGTTAGAGAAGTTGAAGATAGAAATAGCTAGGTTACAAATATAATTGGTAGAATTTAGTAGTCAGGCGGTAGATAGAAGAGAGTCTTGGTCAGGAAATATCTGATCATACATTCAAAGTCAGGTAATCATTATATAGACGATATCACTAACGAAAAATATAAAGAAGTAAAAAACGTTTAAGGAATTAATGAAGGGATATTATCCCATTTTGCTATATCAATCGTAAAGGTAGAAATGGCTAAATAGTAGGTTGAAAGTGAAAAATTAAAGAACTGATAAGCGAATAGAGTTCTGTATCAAAAGTGAATTAATTATAGCGAATACAATGTTGAAAAGTTATAAACGCAATTTGTATACGTTGAAAATGCCTGGCCATGTTCATAGGTTTCAGGCTATATAGTAACTAAAGTGTTTGGTGTCACAGATGGTGTAGGTGATGAATATGAATTATGGAACGTTTAAAATTATAGCAATATCCCAAAGTCACTTGTATTTGTTGATACAGCACAATTTGCTATTGTTGGAGGTGAAGAGATGTTTCCTCACGATACGATGCACAGTCCCTGTTCGCAGGATGTTTTACCCATATACGCAGACGAAGCTGGGAGGTTAAGGTTTTTATATTTAACATACTGTACAAAGTGAGTTGAATGATACATATTAGCTATAATTTACCACTAAAAATATTAGTTATTAAATGCAACATGAAGATGGATTCAAAAATCAGGGAAGGCGTTGAATAAGTTACCCAGGTACAATAAATAGTAACTACAGTTTAATACTAGCAAAATGCAATTTAATTATAAAGAAAATAAAAAGGGCAAAAAAATGCCAAATTAGATATAATAAACTAAACGACATAAAAGCCAGAGAATATAAAAATGGGGGAGATAGTCAAATGCTCAAGTTGGCAAGAACAGAAGGAAACTGACAGTTCTATTAGGAAGTAGTATTAGAGAAAGTACACTTTATATTAAACTGAAAAGTATGCATCTAAGAAAGAACCAATAACTCACGAAATCTTATGTTTGGTAGAAAAAAGCACGAAATATAAAAGCCTTGCATCAAAGGATGGCAATTAAAAATATAGGCAACTTAGGAATAATATTGTCTGGGAAGACTTAACAGCAATAGGTGCAGAGTGACTGGGATGAAATGTTATTAGTGGAAAATAATGACAGACCAGACATAATTCAATAAATAATTAGGAACTTCTGCAAAAAAGTTATTAACAGAAATACACGATTAAGTAAAAGCAAAAACGCAAAATACCTCAGTTGGGTTGAAAAGGTATGAAAACACTTTATTTCGTTAAACAGGATTTAACTAATATGGAAGACTTAGTTAGGTGAGGTAAAGGATCAGGAGGCATTATGTAAAATACTAAGAACAGAATTTCAAAACGTACTAAAATTACTAGGTATAGGAAAAGTTGTAGGAATAGGTCTGTTGCCAATAGACTTGATGGGACTGATAAACAGTATCTATATAAAGAGAGATAACTATTCTTAAGCTATACATAAAGAAATCAGAGTCATAAAGTTTCAAAAATTTTTGAACTATCGGTGTACTGGACCATTATTCAAACATATGAACTAAAATAGTAAATAGCAGAGTACATATCAAACTAGGGAAATATCAATTCGGATTTTGAAAGAACAGTGCTATGAAAGGATCAAACTTAACACTAACAGTAGTATTAGTAGTCAGGATAAAAATAAGACAAACTATGGAAGTAGGTTTTATTAATATGCAGATTGGAACTTTACAGGGTAAGAGATTTATAAAACGGTTGAAATGGAAGTAGATAAAAGATAGCAGATTCAAAAATTGGTAAGGAGTATGCAGGAATGTTCTTCATCACCAATCTTATTGAACTTATATATAAATCAAGCGATAAGTAAAATAATAGAAACAATAGAAATAAGTGTCCAAAGTCAAGGTTAGAAAATTTAACTCTTGAAATGAATGAAAATATTACATTATACTTATGAAAATCAACAATTCCCAACGAAAGGTAATGAAATGTGATAAATAGAACAACAATAGAAATATGAGAAAACTTGAGTTCAAAAGATTAAAAGAAGTAAAGAAGTTTCACTACTTATGAAGTTAAATCACAAATAACGATAGAAGTAAAATGTATTCAAATGTAGGATTGCTCAACGAAATAAGAAAGTCGTTGAAATGCAAGGTTCGATACTAAACAAAAGAGTACTTCTAGTTAATTTAAAAATGCTATTAAAAACATGTTTGATGCATGTAAATTAGGCGAAGAATAACTTGATTAGTGAGAAGCGTCCTAGATACGGTGCTATAAGAGAATGATCAAGATTAGCTTGACAGATAAAGTCATTAGGGTTAGGTCTGCCGTGCTTAACGAAAACGCCGTATTTGCGTAAATGTCAACAAACGTCTTTTACAAAGATGTATATAAAATATGAATATCTATCTTGTACTCTTAGCATAAATGCCGTAATTTCACTAACGATAGTTATATTATAGCATTTCATCTGCCGTATCTTCAAAAATGTTAACGCATGCTCAACGAAAATGCGATATCTATCAACTACTTAGAAAGGGTACAGAATCTACTTCTGAGTTGCCGCGTTTTCCCTAATCAGCCTGTGGATTCTGCACTCTTGCTAAACACGAGACAGGAAAATAAAATACAATATGTTAATTAATCGTTACTGTTTCTCGGAGTTGGTTGTTTGTTGGTTGTTGCCTTTAAGGGAGTGTGTGGAACCTTATTCGTTTTCTACAAAATGTCTCAAAGAACTAAATGAATTATGCCAAAAGCAAATCTATTACTTAATAAACATTATGGAGTGAGTGATTAAAAAGCTACAAATAGTGCTATGAAATTTATGGTTGTTGAAAAGGTTTCCGAAGATTACATGTGTTTAAAAAATGATAATGGTAGTGCAGTTCATCTATAGATGATTCAAAAGTAAACCATGCTGTAAACCACCGCTGACTGTTCATATCCCTCGGATGCATCAACAGGCAATGAATATATCTCACATTCTGACACGTCAATATCTTCTGACAAGGTTTCGAGTTGCTTACTGATTTTTAAATATTACAAAATATATATCAATTTAAATTTTAGTAATGCGAGATACAAATATTTTCTGCTGGCAATTTTGCTACAATTTCTAGACTATCTAACAAATTCAATGCATCCAGTAGATTAAATTATGACGAAACTGCTTGCCTTACAGACAAAAAACGTGTTAGTGGAGCTGAAACGGTAGATAATGAACTTCAGTATACCAAACCTGGAACACTACCCAAAAGACGAAAAAATCAAAAACCTCTTTAGAGAATAAAAGACAAAAACCAAAAAGCAAGCATCCGCTTCTTTCACCCTGTAAAATTGATTGTAAGTTTAAATGTTCTTCAAAAATTTCTAACGAAAAAAGAAAACTCGTAAATGAGGAGTTCTGGAATTTGTGTTACAGCAAAAGAAGAGCTTATGTTTTACATTCATGAAAACGATTGAATATTGCAAGGCTTAAAAATGGAGGTTACGCTTGTGATCGTAGAACTTTAACTTTTAAATATGCATTGAAAGCTACTACAGGTGTGACTACGTACGTTTGTAAAACTTTTTTTAAATACATTATGTTATAAGCCCACAAACGACAGGTTTGTCTTTCAAATTCTATCAAAATACAGAAAGGATCTATAACTCCACTACCAGATAGAAGAGGTAAACGTCGTTCTCGTAATTACATATCTAAAGTGGAAATTGACGATCACATAGAATCTTTTCAACCGGTAATATCACATTACCCCCGCAGGGAGCATGCTCCTAATGTTTGGTATTTACCCAGTGTCGTAACAGTTGCTTAATGCACAAAGATTTTTTTAGCAAAAAACAACAATGCAGGTGTCATAATGTTTATAGAGTTCAATTCAATTCAAAAAAATTTCATTTGCAAAGCTTGGGAACGAAGAGTGCGAGTTGTGTGAACATTTTAATCTGCATGGTCACAAAAAAGGGCAATATGGTGGGATGATTGCAACATATGTCTCACGTGGAAAAACCATATAAAACTGGCAGCAGAGAGCCGCGATTGTACAAAACTATGGCTAATAATGAAAATGGTCTTTGCTTTTCAGCAGACTTAGAAAAATTACTATGCTGCCATGAAACATTCAAGAAAGTGATTGCCTATAATGAGAGTTTTGTACCACTCGGCAAAAAAATCTAAAAGAAGTCCATTTGCTGTGCTATGGCACGAAGGTATTAGTGGCAGAAATAAGGAATACTTGATAAGCACATTTTATGCTTTCTTCTTACAGTAACGAGATTCAGCTTCTTTGACCATATGGTGTTTGTTTACCTTCTTAGTCATCATCATTAGGTCTTAAGTCCTGGAACTGGTTAGACGCGTGCCCTCATTACTTCCTATTCTGACTAACATACACATCTATCACTGCGGCTATCACTATCTTATCTAGGTCTACATCTAACTCCTTTTTCCTATCTCTGCGTGCAGTATATCCCATACTATTCCCCAAAAATGCATTAGAACGTATTCTGCCCTTCTATTTCTCCTATTTTATTCAGAGATATCTTTATTCCCCTACTATTTCTATAATCTATTTTATTAACTTTGTCTGTCTATGCTATCATCTTCATACATCTGAAGCAGGTTCCAAAAGGCTGCTACCGTTTCTCTGTCTGCTTTTCTTTCTGCCCGTATTTCATAGGCATACCGTGCTGTGTTCCACACGTATGCTTTCAACAATTTTCTTCTTGTTTCTATGTTTGTGAATGGGGTTAAACAGCTTGTGGCTGCCAAGATCCCCCAACATTTAGACATTTGCCGAATTAATAGTTTTCCGGTAAATCCTTACACACAATTAACATTATTTGAGAATATTGCACAACCAATGCCTGTAGTTACTTATATTAATCATCATGTTTAAATGCAGTCCCATCTTGGGACTGGTTGGATGCGTATCTCCATCGATTTTTATTCTGAGCTAGCCTACACATTTCCTTGAAATTCCTACATCCTACATATTTCACTATCAGTGTGCAATAGTCTAACCTTGGTCTACCTCTACCTCTTCTTTTCCTATCTTTGCTTCTAATATACTCCGCACTATTTTCTTATGCCGAAGTATGTGGCCTATCATCCTAGCCCTCATATTTCTTACCGTTTTCCACATATTTCTTCCCCAACCATTTTTAGTACCTCTTTGTACTTAACTTTGTCTATCCATGGTATTTTCATCATACGTCTGTAGCACCACATTTCAAAGGCTTCTTTCTATCTTTTTCTTGTCCGCTTCTCCTACTGTCCAGGCTTCACAGCCGTACAGTGTTGTGCTCCACACATATGTTTTAAGCAATCTTTTGCTTGTTTTTATGTTTGTTCTCTTTAAACACAGTAGTTCCTTTTTCTTTTTAAATGTAGCACGACCTTCTGCTAATCTTTGTTTTATATCTTTTGCACTTTTCCCATCTTGCGTTATTTGGCTTCCTAGGTAGGTAGGAATCCTTAACCGCTTGTAAGTTCTTGCTACCTAGTTGTATTCTTGTTTTTGATTTATTTTCCCCTCCTTTGCATACTAGTACATTAGTCTTATTTTTGTTAATTTTCATACCGTATCTCTCTGTTGGAAGCATTTCCATTTAATTAAGAGCAGCTTCTAACTCTTCCTTGCTAGATGCTAATACCGCTATATCATCTGCAAATCTAAGCATATCAATTTTTTGTCCCAGCATAGTAATTCCAAATGTCTTTCTGCATTTGACAGTATTCATTACCTTTTCAATGTACAAGTTAAAAATTAATGGGGATGGGGCACATCCCTGCCTCAACCCTTTCCTAATGTTTACTTCTCTACGTTCCTGCTCTAATTCTATTACTGTATAAGCTGTATAAACTATGTATTATTCGTCTATCTCTATAACTCATTCCAATCTTTTTGAGTATTTCGAACATTTCTTTCCATTTTACATTGTCGAATGCTTTTTCCAGATCTACAAACCCTATATACGCTTTCCCCTTTTTCTATTGTTTTCTCAGAGCTAAAAGAGCCTCCCGTGTTCCCCTGTTTCGCTTAAACCCAAATTGTCTTCTACTAGTATTTCTTCAGCTCGTTTTTGTACAATTCTAGTTAATATTTTTGACACGTATACGGTCAAACTTATTGTTTATAAATTTTCACATCTATTCACGCCTTTCTTTTTTGGTATAGTTACTATGATGTTGCTTGAATTCTTTGGGTATTTCGCCCGTCTCATACATGTAGCTTACAAGTTGGAAGAGATATTCTGTTATTGCTTGTCCAACGGTTTTTAGGGTTTCTGCTTGCACCTTATCTGAACCGGGCGCCTTACCATTTTTCAGGCCCTTTAGTGCTAATTCAAACTCATCTCTAAGTATAGGATATCCCAAGTCATCATTTTCAATGTCTGATTTCTGTTCTAATGCTATTAGTTCCTCTTCTGCATATAAATTTCCTATATATTCTTGCCATCTACCCACTTTCTCTACATTTTCTATAATGACATTTCGTTCCGCGGTTTTTATATTTTTGCTATACGGTTTTATATCTCTAAAATTGATTCTAATTAGTTTGTATGCTTCATCTGTCTTTTCTATTTTCTTCTTAGTTTGTACCTCTTTGCACTTTTCATCAATCCATTGTATTTTAGCTTTCCTGTATTTGCGAATAATTTCTCATTTAATGACTTTGTGTCTGTGTTCTTGTTTCGTCTGATTTATTTTTGTATTTTCGTCTTTCTTCTATTAAATTCGGGATATCCATTGTTATCTATGCTTTCTTATTTTTTTTTTGCGTATACCATAAGCTGGATATAATGTTATTCCATTCTGTTTCTACTTCCTTAGTATCAGAAGTTTTCCCGATATCTTTCAGCAATTCATTTGATTTATTTTCGAATCTTTCTTGAATATCGTTATCTGTTAGTTTCTCAAAGTCGAGGTGTCTATTTCCATTTTTTCTTCAAATTTTTAAATTTAAGTGCGGCCTTCAAGTGATCAGTGCTTATATCTGCTTCTGGGTAGCTTCTACAGTCTTTTACTTGATTCCCAAACCATTGTCTAACAAAAATCTAATCTATTTGATATCTTCCTATATCTCCTGGCATCTTCCACGTACATCGTCTTCTAGCATAATGTTGAAATAATGTGTTTGTGATGATTAAATTGTTCTTGTCGCAAAATTCTAGCAGTCTATTTTCCCTGTCGTTTCTCGTGCCTAAACCAAATAAACCTACTATCGTTTCATCCCTACCCTCACCTACCACTGCATTGAAATTCCCCCGTAATTATTAAATTTATGTCCTTTTGCGTATCTTAATGTGTCTTCGATATCTTTGTAAATCGCTTCTACTTCTTCGTCACTGACGATAGAGGTGGGCATTATTGCCGTGTTTATCGGTTCAGATTCTAATCTAACCATGAGTACTCTTTCGTTCTTTTGTAAGTAGCTTTCTACACAGTGTTCTATTTTTTTCGCATAACAATCCCACGCCCGAATTTCCTTCCTCTGGTCCTGTATGAATTACCTTGCAATCTCCACTCCAAAAATCCCATGCCTCTGGCCACCGAAATTCGCTGATCTCTTCTATGTCTAGTGCTAACCTATCCATTTCAATTTTCAGGTTCCCTAGCTTACCTACTTGCTTCATACTTCTAACATTCATTCCACGCTCCGACTCACAAAATGTTTCCGACTCTTATTCTGAGCTTTCTAATCGCATCCTCCGAATTAGTCCCCTCCCGGAAATCCGAATGGGGATTATTTTAATTCCGGAATCTTTTACCCCAGAGAATGCCATCATGTCTATTATAATTTAAGTACGCTGTGTATTTGGGTCAGGCAAAATAGCTGGATTCACTATTAAAATATTTGGCGAATAGCTAGCTTTGGATAGTTTTAAGTCGACTCTTCAGGTCGCACCGGTAAGCAGAGCCGCAACTGCTACCCGGTATTACGGATCCCTCCTCGTTTACTTTCGCGTGTGTCTTTTTGATCGGACACACACCGAAATCAACGCTAGGCCAAGCCCTATTTTTAGTTTTTGTTTCACGTTATTAGATTTTTATTTAGGATGGATTAATTTAGAAGTTAGGTTTAATTTAAAGCACGTTATATTTTCGCGTTTAAACCCAATGTAGTATCTTCGGGTGGAGCATTGGGGACGTGGCCGCAAGTATAGCGGCCCTTATTCAAATTATAATGTGTACTTGGGAGGTAATGTAGTGGTTTCCCGTTGCCTTCCACATCGCGGTAGTATGTTCTACAGTGCCATACTGACCCCTATGATCTCTGCCAATCTAAGTACCGAAAGAACCGCTGTCCTCTTTCGGGGACCTGTCTTAGTCTGGTTCCTCACTAACGACTCTACTACTTTAGTTGGGCCTGTTGTTTGGCTCTTTAGCTCATTAGAGCACGCAGGCCATTTCACCTGGTTTAGTAATCTAGAACTTCGACAAGATGCAGGTCAATTCGAAATGGACCTTCTTAGTATATCTTATAAATGTTAACGAAATATGTGCAGAAACAATCAGCATAAACTTCTTTGCGCCTGGACATACGTTTATGTCTGCAGACAGTTTCCACCACCAAGTGCAATTATCTCTAAAAATTCCCAGATTTTGTTCAAAGAGTAGAAAAGAAGAAATTAAATAAATGGAACATATGAATTTTTTTAGGAAAGATTATACTTTCAAAGCGAAGTTAAAGCAGCTGAATCCTGTATTCTATCTGTAAATGGAACCTCGCATTTGTCTTGACTTAACTGTCAAGGTCATGAAACACGGAATAAAGCGACCTGATCCTTTTAATCAGCCTTATGGGTTTCCAAAAGAAAAGAAAGATAACAATTTAAATAACTTGCAACAAGTTATTCCAAACAATCGACGACTTCCAGCGAATGAATCTTAAGTTATCTTTCTGTACATATAAACAAACAAATTAAACATTTACGTTATGAACTTAATATATAATCAAAATATGACCAATTAAGTTTCATTTAGTTGTTATTGGACTCATTAACAAGTCTAATGCTTAACAAAAATGCAGTAACACATTCTTACTTAAGCTACTTTATTTCAAAATACTGTTACTGCTTAGGAAAAACGCCGTGGACGTGATTTTTAGGACAATCTAATGATTTTTTCTAAAAATTGTTCGCTAAATAAAATTTAAGGACTAAATATTATCTGTTAACCACAACACAGAAAGTAAAGTATAAAAAACCTACACCGGCTAGGTGCTGAAACTAAAACGAGTTTTTGTCAACTTTAACAAATCTGCAGATACCGCCGTCTTCGGTAAGCAGGGCAGCGATAGTCTCGGAAGTGGTTAAAGAAAATAAAAGAATAACTAACGTAATTAAAGGGATGCGTGTGAGAATGATGAATCAATGTTTTAAGATATTGATGAATAGTTGCAGGAGCTAATATTTGTTGAAGAGGACAATAGACCATATTAAGAAAGTCGTACGTAAAGATAGTAGGCTCAAAATAGTAAACAGTCGAGAGCTGCGTCAAACGTTCAACTTATGACTATGAAAAAGGAAGAGGAAGGAATTCTGATAATTTGTCTTTGTTGATGGCTTTATTAATACGTCATTGCTCTTATAAAAACTAGGGACATCTTAAATGTTTAACGCGCATATGCTTCGTGCACTTTATGACGTATATACTAAAATTAATTTAATCTTTAAACAAAAATATTAATGACCTGGTGGTCAGTCGTATAATCAAAATTGTTTTTAGCAGTGTAACTGTTTCGACTCTCATAAAACTATACCCTATGAAGCTCTCAGAAAGCTGTTAGAGAACTCATTTTCTATTATAGTAATAAAATTAATAGCTTTTTATTATCCATTACAAATCAATAATGATTCAAGGATGCGAATTGCTGAAATTATAGGGTCATAAGGTTTTATCCTTCATTAATAAAGAAATATTTGTATTTGGTTTTGAGAAGTCCATACCTTTCATCTAGCGTCACTACAGCTCTATCGAAAATGTAACAGCAGATAAAATTTAATACCAGAGCATTAGTTTTTTTATACGCAATCGAAAATCCGATACCATAATATTTATGAACAATATAATAAACGCAATGGAAGATTATAAGATTCAGAACTGGGGGCATTTACTTATTTGACTAAATCCTTTTGCATCTGTAACAGTGCGCTTTTGTTTACGTAGACCCAATAAAGCTCGTTATATTCGAATTTTGATGAAGGTTAATGTAATATCAAACAATCAGCTCGAGTTGTATTACATAAACTGTGTGTAATATAGACTCTAAGCTCATTTGTGATAATCACTCGATTCTATGTCTCCATTCTGAAATTTTATCAACACAATAGGTTTATGAACCTTAATTTATAAAGTTTTGATTATTATTGGTATCGATGTAATAAACTTGCTTTATGCCGATTATATTTTTTCTGATTATTTTGAATTTTATCGCATGGATCATATGTAAGACATAAGTGGATTATATAAAATGTACATTGGAGATATTTAATACTTTTTTCCACGACTATCCAGTAATACACTGCTTATTTATTTAAGAATGTGTTACGGATGAATTTTTCTACTGGTACGGGTGGAATATTTTCAATTTGGACTTACCCTGAAAGCGCGGGGATCCGTAACAATAAAAGGGGTGCCTCGGCTGACTGCAGTGGTTGGGAGTGGATTCCTATAGATATTAATAAAAAGAATATAAAGAACACTTAAGAAATACAAAACGAATAGATAACAACCAGGTTTCCAACTAAAATTCTGCAATACATTAACACTTACCTTAAAAGGTCTTCGTCAACATCAAGACGTGCCAAACATCAAATTCCCTTTCTTTGTTTATTCTTACATTCAGACGTCACTTTTTTCTATTCAATTAAACTACTTCTTCCAAGTAGAACGGTTACTGGGGTAGCTGGTGATACTGTAGAAATTAGAATATACACACTTATTTCCCTCAATAATTAAAATAGAAATCTATCTAAAATTTACCTTGTATTAACCAAAATAAAAAAAAAATAATACACATACACCTATAAATACGCTCTCCTAAAAATAACCTGTAATCTGGCCAGAGGATGATGAACTAAATCCTAAAAAATCGTAAAACAAACTTAACCTAATCCAGCAACAAAACCATTTAACGCTCCACATTCTCCTGCTTTCCTACCTAATGTTATATTTATGAATTTCAAATCAATGGTAATGTTGTTCCTTAAACATAAAAAACGGCCCAATTCCAATTCCATCATATCGTTGTTATATTTTACATTTAACACTTTTACTACCCTAAACTTTACTAATGACTTTAATCTCAAATTCCTGATTAGTCCAATGAATTAATTATTTCCACTTAATCACTATCTTATCTCAGATCGGACGCATATCTTTTGCAAAACAACCAACAAAGTTCTAAATACACAAATTAAAATGTTTGGTGCAAATATTTATGCTTATACGAGATAACAACTACTACGAAGACTGTTTCCAGTCTCCGACGTGATAGTAGATGGCATTGCCAGACAAAATTTAAAGTTAAAGTCAAAACAAGATGAAAATTAAATAAACAATGACCTGTCTATACCGAGCACTGGCGGACTCTTCGAAGAGTACTCAGCCCAGTGTAATCGAGGAGTTGGTCAACGGAAACCAATTTAATTGGAAACGAATTGGTTTGCGTTGACCAACTCCTCGATTAGCACTGCGGTGTAGTACCTTCAGAAGGTCCGCCAGTGCTAGGTAGGTAAGAGGTCATTTGTTTATTTAATTTTCATCTTGTCTTTTGACTAGTTATTTAAATTTTGTCTGGCAATGCCATCTACACTAGCACGTCGGAGACTGGAAACAGTCTTCGATAGTTAGTTGCTTATTCTCGAGTATAGAGAGCGCATGAGAAATATTTGCACTAGAAATACACTTTAATTTGTGTATTATTTTAGAACTTTAGTTGGTTGTTTTGCAAAAAGATATGCGTCCGTCTGATGATCTGCAAGAACAGTGAAACCGGTCACGGGCTTGTCTTTTTGCAAAATAACCAACACTTTATATATTGATTTCGATCCTCTATGCTCGAATTACTTTCTCCATGCTAGGCAAAATTATTCATTAATGTTTAATTGGAAACGAATTGGTTTCCGTTGACCAACTTCCTCGATTAGCACTGGGTGTAGTACCTTCTTAGAAGGTCCGCCAGTGCTAGGTAGGTAACAGGTCATTTGTTTATTTAACTATCTTATTACCAAAATAAACAATTAAAAGTTAAAAATTCATAATACAGTCTTTCAAACGTTTCACAGTTCAATTCTAGAATTTCCAACCACCATCAAAATTATTCCAAATCATTCAATTAAAAGTCCAAATACAGTAGCTCTTTGATTCTAAAACATGTCACACAGTTTCAATTTAATGGAGGAATTTTTACCACCTCCTTTCTAAAACGGTTTTCGGATATTAAATCCGCACTTACACGATTGAGTATACCTTGCCTCTTGCAAAAGTATTTTATAATACATGTTGATCACCGCACATTCTTGAAAGGAATTAACCTATAATTTTTCCTTAGAGCTCTGAACCATCCCCCGATTAAATCCTCCTTAAATTAACCCCTTTGAGGGATCTAGCCATAAGACCCCCGGCTTCCTTCTCTATTATATTTCTACATATCGACGTTTTCAGTTGACCGATTGTTATAAGACTATCTCTAACACTCCTTCGTTGTTTCCAACCAAACTTTTTCCTTCCACTATAAATCATATTTTATTAGTCAGCGTCCATGTTACTACAATGTATAATGTGCATTTTCATCAGTCTCGCGTTTTCAGTTTATTATCGCGGAGCCGATGATTTCATCCATGTAATCAATCCTATGTTGGTGTATTCTGCTTAACTAATGTCTTGTTAATACCAAATGTGTGGGTCTGCCCTTTATGATAATTACTGCAATATCTATTTAAGATGATGTCATTTTGCATGGAATTTACTTAACAACTTTAAGATCTCAAATGTAAAGTGCATTTTAATATATTTCATAACAGTCTGAAGGCATTTTTAAAAGAGCATGAAATGCTTCCACTATAAAATATTATAGTTAAAATAGAATTGGTTTATTTACATTCTTACGGTTTTAGAATAATTCGGAATAACAACAAGAATTTAATTGCCAATCTTAAATTTGTAAACACTGTTCAGTATGAAATAAAGATTCTACATGGTGTTCTTATAACAAATTAGTTTATTTAATATTAAATATTATTTATTTCCTACCTAATTGATCTTACGTAAAGCATCGCGTTACAAATGAGTGATAGTAATCATTATTCTGTAGGTGTATGTGAATCCATAATTCAACAGCTTTAACCAATCAGGAACAACCAGATTGTTGATTATTATCATAATCCAACACCTGCGACCAATCAGTACACATCTCCATTTTTCATAAGCTGTTTCACTTTGACAAATAAATTTTTGGTTGTCAGTGTTTGTGATATTAGTTTAAATGTTTCAAAATTATGTGATATTGATATTTGTGTATTCGTGGAAAAAGAATAGTATTCCTCTCGCGAGCTATGGCCATTTCTCATTCGGATTACACCGCAAACCCGCTAAGACTTCCGAAAGAGAAATGTTTATCATAAGCCACTCGTTGAATAATAGACTATTTTCCTAATGCAATTCTTATGTACTTAAGAATGGACCAATAACAGTATTCATTATCTGCATAATCGAACATCTTTAACCAATCAGGAATATTCAGATCGCGGGTTATGATCATAATACAACACTTCTGATCAATCAGTACAAGCCTCTATTTTCCATGATCCATGAGGTAGAATTTTCGTATTACGCGAGTTAAGGTTCGTTGCTGCGAGCGGTCCTTTTTAAAAAGACTTCTTGAACTTCTTAACACATATATTTGTTTATACAGAAATTAACATTGAATTTTGACAATCTTGAAAATGAATTATTCTAAGTCGAAAATATATTAATTAATTGTACAAAGTGAGTTTTCTAACGAACTGCAATATTAAAGCTGAACGATGGATTAACTGTCTTCGAGTGGGACTCCCGGGTCTTTTATAATATTCCTACCCCCTCACATTTCTGTGGGAACTTGCAGACCTAATGTCTGCTTACACTTGACTCTATTCATAATACATTGTTGCTATCTTAAATTTATTCATAATTACTTTGTTGCGAGCTTTCTTTCCAGGTAATCTCGGTACGTGACTGTCTGTGACCGCCTGTGACCTGACATCTGCAGTGTCACTTATCTCTGTGCTACAAAGTAGCGTTTCCGTTCCCATGAACGTTAATAAACTGATATGAATTGTCCTTCATTACATTGTTGCACATCACTTAGCGCATTTTCTAATATTTCTAATAACTTCTTAATTATTAGTTTCTTTTATATATATATAACAATTGGGGGATCACATACCTCGCGAAGGAGGCAAATGAGTCTTTGCCTGTCAGTGTTTGTGATGTTACTTTAAACGTTTACAAAATAAATGTCTCATAATTAAAATTTCTGTAGTCGTGGGATAAGTATAGTATTCAACTCGCGAGTTTTAGCCATTATTCATTTGGCTTACATCGCGTGCCCGTTACAAAGTGTTACAAAGTGTGTGTTAACACCTCTAACTAGTAATGAAATAAACCACAAATATATTTCCAATTTGGATCACCGTGTATACTAGTATCTAACCCTTTACGTTTCTAGTGTACACTTGAAATTTGTTTGTTTGGTAACTGTTATAACCTTCTGCTTCATATAATTACCATTATACTACTCACCCCCGTCAAATACGGTGAAACGAATGCTCATCTAAGAAAACAAATTAACTGGATTTAAGTGAAATTTACGCTAATTTCTACAAATACTCTACACTTTAGTCAGTTACTAGCATGAAGCAGTTTCCTGTTTCCCACTGCCTGGTAACGATTAACCTCTTCACTTAAAACCATATAGGTTTAAATAAGATTCGTTTTACTTCAACCCAAATAAATCAAGTATAAATTGAAATATTTTGCTTTCTAATTGAAATAAGTGTTGTTGAATGAAGTCGAAATAAAGGTGATGAACTTAGAATTTGTTGCTTTTTCATCAAAACCCTAAAACTATGATTTTCCTGAGATGGAATTCTAGTTATTTTTATGACAGGAATTTCTTTGTAGTTATAATAAGTAAATATCAGCCGGACATATTTCTCCTTATATATATTTTGCGGACGCTACTGTTAGGCACGCACGACCACGTTTCTTTCTGATAGGGATTTCAATCGGAATCTATATTGTTCTATGCTGATGCATTGCATATTTCAGAATATGATGATTTAAATTGATTTTGCATCCAATATGTACCACCACGATGACACTTTTTATTAATTCACGCTTCCATTTGAACCTATTATACTCACATAAATTATTCTCCTCATCGTATTAGGCTACAATGAATGTCTATTATTAAAGGATAATAGTAGCAGAATATAAAGTACATTGTATGTTGCACTTTGTAGGCGTTTATCGTATTTATTTATTTATGGTATTTGAAACAGTTGATATGCGCGAGTTATCTTCTCCCGGTATAACTCATTTTATACTTGTTTGATCAGTCACCTTCTGGTAACCTCATCAGCAACATTGACTTTAATAAGATAAAAGTAAGTGGCTTGAGAAATGCATTGACATTGTCAATGTCAATGAAGTTCAGAATATTTTGAATTTCATTATTGCGCTTTTTAATTTTCATCTAGGTTATAATACAAACGATGTTATTTAGAAACTTATAAATAATTGTACTATATAAAGCAATTGAAGTTCTTTTGAATTTAATTATTTTAAGAAATAATGGATTAAGATGTCTTCTATATTAGAATAACAGCTTGCGTTAGTCAACATCTTGAGTGTCTGCCGTAGTAAGAACTGGTAAATATTCGTAGTCATTGAAAATCCTAAACTCATAAGCATCTGATTTGTTCGATTTTTTGTTTTGCTAATGTCTAAACTAAGGTATATTAATGTGTTGCGTTTATTTTCTGCATAGATTAAAAACCCTATGTAGTGTCCCTGTTCAGTATTGGCCCGCTTGGCATGGTTGTGGCTCAAGTCCACTTTGCTTTTGAAACGAGGATTTGTTCGATAGATTAAATGGTCGGTGCCTTGTTTTGGATGTCTGTTGATTTGTTGAACCTCCAATGGCGTGTAGTTGCTTTCTCTGGTGTTTCCCATCTAAAAACTTGTCGAAATATGGATCTTACTATTAGTTGATAGCGTGTTTTCCAGTGTACTAATCGCGCTTTTAATAACGCGAGGATTTGCAGTTCAAATTCGTGTTATTTGAACCAATTTTGAATTTGATTCTGCAGTTTGTGCGTTGAAATGCTTTCTACATCATTCGTCACAGTACTTCAAAAGCAATGCACGTTTTTTCTTGTTTGACAAGTAGGAGGTATCTACGTGTATTGCTCTTAGCTGAAGGCCAAATTGGTTCTTTCTTTTGTCTGTAGACCAACTGCTTTTGTCCATATACCGCTGCTGCAGTTACGGTGATAGGGTGAATCGATCCTGACTACCATGGCGTTGCTGTGCTGACTCACCCCCGACGGTTTGCAAGCTAAGTATCCAGATACATACAGGTATACAACTTGTTTTCTTTTGTGTATAACAATGGTATATTCAGTATCAGCGTTTGGTGTAGCTACGTGATAAGAAACGTGACACTGTAGAATTATTGTTTGTTGCTGCGAAGCGATATTATCGCTCTACAGGTGTGATGTATCATTGTTAAAAATGTTTGACAGAAACACCCTTATTCTTTTTTACTGATTGGTTTATTTTACAAACGGTATTATGTACAATTTAAAAAGAATGTTTGCCAAAAGCTCTCGCACATTAATTCTTTCCTACTGATTAGTTTCTTTTTTAATAAGTATTAGGTGTAATTTTAAAAAAGCTTGACAAAAGCTCTCACATGTTTATTTACTACTGAGTAATTTTATTTTGTGTAAAATTGAAATGCGCACTTCGTATCTAAAGTACTAAATTGTTCGTATCACATAATTGTTT
Organism: Platerodrilus igneus; assembly: GCA_036346225.1. Taxonomy (NCBI): domain Eukaryota; kingdom Metazoa; phylum Arthropoda; class Insecta; order Coleoptera; family Lycidae; genus Platerodrilus; species Platerodrilus igneus. Next base: position 1,387,935 of record JARFIW010001179.1, on the reverse strand, counting down.
GCTTTGAAATAGTAACGCTTAATTTATTTCTTTTGCTTGTTTTGTACAGAATCCTTTATTTATTTTTTTTTATTTGTTAATAGATAATCGTGGGCGACATGCTTTATTTTTTTTTTTTTTTTGGTATGTAGGCGAAGCCACCCACTCTCCGCGGTTGGTAGTTAGCCTGGTATTTACTTTTCTTCCGGCTACGTCTAGGTACGTAACAAATGTGGTTAATATTTTATATTCATTGTTCATTCTTTAGAAACATTTTGCGTGTGATTATTAACGTTGTCGCAATATTTATTTTATTTAAGCGAAATTGGAATATTTAATTGCAATCTTTTAAAATATTATTCATACAGAAATTCCGCTATATTTTTATGTTTTGTTGGAATATCTATTGGAAAGTATTTAAAACGTGTTATTTATAGTAACACTTGGTTGCGTGTTATCTACAAATTTTATAAATAACTGATAAATAAGTACTACAATTGGAACTTTTGGACTTTAAAACCGTTTATTATCAACTTGTTTTCTGAAAAATTAAAATTTAAACATCCTAAAACTTATCGAAATGGAAATTTAATTTAAATAATTTATAAATTATGAAATTTTCTGTAAGCTAAACGATCAGGCCAGAATGCTAGCAAAAGTTGCACTTTTCTTATATATAGCCATCCTGCTCTTTTATTTTTAGAAAACTGACTTTAATTATGAAATTAACTAACCATAGCATCTACGAAATGTACATAATACCTGTTGTATTCCAATTTAGAACATTTACACAAAGAAAATAGACTCGATTGAAATTTTTTAATCTTCCTTTTTAAATTTTTCTTTAGAGTATTTTCAATATTTTGAGTATGATAAAATATTAAAGAGTGATATCATCATCATTAGGTCTTCAGTCCAAGAGGTGGTTAAACGCGTACCATCATTGTTTCTTATTGTAAACTAACCTACAATTTTCCCTGAAATTTGCACAGTCTGCATCTATCACTATCTAATCTAGGTCTACATTTACCTCCTTTTTCCTATATCTGCTTGTAATATATCCCATATTATTCCCCAAAGATGCCTTAAAACGTTGAAATGAACTGTATATAATTTTTGTTTTATTTTATATTTTTACCCTTGTGACTATCATCTAATAAATTGCACCTTTATATTTCCTAAACCCTTACCTGATATCACAAGGTCGAGAATTTCTTATTAGCAATGAAAGCCCAAGGTAAAGTTGGATGGAAAACGGCTTGAGGAAAAGAAAAACTCTTTAGACATAAACGGCTAGTAGAGTGTTAGTTCTGGGTACATCATGAGCTTGGGTCATGGGTTGTCAAAAGACCAAAAATATGAATAATGAGCGCCACCGTATTTTTCAATACAACAACCTACAAAAATTATCTGTGCTTGTATTAGTGCGGAAACCTTATATCAACACCACTAACATAGCCATAAAACTTGAATTTCACTCTTTTAAAACACTTACCAAAATCTCAAACACCAGACGTCATACAGATGTCTCGACTTGATCTGTGAACAAACAAATGTACAACATGGACACAGTTTGTGTCCTCAAGAATATTTACCAAAAATAAAATAATAGAATTTAGGTTTCAAAAGTATACACCCAGGGTATTTGTAATCATTACCCACAACTTCTGATCAGGACTGATTTGTAAACCTTACTTGTATTTCAAACAATAAAAAAAGTAAAAAAATAGATTATATTAGCTTAAATTTCTTGATTCATTTTACTATAATATTTTCATAATACGTCACTCACAACTTTTTAGCTTAGTTAACTTTATCTGTATGTGCAATCATTCTGACAAGCAATAAATTTGTTACTTAATTCTTTCTTTCTTTAAACGATATTTTCGTGACTAAAGTTCAATCTAATATTTTCTTATTGTAATTTAACTAGTATTGAAAGTGATTAAATGCTAAAAACACTCACGTGTGCAGATTCTGCTGTGAACAAAAGAAATCGGACCATAACCCCAGCTGTCGGAAATTCCATGAATATCTGCTTTCTGCGACGTACAAATAGAAGCCACGTGAATACTTACGAAATTATTACTGGAATTGCGAGAACTCTTCTGAATAAAACCAATATTTAACAAAACTAACTTCTGCTTAATTTTACATCATATAAAATTTAGTACTCCAAAACTAAAAGGAAATTGAATATGATATCCTCATATCATATGGTTACGTGATACTGCATTATTTGATATTTTTGTGATATTGCATTATTTCATATTTTCGTGATATTGTCATGATATTTTCGTGATATTGCACTAAAGGGGAAAATATTAATAAAATTTATTTAAATAATTTATACCAACTGTATTAATGATGGTGAGCTTCCATCTGCTTAGGCCTACAGGGATCAACTGCACTGCTCTAGGCGGAACATATAAAAGTATAACATCACGCTAAAGCCGCTAGGAAACAACCTCCAGACACCAAGATTCGATCAATTCCATTTCTTTTTCGGACTGTGTTACAGGCCACGTGTTTAGACACGACCATATTGACTTTACTACGCCGCTTATCGCAGCTTCTTCAAACGTTGATAGCAAAGTGCTCAAATTGACAACTCGACGAAGCTTAATAACGAATCTTAGACCTCAAAGGTAAAGGAGTCTATATGCTATTATAGATTTCAAGTTTTATTTTAATTGTACGGAATTTTACAAATTATATTTATGTATTATTTTTATTGTACGGAATTTTACAAATTATATTTTTATTTTATTGCTGCTTTATTTTATATTAATAGACAAAGTGTAACTACGAAAAAAAATACGTTACAACGTATTCTGCCCTTCTATTTCTCCAATTTTTTTCCACAGCTGTCTTCGTTCCCTACTATTTCTATAACCTATTTGTTATTAATTTTGTCTGTCTATGCTATCATCCTCATACATCTGAAGCACAGCATTCCAAAAGACTGCTACCGTTTTTGTCTGCTTTTTCTACTGCCCGTATTTCATAGGCATACTGTGCTATGCTCCACACATATACTTTCAACAATTTTCTTCTTGTTTTTGTTTGTTGTCTTTCATCATAGGCGCTGTAGTTCGGCCCCTTTCATTTGTTTTACAATTATATACCCTATTTCTTCGACATTCAGTGGTTGTGAAAGGGAGTAAGCAGCCTGTGGCTGCCAAGTTCCCCCAGCAGTTGAACATTTACCGATTTAATATTTTTTCCAATATATCTTTTTGCACAGTTAACACTAATTGCCGATATTTTACAACTAGCACCTGTAATTGTTTATAATGATCATCATATTTATCTGTGCTTATTTTTTTGTCATTAGGTTTTCCGTCTCAAAACTGGTTGGACACGTACCTGCACTTATTTATCTTCTGAGCTAGCCTATACAGTTCCCTGAAATTCTCACACAGCGTGTATACAGCTCGGTTCCCCTATTGTTTTCTAATTTTATGCCCTATTTCACCGAGATTCAGTAAAGGGGGTTAAGCAGTCACTTAGACATTTGCCGAATTAATAGTTTTCCAGTAAATCCTTTCACACATTTAACATTATTCGAGAATATTGCCCAACCAATACTTGTAGTTGCTTATAATAATCATCATGTTAAGTACAGTTACTTTTTTCGTCATTAATTTATCCACCTTGGGACTGGTTGGATGTGTACCTTCATTGATTTCTATTTTGAGCTAGCCTACACATTTCCCTGAAATTCCTACAGCATACATTTTTCACTATCTGTGTGCAGAGTGATAATCAAACTATAATATAGACGAGCTATTGAAGATTTTCTATTGCCTATTATTTCTTTCTATTATTGTGCTGAGACGCAAACAGTAATTTCCTTTATTTCTATACATGTATGTAAACTTTTCTTTGCAGGTATCATCAATTTCCTCAGTGACGATCTGTGTATTTCTAAGTGTCTTCATTGCATTTTTAAGGGTTTCTACACTTTTTCTTAAAGCGTGTTTTTGTTACTTCAAAGATGCCATAGCGCTAAACTATTCATTTAGGAAGGTATATATGACCCCCTGATCTCATCGTATGACGCTAAAGTTAAGTTAAGAGCTATCCCAGACTTTGCCTTACCTTTTCTTTAGTTTTTGTCCAGAGCAACGAAAACGACCTGTACCGCAGAGGTTATAGGTTCAGGTCCTATTCTCGGCATAAACTGTATGCACTTAAAAAGGGCTTCATAAAAAAGTCACTATCTTAAAGCTTCTATATTGTAAAAGATTTTACTCTTTTATAAAATAAAATTTGTTAGAAGCTCGAAGTTGAAAACAATTGGTGTAAATATGCTTATATCATACAAATATAAACTGGATAAAATTTCAAAGCTACAATCAGAGATAAGACTTCGAGATTAATGTCACTTTAATTGGATAGCAACACACGTGTTGATAGAAAGATGCAAGCAATCTCAATTGTGTGCGTTTATTTGGTTCTTCTCAAAACAAATCCTGTAAAGAGTTTAAAACAAAAGGTAAAGTAGATTTGTGAATTTTTAAAATACACGCGTGTATAAAAGACTTTATCTTTATGGAATTTAGGTCAACACCTGGCGTGAAGGTGGTAGAATAATTTGATAAAGGCATGATTTTTGTAATATACTAATTCTAATAGAATAGGGGCGTGGTTCAGAGTGTGGTTTGTGGTGGTAAACGAATTTTTATTCGAGCTAGGGTGTAGATTATAAACATGACGTAAAGGTCATAGAAGTTATACATTGAACAATACGAGTTCTTAGTTTATTTAGAAACTTTTATCAATTATACATAAAAACGCATCACTTTTTGAACGTCCTAAATTTCACAAGGTTTATTTGGTTTGTTTTACTGAAGGTAATTACGTTTTGATCTATTGCGTGCATTGTTAGTTACGTTTTTAATCTTGATACAGATTGTTATTAATTTTCACCGATTTCAAATATACGTTTCGTTACGGTTAATATGAGCGTTACATTATAAATTTAGCTTTTCTTTGAAGGGGATGTACTTCTGTGACAATATTAAGAGTGCACAGGCTAATTATTGTGTAGCTGGAGTGGGTTTCTATGGCAAAAATAAAATAATAAACATTTGAAATGGCTGAATATAAAACTACGTTGCAATGACCACTTCCACTTGCCTTGAAAAGCTCTATCTATCGTCATAATTAAAGGGTGCGAATTCGTTCTGTCTCAGCAATCTCTTTGGATATTACCCTTATACGGAAAATGGTTATTCCGAATAGGTTTCATTTGATTTGGGTTTCTTTAATCTGTCACCCCATTCTTTACCTTTCTCTATAAGCTTAACAAGAGAATTATTTTTACGTTCTGTTAATTATCTGCTACATAGATACAAGCTATTTATATTGAAATCCCACATGTAGATAATTATAAACTACTAACAAAAAGCTCATATTTTACTTAGGGTTTTATTTCCATTGCATCGTTAAAACTTAAGCATATCCAAAAACACAAGACTTCAATTTTTGTCCAGTTAACAGCTGCTCTCTTAACACAACCAAATCCACTTTTTTGAGCTATACCAGTAGGTAGCCCTTTTATCCCGGCACGCACAAGTTTAAAGCTCTCGTGTGCAGTTAACATTCCTTGCCAAACTTGCAAGTGAAGTAACGGAAAAATTCGCGCACCGTTAAATTTCTCCTTTCGGCGATTTCTACCTTACATCTGTGTTTTATTTACTAACTTTAATTTGTTTATTCCGACCCACGCACTTGTAAAAATTCACGAATCGTAAGAATCGGTTCCGCTTTCCGCCTACTACATGTCCACCTTACTACATTTAGATCTTTCCAAATAACGTGCTAAACTTAACTTCTAACTTGTGGTGCTTAGTTATTGTGTATCATGTTTTCTTGTAGAATTTCGTTCTCACAATGCAACATATTTTATCTATGCCGAGTAAAAGGTTATTGTAACGTTATTTGCATAAAAGTTGTACACTCGTATTGCCGTTTCAATTTCCATTGAAGCGCTAGCCATGTGTTAGATATGGTTTCGTCTTTTAGCGGTTTCTGCGTTTCCCACGTATATATTTCATCAATGTGGTTTTGTATATTTCATGACGCCCCGCATCTCATTTTAATCATAGTTTTCTGTCTTACCAATTTAGCATTCTTGCATTACGTATTTATTGCATTGTATGTTTTATGGAATCTTTTATTTTAGGGGTTTGGATTGTTATCATGTTTATCCTACTTAATGACTATTGCATTTCCTTGGTATTATATAAAATGTATGTCAACTTATTTTAAGGAAATTAATTTTATTGCTTTGATTAATCTAACTGCCCCAATTGATTTCTAAAAACAAAGGAATTAAAATGTCATACTTTATTACTGTTCATTGTTCGTACAATCTTAATACACAGGTTGCGTCCATCTTCATTCTGTCCATCCAAAAATAATATTCTTTCTTACCTATCTGATTTATAGCTACAGTAGCACGATCGCGTTACAGTTTATATCAAACATTGCATAAAAGGTACGTGTAAAATAGTGAACTTTAGGAAGGTATATTTTGCTCGCCTTTTAAACTCATTTTTGCAAAACAACTGAAATATCATTTTTGATTTATAGTTGAAAAGGATTCATTTTTTACTACAGCTTTCAAATATATTTTGGTTGGACGCGTACCTCCACTGATTTCTACTCTAAGCTAGCCAACACAGTTCCCCAAAATTATTACTGCCTGGATACAGCTCGGTTCCCCTTCCATTGTTTTGTAAATATATACCCTATTTCACCGATATTTAATGATATGTGAAGGGGGTTAAGTAATATGTGGCTACCAAGATCCCCAACACTTAAACATTTGCCGTATTAGTAGTTTTCCAATAAATCCTTTCGCAGAGTCAGCATTAGTTGAGAATATTGCAAAACCAACAGCTATATTTGTTTATAGTACTCATCAGGCTTAAGTGCAATTATTTCTTCGTCATTAGGTTTTCCGTCTTGGAACTGGTTGGACGCGTACCTCCATTGGTTTCTATTCTGAGCTAGTCTACACATTTCCCTGAAATTCCCAAAGCCTACATCTTTGAGTGTCTGTGTGCAATTATCTAACCTAGGTCTACCTCTATTTCTCTTTTTTCCTATCTCTGCTTCTATAAAATGTTAGGCAAGCATTTTTTACAAAAATACGCCCTCGTTCGGTTGAGAGCTAAAATGGAGGTCTCGTGTGTGAGTGTTGTCACGCACGTTGAAGATCCCTACCTTGATTGAAACAGCAAGGGTTTGGCAAAATTCAAAATTTTTCAGATAAAAAAAGTACAATTATTTTTTCGTCATTAGGTTTTCCGTCTTGGAACTGGTTGGACGCGTACCTCCATTGGTTTCTATTCTGAGCTAGTCTACACATTTCCCTGAAATTCCCACAGCCTACATCTTTGAGTGTCTGTGTGCAATTATCTAACCTAGGTCTACCTCTATCTCTCTTTTTTCCTATCTCTGCTTCTATAAAATGTTAGACAAGCATTTTTTACAAAAATACGCTCTCGTTCGGATGAGAGCTAAAATGGAGGTCTCGTGTGTGAGTGTTGTCACGCACGTTGAAGATCCCTACCTTGCTTGAAACAGCAAGGGTTTGGCAAAATTCAAAATTTTTCAGATAAAAAAGCTCTCTGCCTGGCCAATATAGTACCCTGGGATGGAGCATTGGAAAATCAAATGTAGTGTTTCACCAATAAAAATGCTTTTGGTAACATTTAGATTTTTGACAACGGGATCATTCTTATTGGTGATTGCAGACTTTTGTGGAATTCACAAATCTACTGTTAGCAGAATTATAGCTAAGGTACTGCGATAACTCTCTCAATCACGTTGCCATTATATTAAGATGCCAACCGGTATAAGCTCAGACTGAAGAAGTAGAACGCGGAGATTTTAACATTTGTTCTTTTATAAACTGTGTGAGAGCAATAGACTGCGCATATACCGCAATAGAAAAGGGTTTTTTTCTATTAACACACAAGTAGTTTGTGGTGTAAATTTAAAAATTCAAAATATTGGTTATCGTCGGCAAGGATCATCTCACGATTCAAACATTTTCTAGAATTCAAGGTTATGCGCCAAATTAGAAAATCATGTGTTTGGACATGGCAGTTTAGTGATGTGAGATAGTGTATATAGCATTAGAAGCTATTTGCTTACACCTCTACATAATCCTCAAAGTCCATCTGAACATTTATGTAATGAGAGTTAAATAAGGATTCGGAACCCAATTGAACGGTGTTTTGGGCTATGAAAGCGAAGATTTTCCTTGCTGGCCTTGTGGATTGCATTAAAAACTCATAAAGTGGAAGGCCATATCGTGGCAACAGCTTTATTGCACAATATTGCATTGGAAAACTGAGAACCCGAACATGAACAAAATGATGAAATTGAAACAGTCATGGAATTTGCAAATAGAATTCATTTAGATATTCCCCCAGAAAGAGATGTTGGCATTAATGTTAACAACATTGTTCGGCACAATTTCATCACACAATATTTTTAAAGGTTGCTTTAGTTTATAATTTCGTGTATATATCTAGCTGTAATACAACTTCATAGAACTTTTAGATAATTTTAATCGGTAAATATGTAGATACTGGGTAATCTAAAAATCAGTTTACCGAGGGATACTGAATATACAATTCGTCGGAATACTTACATTGGTATATTTAGTGAATGTAATACGCATGTCTTCTTACTCTGTAAACTGACTTTTGAATCACACCGTACTTCCTATTTCAAGTTGCAAACCTCATGTGTTTATTATATTTACATTCTTAACTACTAATAAAATTACTTTTGCAATAATTGTTGCAACTTGCTCTTTTCCAATCAAGAATTTCCCGTTTTAGGATATGTTCTTCGGTCTAGTGTTTCATGAACAACTGATATTCAGCCTGTTCATGCTGAATAACCTGTGCATGCTTTTCGGCCATTCGTTCAAGGTGTTCCGCTTTTCTCTTGAAATATTCTTCCTGAACATACAGGAAATTATGTTTAGAATTGACCCACATCCCTAACTTTGTCTTTAGGTCATCAGGTTTCCTTTGTCTACCCCTACTTGGAGCATCTATAGATAAGGAATTAATACTTTAGTTCACTCAGTGTTCTGTTTGCCATTTCTCTTACTGTTTTTTTAATTCTGTCAATACGGGTGTTCACAGCATGCCCGCGGTATATGTACTCCAATCTTTACCAAGCGAAACAACTTCTGTTAACTTGAACTTAATTATGAAGAAACAATAATTCAATTTACACAATTCAGCTTTTCACAGCATCAATATTTATACTTATTACTACTGCTGCGCGGTTTTGAATAATTGTGTACATCCAGGACAACATCTGTATCGATTGTGTGCATATTTACAAATACATTATATGATTCCTGTTCAAGCAAAAATTTGGGTTATATTATCGGCACAATCTGAGGTTTCCTCCACGATGGCCACGTCCGTGTCGTCAGAACGTTCAATAATTTCTGGGCCTAAAAGTTTTATTAATCGATAACTATTTAATTTCGCATAAGCTGTAGCTAACCTTTATCATCGTCAAAATCTGACACCAATCCAGTTAGTTGTGGTCCAAGTATATCCTTCAACGTTTCATCAGTAGTATGTATAGTTAGTATGAAAAATGGTTCACTTCCTATCCAATATAAATATTTTTTAGCAGATCGTTGCTTAGCTCGGTTTTTAAATTTTTATATTTATTTTAGGCACCTTCTAGTGTCTATATTGATCTCCCGAGAGCATGTTAAATTCTCTAGCAACTTTTCCCATGCTTGACCTTTTATTTTTAAGGTGTTAGTGTCGCTCTTACGATTCTCAATTTCGTTCTAGAATTTTTTCACTAACCTAAGTAAAATATCCTCTTCTATGGGAGAGAAATTTCAGTTTTCCGTCTGAAATTATTACCATTAAAATTGTAATCCGTCATCAAATATAGATCTTTATTATTTATTTATGAAAACAATATACATAATTATTTGGATTCATTTAAATTGTATTAATAACTTTAAAAGTATAGTCAAAATTTTAACTTCGTTATTAACAACGTTCCACGTGATATTCGGCGCTATTCGCTATTGACCATAGGGCAGACTTGTGACGTCTGATTTGGAAACAAACAGTGCAACAAACGCGGGCTATATTGTGGTTTAAATAATTGTGACTTGAACAGCGCCTACAACACAATTGTCGTTGAACTACAGTTAACTTTGAACGGTTGGTTCCGTGAACATACAACGCACCCTAATTTAGGAGCAGTTCTCAAACTGCATACCTCCCGAGAAAGCTTGAATGTTTTCTCGAGGTCTTAAGAGGATACACTATGCTCGTTAATATTTGTTTCGGAAAAAACGTTAATTTTGGATGCAGGTGTAAAAAGACGCTCCAACCACTGTGTTTAAAGTGACACATAAATGTTTATAGTAAGGAATTTTAGCGCTTGAATATCACACAACCCACAATACGCGCAGGTATAGCTTGTAAGTTTATAATCTATCTAATTGTAATAATAGAACCTTAAAAGATGTAAAGTAATTGCATGCGATAATTTAAATCAAAAATACTGTAATTTAGAAAGAGCGGCAACTAAACTTGTTGCAATATTTAAGATACATAATCAAAAGTAATTAACCTAATGTATATGTTTATCTTTCATACACTCTTATAATGTCCATATGGAAGAAATCCCCAGGTATTCAGTATGGCAGCTTACTAATGTATTTCTATACTCCGTTGATGTTTTTCTCCTACTCTGTACTAAAATCTAATACATTACATTTAATGAGTATTGGTCCAAAAGTTTTAAAAGTAATAGTTATTACAAACTTTTACGCTTAAGTTCCACCTATATATGCAAGCATTTTGAAAAGTTCAAAACAGTAAACTAATAAAATTGAATTTATATTTTTCCAGACTGTTCTTTTTACGACTACATCCATATTCATATTTTACATTCAACCATAAAACTAACATTTCTTTTGATCTAACGACTTTTCAAATTACGAGTCTTCACTTTTAATGAAACTAGAACAATTATTTAGAATCGTCATAAACTCAGGAAAAACTGTTTATTAATGTAATACTATTATCAATTTCTTTACTGTCTCATAAACTCAAGAGGAAGAAGGCGTTATATCACATAATTGTATGTCCTATCCTGTCTTCCATTTCATCTCGATAATGGAACCTATAAATGTCGCTTTAATGACCCCATAAAGGACGTATCTAAAATGCTGGGGTTAACAATATTATAGGAATGGAAACGAATAGGCTTTCCTTTTTAACGGAATAGTTTCAAGCAAGAGGATGTAAAAGCGTGAGGAAAAATATCGAGTACATATGTCTAGACGTCGAGCTTGATCTTGTACAAATACTGGCAGGTTTCATTACACTTATCGAGTTTTTTCACGAAGCCAAAGAGTAGAGGGTAAATGGCGGGTATCTGTCCCTGTCAGATATCAGAATCAGCACACGTGCAGGAAAAGCTAATCATGTCGCTCTCTGAATAACTATTACTACATGATGGATCATGGAGTTTATTAATGGTGTCTTTCTGCCTTTCGCTAAAGATACAATACTATCACTATATAAAATTTGTCTCTAAATCTGAAAATAATGTATAATATGGTTATGAAGATAAAGTACTACTGTGAATGCTTTTAACTGAAATTTGAGAACATCTCTCGATTCTTATATTCTAAAATATAACTTTGTAGCGTTCATAAAGTTTTCATGTGATGCAGTTATACGGGAAAGCTGTTTTTGATGCTCATAATTCCGCAAATTGCACAGAAATGTAAGAAAATATAGGTCGCAATCTTTGCTGAATCGTAACATGTTTGATAAGACTACTAATTTAAAGCTTTTATTGAACATGTAATTTTTGTTAACGGTTATCTTTAGTACAATTTGTTAGTGCAAATGACGGTCACCTAGCATTTTCCTTATCTGATAAAATACTTACCGTCATTAAAAATAGGTATAATTCTGCACATGCAATTTAAAAATCTATTCAAAAGTGCATTTGCTAAATTATTGATAATGCTAATGCAATTTTAATTAACTCACTGCTTTACTCTGTGAGAACCTTTGCTTTGTAGATATCACAGTCCAGGAAAACTAAAATCGGCCCCATACATTTTTAAAAAAAAATTGAGGGACGCAGGTTGAATACATATTATGTTTGTGTAAACCATTAGAATGAAGGTGCACGAAAAATGTTTTTTGATGATTGACTGGTAGATATGATATTTAGAGAAAAAAATTCAAATGAAAAGTATAGGCTTTGAAAAGATCTGTAAAATGAGTGGCCATAGTTTAAAATTGGTTAATTTGTTTACTAGCAAATGAATTTAAAGTGAATAAAATGACACCTTTTTGCAATCGTTTAAACACTAATTGATATATTGAGCTGAAACCACTTGGAAAGTATACCCATAAGGGCTCTTAAGTTATTATTAAAATTGTATTGAAAAAAAAATAATAGTTAATAATCCATTTAAGTAAAAAAAATTTTTCTTACTGGAATTTCTACAAAATTGCTGGAGCAAAAGTTTAAATAAATTAAGGAAATTTGCTCAGAAAGAGTCAAACCATAACGTACTGTTATGAGAAAAGTGAATTATTTAACTGCAAAATAACGGCTCTAAAGTGAAGGCATGTTTCTCGCTATAAACAGATGAGCGTAGCTTCTGTAATATTTATTCTATTGAATCGGAGTAAAACTCATTCGAAAACTGCTTTTCTCTGGAAGCCTTTCCGAGAAAAAGTTTCATTCAGCTTGAGGGTAGGGGAAAATAATTTTCCATTTTCGAGAAACTCCTGCTCCTATAATTATTAACATTTTTTATTGAATTTTATATATGTTGGAACGGACGAGTTAAACTCATCATTATATCGTTGGTCCTCAAACTGGTTAGATGCGTATCTCCGTTGTTTCCTATTCTGAGCTAGCCTAAGCATTTCTCTGAAATTCACACAGCCTACATCTTTCACTATCTGTGTGCAATAGTCTAATCTAGGTGCACCTCTACCTTTCTTTTTTCCCTTTTCTGCTTCTAATATATCCAGTACTATTCTCTACAATTTTTTTTTACTGTTTTTCACATAGTTCTTTCTTTTCCTACTATTTCTAGAACTTTCTTATTCTTAGCTCTGTCTGTTCATGATATCTACATCATACGTCTGTAGCACCACATTTCAAAGATTTCTATATTTTTGCTGTTCACTTTTTTTGCTGTCCACGTCTTACAGCCGTTCAGTGCTGTGACCCACACATATGTTTTTAACAATTCTTTCCTTGCTTCTATGTTTGTTGTCTTCGAACATAGCGGCTGGTTTTTCTTGTTAAATGCAGTACGGCTTTGTGATAATCTTCTTTTTATATTTTTGCACTTTTCCTTTTTGACTTATTTTTGCTTCCTTTACATACTAAAACTTTAGTTTCATTTTTGTTGATTTTCATACTGTTATAACCTTTTTACTTAGCTTTAGGCTAACTTTGAGATCTTTTTATGATGAAGGGATCTCCTTAAAAGGATGGAATCGCAACTATCTTCCGACTATGCTAGGGGTCTATTCCTCGGGTAGAGCTTATGAGGAGTGGTCGTGGTTCTTATGACAAAACATTTTTTACTTACTGACTCTAATATTACTCAAATAGGGGTGCAAGAGGGGCGCCACCAAGTCCTTAAATTTTCTAAACGCGGGTTTGCTCTAAGGGGGGACATGGAAGTCCTTAGAGAGAAATATCATATTTACTGCCTAAGCAGGAGTTGTAAAGAAAAATATTATTAATATAGCAAAGAAGGACACAAGAGATGTACTCTTGTTACCTTAAACTATAAAAAAGAATGGCTATTGATATCAATTAATTGAACTCTATTATAAACACAAGTTTAGGCATTAAAATTCTTGAAAGTGCTATTAGTGCTCCATAGTCAAGTGAAATCTAAAACATTAAATTTGTAAAGGGTATTTATGCTTTTTTACTTCCTGATTTAATTACCCTATTTTTGAACTCACTGGTTCAAAATAAAACAATTACTCACGTGAATTAAATAATTGTTCTTTAATTAAATATTGCCTTCTAAGCAATGAAATTCTATGTACAAAATATTCATCTCAAAGGTAGATTAATTTCTTCAACATAGTAATAGAATGACAAAATTATGACTGTCTCTACTAAGCATTAAAAAATATCAATAATATATTAAACATATTTACAAGGCTTTCCAAATTAATTGCCCAAAATATCAGATGTTATTTGGTTTACAAATGTGTATTAAAATTTTCAGTCTAATAATTTTAGTTTTCATAACTACTTAAGGTATGATTGAATTTAAATGAAATACTTTGTTAGGATTAAATTAAGGTATTCATATACATTTATAATAATATCATGCGTAATCCTTGATTCAAAATGTGATAAGACAGCAAAAGTTTTTCATAATTACAGAGCAAAAGAAGAATTGTAGGTTGTTACAATGTTTGTTTACGATGTTCTGCCTCGTTGTCAAGATAGGCGAATAGCTGTCGTGATGTCAAAATAATAAAAAAGGCTTACCTTGCAAAGCGTTGTTCTAAGCTACGTTATGATAGTTACATTGTCGAAATCAGATGTGCTGGCATACGATCCTTTGACAAACAAATGACGTCAACGTGCTGTCCGCGTTTTATTGCGTAGTAAACTGGAATTTTACTGGAACCATATATACAAACGTGAAGTGCATCTCTTCTTCGCAAATCGAAACAAAAGCAACCATAAAATAGGCTATCCAAAATACATTATTTTCCACGTTCTTCAACTTGTTTTAAAAACAGCTAATTTACCGGTAATTCGGTGAATTAAATATCGTATTTGAACTTGTAAACTTGCAGTCTTATTTTTGCTGAATGTCCAGAACAAATATTATTACAATTACGTTACTGATAATAAACTTGATAATTACAAAGACCAAAACTTTGTTAACCTTTTAGATTAATTTTTAATGGATTAATTGAAATTAATGCTAGAAAATTCTCGAAGCACGTTTTACAAATTTTGTGAAATCAAAATTAACGAATTTAGACAATTCATTATCAAAAGTCCATAGAGTTTTTAAATGCCATCTTACTAAAAATATCATTAAACGTTGAGAGCATTCTTACTAAAAATTTAACATTGAGCGTATGAGCGAATTCTTACAAAAACTATAGTTGAGCGTATGAGCGAATTCTTACAAAAATTATCGTTGGGCGTATGAACGAATTCTTACAAAAATTATAGTTGAGCGTATGAGCGCATTCCTAAAACATACCTTAATTCAAGTGCATCTCGCACTTGGCC
Organism: Platerodrilus igneus; assembly: GCA_036346225.1. Taxonomy (NCBI): domain Eukaryota; kingdom Metazoa; phylum Arthropoda; class Insecta; order Coleoptera; family Lycidae; genus Platerodrilus; species Platerodrilus igneus. The sequence continues at coordinate 1,372,605 of JARFIW010001179.1, read as the reverse complement.
AAGCGACAACGCCTATGTCTAGACGCAGGTTGCTGGCAAGGACCCAGTTCCACTGCATGATGTTTTCTTATCAAGCGGTCGTGCCAGACTGACCAGTCTGTTCAATGCGCACAAGTGACTTCAAAGTCGCCTGACATTGAAGACTTTATTCAAACGACCAACGTTTGCTGATATGAACTAAACCAGTATTATTGAATAATTTTTGTCTTGTGATTGGGATACACTGCCCCGATCTAAATATTTATTTACATAGCAAGATTTAACTGTTTATTTATATAGACAATGCAGCGTATTTAGTAAGTAATTTTAAAAGATTTGCAGTCGTCACAAAAAATTGTTACACTGTATCTCTCTGTTATCACCGTTTCTATTTAACTAAAAGCAGCTTCAAACTCCTGCTTGCTAGATGTTACCACCGATACATCATCTGCAAATTTAAACATATCAATCGTTTGTCCCGGAATAATTATTCCAAATATCTTCCTGCATTTGACAGTATTCATTGTCCTTCGATATACAAGATAAAAATCTAACTTGAGGATGCGGAAAATAATTTTTTATTTTCAAGAAATTCGTAGTGCTATAATTATAACATTTTGTATGGAATTTTAAACATGTTGGAACAGACGAATTAAATTATTTGTACAAAACCTCACGCTTTTGTATCCTCACTTTTTATTAGTAAAAATTTTGTGCAAAGTGACGGCGGCTTTCGGAATGGAGCCAAGCGACTGATTGGGGGTACGACTCGTTTGAGCGTCAATACAAGGTTTTGAGCGCTTGCAACAAAATCTCTTCAACATTAAATATTTCAGCAATAAATTAGCATATTCAGATGATTTTTTCAATTGGTTTGCTTTTTATTGCTGATTTTAAATGTCGTATTAAAAATTTTAAAAATTTGTTTCATACATCTGAAATTTAACAATAATTAATTATAATAGTTATTTATAAATAGTTAGCTTTTCGCATTCATTCTTGCCTTAATTTTATGTGCACATGAAATTAAAGTTAATTTAATAATACAACATTGAAATAAGCAATAATCGTGCGAATCAGCACACACCATAGGAAATTCCAACTCTTCATAACTATTTCCTGTATTTAATTTAAATAAAGGAAATGATTAAAATTAAATATTCGTGGGGGAAGTAACATTAAGAAAGAGTTTGAATTCCGTATGCTGTGTGCTAATTCACGTAATTATTGCTTATTTCAATATTATACTTTAATTAATTTTAATATCAGATGTACATGGAATTAGGGTAAAAATGAATGTGAAAAATGCTCTACCACTTGGTCAGATAGGTTTTGAGCCTCTTGGAATGACTTTTAAAAAAAAAACTTCTTCAAAAAACTCTTCTATCAATTTATTTGAAACAGAATTAGCAATTAATTTTTAATCACGTTATATGCAGTAACGTGTGAAGATCGAAATAATTCTAAGTTGACTTTCACTAATTTAAATAAACTAAAATTCGGTGAGTAGCCGAACTATCAACAATGTTAAAGTTGTGAAGCTCTAGACTGACTGACCATCTTGGGCTCCTGGGGGTATTTATGCTATCCCTGCCCCTCACATTGCTTATGGGAACTGCAGAGTTCACGTCTGCTTATTTTTGTATTTAATACAATGTATTACTTCTTAGTAATCTTAATTCTAATAATTGCTGTCTTATAACCTACAGTGACTTGCACCTGCAGTATCATGTTGCGTCTGGAATACAATGTTCCGTTCTCATATCTGGCTTCTGAACTTTCATTAACCTCTTTTAATTATGTCTTTCAATTTATACATTGTAACAAACTAACTTAAGTTTTAATAATTCTGTTTGATTACATATATATCCTAATTTGGTGGATATGTAACTGGCCCCATTCCGAGAGTTGCCGTCACTTTACCCGAAACATTCATTTATAAAAAATGAGTAAACAAAAGCGTGGAATTTTGTACAAATACTTTAAGTCGTCTATTCCAACATATTTAAAATTCAATCAAAAACGTTAATAACTATAGGATTATGAATTTCTTGAAAATAAAAGATTATTTACCCCATCCTCAAGTTAGATAAAAAATTTTTTCGAAAAAGCTTCAGGAGAAAAGCAGGTTTGGCTTGTCCCGATTCAATAGAATACATATTACAGAAGATACGTCCGTTTATTTATAGCGAAAAACATACCTTCACTTTAGAGTCGTTGTTTTGCAACTTAGCTGTAGAAAGTCACTTTCCCCATAACAATATGTTATGGTTTGACTCTTTCTGAAACGGAAGGTTTAATTGTAGGGTATACTGCTAGTAAATTTACTTGTGTAAATTTCGTATCTTTAATGTACCTCGCAATGGCAAAAGCAGAAGTTGTATTGTGCGTATTGTGCGTGCGGTTTTGATGATACACTTTTGATATTTATATCGTTTTGTTCCACTGTATGTATTATTGACGAACGAGTTGAGTTAAAGAACGCCTAGTCTCTGTCATTTACTGGGCGGGGATTCGCCGATTTTTCTTATTTTACATATTTTTGTTTGAAAATTTAACTGTAGGACTCGCACCTCCAGAGTTGGAAAGCGGGAGGGAATTTCATTTTTTTGGATGGATTTTTTAACTTGAAAAGGATAATGGGAGATTTCTTCAAGAATAGCTTCAAAAGAGGGATTTTAAAAAGATCTAAAAAATTATCAAACATACTTTCCATTTAAAAATTAGACCAGGATATAAATATTATTTAAAACTGTAAACACTTTCGCCAATCGTACATTCTTCACGACTGTAGGATTATAGTAGCAAAAATACTGCTTACACACACTTAAAGTGTTGCCCGGCGGTTTTTCAACATTGGGCGGTTCCGTGACTTAGTTGGTTCGCGTATGACTACTAAACCCAAGTCCCGTGTTCGATTCCCGAAACTGATCACTTGAAAAATGTTAAGTGAGCTTATTTCATAGAAAAATACCCTCGTTCGGATGAAACGTAAAATTGAGGTGTCGTGTGTGAGTGTTGTCACACATTTAAGATCCCTATCGTGCTTGGAACAGCAAAGGTTGGGTAAAATTCAACATTTTCCAGGTAAAAGAAACTCGCTTCCTGGTCAATGTAGTACCTTTGAGTGGAGCATTGGAAAATTAAATGTAGGAGGCTTAACATTAATAGTCGAATAAATAGACATAGGAAATGTGTTCATTAATCCATAGAATCGCCTAGTATTTTAGTAGTTATTCGTATTGTGTTTATAAGTAGGGGAAATTGGCCGGTTCTGGCACCTCCTCCACCACCCTCCTCCACCACCCTTCACACCCCTCTACCTCCACATTCCTCTACATCCCTACACCTCCACATTCCTCCTCCACTCTCCTCCACCACTCTCCACATTCCTCCACATCGCTCCACATCCCTCCACATTCCTCCACCTCTACATCCCTCCACACACCTCTACATACCTCCACATTACTCCACCTCCACATTCCTCCACATTCCTCCACATCCCTCCACACACCTCCACATCCCTCCACCAACCTCCACATCTCTCCACCCACCTTCACACCCCTTCACAACCATCCACATGGGCTTAGGTTAGATAGCAGGAAAAATTGATAGGGTATGTTAGCGCCGATGATGCAACATAATTTATATACAACTTTATTAAAGCAATACATATATTTTAATACAGACATTTAATCTAACAATAAAATTCATTTCGAATAAAAAACAACATTGTGTTGAGCGTATGTTAAATTATCATCTTCGTGTAGTAGACAATGACTTAAATCATCATTCTGAATTTCCCTACAATTTTTTTGCTGACAAGCGGTATATTGTATTTATTATCCGCGGGGTAGTCACTCTTTTAAGATAAATATATCTTGTTTGATATCAACTAATATTAGATTTCCTAGGGAGCCCAAATCTGTAAATAGTTTTTAAATAGGACCACCCCATACAAAGTTACACCTTTTAAAGTCCCAAACTTATAATTTTTGCCCATCTATATTTAACTCCATCTTTAAAACCTTTTTTTTCGCTACTCAAGACATATGCTTTAACCAACCATTTCCTGAGATATCTTAAACCGCTGTGTCTAGCAAACACCACGTGGGAAAAACACGTATATTCTGTCTACCAGGATAGAAGCGGGAAGGATTTGGAAGAAGGGAAGGTGGGAGAAGAATTTAAAAATTATAGAATCTTAAAACTAATATATACAATAGATTTACAAAATCCATACTAATATAAATAACCATCTTAGACCTATATATTTATGCCTCCATGTATAGGTTAATACACATCCAGGCATGACGTAACGCTTGTCATCTTCGCTCGATAAACTAATTTTATTAATAATCTGTGTGTACAAATCGTGTTTTTTTTACTCCGGATACATACACCGGCAAATACTCGGTACCATCCAAATAAAGAATTAAATGCTCGGTGATCCGATGCAGTTTCTCACACATCTTGATGTACGTCCAGACACACCCCAACCCATGCGCACCCTGAGCATGCGCACTCCTGCCCATGCGCGCCCTAAGCTTGCACACCCCTGCCCATGCGCACCCTGAGCATGCACACCCTGTCCATGCGCACCCTGAGCGTGCGCATTCTTGTCATGCGCACCTTGCCCATGCGCTCCCTTGCCCATGCGCACCCTTTTCTGTGTGACTACTATTTCGTGGAAACGTCATAGCCTTTTGTAAATAAAGGGCAATTCTAAAATTTTTTATTCTGACATTATACATGACAAAATTTATAAATATTTAATGCCAAGCATGGAACCCATTTAATCTAGAGACACAATTTGCGTCTTAAAAAAGAAATACAACAATACTCATAAGTTAAACAGCTTAAAATTACCACTCTAAAAGTGTCATACCTAAAAATGGGTTTCAAAAAAAAATCATTTTCATCACTTCTATAACATAACTCTGCTTGGGTGTCCCTCAAGTTTCATTACTGAAATTTTATCTTCTCGAGTGGTAACGTCATTAATTTAAATACTCGAAGATAAAAGATTTAGTGCTTTGAACCAAAAATATAGTTTCAAGTAATTCTTTCTTTCTCTCCAGTATATGTTAACAAAATCTCAAGTATATTATTCAAAGTAAAATCATTTTCTCATATGGAATAGGGGCTCATAACTTTTCTCTTTAAATAATGGAGTTTTGATATATAGAACTATTTTCAAGAACAAAAAAATTTTAATAACCCCAATTGACAGATCTGTTAGATTGGTTCACAATAAGTTTCAAATAAATCTCACACGTAATATTTGTTACTGAAAAAGTATTCGAAATTAGATAGATAAAATAAATTAAAATAATTTAGTTTGACATGGTACAGGAATAACACAGTAAATCTCCCAATTACCAGACATAGTATAAATAGATAAGTTTTGTTCAAGTTGGACTTACAAACTTTTTTATAAAGGCTACATGTATGCCTCACATGTATCCCTAAATATTTCGATTTACATCTACGGAACAAGGTTTCCCTTTCTTTTTTATTAGACTTTAATTTCAACACCAAACAAGAAAATGAATTTGATGCAAAATGTATACTTTTACTAAATGCAATATCTCAAGCAACTGTACGAGCATTTCTAAAAGTTTATAATCTTGATATTAAAACTTCAACTATAACCAACACAAACGAATTGAAACACTCACCAGGAATGGATTCCTGTATTCATCAGGATTGTAAATGCCTGAGTTTTGTACGTATAATAAAAATTCCAACTCCATAAAAAATTTCCAACCAAAAGCTTACGTCATGTTTTTCTACTAAATAAACACCATATGGGCGACCTCCCATTCTTCTTATTACTAAAGTTTATTCGTAATTTACCGATACCCTGAGAAAATTAAAAATTCTTTTGGCATTAGAATTTCCTAAAAATTATCATCGCACCGTTAATGGATTTCGATGGCCGGTGAGCACGTTGTCGCTTCACTCTCTGTTTCGGTTGCCTGGACAGAATCCGAGGAAACTTCCCATCCCGGGCCCCCTCTAGAACGACCGTGAACTCACTGCGGACCTAGATGACTATTCAGAGACACCAGCTGGCACGTAAAAGTGTCAACATCTTCTTCTTCTCTTAAGAATTGCTGTACTCGAGCAAAATAGCTAAGTTCTCTAATCGATACGGCCAATATAAAAAAACAGCCGATCTGTCAGAAGCGTCACTTTGTGACACTCTGCGCAAGCGCTATATTAACTCAGTAATCCGTCAAAGTGGATGCAGACCGCCTACCAATTAGGCAACACAAGTGACTGGCTTATAAAATAATTTTAAGACATCTTGTTCTTGGGACAATTTTAAAATATTTGTTATAATTGAATAAATTATTACGGTAAATCCAAAGCGAATTAAATGGTAATAACATTCACTTCTATTATGAAATTGTTTATTCTGAGGTTATTATGCAAAACAAAAAGATCAGATACCACAGAGTTGTAACAAATAGAAACGACTTTAAAATTCAATACCATAGAATTTATATTTGTTACACTACCTATAACCTAACTTACTGATAAAAAATGATTATGATTTTATAATACACAATTAGTCTACATTCTTACACTCAATCTTTTTGTATGTTATAAAACAAATGGTGGCTAACTGATTTTTTTCTTAGTAATGTTGTGGTACACAGATACCGGTAAATTAATTTTGTTTTAATTTTGAAAAGTGTTTTTATACCATGAAGAAAATAAAATGGCGTATATTTTATTGTTTGAAATAATAGCAAACATATTATAGACTAACTTTTTAAAAAAATTGTCCTGTTTATAATTTTACATTTTAGAGATATTAGAGATATTGATTTTTGTAAATCATCATTCTCATACTAAAAATACCATGGAAACTTACAAAAAAAAATTGTAAATAAATAAACATGATTATTTATTTAATTGTTTTTGGAAATCAGCACAGTTTACTTCACAATATTGCACATTTTTATAAGATTTGCATTAAAAGTAGCAGAGATGGTAATTTTTTTCAATGAAAGTATGAGTTCGTCTGGAGGCCTCGGAAACGACAAGAACACTTATTTTACTTACATTTTAAAAACCAGTTAGACTAAAGGGATAAATTTGGTATACGTTAATATCTATATGGAAAGACAAAATAAATATCTTTTGTGGTGGGTGTCGAATCTCATTTTTTTTGATGATTTGAAATGGACTGGGCCAAAAAGACGTTTTTGATAGGATAACTATAATCTTGCGTGGTTTTAGATCCCAGTTAAAATTTTGAGTTGGTATTTGCCATTGAGTCACACGTGTTGAACAAAATGGTTCTAAGACGAAGAAGTATTTATAGCTGCTAATGTAGAACTGGTGTTATTTTCCTCGCAGAGTTTTTGTATCGCAATTTGTTTTCTAATATAAATTGCAAAACACAAGAAGGAAGATAAATACTAATTATAATATATTTTCTCTTTTATATTGTCATTTTAACATTTTTTTTTAAATTGTTACCTTTCCTTGGGAATATGTAAAAGCTGTAAAACACTGTTGTAGAATTAAAATTAGATATAATAAGATATTAATTTTTTTGAAGAACCTATTATAACTTTGTTTGTTGTTACAGGTGAAAAACCGTACAAATGCTCTTGGGAAGGTTGTGAATGGAGATTTGCACGGTCGGACGAATTGACCCGTCATTACCGTAAGCACACAGGAGCGAAACCGTTCAAATGTCGCCACTGCGACCGTTGCTTCAGTCGCTCGGACCATCTGGCTCTTCATATGAAGCGTCACACTTAAACGGCCTACTTCATTACAGCATCACTGCCAGTTACCGTAATGTAAATAAATAGGTGTGAACTTTAAGAGAGACTTTAGCGAGGGAATCCTCAGTGATGTTTATTTCCTGTGATCACCATCGCTGGCTTTGGCCAAACACACCTACTGCATTTATTACCATTAATATAGTAAATAGGGGTTAGTCGTACTTTTCTAAAATATAAAATATTCATTTTAGAAAGGTACGAAGAACTTTTCTTAATTAGTACTGTTTAGGAAATAAGTAGCGAGTACGAATGTGTCAAAAGTATTATTAACTGAAGACTGTGTAGGCGCGAGACGCCGATATTAGATTAAATGTCAAACCTTGTAAAAACATTAAACTAAAAATCAAAGAAATTTAAGTACTAGTAGTTTGAGAGTTTTTTAAAAAAACTGATTAAGAAAGTATTAATAATAGGTAATTATATTTTTTGAAAAAGTGACCTTGGTGAAACAACTTTTTTCAAAAATGCAACGACAAATACTTTTTAAGTAGGTGCATGCATTTGTGTGTTGACGTCGTGGGTTTTAACCTGAAAGCGAAAAAGTACCGATTATTTTTCAAACAGGATAAGACAGCTCGACGATCAACCTGCGCCCTGACGCATTCCTTTATTCAATGCATTCTATATTTCTAATCCCAACCTAGCATAGCGTGAATGATATTGTTGTGCGAAGCGCGACTTGTGTATAATAGATTTTTAGTGTTTGTAGCATTTTGTACAGCTGCATGCTTCGTTAATTCATTACATTTACTAAAATTAAATTACTAGAATGTGTGAAATTATAGTATATTGTCTAAACCGGGCTTCGCGTGTCTTGACTAGTCGAATCCCGTACTTCCCCCTACTCTTCCCTAGTTTAGGTGTCAGAGTAATATATTCAGTAATCATAACCGTTTTATACTTGCTGGATGCTGCGAATGTTGTATGATGTCATATCCTTCGGTCATTATTTGATCGCTGATTTATTTTTTACTTTGACTCTCCGGCTGGAATTTCCGTCTTACCTTTCATTATTCCTGCTTCATCGCAAAACACGTAACGTTACTTCCAGTCTTGACAGGTCTGCCTGTTCCTGGTAATGTCAGTTAGGTGTTGTGCTACATTTTTTTCATGTTCATGTTGTGTCATTCCTATTAAGTTTTGAATCGCCTGGATAATTCTCTCTCTTGATCCAGAGATTCAAGTAGTGCAATTTTGTTAAGTTTAATTAAAAATATTTTGAAGGATGATAATACCGAGGCGATTCAAAACCTTGTATGTTGTCACCCTTTTTCGTACGCAGCGCTCGCCGGCTTAGCCTAAGGCCTGGTTGGTCTCTTAAAGAGGGTAAAAATGCGAATATTTAATTTAGGAAAATGGAAGTTGATCTTCGGCTAGATTTTTGAAACTGTTTCTAAGCAAGTAATTTAAAAAGAATGTATTCTAGATGTATTTTAAAACTTAATTAAGTTTTAGATTATTCAAGTTTGTACATAACTAGTGATGGATTTTTCTAATACGTCTTATTAAAAGAATCTTTTTGTAAAATTTTACAGTTTATATTTAATGAAAACGTGATAATTTTTCTAGTATATAAATTTTATTTGTAAAATTAAAGCTAATATATGTACTGTATTATTATGTTTTCTATTGCAATATTTTAAAGCAAATATTCTAATTGAAATATTGCAATGGTCAGTTTATATTTAATATATTTTTGTTGTATTGTGAATTTTATTATAAATGTGCGTATTCGGACAAAAATAGTCGGCGAGATTTCGTACGCTAGCTTGTGTTTTCTGCTAAGTGCAAATAAACGTACGTTCCTGTTAAAACTAATTTGTAGTTTTATTTATAATTTGTAGAATTTACAGGATACCAAGAAGTATTGCAAAAGCCCGATATTCAATTTTATAATGAAAAAACTAGGGTCTGTTTATTTTGAAAATGAAATTTGTGATATTGATGTTATTATAACCTACCTAACAAGACGTTTTATTTTTCTTCTTGATCTGTTGTTCTGTAGCGTATTTTCTACACGGTGCAGAGAGGAAACTTTAACTGAAAAAAAATCTGTAAGTTAATAAATAAAGGTTGGTTGCAAAATTTCTGAAACATGTAACGTGCTGCCTATGTAATAGGTTACATACCGAGGTGGAAGGTGCTTTATTACCGAGGCGAAGTTTGATGACCAAGGCGCGTAGCGCAGCGGTCATCCATAAGTCGAGGTAATGTGACACAACGAACACCGAGGTTGTATACTACTTTATTTACAATCATCCCTGTTAAATAACGAAAAACCAATACGAAATTGGAATGATTAATTTTCAAAAGCGTATTTTATGTTTTTATCAAGTTTTTATCAGGCAAAAATTAATGATTCTTATGTCAAAAAACAAACTTCACAGTAGTGTCTGCGGTTTGTGTTTGTATCAAAAATGTCTCAAACCAAGGCCGCCCACAAAGGGGGTCAATGGGGGTCGCCTGACCCCCCCTGAATATGTTCCTTTGGTTTTTTTTCGTTAGAAATCGCAACACGAAGTGCACCTTCACTAGAGATTGAAGAATATTACGATTTCACTATCGGTTATACTATTGTTTAAAAATAAAGTAAACCTAAATGTTGAGATTACACTACAGGTATGCCTATTGTCTAACTATAAATAGACCGACTTTGTATGTCATTTTAAGCAGGAAATGCGAATTAATGCAATTACCTTACAATAGTAACCCTAATCGCCTGTAACAAAACTGTTATTTTCATTCTTTAATATCTAAATATCTTTACCCTGAAAGTTTCTATTCAAACGAAATATAAATAAAGGCTTTCATAATGGTTTCTTTCTTATTGTACAGGTTCAGATACTCTACAACTAAAACTTTGGAATGTTCTACAAGTGTCTCATTGTGTTCTATTCTGAGAAAAAATATATTCTTTATCTATAACAGTAAAGTACGTCTATATCTTCAGTGACTTCAGTTTGTATTCAGTGTTTTTCGAATGCGGCGTACTTTTAATTTGTGACTTAGGAAACTTTATCTGACTGTTGAATTAGTAGAAGACGTGTATATTGATAGATATTGATTGGTCATTTTCCTTGTAGTTATTGTTATCAGTGTTGATAAGTAGTGTAGTTACTGGTTTTTGTTTTTAAAGAAGGCCGAAGATTGCAGTTACAGTTTAGTTACGGATTGGATAGCAGTAAGTACTAATGTACCTAATGCGTGAGAATACATATTTAAAAATAATATTTATTTGCAATTAGGAGATTCTTATTTTTTTTTCTTTAAAGTCTATTTGATTAACAAATCTCTTCTTTTGAAGTATCAGAAAAGTAAAGCGTGTTATTTTTTTTCAGAAATTCAGATCTAAGATCAGAAACAATACTAACAATGGATATTAAAAATTTTTCAAACGAAATGAACTAAAAGAATCATCTAGGCTGTAGTAGTAGCGGTGCTGGTGCTAATGCTATTTTTGAGTGTAATAGTATGGTACACAATAGTGTCAATGATCTAAATAAAGCTGGTAGTTCGTCACCTAATACTTTAAAATCTCTCACATGTGAATATGGCACCAATCTTTCAACTGATAAGAATGAGTACATGCTCGATTTGGGCAATTTTGTTAACTCGAATGAAACACTTTCCGACGATGTTCGCTTTTCATTATTAACAAATCCTTACAAACCAGATCCTAAATATAATTTCAAGAACGATTCTGAAGAAAGAAAACGTGCCTTTAGATATGACTGGCTTCAACAATACGATTGGCTTGCGTATTCTCCAAAACTCAAAGGCGCACTTTGCAAATATTGCGTAGTTTTTCGGCCAACTGTTAAAAGAGGGGTTCTTGGTTCTTTCATTGTGAAGCCCTTCACAAAATATCATGACTTTGTCGCTTCTGCAAAAGCACATGCTACAACCGAATGGCATCGTGATTCAACTATAAAAGCTTCTAGCTTTACAAAAATTATTGAAGGAAAACGTCTATCAATTACCTCTCAAATAAATGAAGCTGAGCGAGATTTGATTGAATCGAATCGCAAGAAACTTATACCAATAATATCCACCGTCATTTTTTGTGGTATGCATGATTTGCCATTACGAGGTGATAAAAAAGATAATTTTGAGGATCTTTTACAATTCAGAATAGAAAGTGGGGATCACATTCTAAACGAGCACTTAAAGTTTTGCAAGAAGAACTCAAAATACACCTCTCACAGAACTCAAAATCAAATAATTTCAATTTGTGGAACATTAATTAGGGAAAAAATTGTGAAAGATGTGAATTTGAGTGAAGCATTTTGAATTCTAGCTGACGAAAGTGCAGATATTGCTGGGGTAGAACAGTTATCACTTGGAGTAAGATTTGTTAGTAATGACAATTCGGTCAGAGAAGAATTTTTAGGCTTTGTAGTCCTTACATCGATGAACGCAGAAGGTATAACTGCTGCAATTTTAAACGCTTGTAATGAATATGGTCTTTGTATGGATAAATTAGTTGGATTAGGGTTTGATGGTTGCTCGACGATGGCAGGTCATGAGCAGGGAGTTCAAAAACTTATTAAAAATAAATATCCAAAAGCGATATATTTTCACTGCGCGTCCCATAGATTAAATTTAGTGATAAATGATTTGAACAAGATTCCGGATATTCAAAATTCAGTTGGTACAATTAAAGAAGTAATTACTTTCTTTCGAGATAGTCCATTAAGACGTAGATATGTTTCTAATATTCCACTATTATGTGAAACACGCTGGTCCGCCAAATATAAATCAATGAGGTTGTTTGCGGAACATTTTGCAGATACTGTGAACGCTCTGGAAAATTTAGCTCATAACCGTGAAACAAATGCTCAGACAAGAAATAGGGCCAGTCAACTTTTAAATTGCGTTTCTTCGTCGAAATTTATTCTTTGTCTGCATATTATGGCCAAATATTCTAGCAAATTGGAACCTGTTTGTAATGCACTGCAGTCTAAAAGTATAAACTTATTTTCCGTTAAACAGCACATAGATGAACTACTCAAACTTTTTAAGACACACCGTAGTGATCCTGAACAATATTTTAAAGAGGTTTTTAAATAAGTGTTGAACATGCCCATGGTTTTGGATTGGAAATTACATTACCACGTATTGCACCAAGACAAACTCATAGGTCTAATTATCATATCAGTAGTGTTGAAGATTACTTTCGAGTAAGCCTTTTTATTCCTTATTTGGATTCTGTTATACAGTCTATTTCCACAAGGTTTTCTGAAGATACTAGGACTTCTTTTTTACTCTCTGGATTACATCCAAATAACTTAAAAGACAACAATACAAAAAGAGCATTGTTAAATAAAAAAGAAGAAATAGCCAGAAGTTACAACATTGATAACTTTTCAGAACAGTTGCAAACGTGGGTTGAACTTTGGCAAAATAGAGAGATTCAACAAGATACAGACTTTGTACATTTGCTTGATAATGAAGTTTCTTTTTTTCCGGCCATCAAAACTGCGCTGAATATTTTTTTGGCATTACCTCCAACTACTGCAACAATAGAAAGGTCATTTGGTACGCTAAAGTGGTTAAAATCGTGGCTTAGATCAAGCATGTCAGGGGATAGATTATCAGGTTTATGCATGCTTAGTGTACAGTGTGTCCCAAATTGGATGTATTAAATGGGTAACTTAGTTGTTATTAAAGATACAATAAAACTGTGTGCGCAGTCATGTGCCAACTTTTTGAGATCAATTCAATGGTGAAATCACAAATTAGCGATCTTCTTTTGTTTTCGAGTTATAGCCAAAAATTGATATTTTCAACAATTCTATTAATTCGTATAACTCGTTTGGTTGCATAAATATCCAAAAATACTGTAATAGTTTTTTATACGGTTTTTTACGTAGAATACAGTGGCATACGCAGATATTTAATATTTATAATACTTTTGAGGTTATAGTATAAACTTGCATTTTTTTAAATGGAAACCACAATTGGTTGTCACTTTATTTAAAAGCTTTTTTTGACAGCTTTTCAAAAATATATAGTTTAATATAATTATCTTTTCAAATGGCCGAATTATTCCATGTTTTTGGTATAATAAAATAATTTATTATATTGGTAATAAATAGTTGGCCGCGAAACAAAAGGTAAACAAAAAAACGACAATTGTTTGTATAACAAACGTCAACGAGCTTCAATCATATCTATTGCACATGCAATAAATTGTATTGTTAGTTTGTAAGTGAAGCATCAGTCTGTTACTAAAGGCAAAATTTGAAAATTCCGAAAAATACGATATGCTAGTTGCATTTATTGAATCTGCGAGAATTCCTCTATCAGTAAAAACTTTATATTTTAACAGGTAATTGTGTAACTAATAGCAAATAATATTACTATGTCGTTTGTAAATAATACAGATACCCTGAAAGACAACAACCTAATATTAACATGTTTAAAAGGATAGATAGTAATTTACAACAGTTTGGCTGCTTTGAAAAACCTAGAACGAAACAGTATGCAGTTTTTAATTAAGAGCAAACTACTGTTTCAACCATAGCATGTGTGGAAACAAACCCAAGAACATCATGTAGGAAAATTGAAAGGGAAATGGGTGTTTCTAAATCAGCAGCTTCTAGAATATTGAAGCGTAATAAATATCGACCCTATAAAAATAAAATTATACATAGTTTGTTTCCGACGATTTTCAAAAAGAAGGCGATTTTGTCAATGGTATCCCCGTAAATGTTCTGCTACTCACAATTTTGGAAATAACATTATATGGTCTGATGAAGCACTTGCTGGTCGAATGAAAAAACCTATTAAACATACGAGGTGTCAACAAGGTCGTTATGGTTTGAATATTTGTTGCTACATTGTTGGTGGCAAATTTCAATACCATATTTTTGAAAACAATCATTCAGCTTGTCGCTATATTGAAATTTTGTATACCAACTTGCACGAATTACTGGAGGACATGCCTCTCGAAAAAAGACAAAAAGTGTGGTTGCAACAAGATGGTGCACCCCTGCACAACGCTATAATTACTCGTGATTATTTAAATAGAGAATATCTCAATAAATGGATGGGTGCGTTTGGACTTGTTCAGTGGCCGCCTAGATCTCCTGACTTGTCGATATTGGACTATTTTTTGTAGAATTTTTTGAAAAAGGAAATCTATAAAACCCAGAACCATAGTATTGAAGAGTTGCGGAATTCAATTGAAGCAGCATTTCGTAAAGTTAATGCGGTTTATTTATTAAATTCTATTAAGTCTTTAATAAAACGATGCGAACTTTGTTTAAGAGAGAATGGAGGCCAGTTTGAACAATATCTCTGAATTATCAGTAAATAAAACTATTGTAGTATTCCCATCTGTGTTCTAGTGTTTTATATATATTATGTGTGACGGTGTGTGTAGGTGAGGTGTGTGTGGTTGTGTGCGCATGCGTGCGTACATGCGTGGGCACGTGCTTGTGTGTGTGTGTGTTTGTGAGGGTATGAGGTGTGTGAGTATGTGTGTATTTGTGTATCCATATATGGATTATAGACTGTTTAAATGTGGATAGGAAAGTATAATTTTCAATTTAAGATGTAGTTATATTAATTTTGTAATATATGTAGTTATGATATTGTATTCTTCTACCTTTCAAACTTTGTTGTTTAGAGTGGTGTGGTACAATAATAAACTCTTGTTTTGTGTTTACCTTTTGTTTCGCGGCCAACTATAAATTACCAATACAATAAATTATTTTATTATACCAAAAACATGGAATAAATCGGCCATTTGAAAAAATAATTATACTAAACTATATATTTTTGAAAAGCTGTTAAAAAGAGCATTTAAATAAAGCGACAACCGATTGTGGTTTCCATTTTAAAAAATGCAAGTTTATATTATAACCTCAAAAGTATTATAAATATTAAATATTTGCGTACGCCACTGTATGCTACGTAAAAAACCGTATAAAAAACTATTACAGTATTTTTGGATATTTTTGCAACCAAACGAGTTATACGAATTAATAGAATTGTTGAAAATATCAATTTTTGGCTATAACTCGAAAACAAAAGAAGATCGCTCATTTGTGATATCACCATTGAATTGATCTCAAAAAGTTGGCACATGACTGCGCACGCAGTTTTATTGTATCTTTAATAACAACTAAGTTACCCATTTAATACATCCAATTTGGGACACACTGTACATAAGGACATGGTAGGTAGGGAGAAACAGGCATTTATAAATGAAGTCCTAAATAGATTTGGTCAAGATTGATATTTTTATTCAAAAATGATGATGATTAATAAAACGCGAGAACAGTCCTATTCAGCAGTGCCAGTTATAATAGTTTGTTGTACCCTTCTTAGTTCTTAGTCATGTTTGTTTGTGCAACAAATATTAAAGACACTATTTAAAGTGCCGGTCGGATATTTATTTAGTATTAATTAATATCTGTGGTTTGTGGCCATTTGATTGACAATGTGGCTTTTCTGTTTCCGTTAAATATGGTTGTGTCGTGTCTGTATTTTTACATTTTCTTACGGGCGGCTTATTACATGTATTGGAATAAGTCCATTCAATTTTCAATTAGTGTGTGTTAATGTAAAATCCAATCTTTTCCATTTGCTACCCTGTGCATCATCAAGCCAAAAGAATTGATAGCCTGCTGCACCAGCAATTTACCAGATTGGTAAGTAACTTTACACTTTATGAAAATTCGATTAATTACAGAATGCTGCATTTATTAAGAAACTATCAATCCTACGTTTTTCTTTCAATTTCAAATACTATAGCCGAAATCTCGAAAGAATGCATTCGGGCCATAGGTTTCTGAATTAAACACCGACATACTTTTAATGTATATCGCTTTTAAATTCAGTAACCTATGGCGTGGATGCATTCTTTCGTGATTTCAACTATAATATTAAAAAGCGCTGCATTATCGATGGTACTAACTGCTTTTGAGCTACTCTAAGGAAATAAGATTTTATGCCTTACATTACTTTCCAATACGTCCGGTAACGGGGTTGCATTAACAGTGTTCATCCTTTGTGTAACATAACTAATATTTTTGAAAGTAGTCTTGACCCCCTCTACAAATTATTCTGTGGGCGGCCTTGTCTCAAACTAGCGATTTTGAAATGGAATGTGCTTCTACTGAATTGAAGAAAACTGCGGAACAAGTTACAGAGAATTTGTTGTCAGAAAAAACAGGATAAGGTACGAAACGGCTTATAAACTGTGCAAGTCCTGGTGTCAGGAACAGGAAGTGCGGTGAATTTCAATAGTTGTTCAATATCACGTAGGCTAGTTACTAATTGTCAACTATTGACATTCTTATTATGACTGTCGTGCGCTGTGTTATTCTAGTTTAATAAAACCTTTCCAAAGGTGTTTATATGATATACAACAATTTATTAAACTAGAATCCTATCAAAATGGATCGAGTTTTAAAACCCGAAAGATTTAATACGGATCCTAAGATTAGTACTGCCTCCAGAGAATGGACTCGTTGGAGCAAAACACTTAACCCACAACCTACGGAAAATGAAAAATTAAAGATATTGGTAAACGGTGTGTCTCCGGATATTTATGACTATATAAGTAGCTGTGGAACTTATAACGATGCTATAATCGTACTCGAAGGCATTTATATCAAACCGGCGAATGAGATTTTTGCAAGGCACTTATTAGCTACACGTAAGCAAATGTTGAATGAAACTGTTGACCAGTACCTACAAACCTTAAAACTCTCAAGCAAAGACTGCTGAGAAGAATAGATAATTTTGTGAGGGATGCTTTTGTTAGTGGGCTACAGTCTTCTACACATCGCCAACGTCTTTTGGAAAAGTTGCACTAACTTTAGAGGATGCTTATAAGTTGGCTCGCTTTTTTGAACTTGCACAGGAACAAGCCCAAAGTTATTACTCGGCGATCCCCATAAACACTGTTCCACCTAAAAACAATCGTAACAAACCGCTATTTAAAAATAATCCCAGTACGACTTTAAATGATCCTAATGACAAGTGCTTCTTTTGCGGTTATTCTAGACATCGTAAAAGAAGCTGCCCTGCACGGAATTTTACTTGCAAATTTTGTGGCCTACCAGGACACTTTGCCAAAATGTGCCGGTCTGCTAAAACACTTAAAGCTACTGCAAACAGTTTACAAGACGAAAGTAGTGAAATGGAAGTTTCGGCTTCTATAAATGGATTATCTAAAAGTACTGTTCATGTCACTATTCAGGGGCACCCTATGTTCGCTTTAATTGATACTGGAAGTTCTCAGAGTTATAAACAAGAAAATACCACTGAGTTGCGTTTAAAAGTGCTACCCTGCTCTGGGTATGTCTCCATGACTTCGAAAATTGAAGGGTAGTGTAAAGTAAACCCTAATCTTTTTGATCACATATATAACGACGCAAAACTGACTATCTTACCAGATTTGTGCCCTGATATTATAGTGGGTCACAACATTTTAAAGCTACACAAGTGTTCAATTACTGTTCGGAGGTAAAAGAGCTCCCTTAGTTGTATGTAGTGTTGCTGCTGCTAGTGTTCCGCTTGCTTCTGTGTTTGCTAACCTAAAGGCTAAATGTAAACCAATTGCGAATAAGTCGAGCCGCCACTCTGTACATAACTACAAGTTTATCGAAAGTGAAATATCGAAATTACTGGAAGATGATGTAATCGAACCTAACAACTCTCCATGGAGAGCTCAGGTTTTAGTTGTTTCTAATGAAAATCACTACTTTGTTAAATGCGTACCTTTTGCCGAGAATTGAAGATGTAATCATTAAGGTTGCGAGCTACAATGTTTTTAGTACTATTGATTTATGAAGTGCATACCATCAAATTACTATTAGAGAAGAAGATGAAATGTTTAGGCATTTGAAGCATGCGGTCAGCTTTATAACTTTAAGCGCATTCCTTTTGCGGTCACCAATGGGGTCGCTGCATTTCAAACGGTCATTGATGAGATAATCAAAGTCGAACGTTTAGTAGACACATATGCATACTTAGACGATGTGACTATCTGCGGGAAAAGTCAAGAGAAATATGATGAGAATCTTCAGAAGTTTATTGAAACAGTGCGAAACTATAACTTAACAATTAATTTTGAAAAATCTTCGTTTTCACTTAAATCAATCCAGTTACTAGGCTACCTAATATCGAATAGGACCATTAGACCCGATCCGAGTCTTCTCGAACCGCTAAAGAATCTTTCCCTACCTAAAGACACAGACTCTTTGAGAAGAGCATTATGTATGTTCTCACGTTGTTCATCGTACATCCAAAAATTTTCAACCAAAATTACTCCTATTGTTCACACAAAATTGCCCTTATCCAAAAAAGCAAAAGAAGCCTTTGAAGAATTAAAACTTGAAATAGAAAAATTAGTTGTCAATTCCCCCCTTACTGTCGAAACGGATGCTTCTAAAAATGCTATAGCTGCAACATTATCGCAATCCGGACAACCTGTGGCTTTTTTCTCAAGCACTTTAAATAGTTCAGAACTGAAACACTCATCGGTCGAAAAGGAAGCTCAAGCGATAGTGGAAGCTTTTTGTAAGTGGAGACACTATCTTATATGCAACAATTTTAACTTGATAACGGGTTAGCAATCTGTAGCTTTCATGTTCAACACTACCCGTCATGGTAAAGAGAAAAATTAAAAATAACACGATGGTAATTAGAGTTAGCTTGTTTTAGTTATGATATTGTTTACAGACCAGGAACACACAAAGCGCCTTACATTTGATTTTCCAATGCTCCACTCGAAGGTATTACATTGGCAAGGAAGCGAGTTTTTTTTTACCTGGAAATTTGGAATTTTGCCGAACCCTTGCTACTCCAAGCAAGGTAGGGATTTTTAACGTGCGTGACAACACTCACACACGTGACCTCCATTTTGCCTCTCATCCGAACGAAGGTGTATTTTTGTGAAAAATGCTCGCCTAACATTTTTCAAGCGGACCGTGTCGGGATTCGAACCCGGGACCTTGGGCATAGTAGTCACACACATACCAGCTACGCCACGGAGCCGTCTAACACAACGAGGCCGCGGACGCTCTCTCTAGGATTTGTCGCAAATCCTGTGGGACAACTAAACGAATTTCATAAATTATTGTGTCATCCTGGAGTGATTCGCATGTATCACTGGGTGCATAGTAAGAACCTCCCAATTTCTATAAAAGAAGTGCGTCGGGTTACCGCTTCTTGCAACGTGTGTGCTGCCGTTAAACCTAGATTCCATCAGCATCAAGGTGTTTTAATCAAAGCCACTGCCGCGTTCTAGAGACTAAGCATTGATTTCAGAGGGCCTCTCTCGTCTGTTAATCAAAATAAATATTCTCTTGTTCTTGTGGACAAATACTCACGATTCCATATTGCCTTTCCCTGTACGGACATTTCGACTGCGACTATAGTGTCGTCTTAAACAAACTTTCTCTAGGTTTGGTACTCCTGCATATATCCATTCAGACAGGGGTGCTTTGTTTATGTCCAGAGAGCTGAAAGATTTCTTGAATAGTCTTGGAATTGCAACTTGCAGACCTACCGGATATAACCCTAGGGGAAACGGACGGGTTGAGAGGTATAACGGTGTCGTATGGAAGACGGTCGAATTAGCACTAAAATCAGAGAATCTTGAAATTAATCACTGGAAATCTGTCCTACTAGATACCTTGCACAGTGTGCGCTCCTTGCTTTGCACAACCACTAATGCTACCCCACACGAACGGATGTTCAACTATCATCGGCGTTCGGAAACTGGTTCCTCTGCTTCTACTTGGTTACTTACCACTGGACCAGTTTATATGAAAAGACCTAACCGACAGTCTAAATATGAGCCGTTGGTTGATGAGGTTATGTTGCTTCACGGGAATGCAGAGTATGCACATGTTCGGCTTTCGGATGGAAAGGAAACTACTTTATCAACTCGACACCTAGCTCCTGTAGCTAAATCTGATCAATTAGATCCCGATTGGGAGACAGAAATTCCAGATCCTCAAGGTGCTAGTCACTGGGCTGACGCGGAAGTAATAGAAGAAGTGGATGTGGTTCCTGAAACTGTGTCTATGCCGGTTAATGATATGGGTTCGAATGGGTCGTCGTCATTGCCAAAAAAAAGCACTAAGTTGAAACGGTCTCCCCGGCACTGGGATGACTATGTGTCTTCGACAACTAGGAGGGAAGAATGTGGTGAATTTGAATAGTTGTTCAGTATCACGTAGGCTAGTTAATAATTGTCAACTATTGACATTCTTATTATGACTGTCGTGCTCTGTGTTATTCTAGTTCAATAAAACCTTTCCAAAGGTGTTTATAAGTTATACAACAGGGAGTTCACAATATCTGCTCGGAAAGTGTTGTTCCAGCTTATTTTAGTCACTTGGCTTCCACCAAAAAAGCATCAACCTTATGGCGGACCTATTCAATGCAGCGAAATACAATAAACGTTAAAGACGAGACTAATATTTCAAAATTTTCGAGATTATTAGCATTCTTAAAAAAACAGAACATTGGTTACTTCCCTAAGAAATCAAATGTCTTCAATAAGAAAGACATCGATAATTTTTGGATTGCGACCCCTTGGATTTTCTTCCACCAAAGTAAGTATGTCATTAACTGCACCAATAGTGCTATTTAAACATTTTAGACTGCTCTATTTATTGCGATTTCTGGTGCTTTGAGGAGTGAAGAATTATTTAAAAGGAAAATAAATGACTGAAGAACGAATCATTATCATAATTCCAAACACAAAAACGTACCGTCCTCGAAGTTTTGTAATAACGGATCTAAAATGGATTGCCATAGTAAAAGAGTATACCAATTATGTAAACATGCAGTAAACCAAAAATTTCTTATGCAAGTACGTCGTGGAAAAGTTACGCGACAACCCTATGAACATAATTCAATCGCGCAATCTTTTTAAAGTTAAAAGACCTTGACAAGTATACAGGACATTGCTTTAGACGAACAGCAACTACTCTAATTGCTAATACTGGAGGAGACATTTTTCAGTTAAAGAAGTTGGATGGTTGGAAATCTAGTTCTGTAGCTGAAGCTTACGTGGAAAATTCTCTGAAAGGTCAATTAAAAATTGCACAAATGTTGTCCGTAACCATTAAATCCGACGTACATGAATTATTGGCTCAATCCACTTTTCCTAGGGCGTCAACTTCAAATAAAGAGATCAATACATGTCCATAGCGACCAAAGCCACAATATGGTTTAAACATCAATATCAATAATGAAGAAAATTCAACGTAACAATAACTTTCTATCGCTCCAATTTTTAATTACAATTTTTTTTTACTTAATTTCAGCTATTTGTAATTTGTATTAGTAAATAAAAAACCATATTTTCTATGTATTAAATTATTTTCTGAAAATAATTCAAAAGACAATAATCCCTTTTGGGTTACAGAAGCTGCTGAAGTAAAACAATTTAAATGAATTAGATTAGAAAAAGAGGTCGGAAAGTAGTCACTTTCCGACCTACCTTTGAGGTCGGAAAGTGGCCACTTTCCCGTCTGAAATATTACACTTTAATCATTAAATGGCGTTTGAAATGTCAAACTTTTGAACTAATGACATGTAGTAATCATGATTATTGTTTGATGATGGATAGTGAAGGTAAGCAAAAATATAATAGAGTTAGAAATAAGATAAAATGAGTGTAGAAAAGCTAGAAATAAATGGATGGAGGAGAATTGTATGGGAATACAAAATGATTTGAGAGAAGGTAAGATAGACAGGGCTTACAGGGCAGTTAAAAAGTTTTTTGGGGAAGATAGGAAAAAATATAATGGCATTAGAGACGAGAATAATGAGCTTCTAATAAATAAAGTTGCGGTAGCAGATAGATGGAAAAGATATTTAGAAAATTTATATAAGGGAGACGATATGGATGAGTTAGAGAACTACCAAGAAGAGGATGTAAAAATATGGTTCTCAATATTAAGAGAGGAATTTGATAGAGCTGTTAGGGATCTTAAACAAAATAAAGCGCCGCGGATAGACGATATACCCGCAGAATTAATAAAATATGCAAGTCAGAAAACTTTAGGCAGATTACATGAACCAGTAAAAGTAATATATGAGGTTCCAAAAGGTTTCGAAAAAAAATATTATTTTTCCAATCCCAAAAAAGTCAGGAGCTGAGAGGTGTGAGAATTTTAGAACGGTTAGTTTAACTTCCCACGCTTCTAAAATACTCACAATAATAATTAAAAATAGAGTAAAAGCTTTGACTGAGAATTATTTACAGAAGTCCAATATGGTTTTCGTAAAGACAAAGGGACTAGAGAACCGATACTAATGATTAGGGTAATTATCGAAAAAAAGTTACAAAAAAATTAAAAAACTCATTTTGCGTTTGTAGATTTAGAAAAAGCATTTGATAGGGTTAATCGGATTATTATGTTCAGGGTTTTGCGAAAAATAGGAATCTCTCATAGGGATAGAAAAATTATTTACAGTCTATATAAAAACCAAAGCGTAGTAATTAGATTTGATGAAATAGAAAAGGAAGCTAAGATTAGAAATGGGGTTAGACAGGGCTGTATACTATCTCCCTTGATTTTTAATGTTTACATTGAGGAAGCTTTAAACTTAGCTAGAGAGAGACAATAGATATGTATTAGTGTACAAGGATCGAAAATAGACATGTTACGTTTTGCAGATGATATAGCCATTATAGCAGAGTCTAGAAAAGAATTAGGAGAGTTTTTAAATATATAACTATAGTATAAGAATTAATTCATGAAAAACAAAGATAATGACAAGTGAGTTACAGCCTAGTTCTAAACCAAAATTAAAAATAGGTACAACCGAGTTAGAGGAGGTAGATGAATTTTGCTATTTAGGTAGTTTAATTACAAAGGACGGACGTAGCAGAAGGAATATAGTAGCTGGAATACCTCAAGCTAAAGAAAGACTTACTAATAGCTAATAGTATTAGTTTAGATATTAGAAAAAGTTTCTTAAAGTCGTACGTATGGAACGTTCTACTATACGGTAGTGAGACTTGGACAATTAAAGACGTAGATAAGAAAACTTGCTGTTATAGGAGAATGTTAAAGATTTGTTGGACAGCTAGAGTAACAAATGAGGAAGTTTATAGAAGGATAGGTGAGGAACCCTGTATGTGGAAATAATTAAAGGTCAGGAGCGATAGAATGACAGGGCATCAGTTAAGACATTAGGAACTATTTAGTAAGGTCTTAGATTATAGACTACAAAATAAAAATAGTGTAGGAAGACCTAGATAAAGCTATATTAGTCTAATTTAGGTTGTGAAGGGTATTTAGACCTTTTTAGACTAGCTCAGAATAGAAAAGAATTTAGAGCTGCGTCAAACCGACCTTAAGTAAGTTCGAAAACAAAACAAAAAAAAGATAAATAAATAAAAATCAGTTATCTAAATGTCTCCATGACATAACTCACAATTAGTTAGCGGTCTGGCATGTTGGCAGCGATTCGCTGATTAAGCCTTACCATAACATATAATTAAATAAACGCCACCATAATATAACTCACAATTAGTTAGCTGTCTGGCATGTTGGCAGTGATTCGCTGCTTAAGCCTTACCATAACATATAACTTAATTAACGTCTCCATGACATAACTCACAATTAGTTAGCGGTCTGGCATGTTGGAAGCGATTCGCTGCTTAAGTCTTACCATAACAAAATTCAATAAACGTCACCATGACATAACTCACAATTAGTTAACATCTGACATGTTGGCGGCGATTGGCTGCTTAGATATTACCAAAACATATAACGTAATAAACGTCTCCATAACATAACTCACAATTAGTTAGCGGTCTGGCATGTTGGAAACGATTCACTGCTTAAGCCTTACCATAACGTATAACTTAATCAACGTATACATGACATAACTCACAATTAGTTAGCGGTCAGGTATGTTGGTAGCGATTCGTTGCTTAAGCCTTACCGTAACATATAACTTAATTAACGTCTCCATGACATAACTCACAACTAGTTAGCGGTCTGTCATGTTGGCAGCGATTCGCTGCTTAAGTCTTACCATAACAAAATTCAATAAACGTCACCATGACATAACTCACAATTGGTTAACATCTGACATGTTGGCGGCGATTGGCTGCTTAGGTCTTACCAAAACATATAACGTAATAAACGTCTCCATGACATAACTCACAATTAGTTAGCGGTCTGGCATGTTGGAAACGATTCACTGCTTAAGCCTTACCATAACATATAACTTAATAAACGTATACATGACATAACTCACGATTAGTTAGCGGTCAGGTATGTTGGTAGCGATTCGTTGCTTAAACCTTACCATAACATATAATTTAATTAACGTCTCCATGATATAACTCACAACTAGTTAGCGGTCTGGCATGTTGGCAGCGATTCGCTGATTAAGCCTTACCATAACATATAATTAAATAAACGTCACCATAATATAACTCACAATTAGTTAGCTGTCTGGCATGTTGGCAGTGATTCGCTGCTTAAGCCTTACCATAACATATAACTTAATTAACGTCTCCATGACATAACTCACAACTAGTTAGCGGTCTGGCATGTTGGAAGCGATTCGCTGCTTAAGTCTTACCATAACAAAATTCAATAAACGTCACCATGACATAACTCACAATTAGTTAACATCTGACATGTTGGCGGCGATTGGCTGCTTAGGTATTACCAAAACATATAACGTAATAAACGTCTCCATAACATAACTCACAATTAGTTAGCGGTCTGGCATGTTGGAAACGATTCACTGCTTAAGCCTTACCATAACATATAACTTAATCAACGTATACATGACATAACTCACAATTAGTTAGCGGTCAGGTATGTTGGCAGTGATTCGCTGCTTAAGCCTTACCATAACATATAACTTAATTAACGTCTCCATGACATAACTCACAATTAGTTAGCGGTCTGGCATGTTGGAAGCGATTCGCTGCTTAAGTCTTACCATAACAAAATTTAATAAACGTCACCATGACATAACTCACAATTAGTTAACATCTGACATGTTGGCGGCGATTGGCTGCTTAGGTATTACCAAAACATATAACGTAATAAACGTCTCCATAACATAACTCACAATTAGTTAGCGGTCTGGCATGTTGGAAACGATTCACTGCTTAAGCCTTACCATAACATATAACTTAATCAACGTATACATGACATAACTCACAATTAGTTAGCGGTCAGGTATGTTGGTAGCGATTCGTTGCTTAAGCCTTACCGTAACATATAACTTAATTAACGTCTCCATGACATAACTCACAATTAGTTAGCGGTCTGGCATGTTGGAAGCGATTCGCTGCTTAAGCTTACCATAACAAAATTAATAAACGTCACCATGACATAACTCACAATTGGTTAACATCTGACATGTTGGCGGCGATTGGCTGCTTAGGTCTTACCAAAACATATAACGTAATAAACGTCTCCATGACATAACTCACAATTAGTTAGCGGTCTGGCATGTTGGAAACGATTCACTGCTTAAGCCTTACCATAACATATAACTTAATAAACGTATCCATGACATAACTCACTATTAGTTAGCGGTCTGGTATGTTGGTAGCAATTCGTTGCTTAAGCCTTACCATAAGATATAACTTAATTAACGTCTCCATGACATAATTCACAATTAGTTAGCGGTCTGGTATGTTGGCTGCGATTCGCTGCTTAAGCTTACCATAACAAAATTCAATAAACGTCACCATGACATAACTTACAATTGGTTAACATCTGACATGTTGGCGGCGATTGGCTGCTTAGGTCTTACCAAAACATATAACGTAATAAACGTCTCCATGACATAACTCACAATTAGTTAGCGGTCTGGCATGTTGGAAACGATTCACTGCTTAAGCCTTACCATAACATATAACTTAATAAACGTATACATGACATAACTCACGATTAGTTAGCGGTCAGGTATGTTGGTAGCGATTCGTTGCTTAAACCTTACCATAACATATAATTTAATTAACGTCTCCATGACATAACTCACAACTAGTTAGCGGTCTGGCATGTTGGAAGCGATTCGCTGCTTAAGACTTACCATAACAAAATTCAATAAACGTCACCATGACATAACTCACAATTAGTTAACATCTGACATGTTGGCGGCGATTGGCTGCTTAGGTATTACCAAAACATATAACGTAATAAACGTCTCCATAACATAACTCACAATTAGTTAGCGGTCTGGCATGTTGGAAACGATTCACTGCTTAAGCCTTACCATAACATATAACTTAATCAACGTATACATGACATAACTCACAATTAGTTAGCGGTCAGGTATGTTGGTAGCGATTCGTTGCTTAAGCCTTACCGTAACATATAACTTAATTAACGTCTCCATGACATAACTCACAACTAGTTAGCGGTCTGTCATGTTGGCAGCGATTCGCTGCTTAAGTCTTACCATAACAAAATTCAATAAACGTCACCATGACATAACTCACAATTGGTTAACATCTGACATGTTGGCGGCGATTGGCTGCTTAGGTCTTACCAAAACATATAACGTAATAAACGTCTCCATGACATAACTCACAATTAGTTAGCGGTCTGGCATGTTGGCAACGATTCGCAGCTTAAACCTTACCATAACATGACATAACTCATAATTAGTTAGCGGTCTGGCATGTTGGCAGCGATTCATTGCTTACGGCTTACCATAACATATAATTTAACACTTTTTCTTTTTTGAAGGGGGATTATCAGGTAATATTTCATTTCCTTATAAATGGAATCACATAAACATGTTGGAGTTCTTTAACAACCATCAGGTTTCTAATATCTATGTAGAGCCAGGTAGATAGGAAAAAGATATAAGAGTATAGGTAGACCTAGACCATATTAGAAATTTAGGTTGCGAAGGGTATGTAGAACTTTTCAGTTTGGTACAGAATAGTAAAGAAGTTAGAGCTGCGTCAAACCGACCTTAAGCAAGGTCGAAAAAAAATTATGATGATGATTGTAAATAAACATACTATAGTCTTTATATTTAGTAGGCTTGGTTAATGTAATGTTCATACTTTCCGGCAAATACGTCGTTTTGGTATTTTGACCATCCGATAGCATTTGTTGGAATGCGGAGGTCAAACAAATACAGGAAATTTAGTGGATATTCGGGTCTACGATAATGCAAGTGACTACAGAAAGCGTTTGCATTGGCGTACCTGTATTTATGTTAATAATAGTTAAGTAATCTCAATTAATTATCAGTATAAGGGAGGTATTGCTTGCTATTAGTGGTATTATGTGTTTATTGGTTCATCCTTATGAATAATCGAGTTTTTACTTAAATTGCAAGCTAGTATTTGCGAAGTATAGAATAGTGGCGAATTTAGAGTGAGTGTAAACAAGATTTCTAGGCTGTGTGACGAAATTGTCGACCGGTATCTGGAGTTTATACTTCACCTGCGCTAGCAGAAGTTTAATGAACGTATGTGTTAATGTTTATTAAATTTGATCTTTTGTGTATAATGTATGCGCCAGTTTCTGTGACTCGTTCAAATGCATAGTGATGTAACCGGAGGTGTGAAACATTTAAATTAATGTTATGCGTCCATTGTTCATGCACTTAGCGCGTGATGTACTTTTCCGTGAATTACTAATTAATAGAAAAATTAACAAAATATCGCCGTAGGTCTGTTACCAGTTCATGTGCACTTTTTCCCCTGCGCCCCAATAAACTTTAGAGGGTTCCACGTATGTGATCCTATTACATTTGGCGCTAACCTGTGAAGCCAATAAAGAAATATGGCAGGCTGAGTGATGTACGAGGGCCATTTTTTTTCAACCTCCGATCGCTCCGTGCAGACGCTACGCGGGTAGCAGAAAACGCACATGCGCTGTAGGCGACTGCGCAGCTCTTGCACTAAACACTCCGCCATTGTTGACATTCAGGCGTCAGTCGGCGTTGTGCTACAGCCACGTAAACATGCCCCCTATTATTGATGCTCCCGCCAAGTGTGAAGTGCGAAGTGTGATTCGTTTTCTACAGGCCATAGTGCTGCAGAAATCCATCGAAGAATGATTCGTGTGTATGGAGAAAACTTCACGAGTGATGGTGTTGTGCGTGAATGGTGTCGAAAGTTTAAAGATGGCCGTAATGATGTGCATGATCAAGGGGGCCATAGGCGCAAATCTGTCGTTTCAGATGACCTGGTTCAACGTGTTGACAGAATGGTTAAAGAAAACCGCAGATTCGCCATTACTGCTTTGTCTACGAAATTGCCAGAAGTTTCAAGGTCTGTTTTGTACTCTATTGTTACTGAACGGTTAGGCTACAAAAAACTTTGTGCACGTTGGGTCCCAAAAATGCTGACGGACGGCCACAAAACTCGACGAATGGCGTCAGCGTTGGAGTTCCTTGAGCATTATCATGATGAAGGAGACAACTTTTTGAAATCAATCGTGACTGGAGATGAAACCTGTATTTAATACGACACACCGGAAACAAAACGACAATCACGACAATGGATGCATTCAACTTCACCAAACAAACCAAAGATATTCAAACAAACCTACAACAACAGAAAGACCATGGCTACTGTGTTTTGGAACCAACAAGGTGTGTTGCTTGTGGAGTTTATGGAGCCCGGAACCACAATCACTGCAGCTGTTTAATGTGAAACTTTACGACGGTTGCGTACAGCCATTCAGAACAAACGAAGAGGAAAGCTGACCGCTGGAGTTGTTCTGATTCACGACAATGCCCGTCCACACACTGCTGGAGCAACTCCACGGCTTCTCGAACAATTTGAATGGGACATTTTTGATCATCCGCCATACAGTCCTGTGTTAGCACCAAGCGATTTTCATCTTTTTCCTGACCTGAAGACGTGGCTTGGTGGGAAGCGCTTTCAAACCAATGAGGACCTTAAACCAACGTCAAGGACTACTTGAATTCATTGGCGGCAACTTTCTTTGAACAGGGTATTGAAAAGCTTGTCCACAGATATGACAAATGTCTTAATCTCTTCGGTGATTATGTCGAAAAGTATCCGTGAGTGTACCAATCTTTTGGTAATAAAATTATTGTTTTATTTGAACTTTTCTTTTATTTATAGCCTATCGGAGGTTGAAAAAAAATGGCCCTCGTATAAACAATTTTTGAGCTTACATGATTTATAAGTGGAAAGAATGATAAGAATCGCGCATAATTTCGGTTTTACATTTAACCATTTCTAAGGAAAAGAGAACCGGTAGACCTGTGGAAAATGATGTAAGAGAATGTTAATAGGTGAGGTTAACAATTTATCGATGGTAGTAAGAAATTGTTTAAGATGTGCTTTAAAAAGCTTATACGTGAATTTAAACTAATTGTTTTTTAAACTTTCGTCGGCCGTAGACGATGAAAAAAAGATGTTTTAAGAATTTTTAGTTCAGATGTTCGAAAAGTTATTGAGGAAAAGAGATAAGGGGTGGACTTGAAGCCTATCGCATTAATTCTAATGATAGATAATGTGGTGAATGGTATGATTAAGACAAGGACATTGGTAATTTCTAGATCTCATAGCAAGGATTTCGGATAGGTTTCTGGAAAGGGTAGTGTAGGCTTGCTCTATGACATTTAGGGTGCCATGTAGAAATGCTCGGTTAACTGGAGCATGGAGAAATAAAATTATAAATATTAAGTATTAGATTTGCTTAACGATAAAAATAGGGAAGCATGTAGTTGATTACCCATTTTTGGTAATTCTAGAGTTAGTAAGAGATGTAATTCTGGAGTGCGACTGGATGCAAAATATGAAGTAATCATTGAATTTTCAAGCAGTTTAATTAGAGGTAAATTAGATAGCGAGCTACAAGAGTTGAAGTTTTTGAGTGAATCCAATTTTGGAGTACCATCCTAATAAGTGAGATACAAGAGGAACGCATGAGTCATTGTAAAAGGAAAAGGACTCTTGTGTTATATACTACATAGGAAATTACAGAAGTTGGCAATAGGACCGAGTCGTTTACTGTCGGACAAAAGAGGGTTTTAAAAATTTGTTGTGTAAATATGCTGATATATATTCTAATCATCCCGGGTTAACCCTTAGTTTGGCACATGTTCCGAGAACTTTCGGTTTGGTGCATGTGGTCTACTCAGACCCCTATGTATTTTTATGCAAATGTATGAGAAAAATGCGTTTTGATAAATTTAGGTAAAAAAGCAACAAATGTTCGGGTATACTCCAGCTAAAAAATTTATTTTTGTCACTGACTCCGTGCAGGGAAATTTTAAAAATATAAAATTGTCACAATCCGAATATAACAGATGTCAAAAGATAAAGTTGAAGTAAAGTCAGGTAGAGGACACTTGGGTAAGGAAATGGTATGTTTTACATGATGACGATTTATTTAGGAAGGGCTTCCAGTGTGACCCGGATTATAAGGTCTAAATTCCTATGGAGGACGTGATTCTCTTGGTTTGGCAGGAGCACAACAAAATGGGTATTTTGGGGCGGATAAATGTTTGCGGGCGATGCAGGAGTTTTAATATGTTCCAAAAATGTAACGTAGAATTCGGAAGATTTTTTAGCTGGATGTGGGCGCTGATAGCAGGCAAAATTATCGTAGTAATCGGTGGGAGAAATGGGTAGTATAATCCCCGCTGGAATTATTCAAGTGCTATGTGTGGATTCTTTGGAGCCTCTGCCAAGATTGAAATCTGATTCTATGTATATATTGGTATATGTTGATGCATTTAACAAGCTAATGACTTTATTCTCTTTAAAAAGAGGCTACTGTCAAGGCCGTGGTTCTTAGTCTAAAGAAATATATTTGGGAAGTGGAGAACCCAGGTGCAATAGTGTCGGATAATGGCACCCAATATTCATGTCGATTATGGCAAGCAATTTTTTAGTCAGAGCTGGGAATACAATTGATGCATTCCTTGTTGTATTATCCACAGGGAATTTTGACTAAGACGGTAAACCGCAAAATTGTTCGAATGCTAAGTTCCTTTTGTTTTGTCCATCATACAAAGTGTGTTAATTACGTAAAAGAGATTAATGGGCTACGTAACAGAATGTATCGTGGAAGTACTGGCTATACTACAGAAATGTTATATTTTAAAAGAAAAAGAGTGTGTAAGTTTCCAAATTCATCAACTTTCATGAATTTGAAAAATCCCATGTTAGTGGTGAGGAAATACTACTCCTTGATCGTGATCACCTGATATCAAAGCTTAGAAAAGGTGCTTTCACCACAATATTAAACATAAACTCAAAACTTCATTTGATGTTGGCGAAAAGATTTGAGAGCTTTTGAATAAGAGAAAATAAATTCATTCAGTTAGGGAATATTTTTAACAATTATTTTCTTTAGCTTAAGTAGTGTATAATGATGTAGGGTCAATTTAATGCCCAGGATAATGTAACATAATACTTGTATAAATGTAGAGCATAATAAATAATAATTAGAGTAAAATCATTCTTACGTATTTAAATTTGTAGTAAAGTGTTATCTGAAAATCTAAAACCGTGGAGCAGATGTTAAAATAACATTTCTATTTTTAAACGTAAAATCCAACACGTTTAAAACAAAACAACGAGGGGGAGATAATATTTCTCGGTAAGCTTGGCAACAAACAAACTTTAATGGGTTATTGGAAAAGAACATTTGTTGGAATTAATGTAAACGCGGTTTAGTGGTTAAAATATTGATTTCAATCTTGAAGGTAGTATAGCAAAGAGCCAAGAAAAGGCCAAGGCAATAAAAATGTTTTGATTGCAAGAGGGATGCGTATGCTTAATTCAGGAGACAGTCAAGTTGGGATACCTAAATAAAATCAATAATTTCTAGGATATTTAGAAGCAAACACGCGTCTGTTAAAAAGTGAGAGAATTAAGTCAAGCATTGTGATTGGTATGAATTGTATAAGAAGGGCAGAGATCTAGCTGGTGGAAGCATATGTGTGAGATAAAGGGAGATGAGAGATGTTTGTTCAAGTTAGAGGCGTAGACAAATGAAAATGTAGAAGCTAAATTAGAACGACGGTTGACAGTTTGAAGCGATTTGCCGAGTATTGTTATGTTCGTTATGGAAATTTACAAGCATCCGAGGTTCGTTAGGGGTTTTTCGCTGGAACAACGAGCGGTTAGAAAAAATTTTCAAGAATTATAGGAACGGGTATACAAGTGTACATGCCAATTTAAAACAGGGGGAAGCGAATTTTACTTATTTAATCAGTGGCAGAGAGGGGCCGAGCTCTCTTTCTCTTGCTCTTTTGTTTTGATTTCATCCAGCATTGGTGATAATAGTTACTTTTAAATGAACTAGTGCAATTTAATAAAAATTTATGCAGAAGCTAATAAAGCATTTTTGTGTTAAAACGTGAAAGTGGTATGTAAGTACAAAGCTTATTATGTTGATATTGGAATGCACGGAAGTATTAGAATTTGAAATTGTTTGGATGATGAAAAAAAGCCATGTTCAAAAAATAAAAGTTAATTTTGGAAATTGGAATTTTTGGATTGGAAATTGTAAACAGCGGCATGCATGGCAGATATGGTAATTGGACCAGGGAGTTAGCTGATGGACTGGGAAACTAGTAGACGGCAGAATCTCCCAGGAACTAGGTGGTGGAGCACATTTAGAAGATAAAAACCAGGTAAGCGATAGAATAGAACATTGAGTGGTGAATATTTTTATGGTGTTTGTGATTATTTGGAATTGAGTTTGATGTGTTTTTATTATTATTTTATATTTTATGAACAGACAGTTATGGGACAAGCAAATTGATTTTTGAAAATTAATTAATTAATGAATTTACAGATAACCAAATGTTGTAAAGAGGTATAGAGAGAGCTTATTGATATTTGGTAGTGCAGGAAATTTATATGCACAGTTGTAGAGTTTTATTATGAGCTCATGCTAAGACAAAAGGGTAACGTAAGGTATGAGGAACGCCCTCTTACTTTAAATAAAAATATATGTGTTTAAAAGATTATCAATTTGCATGATTGTTATAAAATTATTGACCTTTATGAATGTACCTAAAGGAATGGTGTTTTAAAATGTATTATGGATCTAATTTAAATAGAGTGTGATATATTTGGTCAATTGAGTTTTTTTGAGTGTGTGATTGGTGTGAATTTCTATTTAGGTTTCAGCATGAGGATATTAAGAAGAAGTTTTTGGATGTAACAGTAGGTGTCAATAGTTAATTTAGAAAATTAGGTAATAGAAA
This sequence comes from Platerodrilus igneus, assembly GCA_036346225.1. NCBI lineage: Eukaryota > Metazoa > Arthropoda > Insecta > Coleoptera > Lycidae > Platerodrilus > Platerodrilus igneus. Next base: position 1,338,625 of record JARFIW010001179.1, on the reverse strand, counting down.
TTATTGGGAGCAGCCGAGGGCAAAGATTCGGGGTAAGCAACACAGTATTATGTCAGCCCAACAGTGGGGCATGCTACCAGAGACGTTTTAGTAAGGTACACACAATAATTATGGCACCCAATTTGGGGAGCGCGTTTTAGCAGAGTAAACCACACAATAATATGTATATATATATATATATATATATATATATATATATATATATATAGTTAGTACTTGACAGTCCTTCCCCGTGTAAATCACTCTATGTACAATTTCTTTTTAGAGGTGAGCATGGATAATTTTAATAATCTTTCTTACCTCGTAGTAAAATCTAGCTGATCAGATACACTCGAGCAACCCTCTTATAATGGCCAAATTTTAACCGGAATTGGACCTCATTTAAATTATCACTTGCAAAAAAATCTACATACCAAATCCTTATGTAATCTAACCTAGTGAAGTAATTGAATAAACACAAATGTCTTTAAAAAATTTTTTAACGCAATGATTTACCGTTAACTTGCTGATTGTCATTTTCTCTTGTTATCGTAAGCTTGTGTCAACTAAACTTTATACATTCTTTTCCACATCCATATCGGTGTCGTTTAATTACTTTTAAAATTAATCCACCATTAAACACGCTTTTGAAAATCCACATCATATTCTTCATTATTCACTTCAAATAATCTCAACATAAAATCAACTTTTATTTAGTGTTGCTTGCTATTCGCTTAAAATAGGTTTTTAAGATCGGCCATTCACTCAACTCATTAGCTTTGTTATAGTTCTACATTATCGTTTATTGGCAGATATTTTTAAATTTGCAGTAATACATGAAAGTGAACTAAACGCGATTAATTAACAATTGACCCCGTTCTGATTTTCAATCGGTTTATATGATATGAATTTTCCACGTTATTCAGATGCAGAACAATTCGTCGGGTGTTATTCATACAGCTAACGCAACATTCCTGGAAATTGGGGCTCTATGGCTTAATTATGACATTATTTTATCTAAATTGCTTATATCTTTTAATTTATCATATCGCTAAATATCTTACTATATCCCGAATTGGTGTAGTTTAAAGAATAAATGTTAAAATGTTTATATTTAATCTTTATTAATAGCAGTCGTTGCGCGTTTTACAATAGTTATCTTTTGATTTATGGGTTGATTTATGGGATTCTCAGAACTCCAGGTTACCAGTGAGGTCGTTTATTTTATTTTATTTTATTCCTTAGCCGGGACTGGTATGAATATCAGAACCTGGAGGTTAGTCGCATCGTTTTAAATAATAATAATAACAATCATTTTTAACAAAAATGTTGAAATCTTCTCTGGACCAACAATCGTCCAGCTTTGGAAATTTGTTTTAGTTTTGGTAAAATACTTTCTTAAAATTTCCGCAATTACAAAGGTCCAAAAACTACAACTTCAAAAATGCAAACTTTTAGCACTTCTGCAGTGCCTTAATTTCTGTAGACTGGTCTATATTAGATAATTGTAGTAAAGTTAATTTGTAATATTTTGTTGATTTACTGTACTGATACCTTTCCATGCATCCACGCTCGATTTTGGGGCTAATTAAAGTTTTTGATGATCCTGTAGCGATTAATAATTTAATTTCAGCATGTGGTATTTCTATATAAGGTAAAATGTATTGATTAATATTGTTTAAATTTATTACGTCTGATCGTATATGGTTCTGTCCTTACATGTGATTTCCCAATGCTCCACCCGAAGGTACTACATTGGCCAGGAAGCGAGTTTTTTTTTATCTGGAAAATTTGAAATTTTGCCGAACCCCTGCTGTTCCAAGCAAGGTAGGGATCTTTAACGTGCGTGACAACACTCACACACGGGACCTCCATTTTGGCTCTCATCCGAACGAGAGTGTATTTTTGTGAAAAATGCTCGCCTAACATTTTTCAAGCGGATCGTGTCGGGATTCGAACCCGGAACTTTGGGCGTAGTAGTCACACACATACCACTACGCCACGGAGCCGCCAAAGTTCTGTCCAACTGAAAATTTGAGTACGCGTTTTCTTTATCGTCCTCTTCGTAATTTTCGTAAGAATTGTCACGTTAGTAGTTTTCTGAGTGATTGGCCTCATCGTCTCTACTTGGATTTACATAATTACATGCGTCTTCGGTTATAGCTTGAATGTTGAAATCTTTTACTTCTTAGTAAAATGGTTTCTCGGAAGTAAAGTTTCGATTTTGTGTATACTCGTGTTTGATTTGAGATATTTTACTGTTCTGTCTGGGCTTGCCAGATGATGTGTCAATAGGGGATGGTTTGTAATAATTATTGGGGTTGTTATTATTATTCGTCATGGGTGCGTTACTGTTAGGATTTACGCCGAATATGTTCGATTTGCGTTCTGATTAAACTTGGATGTGTTGTTTGTCCAAGGTTTTGTACAATTCGAATTTAATGTTTGTTTGGGAAATTGTCAAAACTGATTATTTAGATTGGGATTATTAAAGTTTGGATTATTAATTCTCAAATGATTTGTCAGTGTGTTAAATGATGCAAATTTGTGTTGTGTCGTTATTGGTCTCGCTGCTTATATAGTCTTAATTGGTTGGTAATTTCTGTTAATGTTGGGGTTGTACATTCTGTTCCTATATTACATTACGTTTTTTTCTTCTATTACTAAATTCATTACCTCCTCTAAATTTTGGGGATTTCTAAATCTAGGTTTGTCTGATAATCGCTCAAGTAACGCGTTTATATACGTATCTAAAGCCATTTCGTCGTATATTTTGGTTTTAATTAAACGTACGTTAGGATCCGGTTCTAATAATTTAAGTTTGGTTAGAGTTAAACTTCTCACATCCTGACATCGCATACCAAATTGATACGTTGACTGATAGTGTTCCTTTCGTAAGTTTAGTAAGTCCCTAATTAAGCATTTAATTTTTCTTAACCTTCTTTGGGAATTAAACCACTCTTAGTTTTTAAAATCATCTTTATTTACGTTTCGATCCATGACCTAGGATCGTTGGTCAAAATTTTGACAACGATCCTAGGTCATAGATCGAAACGTAAATAAAGATGCTTTTAAAAACTATGGGTGATTTAATTCTTAAAGGAAATTAAGAAAAATACTAAACAAACCACAACAAACATACAGGGAGTATTTATAAGCATTTAATATTGCGCTGGTCGCCAAAATACGCCATCAATATTTTTTTATAATTTTCCCAATCGCTTAAATCGTCCCTACTCGCTATAAATGTTAATGCTCTGCCGGTTAATTTACTTAAAATTAATGGTAACAACCACATATTTTTCTCAAAGTCTTACTGTTTGTAAAAGCTTTTCAGAAATATTTTGCACGCGGTAATGAATATACCTAACAGTGCTTGATTTCCAACATACGTTGGAATCTAATCTAAATATAACCTTAAATTTTCTGAGTTCATCTTGTATAATTATTTATTCTTTGTTACCTAAGTCAAGTTTGCACTAAAGTTGTTTAAAGAACCACTCACTGCTACTTGGATTGTGTGTAATTATAAACCCTTGTTATAATCTGATCAAGTTTAAACTTTTCCAGAATAACTGTTTCAAAAATAATTGTACGTAAACTGTGTATATAAAATTCTTTTATTTTTAAACCTTACTTATTAATATCAATATGCAATTGAAAAAACCGGTAAGGAAAATGAACTATAGGTACTTACAATAATTTGATTGTCCGATCTATAGCCTTCCTTCTGTGTTGGACTTTGTAGATTATGTACTTCGTCCAATTTTTGCGTTCTATTCCAGTAAAGAATTGAAATTCACGGTTACTAGTTCTTTGATTTTGGAATTGCTAGTGCCCTTCTGGAATCTGTTCCGCTGCGCCAAATAAATTTTGAGTTTTTGGGTGATTCTTTTTAAAAAGTTTTATTTCCAAAAACACTTCTATCAAATTAAATTTAATTCTATAATTACAACAATTGTTTATTTCTTTTACTTAAGTTTATTAATTGAAGTTGAAGAGCAAAAATATTCTATGTTGATAAATCAATAGTTAATAATTACAAATGAGTAACTTGAACCACCAACAATGTTAAATTTATGAAGTTCGAAGACTGACTGGCGATCAGGGGCTTCTCACAGTTTATATGAAGCCTCTGGTCTCACATCATCTTTTGGGAACGTGCAAATCTTGCTGTCTGCTATTTCTTGATAATCATACATTGTCTTATTCTAAGCAATTATAAAGGAGTCTGCACGATTGCAGTTCATTGTTTCTGCACCTGTGGTATCAGGTGGCGTCTGGAATACAAAGCGGTCGTTTCCTTTCTTATTCCTGATATGAACTCTAATAACATTTAACTTATAACTTTCATTTAATACAATATAACATGTTATTACTAAGACATAGTAGTTAAGTTTATTTTATATACATTTTAATATGGAGGATATGTAACTTGCGCACCTCAAAAATTTTGCGGGACACTAAACTATCGCGGCCGTGGCTGGGAATCATTGGATTAAGATTGAAAATATTTCTTATTGTGGAACTATAGGGTGTTCAATTTGTATTTGTTCTAATCAATTTAAAGTGTAAAAAGGTTACTTTTCAGTGTGTTGATATACTTTTTAGCGTAGAGATAAAGATTGGAAATTTTTTTAAATACTAACGTTTAAAAAATAACGAAAAGGAGTTTTTCATAAGTTTTTATTCGAGCAATTGTAGAAGTTTTCAGCTGAAGAGCTTATCTCAACCACTCTTTGTAAAAATCTAAATTAGATTTTCTGTCGCAAATTGAAACCATAGACTAGATTTAAACGTTCGTGGTCTTTTATAAAACGTAGTACAAAACTTTCTCAAACCATCAATTAAACAATAAAACTAAGTTTAAGGAGTTTCGCAAACTAACAAGTTTCTACACGACAGAAAGTGATTAAAGTATTTTCCTATCGGAGACAAATAGGATTTAAAAACTACTTAACGCAGGTATAAAAGACGTAGAAATTGGTTTCCTTTATTACTAAAAACATCAACGCGGAACTAAAATTAATTAAAAATTGGATCAATTTTCAATTTTAATAAACGACAAAAAATTATTAATAAATGAATGGATATCAATTGTCATCAACTTTCTTTCTAACTGAACTTAATTTTTACACAAGTCACAATAAAAATGAAGTAAATTTAATTATGAGACATTTGTAGGGGAGAGCTTACTCCAAAGTTTCAGTAAAACGAAAAGATACTTTGTTGGAGACATAAACCATGATAATACGAAGTTGACGACGTGCAGGGGTTTTTAAGATTTCTAACATAAACCAGGAGTAATCTCATTAAAGTGGTTATAAATGTGAAACACAAGGTAACGATAAAAAGTACTTTAATGTCTGAGTGAAAAGGATGAGACAAAAGGGGACCTCACAAAACGTATCCAAGTGTGATAACATAGCTTACGCGTAATGCGAGATTAATTGCGTACATTAGTCAATGCCGTGCCTTTATATATCATGGAATTAGGCACTGCTTGCAATAAAAAGCAATGACGGTAAAAATTTGAAAAAGCAACATTTATTTGAGCTTAATCTGCCAATTGCGTTAGAAAAGATAAGCGCTACTCTTATCCGGCAGATTTCTAAATTTCATAATATTTGTTCCTTAATAGATCATATTTAACAGTACACAGAAGAACAAACATTAATGCTTTAAAATTTTACTCTTAAAACATTTCTTATGCCTAAACACTACAGCATATTGTAACGGGCATTTTTGTAATTTAACATTTTACGCTATACTTAATTCATAAATACATTTCTACAAATTACTATTTCTATATTTAATATTTATTAATATATAAATAATAATAATAATAATAATTATAATAATAAATTTTGTTGCTTAGGTGGATATACAAGTCTAGATAAGAGACGATAAGAAGTTTTAATAGCAACGAATTGAATAAACAGATGGAGAGTAGAGTTTTCTGCTTTGTTCCGATATATTAAGTACGTTGAAAATACTGCCTCTTTCTGTTTTTGACAATAGTGAGAATTAATGCGGGAATTTTCGTATTGTTCCTGAACAAGCACGGCATGTTTTTAATTGATTTTCTGTTGGAAATAAAAGCGGTAAAGCTTGTTAAACTCGAGGCACGTGTGTTTTACGGAACATTTGACGGACGGTTTCATTGCTTACGCGTGCTTACTAATTGTTTTTAGTTGTTTTTCTTGTGAGACAAATGCTTTAAAGAACATTTGACGGACGGTTTTATTGCTTACGCGTGCCTACTAATTGTTTTTAGTTGTTTTTCTTGTGAGACAAATGCTTTAAGGAACATTTGACGGACTTACTTTAGTGATACGCGTACTTTACTAATGTGTGGTTTTAGTTGTTTGTCTTGTGAAATAGGAGTCGTAGAACTTGCTAAACTGACCGATTCTTTCTTTAGGATTAATGTGTGCGCGATCTAGTCTAGTGTCCCTTTGTTTTATCAGATTAGTGCATACTTTGGATTATTTAAATACAGTGAATACTGTAGTTTCTACATTTTTCTAAACACCAAAGAATCTAAAATAGATCAGTGCTTGCGCGAATTTCGTTATTTGCGAAATATAACAAATTACCGGTTTACAAAGGTATTGGTTGAAGTTTCTCACTGCTTTTTGGAGGTTTATGAAAATAGTATACATTTGATCCCAGTTGAAATTAAACTAGTGCTACAAAATATTTCGAAATTATTGTCTCAGTAAATAGAATTAACAAGAAATTTATCAATGCTACATAGTTCCGTCGCGTGATGGTGTCTGCTGCTAACCCCAGTGAAATGCGTAGGTGTGATTAGTGTGACGTGTGATAAGTTCCATCAACATCCTCACAGTCCAGGGTGAAGTGCTTCGTTAGCGTAGGACATCGTGAATCTCACACTTCCGTTGCAAGGAAGCGTGGCTGAAGGACTTTTGTAAGTTGAACTATTTCCTACTTGTTATTACTTTAAATATCTATCCGTTGCTTTACCATATCTTTGTCGTTCTGATGCCTTTTACAAAAGACTTGCATGATACTTTAAAACATAAAAAAAAAGAAAGAAAGAAAGAAAGATCAATACTCCTAAATTACTCATATCAATTGTGTCTTACCTATTTATTTTCTTTTAACATTTTGTCTGATTTATGTTTAATTGGTGTGTGAGGAAACGTTTCTGCTACTCCCCAATATTACCTCACTTTGTATTAAAAATTTTTGTACTGCTTTTACCGTTGTTATATTATATAGATTATCCAAACAGTTTTTTTTACATTCTACCAAGTACTGAATAATTTAGACTAATCATTGCTGCTATGCTTTTTTCCTTTTTTTTTCAGGTTTGCTTGACTATTTTTCTTGCAGGTATTATCACTAACTCCTTACAGCCGCGTACACGGTATGGTGGTCTGCTTTCTACAACCCCCCCCCCTAATCTCCGATTGAGCCCGGTCATTTCTTTGATTTTCTTTGTGTTACGCATGGCTACGAGCCAACGTAGCATAACTTTGGCGCCCCGAACAGGGACTGCCACGAAATAACGTGACAATATTTTCCAAAATTACATTATGAAAACTTAAATTTTCCTGAAATTACATGCTAATTTAGACGTTACATCTTTTGAGCCGTTTTAATAGTGTTATAGAGGAGATAATGAGAGATAAGAAGATATGGCGTTTTTATTACTTTATTTTCTATCTCTTTATTGAAGATTATTCAGGACCAGATGGCACTGACATCGGTATAGCAAACTAAGTATTCAAGATACAAGAGACTGACTGTAATGACAACATGGCATTTTCGTTCTAGATAATGTATACATTCAAATAAAATAATAAAAGAAAAACAGAATAAAAAAAATAATTCAGTCGTGGATTATAGTTAGAGTAGCAAGTAGTTCATAAGTTTTAAAACAAGGTGAAAGTTATTTCCCCATTCCCTTTCTTGAATGAAACATGACCTCACTTTGACAAAAGATCATCTCGAAAGGTAACTGAAACGTGTTGTACTTTTTCTTAGAAACCGTTAGTACAACTGGAAAATGTAGTGAAAATCCATCTAATGTAATCGACACCCTTCCATAGTAATTTGCATAAATCTGTGAGGTAGTCTAGTATACAAAAGACAATGAAACAACTAGATCGAAAAAAACAAGAACTGCAAGCGCTAACCAAATGATTCAAACGATACCAAAAGAATAATAACCGAAAGAATCAAATCAAGCATTAACCATAATCAAAAGAAATTCTACCCGAACACCGAAATCACAATAACCAATCCATCAAATTGTTACAGGAGGAAAAGCTACTAAGTATATATTTTCCAGTAAAATTATAAAATGGGGGCGGCCTGTAAAACAAAAATTAAAGGGAGGTCACCGGCACTAGCTAGCGGAAGGTCGTGGATCATATAGAGGTTTAAAATTTTGCAGGAAAGGTTAAATTAATTTATAATATACTACAAAAAAATTTGGCACTTACCTTTCATAAATATTGTGGCTTAATAACAATTACCAAGGGCGCCAGACAAGTCGAGAATGTCCAAATGTTCGTGCAAAACCTTGAGAGACTTGTCATCCCAAGGAGGACAATTGTTCCTTTTTAATCAAATCCTAACTTTTTTTACTACTTATGCAACTTTCATGATAAAAAAAATAAAAAATTATTGACTTAATCAACGGCAAACAAAACTATTTAATTAACAGAGCAATAAACGTGAACCTCTTACATTCAGAAATTCATTGATTTTAATTTAAAAGTTTAGATTAAATGGGTTAATATGAAATTATGATAAGTTTGCGTACATAAGTAATTCCCAAACATTGTATATGAAAGAAAACTTATACTATAAATTTTACACTAAATTAATCCTACGGTTTATGGCCAAAAGGTCCTAACAAATAAATTAACTAAAAATTGGTCATGCTACTTAACTATAAAAACTTACTTACTAAAAATTGTCCATTGTTTGATGGCTTGCCTTCCAACGTAGAACAGCTCTTAAATTAGGGGAGAGAATCTCGCTTGTTGCTCTTGTTGCTTGTAATTTTTAAATAATTGAATGGCACACGAACCCGGCAGGATCTTATTGACAATATCACTTAACTTGTGCGTCACACGCATACAAGCTTTTTATTATTTACTTTGTACCACTATAAATCCGCGAACATACGGGCGTAACCCTCGCGAACTGGAAGAGTTAATTACTCCTTTCCAATTTCACTATCATGATACTAAGTGCAATTCCATATCTGTGATGCCGGAGAACGCTACCCGCGAACTACGATTCTATCTACTTCTTGGCCACGGACATCCCCATTGGAATCTTTCTCTTTTTGCTAAAACTTTAAGTTATATAGATTAATTCCTACTCTAACAATTATTTACGTCATATTTCTGTTATCCAATGACTGAACAGAACCTCCCCAAAACCAAGATTTTAGAAACCAAATCCAACCCCTTTTGGGATGAGGGTCACGGATGCAATTATTTTTCTAACGGTTTAAATATTTTGTATCTTTTCTTTTACTTGATTGTGGACTATACCTATGGCGACAGTTGTCTGCCATTAACAAAAGACCGGTTAACCCACTTGAGCCGAAATGGATTTTAAATACAATGGATGTCTCGAGACTACTTAAAATTACTTGCAATTCGTTGAACAAATCAAATTGGAAATAGTTTTCGCTATATATAATGTTTCGTTTTCTATAACTCCTTCTCAATCAAAGAAATTATTAAGAAAATTAAGCTCTTCAACAGAAAATTGCTTTTCTTTATTTACGTTAAAAGGTACTATTCATTTAATTTTATCAGATTCTTCAATCTGTAACCGACCTAAGGTTTAAAAGGGTTATTGTATTTGATTTACAAGGGTAGAGCTTTAAATTATGATGACCTGCCGCTGGAATTTCTAATAGTTTAGCCTTAAGCTATTTGTAAACCTGGTCTTTTATGAGGGATGCTAACTAAAATATGAAAGTAATTTATTGTTGAATTCTTGTCTATAGGATATGCAAGTTAATGAATTTTAATTAATTATTTAATCTGTTTATTCGTTAACATTACAAAATAATGTTACAAAATACCATAAACGCTGAAACCTTTTACAGCAACCTACGGTCCAGTCACAACCAATAAAGCACAATGGCTCCAAACATGAAAAAATAACTACAATGTTAACAATCCGTTTTATCGTTACAAATTTAACTATTATTTCATTGGCAAAAGCTCCCATTTTTAGGAAAGGATATGATTTGAGAAAAGAAAAGGTCAAATTAGGCAGCATTACTAACAGGCACGCGTGTCCATTGAGTATAGATAGCATTAGCTCGTCGCGAGTGGTCCTTTTACTAAAATGGTATGAAGGCAGGACTAGTCATCACAGATCCAGTCGCCTCCATGGTTTAGAGAAAGCGAATTGTTAGCCAGCAAGGAGTAAGAGTTTTTAATTCTCGTTATTGTTGGTCTTCAACTATAAATTTTTAGCTCATAATTTTGAATGCTGATTTACTACTAATGAAATTGTTAAGGGTAAATACTAGAAGTTCTTAAATAAATTTATTAAACAGGAAAAAGAGTAAAAAATATTTCAACTGTTAAAGCGAATTAATGTGAAGTGTATTTACATAATTAGAAATTTTTAATTATTAATTAATTCTAGATTTGAAATACTAAAATTATAGTATATAAAATTCGAACTTAAATTTAAATTTTTGGGTATTCAATGCGAATTAATTTTATTAACGAAAATTAATTCAAGCTAATTATTCTAAATTAAAAATTGGAGGGGCGTAACTTCCTCCACGTAATTAATTAAGTAAGCGGGTGGATTAAACAATTTAGTGTAAAGAAATTATCAGGATACAATATTGCGGGACTAAATTGGGAAGCGATAAAGCGGTTGTAATCTGGTGTCTTGTACAAGTTACAGTATAAATGTTTAATGTTAATTAAGTGCACAAATTCATATAAACAAAAGTCAAAAACTCACCAGAATTTCTTGGCTTTCGGTGCTAAAAAAACTCAGTGCTTGCTCAACACACAAGTAGTGCAAGAGTTTATGTAAGCGGTAAAGCATAATGCTATTAAACTAAACCTTTATAAGCGGATGAATAAATGCGGTTGAAGAAATGCGGGTAAGTATAATAGTATTTAATTATTGGGTGGGCAACGGGCAAAGTTTCACAATTGCTCGTTTAAAGGAACTGTTTCTTGTTTTGATAGTGGCAACTTTAACAACGCCATCTCGGTCGGGATGAACTTCCTGGATCATACCTAAGGGCTATCGCAGCAGAGGAGTATCGGCTTGATTAATAAGAACTATAGTCCCTACCTTGATGGGATTACTAGAAGTGCACCACTTTTGACGACTTTGTAGCGTATGCAAGTAGTCTGTCTTCCATTTTTTCCAATAAGATCTTACTAACATATCTAATAATTTTTTGCGATGACCAAGTTAATATTTTCCCTTGGTAAATCAAAGGCGGGTAAACATTGTAAGGGCGTAGACATTAAAAAGTGAGCAGGTTTGAGAACCTCAGGGTGAGGGTCTGATGATAATAAACAAAGAGGTCTGGAATTTAACAGACATTCTATTTGAGGAAGGACAGTCAGTAACTCTTCATATGATAATAGTTGACTTCCAATTACTCGAAATAGATGCGTCTTGCAACTCTTTATATTTGACTCTCACATACCTCCAAAATGAGGGGCTCGTGGAGGAATCATTTTTCACTCAATACGGTGAATTGCAAGTTCATTTTTTAAAGCGGTTTGATAATTTGCGGATACCAAAAACGTATATAATTCCTCTAATTGTGTCTTGGCACCAATAAAATTTGTCCCGTTGTCCGAATATAAACAAGCAACAGGACCACGGCGCGATATAAATCTTTTCAAGGCGGCCAGAAAACAATCAGAAGACAAGTCGGAGACTAATTCTATGTGTATCGCCTTAATGGTCAGACACACAAAAAGACAAATGTAGGCCTTCTGTGATTGAAAACCTCGCCGTCGCGTTAGCGTAATTTTAATTGGACCTGCATAATCGACGCCAGTATGTACAAATGCCTTTGTTTTTTATACTCGACATAAAGGCAGATCAGTCATTTTTGGTACGGGATGAACAGGCGATAAACGAAAACAGGAGTTACATTGGTATACTCGTTTTCTAACAATACTTCTAGCGGGAAGTATCCTAAAACGTTGTCGTAATATGGATATCAACAAATTTGGACCCGTATGACAATTTACTTTATGATAATAATCGATAATGAGATTAACGATATGATCATTTTTTGGCAATAAAGCGGGATACTTAGTTTCAAAAGGGAGATCGGAATTAGATAATCGTCCTTGTATTCGTAAAATCTTGTCTTCGTTCAAAAACGGGCAAAGATTCTTAAACTTTTTGGAGTATAATTTAGAGTTACTTATTCTTCTTAATCTTCTTTGGGAATTAAACCACTCATATTTTTTAAAATGATCATTATTTACGTTTCGATCCATGACCTAGGATCGTTGTCAAAATAATAAAAACTTCAAGTTTGACGTTTATGACATAAATTGAAGGTTACTTTGATTTATTGATGTTTGAAATATTTGGTTTGAGTACACTAAGCAAAAATTTTTAAAGTTTAAAAGAATGATTGTCTTCAATTTGTGTTGCGACCTGGGATCGACTTTCCTAAGGTAGCCAATACGCTTAACGTGAAATCAGCTGAATAATTTTTATTGGTGAATTTTATATAAATTCAATAATTTGGGAATTGGAAAACATTTTTTAACATGTTTCTATTTATACAATTGAGAGATTTCTAATTTTATGTCTTATTTAACCGAGATTCAGTGAAGGGGGTTAAGCAACCTGTGGCTACCAAGATCCCCCAACATTTAGAATTTGCCGAAATAATGGTTTTCTAGTTAATATGCTTATTGTTATGTAATTAGTTATTGTATGTATAAATAGAAATCATGTATGTAGGCTGTATTTCATGTTAATATAGCAAAGAAAAACCCAGGAAAAACTTGCAATGCTACCTAGATATTGTGGGCATTTGATCTTCATTTGTTATTTCTTTTGTTATTTCTTTTAGTAATGGAATCCATTGTTTACTGAAAGCCACGGATTCGTTTGCAACGCAGTTATTTTTATTTAGGGCTATATAGGCAGCTTCTTTGATTTTGCGTTTTTGGTTGTTTTCTTCTTTGTCGATAATTTTTGCGTCTTCGCATTTTATTTTATGACTGGAGTCCCATGCATGTTGGCAAATCATGGATTTTTCAAATTTTCTATTTTTTATATATGATTTATGTTCTCTTAATGGAACTTCAAATGGTCTGGAACTTTGAAAGAATGATTGCCTTCAAACTTGAAGTTTTTATTATTTTGACAACGATCCTAGGTCATGGATCGAAACATAAATAAAGATCATTTAAAAAAATATGAGTGGTTTAATTCCCAAAGAAGATTGAGAAGAATGCTAAACAAACCACAACAAACATACAGGGAGTATTTACAAGTCAGGTATGGACCTGAAATTTGTATTTGTTTTAGACAGTTGGACAATCTAAACCTAAAGCTATCGCATTCCAAAAATTCACTCACATTCCTAATAAAATGCAGAAACAACGTATTGGTCTTTGAGTTGAACCAATACTTTTTATGAATGAATTGTTAAGGGGTTCTATAGACAAGTTGAGTAATTTACAACCCTCTACAGTTATTAAATTGTTTTGTGAACCGTTATCCAGCAAACAACGAATAATTTTGCGTTTGCCGTCAGAACCAGTTGCATATATTTGTGCGGTAGCTAATAATATTATCGGATTAGACCTTGATTCAGAATTAAATGCTACGGTAATAGCAGGTTCTACCTGAGAACTTGTACCGGGTGAGATAGCGGAATTTGAAATATTATTATTATTATTGGCAAGAGAACTTACGGGCGTTCCTTGTGATAAATCACGAGTATTAGAATGGACATTTTTGTCCGATTTCTTCTTAAAACAAAGTAAACTATGATGCCTATTTTGACAATAATTACAAGAATGCCTTGAATTGCACGAAGAAAGAGTGTGAGTTACGCTTAAACAATTAACGCATCCATTTTTTGATTTAATAATTTCAAATCTGTCTTGCGGTGAATTTATATTTTTAAACTGCGGACATTGGTATATTTTAAAATGATTATCTTTTTTACACAATATGCACAAAGGCGAACTTGAAACAAATGCTTTAGTCTTAAATGCGGGCGGTTGCGGTTTATGATTATAGTTATAAGACTTCGTATTATCATTTGAGCGTTCTAAAATTTTAACTTGATCTTGAATAACACTTATCAGCGTTTTATAAGAGGGAATTTCCGTATTTGGAACGGACAATTCAAACGCTTGTGTGGTTTTTGCATCTAGTTTTTTTGAACCCCAATGCAAAAATATAAAATCTTGCAGGTCGGTAATTCCCACCTGTAACAGCGCTGCAATAGACGCAGAATATTTTTCAATAAATGTATTTAAATTGTTAGCGGATCGTGGACAATTTTTTAATTCAAAAATATTATTTAAATAGTGTGCAACTACCGTACGTTTATCCTGGTACTTTTTTACCAAGCTATCCCACAATATACTGTAAGTTTCAGCACAGGGAACTATACCTGCAGTTATCTGCAGGGCGGAATCTTTTAATTTACCCATAAGCTATTGTACCCTCTGTCCATCAGTAAGTTGAGGGTTTAGGTGAATATTAGTCTTAAAAGACTGGTAAAATACATCCCATTTTAAGATTTCACCGTTAAAATACGGGATTTCTATAGGCGGTAAGGGAATCGAAATTTTAGGGGTAGCACTAGTAGCCCCTTGATGCGGTGGTTTAAATTGAATAACATTATTACGCGCGCGTTTGATTCTACTATACATTTCCTCAAATGCATTTAAACTTTGATAATCAGGTTGAAATTCCGGTTTCAATAATAATTGGTATTCATTTATCTTATCCACAATAGATTCAAACCTTGACCTTAATTTATCCATCGTTTCGGTATCTGTCATAAAATTTTCATTAGCTCGCGACTCAAATGAAGAAATATTTTTTGAACAATCATATAATGCTGTGAGCCGCTGAAATATACTTTCCTTCTTCTTGTGTAACATTTTTAGCTTATCTTCTATTTTTAATAATATAGGAAAAGAGAGTTCAAAATTTAACTGCAAGCACTAGTAAACTAATTTTTCCTTTTGCTGAGATATTCGAGCTCTAAGGACCAATTTAATGGAGGGGCGTAACTTCCTCCACGTAATTAATTAAGTAAGCGGGTGGATTAAACAATTTAGTGTAAAGAAATTATCAGGATACAATATTGCGGGACTAAATTGGGAAGCGATAAAGCGGTTGTAATCTGGTGTCTTGTACAAGTCACAGTATAAATGTTTAATGTTAATTAAGTGCACAAATTCATATAAACAAAAGTCAAAAACTCACCAGAATTTCTTGGCTTTCGGTGCTATAGGTGATTTCGGCACGCACAGTCCACGGTTAACACACAGTTGCGGTTTATGTTATATTTTTAAGCGGTAATACAAAAGTTTTGGCACTTCTTGAGTACTCTGCGGTCACACACAAACCACCTTTTATATAATAATGCACTCTTGCGGACCAGGTGTTCGTTCCAAGATAAATTAGGTTCTATTTATCGCGCACTATCATTGTTTATTTTAAATACACAACGATACTTTTGGCGCGAACTAAGGCACTTATAAATTAACTATAAGTCGCCGAACCAAAAATATTGTTTAGAAATTTAGGAAGATACACACTTTATCTAATCAATTGCACGATAATATCACGAAAGCTTGTTACGTATAAAGTTCTGTGAGTAATTATGGTCCAGCAAGTAATTTGGCCCAATATCCCTTGCGCAGAAACCGAACAGTGTATCAGCAATATGACAACGTCAAATTGTTGCATGTATACGTCACTATTAACGGTTGTTAAGTTGACCATTAGCCGCCACAGTTTTGTCCACATGGTATTATAATGTTTCGTCGAAATTGTTGACTAACTCATGTAAACAATATCAAAGTCATCGGTGCACACAACAAAAAGGGATCAGTGTAGGTTGACAAGTATCTCTGTACAAAATATTAATTCACTAATGAAACTGTCATATTTTTTACGCGTTATATTGTCTGAATGTCCTTTAGGTTAATATACCTCATGAACTGTCGGATTGTCATAAAACAGACTGGGTCGCCCAAGTATTTTAACTCATCAACAGAAGGGACTTCGTTCAACCAATAAAGCAATACTGTCAGATTAGATTGTCTCTCACTCACAAACTCGTTCGTCTTCAACGTTTCGATATTGCGACATTGATACCTACTATTAAAAATAATTTTAATCAAGAATACAGCTTACTGTAAAGGAATGGCGCTTCGTGTTTCTTAAGTGAAATTCCTATTTATCTGTACCAAGGAACGCAACTTATGAACCTCACTCTTTCCCAAAAACTTAATAAGGTAATAGTGTCTATCTACTTCATAAAGATATTCGAACCTATGGCATCATTGAACATTAAAGATAAACTTCTACATATATATATATATATATATATATATATATATATATATTGTTGTGGATTCAAAGAGGTAAATAGGTATATACAATAAAATTTTAACAACCCTGTATATAGAAAAAAGCAAACTATTTACGCGCAAAATTAATTTAATTCATTTAGTGAAAACAGACGAATATTAAGGTATTTTTATATTTAATAATTGGAATGTTAGGATCACAGGAAGGAAGAAAGCTTTAAAGCATATAGAAGTCTAAGGATACGCATAATTAACCATAATTTATTTTAATCAAACACATATAAGCATAAGGGAGTGGGTTTGCGTAAGAAAATCAATAATTTCCTAGGCAAATGTATTCGTTGTAAAAGCCAACGTCAGTTTTATCAGATACGAAGAAGTAGAAAATCCAGGATTTGTTATTTTCAAACGGTCAATAATTAACAGGAACATTTGCTTGTTAAAGTTTACGTTCGCGGAATTTTTATGTACGTTAAGATAATATTTCATAGAAATTGTTTTTAACCGTCAGTTGGTATAAACAACTAGGGTAACAAATATCTTGAGGAGCGAGTGAAATGAACGATTGGTAATATACAACAGATAGAGACAAATATAAAAGCGTTGGGATTGAAAATCACGTAAGGCATACACGTGGAGTTGAGGTAAAACGTCAACGATATCGATTTTCTGTAACTCAAGTGGGGTTGAAACGAGACAACAAACATGCATAGAAATGAGATGCATAGCGCTTAGGAGGAGTTTGGTGACGACAGAAAACTCTGTCATTGGTCGAAAGCCAACCGTGATAGAAACGAATGCACACGCGAAGATTGAAAGCGAATTCGAGGTATACAGCACGTAGGACTGGAAAAATTTTACGAATTTAGAGACGGTTATGCTCCAAATTTTTAGAAATCGTTTCGAAAATAAGTTTTTCAAAGGAAGCGCGTCTACTAGGGTGGTTTGGTAGAATATAAATACCCAAGCTAGATTGTTAAGGTTATCTTCTCTTCTTTTTTTTACTTCGATCAAATGCTGAATACTGATTCAGACTACGATAACAATAAAGCTTTTTGTGAGTATTTTATGTATGTGTAGTAATGTTGCCGTAAATACAGTAATTGAAAATATAAAACAGTAGTAGCGGACCTCTAATTATTAACGTGAAGTACAAGTAGTGCGTATTAAATTAAAAAGGTCCGGCTACTACAACAAAAATTATTAAATAGATGCATGATATATGGGGGGTAAGCACCACAAGTAATCTAGTTTGTATGCATGATATATGTAATAGTACTGTGAGACAAGCCGCATGGCTTGCAGAGGTATTAGATGGTAGAAGCCTGTGGATCTGCTGAGCAGCACAGTAAATGGAAACAACGCCGAGGGGTTTTCTGGTAATCATCTCCGACGGGAATGAAGACTGAAGAATTCTCCAGGTAATTTATTTGAAATTTCTGTTGTTTTATAAACATTTGTGGAATTTTTGTGTTGTGTGCTTGAATTTTGGTGGCATATTTATGGTTTTAGAAACTTATTTTAAAAGATACATGTACTGGACAATTCACTGATGTTGAATATTGAAAAAGGGGTGTATTTAGAATATATCAAAATTTTATTCAGGATATAAATTGAATTGTAAAGGGTAAACGGGTCGGTAAATTTATTTTAATTAATGCAAGATTGTAAAAATCATAGACAAACAAAACTGGGTTATAATGAGCTCACAATACTCCAGTGTGAAGTCAATTTAAGGTTACATGTGGGGCCTATTTACTCATATTTAATAAAATTTGTTGAAAATCATTATAAAAATCATGGACTTTGAAACATACAATACTGAACTGATAATTATTGTAGCTAACTGTTTGGAAACATGTGTAAATATATTTTATCTGTTAATAGTTGTAAATAAAATGTTGTATGATTGTCGTATTATTTTGGTAATTTTATTTAATGGTGTGTGAGTGGGAAAGTGTTATGAATGTATGAAAAAATGGTACCCTTTAATTTTCTTTTTCATCGTTTACTTACTTACCCTCTTTCCAAAGACAATAATTCATCAGAACTAAATATCATAAAACAAATAGCTGTTAACAATGGTAATCCTTTGTTTATTATAAATAAGTAATATAACAAATTATCCAGCAAACAGAATACTACTCTACTTCCAATAACTAACAATGAACGAAAAATTTCTCCAATATTAAAAAATATGTTCAGAAGATAACATTAATATTATTTTTAATATTCCTCCAAATCTTGGCCAGTTTTAGTCAAAAATAAAGATGCAATCCCTTCCATAGAAAAATCTGGCATTTACCAATTAAATTGTTCAACTAGTCCTTGTTTCTATCTTGATAAAACAGGCAGAAAATTCATTATTAGATTTCTAGAACATAATAAATGTATACAACAAAACAACATCAATTTTGTTAATAATACTAATTCTTCCTTTGCTAATCATATTTGGCCTCATAATACAGAACTAATTAAAAACTTTGTGAATTAAATTTACAAAATAGAACCAATCATTAAATTCACATATGAATTAGAGCACCATGGAGAACTTCCATTTTTAGATATTCTGGTTAACAAAAACGATACAACAATTAATACATCATTATACAGAAAACCAACGCACAAAAACAGATACTTAAACTTTGATTCAAACCACCCACATTGTGTCAAACGAGGAATTATCAAAACCATGTATGATAGAGCAAAATTAATATCATCAAGCAAAGAAATTTTAAAGAAAGGGAAAGATCTAATCAAATGTACACTAATAATAAACAAGTATCCTAAAAGAATAATATAGAAAGAAATTAATAAAGTCTCAAAAAATAAAAAAGAAGAAAACAGAAACAACGACACGCGCCAAAAAATGCTTTCAATATCATACATAAAAGGATTCTCCAAAAAAACCCAAAGAATAGGAAACAAATTCAAAATCAAAACAGTATTTAGAACCAACAATACACTAAGAACACAATTAACAAAAACAAAACCCAGAAACGCAATACAAAGTTCAAAAAACTACATCTACAAAATACCGTTTTAAAATCTACCAAAGAGGTAGCTTAAATCATAATGAGTTTTCCTCCTCTAGATAAATATAAAGGAACGGCTACTTAAGCCTTACAGTAACGTATTCAGACACTTCTTTAATACCATCCTCTCAATCGTATAAATGGTAACATGTTAAAAATGTTTTCCAATCCTCTTGTTATTGAATTTATAATAAATTTAACTATATAATAATTAATCAGCTGATTTCACGTTAAGCGTATTGGTTATCTCAAAGTTGCTCTTGGTGCGCACCACAAATTGAAGGCACTCATTCTTCTAAACCTTAAAATTTTTACCTAATGTATTCAAACCAAATATAAACGTCAAATTTGCAATTTTTGTTATTTTGACAACGATCCTGTCATGGATCGAAACATAAATAAAAACGATTTTAAGAGCTATGAGTGGTTTAATTCCCAAAGAAGATCAAGAAAAATACAAAACAAACCACAACAAACATACAAGGTGTGTTCAAAATGTTTCTCACGGTAACATGAGATATGTGTGGGCCTCGAACCTGACGATGATGAGTTTGGGTGTTGTTGACTTTTTCTTTATTTTGTATTTTTCAAGTTAAAATAATGAAATACAGCATAATTGTTATACCTTTTAGTTATTAAAAGATTTTTATTGCGGGACATCTTACAAATATGGTTCGATCATACTCGTTACTGTTGGCCAATTAATCCGACCATATTGACCATATTGGCCCAAGAGCAGTGCTAATTATGTTTCCGTATATTATCTATTACGAATCATTTTTAGCAGGCTATATTATATACATATGTTAGTCACATACTTACCCTAGTATATTGATTAAAAAAAGTCCCATAAAATACTCAGGTTTAATGAAAAACATTGTTTTAATTAGGGTGAACCATATTTACTTTCAGTAACTTATTAATTACACAGGCTAACAAATATTACCCATAGTTTCTTTTTTGAAATTTGACTTTGTCTGCCCTATAAATTTATAAGGCAATATAGGAAAGCAATGATAAAGTTATATACATATATATATTACTCAAATTTAGATCAGGGTAGAAAATTAAATAATCACATCAAATAATTTTAATTACCGTGTAGAAGCTTTGGAAAAAGGTACGCGTTATTAAAACCGTGAAGCATAAAAATTCATTCGTTTCATTAAAAATAAGGGAGTTAAATTATTTACAAGACGCTTGCTATAAAAAGAAGCAATATTAAAATGTTCAACGTGTAATTTAATTATTCCGAGTAAAGAAACAAATGGAAATTACGTGCAAAATTTATATTAATTGATTCAAGTTTGGGTAACGAGTATTAAACAAAATGTACAGATAATAATTGAATATTTGATTAGGATTCACTAAAAATTAAAGGGTATTATTTTAATTGGAGTTAATTGAACCATTAGTAACATATAATATGTATAAAAGCTTGTAAAAACCCAATAATATTCAAATCGTAGAAGTGTTATTTAGAAGTAGGACGATTGAACACCTGCGTATTTTTAAAAGTCTCGTTCTGCGTAAATTTTGCAGATAACAAATGGTTACAGAGAATGTTGGAGAAACCGTCGCTTAATATTTACGGGAAATGCTAATAAGGTGGGTTATTTCACAAGTCCACGTGGATTGAAAATAACCGATACTAAAGAATATCGATTAGTATCACTCAGAACAGGGTAGATAGAGACGGATAATATGCGCAAGACAGAGACACATATAGTAAAAGGCGTGATTTGAGCAACGTCACTGGGTTGCGATTGGTTGAAAATAAGAGGCAAACATGAGAGGTAAAAATAACATTTCTGTATAAAAATTAATTAGTTATTCTCAGACGTTGCGAGCCGTGTCGAAATTTCATAGATTTTAAACTTGGACGTGTGCAAATTTTGTAGAAGCTGTGCCGAGCGATCGAAAAGGGAACATAGAATGACGAAATTCTGGAAACTGTCCGTTTTGGGGACAAAAGCGACGTATAGGCTAGCGATTATATATACCCGTGTTAATATGAGTTGAGCTCTCTTAGTTTTCGATTTTGATTGAATAATTTAAACAGTTTGCTCGTATATTTTGGTGATTATTTAATACTTTAAAACAGTTTGCTCTTTACGTACTACGATGAAAGTAATTTAGTGCACTTAGAAAAGAAGATACAAGGTAATAAAGTCTAGTATCACTGTACCAATTATTCAAATTTGCAACGACAAATGAATACACAAAAGTAGGCAGTTTTGGCGTATAGCGTGAAAGAAGTATGAATTTCTTTGCTATTTTTCGGGGGTGTTAATGATTAAGTGGTTCGTGGACGTGACTGGATCCACAAAACAAGATACAGATATACACAGATGAGTTCCAGAAAAGCACTGAAACAACTTTAGATGAATGGTGGTGTAGAAAATTTTAAAGGCGACCAGTAATCCGATGACCAAAACATAACCCAGTTGGAATGGTGTGATTAACAGAGGACGATGTACATTGGAGCCACGAGTGCATTAACCTTCAGGTAACTTATGCTTTGTTGTTTGATTTTTGATGTTTTGGTGTGTGTTGAATAACTTTATAATTTATTTACTTAAATGGACAGTAGTGAAATTGTACTAACAACAAATTTTTAATTTTAAGGTGAAATTTTCTTGTTTAAGTAGAAAGGGGTATTTAGTATTTATGTTCTTGATTATGATGAAAATTTGGGTATGTCTTTGAGCTCAATTAGACGAACCTGGTTAATTAACGTAAAGGGTGGGAGATGCTCCTTTGTACTCAGACTCAGGTCTGCATATATTGTTATATTAATTAGTAGGCATCCTACAAGGACTTTAATTCTGGATGCACATTAAAATGATAATAAATTTAATCTTGAAGTTTTCTGATACTGAAATTTATGCTGAAATTTAATTTTGAAATTTTAATGTATTATGAATATTGATGTAAATAGAGTTAACGTTGATGTTTGTGGTAGGAATGTAATTTTTTTATGAATAAGGATGAAAGTTTTAACTAGGTGAGCAGCCGAGGCGGAAAAGAGTAAAGAGGCGATTAACAGAAGAAAGTCAACGGACCACTTAAGTTAATAGCTTTTTGTAGGTTTCACAGCATTCTTGACGCCCAATCTGTGGGGCTCGATTTGAAAACCTTAGTTTAAGATTAATGGTGAGGATCACAGCATTCTTGACGCCCAATCTGTGGGGCTCGATTCGAAAACCGTAGTTCCCGGATTTTGGTGGATTCACAGCAATATATATATATATATATATATATATATATATATATATTGCTGCGTAACTTTATAAGAATCGAGCCTCAAAAATCGGGCGTCAAAATTACTGTGTATCCTTATAAGAATCGAGTCTCACGAATTGGGCGTCAAAATTACTGTGTATCCTTATAAGAATCGAGCCTCACGAATTGAGCGTCAAAATTACTGTGTATCCTTATAAGAATCGAGCCTCACGAATTGAGCGTCAAAATTACTGTGTATCCTTATAAGAATCGAGCCTCACGAATTGGGCGTCTAAAATTACTGTGTAACCTTAGAAGAATCGAGCCTCAGCTCCTGAATTGGGAGTCAAAATTATGCCGTGGAACTCGGGTAAGATGCTTACCAACCATAAATTATTTTCGAAAATTTTATGAAATTTTCAAATTCGACAATAAACAAATTTTCAAAACTTAACTAATTCAAAAAAAATTATCCTTACCCGTTTTCCTCTCTTCCTCAGTTGAACGGCCTTCTTCAGCTGCTTCCGGCTAGCTCATTCGGATCTCCTCTTGGCTATCTAGATTCACTCGCATATTCTCAATCATACACACACACTAGCAATAAAACCTCAAATACAACCAACATACAAGCTTTAATTTATAACTATTTACTAATGAAATGCAATATAGTCCATATTCCATTGATCACGTTACACTTCAGAAAACCTTATTTTATAATGTCCAGTATTTTATTTTTAAATCATTAAACACATAAATTGTACCCGGAGTAAATGGGCCTTGAATAATACCTTCTCTAAAATTCCTTTTTTATAATTTATTTATTCATTTTACTTTAACTAAACTCTGGGGTAGGGTGAGCACAGAATAACCCAGCTAATTATGCATTTGCATACTTTTAAAACAAATAACAAAACAAAGCCATGTACTCTTCACAATAATTTCACGTTCTGATGGAACGTTTAAAAGCTTTATAGACACCTTCAACTTTTTAGTTAAATACCATAATAAAGTTTTTACACGTATTATGTTCAATACGTAAATAATACACACTACCTTGAAATTTCACTCTCATACTTTCTCCCAAT
The DNA here is from genome assembly GCA_036346225.1 of Platerodrilus igneus. Lineage (NCBI taxonomy): Eukaryota > Metazoa > Arthropoda > Insecta > Coleoptera > Lycidae > Platerodrilus > Platerodrilus igneus. Next base: position 1,314,712 of record JARFIW010001179.1, on the reverse strand, counting down.
ATTCACAGTTTATAAAGTCACAATTCAAATCGTTACCTGGAAATTTATAGTAGATCTCTGCTTTGTGGATGATGCCACCTATTTCTTCTGTCCCTTCTGCAGGTCGTTTCTAGCTGTTACTAGAAAAACTCCATCTGAATTGAACTGCAAACGCTGCCTCCCCGGTATAACCAAATTCCAAATTCTATTTAAAATTATTTCTTCATTAATTAGATGCTTCAAACCACGCTACTTAATGTCCCGACACGAGTTGATTATAATTATACATGATATCTCTATTAAAATGTAATATCGGCACACTTAACCGCGTATTTAATTAAGAAACTATCACCATGTAATATAATTTAACAGATCTAGTAATACTTACAACTCGTGATACTTAGATACGTTGTTTGGAGCGATCGAAAACTTAAGGGCCCTCACCACGTTCTCTTCGCTTAACGCGAAATCCCCTGTTAACACCACACATTCTCGCAATTTTGCACTCAACTCCACTTTCAACTCCGCGAATTTCAATACTCGTTATAAAATTTCAAGAATATCACGCTCCATTATCCTCGTGCTTGTTTCAAACCAAACTAACATATCGATCAATCGTAGACCTCGTGACGCTTCACAAATCCCTTCTATCCTATTAGTGTCTCTTACTTATGCGTTTTCTCTGTCCCTTTCTACCCTGGTCTGAGTGGTACAAAATCGATATTCTTGACTATCTGCTGTCTAAACACACGTGGACTGGCGACGTGACTTTAAATAACCCCTGTTTAGTATTTCATGCTAAAACATTCAACCGTTTCCAATATACGTAGAATCTGCATGTTTATCTACTCAAATTTATTAGAACTTGACATTTAAAGTTTGCAGGTGTTCGATCGTAACGAACGTTTTAAATACAATTCTCCGAGCTTCGTTTCATGGCATTTCAACCCTCCTGATATATCCGTTTGTTAGCAACGCGTCTTTACCTTGGGTTTTTACAGGCTTTTATGCTTATTATATATCGATAATTGTTCAATTAACTCCAATTAAATTAATAAATGCATGGCATTGGCTTCTGCCATTTAATTCTTTGCAAAGTTATTAAATTTTTAATTATTATTTGTACAATTTGATTAATACCCGTTACTTAGATAAAAATTAATTAATATAAATTTCGCACGTAATTTCTTTATACAGGGTGTTTTGAAATTATTTCTTTTGTATTTATTTTTAACCCTTTAAAACCACTATAATATATATATATATATATATATTGCTGTGTAAGTCCCCAAAATACGAGCCCCAGCGATGGGCCATATAAAATTGCCATGGACTCTGGGACACCTCTGGAACACTCGAGCCTTTTTTCAAATACCATTCGAGCCCCACGAATTGGGTGTCATAAAAGTGCCGTAAAATCTCTATAAAATTCGTGCGCCACCTGGGCCCCACATGAATAACTAAAAAAAAAAATCTTTAAAAAAATTCTTACCCTTCTGTAATTAGGACGCCTTCGAATTTCTCTGCTCACCCTGGCTAGCTCAGCAATCGGCCTCTTCTTGAATACCTATTTTTACCTACATACCTCTCACATACTCACACACCATCAAATGAAATTCCCAAAACAATACAACATCCATACAACCTTTTATTTACACATATTAACAGATAAAATGTTTACACACGAGTACAAACAGTTCGGTACAATTATTACCAGCTCAATTTATTGAATGCTTTAAAGTCCTTGATTTTAAAACAAATTCGAGTAGATATGAGTAGATGGGCCCCACATGTAACCCTAATTTGACTTTATACTGGTGTATTGTGAGCTGATTATAACCCAGTTTTGTTTATAAATGCTTTTTAAACCTTGCATTGTTGAAAACAAAATTTACAGACCCGTTTACTCCTTACAACCACAACTTATAGCCTGCATAAATTTTTATATATCCTTAATAAACCCTTTTTCAGTACTCAAAATTATTAAATTGTCCTGCACATGTACCTTTTCTAATAAGTTTTAACAACAATAAATATGCCACCAATAAGTCAACCACACAAACACAAAAATATCCACAAATGTTTATATAAAAACAGAAATTTCAAATTTATTACCTGGAGACACCTTCACTCTTCGTGACCGCAGGAGATGGCTACCAGAAACATCCCGTCGTTGTGTCCATCTAATATCTCCGCTACCACTATTCTGCTTTTCCCAAGATACTAGCTTCGTTTCAACAGTAACATTCTATACCAGATACTTTACGCATACAAAATTTTCTGAGTTCTGCTTACCCCAAAATCATCCATCCATATAATACTTAGTCGTAGTAACGGTACCTTTTATTTAAATAAACACTAACTTGTGCAATCACTTTAGTAACTTACGGTCCGCTACTACAATGTTTATAATTTCAACTAAGATGTTTAATGTAACATTACTGAACACACAAATACTAACCGAAAGCTTCGACTATTATGTAGGTCTGAACTCGTATTCAGCAGTTGATGAAAGGAAAGAGCTTTAATATCTTCGCTCGTGTATTTATACTATTTTCCAACCCCTTAGTGGAACCCGTTCCATGAGAAAAGCTTGTTTTCAAAGCGGCTTCTTAAAATTTTGAGCGTAACCGACTCTGAATTTCTCCCGTCCGTCGTGCTATTTACATAGAATTTCATTCCCTACATACACGTACACGCACTCTTCGAAAACTGCTGGCTATCAACCAATGATATAATTTCCTGTCGTCACAATATTCCACCTATCCGCTATCCATCTTTGTTCTATGTATGTTTGTTGTCTCCTGTCAAACCCCACTTGCGTTACAGAAAATCGATATTGTAGACGTCCTTCGCCTAGTCCACGTGGATATCTTAGGTGACTTCTATCCAACGCTTGCTTTATTTGCGTCTCTATCAGTCTTACATTATCGATTGTTCATTTCACTCACTCCTTAAGATATTTGTTACTCTAGCTGCTGCTACAAATTGACCGTTGAAAACAATTTCTATGGAACTCTACATTAACGTTCGTTTCTTATTCCCTGAACGTAACATTTAACCAACAGGTGTTTCTTAAAATTATCGATCGTTTGAAAATAACAATTCTAAGATTCTCTGCTTCGTAGTATCGGTGTAAATGAACGTTGGCTTTTAAAACGATACATTTGCGTTAGAAATTATTGATTTTCTTATGCATGCACGCTCCCTTTTTGCTTTGATGCGTTTGATTAAGAGAAATTATAATTAATTATGCGTATCCTTGAACTTTTATGTACTTTAAAGCTTTTCTTTCCTTATGTAATTTTCACATTCCAATTTAAATACAAAAATACCTTAATACCCGTCCGTTTCCATTATATAAATTAATTAATTCGGCGCGTAAATATTTTGCTCTTATTTCTATATACAAAGTTGCTAAAATTTCATTGTCTACACCTATTTACCCCTTTAAATCCACAACAATATATGTACAAGTATATATATGAGAAACAACGTTATATTTACTTGAGACAAGGTACACACATATACACCTTTAGGCATTATTTGTCAGTTGGTATTGCCTTAAACTTGCTTCCCCTTTTCTTGTTAAAGCTTCAGATGCAGTTTTCTCTCCTGTGTGTTTCGTGTTGAATTTCTCGGTGAAGTGAGCAGCAATAGTCCCCCATCATATTGGTGTTCCAGCGGCGTTGGTAGCGTTTTTCTATTACTTTGATGTCTTGATGGAAGCGCTCTCCTTGCTCCTCACTAATATCACCCTGTGCAGGATGTTCTTCTCAGGCACTAGGGCTTTTATTAAAGGCGAGTCTTTTTGCACCAATATTGATTTCTGATTCTACTATCCCATTCACACATAAAACCAGGACATTTGGTATGGTCACTTTGCTGGCCAAGAAGCATACATATGATTTTTAAATTGCCACATATCATTCAATCATGAGCGAAATAGTCTATTTCATTTAAAACTTTTTCGACATTTTTCAAATTTCCTTCATGTGCACAGGTAAAGATGCATAAGTGTTACTATTATGTAACAGAACAGTCTTTAAGCTAGTTTTAGACGAATCTATAAACAGTCTCCGTTTTTTCTTTGTATATTCAATGCGAAACTCGTTTATCAAACCAGGAATATCTGAGAAGGACACTAAATCATGTTCCGATTGAAAAAATTGAGAAAACTGCTTCTCTCCTTTTACTATATATAGAAATGCTAGTTTCTACTGCCAGCAAGTTCTTTTCTCTTTACCTAGAGCCAAGCAATTCAGCTTTTTCTTTTACTAAACCTAAATCCCTAATCAAATCGTTTAGCTTGGTTCGAGTAAGCAATTTGGGTTCTTCATTTTCTACTGTACATTGAAACTTGTCATCAGAATCTGAATAAGATTGTGCATCAGCAAGTACGTCTAAGACTACATCATCAAAATTTTCTGGTAGTTTAGGAACAGGTAGATCTGGACCATGGCCCCCTGGCCGAATGACAGGCGGAAGGTTAGGGTATCTTATTACTTTTTTATTTTTTGAGTTGTACCCAGTAACATCAAAATTTCAAAAGTAACAATAATTAGAATAGTTTGCTTGACTCTCTCCATATCATTGTAACAGCAAATTTGAAGACTTGCTTCTCCTTTTTTGACCATTTTCTAAGGTCTTCAACGCACACATAATATACCTTATGTGGCATCTAAGATTTATCTTGATCACTGCGTGAAACACCAAAATATGAGAAATATGCTTTCTTCAAACTCTGTTATGTTTTTTTGACGTTATTTTATCACAAACTAACCACAAATATAACAGAAACTGTTAGCAAGGTTTTTAAAACCACAACTAGACATTGTACTGAGCACATGCACTTAATGATAGAAAATGAGGTTATGTTGATTATCAACAAAACAACCGGCTTTTACAAAAGTATGAGCAATATTGCCAACCCACTTGAACTGTTTTTAATGTTTTAGATAGTTATATAAATTTATAGTTATATAGTTCTATAAATCTCCATTAGAACTATTTATTGTGAATTTAACTGCATCAAAACTACTTATGGCATTTTCAGTAGTATCTAAATTGCAATTAAATTTGCTTAAAAAACATTTTATTAAATAATTTAATTTAAAAATGTGAAAAATTGTGGGCGATACAGCTTTCTAAGTGTCATATTCGGATTTCTTGCAATAAAAGAAGTTATTTTAATTCAAAAAGTTTTTCTGTTGGCCAGTGTTACCAGTTGTGCTATTGCTCACCTGGTGATTGAAGACTTCAACCAACCGTCCCACTACCTGCAGGCTCATGTGCACGTTTGATCATCACTCATCAGTCCTGAAGTACGTACAGGCAAATAAAATAAATAAAAAGAAACACTTAAAGTGTTGTGATAAAATATAATTTGTATTTACAAATAACAGTATGGTAGTTGTATAAAATACTTTCTCTAATAGTGAATAATCAATGGTAAATTATTTTACTGCACAGTTAGGTTATAATTATCTATCTTTGAATAAAAATGAATACTAATGCAAAATCAGCTCATTTTCCTGAAAACCACTTTGTATAATTGTACCTGGACCGTGCATAACTATGTTGAACGTAATATTTAGCATGAGTAAAAGAAAATTGTAAACATGTATAAATTGTATAAAATTTTAAGAATTGAAATTTCATAAAGATTCATTTTTGTTAGTAGATTAAATTTTTGCGCTAAAGTTTGAAACATTTAAGTTTTTACTATGTTAGACTTAGGGCATACCTAGGGGAACATATTTCTAACAAAAGTCGTGCAGAGGATGTAGATTTATCTGTACTAACACAAACTGACTTTTGTAGACTTCCGGACTAACTCTGAACTCTATCTTCAGCGGTTTTTAAAGACTATCAGGGGGGGTCGTTAAATAAATACCGATGGGTTAGGCGCCACTGTACTTATACAATATATAAGAACAAGGAATATCGCCAAGAAAAATACAGGAACCTCAACGAATATATTCTGTTATTGAAATACAAGATTTTGTTTTCATACATGGTACGAACGTTTATCCTGAAATAAAATAAAGCACATAAAAATACATTGGAGACAACAGTTTGCATCTCAAAATAAAAAAATCAATAAATCAGACAAGTTATATGCACTTATAGAATTTGATTGTGACCATTAGTGCATGGACACTCTAGTTATTAAATTTATACATTGTTGCTTCATATAAAATTTATAGAATTCAAAAGTATATACATACTTGAAAGTTGAAAGTTGAAAAAATTTACCTTCTTAAATATTTCTTAAACTGTGATTAACCATTTCTAAATTTATAAAAAGATTTGACTTCTTAGATATCAACACATATTAACTGAAAATAATTCTATTTCAAACTCACGGGTATTTACAATGAACTTAGTAAGTGTGTAATTAACCATTTCTATGTCTGTTAATAAAGTTAATTATACCAGATCCTTTAACATAAGTAGGCATTATTTATTTTATTAACAAGTTTATTAGCTTTTGTCATTTTACCAGTACTGATCAAACGACGTACATTTTCATTAAATTACTTTTGTAATAGGATTGTTTAATTAGTAAATTTAAAGCTTGTTAAAAAATATCATGTAAAAGAAAGTATTCAACTGTATGATAATTAATCAGTATGAACAAATAAATCCTAGTAACAATGTGTACTAAGTATGATTCATATTCAAAGTTTTTAAACAGATCGTTTAGGTAAACAATTCTTTAAAGCGAGAATTTAATTTAGTGTAAAATTCAATGATGTAAATTTTTAAATATAATTATTTAGGTATTAGTTTTCAATTATTTAAACTACAAAGATTACGGCTTAACTTTGAGTATTTTCTAATTGGATATAAATAACCACAAAACGTTGTAAGTCAAACAGGTGATTTTCTTAACAAAAAAATCGACTTAGAACATAGACTCAACATAGAATTCAAATTTCTACAAACCATTTAGTATATAAACTCGAACCATATATGCGTCTCCAATACTAGATAAATACAGCAAAAACTTTTTGTCTATCTTGTTACGGCAACGTCTTGAAGGTCGGAACCATGAAACAAAGGGTGGAATCCACCGTTGGGGAGAGCCATCGTCGAAATGTCTAACCAAGAAAAGGATACCACATCAATCAATAGCTTAAACTGCAAATCCCATTACTGTAGATTTCCATACGTATACATTTTATACGCTATAAATTAGCTGTTACGCATAGCCATTATTAAATCAAAACTTCAGTGTTGCGCTAAGGAAAACCAAATAAAATTAGTTTTAAATATGCAAAACAGAAATTACCATGATGAATTTTGTAACACACACGGATCGATTTACTGCACAAATGAATTGCTAGTCTCAAGTCACCCTTTAATATTACCTTTCGCATCTTATTACTAGGACGATAAAGGGTGTCGGAGTCCGGAAACCATCGAGACCTCAATACTTGAGTAAAGAAAACGACAACTGCGCATAATCGCACTAGAATAGGTTAGCTTGAAGATAACTTATGGAAATTCTAAATAGTATGTAGGACTTTTAACGTGATTTTAAATACAATCTGGAATATTTATAACGATGAATTTATTTACCAGATAAATAGAATAAAAGAACAATAAATAGGGTGTTTCAAAATTATGATAACTTTCTTTTAATTATACATAAGTTCTAGAAATACAAAACGTATCGAATTATAAAAGGGAATTTAAGATTTTTGTAACACAATACAGAATTTATATGCGTTATTGCGAGAGAGTAAAAGCAAAACGCTTCAAGTTGTTTAATGTTTGTGAACACTTGTCAAAACTATAATTTATATCTTTTGATGTTTGTACTTAGTGGAAAAAAGCAAAAGATAGGTTGATCAAGTGTTCGAGTAAAGCATATATTACAGATTAAAAGTCAGTTAGGAAAGTCTAATAGGTGCCTCGGTTGTATACTTTTTAAACCTAAAAAATGCAGTTTTCTTTAATGGCAAAAAATGGTGACCGGTAATAAAAGGTTGGCGAGTTGTTTTCAAAAGATGACAAAGAAATGCAAGATACATCGATCGTAGACGAAGAAATCGGCCAAATAATTAATAAAACACATAAGTGGGAAGCAAATGAAAACGACAAAATAGTGAAAATTGGTTAAAACAATTACAACACGTTTAAATTTGCAAGATAATGCAGCAAGTATATCAAACATCCTCACATGGAACCACTTACACTCACAGAAAAAATAATATGCAACAAACACTGAAAGTCCAGCAAAATACTGCCCAATAACATGCCTACCAGCAATGTAAAAAATACTACAAACCATAATAACGCAAACCACTAATCGCACGTGCAACAAAACAAAATAACACACGAATAACAAAAAAGACGTTACAAAAGAGCACGAGGATTTAAAGAACGATTAATAATAGACGCAGAAATAACGCATTTAGCTAATGCCAAAAAAAAAGTACAAATAAATTACCCAAGAGTATACGACTGAATAACCACTATGGCTACTACACGTACTATAAATATACAAAGTAAACTTAACACTAATATTTAAAGACAAATGTCATACTAAACATAAAAACCAGCACGGGCAATGTAAAAACAAAACCAATTTAAATAAGAAGAGGCGTATATCAAGGCGACTCTCTAAGGGCTTTCTGTTTCTGTCTATCGTTAAGCCCACTATCTAGCACACTAAATAATACAAACTGCGGACACAAGATAACGAAGCCCGCTCAGACAAAATCACACACCTCCTGTGCATGAACGACCTTAAACAAATACCATCTTGAACCTACAGTTGAATTACCTACTCAAAGTAACAGACATCAACATGACCTTTTGAACATCAAATATAAGGAAAACAACACGATCAAAAGCAAACTCACAGAACAAGATTCAAACAACAACGATCGCATGCATGCAATAGATACTTCAGATGCCTACTAATATTTAGAATATAACACGAACCAAGAATTAGTCACTCTCAAATTAAAGGTAACTAAACATGAAATATAAAAACTCGGAAAGATATTCAAGACGGAACTCATAGAAAGAAACAAATCAATAGCAATAAACACGTACAAAATCTTATAATTAACATAATTATTCAGCGTGACAAAGTAGGCAACAAAGACGTAGAAGTGTACTGAACACACACGATCACATTACAATCGCATACATGAAGAAAACGCTCTACTCTAGAAAGTTTCGCACTCCGTAGAAAAAATTAAGCGAGGAGATCTATCGGCATAAGGAATACGTGTATCAGACAATCCAAAATAATATTTCATCGAAGGAACTGAAATAAGAGACTTGCACAAAACAGTAGCACACCCAAACACGTCAGCCACTCTATATTCAAACCTATAAACAACATAATAATAATGCACGAAAACTGGAAACAAACGCTATACGGATAACGCCCACTCTTAAACCAATTCTTTGTGCAAGAACCTCGGTAGCTAAATAAACAAAAAGACATATTTCTTCGCGACTTTCACACTCCGGATTTTACAAATGGTAATGAAAAATTGTCCAAAGTAAATTTGTGTCCAATCGCAATAAGGGCTTGTAAAGGTGGACGTACACCGAAAGCAACACGACACAACATTTTGTCTCAAAACAAAACTGTCTTGTCAGTTCGTCGGTTCACCACGTCTTTGCCTTGTTAGTAGGCGGAAGGCTGCACATTGGCCGCGACGCGACGCGAAATTGTCTCGAGATAAAAAATCTTGTTTTAAGATGTCTGTCGATGCCTCTTCCAATTCTTATCTCGACGCTAAACGCTTGCAATATAGTCAACTGCGCATGCGACAACTGCATATCAAGTGTTAGTTACTTTCTCGCCAAATATTTGTATATGTTTGTTATTATTGTTGTTCGTGTAGTTTTTCAATAAGTATATTTTATTACAATGGATGTGGAGGAGTTTTAAGGCCATCTATTGCAAGTAGACTTGGACAGATTGATTGTTTTAGTAGAATCACGTGCAGAAATTTACGATATATCATTAAAATCTCATCATTTTGTCACAAGGTATCGCACATCATCGCCCACTGGATACGACACGACACAGCATTTTGTCTCGAGGCAAAATTGTCTCGAGACAAATTGTTGCGACGTGTTGCATTTGGTGTGCACCCAGCCTAACGAAGAAAAATTGCACATAGGAGACTGAGACGGGGTTGGCTTAGTTTTTCAACAAGTAAGACAATGACTCAGAATACGACGAATTTATTGTTTAGTAGAAAAAAAACAGAAATACTAATTTACAATATAATTAACCATCTGAATACCCACGTGTAAGTATTTCAAATGCAAAAATTAATATTGAAATGAGTGAAGCGATGTTTGCTTGGTAGAAGAGCAGAAAAGTTCGTGTCAAAGGATACGGGGGTTGTGGGGTGGTTTGAGATAATAGGACAGCGGCTCTGAGTAGTTTATTTCTGCGAATTGCACGATACAGATAATGAAATGAACCCGGACCACAATACGATTAGTAAATTGAAAAGGAGAATGATTATCTAGGATTGTTTCTATACTAAAACAATAAGTATACAACAGAGGTCAAATCTCTAGTGTGACTTTCGATGAAAACTAGTGTATGTTTTGATTTTTCAATTGAAAACTATAAAACACTTACCTTTATCGACAAATTCACTTGTAACTAGCTTTTATTAATATTTTTCTGTTGAAGGAGCAATTCATAATTAAGGAGAATCATGTTCCAGTCAAGTGCAGCATTACGAAGAAGAATATTTTTACTTTCCTTGCCCTATAGTTATGATCAAGTGGATATTCAGATAACACTAATACCAATAGCAAATAAACCAATCTTTCTTATGAAAATAACATCATGTACTTTTAAAATTAAATCTATACAAAATAATATATTATATTTGAAGTTTTAACTAATTCTATTAGATGTGCAATAATTCATAAAAGTTTTTTAGCGATTTAAAAACTTTTGATATAAATTCATGGCGTTGCTATAAAAAGAAACTTTCAGAACCTTAAGCACGCATGAATGTATTAAAACCTTAGAAAGTTATAATCGTCTGTATAACAATGAACAACCCGGCAATTTTAAAGACCTATGACGGTGTTTTGTTGGTACTAGGGTTTTTAACATGTGAAGCTGAGAATTTTAAACTGTTTTTTCCCTAAATAAATAAATTGGCTTTCTAAGGTAATATATTATAATCGAGTTTAATTCTTAGGAATGTGTTGCAGGTATCTTAAATTTTTTTAGCGGATTATATGGTATAAGTAACTACGATCAGTTTGGATGTACGTATAAGTTAATGTAAAAATTATATAGTCCATTCGCTTTAACTTTAGGATGAAATCATAACTTGATAAAATGCTACATCGCCAATGTTAGTTTAAATTTTAATATACTTCATAAACGATATAGGAATATTCCCATTGGCAGATGTCGACTGACAAATGCTTCGATTCGCAAGAGGAATTGGTAGCAAACCGTACATTACCGCCAACCTTTTTTGTGTTAAATGACAGTATCCTTCAAGCGCAATTTTAGGTATTCATTTGCATACAGTTGTCAACACTTCATTACTACATTTGAAGTCATCTTAAAGTTATAGCAAATAGGCTATATATTTATCTTTGCTAAAATGTATTTAGTTTGTAACAAACTGATGTTCAATAAGAAAATATTAGTTAATAAGAAATTGTAATTTAAACATTTTATGCAACCCCTAAATGATAATTTTAAAGTGTGGCAATCAAAAGATGGAAAATAAATGGTCTCGGTCAGGATTCAAACCTATAACCTTCGGGTTTGTATGTAGATCCGCTAACCAATTCAGTCGCCTGGATCGGAAAGTACAATTAGAAAGAGAAAAATCTAAACCGTGTCGGCTACTACACATCGAGCTAACTTCCATGAACATTTTTAGTAATGACATTGGCAGTTTACAAATTATATTTGGACGAAATAGAAACCCAGAAACATTTGAAATAATTTCTTTTGTATACTAACACGTCATCGGTTTCGGTGGCGTAATTGGTAAACGCATGGTTCCGGCAAAACCAGGATACAGGTTCAAGTCCTGTCCAAGATCTTATATATATATATATATATATATATATATATATACATATACACATATAATGATATGATAAGCAGTTCACACAAGGCCAGATCACCACATTCTATAAGAAAATAGATTCAAAAGTAAAATTTTTCAATATTCAATTTTCACCCTGTATAATATTCTCGTAAGATTCTTGTAGCACATAAGTGAAAATCCCATGTAAAATAACATGTTCTATAGTGTTGACGTATACCATTTAAGAATAAAGTTAAATTTTAAAATTCGTGAAAATACAAAAGCATTCATGGTTGTGAAATATTTTCAACTAATGTTGATTGTACGAAAGGATATATTGGCAAAACTATTAATTCGACAAAGGTTCAGGTGCTGGAGGAACTTGGCAACCAAAGGCTGCTTACCCCTCTTATACCACTGAATATCGGGGAAATAGGGTATATAACTGTAAAACAATAAAATGCGACCGAACTGCATCAAACAAGAAAAAACAGCAGCTATTTTTAAAGACAACGAACATAGATACAAGAAGAAAACTGTTCAAAGCATAGCGTGGAGCACAGCACAGTACATCTATGAAATAGGGGCAGTAGGAAAAGTAGACAGAAAAGGATAGAAGTCTACTGAAATGTTGTGCTTTAGATGTCTCAAGATGGTAGCATGGACAGACAAAGTTAATAACAAATAGGTTGTAGAAATAGTAGAGAAATAAAGATATCTGTGGAAAATGAAAATATAGGAGAAATAGAAGAACAGGATACGTTCTATGGCATTTCTGGGGAATAGTACGGGATATACTACAAGCAGAGATAGGAAAAGAGAGGTAGAGGTAGACCGAGATCAGACTTTAGCACACAGATAGTGATAGATGGAGACTGTGCAAATTTCAGGGAAATGTGTAGGTTGGTTCAGACTAGAAAACAATGAGGGTACACGTCCACCAGTTCTAACACTGAGAACCTAATGATGATGATGATGACCAAATATAACACACTCTATTTAAATTAGATCAATAATACATTTTAAAACACCATTCCTTTAAGTACATCCATAAAGGTCAATAATCTTATAACAATAATCTTGCAAATTGATAACCTTTTAAACACATATATTTTTATTTAAAGTAAGAGGGCGTTCCCTTAAGATACCCTTTCGGCCTGAGCCTTAGCCTGAGATCATAATACAACTCTATAACTGTGCATATAAATTTCCTGCACCACTAAATATCAATAAGCCTTCTATACCTCTTTACAACATTTGGTTATCTTTAAATTCATTAATTATTTTCAAATATCAATTTTTTTTTAAAGTCTCCTAAATATCTGTTCATAAAATATCAAATAATAATAAAACACATCAAACTCAAATCCAAATAATCACAAACACCATAAAAATATTCACCACTCAATGTTCTATTCTATCGCCTACCTGGTTTTTATTTTCTACATGTACTTCACCATCTAGCTGCTTGAAGATGCTGCCGTCTCGTAGCTACCCAGTCCATCAGCTAACTCCCTGGCCCAATTACTATATCTGCAATGCATACCGATGCTTACAATTTCCACTCCAAAAATCCTAATCTCCAAACTTAAATTTTATTATTCAAACATCGCTTTTTTGTATCATCCAAACACTTCCAAACTTTAAAACTTTCGTGCATTCGAATACCAACTTAACAAGCTTTGTACTTACGTACCACTTTAAGGTTTTGCCACAAAGATGCTTTATTATCTTCTACATAAAATTTTATTAACTTGCACTAGTTCACTTGAAAGTAACTATTATCACCAATGCTGGATGAAATCAGAACGAAAAAGAAAGAGAGCCTGGCTCCTCATTGCCAGTGATTATATTAGTAAAATTCGCCTCCGCCCTTGTTTTAAATTGGCACGTACACTTGTATACCCGTTCCTATAATTTTTTAAAATCTTTTCTAACCGCTCCTTGTTCCAGCGAAAAACCCCTAACGAACCTCGGATTCTTGTCATTTAGCTTCTATGTCTTTATTTGTCAACGCCTCCAACTTGAACAAACATCTCTCATCTTCCTTGTACCTATAGCTTTATCTCACACATACGCTTCCACCGGCTGGATGTCTGCCATTCTTGTACAATCTTCACCAATCACTTTGCTTGGCTCCATTCTCCCACTTTTTAACAGACACGAGTTTGTTTTTAAATATCCTTGAAATTATGGATTTTATTTAGGTCTCCCAACTATACTGTCTCCTGAATTAAGTACACGCATCCCTCTTGCACTCAATACACTTTTATTCTGTCATGGTCTTTTGTTGGCTTTTTACTATACCACCTCCAAGATTGAAATCAATATTTTAACCACCAAACCGCGTCTACATTAATCCCAACGGCTTGGCCAATAACCCATTAAAGTTTTTTGTTGCCAAGCTTACTTTAAAAGTGAAGTGATAGTGATTGTTAACTCCCCAGAACGTTTAGTGCATATTCACCAGGATTTTAACAGTGCATATTCAACTCCCCTATAATAGTAGAAAACAAATAGATGTAGGTAGACGACCAGATCTTCGGATGCTGGAAAAATTTATATTGGAGGTAAGAATAAAAATTGTGGCGGATGTACTCGCATGAGCATTGATTTGTGATTTTAAACAGATTTTGAAATAATCTAACAAGCACGTTTTTGTGTAATGGCGGTAGTCGATATAATGCTAATGCGAGTGCACCTGATAATGTATTTGCTTTTGCTGATTAATGCACTGTTACATGCTTTTGCTTATTCAGATATTTATTTATATATTTATTATATGTTTATTTATATATTTATATTATATTTATATTTATTTTTACACTTATATTTTTGCCTGCATTGTATTGTTTTGTGGCTTGATTTAATTCGTTTGACGTTTTGTCGCCAATTTTTGGTCGCAGTATATATAGAAAAGAAGATTGTATATATAATATGTCAGTTAGGGAATGATAGGGAACGTTAGGGACAAATTTAGGATAAAATACTTAGATCAGGGAGGACGAATTTGTAAATTTATAAAGCAGGCAAAATAGCTGGATTCACTATTAATACATTTGGCAAATGCTTAGAAATTTGAATCCATTTTAAATTAGCTAGCTAGATTTGGATAGTTTTAAGTCGACCCTTCAAGTCGCACTGGTAAGCAGAACTGGCGTCTGCTATCCGGTATTACAGATATCTCCTCTCATTTTTGCTCGTCTTGTTGATCGGGCACACTCCAAAGTCAACGCTAGGGATACCATTATTTAAACCCTGTTTTTAGTTTTTGTTTCAGTCTGTTAGATTTTTATTTAGGGTGGATTAATTATGAAGTTAGAATAAATTAGAAGCACGTTTATTTTTTGCGTTTAAACCCAATGTAGTACCTTCAGGTGGAGCATTGGGGACGTAGCCGCAAGTATAGCGGCCCTTATTCAAATTATAATGCCAAGCTTACTGAGAAATATTATCTCTCCTCGTTGTTTTGTTTAAACTTGTTGGATTTTACGTTTGAGAACAGAAATGTTATTTTAACACCTGCTCCACGCTTTTAGATTTTTATATAATTACTTTACTACAAATTTAAATACGTTAGAATGATTTTACTCCAATTAATTTAATTACGCGATAATGTATGTGTATATATATATATATATATATATGTATATATATATATATTGCTGTGAATCCTTTAAATTAGAATCGAGCCTCACGAATTGGGCGTTAAGAATGCCGTGAAACCTACAAAAAGCTATTAATTTAACTGGTCCGTTGACTTTCTTCTGTTACTCGCCTCTTTACTCTTTTCCGCCTCGGCTGCTCACCTAGTTAAACCTTCATCCTCATTCATAAAAAAAAACAAACACATTCCTACCACAAACATCAACGTTAACTCTATTTACATCAATATTCACAATACATTAAAATTTCAAAATTAAAATTCAGCATAAATTTTAATATCAGAAAATTTCAAGATTAAATTTGTTATCATTTTAATGTGCATCCATAATTAAAGTACTTGTAGGATGCCTACTAATTAATATAACAATATATGCAGACCTGAGTCTGAGTACAAAGGGAGCATCTACCACCCCTTTACGTTAATTAACCAGGTTCGTCTAATTGAGCTCAAAGACATACCCAAATTTTCATCATAATCCAAAACATCTATGCTAAATACCCCTTTCTACTTAAACAAGAAAATGTCACCTTAAAATTAAAAATTTGCTGTTAGTACAATTTCACTACTGTCCATTTTAAATAAACAAATTATAAAGTTATTCAACACACACCAAAACATCAAAGTTCGAACAAAATAGTATAATTTACCTGAAGGTTACTGCACTCGTAGCTTCAATGTACAGTGTGTCCCAAATTGGATGTATTAAATGGGTAACTTAGTTGTTATTAAAGATACAATAAAACTGTGTGCGCAGTCATGTGCCAACTTTTTGAGATCAATTCAATGGTGAAATCACAAATGAGCGATCTTCTTTTGTTTTCGAGTTATAGCCAAAAATTGATATTTTTTACAATTCTATTAATTCTCATAACTCGTTTGTTTGCAAAAATATCCAAAAATACTGTAGAAGTCTTTTATACGGTTTTTTACGTAGAATACAGTGGCGTACGCAAATATTTAATATTTTAATACTTTTGAGGTTATAATATAAACTTGCATTTTTTAAATAGAAACCACAATCGGTTGTCACTTTATTTAAAAGCTTTTTGAATGCTTTTCAAAAATATATAGTTTACTATAATTATTTTTCAAATGGCCGATTTATTCCATGTTTTTGGTATAATAAAATAATTTATTGTATTGGTAATTTATAGTTGGTCATGAAACAAAAGGTAAACACAAAACAAGAGTTTATTATTGTACCACAACACTCTAAACAACAAAATTTGAAAGCTAGAAGAATACAATATCATAACTACATATATTACAAAAATTAATATAACTACATCTTAAATTGAAAATTATACTTTCCTATCCACATTTAAACAGTCTATAATCCATGTATGGATACACAAATACACACATACTCACACACCTCATACCCTCACAAACACACACACAAGCACGCGCCCACGCATGCACGCACGCATGCGCACACAACCACACACACCCTCACACATAATATATATATAAAACACTAGAACACAGATGGGAATACTACAATAGTTTTATTTACTGATAATTCAGAGATATTGTTCAAACTGGCCTCCATTCTCTCTTAAACAAAGTTCGCATTGTTTTATTAAAGACTTAACAGAATTTAATAAATAAACCGCCTTAACTTTACGAAATGCTGCTTCAATTGAATTCTGCAACTCTTCAATACTATGGTTCTGGGTTTTATAGATTTCTTCTTTCAAAAAATTCCACAAGAAATAGTCCAATATCGACAAGTCAGGAGATCTAGGCGGCCACTGAACAGGTCCAAACGTACACATCCATTTATTGAGATATTCTCTATTTAAATAATCACGAGTAATTATAGCGTTGTGCGGGGGTGCACCATCTCGTTGGAACCACACTTTTTGTCTTTTTTCGAGAGCCTCCAGTAATTCGTGCAAGTTGATATACAAAATCTCAATATAGCGACAAGCTGAATGATTGTTTTCAAAAATATGGTATTGAAATTTGCCACCAACAATGTAGCAACAAATATTCAAACCATAACGGCTTTGTTGACGCCTCGTATGTTTGATAGGTATTTTCATTCGACCAGCAAGTGCTTCATCAGACCATATAATGTTATTTCCAAAATTGTTAGTAGCAGAACATTTACGGGGATACCATTGACAAAATTGCCTTCTTTTTGAAAATCGTCGGAAACAAACTATGTATAATTTTATTTTTATAGGGTCGATATTTATCACGCTTCAATATTCTTGAAGCTGCTGATTCAGAAACACCCATTTCCTTTCAATTTTCCTACATGATGTTCTTGGGTTTGTTTCCACATGCTATGGTTGAAACAGTAGTTTGCTCTTAATTAAAAACTGCATACTGTTTCGTTCTAGGTTTTCAAAGCAGCCAAACTGTTGTAAATTACTATCTATCCTTTTAAACATGTTAATATTAGGTGGTTGTCCTTCAGGGTATCTGTATTTTTACAAACGACATAGTAATATTATTTGCTATTAGTTACACAATTACCTGTTAAAATATAAAGTTTTTACTGATAGAGGAATTCTCGCAGACTCAATAAATGCAACTAGCATATCGTATTTTCGTAATTTTCAAATTTTGCCATTTAGTAACAGACTGAGGGTTCACTTACAAACTAACAATACAATTTATTGAATGTGTAATAGATATGATTGAAGCTCGTTGACGTTTGTTATACAAACAATTGTCGTTTTTTGTTTACCTTTTGTTTCGCGGCCAACTATTTATTACCTATATAATAAATTATTTTATTATACTAAAACATGAAATAATTTGGCCATTTGAAAAGATAATTATATTAAACTATATATTTTGAAAAGCTGTCAAAAGAGCTTTTAAATAAAGTGACAACCAATTGTGGTTTCCATTTAAAAAAATGCAAGTTTATATTATAACCTCAAAAGTATTATAAATATTAAATATTTGCGTACGCCACTGTATTCTACGTAAAAAACCGTATAAAAAACTATTACAGTATTTTTGGATATTTTTGCAACCAAACGAGTTATATGAATTAATAGAATTGTTAAAAATATCAATTATTGGCTATAACTCGAAAACAAAAGAAGATCGCTCATTTGTGATTTCACCATTGAATTGATCTCAAAAAGTTGGCACATGACTGCGCACACAGTTTTATTGTATCTTTAATAACAACTAAGTTACCCATTTAATACATCCAATTTGGGACACACTGTACATCGTCCCTTTGTTAATCACACCATTCCAACTGGGTTATATTTACGGCTTCTGATTCTCAACGCTTTTAAGATTTTCTCCATCACCATTCATCTAAAGTTGTTTCAGGGCTTTTCCGGAACTCATCTGTGTATATCTGAACCTTGTTTTGTGGATCCAGTCATGTTTACGAACCATTTAATTATTAACACCCCCGAAAAATAACAAAGAAATTCATACTTCTTTCACCAATATACGCCAAAACTGCCTACTTTTGTGTATTCATTTGTCGTTGTAAATTTTACTAATTGGTACAGTGATACTAACTTTATTACCTTGTATCTTCTTTTCTAAGTGCACTAAAGTACATTCATTGTAGCACGTAAAGAACAAACTGTTTTAAATCACAAAAATATTCGAGCAAACTGTTTAAATTATTTAATCATAACCGGAAAACTAAAAAGCACTGTTTAACGCATTGAATCAAGTCGAAGATCTAAGAGAGCTTGTTCATATTCACCTGGGTATATATAGAGGTTAGCCTGTCTGTCGGTCTAGTCCCCAAAACGGACAATTCTAAAGAATTTCGCATGCTAGGTTCCCATTCCGCAGCCCGGCATGCGATTTTTACGAAATTTGCACTCGCACCAGTTACAGCTCAGAAATTTCGACACGGCTCGCAACGTCTGGAAATAACTAATTGAATTTTATACAGAAATGTTATTTTACCTCTCAATTTTGCCTTTTATTTTCACCCAATCGCAACCCCGTGACGTTGCTCCACTCACGCCTTTTACTATATGTGTCTCGGTCTTGCGCATATTATCTGTCTCTATCTACCCTGTTCTTATTGGTGCAAATTGATATTCTTTATTATCGATTATTTCAGTCCATGTGGACTGTGAAATAACCCACCTTTAGCATTTCCCGTAACTATTATGCGACGGTTTCTCCAACATTCTCTGTAACCATTAATTATCTGCAAAATTTACGCAGAATGAGCTTTTTAAAAATACCCAGGTGTTTAAACATCCTACTTCTAACTACCCTTCTACGATTTGCATTTTATTGGGTTTTTACAAGTTTTTATAGATATTATATGTTACTAACGGTTCAATTAACTCCAATTAAAATAATACCCTTTAATTTTTAGTGAATCCTAATTAAATATTCAATTATTATCAGTACATTTTGTTTAATACCGGTTACTTAAAATAGGGTTAATTAATATAAATTTTGCACGTAATTTCTCTTTGTTTCTTTACTAGGAATAATTAAATTACACGTAAAGTTTTCTAATACTGCTTCCTTTTATATAAAGCGTCTTATAAATAATTTAAATCTCTTATTTTTAATAAAACGAATGAATTTTTATGCTTCACGCTTTTATTTAATAACGCGTACCTTTTCCCAAAGCTTCTACACGGTGATTAAAATTATTTGATGTGATTATTTAATTTTCTACCCTGGTCTAAATATGAGTAATATATATATATATATATATATATATATATATATATATATGATTATTTAATTTTCTACCCTGGTCTAAATATGAGTAATATATATATATATATACATATGCATACCCATATACACATACATACATATATACACAAACATACACACACATATATACATATAAACATACCATATAAATCCAAACAAATATAAAATTAAAAAAAAAGAGCGAGAGAAATTTGTAAATGGTAATTAAATATGATTTGTTTTAGATTTAAACTTAAATTTTAAAAGATAAGAGTATATGCAACTAAGATTATCTATATCCTTTTTATTATTTAATGTTTTTGAGTTTATGTAAATGTGACACATTTCCAGAAATGTCCTTTTTGATTTATTCTGTTCAATTTGTAAAATTGTCGGATTATTAAAATCTATTTTATGCTCTTTGTCTCAAATGTGTGTTGTGAGGGCGCAAGCTTTTGGTTTTACTCTTATATCGTTTTTGTGTTGTGTTATCCTTTGTTTTAAATTTTGAGATGTTTGTCCTATGTATATATGATCACCATCTAA
Source organism: Platerodrilus igneus (assembly GCA_036346225.1). Classification (NCBI taxonomy): domain Eukaryota; kingdom Metazoa; phylum Arthropoda; class Insecta; order Coleoptera; family Lycidae; genus Platerodrilus; species Platerodrilus igneus. Next base: position 1,293,790 of record JARFIW010001179.1, on the reverse strand, counting down.
ACAATTTAATTTATATATTACGTTTCTTTGATCTAAATGGTTGGTTTTATCTTTAATTTTTGAAAATAATTTATGTATAGTGGTTACATTTCTTTTTGCAATTTTAATTTTACTATCTTTAAATATTTTCATTAATTTCTCAGTTATGCCTTCTATGTAAGGAAGAGATTTGTAACTTTGTACTAGGTCGTTATTAATAAGTTTGTTTGATTCTTTATTTTTATTATATTTGCTTCTTTGATTGAACAATAAATTATTTATTAACGAACTCGCATAGTCATTTTCTTTTAAAAGTTCTTTAAGTATTTTTAAATTTTTTTGGTATAAAGAAGGATGTGAAATTCGTTTAATTCTAGATTTTAATTCTAAAATGAAGTTAACTTTGATATTAAATGAGTGATAAGAATGATAATTTAAGTATCGACCCGAGCTACTAGGTTTGATATACCAATCAGTGATAATTTGGTTGTTGTTTTGTCTGATTACTAGTGAATCTAAAAATGGGACTGAATTATTGGTTTCTACTTCTATTGTAAATTTGATATTTTTGTTGTATTTATTAAATGCTTCTAAAGTGTCGTTTATTTTATCCTTAGGAATAGCTGTCAAAATGTCATCTACAAACTTTTTTATAAATGGCAACTCGAATGAAAGGCTGTGTATGACGTTATTTAAAAGTGTATTCATTACAATTTCAGCTATAACGGGGCTTAAATTGGATCCCATGGGGCAACCGGTAATTTGCTGGTAAAATATTTTATTATATCTAAAGTAACTATTTGTAAAAATAAAATCTATAACATCTAAAAATATGTCTTGTGGTATATTACAATTCTGTTTGATATTATTCCAAATATTTTTAATGTTATTTATTGCTAAATCTTTTGGTATACTTGTAAATAAAGACACAACATCTAAACTGATTTTAATGTAATTTTCAGGAAGTTGAAAATTATGTATGAATTCAACAAAATCAAATGAGTCTTTTACTTTATAAATATTTTCTTGAATTGATTTTTGTAAAATTTCAGAAATGAATTTAGATAATTTTTCAGTTGGACTGTTATTAGATGCAACTATGGGTCGCATTGGGTAGTTTGATTTATGAATTTTAGTATTGGTACATGTATGTGCGTGTATGTATATATTATGTGTGTCTGTATATGTGTTTGCACATCTATATAGAAAATTAGTTTACATATATGAATATATATCTTTAAAAATGTATTTATGTTGATTGTCCGAAAGGATGAATTGAAAACTATTAATTCGGCAAATGCCCAAGTGTTGGGGGATCTTGGTAGCCTCAGGTTGCTCAACCTTCTTTGCATGTCACTGAATATCGGTGAAATAGAATAAATATGTTATATTTAATATATTATTGTTATATTTAATATTGCTGTCCACACGTTAATTGTTAGTAGACACTAACTTCGATTTGGAACCGCTAATGTAGATTTTCAGTGCTCCAATATCTAAAATTTTGACAATTTGAATTACCATGTGCGGAAAAGCAAGATCTATCTGTAAATAAAATCTGTTGTAAAAAAGTTATATTGTTATTGCACATTTGCATTATTTTTCCCAAAACATTCTTTGAAATTTATCATTATCGAAAATTTCCTGTTGCTTATGGTACTTGAAAGATTTAAATATCGATGTTTGACTTTTCAACACTGAAAGCCGAAGTGTAATGAATTCTTAAAGATTGTCCAATTTTCCGCAAGCTCATATTCTTATTTTTAGCAACCATTCTCAACACATTGAAATTGTTTGAATTTTCTTTTACTGGAATATAATTTTTTGCACTTGCAATGTTTACAGACACTTCCCGTTAATTTAAAATGTTTAATAATTCTGCTAATCGTATATTTAGAAGGTACTTGACGATCTACATACATCCCGGAAAATAAGTCTTCAATAGTACGTAGAGAAATTCCTGCATAAAGCAATTTAACAAACAACTTTTCTTTGGTACTATAATACTTCATCATAAGTTCGGGTTCGCTTACAATCACAAATAGTAGAACAAATACGTACTATACATATTTGATTAACTGCCAAATTCATGGTTAATTAACTTTATTTTCAAACTGCAATATGAGTAAACTGTCACCAATGCGTGATTAGAGTATTCAATTCCTCAGCTTTCGTTGGCTATGATCACGAAACGGTTTCAAAATTCTGAAACGCGAACATGAAGAATGATGCAACTTACAAATCAAGGTGTCTAAAATTACTTCCATCACAGCTTCTGTTATTGTAAAGTATGTTTGTATATTTTACCTCATAACAGAAGTATTCACTGTTAAACAGTATGTACACGCCTACAGGTTTAGTTCATGTTACTATATCCAATGCACTAAATTTCTCCGCATTTAAAATTGGTACTTAGTTTACTACCATATTGGGTCGAGAATTTTGCATTATTTACTACTTAAGCCAGGATAATATGCGTAAAACTGGACTTTCATATCCTTACTTTGTATATATGCTTAACGTATGATACTTGATTAATTTCTAAAGCGAGTTCCTTTCGGGCCATGGGAGCGGTCTTTTTAAAAACGTTTCCAAATCTTCGTAACAAATTTATTTAGTTAAACAGAGGTTAATGTGGAATTTTGACAATCTTGAATTAAATTAAACTTAAGTCAAAAAATAATTAATAATTGAACTAATGTGAGTAGCCTTAAGCAAACTGCAATGCTAAATCGGAAGTACTTATGACTGACTGACTGCCGAGATCTGGGCTCCCGTGCTTTTTATGTTGTTCCTGCCCCTCGCAATTTTGTCGGAACTTGCAGAGCTCATATCTGTTTATTCTTAATTCTATTCATTAATACATTGTTACAATCTTACTTTCTAGGTAATTGCGGTATCTTAACCGTCTGTGACGTGCCACCTGCAGTGTCACTATCGTCTGGGATACAATGTATCGCATACGTTCTCATGAACTGTTAACAATCTTTCTATATTTATCCTTGAGTTACATTGTTGTACTCGACTTATGATTTCTTTAACAATTTCTAATATTTTACTATTATATTCTATTATATAACATATATATATATATATATATATATATATATATATATATATATATAGTTATTAAGATGAAATAAAAACCCAACTTTGTATTTAAAGTTGAATTACCATTTCAAACGAACTAGTAATTGAAAACCATATATATATATATATATATATATATATATATATATATATATTGCCGTGAAGTCGGGACAGTCTCTGGATTCTCTATTAAAATTCGATTCCACTCCTAAAAATCATTCGAGCCCCACGAATTGGGCGTCATAAAATTGCCGTGGAACTTACAAAAATTCGTGCCCCATCGTTTGGGCGTCATAAAATTGCCGTGGAACTTACAAAAATTCGGAGCTGAAGCTTTTATATCAATCCTTCACCTGTGTCAACATAAAAGTTTTCCAAAAAATATAAAAATTTCAAAAAAAAATTCCTTACCCTTTTTTCGCTTTCAAATTCCTTCAGCTTCCCTGGCTAGCTCAGCTGTGCTTATTCTCGAATACCTAAATTGACAGACATATCTCTTTCACACTCGCACACCATTCAATAAAACCACCAATTAATATCACAACCATACAACCTTTTATTTACACCTATTAACAGATAAATTATATTCGCATGTGTTAAAAACAGTTAGATACAATAATTCTAAAACTCATATTATGCTATGTTTTTAAAGTCCTTGATTTTCTAATGATTTTTAAACAAATTCATTGAGATATGAGTAGATGGGCCCCACATGTTACCC